>JASAUF010000417.1:0-1401114 GCA_030180095.1 Magnolia changhungtana | reverse complement strand
ATTTCGATCTGGTGCAGCTTGTGAAACGATGTCTAGATTTTCATTGAGTTTGGAAAGTTGATTTGATAAGCACTATCTGGGTTACTTCTCTGTAGGGATGCAATATCTAGTTGTTGTCAGCTAGTTATTCAGTTCTCCAGCTAGAAATCCGTCGTTGCCATCTGATCAGACAAGCAGATCCTCTTTGGTAAGAGCCTACCCTTTACTTCCAAGTCCAACGTATCTGTTTACTGACTCGTCTCTTCAGTGACTTAGTCTTTGGTTTTAGCATAATGGGTTTGTGGTTTTGCACATCCAAGGCTAGCTTACCCTTGATAAATATTAAAAATAAAAATAAAAATAAAAAATTGCTATTTGAGTCGATGCTTACCCTTGATAACAATGAAGTGGGGATTTTCTTTTTTTCCTTTTCTTTTCTTTTTTCTTTTTCCTCCATTTAGGTATTTAACTGGGAATATGCTGATTGGGCGTATACCTGGATGGATCATAAAGAAATAATAATCTTACTCATCAGACTGATTTCCTTAAATGCAGGTAGTTTTGCACTGAAGAAGCAAATGTTGGATGAAAGAAGATTCTCCAAAATGCATCTGAATTTGCAACGCCTCTTGCAGGTATTTTCTCAATGTCTATACACATTGCCTTAGTTAGAGAAAAATATGTATAAAAGGTGCTTACCCAATCACAAGGGAAGCACACTAAATAGGAAAACTCTACAAACATCACTACTTGTGGTTGCACCTGGCACATGTGGGACATCTAAGCTAACTGTAAGGTGTGACTGACTATGTAGATGACTTGGTCCAAAATCAGGTGGATCACTCATCAGGGAGCTACTTGTGTGTGTGAACATGGACTATTGGGAAATTGTTTATGAATGTGAAAACCAAAGTAGCCCCTCGTATTGTGAATGTTATCCATCCAAGTGAGGCCCAATAGAGCAATGACCCCAGATTTACAAAAAAAAAAAAAAAAAAAAAAGCCTATGGACAACTTATATATTATATTGATGAAGTAGATCCGGATGTGTGTCGGAACTATCCAGATGTTGAGCGGGGGTCCCTTGAAGGTGGGAACCGCTGTGATAGAATGAATGGTCAGGATGAATGGTCAGGATGTTGAGCGGGGGTCTCTCTCTCTCTCTCTCTGTGATAGAATGAATGGTCAGGATTGTGCGACCACTGCTTTTTTTTTTTCTTGGCAATTGGTCACTGATGTGGTGGCCCACCAGATCAATGGTATTGTGGTACCTATTGTTGTAAGTTCGTATTGATTTCGCTAATTGTAATAGAAAACCGACTCAAGCTCAAGCTGGGGGAGATTGTTACCACAATTCCAACTATTGGTAAGTACAATTTAGAAGGCAGATTTAAATTTTATTTATTTATTTTTAAATTTCCTTTAGAAATGTTTTCTTTGTGAATGGAAAGTAGCAGGGGAAGCAGCTGCTGCTGGTCTTTCTCTTGTTGATGTTACTGCAGAAGCAAAGTATGCATCTGAAATGGTGGGAATGATGGGTGTTGCCCTCTCTGTTTGTTCACTTCTAGGCCAGGTCACATCAGATCGTTTAGGCCCAGGAAAAATGGAGCTAGGTCTTAGAATCGTAAGTTGTTAAATAATCTCATTTTCTTGCTATCTTAATTACAATTTAATCCATTTCAGGTACCTTTAATGATCAAGCAACCTGAATGAAGATCTTCCAATGATTGTCTTTATATGTAACTCAACCACTATAATATAATTGCTTGGGACCTGAAGTGCCCAGAAACGGAAACTGATGTAAGACATTGGATATCGCCAGACAGGTTTTGGGATGTCCTTTAGCAGTGGCAAAGGATAAATGCGGTGTGCGTGTCTCGAATGAACACCCGAACACTTTATTCTTATCTAATTTCAATTTCCTTGCAACGTGCGTGTCTCGAATGAACACCCAAACACTTTATTCTTGGATTAAATGTTGTGTTTTATCTTTTGAACAAGTTTCATTTGATTTGACAGAGTATTTGGAATAGCATCCAGAAGCATCTAACTGGGGGATTGGGATCTCTAGTTTTAGAAAAAAAAAATGCATTGTTTCAAGATTACCATGGACTCAAAACTTTCAGACAGGTGTTTTTTTTTTTTTTTTTTTTTTCAGATGGCTTTTTCATTGTTGAAATTCAATGTCTTGAGTAGTTTAGTCTAGGAGCTTATTTGCATTGATTACAACCTAATGTAGCTTATATTGTTGTATTTTCATGTTAGCAGGTGTTATGTACTCGTTGGGAATGTCTAACTTGAAAGTAATATAACTATAAAGATAGATCCATATCCTCAGTACGAATGTTGAGCAAGGGAATCACAATTTTGTTATTTCTGTTTTATTAATTTGCTAATTGCAATCCTTTTGGTAAATGTTACTCAACGTGAAGATGGTGGAAAAGCGTGTACATGGTGTCTAGGCTTCGATTACCATAAAGATCAGCCTAAACGAGTCTTGTTTTATTAATTTTCCTTGCAGAAGAGAAGAAAGCTGCTTTCAGCCAAGGGCATATTTCAGATTGTTTCTAAACTGGCTTTTGGACCTTGGTTCCCCTGACCCTGTCCTTGATAGTTCCAACTTTCAGGTATGTGCTACTCATGAATGTCATCATTATCTTCTTTCTCCTCATCTTACACAACTGTGGTATCATCAGTTTTTTTTTCCCCTCATATTTACATAGCAAACCATGCTCTACTATTTTATAAGTGCATGTTGCCAAATCATGTGAATTTTAAAGTATTTAGAGCATGATTTTACACCATTCCCTATGTTGCAGCCCATGTAAATCTTAGGAGCAGATCCATCACTAAATCCCATCTACATCATCCCAAGTCCAACCACATATCATAATCCAACTTGGTAGTAGACATTCCTCTTATTCATATAGATCAGCTAAGATTAGGATGAAGAATCTGATTCATATAGATCTCCCTTTGAATCATCATTTACCACGAAAATTCTAGTTTTCATGGTGAAAACATGGCTAGCTATTCAAATAAATGTCTCTTGATTTTCACTTAAACTGCAAATCATTTTTTTCAAGTGCCTGAGATCATGATCACCTATCAATGCAATTAAGCATATAATGAAATTCAATTTGATAGGCCCAAGATGCAGGCAGAGCTTTGATGTTCCCACCACGAACAGAAGTGGACAATGGTGATTAGATCTTCCTGCACAAAAATAGGTTGTTTCGCTCCTTAATGGGGAACAAAAGGGGCACAATAGGGTAATACAAATTTCTAGACATCCATTTGTTTTGAAAATAGGACCACTTGAGGTGTGAAAAATACTTCACTTTCAGGGAGAAACTCTCCATCGATTGATGGGCATTCCCAACTTAAGTTTTGTAATGCCAAGTGCAATGGAATGGTTATGTTTTACAATGAAGCGTCTTGATTTATTGCAACTCCAAAGATGCATGTGGATGGCCCATGGTACAAAAATCACCCCAATCGAGAATCCTAGCTATCCGATTAAACATGTTTTCTCTATTAATGTGGACTTCAACTCATTTTTATTTTGTTGTCCATTTGTGGTGCACATTAGGTCCGATCATACCCACTAATTCTAAGTCATAGAAAGTTACATTTATGGATTTCATTGAAATAGTTATATTTCTCTCCCATTGTGGACACTATTTCTTTCTTTCTTTATTGCGTGAACTGTGTTGCTGGTTGAAATGAGTCCCTGTACAAACATTTTAGGCTGGTCCACCTAATGCATGGCTAAGATGTCCTATAACGATGGCAGGTTAGCAGGCATGGCTTGTAGTGGTGCATGTTTAGAGTATGTTTGGGAATCGAGATAGATCTGTTTAGAAAATCAATGGCCACTTATGGAATATTTTCACAAAGAATTGGATGAAGGGAGGAATAAATAAATATTAGTTTGATCCAAAACTTATGTGGCTTCCAATAGAAAACTTCCTCCCATAGTGCACCAAAGTAGTAGACCCGCTTTTTCCATTTACTCCACTGGATTGAGTTATTGCAGATCAATTCATTTGAGCATCCAAATGCACACCAAAACGTAAATTTAGATACCAAATCATGCATTAATTTTGATTTCTTTCCTCTCTAGCTTTTCTTAATTGGTGTATGGCTTTAATTGGTGTCTTTGCTTCTGACTTCTGGTCTCAAATGGTAAAATTGTGAAAATTTTACAGATTTTTTTAATGTGTTTTATGTGATTATTTTCACAAGTTAAGTCTATGGAACATGGTTTTTTTAAGAGATCTATGGTTCTGACTTTTATAGCTTCAAAAAGTTGGGCTGATTGGAATTTTCTTTTCACTTTTAGATTAAAAGATGCTTCGATGTTGTTAGTTGCTGGTGAACAGAGTAGTCATAGGTGGAATGCGTCTTGACTAGCTCTGCCATTTTTGTACGGCATCTTTTAAAAGACTAGCTATATTGATAGCAACACATGCCAACAACATAAGATTTTTTCTTTTCTTTTCTTTTTCTTTCTTTTATTTTCTTATCTAGCAACCACAAAATAAGATTTATCAGAAAGGAACCAAAGTTTTGAAATACATATCCGGCCTAATAGAGCCCTGACGAGCCAAAGTCATACCTAATAGAGCCCTGAGATGTCTACTTCTCACAAACTTTCCTAGGAGCCTTCTGTATGTATATCACGAACCTGACCTTTGGAGAGCATGTGGAGGCATGGACAACTTTCAGAGCACCATCACTTTTCGCCCTCTGCTTGGTGGCTTATCTTCATCTCTCTTTTGCTCTGTTTGACCTTGGAGAGATGCCAGCAAATCCTTCACTGAAGGATCATTCGGGTCAACTCCAGGAAGCGAAGAAAGAATAGATGACACGAAATATTGGTCTCCAAGCACCTTGCTCATGTCATTCTGGCTAGATGTATCTTTTGCACTGTCCTGCACAGACATTTGAAGGGCAAAAGCCAACTCTTGGTCTTCTGTAGTCGCCTCTGACATATCTGTATCTCCCATAGACACACCAACAGATTGACTAGATCTAGGATTGTCCATTGACATTGCTAAGGCTTGGTCTCATCCTCTATAGAATCAGCTCTTTTATTATCAGCCCTAGGACCTGAACTGCTTACAGGTTCAGCCATAGCTGCATCTTGAGAACTAGATGCCTGCTCCCCTCCTTTTTCTTGTTTAGTAGCATCCTTTGAAGCTTTCTTAGCAGTAGCTTCTTGCCTTGCCCTCTCCTCTTCCATTGAAACCCGAAGGGCAAGAGCCAGCTTGGGATAAAAGTTAGGATCCATGCCAAAATCAAATCCAGACACACCACCTGCTGCAGCTACAGAAGCTGCAGCAAAACTGCTTCCTCCTTTCCATTGGTGGTTAGGATAATCCAACTAGCATTTCTAGAGATCTCTACACTATACAGTTCTAGCATTTCTAAAATTCTGCACACAACTCTATACACTATGCACAAGCCTCTAGTGTAAAAAATGATCAGAAAAATGGGTAAGTCTCTTGAATAGCTCCTTGGAGATGTTGTCTTCTTGACGTAGTGCACCAAAGTTAATTCTAGTGGTAGCATTATTATAAGGTTCCTACCACTTATCCACACTTGAATAGGTGCTTTCCTGAGTTGCAGGGCACATTAGAATCCCACACCTTACGTGGTGACTGCCACACAAGCAGCAGCAACAAAAAAGCACCCAGTTAAATAAATGGGGCCCACATTAACCTTACCATTAAGAGTAATAATAGCACACTAAGAGAATGCCGCCTCTCCATTCTCATTTTTCTCACCGCAACCCAAAAGAAATTGGCAACTGCAACTAAGAGAACTGAAATTCACCATTTATTGGCAACTGCAACTGAAATTGGCAACTGCCGCCTCTCCATTCTTATTTTTCACACTAAGAGAATACCGCCTCTCCATTACGAATGCTTTTGCTTCATATATGTTTAAAAGATACCAATTCCAACTCGCTTTATCAAATTTAGCAATGAAAACTACCACCATTCTAGACTTCCAGATTTGTTTATGCTTCAAATGTGGAATCCTCTAAACCTTAGTGTGTGTGTGTGGGTTTTAAAATTTATTTAGGAGTCCCAGGCTCCCAACACTTGATGACCAGAATCACTTCTTCTTCTTCTCTTTTTCATACATTTTTCAAATACCAATTGATTTACAAAAGCATCTATAAATCATAAGTTGAAGTTGAGGTGACCTATATGCATGTTTATTATTTTTTCCAGTTATAAATTTTCTCTGAATTCAAGTTTCAAAATCATTAAGTTGAAGTTGAGGTGACCTATATGCATTTTTCTTCTTAATCGATACTTGGAAGTTAATATAATCATTTACTCTGTTTTACAATCTTTAAAATCTTTATTTGTAAATCTGTGCCCATATACATTTTTGAAGAAACTAAAAAACTTACTCATTCTCAGATTGCATTGTGGAATATGCATCCATTATTCAAAGAAAGGGCGACATTCCAAGCACTCACACTTTCTCTCCTTGCTAGCTAAATTAGTGAGTCTTCTTTCCTTCATACTATATGATACATTGATGAAGTGGCCTGGCCATTTGGACAGGCCCATGTTTATATATTATCTCAAAATTGATGAAGCAGATCCGGATGTGCGTCGGAGCTATCCGGATGTTGAGTGGGGGTCCCTGGAAGGTGGGAACCATTGTTATGACCGTGATGAAGCTGTCCATTTCTTATGGACGGCATTGGAGGGGCCTGGCCATTTGGACAGGCCGTGTTTATGTATTTGCTCGAGATTAATGGAGCAGACCCGGATGTGCGTCGGAGCTATCCGGAAGAGCGGGGGTCCCTGGAAGGTGGGAACCGTTGTTATGACTATGATGAAAGCTGTCCATTTCCTATGGACGGCATTGGAGGGGCTCCTACGCCATTTGGACAGCCGTGTTTATGTATTTGCTCGAGATTAATGGAGCAGACCCGGATGTGCGTCGGAGCTATCCGGAAGAGCGGGGGTCCCTGGAAGGTGGGAACCGTTGTTATGACCATGATGAAGTTGTCCATTTTCTATGGACGGCATTGGAGGGGCCTGGTTATTTGAACAGGCCGTGTTTATGTATTTGCTCGAGATTAATGGAGCAGACCCGGATGTGCGTCGGAGCTATCCGGAAGAGCGGGGGTCCCTGGAAGGTGGGAACCGTTGTTATGACCATGATGAAGCTGTCCATTTCCTATGGACGGCATTGGAAGGGCCTGGCCATTCGGACAGGCCGTGTTTATATTTGTATTATATTTGTATTTGCAGGGACCACACCCGAACCCATTCTCAAATCCTATAACCAAAACCTATAACCTATAACCTATAACTTAAATCAAAACCCCTAACCTAAACCAAAACCTAAACCTATAACCTAAACTCAATTCCCTAAAGCTAAACCTACACCTAATCCTAATTTCAACTCCCTAACCTAAACCTAAACCTTAACTTGAAAACCCAAACTTAAACCCAATCTTGAACTCGAACCCGATTTCCTAAACCTAAACCATAACCCATTCTCAAATCTAAAAATCTATAACCTAAACCTAAACTAAAACCAAAACCTATAACTCGTACCCGAACACATTCTCAAATCCAAAAATCTAAACCTTAACCAAAACCTATAACCTAAACCCGAACCCATTCTCAAATCCAATAACCTAAACCTTAACCAAAACCAATAACCTAAACCAAAACCTATAACCTAAACTCAATTCCTGAGCTAAACCTACACCTAATCCTAATCTCAACTCTCTAACCTAAACCTAAACCTAAACTTGAAAACCAAGACTTAAACGCAATCCCGAACATGAACCCGATTCCTAAACCTAAACCATAACCCATTCTCAAATCCCAAAAACCTATAACCTAAACTTAAACCTAAACCTTAACCTAAACCTTAACCAAAACACAGTAACCTAAACCCGAGCCCATTCTTAAATCCCAAAACCTATAACCTAAACCAAAACCAAAACTTATAGCCTAAACCCGAACCCATTCTTAAATCCCAAAACCTATAACCTATAACCTAAATCAAAACTAAAACCAAAACTTATAACCTAAACCCGAACCCATTCTCAAATCCAAAACCTAAACCTTAACCTAAACCAAAACCTATACCCTAAACTCAAATCCCTAAACCAAAACCTATAACCTAAACCAAAACTAAAACCAAAACCTATAACCTAAACCCGAACCCATTCTTAAATCCAAAACCTAAACCTTAACCTAAACCAAAACCTATACCCTAAACTCAAATCCCTAAACCAAAACCTATAACCTAAACTCAAATCCCTAAACCAAAACCTATAACCTAAACCTAAATCAAAACCTAAACCCAAACCCATTCTCAAATCTAAAAACCTAAACCTTAACCTAAACCAAAACCTATAACCTAAACCCAAACCCATTCTCAAATCCAAAACCTATAACTCAGTAACCTAAACCAAAACCTATAACCAAAACCCAAACCCATTCTCAAATCCAAAACCTATAACCTATAACCTAAACCATAACCTATAACCTAAACCCGAACCCATTCTCAAATCCCAAAACCTATAACCTAAATCTAAACCTTAACCAAAACCTATAACCTAAACCAAAACCAAACCTATAACCTAAACCCGAATCCATTCTCAAATCCCAAAACCTATAACCTAAACCAAAACCAAAACTTATAACCTAATCCCGAACCTATTCTCAAATCCCAAAAACCTATAACCTAAACCTAAACCTAAACCTTAACCTAAACCTTAACCAAAACCTATAACCTAAACCCAGCCCATTCTCAAATCCCAAAACCTATAACCTAAACCAAAACCTAAACCAAAACCAAAACCAAAACCAAAACCCGATCTCGAACTCAAAACCTAGTTTCCTAAACCTAAACCTTAACCTACAAACTAACCTAAACCTAACTACCTAACCTAAACCTAAACCTAAACCTAAACTTGAAAACCCAAACTTAAACCCGATCCAGAACCCGAACCCAATTTCCTTAACCTAAACTTTAACCTATTCTCAATTCCCTAAACCTTAACCTACAACCTAACCTAAACTTAAACCTAAACTTGAAAACCCAAACTTAAACCCGATCCCAACCCGAAACCGGTTTCCTAAACCTAAACCTTAACCTACAAACTAACCTAAACCTAACTACCTAACCTAAACCTAAACCTAAACTCAAAACCCAAACTTAAACCCGATCCCAACCCGAACCCGAACCCGGTTTCCTCAACCTAAACCTTAACCTATTCTCAATTCCCTAAACCTTAACCTACAACCTAACCTAAACCTAACTCCCTAACCTAAACATAAACCTAAACTTGAAAACCCAAACTTAAACCCGATGCCGAACCCGAACCCACTTTTCTCAACCTAAACCTTAACCTTTTTTCAATTCCCTAAACCTTAACCTACAACATAACCTAAACCTAACTCTCTAACCGAAACCTAAACGTAAACTTGAAAACCCAAACTTAAACCCTGGTCCCGAACCCAAACCCGGTTTCCTCAACCTAAACCTTAACCTATTCTCACCCTAAACCTTAACCTACAACTTAACCTAAACCTAACTACCTAACCTAAACTCGAACCTAAACTTGAAAACCCAAACTTAAACCCGATCCAACTCCCGAACCCTATTTCCTAAACCTAAACCTTCACCTATTCCCAATTCCCTAAACCTTAACCTACAACCTAACCTAAACCTAACTACCTAACCTAAACCTAAACCCAAACTTGAAAACCCGAACTTAAACCCGATCCCAAACTCAACCCGAATCCGGTTTCTCAACCTAAACCTTAACCTATTCTCAATTCTCTAAACCTTAACCTACAACCTAACCTAAACCTAACTCCCTAACCTAAACCTAAACCTAAACTTGAAAACCTAACCTTAAACCCGAACCCGGTTTCCTAAACCTAAACCTTAACCTTAACCTATTCTCAATTCCCTAAACCTTAACCGACAACAGTCCATAAACCTAACTCCCTAACCTAAACCTAAACCTAAACTTGAAAACCCAAAATTAAACCCGATCCCGAACCCGAACCCGGTTTCCTAAACCTAAACCTTCACCTATTCTCAATTCCCAAAACCTTAACCTACAACCTAATCTAAATCTAACTACCTAACCTAAACCTAAACCTAAACTTGAAAACCCAAACTTAAACCCGATCCAGAACCCGAACCCGGTTTCTTAAACCTAAACCTTCACCTATTCTCAATTCCCCAAAACCTTAACCTACAACCTAACCTAAACCTAACTACCTAACCTAAACCTAAACCTAAACTTGAAAACCCAAACTTAAACCTGATCCCGAACCCGAACCCTTTCCTAAACCTAAACCTTAACTTATTCTCAATTCCCTAAACCTTAACCTACAACCTAACCTAAACCTAAACCTAAACCTAAACTTGAAAACCCAAACTTAAACCCGATCCCGAACCCGAACCTGGTTTCCTAAACCTAAACCTTAACCTATTCAACCTACAACGTAACCTAAACCTAACTCCCTAACCTAAACCTAAACCTAAACTTGAAAACCCAAACTTAAACTCGATCCCGAACCCGAACCCGGTTTCTAAACCTAAACCTTAACCTATTCTCAATTCCCAAAACCTTAACCTACAACCTAACCTAAACCTAACTACCTAACCTAAACCTAAACCTAAACTTGAAAACCCAAACTTAAACCCGATCCCGAACCCGAACCCTGTTTCTAAACCTAAACCTTAACTTATTCTCAATTCCCTAAACCTTAACCTACAACCTAACCTAAACCTAACTACCTAACCTAAATCTAAACCTAAACTTGAAAACCCAAACTTAAACCCGATCCCGAACCCGAAACCGGTTTCCTAAACCTAAACCTTAACCTACAAACTAACCTAAACCTAACTACCTAACCTAAACCTAAACTTCAAAACCCAAACTTAAACCCGATCCCGATCCCGAACCCGAACCCGGTTTCCTCAACCTAAACCTTAACCTATTCTCAATTCCCTAAACCTTAACCTACAACCTAACCTAAACCTAACTCCCTAACCTAAACATAAACCTAAACTTGAAAACCCAAACTTAAACCCGATGCCGAACCCGAACCCACTTTTTCTCAACCTAAACCTTAACCTTTTCTCAATTCCCTAAACCTTAACCTACAACATAACCTAAACCTAACTCCCTAACCGAAACCTAAACGTAAACTTGAAAACCCAAACTTAAACCCGGTCCCGAACCCAAACCCGGTTCTCAACCTAAACCTTAACCAATTCTCAATTCCCTAAACCTTTACCTACAACCGGACCTAAACCTAATTCCCTAACCTAAACCTAAACTTAAACTTGAAAACTCAAAGTTAAACCCGATCCCGAACCCAGTTTCCTAAACTTAAACCTTAACTTATTCTCTATTCCCTAAACCTTAACCTACAACCTAACCTCAACCTAACTACCTAACCTAAACCTAAACCTAAACTTGAACACCCAAACTTAAATCCAATCCCGAACCTAAACCCGATTTCCTAAACCTAAACCTTAACCTATTCCCAAATCCCTAAACCAAAACCTACACCTAATCCTAAATCTCAACTCCCTAACCTAAACCTAAACCTAAACTTGAAAACCCAAACTTAAACTCGATGCCGAACCCGAACCCAATTTCCTCAACCTAAACCTTAACTTACAACCTAATCTAAACCTAAACCTAAACTTGAAAACCCAAACTTAAACCCAATCCCGAACCCGAAACCGGTTTCCTAAACCTAAACCTTAACCTATTTTCAATTCCCTAAACCTTAACCTATAACCTAACCTTAACCTAACTCCCTAACCTAAACATAAACCTAAACTTGAAAACCAAAACTTAAACCCGATGCCGAACCCGAACCCAATTTCCACAACCTAAACCTTAACCTATTCTCAATTCCCCAAAGCTTAACCTAAAACCTAACCTAAACTTAACTCCCTAACCTAAACCTAAACCTAAACTTGAAAATCCAAAACTTAAACCCCGTCTCGAACCCGAACCCAGTTTCCTCAACCTAAACCTTAACCCATTCTCAATTCCCTAAACTTAACCTACAACCTAACCTAAACCTAAACCTAAACCTAAACTTGAAACCCCAAACTTAAACCCGATCCCGAACCCGAACCTGGTTTCCTAAACCTAAACCTTAACCTATTCTCAATTCCCTAAAGCTTAACCTACAACGTAACCTAAACCTAACTCCCTAACCTAAACCTAAACCTAAACTTGAAAACCCAAACTTAAACTCGATCCCGAACCCGAACCCTTTCCTAAACCTAAACCTTAACCTATTCTCAATTCCCAAAACCTTAACCTAAACCTAACTACCTAACCTAAACCTAAACCTAAACTTGAAAACCCAAGCTTAAACCCGATCCCGAACCTGAACCCGATTTCTTAAACCTACACCTTAACCTATTCTCAAATCCCTTAACCTAAACCCACACCTAATCAGAATCTCAACTCCCTAACCTAAACCTAAACTTGAAAACCCAAACTTAAATCCGATCCCGAACCTGAAACCGGTTTCCTAAACCTAAACCTTAACCTATAACCTAACCTAAACCAAAGATTTGTATTTTCAGCATTATTGTAATTGTAAATTGTAATTGTAATTCATTGAATGAAGGATATTTATTCTTTCAATTCTTTATCTTTGGAATTTCAGGGTGAAGTCGAGCAAATTTCCCTAATGAAGCCAAAGATTTGTATTTTCAACATTATTGTAATTGTAATTGTAATTCATTGAATGAAGGATTGTAATTGTAATTAAAATTGTAATTCATTGAATGAAGGATTGTAATTGTAATTGATTGAATGAAGGATTGTAATTGATTGTAATTGAATGAATGAGTGATTGTAATTGATTGTAATGGAATGAATGAATGATTATACAGGTGGTAATTGAATGATTATACAGGTGGTAATTGAATGATTATATAGGATCATTATACAGGTGGTAATTGAATGATTATATAGGATCATTATACAGGTGGTAATTGAATGATTATACAGGTGATAATTGAATAAATAAATAATCCGTAGCGTTGTAACCTATAGCTACGGATTCAATCCGTAGCTGTTGTAATTAAATCCGTAGCTGTTGTAATCTTCAGCTATGGACATAATTGCTACGGATTATATCCGTAGCATTTGCTAGATATAGCTACGGATTTAATCCGTAGCTGTAGTGAGTAAATCCGTATCTGTTGTAACCTACAGCTACGGACATAATTGCTACGGATTTAATCCGTAGCTATTGTAACCTATAGCTACGGATTTAATCCGTAGCTATAGGTTCTAGACCTATTGTTACTGCACCTACGACGACGGACGTGCTACGGACTAGAACCGTAGCCATATGTCTAAGGCTACGGATTTGATCCGTAGCCTTTGTCCCTTTTTTTGGTAGTGCCATTTCACCGCTGCCCAATGCTCTTTGCTAGGATTGGTAAGATACCGGCTGACAACACCAACCGCATATGCTATGTTTGGGCGTGTACATACCATAGCATACATCAAACTTCCTACAGCTGACGCGTAGGGTATTTTCTGCATCTCTTCCACCTCTGCCTTCGTCTTGGGACACTGCCTGTCATTCAATCTGAAGTGACCATCTAGTGGAGTACTGACCGGCTTCGCTGCATTCATATTGAACAGCTCTAGGACTTTCTCAATATACCACTTTTGTGACAGCCAGAGCTTCCTGCTGCTTCTGTCACGGGTTATCTCCATTCCTAGGATCTGTCTAGCCGGGCCTAAGTCTTTCATCGCAAAAGACTTGCCCAACTCTTGTTTCAGCTTGTTAATCTTCTTGATGTCTTTTCCCATGATGAGCATGTCATCAACATATAACAACAGAATTAAGAAATCACCATTTGAGAACTTGCGTGTGAACACATAGTGGTCCGACTCCGTTCTGTCATACCCATGTTTCAACATAAACGAGTCGAACTTCTTGTACCATTGCCGTGGAGCTTGTTTCAGCCCATACAAGCTCTTCCTTAGCCACACACCATATGCTTCTTGCCCTTGACTTCGAACCCCTCTGGTTGGTGCATGTAGATCTCTTCTTCCAGGTCACCATGGAGAAAGGCAGTTTTAACATCTAACTGCTCTATCTCCAGATCCATGCTAGCCACCAACCCAAGCAACACCCGTATGGATGTCATCTTTACCACTGGTGAGAATATCTCCTCGAAGTCTATGCCTTTCCTCTGACCAAACCCTTTCACCACAAGTCTGGCCTTGAACCTCATCTGTGAATTCTTCTGCTCAACCTTCTTTCTGAACACCCACTTGTTGCTCAGAGCTTTTTTGCCCTTAGGCAGTTTCACCATATCATAGGTGTGGTTCTTATAAAAGGATTCAATCTCCTCTTGCATAGCTTTCAACCACTCCCCCTTATGCTCGTCGGCTAGGGCCTCAGAATAATCTTCTGGCTCTCCCCCATCGGTTAACATAATGTACTCATGCGGCGAGTACCTCTTGGACGGCTGTCTGTCCCTAGATGACCTCCTCACCTGTGGCTCAACAGGTGGATCAAGTGGGGGCTGCTCCCCTGGTCCATCTTCTGAAGGAACTCCCTCGTCCTCTGCACCTTGCTGTACTCCCCTGTCATCAGGCACCACGGGAGGAATAACCGGATCCATGTCCTCTAGCTCACCTGAACTAGGCTGATTCTTCTCTGGCTTACCAATGTCTTCTATACACTGATCTTCAAAGAAAACAACATCTCTGCTCCTGACGAGCTTCCTCTCGGTCGGATCTCATAACCTGTAACCGAATTTTTCATCACCGTACCCTAAGAACACACACTGCCTGATCTTCATATCGAGCTTGGACCTCTCGTCCTTTGGTACGTGAATGGATGCCCTGCATCCAAACACCCTGAGATGACTGTACAATGGATCTCGTCCAGTCCACACCTTCTCAAGTACTTCTCCATTCAACGGGGCTGATGGAGACCTGTTTATCAAATACACCGCCGTGCGCATTGCTTCTCCCCAGAACGTCTTGGGCAACTTCGCAAGGGAAAACATGCATCTGATTCTCTCAACAATGGTGCGATTAATTCGCTCAGCTACACCATTTTGCTGGGGGGTCTTGGGAACCGTCTATTCATGCCGTATACCCTGGGACTTGCAGTACTCGTGAAAGTCACCAATGTATTCACCACCATTGTCAGTGCGGATGCACTTCAATGATCTACCTCCCTCTCTCTCTCGACCATAGCATGAAACAACTTAAACACACCAAAGACCTCGTCCTTGGATTTCAAAGCATAAACCCAAACCCTCCTAGATGCATCATCTATAAAAGTAGCAAAATACAATGCCCCACCCAAGGTTTTTGTCCTCATAGGACCACAAACATCAGAATAAACCAAATCTAATGCATGCACTTTATTAACATGAGAAGCAGTTTTAATAAATGAAACTCTATCTTTGTTTCTCGATAAACAATCAAGACAGGTTTTGAGAGGTGTACCTGTCACGTCTGGAAGGAGCTGCTTCCTCGCTAGTAGCTGAAGCCCTTTTTCACTTATGTGGCCTAGACGCTTGTGCCACATGTCAATAGCTGAATCTTTCGCTGCGTTCAACCCACCCTTGCACATACTGACACTTACCTTGTAAAGGGTGCAACACTTCTTTCCTCTGGCCACGATCAATGAACCCTTGATGAGCTTCCATCGCCCACCAGCAAACCGGCTTTCATAGCTATCATCATCCAGCCTTCCCGTCGACATCAAGTTGAGGCGAAGATCTGGGATATGCCTCACATCCTTGAGAACTAATGTGCAGCCCACATCGGTCTTCACACAAATATCACCGACTCCCACGATCTTTGATACGCCAGAATTTCCCATCTTCACAGTCCCATAGTCACCTGACTTGTAGCTTGTGAAGGAGTCCCTGTGTGGAGTCGCATGAAAAGAAGCTCCCGAGTCTATCACCCAGTCGGTGCCCTGACTCGTAGCCGTGAGACATACGTCATGATCTGTAGAAAGAATAACTACCATGTCGCCATCTGAAGCGACCGCAGTAGAATTTGATTAATCTTCCTTCCCTTTTCCTTTATTGTCGTTTTTCTTACCACGACATTCATGCTTGTAGTGGCTCTTCTTGCCACAATTCCAGCATTCAACCTCTTTTTTGTTACTCGACTTGCCTCTTGATTTATCTCGGGCCTTCCCGCCCTTCCTGTTCTTTCCTCTCCCCCGTTCCTATGTCACAAGGGCCTCTTGCTGAGTAGACCCCTGAGACTTCCTCCTTGTCTCCTCATTGAAGAGACAACTGGTTACCTGTTCCATGGATATCTTTCCGTCTGGCGCGGAGTTACTTAGAGACACCACCAATGTCTCCCAATTGTCGCAATGAACTAAGCAATAGTAAAGCTGCGCAATTCATCATCCAGACCATCTTCATAGAGGTGAGTTGGTTCACTATATTGCGACCTCATTCATATGCTCACCACTGACGAACCACCATCCTTGAACTTGAGATTTACAAGTCGCCTTATCGAAATATCTTATTACCTACTGTCTTCCTCTCATACTGACCCTTGTAATTTTAGCCATAGGCTTTAATACCGAGGTTTCAGTAGACATATGGTGGAACACAGAATCATCCAACCATTGTCTAATAAACCCCACCGCCTTTCGGTCCATCTTCTTCCAATCATCATCAGTCATATCCTTGGATTTTGCTGATATGCCTGAGATTGGAGAATATAGGTCCTTGCAATAAAGCAAGTCCTCCATCTTAGCCTTCCATATGGTCCAGTTAGAACCATTGAGGCTGATCATCCTTGAGCCACCTTCCATAATTCAAACCGATCCTACCCGTTCAATGAACTTAGCTCTGATACCACTTTGTTGGGATGCCTTGCACAAACCTTAGGATCTAGCCTCCCGAAACAAACCAGAATTATGGATAATAAAGCAATGAAATAAATCAAAGCATCAATCACACACCACACAAGAGATTTTTGCGTGGAAAACCCTCAAAGAGGTAAAAACCACGGGACCTCGTCCAGATCAACAATCCACTATGAAGTAAAACATTACAATCTTCTTCACTCACGCAGGAGTGGATAAACAATAAGAGAAATAGAGAAAACGGAAAGATCTAACCGATTACGAGGACATAGAAGTGCTGAGATATAGATTGCATAGTAAAGAACCTCCACGAGCAGAACCTCCCTTCTATAAGCTTCTTCTCTCTCTTTCTCTCTCTCTCTCTCACCTTTGATAGCCCTAAACCCTTTAGCAAATCTCTTACAAAGCTTTAGAAAACCCTCTTGCTATTTTTGTGATACCTAGAAAAAACCCTAGGCAACCCCTTTTATAGTTTTGGGAAACTCCTTTCCGCATCCCAGTTGCGAAAGGACTCAAATTCGCAGTTTCGCACAAAATCGCGGAACAAACTGCGTAACCTTCAACTAATCGAGACATCCCTTCGACCAGTCGTAGGTCCCCTTCGACCAGTCGAAGGTTCCTTCGACCAGTCCAAGCTACAGTAAAAAACAGCAAAATTACTCGCTGGACTTTGAGTCGAAGTTTTCGACTCGAACCTTCGACCGGTCGACACCAGCCTTCAACCAGTTGAGCAGGGCTCTTGACCGGTCGAAGATGGGTCAAAATAACCCATCAACATGTACAACGACCAACCGTCAATATAGAGATGTTGAGATTGGACTACTTTACTTGATTCATCTATGTGTGCTTCCGTGATTCCCCAATAGTCCTCACATACCTCAGTCATCGGTACACGTACAACGGCCAACTGTTGATAGAGATGTTGATATCTTGGTTTTAAAAGTAAATATTCTTTTTTGAAAATTTTGTTTTCCGTCAAAATGAAATTGAAAACATAAAAGAAAAGAAAAATTACTTTTTGGTTTAGTCTCACATTGAATGAAGTGGGAGAAAAGTTTTTATTTAAACTCTTTGGGTGTATTTGGAGAAATGGAGGTAGAGATGCTCGGTTCGTGTAACACACACGTGCACTCGGGCTCGGACATAGACATGAGAGTGGCTGTAGTGGCACTAGATGACGCAAATTGTTAGATCAGCAGATCCAAAATCATCAACTATTTTTTAGAAAAGTTAGTAGCCTTAATAGCCGAAACGGTCCAAAAACAGATGGCTCTTGATGATCTAACGATTTGCAATGTTCTGAAATTAGTTCCAATGGTTAGAAATATTTCACAAACGTTCTTAACCATTGATGACCTCCTAGCAACAGTCCACACCCCAGATGCTATATAAACTGAACCCTCCAGGTCCAAAATTATCCAAGTCCAATCAATTAAATTCGATCTGATCTCTCAAAGCTTTTCTTTTAATGTTATTCAAGAAAAATTCACTGTTTGACTCGAATCTTGTTTCTATCACTAAGTTTGATCACTCAACAAATCTGGCAGAGTAACGAACTGCGTTAACTAAGTCCCTGAGTAGGTCCCTTTGTAATTGTTGCATTGCGTTAACGAAGTCCCTGAGTAGGTCCCTTTGTAATTGATGCATGCAGGACCTTAAGAAAAAAAAAAAATTGCCTTATCCTGTAAGTAATTCACCTGTAGTCCATCAACTGTCTTAATATCAATCGAGAAGAGGGTGAGTCAAGCTTTGACAACGTATGTATAATTCAGTCCGGTGTTAATTTTATTTTAGTTTTCGATTTCCAATATTATTTTTAAAATATGTTCTTAAAAAAAAATACCAAGAGATGGCAACGCTGAATATCAAGGGGTTGTGATCAAAGGTTGGATACTGGCTAAATTGCTGAGTCCAAGAAGATTAATAAGCCCGGATTCAACAGTCCAGGGATGTAAGGGGTCAGGCCCTATACCTCCCAGCAGACTCAGGCTACAAAATTTGAACTACTTATCACATGGACCTGGGTTTTTACCATTTTGGGATTTCCTGACGAGCGGCTCAGATCCCATACACACGTGTTTCATTTCCAAGTGTGAGATGACCACATCCTTGCAGTGCAATTAGCATCATTAAGTGGGTCCATGTAAATGCCCTTATTGGATCAGGACCCTGTTAGAAAAGTGCTAGAAACAAAGGTCTAAAGACCCGACGGGTACCAGAATGGATCTGGTTTCAGGTCCTAAAAATGACCCCCGAACCCCAACAGCCCTAGCGGGGTGTCAAAAGATCGGGTCCTAAGGGCTGTAAAATGGAGAGATGAAAGGGACCGGAGCGAACAGTAGATGGCGTGGCAGGTCTGTGGCCATCAAATGGGCTAAGGAGCCCGTCAGAATCCAATTCATAGAGTTTCCCATCGGAAACAACAGACCCTATTGCATCATGAAAGGCGTCATTTGAATGCCCAGTTATAGAATTGGGGTTGGTACCCAAATCCACAAAACCTGAAAGACTAGGCCCACTACCCAATATCAACGGATTAGATTGATTAAGGGGCTGGTCCCTTGCTTTGTGGACGTCCATAGGGATGAATCTTTGTTAGCCTAGAAATGGGCCTAGAAACGAGGCCCAACATTAATGGGCCTGATCACTCATCCTGGAGATTCAGAAGCCAGAGTTGGAGGCCCCACAACAAGCCCAAATTGGTAGGAAGGCACACTGCGTCTGGCTCTAGAAACGCTGGAGACATTGGGCATGGGCTCAGAATCCGTTTCGGAGTGGGCCTGGGAGCTCGATTAGGTCCAGCACTTCTCATAGCAGTCGGGTTATGTCCCGCTATTCCCGTCATGGTCTTCGAAATCGGGATTGGCCTTGCGTGCATTTGGCATTCACCTCCAACCGTCGAAATTTCGATCGTTGCACGGGAGAAGCCGACCGTTGCGGGATTGCGGGAATGCTGGGATTGCTGCCCTGATTGGGTGGAATCGGAAGATAGGGAAATGTTACCGGAGTTCAGAGCTGCTACCGGAGACAGAGAAAGAGAGGTTTCACCATTTCCGCCGCTTGGAGCTCCTTCCACCTACAGCATCTGGGACGAGTGCGAATCACCAGCCACCGGCGATTGATTTCTGATGCTCCATCGGGAAGACCCAACAGCAATAGAGCTTGCGAGATGTGTCCCGCCGGATGAAGCCATGGGAGCTGGCAAAGGGTGAGTTTCGTTGGTTGATTACTCGCAGGAAACAGGGGGAACTTCCGGGCAATAAGAGAATCCGACGACATCTGAAGAACGCCCATATCCAATTGATGCACAACCTGGATCTGAGATTCAGACCTAGAGATAGACAGCTGCTCTGGCTGCACAAGGCCATGGCTTTAGCCGGGAAAATCACACTTCAAGTGGAATAAGCGCATACAAGGTAGATATAACAGTCAAATAGAAATAACGAACCAAATCAAAATACAAACACATAATTTTTATATGAAAAACCTTTGTGATAAAAGAACCACGGCACAGTACAGAGAGAAAGAAATCTAAATGTAGTCAAAATCTTAGAGTTATACCACTCATCTTTTCTGATTAAAGAAGCAACACAATCTTCCCTTACAATGCATAATCTAAGAAAAACCTACCTCTTAAGAAAATCATTTCCCAAGTTCTTATAAGTGCAGAAACCCTCTCACCTTACAAAACCCTTGCCCTTTGAGAGAATTCATTTAACTACATTCCAATGCTCTTTTCCTGGATTCCACCATACATCTACTGACTACGCTAACTGCTTGTGACATATCTAGCCTTGTGCAAACCATTGCATTCATAAGACTCCCCACTACATTCATGTACAACACTCATGACATGTCTGATATCTCCTCTCTTGTGATTGGAGATGACTTTGATGATAACTTAAAGTGATTGTTGTGCTATGCCAGCATTCAAACAAAAGACCTCAAGATAACTGAGGAACTTTTCGATTTCCATGTGAGTTGAGTCAGATTGTGAATATTTTCCACCATTTTTTCTGTTTGGTTTCAGCATTGGACGTTTTGAATGGTACTTGTGTTGGGACTTGGGATGTGCATTTAGGAAGTTGGACGGGTAATGACCAACAATTGGAATGGGTCAAGAGGTGGGCCCATTATGGATTAGTTGTGACCAAAAAGCTTTCACTGTTCAAATGATCATAACAATTCAATCGAAGGACTTTTCCCTGCTGGATGGCTCTCTTTTAAACTTATGTTTGTCCATTGAGAAGGTCGTTGAAATATGTCGAATTTTAGCCTATTGTCGATGGTGGTGCATTTCTTGACTGCTTCCTATACTGTACACATGCCCCGAGATTGCGACGGTGCAATTTTGTGTTCTTCCTAGTATTGTGACTAAAGAACAACACCAAAATTCCATAGATCTGCCGTCTGCTATCCTGATTATGATTTGGGGTCAGTCCGCAGAAATCTCTAAAGAATTTGGGATTTTCATCCGAGTCCTAGCTTTGACTAGTGTCCTACCCTACCACATTGACTGATATTGGATGTGGCATTGGTTGAAGATGGACTCCATAGAGTTGAAAGACCACTTGCATTTTACTGTTATCTTCATGGATTTAGTTCCATTGGGAGCTTTTAATCATCATCTGACGCAGCAACTGATGTTGGAATTTTTGAAATTCTGATTTTCTGCAGGAGGGATAGCTTCCAATGATGTGTATCAAGATCAGATTCAGCAGTTCCTAGCAGCAATGAAGTTTCAACGCCATTGGGAAAGAACTGTATATTGTTATATTCATCAATCATCACAGAGGAAAATGGAAAAAATGAAAAAAAAAAAAAAAAAAAAAGTCTTAAATAGGGAATTTGGAGTATGGAGGGCTAGCTCTCCATCAGCTGTCTCTGGATATGGAGGAGCTGGCAATCCATCCGCTTCGAGGGGCAAGAACTCATTCATCAACCAGGTTTCTCTCTCTGTCTCTCATGTTCATATGTTAGTTTGGGGTGGCTTATTTCTTGTTGTAATGAGGTTCTGAGTTCATGTGAGCACAGAACTCGTTGATTGTAATCAACCAATGCAATGGACTATTACATAGCGCTTCTGATCAACCTATGTAACAGTCCATCACATACCGCCTCTGGAAGTTTTGATCCATTTATTTGCTAGAGCCCATCATGGATTGCTTATGATTCTAAAGAATCATTTTTATGGCAATTGCAGAAATAGGTTGGCTATAGAGAATAAGGAAAAATAAAGGTTGGATTGGATTGTCCAATCAGTACGATATATATATTTTTTAATGGTAGCCTGAGAGAATGTGTCCTGGACTTAATGGGAGTTCAGAACAGCCTATTAGATTGTCTAACTTAACTGTTGCAACTAGGAGCACTGTAACTTATAGTGCTCTGGAAGCACTGGAGCATTTCTCATTTCTTTAATATCTAAACAGCTATTTTACCATGCATCTTACAAGGACTTTACATGGTCTTCAAGTTGAGTTTCACCTCTGCTGGACATTAAATTTCCTGAATTGAATATCATTCTAATTATGTGGTTATGATTTTCAGTGATAGTCCTATGCCGAGGACATGTCCAGTATCTCCCATTGGAAGCCCTCTCCTCCACCGAAGATCTCCTCAACATATGAATGGAAGGATGTTCCCTTCTCCCATATTCGGTCCTAGAACTACCTCTGGGTCGTCGACTCCTTTCACCAGTGGCAATGGCGCCATCCCCTTTCATCACCTCCAGCAGTCCGCGTTCCACCATGATGGCTTTGGAAGCACGCCAAGGTCTTCGAACGGTCTGTACCCTAATGGCTCCACCTATCACGATCCCAAGCCTGACTTCTTCCGAGGCAGCCAGGTGGCCCTCATGCCTTCCGGGAACTAATCGCTTCTGAAAATGACATCCTTGGAAAGCCATTCAGAAGGCCGGATCTGATGGGGATTTTTCTCCTCATTGTTGGTATCGATGAAATCGAACAGGTTTCGATATCATCGATAATTGCAGAATTTTTCACTGCTTGGTTCTTGGATCTTTTTTGTCCTGTCGATATGATCGAGAGACTTTCAGATCATATCGAGGCTGTCATCGAGAGTGGCTCGATGACATCGATAATTGTTGGAATTTCCACCCTTGTTCGCTGGACAGTTTTGGTCTCATCTCGATATGATCGAGAGACCTGTCGATGATATCGAAGCTGTTATCGAGAGACCTTCGATATGATCGACGAGTTCCACAGATGCGATTGTGGAAACGTAGATTTTGCAGATTTTGTTTCGTATTTAGGTTACACCTCTTTCTATTCTTATATATATGGGTGTATCCGGGATTGGGGTGCATTCCAGGGTATTCTAGGGTTTCCTACAGCTTTACTTAGGGTTATCAAAGGTGAGAGAGAGAGAAAGAGAGAGAGGAAGCTTGTGGAAGGGAGGCTATGCTCGTAGAGGGGATCTACCATATCTCAGCGCTTCCATGTCCTCGTGATCGGTGAGATCTCTCCGTTTTCTCTTGTTTCTCTTATTTTTTATCCACTCTTGCGTGAGTGAAGAAGGTTTGATCCAAGTGGTGTGTGCTTGTGATCAGTTGTAACGTTCTGCTTTATAGTGGATTGTTGATCTGGACAAGGTCCCGTGGTTTTTACCTCTTTGAGGGTTTTCCACGTAAAAATCCTTGGTGTGATGTGGTTTATGCTTTGATTGTTTTTCATTGCATTATTGTTCCATAATTCTGGTTTGTTTCGAGGGGCTAGATCCTAAGGTTTTGTGCAAGGCCCCCAACAAAGTGGTATCAGAGCTAAGTTCATTGAACGGGCAGGATCGGTTTTGAATTATGGAAGGTGGCTCATCAAAGATGATCAGCCTCAATGGTTCTAACTGGACCATATGGAAGGCTAAGATGAAGGACTTGTTTTATTGCAAGGACCTATATTCTCCAATTTTAGGCATATCAGCAAAATCCAAGGATATGACTGATGATAATTGGAAGAAGATGGTGTCACGCCCCGAACTCGGAGACCGGGTTCACAAAATTCCCGATCACCGAATCCGGCGCCGACAGCCTCCGTAGTACCCCATTCTCGGCTCCCGGCACCCATATACTAGGTTCCGATCCTGGGATACTACAAAGAGGATTTCTAATATCAATTTGATTCGTAATGAGCATAACCAAGCATAACCCACGAACAACAACCACAAGAACACTATCACAAAATCCAGTATGATAAAAAACTTTGAGTACAGTGCGTATAAAGGAAAATACAATATAGTGGTAATATCAAAACTCCAAAAGCTCGGCGGCACGCTCCAACTGCGGTGAGTCTACAGTTGCGTCCTGGCGTCACCTGCACGCATCAATCGTGCATAAGCTTATAGAAAGCTTAGAGGGCGGTGTAAGTATGTGCGAACGTGCTCAGAATGCAATACCGAAGTAATGCGGAATCATGCTGATGAGTACGTAAATGCAACCAGCCATACCAAGGCTATGCAGTACAAGATGTGAATGCCATCGGCCATACCAAGGCCATGCGATGCAATATGTAAGTCAAGCATGCCAATCCTCATACCAATGCAACTCCTCACTAGATCATCAAATCAGTACGGTTCTTAGTCTGGATAATCATCGGGGTTTAGTACACTCCAAATGGCACTGTCTCTCTCCAAGCAGCATAGTCCAAGTGGGCGTAAGAAACCTCACCATCCGCCTGGCCAATAGTCATCCAATACCTATCCGGCACGTCGATAGTGAACTCATTTCCGAGCTGGTCAAACTCAGCCTAGTAATGTCCCCTACTCTCGGGCGAGTAAGGCCACCACTCCTTTCTAACCGACTACGACACAGTGGGAGACGCGGCCTTCTGGTATTCGGCCCTCATGCACTCGTATATCCACTCGGTCTCGACATTGGAGTCATCCTCTGGTAACATCGGGTTCAGGGACTCTCACCCAGGGACATCTATGGCGCCCCAATTGCTTAGAACAAGATTTTTTCGGTATCCAACCAGCCACTCACGATATATCTGTGGAGGCTATGGCCCTGATGTCGCTAGGGCATATCACAATCACACAGATGCAAGTGCATGAATCATACTGCCAGACATGCATCAATCCTGTGCATACCGTGCGCTCATGTAGGGCAACTCCGCATATCAGGGAGCCCATAAATGATCTGCCCGTAGGCATATGCTATGATCAGTCACTCTCCATATCAAGCATACATATGATGCGTATGATCATGAATCATGGATCTATACTAATCATGATATAAAGTGATGGGTCTGTGCAAAGCGAAGATGGCCTAGACGGCCAATGCACTACGAGTACGGGCCTGCCAGTGGGCCTCAGGGAGAGTGGTGGTGCGGACCTTTAACCGACACTGACCATGCAATGTGGACGTCAAACCATCATTGCTCCTAAGGTATAGCCTGCTATAAACATTATTATATACACCACGGGGAATCACACATTGCAATGGATATAGTTGCACTCCATTGGGCCTTAGGTAAATCAAATGGGCCGTATCATAAGGGCCTTGTATATATCCAAGTGGGCCTCAATATCGGGCCTTATATATACCAAAGTGGGCCTCGATGGATGGCCCACTAATACGCTAAGATGGACGTTATCACATGGCCTAAAAAGATCTCAAAAATGATTGGTCAGTTTGGATGAAAACCATACATCATGCTAGGTCCCGTCGGGATGGAAGGTATAGATAAATCACATACATTCAATGTCCTAAGCAGGGCCCACCATAATGTTTATTTTCCACTTAACCTAGGGCCCAACTTAATGTTTATTTGCTATCCAAATTGGGGCCCAAAACAGTATTTATTTATCATTCAAATGGGGGCCCACAAAATGGTTACTTTCCAACCTAAACGGGGGCCCAAATAATGTTTATATTTCATCCAAACGGGACCCCATATAATGTTTATTTTTCGTACAAAGTGGGACCCACATAATGTTTATTTTCTATCCAAAGTTGGGGCCCAATCTAGTGTTTATTATTGCCATTCAAATGGGCCCAACATAATGTCTATTTACATACAACCTTTTGATAGGGTCATATGACCATGGGGCCCACCATGATATTTATTTTCCATACAACCAGTTCATAAGGTCACACGGATGTGGAGGGGCCCACCGTGTTGTATATTTGCCATCCAACTGTTCGTAAGGTCACACAGATGTGGAGGAGCCCACACTAATGTTTGTTTGCCATTCAACCTACTCATAAGGCCACATGTGACCTAGGGCCCACTGTAATGTTTATTTGAAATTCAACCTATACATAAGGCCACGGGACCAGGGCCCACTGTGATATTTATTTTCCATCAAACCTGTTTAAAGGATCAGGTGGGCCAGGGCCCACCGGGATGTTCATTTATCACTCAACCGCGAAAACGGTTGTGTCTCCAATCAACACTGTTTTCCTGCAACGTGGTCCACTTGAGATTAGGATCTACCTCATTTTTAGGCTCATGCCTTAAAATGATCTGACAAAATAGATGGACGGCATGGATGACACGCATACATCATGGTGGGGCCCACGGCAGGAGCCGTGTTGTTTGTTTTTTTTTTTTTTTCTTTATTTTTAATTTTTATATTGGGGCCCATCGAGATGTGATTCACAATCCATTCCACCCATTATGTGTGTCCCACTTGTCTGGCCGTCCAGACCGAGTTTCAGCTGCATCCAAACTTCAGGTGGGTCCCACCAAGTACTTTTATATGTTCCGACATGTCTTTACATGGTTATAGAGGGTATGGCCCACCCGGTGATCGGATCACCTTAAAACTTTGGCTCAACGCTTAAAATGATGGTAGGGTTGGGATGGATGGCTTGGATCATGCACAAATATCAAGGTGGGGCTTGTATGGGCGGCCCGCTCCAAAAGAATTTTTTTTAAAAAAAGTTAGCTTGGAAGTACACGCCCATGTCAGTACACAACACTCCATGCTAGCCACCTTCACGTCCATCGTCTCTGGACGCTGGACGGTGTATACACGGGCCTCATGGTGGGTCCCACATTCACGTGGCCCACCATGCACATGGTGGGTCCCACATGCACGTGGCCTACCATGCATATATATATAAATATATATTATAATAATATAATATAATATGCTACTACATACATATATATGTATATATGTAGAGTGGATTTCACCTAAAATGCGGTGGACCACATCGTCTGATGGATGGAGTGGATTTAACATAATTCAGTGGGGCCCACAACATTCAAGGGGAAAAGAATGAAAGAGAGATATAGAGAAAGAGACAAGAGACAAAAGATGGTGATGGTGGGGCCCCACCACTATGGGCCCTACATGATACAATTCATATATAAAAATCGGTCCCACCAACAAGTGGCCCTAAGAAAAGAAATTTAACGGTGGATCACCTACCTTATTGGCCTTTTCCTTGCTCCTTAAGCCTCCTTAGCTCCTTTGCTTGGGTTTTAACGGTGCAGATGATGATTGGACGGTCGAGATGGAAGATGAGGAGGTGGGCCACACTTAGAAATTTTTGGGAGATTGGGTTGCTTAGAGGAGGCTTGGACGTGTGAGAGGGGGAATGAGAGAATGAGAGAGAGAAAGAAATAAAATAAAGAAATGAGGGATGGAGGGAGTGGTGTGATGATGTCATGAGTAAGGGTGGCTTTGAAAAATGGGAGAGAGAGTTGACTTTGAGTAAAGGAGGCATGGGTTGTTGTACTTGGGGTATGGAGTGACTTGACATTGATTGATTGATGGATTGATGGGACATATCGTAGAGATTCCCTCGAGATTCGCAACGTGCGGCGTTTCTTCGAACCGAACGCTGACTCGTATCTCTTGGACTGGGTATCGGTTCGGTGCGCGAGTCGCGGCATTAGAACCACGGCGATGACGCGGTCGCCAAGATACAGGTTTCAGGTCGAGACGACTTCGGCATGCGGGACTCGGCTTAGGATCGCCTGCAATGATGGAAATGGATCGAGGATTGCCGGAATTCGACCGGTAGGATCGCGGAAGCCTACGAAACGGTACGGACTAGGGTACGGGTCTTACAGATGGACCGAAAGGCAGTGGGATTTATTAGACAATGGTTGGATGATTCAGTGTTCCACCATGTGTCTACGGAAACCTCAACCGCTAGCCTATGGCTGAAATTACAAGGGCTGTATGAGAGGAAGACAGCCGGTAATAAAATTTTTCTGATAAGGCGACTTATGAATCTCAAGTTCAAGGATGGTGGTTTTGTGGTCGAGCACATGAATGAGGTCAGTAATATAGTGAATCAACTCTCCTCTATGAAGATGATTCTGGATGATGAATTGCAGGCTTTACTATTGCTTAGTTCATTGCTTGACAGTTGGGAGACATTGGTGGTGTCTCTAAGTAACTCCGCGCCAGACAGAAAGATATCCATGAAACAGGTTACTAGTTGTCTCTTCAATGAGGAGACAAGGAGGAAGTCTCAGGGGTCTACTCAGTAAGAGACCCTTGTGACACAGGAACGGGGGAGAGGAAAGAACAGGAAGGGCGGGAAGGTCCGAGATAAATCAAGGGGCAAGTCGAGTAACAGAAAAGATGTTGATTGCTGGAATTGTGGCAAGAAGGGCCACTACAAGCATGAATGTCGTGGTAAGAAAAACGACAAGAAAGGAAAAGGGAAGGAAGATGAATCAGATTCCACTGTGGTCGTTTCAGATGGCGACGTTGTAGTTATTCTTTCTGCAGATCACGATGTATGTCTCACGGCTACGAGTCAGGACACTGACTGGGTGATAGACTCGGGAGCTTCTTTTCATGCGACTCCATGCAGGAACTTCTTCACAAGCTATAAGTCAGGTGACTATGGGACTGTGAAGATGGGAAATTCTGGCGTATCAAAAATCGTGGGAGTTGGTGATATTTGTGTGAAGACCGATGTGGGCTGCACATTGGTTCTCAGCGAAGTGAGGCATATCCCAGACCTTCGCCTCAACTTGCTGTCGATGGGAAGGTTGGATGATGATGGCTATGAAAGCTGGTTTGCTGGTGGGTGATGGAAGCTCATCAAGGGTTTGTTGATCATGGCCAGATGAAAGAAGTGTTGTAGCCTTTACAAGGCAAGTGTCAGTATGTACAAGGGTGGGTTGAACACAGCGGAAGATTCAACTATTGACATGTGGCACAGGCGTCTAGGCCACATGAGTGAAAAAGGGCTTCAGCTACTAACAAGGAAGCGGCTCCTTCCAGATGTGACAGGTACACCTCTCAAAACCTGTCTTGATTATTTATCAGGGAAACAACATAGAGTTTCATTTGTTAAGTCTGCTTCTCATGTTAATAAAGTGCATGCATTAGATTTGGTTTATTCTGATGTTTGTGGTCCTCTGAGGACAAAAACCTTGGGTGGGGCATTGTATTTTGTTACTTTTATAGATGATGCATCTAAGAGGGTTTAGGTTTATGCTTTGAAATCCAAGGATGAGGTCTTTGGTGTGTTTAAATTGTTTCATGTTATGGTCGAGAGAGAGACAGGTAGATCATTGAAGTGCATCCGCACTGACAATGGTGGCGAATACATTGATGACTTTCATGAGTACTGCAAGTCCCTGGGTATACGGCATGAATAGACGATTCCCCAAACCCTCCAGCATAATGGTGTAGCTGAGCAAATGAATCGCACCATTGTAGAGAGAATCAGATGCATGTTATCCCATGCGAAGTTGCCCAAGACGTTCTGGGGAGAAGCAATGCACACGGCAGTGTATTTGATAAACAGGTCTCCATCAGCCCCGTTGAATGGAGAAGTACCTGAGAAGGCGTGGACTGGAGAGGATCCATCGTACAATCATCTTAAGGTGTTTGGATGTAGGGCATCCGTTCACGTACCAAAGGACGAGAGGTCCAAGCTCGATATGAAGATCAAGCAGTGTGTGTTCTTGGGGTACGGTGATGAAAAGTTTGGTTACAGGTTATGGGATCCGACCGAGAGGAAGTTCGTCAGGAGCAGAGATGTGGTTTTCTTTGAAGATCAGTATATAGAAGACATTGGTAAGCCAGAGAAGAACCAGCCTAGTTTAGGTGAGCTAGAGGACATGGATCCGGTTGCTCCTCCCGTGGTGCCTGATGACGGGGGAGTACAACAAGGTACAGAGGACGAGGGAGTTCCTTTAGAAGATGGACCATGGGAGCAGTCTCCACTTGATCTACCTGTTGAGCCACAGGTGAGGAGGTCATCTAGGGACAGACAGCCGTCCAAGAGGTACTCGCCGCATGAGTACATTATGCTAACCAATGGGGGAGAGCCAAAAGATTATTCTGAGGCCCTAGCCGACGAGTGTTGAGGGTCAAACATTGCATAGTAGACCCCATTTATTACCCAGAATTACGAGCATATACTGTTTAACGCCCGGTTTTAATTGTATTTGTAATGCAGGACGTATTTACAAGCTTGGATTGGAATAGGAGGCTAAAAACATGGATTTAACATTCAGGAATCACCACGACAAGGGCCAGACTCCAGGGAACCAAGATCAACGCCAGAGATCTAAGAAAGCTGAGGAACTGAAGCTCAAGTGGCCTGAAAGTCAGCCAGAATGCAGTATCACAGGGTTTTCACCATCCGTTTGGCTCAGAACTTCATACGTTGCCTGAGGACCATAAAATAACCGTACAAATCAAATTTCATCCATTGGATCCCTTTGTAATTGACCCAACGGATAGATAATCCCCCATATCCTTGATTTGGGGCTCACCTGATGTTTGGATATGCTTCACTTTTGGACTCAACCTCTTAAATTAGATAGGAAGATGAATGGACGGCTGGATTCAGTTGAAGACATCTCTGTGGACCCCACTCGTGACGCCGGTGTACCAATCGCATGTGTACTCGCAGTACACCGAGCTGAGCAAAGCGTCCAACTCGCGTTTGACCGCATGAATCCTGCCCGAATTCAAATAGCCAGCGAACAGGGGCTTGCGGTCGACTTCTGGTGGGCCACCATCATCAAACATTTTGAAGATCCACATCGTTCAGTGAGTTCACGAGGTCAAACCGACCGTTCTTTGATCTGTGTTCCGAGTTCATCAGATGTTGCAGGGATTTGAAGGATCCGAATGAAGAAGGAACAGTAGAATAAAGATTTCAGTGGGCCGCACCAAAACAGAAGAAAACCGGTCATTTCCGACCGGTTTCCCGTTCTCATTCCAGTGAACGGCGTGGATTTCTCGTCAAATCCCGACAAAGGACCCCACTAGGATCCAGCTTAAGTCTTACGCATTCCCTGTTTTGCAGGCGTCCTCAAAGACCGATCGCTGTGGGCCCCACTGTGTCCGCTATCACCGTCGGATCTCTGATCCAAACCGTCCAATATGATCAGAGGGTGGTCGTTACCCTAACCATGGAGCCATAAAGGAGTTTTGGGATGATCAGTTTCGTTATTTTGAATCCAATCGCAACTCACGTTTTGTTGCTGTGTAAGCATTCTTGATGCGTAAAACTATAGCCACAGCCTCTGGCACTAGAAAAACCCTGCTGCCTTTATAAAACAGGAGAGAGAGATCGAAGGGAGGGGGCAGCAGTGGGGAGCAAGAGCTTGGAAAGGGAGTTCGGCTGGGAGCTTGGATTTAGAGAGAGTAATATTTGTTTTGTTTATCTCTCCTGGTTTCCTGATTTTATTCTTTTAAGATGTATAGCCTATCCATGCTAGGCTAAACCTCTTAGCTAGGGCTAAGAGGTGAAGCTTGTAGTGTGATGGGAGGACCTATTGCTTGTGCCTTTGTTTAGACTGTATTGATGTTGATTTGGGTTTTATTATGGGAATGTGTTTTTAGTCTTTAATGGTCTGTTGTGACTGAAATTATAATGGGTCTGCGATGGCTTTGAGCATGTTCTTTTCCTTTTATGTTTATGACGTCAGGAAGCCCTGTTGTTCACCATCGTCTCCTGGGCATGGTTGGATGTCGGTACCCTTCCTAACCTTCATAAACATGTTGATTGGTTGGTAATTAGATTAATTCTGTTGTTTGCTTTGTTTCCTGGGCATGGTTTGGTGATGGAATCCATTCTAATTCATATACCTCTCATCTCTTGAAAACTATATCAACGTCAGTTCAGTTAATTTCCCTGATTTCTAATCCAGGCATAAGATCTCCCTGATCTCTACAAGTGGATCCTCTGAATCCCTAGTGTCTTTTCTCTGATTTTTCCTAAAGTTTTAGATTAATAATTCATCATTATTCTTCAAATTACAATCGATTTAGATTTCATCTTATTCTAATTCTATTTCTACTTAGTTTCAGATAACGTACAGGTTTCAGTCCCTGTGGATTCGACCTCGGTCTTACCGAGTTATTACTACATCACAACCCTATACTTGGGGTGTGAACAACGAGCATAAGGAGGAGTGGTTGAAAGCTATGTAAGAGGAGATGAGATCCTTGCATAATAACCACACTTATGACACGGTGAAATGGATACTGCGGTATCTAAGAGGCTCATCCAGGTTGAGCCTATGCTATGGTGACGGTAAACTTGTGTTAGAGGGCTACACAGATGCAGATATGGCAGGTGACATAAACTCCAGGAAGTCTACATCGGGGTTCATGTTCACATTTGTAGGGGGAGCAGTTTCCTAGCAGAGCAAGCTACAAAATGTCGTAGCATTGTCGACGACAGAGGCCAAGTACATTGCAGTCACAGAGGCATGTAAAGAGATGCTTTAGATGAAGAGGTTCCTACAGGAACTTAGCCTAAAGTAGGAGGAGCACGTAGTCTATTGCGATAGTCAAAGTGCTATACACTTGAGCAATAATCCAAGTCAGCATTCCAAGTCGAAGCACATAGAGATTCGGTATCACTGGATCAGGGATACTTTGGAACAGAAGGTGTTACAACTTGAGAAGGTCCACACGGACGATAATGGGTTAGACATGATGACCAAGGCTTTGCTCAAGGGCAAGTTTGAGGTTTGTAAAAACCGGGTTGGCTTGAAGAATGTGAACTCCTCCTGAGTCGAAAAGGGAGAGATTTGATGGGGATTTTTCTCCTCATTGTTGGTATCGATGAAATCGAACAGGTTTCGATATCATCGATAATTGCAGAATTTTTCACTGCTGGTTGCTGGACTGTTTTTTGTCCTGTTGATATGATCGAGAGACTTTCAGATCATATCGAGGCTGTCATCGAGAGTGGCTCGATGGCATCGATAATTGTTGGAATTTTCACCCCTAGTCGCTGGACAGTTTTGGTCCCGTCTCGATATGATCGAGATACCTGTCGATGATATCGAAGCTGTTATCGAGAGACCTTCGATATGATCGACGAGTTCCGCAGATGCGATTGCAAAAACGCAAATTTTATGGATTTTGTTTCCTATTTAGGTTACACCTCTTTCTATTCTTATATATATGGGTGTATCCGGGATTAGGGTGTATTCCAGGGTATTCTAGGGTTTCCTAAAGCTTTGCTTAGGGTTATCAAAGGTGAGAGAGAGAGAAAGAGAGAGAGGAAGCTTGTGGAAGGGAGGCTATGCTCGTAGAGGGGATCTACCATATCTCAGCGCTTCCACGTCCTCGTGATCGGTGAGATCTCTCCGTTTTCTCTTGTTTCTCTTATTGTTTATCCACTCCTGCGGAGTGAAGAAGGTTTGATCCAAGCGGTGTGTGCTTGTAATCGGTTGTAACGTTCTGCTTTATAGTGGATTGTTGATCTGGACGAGGTCCCGTGGTTTTTACCTCTTTGAGGGTTTTCCACGTAAAAATCCCTGGTGTGATGTGGTTTATGCTTTGATTGTTTTTCATTGCATTATTGTTCCATAATTCTGGTTTGTTTCGAGGGGCTAGATCCTAAGGTTTTGTGCAAGGCCCCCAACAGGCTTATGGCAGCTATCCCTGGGAACTGTATGATGGGCAGCTAGTGTTGGCCGATCGTGTGTCATCGCAGTAGGTCTTGAGGGATCATGTGAAGTCGAACCCTACACTTGATCTTACCAGTCCAACCTTGCCAATGCTTGGCCGATCCAATGACATTTGATTTGACATGGGCATACTATCAGAGCATGCCTGTATTGATCATCTTGAGTTAATTTTCTTTTCTTGATTCTGGCATGGTTGGTTTATCATCGTAACAGCAGTAAAGAAGACCCATTTGTACAGTAAGGGATCCAACATGGAAGCCTGTCGAGAATAAGATTATTGGAAGCAGTGGAGGCATACGGTTCTCGTCTGAGGCGGAGAAGGGCATTCCCATCCTCCTTATGGTAAGCGTGCTATTGATATCATTGCTCATTTCTCTATATTCCCACCTCAATGACTAGAATTGGTAGTTAATTGAAGGGACTAGAATCGTCTACAACACCTGTTTTATACAACATGTAAAACACCCAAGCGTTTTGGGACCCACCATGGTTCATATGTGAAGTCCTTGCTGAGCAATAGTTTAGGGCGCTTATTTTCACCATAAACAACACTAAAACTCCTTAAGTTCATGCAGAGTGGCCCTCATGAGTTTTGGATTAGGCTGGTTTTCATATATTCATTGTCCTTGTGATTTACTCCTGATGAATGAGTTTTGATGAAAGATAAACACTATGGTGGCACCACATAGACCTATGGTTGGCATCTCCTCTTCTGATAGTTTGGCCTACCAGGGTTGTGTATCTGGCTAATTTTTGGTCCGAGTCTTGGCATCGTGGATTGTTTATGATGGATGACATCTTGGTGACCCAGAGGACTTAGATTGTTGCAAGCGCGGTAAAAAAAAAAAAAAAAGGTGTTATTGAGGGTTCTGCTCCAATCAAAAGGGGGGAAAGATATGCTGGTCAAGAGCAACAATCTGAGCCTTACTTTTATACTGTGCCATGTCCATTTAGGAACTACCAAGTGTACTATGGTACACATACCATGTTTATGGTGGCTTTGTGCATGCTTATGGATTGTCATGCTATGCCAGCATTCGAACAATAGACCTTACGATAACTGAGGAACTTTTCCATTTCGGTGCGAGTTAAGTCAGATTGTGAATATTTTCACCAATTTTTCTATTTGGTTTTAGCATTGCATTATTTTGAATGGTACTTGTGTTGGTATCTGCATTTACGAAGTTGTTCAGGTCATGACTGACAATTGGAATAGGTCAAGAAGTCGGCCCATCATGGATCGGTTGTGACTAAAAAGCTTGCGCTGTTCGAATGATCATAACAGGTCAATCAGAGGACTTTCCCCTGCTGGATTGCCATCTATTTTTAACTACTGTTTGTCCATTGGGAAAGTTGTCGAAATAGGCCGAATTTTAGCCTGTTGCTGATGGTGGTGCATTTCTTGACTGCTTCCTATACTGTACACGTGCCCCAAGATTGCAAGGGTGCAATTTTGTGTTCTTCCCGAGCATTGTGACGAAAGAACCACACCAAAGTTCCATAACTTTGCATCTGCCGTATGCTATCCTAATTATGATTTGGGGTCAATCCATGGCAATCTCTAAATAATTTGGGATTATCATCTGAATCGAAGCTTTGACGAGTGTCCTACGCCACCCCATTGACTGATTTAGGATGTGGCATTCGTTGAAGTTGGACTCCATGGAGTTGAAAGACCACTTGCATTTTACTGTTATGTTTGTAGCTTTAGTTTCATCCGGAGCTTTTAATCATCCTCCGACACAACAATTGATTCTACAGGAGGGATAGCTTCCAATGATGTGTATCAAGATCAGATTCAGCAGTTCCTAACAGCAATGAAGTTTCAACACCATTGGGAAAGAACTGTATATTGTTATATTCATCAATCATCACAGAGGAAAATGAAACAAAAAAAAATAAGAAGTCTTAAATGGGGAATTTGGAGTACCCCTATTTTTTTGGGCTATGGCTACTGTACAGATGCTGGGGAATTGCATTTAAGGGTTTAGATTTCGCACTGCGGGGTGAGCTGGCTGAGGCTGCTGCGTTCGGCCTAGGTTTTAGCTGCTGTTACTGGCTGTTCTTCTACCTAATCTGTTGTTGTATGTAACATCAATCACATCTGCAGCAATTTGAAGAAAAATCTAATTACAGTTTCTTTTTCTTCCTCATCTTCACCACCTCTTCTACTAATTTATTCATTTGATTGAGAATAAAATAAGTTGTTTCACCTTTCTATATTATCCTCGTTTTTATTTTTATTTTTATGTTTATTTCAGAAAATGTTCTAGTGCTCTTAAAGCACTGTTAGTTCTCCTAGTTGCATCGGTTTACTAGGGCAGTCTGATCAATTGATCTTAACTGTCCATCTAGGAAAGAACACATTCCAATGCAAAAATCTCATTGATCATATGATCCAATCTGTCATTGGTTTGATCATATGATCCTAGCAAATAGATGCATCAGGTTGGTTACTGGACCCATTTTTCATGTAAATAGTCTTTGACTATCCATATGTTCTCAACCCCATGGGTAAGGTCGCGATGCAGTAATAATCTCGGTGAGACCAAGGTCGAATCCACAGGGACTAAATTTGTATGTCTTTTGAATTAACTAGAACTAGAACTAGAAGAAGATGCAAATCTAAATTTGAAAATAAAGGGAGTAATTGTGATATATGTAATTAGAAACTTAAGAAATTAAAGGTGGGAATTAGGGTTTCCAAGGATACACTTGTACAGATTAGGGAGATCTATGCTTGATTCAAGGACACAACTAGAATCAGAGTCCCATCTTATCAAATTGGAAGATATCTCAGTAAAATCAAATCTGAACTTCCTTTGACCTAATTCTCAATGGATGAGAGGTGTGAGAACTGGAAGTGATTCCATCACAAAACCATACCCAAGAGACAAGGCAAACAATAGGATTTACCAATCGTACAACCAACCTGAGAGAATTATGAAAGTTAGGGAGGATTCCATCATCTAACTATGCCCAAGGGATGATGGTGAACAACAAGATTTCTTAATTTCACAATCTCAATTCATGAAAAGAACATACTCAAAGTTATTGCAGATCTATTGTAATTTGAGTCACAACAAACCATTAAAGACTGAAAGTATTCCTTATAATCAAACTAAAATCAAAGAGAGTTCAACATATATATGAATCAAAGCAATAGAAACATCTCATCACGCTACAAGCTTCACCTCTTAGCCCTAACTAAGAGGTTTAGCCAATCATAGACATGATTGAACTAAAATCTCTTAAGAAAAGCATAAAAACAACTAAAGAAGAAAAACTCTTGGCAACGATTTTTCCACGCTTTTGCTCTACTCCTCAAACCATAAAAGATGCCTAAGAATATCCTAGGGACTCCTATCTATAGTTTTGCAACTCAAACGTTTGCACCAAGTTGGAAAAATCCGAAAACTGCCTCAAATTTACGCAATCCGTGTGTTGTCCTCATAATCTTAGACTAGTTGAGGGTTTCTTTTGAGTGGTCAAGGACACTTGAAATTTAAAGGATTTTGTCACTGGAGTTCGAGTCGAGGATTCTTCGACTAGTCAAGGGACTAGTCAAGGGACTAGTCAAAGGAGGCAGATTTTGAGGATTCATTTTCTTCTTTTCAAATCTTCAATGCTTCCCAGTCATCATTTGGTTTTCTTAGATCTTTGGAATGTGAATTTCTCATTCTTGGTCTCATAAGATCCATCATTGACCTTGGTGATTCTTGAGTATTAAATCCATGCTTTTAGCATCCTTTTCAATCTAAGACCTTAAATTCACCTTGTAACATAAACATGATTAAAATAGAATATTAAGCATTATTGTCAAGCCCTAAACTCGGAAACCGGGCTCACAAAATTTTTGATTGCCAAATCCAGTGCCAACAGCATCCGTAGTACCCCATTCTCAGTTCCCAGTGTCCATAAGCCAGATTCTGATCCTAGGATCCTACAATGAGGATTTTCTAGTGTACGTTTATTTCGTAAGAAGCATAACCACAAGTATACCTAAATTACAAAGACAACATCATCATCACATATCCACTAATATAAACATTTGAATACAATACAGAAAGGAAAATGCAATATAGAAATATCAAAGAAAGCTTCAGAAGCTCAACTGCATGCTCCTACCTCAGCTCAGATGCATCATAATATCACCTGCATGCATCTATCTTGTATAAGCTTGTAAAATGGTTAGAGGATGGTATAAGTGTGTGAGCAGTATATGCGTGCTTAGAATGTAATATCAAAGTAAACGGAGATACTGATAAGTCCACGGACCATACAATATCAGAGTAAGCAGAAATACTGACAAGTCCATGAGTCATACAATATCAGAGTACGCAATACAAATCAGCTATGCAAATGAGGAGTTCAAGAGAGCTAAATATCAGATGCCGAGGGTATAATGCAATATGTATAATCCTGCTGAGTCCGTCTAGGCCGTATAAGTGCAGAAACATAACAACCCAAAATGTCATATGCCTGCGGATGTAATGCAATATGCGATGCGAATGAAATGACCAAGCTGGAGTGTGAAGTCGGGATGATGGTACGTAGTATCGCAGGCTATGAGGTCCACCACAAGAGACTTTTATCAAAACCAGTCCTATACCTAAATTTGGATAGTCAGACTCAATGTGGTAAACTCCTGATCTCAGGTTAGTCGCGCGCCCCAACCGAAATCCTGGCCATTACGAAGGTACACGAAACAAATAGTTGCACACCACCAGGCCGAATGGATAATGAATGAATGAATGAATGAGTAAAATGCTGAGTATACCAATCCTACTCAGTAAATCCACATATCAGTGCTATAAATCTTTGGGATCATCACCCGGGTCTAGTACACTCTACGCCAGTTGCCGCCCCATCAAGCGCATAACTGGGTAAGTGGAAGAGACCTCACTATTTGCTGCTAATATCAGGCCCGACTCATCAATAGCGGATCCATTCCTTAAGCTGGTCAGACTCAGCTTAGCTATGCCTACTCCCTCAGGCGAGTAAGGCCACACCCCCTCCCAATCGACCACGACACAGTGGGAGACGCGGCCTACTAATATACGGCGCTCATGCGCTCATATATATCCACTCGGTCTCGATATTGGGGCATCATCTGGTACCAAGAGGGTTTAGGGATTTTCACCCAGGGCCATCTATGGCGGCCCGATGCTAGTAACAGATTTTCGGTGTCCCATCTGGTCATCCACGACATGACTGTGGAGGCTACGGCCCTGATGTCACTAGGGCGTACAGTAATCACAACATACAATGCAAGATGCATGAGTCTATAATCCAATCATGCATCAATTCTGCGCATACCGTGCGCTCATGTGAGATAACCTCCGCCTATCAGGGAGTCTCATAACAACCTGCCTACTGACATATGCAATGGTCAACCACATCTCATAATAAACATGCAGATGATGCATATGAGCATGTATCAAGATGCTATGCTATCACATACTCATAATCGGTACAGACAACCGGCATCGATAATCGACCTTGATAATCAGAATCGACCTCGATAATCGGAATCGGCCTCGACAATCGGAATCGGCCTCGACAATCGGAATCGACCTTGATAATCGGTCTCGACAATCGAAATTGATCTCGACAATCGGAATCAGCCTCAACAATCTGCCTCGACAATCGGAATAGGCCTCGACAATCGAAATCGGTCTCAACAATCGGAATCGGCCTCGACATTCGGCCAAACAAAGGGCCTAAGGGAAGGTCACAATGTGGACATTTAACCATCGTTGCCCATCGATGTGGACATTTAACCAACATTGCTCCCAAGGAGTGACTCGCTTAGAGTCAAACATATAGTGGGCCCATGGCCCTCAAATACATCATAATAGGCCACCTCACATGGGCCGAAAATATGTCACAATGAGCCACGACTCATGGGCCAGGAATACATCTCAATGGGCTACGACTCATGGGCCTCAGTACATCATAATGGGCCGTACCCATGGGCCATCATATACATCAAGTGGGCCACATCAATGGGCTGCCCTAATGGGCCATCATATATATCAAGTGGGCCGCATCAATGGGCTCGCATCAATGGGCCATCATATATATCAAGTGGGCCGCATCAATGGGCCGCCCCAATGGGCCATCATATATATCAAGTGGGCCACATCAATGGGCCGTCCCAATGGGCCATCATATACATCAAGTGGGCCACATCAATGGGCCGCCCCAATGGGCCATCATATATATCAAGTGGGCTACATTAATGAGCAGCACTAATGGGCCTCATAGATGGGCTACAAATATATCAAAGTGGGCTTGACGGATGGGCCACAAGTGGGAGCTTGGATTACATCTAAAATCATTTCAATAGTTGAAGGTGCAACATGTGTATCACTGTACACAATCATTCTATGGGGCACACCGCTCACTAATGATGATCAACACTGTTCAAACATAGTCCATGTAAATAAGCACTATCCAAAACATTGTCTATGTAAATCAGCACTGTCCAAACATTGGACAGCATGGATGCAATACATAGATCACGGAGGATCTCACACGTGCAGCAAGTGGGGTCCACGGCTGGACGGAGTACGTATAGGATAAATACATCAAGGTGGGGCTGTACAAGGCACCGTCCAGATGAAACACATACATATATGGTGGGTCCCACCGTCCAAGGTCTGGACGGTGTGGATACCACACGTACCTTGTGTGAGGCACACCAGCCAAACCGTTAGCAGGTGGGTCCCACATGGGGCCCACCATATATATATATTATAATATTATATTAGAAAGAGAGAGTCTAGCGTCTAAACCCTCTAGACGCTCTGGACTGACGGTGTGGATTTAAACCACATACATATAGGTGGGCCCCACCCTCATACGAACCACACGTGTGAGGTGGCCTCACATCCATGGAAAACAGACGGAAGGTGTGGATATACGCATACATCATGGTGGAGATCCATCGTCCCAACTAGGGACAGTGTGGATCAAACCATACATCACGGTGGTCCTCTTAGCACCGTCCAGACGGTGCAACTGAAACACATGCATCATGGTGGCCCACCGTGGGGCTAGTCCAGCATCGTCCAGATGGCCTGGACGATGTGGATGAAATAGATACATCACGGTGTGGTCTTCACAGCACCGTCCAATCTGTCCAGCATCGTCCAAACTGTCTGGACGGTGTGGAATATCACATATATCATGGTGGAGACCCACCCTCCCAACCAGGAACGGAGTGGATCTAGTGGGCCACGCCTATCACGAGAGAGAGAGAGAGAGAGAGAGAGAGAGAGAGAGAGAGAGATCGGTGAGAAGGGGAGGGACCCCGCCACTATGGGCCCTCCCTATATAATGCATACATCATAATGGGTCCCACAACAAGCGGTCCTTAAATAAAATGAAATCTAACGGTCGATCACCCACCGTTCTTGCTTCTTCTAGACTCCTTGGACCCCTTTGGCTCCAAAGCTCCAACATTGATGGAGGACGATGGAGGTTGGACGGTGGAGATGAGAGGCGAGGAGGGTAGGAAGGTGGGCCACACCAAGTTCTCTCATGGAGCTTGGACGTGGGTTGCTTAAAGAATGAGGGAGAGAATGAGAGAGAGAGAGAGAGAGAGAGAGAGAGAGAGGTGATGGGAGAGAAGTGATGGGAGAGAGGGATGGTAAGTGATGGATAGGTGTACTTGGTTGTAAGAGAGAGAGTTGACTTTAGGGAGTGGTGGTTGTACTTGGGGATGGGTGTTATACTTGACATTTGATTGATGGATTGATGCGATGTGTCATAGAGATTTCCTCGGTATTTGCAACGCGCGACATTTTTCTCGAACTGAACGCGGGCCCACATCTCCTGGCCCGGGTATCGCCTCGGCACCCGAGACGCGGTGTCGGAACCGCAGCGACGGCGTGGTCGCAAAGGTACAAGTTTCGAGTCGAGTCGACTCTCATATACGGGACACAACTCAAGATCGCATGCAAATGCCGATAAAAGATCGCGAGTCGGCAGAATTCGATCGGGAGAACCGCGGAGGCTTACGGAACGGTACGAGCTATGATACGGGTCTCACAATTATCGTGTTCATAAAACTTAAATGGAGTCCAATATGCAATATTTGACCCTCAACACCATAGTATAGCTACTGATCAAATGGTTATATTTGTTGAATAAGCGTGATGCTTGTATGTTAAAGCATGAAATGTGCAGTGGACGTAATGAGCAGTCTGGATGAATGGGTTAGACTGCCAAAGGGTCCTTCAACCGGGAGCACTTTGTACTTAGGCTTGTTTGGCTTCAATTGTGTTTGATTAGTCGCTTTATTTAAAAATAAAATAAAATGTGGCACTCATAAAATTGAAGATCTCTTGTTGAAGGGTTGTTAATTGCACATGGGTGCACTACCATACATCACACGGTCATCATGGTGTGTAGGTCTGAGATCAATGGTTCAAATCTTTTGAAGGATGCAACCCCTGAGGGGAAACCTGCCACCACACGGTAATTTGGTAAGGTGGCAACGTACACAATCATAACTAAAAGGTTTTTAGTCTCTCCCGAGTCGATCCAGATAAAGACTCAATCCATTTGACACCCCAACCCACCCTACCCTACCAACTCACCGTCAAGCCATGTCAATGGACCCCTGACTCTAGCCAGTTTCGGCTAAAATCAAGAACGAACGAGTTGGTTCTGAGTAGTTAGTCTTAAAACTCTAAAAAAAGCCCATACATTAGTAGTAATGGAGAATCTTAAGTTCCTAACTACAACTTAGCAAAAAGGGCTTGGGCTATCATATAAGTATTCTAACTTCTAAATGATGGTGAACCGTGTAGAGAGTCTACACTCGAGCCATGGTTCAACCAACAGTTTGAAAATGGTGGCAACTCATCATCCTAATGTGTCACTCCTGTGCAGCTATTTAGCCCGTATATATATATATATATATATATATATATATATATATATATATATATATATATATATATATAAAGGTACTATGTGCTCGAGCGTAAAGCGGTCTCCATGAGGTCGAGTTGGGGTGGGCCCCACCGTGATGCCGTTCGAACATCTACCCCCTCAGTCAGATGTACCATCCCTGGACAGGCCCATACGGCTGAAAATCACCTCAATCCGTGACTTTTGTGGACCACACCACGTACAGAAGTGGAGAGGGGCCGTGTACCATTGAAACATGCAAAACCAGTTTTGGGGGCCTTTCGAGAGGTTTTTTCATGATCAAAACCGTCCATCATGTGTGTCCCACTTGAATGTAATTTTAGACTACTTTTCAGGTAGTATTTACATCTTATGTGGGGCCCACCAAGTGCTTTTACATGTTTTCGTGTGTATACTTATGTTTTCAGAAGGTATGGCCCACCTGAGTTCCGTGGACGGTCGATTTCCTGCCGTGTGGTTCCACTTGGAGTGGTTCATCTGGTGGACGGTGTGGATCTTCGAAAAGAATCACTGTGGGGCCCACCCCAGCTCGACCTCACGGACGACCGCTTTACGCTCGAGCATAGCATATATATATATATATATAAATATATATATATATATATATATATATATATATATATATATATATATATATATATATATATATATATATATATATATTCTGATGGAGCATTTCTGGCAAACCACTGTGACAGACCAATCGCAACCATCCATTTGGTGGTTCAGAAAAGGACCTCTGAAAGTAAAATAGCCTGTGGTTTAAATTCAATGGCCAAAATTAGGTCCTTGCTGTCATAAGGTGATGGACACTTGTATAGGTGGGTCTCGTTACAGATTATTCGACAATCAAGTCAGTCCACTTATCAAGTGCCAAAGTGGGGCCATCATGAAATATTATCTGGCTCAAAATTCAAGCCAAATGCAGGTGTGCAGGATGACTTAAAGCAACGGGTGGCCAACAATGTCACACACCAGATGAGACTCCACCAGATGTGAGTGGATTGACAAAGAGATCTTCATGATGGTTCTCGTCATTTGAGCCGTGGAAAAGGAGGGCCCTGTCATGAAATATCGTTTGGTGCAGAATTAACCGAATTCAGATATGCAAGACCACTTAAAATTAGTAATGGGTGGTGATTAATCTCGCACACCGGAAGTGTTCGACTCTATAAGTGGCTTTGTCCAAAAAATTATGCCAACGAAATTATTAGGTGTGCCACTTCCATACATTGAATATGGATCATTACTCATTAGGTGGTTTCTTACATTGAATATAGACCATCTACTGATCTTACTAACCATATATTTTTCTTACAGGTGTATGTTCCGATTAATGAGTAGAGCATCTAACACATATAAAATAGAAATATTTATTATTATTATTATATTTTTGCAGAAAGTTGGAAGCACACCACCTGTAATTTTATTGATACTTGAAAATTATATACATAAGAGGGGAAAATACTGGCCAATCCCCTCCCTAAATTCTAGTTAAGCTTTCTATTACAACTCTTATAAAAAGTACTAACAAAAAAAAAAACACGCTGTAAAGCTTTCACGGCTAGGTAGCAAACAATTATTCATTATTCATGACCTGTGTTTCCATGTAACTTCTTCAATCTAACATCTTGCAAAGCGACTACCGTAAAAAAGTCTTTCTTTCATCTCATCAACAAAACGGTAATAGGCAATCCTCCAAGCTTTCTTGAACACTAAAACGCCACAGAACACCCAAAACCCCACAGCAAATCCTGGTCCCAACGCAGAGTAAAACCAAACCATTTCATGCGCTCCATCATCTTTTTTTACATCACCACCAACAGGCACTGGACTTTGAGAAGTCTCATCACTATCACACTTATCTGTAAGAGGAGGTCCACAGAGATCGTTGTTGCCCATATAAATAGAAGGATCTTGAAGTGTCTGGAGCTGATTTCCCGATGGAATTTTCCCCGCCAAGTTGTTATTTGACAAGTTCAAGTAACTTAGAAAAGTTAAACTTGACATGCTCAGAGGAATTGTACCTGAAAGCTGATTTTTAGAGAAATCAAGAGACTCTAGCAATTTCAATTTACCAATCTTGTTCGGGATCTTTCCGGTCAAATGGTTTCCAGATAAATTTAAGACACGCAATCCCAAAAGACTTATGAGTCCTTGAGGGATCTCTCCAAATAAGTTATTACTTGAAAGGTCCATGCATGTAACCAGTGAAATTGTTCTAGTGTATTCAAGCATTAGCCCCTTCATTGACACAAGCAAGTTTTCCTCGTAATAAGATCTTACTCCATTCACAAAAAAGTTGTCTGTCTTCAGCTCATTCTTCATGGAAATGAGATTTTCAAAACTTTGAGGAATTGAACCAGATAAATAATTTTGTCCCAAATCAAGGACCTGAAGAGAAGTTATGTTTAACAATTGTGGTGGGATGTTGCCAATAAACATATTGGATCGTAAACTCAAAATTCTTAAATACGGAAAACTTGTGCCAATCCAAGTGGGAATATGACCTGAGAAATTGTTCTGTCCAAGGTCAAGAGTCTGCAAATAAGTACAATTCTTCAAGATTGAAAGGACTTCTCCCGAAAGGCTATTGTTACTCAAGTGCAATGTTTGAAGTTGATGTAACAGACCCAAAGATATGGGTATTCTTCCTGATAAATGGTTCTTGCTCAAATCAAGTGCCTGGAGGTCTACACAGTCACCCAATCTTAATGGAATGGTGCCACTTATATTGTTTTGGGAAAGATCAAGGACAACAAGAGACTTCATTTTGCCTATGGATGAGGGAATTATGCCACTGATTTGGTTACCTTTGGCAGAAAAGACCTGTAAATTGTGCATTGTGGATGTAAAATTGAGTGGGATTGGCCCAGAAAATTGATTGTTGGAGAGATGAAGTGATACAGCTCCATTCGATATGCAAGGTATGGGACCACTGAAATTATTCGAACTCAAATCAATGTAGGCAGCAGGAAGCATTTTTAATGGGTTGGGCAATCGGCCAGAAATCTTGTTATTTGAAAGGTCCAGTGAAACAAGTTGGGTTGTAAAATCCCAAAACCAGGTGGGGATGACGCCAGAGATGGTTGTGTTAGAGAGATCCAACTGGTGTATGTATTTTTGTGTTCGTATCCAGGGAGGAAGACCTAAATGAGATGATGTTAGTAAAATTGTAGAAAGCTGAAATGGAGGGACCCAATCACGGTGTATATCAAAAACCAAACAATTGAAAGACAAATCTAAGTAGAACAACTTTTTGAGGTTTTCAAAATGAGTTTCAGACATGTTTCCTGTCAAGGAGTTGTTAGAGAGCTCAAGCTTAGACAAGTTAGAAAGTTGTCCTAAAGTTGTTGGAATTGTCCCATTCAACTGATTTTCTCGGAGAACTAATTCCTCTAGGGAAGACAATCCTCCAAGAGATGAAGGGATATTCCCATTCAACTGATTGCCACAAAGCTCTAAATATTGCAAGGATGACAATCCTCCAAGAGATGAAGGGATATTCCCATTCAACTGATTCCAACTGAGATCTAAATATTGCAAGGAAGACAATCGTCCAAGAGCTGCAGGGATATTCCCATTCAACTGATTGCCACTAAGATCTAAATATTGCAAGGGTGACAATCCTCCAAGAGATGAAGGGATATTCCCATTCAACTGATTCCTACTGAGATCTAAAGATTGCAAGGAAGACAATCGTCCAAGAGCTGCAGGGATATTCCCATTCAACTGATTGCCACTAAGATCTAAATATTGCAAGGGTGACAATCCTCCAAGAGATGAAGGGATATTCCCATTCAACTGATTCCAACTGAGATCTAAAGATTGCAAGGAGGACAATCCTCCAAGAGATGAAGGGATATTCCCATTCAACTGATTGCCACTGAGATCTAAAGATTGCAAGGAAGACAATCCTCCAAGAGCTGCAAGGATATTCCCACTCAACTGATTGGCACTGAGATGCAAATATTGTAAGGAAGAAAATCCTCCAAGATCTGCAACGATTGGGCCCAGCATGCAATTGTAGAGAAAAAGGTTCTTTAGATTTTTGAGTTGATTGAACCATTCAGGAATGGGCGCATTCATTTTGTATCCAGCCAATGACAGGCTCTCTAAATTTATAAGCTCAGTTATGGCTCCTGGAATTTTAGCACCTGTATTCTCATCAAATGACAAATAGAGAGACTGAAGTGATGTGATATTCCAAATAGAACCGGGGATTCCTCCATGCAGCTCATGGAAATATAGATCAAGTAGCTTCAGTTTACTCCAACTGCCTTCAGGGAGTTGTGAACATTTGAGAGATCCTCCCAGCTGCAACTCTTCCAAGTTGGGAAGTTGTGAAAATTGGTAAGGAACTGGACCATCAAAATTGTTTCCTGAGAGATTTAAAGACACAAGGCTACTAATGTTAGCTATCCACTTTGGAATTCTAGAGTTGAAGTGGTTGTAAGTGAGATCAAGGACACGGAGAGATGTGAAATTAACAGAAGCAAGAGTTGGAGAAATATATGAAAGACCACAACCTGGTAAGATTAGCTCAACGAGGGAAGGACACTTGTTCATTACGTGCACCCAATCATGGCTTGCCATGGAAAGGTCCACATAAGACATGTGGAGGTACTTGAGAGAAGTTAGGTTTGTCAACCACCACAGGTTTTTGGCACTCAAGTTGTAATTATATGAAGAAATCTGGGAGGAAAGCTGCAAGGAAATGAGTTTAGAGAGGTTTCCAAGCTGATGAGGGATTATCCCACTGAAGCTTGCATCTGACAAGTACAAATGCCTCAACTCCATCATGGAACCCAAAAACTGTGGAATTGGGATACCATTAAAATCATTGTTGCTCAAGTCCAACAACTGAAGATGCTTCAGTTCAACCACAGCTGGATCAATTCTGCCACCTAGAATGGGACGGTATGTAGATGCGAGACGGTTGTCATCGGTATGGATGTCGAGTTTAAGAACATACCCAGTTATGTTGTGGCAAGTAATTCCTCTCCATTTGCAGCAGTCCGAGGCTTCATCATCCCAAGAAGAGAGAATATTGTAAGGATCGTCGAGAGCCTTCCGAAAAGTGGTCAGAGCTTTTCTCTCAGAATCCAAGCAACTACCGCTCACCTTCCAATATACTCCACAGTATATCAGCATATTTAGAAGAAAGAGGAAAATAAGAAAGCCACTTTTCTCCATTCCTTCTCTCTCAGCGGCAGAAAAAGATAAAAGGAATGAAAATTAGCTTCTTTGCTAATTTCTCCCTTCTCATCCTTGATTTATAGGATTCTGACGTCCATAACCAGGACACGTGGCCCAGGGGTCACCACGGAATCCGAGTCTATACTACATTACTATGATATGATAATTCACCACCATTTTCTCGGGACTCAATTAGGAGCGGCCCATCTTAATGTATGTACTGTATATCCACTTCAAATGATTGAAAAGTCCTAATGGTGGTGAACCATCAGATGAGTGTAGCTTATAGTATTACGTACGGAGTGCGGATGCCGGAAGCGGATTGGCTGGTGTACCACACACCAGCGATATAGCTGGTGTACTGATGTCAGCAAGTTCTGTGGTCCCATCATAAGGTATAATGTTATATCCAAACCGTCCATATAATTGGAGAGATCTTCTTAAGGCTTTATTCGAAAAATAAGATAGATCTAAGTATCAACTGGACCACACTTCCAAAAGCAGTGGGGATTAAACGTCTACCTTTGAAACCTTTTTGGGGTAACAGAAATTTTGGATTAATATAATATATATTTTTTCTTCTTCATCCAGGTTTTCGTGACCTTATGAATAGATTGTTTGGAAAATGAACGTTTTGGTGGGCCCTACGAATGTTTTGACGGTGAAAATCACTATCCCGATGATATTAGTGGTGTGGTCCATTTGAGCTGTTGATATGATTCCGTTTTTGGCTCCTCATGTAACATGATCTCGAAAATTGAATGAACGGTGTTGATATGGTAAATACATCATGAAAATTGAATGAACGGTGTTGATATGGTAAATACATCATCGTGGAGCCCACTTAACTTTGATCTCCTTTGAGCCGTTAGTACAACTCGGAGCACGAGGAGTGTAGCGCTCGTCTTTGTGGACGCGGATTGGCTCTGACAGGTTGAATAGGAAGACCGGCTATCGAAGTGACGTCACTAAGTTCTGTGGGCCCACCATCATGTATGTATGGTATTTGTTATGTTATGGGAAGATCCGAGCCCCTCATGATTCCGAGGCCCTAAGGCATGTTACTCCGATCGGAGGAATCGAGGGCACTCGGCTCAGACAAAGATCAACGAAGGCCCATTTCTGACCGTTGGAAACACTACCTATTAAAGGTCCGAGCCGACTCCATACTCCGAGGCGGAGGTTGAGACGGACGTCCCTCAAGATGAACTTAGAAACTACCATAAGAGGACGAGGCCGATATTGTCGCTCGCCGATACGCACGATGCGCGTATCATATATTACGCGATCCTTGGATTGCGCATAGTATCCCCATGATCTTCAAATCTCTCTGATTGAGGGAATCATGCCGTGATTATCGGATCCGGACCATTCAATGGCTGAGTATAAATACACAAGGACGTTATTGCTACAGGTACGCAACATCTTGCACTCTCTCTCTATCCTTCCAACATAGACCTCGATTCCCTTGGCCTGACTTAGGCATCGGAGGGTCCCCTGGCCTAGCCAGGGTCTCCTTTGCTCACCTTTTGTGCAGACAAGGGTCCATCCGAGGAGCGGAGGGTGCTCCAGATTTTGACATCAACATTGAGCGGAGGGTGCTCCAGATTTTGACATCAACATTTTTTGGCGCCGTCTGTGGGAAACTGATACAAAAAGTCAGGTTCCTATTCTTGAGAATAATGGCGAAAGGGAAGAAGAAAACAGTAGTTGCGGAACCAGAACAAAACGAACAAACTCGTTCCTCATCACTACTTCATGCGGAATCGGCCCCGGGACCTTCCCAGCGTTCGCGCAACCGGGCAAGCAAGTATCGAGCCATGCAGGGCGAGATACAAGTCTTGCGCGACGAAGTGAACAGGATGAAGCAGCAATGGGAGCCGCAGTTATCGGCCCAAGAAGACCCTGTCCTTGAACCAGTCGGCCCGGTCGTGGAAGCCCATTCCGTGCCGAGGAGTGTGAGGCCTGAGGCACCCCAGCATCCTTAGGTGCCCATATCGAGTCAACATCCTCTTCCGACCCAAATCCGACCCTCGGCTCGGAACACCGCAACGTGAGCTCCGACTAATGCCTCGGTTACTTCAGCCCTGACACCAACGGATCTTCGTCACCAGTTGGAACGAAGGAGGGGGAGGAAAAGTCCGGGGAGAGGGAACGCCCAAGAGACTGTAGCAGAAAATAAACATCCATGGAAGGAGCGGTTTGAGGAGCGGTTCGAGGAGCTCAACAACAAGTACTTAGCTTTGGAGAAAAAACAGCAACCAACGTCAATTCCCGCTGCCGTCCAGGCAATGATGGAAGAGACCGAACCTTCCTTCACCTTAGAAATCATGAACGAGGTGATGCCTCAGAGGTTCTGGATACCTCCCGTCATTCAATATTCCCGATCTGGGGACCCATCCGAGCACATAGAAGCCTACCACTCCTGGATGGAGATCCAGACAGCGACGGATGCAATGATGTGCCGAGGGTTCTCGATTACACTAACGGGATCCGCTCGGAGTTGGTATCGGTAACTCAAACCAAACTCCGTCAGCTCCTTCGCAGAGCTGAGCCGACTATTCCTAACCCAGTTCATCAGCGATAAGAGAAGTCGAAAGCCCAACACTCACCTGCTCACTATCAAGCAGGGACTGAAGGAGTCGCTAAAGGATTACATCGCTCACTTCAACGAGGAAGCGTTACTAGTGGAAGACTATGATGACAAAATGGCCATCGCCGCTATGTTCAGTGGCTTGAAAGAAGGCAAGTTCACCTTCTCTATCGGAAAGAATCTACCAAAGACACTGGCTGAACTTGTGGCCAGAGCTCAAAAGTATACCAACGCGGAAGAATTCACCAATGCCCGTAAAAGTTCTAAGTGACCGAGCCGAATGGTAAGGGGAAGAGGCCCAAGAACAAGGAAACTCATACGTCTAACAGAGGGACCGATGAACGCATCTCTCGCGATCGTCGCCCGAGCAGGAGACCAAAAGAAAAATTTTGCTCCTACACCCCCCTTAACACATCCGCCGAACAGATCTTATTGGACATCCGAGGAGAGAAGTTATTGAACTGGCCCGTCTGCATGAGAGTCGATCCGGATCATCGAGACAAATGCAAGTACCGCCGCTTCCATCGTGACCATGGCCACAACACGGATGATTGTGTTGACCTTAAGGATGAGATTGAAGCTCTCATTCGGAAAGGACACCTGCATCGATACACAAAGGAAGGAAAAGCCCCTCGGAGAGAGGAAAGGGAGCGGAAGCAGCAAAATAACGCCGCGGAAGAGCTCGCCGAAATCCGCACTATCTTCGGGGGATCGTCTTTGGGGGGGGGGGAGATTCGAATAGGGTACGAAAGGCTAACTCCCGGAAGTCCGAGCCAGAACACTACATCTATTTAGCCGAATGGCCCAATAAGGAACTTCGAGTCAGTCTGTACACTCTGACTTTCACGGAAGAAGATGCGCGCGGGATTCAGCACCCACACGATGACGCCTTAGTAGTCACCATGATTATAGCGAATCGCAAAGTTTATCGTATCTTAGTCGACACAGGGAGTTCGGCTGATGTACTCTACTCTGAGGCTTTTGAAAGAATGGAGATTCCGCGGTCTCATCTCAGACCTGTGCAGACCCCTTTGCATGGCTTTGCCGGAGAGAGGGTGATTTTCGAAGGAGCTATTTCCCTCCCAGTAACTGCGGAAGAAGGACAGCATCAAGTCACACTTATGGTGGACTTCTTAGTTATCAATGTGTCGTCTGTACACAACGTTATCCTGGGCAGACCTTCTTTCAATACAATGAGAGCGGTCGTTTCTACTTACCACCTGATGATGAATTTTTCCGCTGAAGGTGGGATAGGCTACCTCCGAGGCGATCAGCGAGAAGCTCGGAGATGTTATGCGGTGGCGGTAAAGAAGGGGTCAGTTAAGCAGGCGCTTTTCATTAACGTCCTAGACCACAGAGGGCCTGTGGAGTGCTCGTCCGTAGAAGACCTAGAGAAAGTGCCGCTTGATGAAGCTAATCCGACCAGAATGGTTCAACTCGGGACGTCACTGAATCCTGAACAACGGAACAAAGTCCTAATGTTCCTAAGAGACATCTTTGCATGGTTTCACCAAGATATGCCCGAAATTTCTCCAGAAGTCATGGTTCATAGGCTAAATGTGGATTCAGATCATAAACCCATCAAGCAAAAAAGAAGGTCGTTCGATGCGAGCGGTATGAGGCAATAGCTGACGAGGTCTCCATCCTACTCAACGCAGGGTTTATAGAAGAAGTGCATTATCCCGATTGGATCGTAAATATAGTCCTCGTAAAGAAAGCCAATGAGAAATGACAAGTCTGCGTAGATTACTCGGATTTGAACAAAGCTTGCCTGAAAGGTAGTTTCCCACTGCCTTAGATTGATCAGCTGGTGGACAGCACAGCGAGGCATGAGTTACTCTCTTTCCTGGATGCCTATTCCGGATATAATCAGATCGCGATGCATCTCCTAGATAGGCAGAAGACTACCTTTGTCACAAACAAGGGGCTCTACTATTACCGGGTCATGCCATTTGACCTGAAAAATGCTGGGGCTACGTATCAAAGGCTAGTAAACCAGATGTTCTCCAAACAGATCGGGCGTACAATGGAAGTATATGTCGATGACATTCTAGTAAAAAGTATAAAAGCAGCCGATCATCTGACGGATCTCGGAGAAACGTTTGCCTTCCTTCGAGAATACCAGATGAAGTTGAACCCAACAAAGTGCGTTTTCGGAGTCGGCTTGGAAAAATTTCTTAGCTTCCAGGTCAGTTAGAGGGGTATTGAGGAGAACCCAGACAAAATCAGGGTGCTCCTCGACATGAGTTTGCCCCGAACCGTCAAGGATATACAATGCCTCACGGGCCGAGTCGCAGCGCTCGGACGTTTCATTTCAAGAGCGACAGATAAGTGCCTCTCCTTTTTTCAGCAATTGAAGGGTCATAAGAAGGCAGAATGGACGCCAGAGTGCGAGCAAGCCTTCCAGCAGCTGAAGCAATACTTGGGTTCACCCCCTCTGTTGTCCAAACCTGAAGAAGGCGAGCCCCTATTCTTCTACCTTGCAGTCTCGGTCTCGGCCGTCAGCTCGGCTCTGATTAGGGAGGTTGGAGGCAAGCAACACCCTGTTTATTACGTGAGCAAAGCTTTGGTGCCGGCAGAAACAAGATATTAACCCCTGGAAAGGCTGGCACTTAGCCTCTTTATTTCAGCTCGAAGGTTACGCCCATACTTCCAAGCTCACTCAGTAATTGTGTTAACCGATTCCCCTCTTAGGCAAGTTCTCTAGAGGCCCGAGGTGTCAGGTCGGGTAACTAAGTGGGTCATCGAGCTCGGTGAGTTCGATATTCAGTTTCGTCCGAGGACGACAATCAAAGGGCTGGTCGTAGCCGACTTCATCGCCGAATTCACTCCGAGCGCCGAAAAGATCGATGCCAAAGTCAAAGCAAGTTTGCCCGCTCCTTCGAGCAATCAAAAAGCAATATCAGATCCAGGATGGGTACTCTATGTGGACGGGTCATCCAATGCCGACTTCACAACAATGAGGCGGGCACCCGACTTCACAACCGTTCAATACGTAATCAGATTGGGATTCAGAGCCTCAAACAATGAGGCAGAATATGAAGCTTGTTAGCCGGATTCAGACTGGCAACACGTTTAGGCGTCCAGTATCTTCGAGTCCGATGCGACTCTCAGCTGGTAGTAAATCACATCTCTGCCGAGTATGAAGCTAAGGAAACAAGGATGATGGCCTATCTTGATGAGGTGAGGAAATTGATCGAGAAATTTTAGAACTACACTATCCATCAAATCCCGAGGGTTGGAAAACTCATGGGTCAACGCCCTGGTGCGACTCACCTCAGCTGTGGAGGGGAAGATCCCGCGAATCGTCACCGTCGAATTTCTGGAACAACCAAGAATCAGCAAAAAAGAGAAAGAAGTCAACCCAGTTTGAGCGAGTTCGAGCTGGATGGATCCGATTCTTAATTATCTCGTAACAGGAGAAATTCCCTCGGACAGGCTGGAAGCCAGGCGGCTCAGAGTTCGAGTAGCTCGATACATCGTCCTAGATAGTATCTTGTACAAGAAGGGACATTCTCAGCCCTACCTCAGGTGTCTCTGAGTCGATGAGGCGGAATACGTAATGCTAGAGATTCATGAAGGAATCTGCGGAAATCATTTCGGCAGTCGGGCCCTGGCCCTGAAAATACTCAGACAAGGGTACTTCTGGCCAACTATTAAGGAGGATTCCAAAGATTACGTCCGAAAGTGCGATAAATGCCAGCGATTTGCGGTCGTGCCTAGGCAACCGGCAGAAGACATGACCCCTATGAGTGGCTCTTGGCCATTCGCTCAATGGGGAATCGACATTATCGGTCCTCTACCCACGGGGAAAGGACAGGTTAAATTCACCATTGTTGTTGTGGATTACTTCACCAAATAGGCTGAGGCCGAACCGGTTACAAAGCAGAAGGTGATTGACTTCGTCTGGAAATACGTCAGCTGTCGGTTCGGGATTCCGCGAACCATCGTGTCAGACAATGGCCGACAGTTCGATAACGACAAATTTCGAAACATGTGCAGAGGACTCGGCATCATGAATGCATACTCTTCTCCCCGACATCCCCAGTCGAATGGACAAGTAGAGGCAGTCAACAAGGTCATCAAACATCATCTCAAGACAAAACTGGAAAAGGCAAAAGGAAGTTGGGCAGAAGAACTTTCATTTGTTTTATGGGCCTATAGGACCACAGCCCAGTCCTCAACAGGAGAAACTCCATTCTCACTCTCCTATGGTTCGGAGGCAATGGTACCAGTAAAGATTGGTCTTCCTACGGCCTGAGTCTGGAGCTTCCAGGAAAAACAGAATTCCGAGTAGATTGCCGTAAACTTAAATTTGCTTGAAGAAACTAGAGATACCTCGGAGCTCAGAGTCGCTGCTCGGCATCAACAAGTGGCGCGATTCTACAATTCGAGAGTCAAGGCTAGGCGATTCCGACCAGGGGACTTAGTCCTTCGTCGAGTGTTCCAGAATACCGCCGAGCCGGGGGCTGGTACACTCGGACCAAACTGGGAAGGGCCTTATCGAGTCGTTCGATCAACCAAACTAGGCTCCTACCACCTAGAAGACCTCGAAGGTCGCCAGCTCCCCCATCCTTGAAATGCCGAGTATCTGAAAGTTTATTATCCATGACGGGCTGGCCTTTAAGGCTTTCAATAAATGTACGCCTCCAAGCAACAAGCCTTTAAGGCTCTTAATAAAATTCGCCTCTTCTCATCTACATGAACGGATTCTCGACTAAGGAAAAGTTGCCTCTCATATGCAAGGGCGAACTAAACGGATTAATCCCTTAAAAAGGGGTCAATACATTATCTCACAAAAATTATACACGGTATCCCCTAAACTGGGGGAAAAACCTAAGCGCTGACCCGATTCCCTTAAAATGGGGGTCGGTTCGCAAATTAACGGATAGAATGAAAGGGGCTCGCCAATTGTGGGATGAGCCGACCCCTTAGGGGCCCGGACTCAATAAACGAGCCATAAAAGCTCAACAGTAAGATGTTGGGAAAAGCTAGCCCGCTGAAAGGTAAGGTCAGCTCAGGTTATGCCGCCAACAAAGTTAACCTCCCATTTTGACACTTAAGTAATCTACCATCAGCATTCAACAAGAGTTCAGCTACAAATTAACGTATAAAAAATCATCATCCACACCTTCATTAAAGGGTCAAAAGAGTAATCAAAAAGAAGAATTCCAACTAGTTTAAGTTCCAATTAAGCCCAAAAAAAAATAGGGAGGAGAAAGAAAATCTGAACTACGCGGGTGGCGGGGGAGCTCGAGCATCAGGGGCAGAATCTGGGCGGACCTCATCTGCAGGCAGCTCTTCAGTTTCTTCAAGGAGTATTGAGTCGAGGTTAAGGTTCGGGTATAAATCCAGGACCGCCTCAATACAATCATCGTATCCACGGCCATAGATCTTGACGGCCTCAGCATCCCTCTCCTTTGAAACTTTGAAGGCTTCTACTGCCTCAACCACCGCCTTGGCCAAAGAGGCTGCATCCTCGACTCGTTGAGCTTCCTTCGCCTGGGCAATGGCTCGAACCTGCTCCTTCGCCGCCTCAACCTTAGCTCGGTCAAGAGCTTCCCCCAGTCGAGTGTTCTCCTGGGCCAGCAAGTCCGCATGGGCCCTAGCCCGGGTCAGCTCAGCAGTTGCACCGTCACTTCGAGCCGTTAAGTCTTCTACCGCCCCTTGCAACCACTGCTCCCTGGTTTTGAGGTCGACAACAGTCTCCAGTAGCTGTTGCTCCTTGGCTTTCCCCTCTTCAACTCGCTGAAGTAGCTCGCCTTGCGAAAGTCGGAGGGAGGTGTTCTCCTCCTGTAAGACACCCATTTGAGTTTTGAGGACCTCCAGCTCGGCTTCTCTTTTTTCCGCTTCTCTCGCACTTCCCCGAGTTGATAAAAGCTTTGGGACAGACTGTACAAAAATAAATGAATAAAAAGTTTGGAAAATCGCAAGTACAGGGAAAACGACAAAAGATGGTGAAGATACCATATAGAAAACGGAAGCCAAGTCATTCAGGAAGGAGCTATCCGACTTGTCAAGGAGGTTAGCTATACTCTCCTTAGGAGCATGCTTCGCAGCCCATGGGGTCAAGCAGGATAAATGGTAGCCCGGTGCGAATTTTCCTCTGCTCGTTCCCATGTGAGCGGAGTTGGTCACCGCCGCAAAACCGGTCCCGCTACCAGCTGAAGCCTGGGCCTCGGCCCGAAGGTCGGACCCAAGGTCACCTCCAACCTCGGGGGAGGGGGGGGGGGGTAATCATGGCGTCGGCCATCCGAACGGCTTCCTCCCGCTCGGAGGATGAAGGAATAGCTATGTAAGGAGCCGACGGACGGACCTCCCCAATGAGAGGAACGATTACAGGCGGAATGGAAGGAGTTATGGTCACAGGAGCTGAACTGATGACCACTAAGAGAGGGTCCTCAGCACACACTAGCGCGGGAATTATCAGAGCAGGAGACGGAGCTGTAGTAACCACAGCCGCACCCACAGGGACAGTCGTGACCACAGTTGTAACAAGAGCTGTAGCCGCAGTACTCGGACCTGAGGGACCTTCTTCACGAGGAGTTATCCGTCTTCTCCGAACAGTTGTCTTCGTTCGAGTCACAGGCCTCAACAACTCCTCTGCTGTCAAGGCCACCCTCTTCTTCCGAGAACCGGACGCCTCGGCCATGCCTACATAAAAAACGACAAATCAGTGGCTACACAAGCAAGCCTAACTCTTTTGAATAAGCAGGAGAACTTACTGAAAGATATCGAAAGAGGTTGAGATGTGCACAGTCCTGACCAATGAAGGTTGGTGGCTATGATCAGATCCGACCAGGAGCGAAGCTCTCCCGATCGAGCTCTAGCCTTGGCAAGGTGATTTTTCTGAGCCGAGTCAAGGAGAGGCGTTCCCCTTGGAAAATCTACAAAAAGAATAAAGGTTCCAGTCCAGCCGAAGTAATAAAGGGAAATAGAAAGATGAAGGGAATATATTGGTTCGACCTGATTTCGTAAATCGAGTCGGAACCTGAATCGATAGAGTCCCGACTTCGGCCATGGGCGCCTCCTATTCTCCCGCAGCCCAGAACCACTTATTCTTCCAATCTTTATTAGAGGATGGAAGGTTCATAACTAGCCCTGAGCCCTTGCTGTCCTCGGGTCGCGAAGTAGTACCAAGGTTCATTGCTGTCGTGCTTGACCAGATACAAGCTTATCAACTCCGCTGGGGTAAGTTCTGAATTCCTAATTTGCCTCCAGATGATGAAGGCTGAAATAAGCACCCTCCAAGCGTTGGGGGTCAGTTGCCAAGGAGTTAAGCCCAAGTAGGCCGTCATAGTTCGGATGAAGGGGTGTAAAGGAAGTCGGACCCCGCATTGCAGCGCGCAAAGAAAAATAGCAACTTCTCCCTCAGCAGGCGCGCCAGCTGTTTCGAGGGGCCCAGGGGTTCTGATTCGCACGGCGGCCGGGATTTAAAATTCTGTGCGGATCCACTCCATTTGAGACTTCGACAGTACAGAGCCTCCAGGGACTACCTCCGAGGCCCTCCCGCTCGTCGGCATCTCAGCAGCCTCCGTGGTTGTAGTCTGAGGGGCTCGGGCAGATTTCTTTCTACCAACTCTGCGAGTCTGAGCTCCAGTTACCTTCCGCTTCCGAGGCGGAGGGTATAAAGGCACCGCTTCAAAGGGACCTTCAGAGGCCCCTCCTCCATTGCCAGAACTCTCTGACTCGGAGTCGTCATCATAGTCCCGCACGGTTTCTAGGTCGGACGTTATTTTAAGAAAAGAGAAATGCAAAGAGGCATGAGAGGACTCACCGGACGGTCACCGGGAATCTCTTTTGCCGGAAATATCTAATCGGTCGGAATCACCTAATTAAAAAAAAAACCTCTGGACGGCCGGAATCACCTTCGCCGGAAATCGCCTCTACTGATGTCAGCTCGAGCACAATACAAGTGAAGTGAAATCCCCAGAGGAGGGTTTATATAGACCACAGTAAATCCCCGCATGCATGACCAGCCATGATGGCCGCAGCCAAATCGTCGTAAGTCGGCCTCAGAACTGACGTGGCCCCACTCCATTGGCTCGAGTACTGTAGGGTAGTATGTCTCTGACATCGAATGGCGTGCTTCGGATAAGCGAAGCGACACCCAAATAAGGAAAGATTCCATCTGAAGTATTACTCCAAATATACGCGGCAACAGATCATAGGTGGATGGTGATTCGAAATCTAAACCGTCGCCATGCGTCCATCACGCAGGAACTCGTGGGCGAAAGACCCTACAGGCATAAGGATTTGAAATACAGGGATTATCCTCCTCTCGAAGGAACCGGTAGAGAAGGCGATTGGTCTTCTGAATGATTACTCTCCGAGTCCCTTAGTGGACCTCAAAGAGTAGGGGGCTTCTGTTATGGGAAGATCCGAGCCCCTCATGATTCCGAGGCCCTAAGGCATGTTACTCCGATCGGAGGAATCGAGGGCACTCGGCTCAGACATAGATCAACGAAGGCCTATTTCTGACAGTTGGAAACACTACCTATTGAAAGGTCCGAGCCAATTCCATACTCCGAGGCGGAGGTTGAGACGGACGTCCCTCAAGATGAACTTAGAAACTACCATAAGAGGACGAGGCCGATAATGTCGCTCGCCGATATGCACGATGCGCATATCATATATTACGCGATCCTTGGATTGCGCACAGTATCCCCATGATCTTCAAATCTCTCTGATTGAGGGAATCGTGCCGTGATTATCGGATCCAGACCATTCAGTGGCTGAGTATAAATACACAAGGACGTTATTGCTACAGGTACGTAACATCTTGCACTCACCCTCTATCCTTCCAACATAGACCCCGATTCCCTTGGCCTGACTTAGGCATCGGAGGGTCCCCCGGCTTAGCCAGAGTCTCCTTTGCTCACCTTTTGTGCAGACCAGGGTCCATCCGAGGAGCGGAGGGTGCTCCAGATTTTGACATCAACATTGAGCGGAGGGTGCTCCAGATTTTGACATCAACAGTATCCACACCTTACATTTGGAGAGATCATTTTAAGGCATGGTCCAAAGAATGATTCAGATCCAAGGCTGGGTGGACCCCACCATAGAAAACAGTGGGGAGAGTGACTCTCACAGTTGAAACCTTCCGAAGGTCCACCATGATATATATTTATTTGAGATCTAACCTGTTTATGTGTTAACCCATACATAAAAGAAGGGGAAACATAAATATCAGCTTGATCCAAAACTTTTGTTGCCCTTTCAACTTTTTAAAGGTGGCCATCACTCTCCCCACTATTTTCTGTGATGGGTCCATATCTTTGGATCATGCATGCCTAATATGATCTCTCCAAATGGATGGACGGTGTGGATATAAAACATACATATAAGCTTGATCCGAGACTTCCCCAGCTCCCAGGAATTTTTTAATAGTGGACATTCAATCCTCACTTTGTGGTCCACTTAAGACTTGTACCTGCTTAATATTTTGCATCATATCTTAAAATGATTTGAGAAAAATGATTAACAGCGTGGATAAAATACTTACATCACTGTGGGCCCCACGGAGCCCTGCCCGGGCGGATTACCGTCCGGGCGGGGGTAGGACGCAAATCGCGTCCCTTGGCATGTGGGTACCAGCCAATCCGCTTCCAAACTCAAGTGGGCAGTACGTTAGGAAAATGTGTATAGTAAATTCCTACCGTCGAAACTTACCTGGGTCCACCATGATACGTTCATAAGGTCATTCCTACTTAGGATAAACTGAAAATATAAAAACTAGCCTGATTCTAAACTTCTGTAGCCCCATGCATGTTTCAACGGTGGAAGTCCAATGCTTTGTCATGTGGCCCACTTGAGTTTTGGATTTGTGTCAGTATTGGGCCAATGTCCTAAAATGATATAATAATAAAAAAAAAAGGATGGATTTACAACAAACAACATGGTGGGCCCCACCTTGATCCTGAAAAATAAGACGGATCCAAATATCATGACGGTGTGGATACATAACACATACATCAAGATGGGCCCCGGTAAGGGCGGCACCATCTTGGGTGAGGCTGGGTCTCACCTAGGTCTGCCCCTCTCTAGTCCTCAACAGGAGGATATACATAACCTCCTCAAGCCTTGTCTTTAAAATTGGGGCCACTGCTTTATGATCCAAACCATTGATTTTCACGGTATGTCTCACTAATTAGTGGGGGGACCTGATTTTAATTAATTTCAAGTGATCTTCATGGTAGGGCCCTCTATGGAATAGATGTCCTGCAAAAGTGGCTTTAAGAGCTCCTCATAATTCTACATTAGAAATTATACAGGTGGTATGCATTAATCAGAAATAATACACGTAGCATACATTAATTTGAATAAATCTGACTAAGTTGTGCAGCCCAATGCGTAAAAGTATTATCCCAATGATTATATTAATTGAACAATCTTAATCGTTGATTTGATTTGTGGGATTATTGGATATTTTTCAGTTTTTACTTTCGAAAGAGTGCCCACGAGCTTGATATCCTGATGGTACCATAATTTTGATAGTTTAGTTTAACTATTTGTTTGCCACGTAAGTATTTTCAAAGTAATTACTAAGTGTATCATTTAACACACTTTGCCAGAGTATCATAGTTTCAGGTGAATGGAATGATGAATGAGCTGGCCCATCATGAATGAGAAATACCTCAACATCTTACCCATAAAGATGTGTGGATCATTCATTTGCTAGCTAGTAGATGAATGGTTAAAAAGTAAGTAAAAAACAGTTCATGCAATTCCAAGATTTCACATCCCTTTCATTGCTAGGCTAGGGCCTTGGGTTGGGTTGGGTTGGGTTGGGTTGGGTTGGTGCTCAACCTTAGCCCAACCCAATGTTCCTATACCTCAACCCTAACCCAACCTAAAATCGGGTTGAGAATTCTCAACTCAAGCCCAACCCAAGCGGGCTTGGGCGGGTTGGTTGGGTGGATACATGCTAATATTTTCATTATTACATTAGTTTATTATACTTTCAATACGCATCTTAATTTTTGTACCTATGATTTTATTAATTATATATGTACGTAGTTGTTTATCGTAATAAATTTCATTTAAAAAAAAAATAAACTAAAATAAATTTCCTTAAAAGATGTGTATTGATTTGGCGTGTTTCGGAGAGAGAAATCAAAATTTTATTTGGGAGAGAGAAATCCGGCATATTTTGTTAGCTTAATTAAGTCATTGGAAGTGACGTGGACCAGTGAAACTTGATAGTAGTAGAATTGTTATGCCTTCGATATAAACGATCCACACTCAATTATAATTTATAAGTAACGTTTATAGCGATTAGGTTTGGATTCGGGTTGGGCTGGGCTAGGCAACCTGAAACCTCAACCTGAGCCCGACCCAAGTTTTATCGGGTTAGTGTTTATAGCCCAAGTCCGAGATCAAACCTAATATATCCTGCCCGAGCCCAATCCAATGTCAAGTTGGTAATGAGTTAGTCAGGTTGAACCTACCTGACTTTCAGCCCTATTGCTAGCTCTATTATTGGCATAAGTCATTATATGTGAAATTTTTTTTTAAAAAAAAATTAATAAAAAATAAAAATAAAAAAAATTAGGTGAACCATGAAATTAGCTAGTAAGTCCAAACTTAACTGTGATATTACATAGACTTGTTACACATGTAAAAATGATTCTTTGTTTCTTTTACCAATTTATCCTTCCATTGCTAGAGAAAATGGTGGAATGCACTACATTTGCTTTTTCAATTATTTTTTAGTAGGTATAACATTCTTAGATGGCCTAAGGTACATGGGAAACTTAGGGAGCTGATTAGGTGCAGCCTTGCGTCACCCAACTCAACGTGGCCCTCGCCATTTATCTTACTTTGATGGATGTATTGTATATCAATGTTGCTTGCTTGCTCATTTTAGATCATGAGCTAAAAAATATAACAAATCCAAATCTCAAGTAGACCACACTAAGGCGACAGTGGTGACCGAACGCCTACCATGAAAAACTTCCGAGTGCCCGTCTTAATGCCCAATGTAATGTTTATTATGCATCCAACCCATGGATATGGTAACAAAACTTGGATGAAGGAAAAAATAAATATTAGCTTGGTCCAAAACTTTTATAAAATAAGTTTTTAATGGTCAATCACCATTATTTGTACCGACTGAGAGCCATTAGGTACGCCCACCCTCACCCACGAAGTGATTATAAAACCACGAGTGCTACGGCGGACACGAAGACTCGCACATAAACTCCGTGCGGTATGGTTCGTAGGAGACCGGCACTATATATATATATATATATATATATATAAAGAAGGCCTGCACCAAGTTGGGTCAACTTGAGTTGAACCTTATTCCCTCCATAAACTTCTGATATCCCCAAGTCACTTCTCTATAAGTTATAACTCACTCGTGGTTTTATAATCACTTCATGGGTGAGGGTGGGGCGTACCTAATGGCTCTCAGTTGGTAAAGGTCTCCAGCTAGGCACTTAGGCTGATCACTATAGGGTGGCCATGTTTTTATATATTTTTTTTCAACTCATTTTAGGACATAAGTCCAAAAATGAGGTAAATCTAAAATCCCTGGATGGAAGTATGTGTCACCTAATCAACAGGTTGAATGTCAGATAAACATTATAGTGCACCATGGAATGTTTTTAATAGTAGGAGTTCAACCTCACTTCTTCTGGTGGTGTGGTGCACATGAGATATGGATCTACCTCATTTATTGTTTTTGGGCTCATGCCCTAAAATTAACTGGCAAAATGGATAAAAAAGAAAATTTCCAGCATCACAAAGTGAGGTGGTGTGCCTTACTCTACCCAATCCAAGTCGGACATAAATTTCCTGCCAAGGGAGCGGATCAGGTGCGACCTTGCCTCACCCGAGACGGTGTACTTATTGTGGGAGCCACCTTGATGATGTATTCTGTATCCATGTCGTACATCTATTTCTCCAGATTATTTGAGGGAGTGAGCCAAAAAATGGAGAAGATCCATGTCTCAGATGGACCTGTAGAAAATAGTGGTGATTGAACACCCCACCACTAAAAACTTCATGGGGCCACTGTTTATTTGTACATTAAGCTTAATGTAGAAACATTTTCATCGGATCTAGCACCTGCTCTTAATGCCGTGGTTGCAAATGAGCACTTTTGGGCCCCCAATAAGTCCAACATGACCAATCATAGATGTTCCCATCCCTCAAAATGTTAGCCTTTTTGTTAATCTTCAAATGAGTTTTAGCCGTCTTCAATTTCTGTAAGCGGAGTTCATGGTTTGATGGTCCAAACCATTCATTTAATGTGGCTCACAGATCACTGGATCTAGGCTGCAAAATAATTTTAACGGTGTTGCAACTACGGCACTCACCCCACTAATGGAATTTCATCACATGGGTACTCGAACCGATGACCTTGTGTTGAAACGAGTCTACCATCAAAGCATGATCAGTAAGAACTAATGCTGCATATGCATGTCAAGGTATGGTGGACTTAGATGGGAGGCATCCACAATCTTCTTGAGTCCATTACTCTCGTATCAACATCACCTTTATCATGGGCCAACTTTTACAGACTGGGCCATTTAGATATTGCACATAATGGAAAATCAGATCTTATGAAATTTCTTGGCTAGTGAAGGAGGTTACTACAAAATATAGTAAATGAGTCTATATCAGTAACATCAACGTATCTTACAAGTTACGTTGTCCAGACTATTGTGATTTAAGTCATAAGTCAAGATGCCACCATTTGAATGGGGCCATGCCCATTTATTGTGATCTTGTAAATGGTCCCACTATTTGGCATAAGCCAAGATTTATAATTTAATAAGTTGAAAGTTTGCGTTCCACCCTAACGTTGATAGTATTACTTGTAGGCCCCATAGTGGATAGCGCACAATCTAACAATTAATCAAATCCAGGAAAAAACTGCAAAGCACTGCACAGTGGAAAATGGTCATCAGATATAAAATCCCCATTTGGCATCTTCTCTACTTCCTAATCATGGGGAAGTCTTTCCATGCGTAGAGAATAATACATCATACCTCATTATGGTTCTCAGACTTCAATTATCCCAGACATGGATTCGGTAGTGTTTGATTGGTTTGATCGCACATCTCACCCCCTGAGTCACTATCGACTCAGGTGAGTCAAGTTGATTAAGCCCTGAACTCAACTCAAGAACAAACAGGTTAATCCAAGTCGCTAAGTTTGTTAACCATATACCCACAGCTGTTACAATTGAAATGGAAAGGAAAATGTTAAAAACAGTTGTTTTAGTAGGCCAGTGATTTTGTTCCAAGTAGTGGTTCGTATGATTTAGGCTATGGGTATGGTAGACATCCTTCGGATGCCCATTTCCCTACATATCCCACATCCGAAGATCCAAGCCACAAACCTTAGGTGAATATTCAATAATCCTATCCACCCAATTGAATTTCATCAACTCAACTATTATCTTAGCCATTTCCAAAAGAATTTTTAAGAGGTCTCAGTGCTTTTTGTATTTTACCATAATACTAGTTAACCACAAATTTATCTAAGCACTAAGGCATCGTATAAAACTATACAAACCTCCAAATTTTGAGTCGATGTTGTTTCCATTACATTGATGTCCTGCACAAGTGGCTGTTAAGGGGAGAGACGATACGCCTATTATCAGTTCTGACATATCAGAAAATGTACACGCAACAGACATTAATTCAAATTAAACAACTAAATTCTGCAGCCCACCATGGCAAAATTATAATCCCAAAATAAGATTGTTTGGACAGTCCTAACCTTTGATTTCTGAACACTTGTTTTAGGATTAGATTTGGACCACTTCGGCTCTTCTTCTTCTTCTTCTTCTTCTTAAAAAAAAAAATTAAAATAAATAAATAAATAAAATCATTTTATACCGTCCAATAAAAATCCACCAACTGATGATCCAATAAGCTTAATTTTTTTTTTATTCAATGTAATTTACACTGTTGTATCTCCAGAGTGTGTCACGGCAGGGACTGAAGTCATGATCATTCTGTCAATGGAGGGATGTGACTGAAATGATAGTCTACATTACACCCCGTGAACTTCACGGCAAAAAAAAAAATAAAATCCGGTCAATACGTCGATAGAGGGTGTGACTAATTCTGTGTAAATGGCACTGAAGTCAAAGTCATTGTGTCAATTAAGGGATGTGACTGTAACAAGTAATAAGCTGCCTAAACTACTGGCTAATCATGGAGTGGCATGTTGACGCCGGGATGAACGTGATGAGGTCAATCACCGTCTTTTTCAAGGATAACTACTTCGAATTCACGGAGCTTCTCTGAACTCCTCACAGAGACTTCTCAAATCCATAGGGAAAAAGCAGGACAATTAGAAATAATATTCTAAAAAATTTGTAAATTAATTGATGAATGAATAAACGAGTTTACACCACCTTAAATAGGGATGTTAAGTCATGGAAGAAGTTTCGGAATCAAGCTACAACTAAAACTCCTAGAAATCGCAACTTACTCGCACATGACATTCCCATAACTATTCTAATCACTTTTTAGGTTGGGTGTAACTCTTAAAGCTCAATGGATAAAGAGTTATACTCTTAAAGCTCAATGGTAGAACGAGCTACTTTAGCCAACCAACCTGGCTAAAGTAGCTCGTTCTACCCTAAAATCATATATTTTACGCTTGATAACTCATTCCGGATTGTGAGATACGCCCGATCTAAGGTCCAACGGTCCGGATGACTTCTGTCGTCGACTGGGCCTTTTCTGATCCATCTTCTCCATGAAACTGTCCACAACCCACTCTACATCAGTCCCCTCCACTTCAAAAGAACTCGTCCTGGAGTTCTCATCCTGCTCTGGTTCATGATACTCGGTCAGGTCCGCGACGTTGAAAGTCCGTGAGATTGCCATGTCATCTGGAAGATCAATAACATAAGCGTTATCATTGATCTTTTGAATGATTGGGACGGGTCCAATCTTCTTATTTTTCAACTTGTTGTACGTCCCGGTCGGAAATCTCTCTTTGCGTAGATGGACCATAACGCGGTCGCCCACCTCGAATACTTTTTGTCGCCGGTGCTTGTCCGCTTGTTCCTTGTACTTCTCGTTCGAGGCATGTAGCTTGGTCTACACTTCCGCATGAATGCCCATGATCTTGTTGGCCATATGTTCTGCTGCAATATGCTCGTGCCTGGGTGTTTGGGCAGAGTGACTAAGTCAAGTGTGTGGCGAGGCACTCGTTCGTAAATAATCTGGAATGGTGATTATTCTATCGAGCGGTTCACCATGTTGTTGAATGCAAACTCTACTTGAGACAAGGTCAAATCCCACTGCTTCAGTTTTTCTCCTGAAATACAACGAAGAAGATTTCTCAACGTGCGATTCACAACTTCAGTCTGTCCATCAGTCTGTGGGTGGTAAGCACTACTGAATTGAAGTCGTGTATCGAATCGAGTCCACAAAGTCCACCAAAAGTGGCTAATGAACTTCGTGTCACGATCAGAAATAATGGTCTTGGGGACCCCGTGTAGCCGTACGACCTCCCTGAAAAATAGATTCGCCACGTGTGTTACATTGATGGTCTTTTTGCATAAGATAAAGTGTGTCATCTTGGAGAAACGATCTACCACCATGAACACCGAATCCATACCGCGTTGTGTTCGTGGGAGACCAAGCACGAAGTCCATTGATAAATCCTCCCAAGGACCGTCAGGCACAGGTAAAGGGGTGTAAAGGCCCGTATTCTGAGATTGCCCCTTGGAGGTCTGACAAACATGACAACGTTGTACAGTTTTTCCCACATCACGTACTAATTGCGGCCAGTAATACCGCTCTTCTACAAGAGCTCGCGTCTTGTCTCACCCAAGGTGTCTACTGAGGCCACCTCCATGTAGCTCCTGAATAATCTGCTCCCTTAGACAACTTTGGGGGATGCACAATCGATTCCCTTTGAAGAGAAAATCGTCTTGTATATGAAGGTCACTGGGTGACCTTCTTGGTACTTCATCCAAGAATCTTTGAAGCCTCATCCTCGGCATACAGTTCCTTGAGACAGTCGAAGCCGACCACCTCGTTGCTCATCGTAACAAGTAATGATGCGTGACGGCTAAGTGCATCAGTCACCTTGTTCTACTGCCCTGACTTGTGCTTCAGAACTAACGTGAATTCTTATAAAAACGCAACCTATTTAGCATGCACACGATTCACGTTAGTCTGACTATTAATAAACTTTAATGCTTGATGGTCAGTGTACAGAACAAACTCTCTTTGAATCAGAAAATGTCGCCAATGTCGCAGCGCCTGAACAACTGCGTACAACTCAAGCTCGTAAGTCGACCACTTCTTTCGGGCTTCACCGAGCTTCTTGCTGTAAAAGGCTACTAACCTGCCTTCCTGTGATAATACTCCTCCAATTTCGACGTATGAAGCGTTACACTCAACCTCAAACACTTTGTCGAAATTAGGAAGCACCAAGACCGGTGTTGTAGACAAACGATGGTTGATCTCATGAAAAATCTTGTCAGCTTTATCGGTCCACTGGAACGGTCTTTTTTTCATGCAATCTATTATAAGTGCAACTATGGTGATAAAACCTCGCACAAATTGACAATAAAAAGTCGCCAACCCTTAAAAACTCCTTACCTCATGAATATTTATCAGGATCGGTCATTCCCTAATAGCTCGCACCTTTTCATCGTCCACACGAATGCCTGTGGACGTTACAACAAATCTTAGAAACAATAGGCTGTCAATTAAAAAACTACACTTCTTCAAGTTGAGGTACAACTTATTAATTTATAGGACCTGCAGTACCAGCCAAAGATGTTTCCTGTGCTCCACCTCATCCTGGCTATATATCAATATGTTATCAAAATATACTACCACAAATCGGCCAGTGAACGATTTTAGAACTTGATTCATCAAACGCCTAAAAGTACTTGGTGCGTTCGATAAGCCAAAGGGCATGACCAGCCACTTATACAACCCTTCCTTGGTCTTAAATGTCATTTTCCACTCATCACTGGGTTGGATACGAATCTGATGGTACTCGCTCCTTAGATCTAGTTTAGAGAATACCTTTTCCCCTTCTAACATATCGTCCAACCGTGGTATTGGAAACCGATATTTGATAGTAATTTTGTTGATTGTCCGGCTGTCAACACACATGCACCAGCTTCCATTTTTTTTTACGTTAATAATGTTGGCACGGCACATGGGCTCATGCTCTCTCAAGAGACCCTTACGGATCAATTTCCCTACTTGCCCCTGAAGTATCTCACACTCCTTCAGACTTATTCGATAATGAGGGCGGTTGGGTAGGCTAGCCCCAGGGACGAGGTCTATGTGATGTTGGATGTTCCTCATGGGGGGCAATCCATCAGGTAAATCTTCAGGCCAGACTTCTTTGAATTCGTTTAGCAACAGTCTTAAACTTGGAGCGATGTTTGAAGGTTCCTCTTCCTTGCCCTTCACCACTACGGCTTATACCTCGCCGGTTTCCTTGGATTCCTCCATGAAATTCCAAACGGTCAAGAGGGAACTCCCCTCCACTTTAGAAGCTTCAGAATGGTTCTCTGGTGCCATAGGGGCAAGGATTATTTTTCGACTATCCTTGACAAATATGTAGACATTATCTCGTCCTCGATGGGTCGCATCACGGTCTTACTGCCAGGGTTGACTGAGTAGCATATGACAAGCTTCCATGTCGACCACATCACAAAGTATTTGATCTTTATAATTCTTGCCAATTGAAAACGAGATAGTGCATTGTTTAGTTACCTTGGTCTCATTCACCTTTTTTATCCAGCCAATTGAGTATGGGAAAGGATGTTTCATCGTTGGTAGCTGCAACTTGTCTACCATCACTCTTGAGACGATGTTCTCGCTACTACCACTGTTTATGATCATATCACAGACCTTTCTGTTGACAGTGCACCGAGTACGAAATATATTGTGTTACTGTGGATGTAATTTCTTTCGTGGGGTATACAGTAATTGCCTCACAACTAGAAATTCACCACGATCATCGCTCGTCACTTCATCGCCAACTGCTATTTCTTCAGTGGTTTGTTCATGCTCATCAAAGTCATGGTCTTCTTCTGCGGCCTCATCTTCAGTGCCCCCTTCGTTTATAGTCAAGTGTGTTACGGGACGTTGAAGACACGTGTTTGATAAGTGGCCTGACTGGCCACAACGGTAACAGTTGTTCGACCTTGGCCAAGCATAAGGATTTGAAATCCTACTCAGGCCCGCTGTTGTGGGTGCTGCATGTTGAGGTTTGGATGAGTTGCTCCTCATATCACGGTTTACGATTGTAGGAGGTTGAGGACATTCTCCTACTGGATATTTTCCTCATGCCAGCACTGGATCCTGCGTGGGACCCGTCATGGGGGGTCGAGTTGAAGGATATGGACAAGTATGAGCTCTTGCAAGTTGTGTTTTTGCCCTACCCGCCAATTGAACTGCTTCATCCACGGTCCCGACTAGGTATATCTGAACTCGGTCCTAAATTGTCAGTCGCAACCCACCTATAAATTATGCCACCTTCTGTGATTCAGATTCTCACATATCGTTTCGTGTAGCCAACTGTTGGAATTCTTCAGTGTAATCTGTGATGGTTCGATTTTCTTGTCGGCAATTTTGATATTTCTGGAATAATATCTGCTCATAATCACTAGGGAGAAATCGTGATCGAAGAAGACGTCTCATCCGTGGCCATGATGAGATGGGCGCTTTGTTCTGACGGGCTCGTGAGAGTTGTAATTGTTCCCACCATGTAGAAGCACCAAATTTTAATTTAAACGCTACCAATTTTACCCTTTTATCATATGACACGTCCATATAATCAAAATATCTCTCTACTTCGGCTATCCATTCGAGAAAATCTTCTATACGTAATAAACTGTTAAAACTAGAAAGTTCAGTCTTACCTCGATAGTCTCTTTCAGCACGATTTAGATGATTGCCTCCATAAATTGGTCGTTGGGCAAATCCCTCATTAAGGTCTTCGTCGCTAGAACTTGAATCATCTAGTATAGCCCTACGGTTTGCCACTGGTAGTGCTATACGAAAATTGGGGTCATGTCGTACAGCAACCACGGGTTTTGGAGCACCGCGTAGGGCTCGGGAGGGAAGTAGCGCATCCGCAAGACGATCAAGGGTTACCTGCAGGCCTTGCATGGTCAACTGACTCTCCCGGTGGAAAGCTTCCATTCTTTCCAAAAAATAACAAATCCTTGGATCACCGTCCACAGGATTTTGATTCATACTTCGTTGTTTGTCATCGGTTCGAGGGAAATTGTAACACTCGTATCCTAGACCGTACTGTTCTGTAGGTCCTCGCGGTCTTTCCGGTCGAATTCTGGCAACCTTCGACCCTTAACTGGCATTTGCATGCGACCCTGATTCACATGCTGTCAACCTGAGTCGACTCAAACCGAGACTTGTACCTTAGCGACTGCGCCGTCGCCGCGGTTCCGGTGCCGCAACTCGCGCGCCGATCCGATACCCTGGTCAGGAGATGTGGGCCAGCGTTCGGTGCGAGGAAAATGCTGCGCGTGCAAATTCCGAGAGATGTGTGTATTTCACCCATGCCATCTACCGGTGGACCCCATCTATGTGTGTGTATTTCACCCATGCCATCTGCCAGTGGACCCCATCTATGTGGGACACACCATGATGTTTATTTGCTATCTCAATCGTCCATAGGGGGCCCACCTTGAGGTGGCTAACAGTGGGGTGTGGCTGCCAGTGGAGTGTGATCTGACATGGGGCCCACCTCCATAGCTCACGTGGAAGGCTGAGTGAAAGATCCCTCATTTCAACGCTGGGCCCACTCCCAGCTCCATAGCCAACTGGCAGACTGCTTGGAAATACCTCGTTTCACACTGGAGGTCTTAGCATCGGTCCTGTGGAGGTGGCTACATGTAGCAGAGAAAAAGAAAAAAAAGGGGTTTTTGGTGGGCCGCTCATGTAGGCCCCACCTTGATATATGTATTCAATCCACGTCGTCCATCCTATTCCTTGCCTCATTTTAGGCGTTAAGCCGAAAAACGAGGTCAATCCGATAATCAGGCGGGTCATACCATGGAAAACTCTGTTTCTTACCGTTCAAAGCTTTTAAGACCCACCTTGTTGTATCTACACACCAAACATGCCGTATATTGGACTTGTTTGGTGTGTTTTGAGCCCTAGAGTCCATTGGACGGACTGAATTCTCAAGTATCGGGCCCACCTGTGAGAAACCACAGGAAAACCATTTTTTCAAAAAAAAAAAAAGGAAAAGGGATGCAGCACTGCTGCTGCTGTCAGAAGGCAGCAGACGCTGCCTCGGACGGCGGACGGCCGTTGGCAACCCAAGGGTCCAGCCGTGGGCCCCACCATGATGTATATGTGTCATCCAACTCGTTCATTGGGTGGGCCCCTCCCTGGAGTGGGCCCCCTCCAAAAATCTGGTCCATCCAGTACTCTGGTGGCCCACACCAAAGGAAACAGTGTGAATTGAAGGTCTGCCATTGAAACCCTTTTTGGGCCCACAGAAGTTTTGGATCGAGATGAAATTTGTTTTTACCCTTCATTTAAGTCTGCGTGATCGTATGGACGGTCTGGATTGCATGTAAGCATGATGGTGGGGCCCACGTGGGACCCACTATGATTTATGTGTTATTTCCACCGTCCGCCTGAACGGTGGAGCCCGCAGTGATGTATCCGTTCAATCCCCACCGTCCAGGGGACGGTGGGTGCGTGCGTGTGCATGCGTGTGTGTGCGTGTGGTGTGTGTACACATGTGGCTGTGTGTGTGTGTGTGTGTGTGTATATATATATATTATTGTATGTTATATATATATATATATTAGGTATATATATTATATCATGTAATATACATACTTAATGGTGGGCCTTCATGGGACCCACCATGATGCAGGTGTTGTGTCCAAGCTGTTCATCTATTTTGCAAGCTCATTTCATGGCGTGAGCTAAAGAATGAGTCAGATCTATAGTTCAAGTGGACCCCACTTTAATATATGTATGAGGCCCATCTTGGTTTATTTGTGGCCCATCTGTTGAGGCCCACCTTGATATGTATGAGGCCCATATGATTAGGCCCATCTTGATATAGTTAGGGCCTATCCATTGGGGCCCACTTGATATACATAAGGATCATGTTATGTGGCCCATTTGTTGTATCTAAGGCCCATGGGTCGAGGCCCAATTGGATGTACACAAGTCCATTAAGATGTATAACCCTACCATGGTTTATGTAATGATGTTATGATAGTTGTGCCTTGGGAGCAATGTTGGTTTGACGTCCACATTGTAGAATAATGTTGGTTAAATGTCCGCATTATGATTCTCCCTAGGGCCCATTGTTAGGCCCATACTTGTAGGCCGTCTATGAACAACATCTATCCCATATAATATGTTTAGTATAGTTTTATGATTCATGATCATACGCATCGTATGTATGCTTGATATGAGAAGTAACTGATCATAGCATATGCCTTCGGACAGATTGTTTAGGGGCTCCCGGTTAGGCAGTGTTGCCCCATATGAACGCACGATACGCGTAGGATTGCTGCATGACTGGATAGTGTGATTCATGCATTTTGCATTGTGTGACATGGTTACCGTACGCCCTAGCGACATCAGGGTCGTAGCCTCCACAGGCGTATCGTGGTTGGCAGGATTAGATACTAGAAATTTTGTTCTACATGGGGTGCTATAGATATCCCTGGGTGAAAGTCTCTAAACCCTTATGGTACCAAGAGGTTGCTCCAACATTTAGACCGAGTGGGTATAAAAGCGCTGAGTGCCAATTACCAGACGGTCGTGCTTTTCACTGTGTCATGGTTAGTTGGAAGGGGGTGCGGCCTTACTCGCCCGAGAGGAGGGGGCAAAGCTAGGCTGAGTTTGACCAGCTCGGGGAATGAGTTCGCTATCGACGAGCCGAGCCCGATATTGGCAGGCGGGTAGTGAGGTCTTTTCCACTCACATTGTTGAGCGCGATGGGGCGGCAATCTGGCTTGGAGTGTACTAGACCCCGGTGATATCCCAGATTTGAGCTGTATTGATATGTGAACTTAGATGAGGATTTGTATGCTTGACTTGCATCTTGTATCGCATAGCCTTGGTATGGCCGACATCATTCATGTCTTGCATTGTATAGCCTTGGTACGGCTAAGGTATTCATGGATTCATCAGCATGTTCCGCATTACTCTGATACCGCATGATTACATTACTACCTTGCGCACACACTTTCACCACCTTCTAAGCTTTCTATAAGCTTATGCACGACCGTTGCTTGCAGGTAACATTGGGACGCAGTAGCGCTGAGGCAGGAGCGCAGAACAGATCATTTTGGAGTTTTTTGTCCATTTCATTGTATTTCCCTTTATGCTCATTGTACTTGTAAAATTTTTTATCATAGTGGAAATGTGATGGAGTTTTTGGTTGTTGTTTGTGGGTTATGCCTTTGATTATACTTATTACGAATTAAACTGATGTTGAAAATCCTCCTTGTAGCATCCCAAGATCGGAACCTGGCGTATGAACGCTGGGAGCCGAGAATGGGATTCTACGGAGGCTGTCGGCGCCGGATTCGGTGATCAGGAATTTTGTGAGTCCGGTTTCCGAGTTTGGGGCGTGACTGGAATCCTCACTTTGATACCAATTGACGCAGGGATGAACGTGATGAGGATAACTACTCTGAATCCACAGAGCTTCTCTGGACTCCTCACAAAGACTTTTCGAATCCACGAGGAAAGAAAGCAGAAAATAGAAATAAATTCTAATAAATTCGAAATTGATTAATTAATTCATAAAAATGAGTTCACAACCCTTTAAATAGGGGTACCAAGTAATGGGAAAGAAATCAGAATCAAACTACAACTAAAACTCCTAGAATCCGCGACTTACTATAAATAGTAAACTTACTATTTATATATGGTCGTGATGTCTATTAGTGCGCAAGGTTTTCGGCCAAAAATAGTAAGTGTCCTATTTGGCTTCACCAAATCGTTCTCCTAATTATTCTAAGCTCTTTTCACGTTGGACGCAACTCTTAAAGCCCGACGGACGAAGAGTTATAATCAAACTAAAACTTATTATTTATAGTAAAAACAAAATTAAAACAGGGAAACGGCCGTCAATCCAGGGGTATTTCGCAATTCCGGGTTGCGTAACCCGGCTATGGTTCGCTAAAGTAGTTCGTTCTACCCCAAAATCATATAGTTTACACCTGATAACTCATTCCGGATTGTGAGATACGCCCGATCTAAGGTCCGATGGTCCGGATCACTTCTGTCGTCGACTGGGCCTTTTTTGATCCATCTTGGCCATGAAACTGTCCGTGACCCGCTCTACACCAGTTGACAAAATGAATAGACAACACGATATACAAAAAAAATAAATAAATATATAAAAAGACATGGTGGCCTCACAGCGCACAACACTACTTACAATGTCACCACCGGATTCTCACCCAAGATGACCTACCTGGTGGTGTTAGAGTCCCCACCCAATTTGCTTCCCAGACACTACTTACCTGGTGGTGTTAGGGTCCCTACCTAGGGTTGTGCATCGAGCCAAGTCGAGTCGAGGTGGGCCAAGCTTGGCTTGGCTTGTCCATGCTCTTCTCGAGTTCGAGCTCGAGCTTGAGCTCAACCTCGAGCTTACTATTGAAGCTTTGCTTGTTTGCCAAGACTTTCGAGTCGAGCTCAAGGCGAGCTAATGGATCCAGTCGAGGCGAGCTTACCTTGAGTCGAGTCGAGCTTGCTCCCAACCTGACCCAACCCACAACCCACACCTGACTTAACCCAGCAACCTGACCCAACCCCCAAATCAAATATTTAATTAATAATACACACACACACACACACACACACACATATATATATATATATATATTATATTAGATAAAACCATTGATGGTACTTTGTTGTTGATACTGTGAGAGAGAGAGAGAGAAAGAGAGAGAGAGAGAGAGAGAGAGCTCAGGTGCGTGTAGGTTGTACGGCTGAGACAAGCTAGGTAGACGTTGAGTCAAGCTCAGGCGAGTGACCGAGTGGAGAGAGAGAGAGAGAGAGAGAGAGAGAGAGAGAGAGAGAGAGAGAGAGAGAGAGAGAGAGCTCGAGCGCGGTGGGTTGGGTAAGGAAAGAAAATGGTATAAGAGAGACGGACGGGTACGATAGGGTTTATGTGTTAATTTTTTTAAAAATTTTAAATACAATATAATACACATTAATATATAATAATAGTAATAATAATAATAATATAATAATATAATAATAATAATAATAATAATAATAATAATAATAATATATTCGAGTCGAGCCAAGCCAAGTTCGAGTCGAGTCAAGTCAGACTCCACTATGTTTGAACTTAGCTTGTTTTCAAAACGAGCTGGGTAATATAAAGCTTGGCTCGCCTTGATTCATTGTTCGAGTCGAGTTAAGTCGAGCTAAATCGAGCCAAGCCAAGCGAGCTTTTCGAGCTAGCTTGGCTTGTGTACAGCCCTATCCCTACCCAATTCGCTTCCCAGACAAGGATAGTGTGGTGACCTTGCCACCATCGACCCTGGTGGTGGCAAGACTCAGTGGAGCCCATTGTGAGAAGTGTTTTATCCACACGGTCCATCCACATTGCAATTTCATTTTAGACCATGAGCTCAATTTTGAAGTATACTCAAAGCTCAAGTGGACCACACCATAGGAAATGGTGGGAATAATGATGTTTGAAACCTTTTTCGGGTTTAGTGATGTTTATGTGTCATACATCTTGAAGGAGTCTGTGAGGAGAAAACACAAATATCAGCTTATCCAAAACTTCCATCCTCAAGAAATTTTCAATGGTATTTGTCTACTTGGATCCCATTGTTTATTGCAGTGTGCACCTCTTGAACTTTGGGTATGCATGGTGTTTACTAGGAATTTATGTTTTTTCATAATTCTTTTTACATTCTTGTGTATATAAGATTATCTTTTTTGTATTCCTAAACTTTTTAAATACATAAGCTTTATTTAAAATTAATTTCCAACAGATTTAATTGTGGTAAACATATGCAAGATCTAAGTCATTGGATTAAGTTCCACCTACCTTGAACTTTACAATCCCTGCCTAAAGAATTCTGTAACTTGTCCAACATGTGTGCCAAACGGGCAAGGTCACTTTCTTATACGATCTACACCCTTAATGAATTGTAAGAATATGAAAAACGTGTGCCAACAATCACCTCTTCTAAGAGTAGCATTTTAAGCTGTGTGAAACTTTCAGCTCACTGCTCTCCTTGGACACCCACGGTTAGAGTATTCCTCTGAGGCAGGTGCAACCCAATAAATCAAACTTGGACCTGACAGGACCCTGAATGGTTCGACGTGATGGATCACCCCTTAATTCAACTCTAGGTTGGGTGAATATAGACTTGACTCAGGGTCAATCAATTCGATCCACAGGCTTTCCATTTTGCTTTGCTTCATTTTCAACTTAAAGGACCTAAAAGTCTGGATTTTGGTGAAATTTCCTTTTCCAAAGGATAGTGTAGGCCATCATGCACGACTTAGAAATATGTAACCAAGCTCCAGTCAGACACGTTAGTGTCGGGAATGGGCCCATTTAAGAGAAAAACATTGCCTTCCATCAATTCAGTGAGCAAGGATTGTAAGTCATGGGGGAGAATAACAATCCCATCTGTATCATGTTCATGTTATGAGGGAAATTCAGTCCGTCCAAATGGTTGATCCAACTGTCAATGAATCGCCACCATCCTTTCAACCGTGGTTCCTAACACAGGATTTATTGTCTGATGGTGCATATAGAGTCGGTGTCAATAATAATGGACATGGCTTAGGTAGGTGGATTTCTGAATGTGGGGTTCACTGTGATGCATATTTCTTATATCCTTACCATCCATCTACACAGGGAGATCATTTTAGGGTATTATTTTAAAAACAAAGTTTAAAAAATGAAGATCAGCTTGATCCAAAACTTTTATGGTCCCCAAAAGTTTTTAAATGGTCAACGTTCATTCAAAACTGTTTCCTTTAATGTGGTCCACTTGAGATTGGGATATACCTCATTTTTGGTCTCATATCATAAAATGATCTTTAAAAATAGATGGACGGCATGGATGAAACACATACATCATGGTGGGGCCCACAGAGCACCGACCACCAGCCATTGGCTGGTGGCGGGGGTAGCCAATCCGTTTCCTAAAATGGTGGATATCTAATCAATATTGTTTTTCTGTGTTGTGGTCCAAATGAGATTTATATCCCTCTCAAATTTGGGATAAATCTCTAAAATGATATGTAAAAATGGATGAACGGAATGGATGAAACACATAGATCATGGTGGGTCCCACATAGCACCGACCACCAGCCACGGGTCTGGTGGCAGGGGGAGTAGCCAATTCGTTTCCGACCACAACACAGGAAACAGTAGTGATTGAACATTAAAAGCTTATTATGGACCACAATAGTTTTCGAGCTGATATTTATGTGGTCCTTTTATCCATGCTTGTGTGACCTTACCAACCAGTTAGATGGCAAATAAACATTCCGGTGGACTCAAGAAGTTTTAAATGGTGGGTATTCAATCACTGCTGTTTCTTGTGATGTGGTCCACTTGAGATTTGGATATACTTCATTTTTGAGCCTGTAGTGTAAAATGATATAGATCAACAATTAGACGGCATGGATATAAGACACAGACATCAAGTTGGGCCCCACAGTCAAGGATCCACGGAAGCCGAGTTAGACCAGGACGCGGTTAACGTGGTTAGTACGTGGACGTGTTTTAGAGAAAATGACCACTGTAGACAAAACCTTTTACCCAGCAGTTTTTATGAAGAAATACAAACTTTAGTTACCAACTTAGACTAGCACGTGCGGACAGCGATTTTGAGGACGAAACTACCACTCCTTTCACGGAAACGGATTGGGTACTCCCCCTGCCACCAGCCAATGGCGGATGGTCGGTGGTCTGTGGGACCCGCCATGATGTATGCTATTCATCCATACCGTCCATATATTTTTCCATATCATTTTATGGCATACGACCAAAAATGAGGTATATGCAAATCTCAAGTGTACCACATTACAGGAAACAGTGTTGAATGAGCGTCGACCATTAAAAACTTTTTGGGGGCCCACTGTGATGTTTGTGAGAAATCCTCCCCGTCTAAGTTCATTCATAGGTCACAAAGACCTGAATGAAGAAGAAAAACAAATTTCATAATGATCCAAAACTTCTATAACCCCTAAAAGGGTTTCAATGGTAGACGTTCAATTCCCCATTGCCTTTTTACAGTGTGGTCTACTTGATAGTTAGATCTATCTTATTTTTAGTCTCAAGCCTGAATATGAGCTCGTCAAATAGATGGACGGTTTGGATATAACAAAGACCTCATGATGGGACCCAAAAAAGGTGGTGGGGATTACAACAGCAAAAGAAAAAAAAAAAAAAAGTTATGGCTACGGTTTTCTATGGCTACGGATTATAACCGTAGCTATAACTATAGCTACGGATTACTTTCAAAAAAATTTTCTCTTCTTTTTTTTTTTCATTTATTTCATTATTCATTTAACAGGAATATCTTCTAAACTAAAATTAGTTACTTGACGTACCACATATGATTTTGGGGTAGGAGAAGCTACTTTAGCCAACCAACCAAGTTATTTTCCAAGATTCCATCAGGTCGATGGTTGAAAATACATTTCATTCACTTCACTGTTAATTTCAATCACTTTGCGGTCAAACTAGAAATTGAGCGGGACAAACATAAAATTGAGTAGGCAAATTAAAAATTGAGCGAGGCAAGGTAGGAATTGAGCGAGGGAACCTAGAAGAATATGAGCTCGTCAAATAGATGGACGGTTTGGATATAACAAAGACCTCATGATGGGACCCAAAAAAGGTGGTGGGGATTACAACAGCAAAAGAAAAAAAAAAAAGAAGTTATGGCTACGGTTTTCTATGGCTACGGATTATAACCGTAGCTATAACTATAGCTACGGATTACTTTCAAAAAAATTTTCTCTTCTTTTTTTTTCATTTATTTCATTATTCATTTAACAGGAATATCTTCTAAACTAAAATTAGTTACTTGACGTACCACATATGATTTTGGGGTAGGAGAAGCTACTTTAGCCAACCAACCAAGTTATTTTCCAAGATTCCATCAGGTCGATGGTTGAAAATACATTTCATTCACTTCACTGTTAATTTCAATCACTTTGCGGTCAAACTAGAAATTGAGCGGGACAAACATGAAATTGAGTAGGCAAATTAAAAATTGAGCGAGGCAAGGTAGGAATTGAGCGAGGGAACCTAGAAATTGAGAGAGACAAGGTAGGAGTTCAGTGAGGGGATCTAGAAATTGAGCGAGGTAAGCTAGAAATTGAGCGAGGCAACGTAGAAAATGAGCGAGGCAACCTACGATTTGAGCTAGGCAACCTAGGAATTGAGCGAGGGAAGTTAGAAATTGAGCGAGGGAAGCTAGAATTTAAGCGAGGGAACCTAGAAATTCAGCGAGACAATAAGGATTTGAGCGAGGGAAGCTACAAATTGTGCGAGAGAACCTAGAAATTGAGCGAGGCAACTTAGGATTTGAGCGAGGCAACATAGGAATTGAGTGAGGGAACCTAGGAAATGAGCGAGGCAACGTAGAAATTCAGCGAAGAATCCTAGGAATTGAGTGATGGAAGCTAGAAATGAAGCGAGGGAAACTAGAAATTCAGCGATGCAACCTAGGATTTGAGCGAGGGAAGCAAGAAATTGAGCGAGGGAACCTAGAAATTGAGCGAGGCAAGGTAGAAATTCAGCTAGGAAACCTAGGATTTGAGCGAGGCAACCTAGGAATTGAGCGAGAGAAGTTAGAAATTGAGCGAGGGAAGCTAGAATTTGAGCGAGGGAACCTAGAAATTCAACGAGGCAACCTAGGATTTGAGTGAGGGAAGCTACAAATTGTGCGAGGGAACCTAGAAATTTAGTGAGGCAATATATAAATTGAGCGAAGGAACCTAGGAATTGAGCGAGGCAACCTAGCAATTGAGCGAGGCAACGTAGAAATTCAGCGAGGTAACCTACGAATTGAGTGAGGGAAGCTAGAAATTCAGCGAGGGAACCTATGAATTAAGTCAGACAACCTAGGAATTGAGTGAGAGAAGCTAGAAATTCAGCGAGGCAACTTAAAAATTAAGCGAGAAAACCTAGAAATTGAGCGAGGGAACATAGGAATTGAGAAAGGGAAGCTAGAAATTGAGCGAGGCAACTTAGGAATTGAGCGAGGGAAGCTAGAAATTCAGCGAAGGAACCTAGGAATTGAGCGAGGCAACCTAGCAATTGAGTAAGGCAACGCAGAAATTCAACGAGACAACCTATGAATTGAGCCAGACAACCTAAGAATTGAGCGAGGGAAACTAGAAATTGAGCAAGGCAACATATAAATTGAGTGAGGGAACCTAGCAATTGAGCGAGACAACGTATGAATTAAGCTAGGCAACCTAGGAATAGATTGAGGGAAGACCTATGAATTGAGCGAGGGAAGCTAGAAATTCAGTGAGGCAACGTATAAATTGAACAAGGGAAGCTAGGAATTGAGCGAGGCAACGTAGGAATTGTAACGGAGCAATTCATAAATTTGATGGAGATATCATAAAAATATGATGGGGAACTTCCACGGATTCATGTAATATAACGGAAAATTTTATGAACCGCTTGGTCAATTTCATTAATTGCTAGGTCAAATTCACTGAAGATGCTTTGCCTAAAAGTAAATGGTTATATTCTTCAGATTGACTAGCTTTTTCTTTCAACTGCAATAATTAGACTAGGATTTATGTGGATGTGGGTGGTGTGCTAGCAATGCCATAGAAAAAACTTATTTTAGCCAAGTCTCTCTAGACTACTACCTCCACTAGATCTCTTTTTCCTTCAAATGGTTCTTATATTCCAAAGATAAAATAACTCCAGCGTCTTTCTCTTCCTCCAACAGCTCCCCTCCCCCCTTAACCTATAAATCCTTGTTTATTGTCTCAATCCTCGTTCCACCACCCTCTCTCGGACCTTCATATTGTGAGTGTGTGACATAAGTTTAATCCCTTTGTATTTCATGCAACTTTATTCATCTCTTTTTCTTTGTCAATAGGTCTTATGATGCTATTCTGTCACTCATCTAGAATTTTCTTTATCTGTAAAATTTTATCGAGAAGATTTAGTAACCAAACTAATCTGATTTTTCTTAGTACCTTCTGCCTTCGATAGATGATAGCCTATCCTCAACAACCTTCCTTTTTTGCATCCTCATTAAATTTATCTTTACTTCCCTTTACCTGAATTTTGAGATAAATATATATGCAATCCCGACTCTCCAGGGTCCAAGACCCTCCTAATTTTGTCTCCATGTGTACTCCTTCATTCAACAGCCTTTAAAATTAGCCTCTCCATTTCACCCTAATCTCACCAACTTTCACCAAGACGTTTTGATCCTTACCCTTGATGCATCTAGTGTGGGTTGTCTCTACTTTTCCACTTCCTTGATGCATCTTTCTCTCCCTCTTTAATGCTTAACCTATCATATAATTCATGATACAGTTTATACCTCCCACATATAATTATTATATATTACCTATCTTGATAGAATAGAATATTGGAAAAGGATTCATTTAGCCGACCCCAATTAGTTGGGACAAGGCTTAGGTCAATTCCTAGCCTCCCTTGCTCAATTTCTAGTCTCCCTTGCTCAATTCCTAGGTTCCATCGCTCAATTCCTAGGTTTTCTTGCTCAATTTTTAGGTTGCCTCACTAAATTTCTAGCTTCCCTCACTCAATTCCTAGGCTGTCTCGCTCAATTCATAGGTTCTCTCGCTAAATTTCTAGCTTCCCTCGCTCAATTTCTAGCTTCCCTCGCTCAATTCGTAGGTTACATCGCTGAACTTCTACGTTGCCTCGCTCAATTGCTAGGTTGCCTTGCTCAATTCCTAGGTTCCTTCGCTCAATTTATATATTGCCTCACTGAATTTCTATCTTCCTTCGCACAATTTGTAGCTTCCCTTGCTCAAATCCCAGGTTGCCTCGCTGAATTTCTAGGTTCCCTCGCTCAAATTCTAGCTTCCCTCGTTGAATTTCTAACTTCCCTCGATCAATTCCTAAGTTGCCTCGCTCAAATCCTAGGTTTCCTCGCTGAATTTCTACCTTGCCTCGCTCAATTCCTAGGTTCCCTCACTCAATTTCTAGCTTCCCTCGCTCAAATCCTAGGTTGTCTCGCTGAATTTCTAGGTTCCCTCGCTTAATTTCTAGCTTCCCTCGCCTAATTCCTAAGATTTCTCGCTGAATTTCTACGTTGCCTCATTCATTTCCTAGGTTCCCTCGCTCAATTCCTACGTTGCCTCGCTCAAATCCTAGGTTGCCTCGCTCAATTTCTAAGTTCCCTCGCACAATTTGTAGCTTCCCTCGCTCAAATCCTATGTTGCCTCGCTGAATTTCTAGGTTCCCTCATCAAATTCTAGCTTCCCTCTCTCAATTTCTAACTTCCCTCGCTCAATTCCTAGGTTGCCTCGCTCAAATCCTCGGTTTCCTCGCTAAATTTCTACCTTGCCTCACTCAATTTCTAGGTTCCCTCGCTCAATTTCTAGCTTTCCTCGCTCAAATCCTAGGTTGTCTAGCTGAATTTCTAGGCTCCCTCGCTTAATTTCTAGCTTCCCTCGCTCAATTCCTAGGATTCTTCGCTGAATTTCTACGTTGCCTCGCTCATTTCCTAGGTTCCCTCGCTCAATTCCTATGTTGCCTCGCTCAAATCCTAGGTTGTCTCGCTCAATTTCTAGGTTCTCTCGCACAATTTGTAGCTTCCCTCGCTCAAATCCTAATTGTCTCGCTGAATTTTTTGGTTCCCTCGCTTAAATTCTAGCTTCCCTCGCTCAATTTCTAACTTCCCTCGCTCAATTCCTAGGTTGCCTAGCTCAAATCGTAGGTTCCCTCGCTCATTTTCTACGTTGCCTCGCTCAATTTCTAGCTTACCTCGCTCAATTTCTAGATTCCCTCGCTGAACTCCTACCTTGCCTCTCTCAATTTCTAGGTTCCCTCGCTCAATTCCTACCTTGCCTCGCTCAATTTTCAATTTGCCTACTCAATTTCATATTTGTCCCGCTCAATTTCTAGTTTGACCGCGAAGTGACTGAAATTGACAGCGAAGTGAATGAAATGTATTTTCAACCATCGACCTGATGGAATCTTGGAAAATAACTAGGTTGGTTGGCTAAAGTAGCTTCTCCTACCCCAAAATCATGTGGTACGTCAAGTAACTAATTTTAGTTTAGAAGATATTCCTGTTAAATGAATAATGAAATAAATGAAAAAAAAAAGAAGAGAAAATTTTTATGAAAGTAATCCGTAGCTACAGTTATAGCTACGGTTATAATCCGTAGCCATAGAAAACAGTAGCCATAAGTTCCTTTTTTTTTTTTTTTTTTTTTTTAAAAATTCTTTTGCTGTTGTAATCCCCACCGCCTTTTTTGGGTCCCATCATGAGGTCTTTGTTATATCCAAACCGTCCATCTATTTGATGAGCTTATATTCAGGCTTGAGACTAAAAATAAGATAGATCTAACTATCAAGTAGACCACACTATAAAAGGCAATGGGGAATTGAACGTCTACCATTGAAACCCTTTTAGGGGTTATAGAAGTTTTGGATCATTATGAAATTTGTTTTTCTTCTTCATCCAGGTCTTTGTGACCTATGAATGAACTTAGACGGGGAGGATTTCTCACAAACATCACAGTGGACCCTTAAAAAGTTTTTAATGGTCGACGCTCATTCAACACTGTTTCTCGTAATGTGGTACACTTGAGATTTGCATATACCTCATTTTTGGTCGTATGCCATAAAATGATATGGAAAAATATATGGACGGTATGGATGAATAGCATACATCATGGCGGGTCCCACAGACCATCGACCATCCGCCATTGGCTGGTGGCAGGGGGGGTACCCAATCCGTTTCTGTGAAAGGAGTGGTAGTTTCGTCCTCAAAGTCGCTGTCCACACGTGCTAGTCTAAGTTGGTAACTAAAGTTTGTATTCCTTCATAAAAACCGCTGGGTAAAAGGTTTTGTCTACAGTGGTCATTTTCTCTAAAACACGTCCACGTACTAACCACGCTAACCGCGTCCTGGTCTAACTCGGCTTCCGTGGATCCCTGACTGTGGGGCCCAACTTGATGTCTGTGTCTTATATCCATGCCGTCTAACTGTTGATCTAGATCATTTTACACTACAGGCTCAAAAACGAAGTATATCCAAATCTCAAGTGGACCACATCACAAGAAACAGCAGTGATTGAATACCCACCATTTAAAACTTCTTGAGTCCACCAAAATGTTTATTTGCCATCTAACTGGTTGGTAAGGTCACACAAGCATGGATAAAAGGACCACATAAATATCAGCTTCAGCTTGATCGAAAACTTTTGTGGTCCATAATAAGCTTTTAATGGTCAATCACTACTGTTTCGTGTGTTGTGGTCGAAAACGAATTGGCTACTCCCCCTGCCACCAGCCCCGTGGTTGGTGGTCGGTGCTATATGGGACCCACCATGATCTATGTGTTTCATCCATTCCGTTCATCCATTTTTACATATCATTTTAGAGATTCATCCCAAATTTGAGAGGGATATAAATCTCATTTGGACCACAACACAGAAAAACAATATTGATTAGATATCCACCATTTTAGGAAACGGATTGGCTACCCCCCTGCCACCAGCCAATGGCTGGTGGTCGGTGCTCTGTGGGCCCCACCATGATGTATGTGTTTCATCCATGCTGTCCATCTATTTTTAAAGATCATTTTATGATATGAGACCAAAAATGAGGTATATCCCAATCTCAAGTGGACCACATTAAAGGAAACAGTTTTGAATGAACGTTGACCATTTAAAAACTTTTAGGGACCATAAAAGTTTTGGATCAAGCTGATCTTCATTTTTTAAACTTTGTTTTTAAAATAATACCCTAAAATGATCTCCCTGTGTAGATGGATGGTAAGGATATAAGAAATATGCATCACAGTGAACCCCACATTCAGAAATCCACCTACCTAAGCCATGTCCATTATTATTGACACCGACTCTATATGCACCATCAGACAATAAATCCTGTGTTAGGAAATCAGGGTTGAAAAGATGGTGACAGATTCATTGACAGTTGGGTCAACCATTTGGACAGACTGAATTTCCCTCAGAACATGAACATGATACAGATGGGATTGTTTTTCTCCCCCATGACTTACAATCCTTGCTCACTGAATTGATGGAAGGCACTGTTTTTCTCTTAAATGGGCCCATTCCCGACACTAACGTGTCTGACTGGAGCTTGGTTACATATTTCTAAGTCGTGCATGATGGCCTACACTATCCTTTGGAAAAGGAAATTTCACCAAAATCCAGACTTTTAGGTCCTTTGATTTGAAAATGAAGCAAAGCAAAATGGAAAGCCTGTGGATCGAATTGATTAACCTTAAGTCAAGTCTATATTCACCCAACCTAGAGTTGAATTAAGGGGTGATCCATCACGTCGAACCATACAGGGTCCTGTCAGGTCCAAGTTTGATTTATTGGGTTGCACCTGCCTCAGAGGAATATTCTAACCGTGGGTCCAAGGAGAGCAGTGAGCTGAAAGTTTCACACAGCTTAAAATGATACTCTTAGAAGAGGTGATTGTTGGCACATGTTTCTCATATTCTTACAATTCATTAAGGGTGTAGATCGTATAAGAAAGTGACCTTGCCCGTTTGGCACACATGTTGGACAAGTTACAGAATTCTTAAGGCAGGGATTGTAAAGTTCAAGGTAGGTGGAACTTAATCCAATGACTTAGATCTTGCATATGTTTACCACAATTGAATCTGTTGGAAATTAATTTTAAATAAAGCTTATGTATTTAAAAAGTTTAGGAATACAAAAAAGATAATCTTATATACACAAGAATGTAAAAAGAATTATGAAAAAACATAAATTCCTAGTAAAGACAATGCATACCCAAAGTTCAAGAGGTGCACACTGCAATAAACAATGGGATCCAAGTAGACATATAACATTGAAAATTTCTTGAGGATGGAAGTTTTGGATAAGCTGATATTTGTGTTTTCTCCTCACAGACTCCTTCAAGATGTATGACACATAAACATCACTAAACCCGAAAAAGGTTTCAAATATCATTATCCCCACCATTTCCTATGGTGTGGTCCACTTGAGCTTTGAGTATACTTCAAATTTGAGCTCATGGTCTAAAATGAAATTGCAATGTGGATGGACCGTGTGGATAAAACACTTCTCACAATGGGCTCCACTGAGTCTTGCCACCACCAAGGTGGATGGTGGCAAGGTCACCACACTATCCTTGTCTGGGAAGCGAATTGGGTAGGGATAGGGCTATACACAAGCCAAGCTAGCTCGAAAAGCTCGCTTGGCTTGGCTCGATTTAGCTCGACTTAACTCGACTCGAATAATGAATCAAGGCGAGCCAAGCTTTATATGACCTAGCTCGTTTTGAAAACAAGCTAAGTTCAAACATAGTGGAGTCTGACTTGACTCGACTCGAACTTGGCTTGGCTCGAAGCTCGAGCTCGGCTAGACTCGAATATATTATTATTATTATTATTATTATTATTATTATTATTATTACTATTATTATATATTAATGTGTATTATATTGTATTTAAAATTTTTTAAAATATTAACACATAAACTCTATCGTACCCGTCCGTCTCTCTTATACCATTTTCTTTCCTTACCTAACCCACCGCGCTCGAGCTCGAGCTCCTCTCTCTCTCTCTCTCTCTCTCTCTCTCTCTCTCTCTCTCTCTCTCTCTCTCTCTCTCTCTCTCTCTCTCTCTCTGGTCACTCACTGGCCGAGCTTGACTCAACGTCTACCTAGCTTGTCTCATCCGTACGACCTACACGCACCTGAGCTCTCTCTCTCTCTCTCTCTCAGTAACAACAACAATGTACCATCAATGGTTTTATCTAATATAATATAATATAATATATATATATATATGTGTGTGTGTGTGTGTGTGTGTATTATTAATTAAATATTTGATTTGGGAGTTGGGTCGGGTTGCTGGGTTAAGTCAGGTGTGGGTTGCGGGTTGGGTCAGGTTGGGAGCAAGCTCGACTCGACTCAAGGTAAGCTCGCCTCGACTGGATCCATTAGCTCGCCTCGAGCTCGACTCGAAAGTCTTAGCAAACAAGCCAAGCTTCAATAGTAAGCTCGAGGCTGAGCTCGAGCTCGAGCTCGAGCTCGAGAAGAGCATGGACAAGCCAAGCCAAGCTTGGCCCACCTTGACTCGACTCGGCTCGATGCACAGCCCTAGGTAGGGACCCTAACACCACCAGGTAGGTAGTGTCTGGGAAGCAAATTGGGTGGGGACTCTAACACCACCAGGTAGGTCATCTTGGGCGAGACAACCTAGGATTTGAGCGAGGGAACCTAGAAATTGAGTGAGTCAAGGTAGAAATTCAGCGAGGAAACCTAGGATTTGAGCGAGGCAACCTAGGAATTGAGCGAGGGAAGTTAAAAATTGAGCGAGGGAAGCTAGAATTTGACGAGGGAACCTAGAAATTCAGCGAGGCAACATAGGATTTGAGCGAGGGAAGCTACAAATTGTGCAAGGGAACTTAGAAATTGAGCGAGGCAACCTAGGATTTGAGCGAGGCAACATAGGAATTAAGCGAGGGAACCTAGGAAATGAATGAGGCAACGTAGAAATTCAGCGAGGAATCCTAAGAATTAAGCGAGGGAAGCTAGAAATTAAGCGAGGGAACCTAGAAATTCAGCGAGACAACCTAGGATTTGAGCGAGGGAAGCCAGAAATTGAGTGAGGGAACCTAGGAATTGAGCGAGGCAAGGTAGAAATTCAGCGAGGAAACCTAGGATTTGAGCGAAGCAACCTAGGAATTGACCGAGGGAAGTTAGAAATTCAACGAGGGAAGCTAGAATTTGAGCGAGGGAACCTAGAAATTCAGCGAGGCAACCTGGGATTTGAGCAAGGGAAGCTACAAATTGTGCGAGGGAAGATAGAAATTCAGTGAGGCAATATATAAATTGAGCGAAGGAACCTAGGAATTGAGCGAGGCAACCTAGCAATTGAGTGAGGCAACGTTGAAATTCAGCGAGACAACCTACGAATTGAGCGAGGGAAGCTAGAAATTGAGCGAGGGAAGCTAGAAATTCAGCGAGAGAACCTATGAATTGAGCGAGACAGCCTAGGAATTGAGTGAGGGAAGCTAGAAATTTAGTGAGGCAACCTAAAAATTGAGCAAGAAAACCTAGGAATTGAGCGAGGAAACTTAGGAATTGAGTAAGGGAGACTAGAAATTGAGCAAGGGAGGATAGGAATTGACCCAAGCCTTGTCCTAACTAATTGGGGTCGGCTAAATGAATCCTTTTCCACTATTCTATTCTATCAAGATAGGTAATATATAATAATTATATGTGGGAGGTATAAACTATATCATGAATTATATGATAGGTTAAGCATTAAAGAGGGAGAGAAAGATGCATCAAGGAAGTGGAAAAGTAGAGACAACCCACACTAGATGCATCAAGGGTAAGGATCAAAAGGTCTTGGTGAAAGTTAGTGAGATTAGGGTGAAATGGAGAGGCTAATTTTAAAGGTTGTTGAATGAAGGAGTACGCATGGAGACAAAATTAGGAGGGTCTTGGACCCTAGAGAGTTGGGATTGCATATATATTTATCTCAAAATTCAAGTAAAGGGAAGTAAAAATAAATTTAACTAGGATGCAAAAAAGGATGGTTGTTGAGGATAGGCTATCATCTATAGAAGGCAGAAGGTACCAAGAAAAATCAGATTAGTTTGGTTACTAAATCTTCTCGATAAAATTTTACAGATAAAGAAAATTTCAGATGAGTGGCAGAATAGCATCATAAGACCTACTGACAAAGAAAAAGAGATGAATAAAGTTGCATGAAATACAAAGGGATTAAACTTATGTTACACACTCACAATATGAAGGTCCGAGAGAGGGTGGTGGAATGAGGATTGAGACAATAAACAAGGATTTATAGGTTAAGGGGGGAGGGGAGCTGTTGGAGGAAGAGAAAGATGCTGGAGTTATTTTATCTTTGGAATATAAGAACCATTTGAAGAAAAAAGAGATCTAGTGGAGGTAGTGGTCTAGAGAGACTTGGCTAAAATAAGTTTTTTCTATGGCATTGCTAGCACACGGCCCACATCCACATAAATCCTGGTCTAATTATTGCGGTTGAAAGAAAAAGCTAGTCAATCTGAAGAATATAACCATTTACTTTTAGGCAAAGCATCTTCAGTGAATTTGACTGAGCAATTAATGAAATTGACCAAGCGGTTCATAAAATTTTCTGTTATATTACATGAATCCGTGAAAGTTCCCCATCATATTTTTATGATATCTCTATCAAATTTATGAATTGCTCCGTTACAATTCCTACTTTGCCTCTTTCAATTCCTAGCTTCCCTTGTTCAATTTATACGTTGCCTCACTAAATTTCTAGCTTCCCTCGCTCAATTCATAGGTCTTCCCTCAATCTATTCCTAGGTTGCCTCGCTCAATTCATACGCTGCCTCGCTGAATATTTACGTTGCCTCGCTCAATTGTTAGGTTCCCTCACTCAATTTATATGTTGCCTTACTCAATTTCTAGTTTCCCTCGCTCAATTCTTAGGTTGTCTCGCTCAATTCATAGGTTGTCTCGCTGAATTTCTGCGTTGCCTCACTCAATTGCTAGGTTGCCTCGCTCAGTTCCTAGGTTCCTTCGCTAAATTTCTAGCTTCCCTCGCTCAATTCCTAAGTTGCCTCGCTCAATTTCTAGCTTCCCTTTCTCAATTCCTATGTTCCCTCGCTCAATTCCTAGGTTTTCTCGCTCAATTTTTTAGTTGCCTCGCTGAATTTCTAGCTTCTCTCACTCAATTCCTAGGTTGTCTGACTCAATTCATAGGTTCCCTCGCTGAATTTCTAGCTTCCCTCGCTCAATTCGTAGGTTGCCTCGCTGAATTTCTACGTTGCCTCGCTCAATTGCTAGGTTACATCGCTCAATTCCTAGGTTCCTTCGCTCAATTTATATATTACCTTACTAAATTTCTAGGTTCCCTCGCACAATTTGTAGCTTCCCTCGCTCAAATCCTAGGTTGCCTCATTGAATTTCTAGGTTCCCTTGCTCAAATTCTAGCTTCCCTCGCTCAATTTCTAACTTCTCTCGCTCAATTCTTAGGTTGCCTCGCTCAAATCCTAGGTTTCCTCGCTCAATTTCTACCTTGCCTCGCTCAATTTCTAGGTTCCCTCACTCAATTTCTAGGTTCCCTCGCTCAAATCCTAGGTTGCATCACTGAATTTCTAGGTTCTCTCGCTTAATTTCTAGCTCCCCTCGCTCAATTCCTAGGATTCCTCGCTGAATTTCTACGTTGTCTCGCTTATTTCCTAGGTTCCCTTGCTCAATTCATACGTTGCTTCGCTCAAATCCTACGTTGCCTCGCTCAATTTCTAGGTTCCCTGGCACAATTTGTAGCTTCCCTCGCTCAAATCCTAGGTTGCCTCGTTGAATTTCTAGGTTCCCTAGCTCAAATCCTATGTTCCCTTACTCAATTTCTAGCTTCTCTCACTCAATTCCTAGGTTGCCTCGTTCAATTCATAGGTTCCCTCACTCAAATTCTAGCTTCCTTCGCTCAATTCGTAGGTTGCCTCGCTCAATTCCTAGGTTCCCTCGCTCAATTTTTAGCTTGCTTCACTGAATTTCTAGCTTCCCTTGCTCAATTTCTAGGTTGCCTCGCTCAATTATGAGGTTCCCTCACTCAATTTTTAGCTTCCATCGCTCAATTCCTAGGTTCCCTCGCTCAATTTCTAGGTTGTCTCGCTCAATTGCGAGGTTCCCTCACTCAATTTTTATCTTGCCTCGTTTAATTCCTAGGTTGCCTCACTCAATTCCTAGGAGTGTGTGGTCCTGATTTTGGATAAGATTTTAGATGCACCTTTGGCTGGGGTATGACCCTTTTGAACTGTTCTAAGCTTTAAGATAATAGTCAATATGCCACATGGCTTAGTCCAATTCATAGCATGCTTGGAATACTGTTATTTCAGTAATTTTTTAAGGCTATTGCAAACTAATCGAATGGGTTAAGTTGTTGTGCCAATTTGAACCTAACCTTTTGTTGGAAGGCTGCTTCCACCGTCTTGGTTCTCGTTGCACTGACTTTTAGTTCGTTATATTGGAATCTGAGTTATCTCACAGGTGGATAGTTGCTTATGCCCAACTACTGGCTATTCTAACTTTAAGCAGAGACATAACATAGTTTTTAACTACCACTAATTAAAAAGCATACTTTAACTAGTACTAAAATACATACTTTGCATGTTGTTGCTCACATTATTAGTAAATCTTATGTTTCCTTATCTTTCATTTATACAATCTGTATCCATGATCAGCTAGTTGAATGAGTATGCCTGTCCTGTCATCAATTCATTTCCTCGGTGTCTCACATGGTTAGTTGGTTTTGATGAAGTGCCTTAAGGGTTGTTTGGATGTGTGGAACTCCCCACTTAAGTTCAATGGAATCTGATGAGGCCCACAGAGCACTGAACACCAGCCATTGGCTGGTGGCAGGGGGAGTAGCCAATCCGTTTCATGTAGTATATCCACGCCGTCCATCCGTTTTTCTATCTAATTTAAGGGGTGGTGCCCTAAATTGAAGCATATCAAAATATCAAGTGGATCATACCACGGGAAACCGTGGGCATAATCTTCAGTTTAACCCACTCAATTTCCTGTTTGTCCTGCTCAATTTTCAGTTTATCCCCCTCAATTTCTAGTTTGGCCCGCTAAATTTCCAGTTTGGCCCGCTCAATTTCCAAAGTCGGGTGGGTCACAGGTTGGTCGGGTTGAACCCGCCCAACTTTCAGCCCTAAAATCATATATGGTACGTTAAGTAACTAATTTTGGTTTAGAAGATATTCTTGTTATATGAATAAAGAAAGACATGAAAAAAGAAGGGAAATTTTTTTTATATGCTTATATATACATATTTATATAAATATGTGTTAGAGAAAAATGTAGGTAGAATAAAATTCTAAATGTAAAAAAAAAAAAAGAAAGAAAGAAAGAAAAGTACACAGGATACGGCTATAGCTATAGTTATAATCTGTAGCCATAGCCATTTTTTTGTATCCGCGATTCCCCAAATCATACAGCAAGTTGCGGTGGAATCGCGGAATCCGCGATTCATCGCAGATTCTGTTTTTTTTTATATATATATATAATTTTCGTTGCTTTTGTGGGTCCCACCATGAGGTCTATGTTATATCCAAACCGTCCATCTATTTGGCGAGCTCATATTAAGGTTTAAGATGAAAAATAAGATAGATCTAACTATCAAGTGGACCACACTGTAAAAGGCAGTGGGAAATTGAACGTCTACCATTGAAACCCTTTTAGGGGTTACACAAGTTCTGGATCATTATGAAATTTGTTTTTCCTCTTCATCCAGGCCTTTGTGACCTTATAAATAGATTGGATGGAAAATAAATGTTATGGTTAAACGGAAAAGGAAAAGGAAAAGAAAAGGTGACCCACATGTATCCTTTTTTTTTTTTTTTTTTTTTTTTTTTTAAACACCAGTCTAAGCAGCTAACATACCTTGGTTAATGTCAATGATCTCCCTGTTGCCAATGATTGCCATTGTTTCCAAGGGACTGGTTTCTTCCATCGATCTTTGGTGGGCTGTGTAGCTGTAAAAGGCATCAACATCAGTATTTCGGAGTCCTTCAGCAGGTTCAGGCCCTCAATGATATTGAGGTACACCACCTGTTAAAATGATCAGCTTGACGATCCAATCTTGTTCCATTTGGCTGAGAGGATTATCATTGCTGCAACCAAATAATGCAAATTATTCGTCGAAATTGAGCATAAATAGCACACGGAATTAGAATCGCATTTGAACTGACATGTTAATGTTCTTCTTTTATTTCCCATAGAGAGAAGATTTTGTGCGATATAAAATATTCATTGCAGTGTATATATATGGATTTTAACTTGAAACTAGCAAGCTATGAAAGCAGGGTAAAAGTTGTTCAAGGGAAAATAAAATATTAGACAATGGCAAAAAGACGCTGTTACCTTTTTCTGGTGATGATGATAAATTTTAGAAACACATTGCATATGAATTTCAAAAACTGGCCTTTTCAAGGCTGCATCTAAGTCTGGCTCCTCTTTGTAATTGAAAGCTTTTAATATATTGTTGTGCATAAAACTTTTAATTACATAGTCATGATAAGCATTGGGCACATGAAGTCCAAATTCCCACTAGTCACTACCACAAGAGATATCTATACATTTAGATCAATCTGACAAACAAAAAAATAAAATCAAAATAAGTACAATAGTTAGAAAAGTGATACCTTTGATGGATCAAGAGTTAGCATTTTGTCCAGTAACTCCAAAGTAGGGGTGTCGACACTATTGAGAAAAGAGAATACAAATTAAGTCCCGCAACAAGAGGACTAATGAAGGAAACAGATAACTTTAATACCAGAACTTATCGTTTGAACAGAGTCTACTAATCTAGAAGTACTTACGTACTCTTTAAAAACCTCCTTAATACATCTCTCCATTGGACTTTGTGGCTTGTAGTCATCTTACTTGGGCAATTTGGAAACCCCGGGCCAGTTGTCTTCATCAGCAGATCCACATAACAAATAAATTTTATGCAATTGATCTGCCTGCAGCAAGCAAAAACAGGAGAACAAGCATCAACCTTCTCTACTGGGATCATCATTTCCAGCTAGCAAGTCTATCACCTAAATCTGTTGAGGAAACAAAGGAACAGAAAAGTACAACTATTTCCAGCTTTAAAAGAAATTGGTCCGTTAATTCATACTATGCATCAGTCCTATAAAAAAATCGGCCAAGTTTTGCATTGACTTGGCCACTGGGACATGAAAACTCAGCCGAGTCAATATTTGTCTTATAAAAATATTTACACCAAAATTTGACTGTCCATTCAATATAATGCCTTATATAAGTAACATGTACATCATTAGTACTTTGCAAAATCTCTGTAATGTACAAGATTACCGTAAATTTAGTCAAGTCCATGACTTAGGCCCATGAGGATGAATTTCCTATGACAACTTGGCGCCCATGAGAATGAACTTCCTGTGACAATATGGCACCATGTCAAAAGAATGGCAGCACAGTAAAACCCTCATCCTATAATTTGAAAACAAAATCTAAATAGGAAGTGAGAAGAGAAACCACATAAAAGAAATGGACTCCCATGCCACCATCTGCACATCCGTCTCCCATTTACAAAATGGCATTTTCATATAGAAAACACAAATTGCAGCTTGATCCAAAACTTTTGTGGCCCTCAAAAAAATTTAATGATGGCAATTCAATCCCTATTGTGCTGACCACTTAGAAGTGATCAAATGCTTTTTTTTTTTTTTTTTTTTGAAACACACCGACCCCACTACATTCACATTGAGGAAAAAAAATTAATGTAGTGCAAACATAATTTGTTCAATATGGCATGAGATCGTACTCAAGGTTCAGTTTCCCAACGAAGTTTGGCTCGCCCAACCCGAGCGTGAACGGCGATCCCTGCATCTCGCACTCGATCTCGAACGCAATCTTCCTCGCTACATCCACCGATTCACGAGAGGGAAGGAGAGCGAGAGGGAGAGGGAGAGAGAGCGAGAGACGGCGCAATAGGTTAGGGCTTTTTTTTTTTTTTGAATTTATAGGACCCTTTGCCTGCGGCTGTTAAAACTGGCTGCGAGCAAAGGGTTACCCCATCGGTCGGCCAAGTTTTGTTTTGTTGTAGTGTCATGTATGTCATGTTACAACTGGGCAGGGGTGTGGGTTGTGCCATGTGATGACCTGGCCCCAAAATTAGGCTGGTCAACTCCTCAGGTAGAACCACATGTAAGAAAACAAAGGAGAGTTTTAACTGCCCCATGGATCCACATTCCACCTGATGAGCAAACCATCTTGATCTTTGGACTCATCTGATGAGCAGACCCATCCTCATTTTTTAGGCCCATCTGATGAGAGGAGCAACTTTTTTTTAGCATGCTTTTTTTTTTTTAATGGCCTAGGTGTACAAGGCTTATCAACTACATGATCAGGAGGAAAAAGAGAGTTACCATTTCTAGGACTTCATCCCTTGTATATGCTTTGTTTGAAATGAGAATTAGATCCTCTACAACTGGTACGTACGGACACTTCTTCATACTTGCATGCTAGAAGCATGGCAGTCACTCCAACCAACTGAAGCTTCTTCCTTACAACTGTCTGACGCTCTAAGAATCTGTCTATGAGGTTGACAGTCAAGAATAAGGTCTCATCCATGAGTTCAAATTTGTAGTGCACCTGTTATAAAATATAGTTAGATGTCTGCTCATATAAAAATTCAGAACTACATAAGAATCATAAGATCGATACATCTATTTCATCTACCTCGATCAGCCAGTCAATCAAAATAGCCCTCATCTTCTTGTTGATGTCAGATTGGTGGGACATGTAGTTTGGAGAGACACAGCTGGAAATCTGCATAGAAAAATGAGTCCTTGTAATTATCTAATTACCTAGTATCAAGGGAAGGGTAGGATTCAAAATGAAATTGACCAAGCGGTTCATAAAATTTTCCGTTACATTACATGAATCCATGCAAGTTCCCTCGCTCAATTTCTAACTTCTCTCGCTCAATTCCTAAGTTGCCTCGCTCAAATCATAGGTTTCCTCGCTGAATTTCTACCTTACCTCGCTCAATTTCTAGGTTCCCTCGCTCAATTTCTAGCTTCCCTCGCTCAAATCCTAGGTTGCCTCGCTGAATTTTTAGGTTCCCTCGCTTAATTTCTAACTTCCCTCACTCAATTCCTAGGATTCCTCGTTGAATTTCTACGTTGCCTCACTCATTTCCTAGGTTCCCTCGCTCAATTCCTACGTTGTCTTGCTCAAATCCTACGTTGCCTCGCTTAATTTCTAGGTTATACCTCGCACAATTTGTAGCTTCCCTCGCTCAAATCCTAGGTTCCCTCGCTCAAATTCTACCTTCCCTCTCTCAATTTCCAACTTCTTTCGCTCAATTCCTAGGTTGCCTCGCTCAAATCGTAGGTTTCCTCATTGAATTTCTACTTTGCCTCGCTCAATTTCTAGCTTTCCTCGCTCAAATCCTAGGTTGCCTCGCTGAATTTCTAGGTTCCTTCGCTTAATTTCTAGCTTCCCTCAGTCAATTCCTAGGATTCCTCACTAAATTTCTACGTCGCCTCGCTCATTTCTGTTTGAATACAACTATTAATTTATTTTAGCCATAGCCTTTTGTTTGAATACAGCTATTAATTTATTTTAAACCATACTTGATGAGCATACAATGGCTAAAATCAATTTGATCCATACTTTACGCTAGCATAAGTATATGTTAAGAATGATGACCACAGATTATGGAGGGTATGGACAGTTAGGGTCTTAGAACAAGCTCATAAATAGACTTCCTTCAAAGTATGGTATAAAAAAGTTTATAAGGTCATAGAGCATCATAAGTGATGCACCTAATAAAATCCTAACATCCTTCTCATATATATAGATCATTTTTTTTAACAAAAACTACATGGGCACTTCATACCATGACTTCAATGTTGAAACTTACTCCGTATACCATGGGCTAAACCCGAATCACATATTTATCCTATCTTAGAAGAGAGAGCATTTCAGATAGAGAGCTTGGATGCCCAAGCCCCTTTTGGGCATCATGATGAGAGAGAGAGGTTGACACACCGATATCTCCACACATGCGCATCATGACGAGATAGAGAGAGGTGTTGACACACCCATATCTCCCCACATGCGTACACCCTTGCGTCCGGATCCACCCCTTGGATGACTCAAGTCAACCCTTCTTCTTTATCTTAAGATTCTAATGGTGGTTCTCCTCACAAGAGATTTTTTTTTTAGTTGGAAGATTGACAATGACAAAAATTGCTAGCTTTCTACACTAAAGTATGAAGGTTGTTTATACATGATTTTTCATTTTAAAAACATGAGATGCTTCAAAATAGAAAACAACTGGGGTAATCTTAAAACGTGGACTTTTTCACATCATTTAAATTCCACTACATTTCAAAAAATCTAACAAGTCCAACATAGGACTTGCATATGCCTCGGTGGTAAACTTGCAAGAGTTTCAACACTAGGTCATGGGTTCGAGTACCCATTTTGGTGAAATCCCAATCGTCCATTTACATCAGAGGGCCACAGTTGCTGATGATTATATCCATGTACAACGGTTAAGATTTTCCAATGTTGGATAATATAGATGGAATAATTACACTGACGGTTTGTATACCTTATACCAAGCACACTTTCTCATGTAGAAACGGACAAGCGAAGCAAACTATAGAAACTTTCGGCCCGACCACTGTATTATATTCCCGCACGAGTACTGCCTGTTATTCCTCACAACCCTTCACCTACAAGCAAATGCACCCCAACGTGTGGTGCGGTACCATCTTTTACCACATTTTTTTTTTTTTACTTATATATACATATTTATATAAATATGTGTTAGAAAAAAATGTAGGTAGAAAAAAATTCTAAATGTAAAAAAAATAAAAATTAAAAAAAAAAATTAAAATTAAAAAGAAAAGTACACAGGAAACGAATTTAGCTACTGTTATAATCCGTAGCCATAGCATTTTGTTTGAATCAGGGATCAATCGTGGATTCCACGATCCATCCCCAAATCCCACAGCGAGCTGCGGTGGAATCGCGGAATCCGTGATTCATCGCCGAGTCTGTTTTTTTTTTTTTTTTTTTTTTTTCTATGAAAATTTCGTTGCTTCTGTGGGCCCTACCATGAGGTCTGTGTTATATCCAAACCGTCTATCTATTTGGCGAGCTTATGTTAAGGCTTGAGATGAAAAATAAGACAAATCTAACTATCAAGTGGACCACACTGTAAAAGTCAGTGGGGAATTGAACGTCTACCATTGAAACCCTTTTAGGGGTTACAGAAGTTTTGGATCACTATGATTTTTTTTTCCTATTCATCCAGGCCTTTGTGACCGTATGAATAGATTGGATGGAAAATAAATGTTATGGTGGGCCCTACAAAATGTTTAATGGTGAAAATCAATTTCCCCGCTGCTCTTTGTGGTGTGGTCCAGTTGATCTTCGGATATGATTTTTTTTTGGATAATGCTCCGAAATGATCTCGAAATATGGATGAACGTTGTGGATATAATAAATACATAGCTGTGGGGCCATGTAACTTTGATCTCTTCTAAGCCGTTCGTGCAACTCACAGTTGGAGGAGCGTCAGCGCTCGTCTTCGCAGTGAAAAAAAGGGGTAGTTTCGCCCTCAAAGTCGTTGTCCACACGTGCTAGTCTAAGTTGGTAACTAAAGTTTGTATTCCTTCGTAAAAACCGCTGGATAAAAGGTTTTGTGTACAGTGGTCATTTTCTCCGTGTTTTATCCACATGGTCTGTCTTTTTGCGAAATCTTTCCAAAGGCCAACAAGGATGATTATTGCTCATCCTAACTCGTTGATATCGTAACACTGACGTGGCCTTAATAATTTATTGCCTATTAGTCAGGGATCAACCCAAGCGCGAAATCGGATTGCATCAGTACCCTCTTATCGTACTGAGTGAATTCAGTTAGGCCCACCTAGAATGTGTGTAGTCCATCCGTTTTTCCATATAATTTAAGGAGTTGAACCCAAAATTGAAGCATATCCAAAGATCAAGTGGATCATACCACTGGAAACAGTGGAAATAATGACTTTCACCGTTGAAAACATTCTAGGCCCCACAGTGATGTTTACATATTCATATGATAATACGGACATGGATGAAGGGAAAAAACAAATATAAGCTGGATGAAAAACTTTTGTAGCCCTCAAGAATTTTTTCAACGGTAGATGTTCAATTCACACTTTTTACTGTGGTGTGGTCCATTTGAGCATTGGATGTGATTATTTTTTAGTTTCAAGCCATAAAATTATCTAGTAAAATGGATGGACGGAGTGGATAAAATACATAAATCATGGTCAAGCTCACAGAGTTTACTCAACAAGTGTATCGAGTTACTCGTTACGCAATCCGCTTCCCCAAGCGTTGTCCCGGATTGGAAAGGGATTGCGTCTGTTTCATAAATCTGTCCATGCAAGCGCTCTTGTGGGGCCACCATGTGTGTGTGTGTGTGTGTGTGTGTGTGTGTGTGTGTGTGTGTGTGTATATATATCTTATTAATTGTCTGAATATCGACACACATGCCTTGGCTCACACCTTTCTTTAGCGTTAATAAAGTTGGCACGACACATGGGTTGATGCTCTCTCTCAAAAGACCATTACAGATCAATTCATCCACCTGTCCCTGATGTATCTTATACTCTTTTAGACTCATCCGATAGTGAAGGTAGTCAAGCTAGCCTCATGAACAAGGTCTACGTGATGTTAGATGTCCCATTTTTTATTTTTTATTTTTTATTTTTTTTTTTTTGGGGGGGGAGGGTGGGGAATCCATCAAGTAAATCTCCGGGTAAGATTTCTTTGAATTCATTCAATAACAACCCTAAACTTGGAGAAATGTTTAAGGGCTCTGATTCCTCACCCTTAACCAGCACAACGTACACCTTGCCAATTTCTTTGGATTCCTCTATGAACTCTCGAATGGTCAGAAAGGAGTTCTCCTCCACTTTAGAAGCTTCGGGATGGTTCTCTGGTGTCATAGGAGCAAGGACCATCTTTCAACCATCATTAACGAAGACGTAAACATTGTCTTGTCTTCGATAGGTCACACCACGATTCGATTGCTGTGGTCGACAACGTAACATATGACATGCTTTCATGTTGAACACGTCACAAAGTACTTGATCTTTATAATTTCTATAAATTGAAAATGAGACAGCGCATTGTTCAGTGACCTTGGTCTCGTTCACTTTTTTTTTTTTTCTAAATCTAGCTAATCGAGTAAGGGGAATGATGTCTATCATAGGTAGTTGTAACTTGTCCACTATTATCTTTAAGACAATGTTCATGCTACTACCACTGTCTGTGATTATATCGCAAACCTTGCCGTTGACGGTACACCACGTACGGAATATATTGTGCTGATACAGGTGCACCTCCTTCCTTAGAGTGTATAATAATGACTTCATCACTAAATCCTTCCTCAATGGCTTGCTCATCTTCATCAAATTTAGGGCCTTCTTCGGCTGCATCACCTTCAGTGCCCCCTTTGTTAATGGCCAAATGGGATGCAGGGTGTTAAGGGCGGGTGTTTGATAAGCGACCCAGTTGGTGGCAACGGTAAGTTGGTAATAAATTTTCAGTCTTGGTCGACCATAAGGATTTGAAATTTTACTCAGACTAGCTATTGTGGGTGCCGCACATTGCGGCGTATATAGACCACTCCTCGTGTAACTACTTGTAGTTGTAGAAGATTGAGGACGCCCTCTTACTTATTCATTTCCGCAAATCCAGCATAGGCAACCCAACATAGTAGGTTGGTTGGCTAAAGTATCTTCTCCTACCCCAAAATCATATATGATAAGTCGAAAAACTTGTTCTGATTTGCGAGATATGACTATTTTAATATTCTAGTGGTCACTACTTTAATATGACTATTTTAATATTCTAGCGATCACTACAAGCCAAATCTTCTTAGCTAAAGCCTTTTAGCAATGAAAATTTTCGTCGCTAAATTCGTCACTAAAAGTCCGAGGAAGAAAGGTTTTATTGGCGAAAATTGTGAATCGGCGCCAAAGGCAAGATTTTTAGCGACGAAAAAATTTTCGTTGCCTAAAAAACTTTTAGCGACGAAAATTTTAGTCGCTAAAAACATTTGCAAAACTTTTAGCGGCGAAAGTTTTCGTCGCTAAAAATATTTGCAAAACTTTTAGCTACGAAAATTTTCATCGGTAAAAATATTTGCAAAACTTTTAGCTACGAAACTTTTTGTCGCTAAAAAAATATTTGCATAACTTTTAGCTACAAAAGTTTCCATAGCTAAAAATAATTTGCAAAACTTTTAGCTACGAAACTTTTCGTCGCTAAAAACATTTTGCAAAACTTTTAGCTACGAAAGTTTTCGTCGTTAAAAATATTTTGCAAAACTTTTTGCTACGAAAATTTTCGTCGCTAAAAGTCTCTTTTTTTAAAAAAAAATATTCCAGCACAAAATTCCTGATATACACCTGTAACATCATATTCATCCTGATATACAACTTATTCACATTCACATCCATCTAAACCCAAACTAGTAAATCCATACAAACATAAATACATTCATCCAAACACAAACAATCTTATCCACATCACATTCATTAACGCATAAATACATATAAGCTTAACATCATAAACAAAAATACCATAAACCTAAACCTTAACATAAACCTATAACCTATAACCTATAACCTAAACCGTAACCTAAACCTAACCTACCTATAAGTTTAGGTTTAGGAAATCGGGTTCGGGTTCGGGATCGGGTTTTCAAGTTTAGGTATAGGTTTAGGTTAGGGAGTTGAGATTAGGATTAGGTTTAGGTTTAGGGATTTGAGAATACGTTAAGGTTTAGGTTTACGTTTAGGAAATCGTGTTCGGGTTATAGGTTTAGCTTTAAGTTAGGTTATAGGTTAAGGTTTAGGAAATTGAGTTTAGGTTATAGGTTTAGGTTATAAGTTAAGGTTTAGGTTTAGGTTTAGGTTTAGGTTTAGGTTATAGGTTTTGAGATTTAAGAATAGATTTAAGTTAAGGTTATAAGTTTAAGTTTAGGAAATCGAGTTCGGGTTCGGGATCGGGTTTAGGTTTGGGTTTTCAAGTTTAGGTTTAGGTTTAGGTTAGGGAGTTGAGATTAGGATTAGGTGTAGGTTTAGGGATTTGAGAATACGTTAAGGTTTAGGTTTAGGTTAAGGTTATAGGTTATGGGTTAAGGTTATAGGTTTAGGTTTAGTTTATAGGTTTTGAGATTTGAGAATAGTTTTAGGTTTAGGTTATAAGTTTAGGTTTAGGAAATCGGGTTCAGGTTCGGGATCGGGTTTAGGTTTGGGTTTTCGAGTTTAGGTTTAAGTTTAGGTTAGGGAGTGAGATTAGGATTAGGTGTAGGTTTATGTTTAGGAATTTGAGAATACATTAAGGTTTAGGTTTAGGAAATCGGGTTCGAGTTATAGGTTTAGGTTTAGGTTAGGTTATAGCCCTAAGTTAAGGTTTAGGAAATTGAGTTTAGGTTATAGGTTTAGGTTATAAGTTAAGGTTATAGGTTAAGGTTTCAGTTATAGGTTAAGTTTTAGGTTTAGGTTAAGGTTATAGGTTATAGGTTTTGGGATTTGAGAATAGGTTTAGGTTAAGGATATAAGTTTAGGTTTAGGAAATCGGGTTCGGGATCGGGTTTAGGTTTGGGTTTTCAAGTTTAGGTTTAGGTTTAGGTTTAGGTTAGGGAGTTGAGATTAGGATTAGGAGTAGGTTTAGGTTTAGGGATTTGAGAATGCGCTAAGGTTTAGGTTTAGGAAATCGGGTTCGTGTTATAGGTTTAGGTTTAGGTTAGGTTATAAGTTAAGGTTTAGGAAATTGAGTTTATGTTATAGGTTTAGGTTATATAGGTTAAGGTTTAGGTTAAGGTTAAGGTTTAGGTTTAGGTTATAGGTTATAGGTTTTGGGATTTGAGAATAGGTTTAGGTTAAGGTTATAAGTTTAGGTTTAGGAAATCGGGTTCGGGTTCGGGATCAGGTTTAGGTTTGGGTTTTCAACTTTAGGTTTAGGTTTAGGTTAGGGAGTTGAGATTAGGATTAGGTGTAGGTTTAGGTTTAGGGATTTGAGAATACGTTAAAGTTTAGGTTTATGTTAAGGTTATAGGTTAAGGTTTAGGTTATAAATTAAGTTTTAGGTTTAGGTTAAGGTTACAGGTTTTGGTTTAGTTTATAGGTTTTGAGATTTGAGAATAGGTTTAGGTTAAGGTTATAAGTTTAGGTTTAGGAAATCGGGTTTGGGTTGGGGATCGGGTTTAGGTTTGGGTTTTCAAGTTTAGGTTTAGGTTTAGGTTAGGGAGTTGAGATTAGGATTAGGTATAGGTTTAGGTTTAGGAATTTGAGAATACGTTAAGGTTTAGGTTTAGGAAATCGGGTTCGGGTTATAAGTTTAGGTTTAGGTTAGGTTATAGCCATAGGTTAAGGTTTAGGAAATTGAGTTTAGGTTATAGGTTTAGGTTATAAGTTAAGGTTATAGGTTAAGGTTTAGGTTATAGGTTAAGTTTTAGGTTTAGGTTAAGGTTATAGGTTTAGGTTTAGGTTTAGGTTAAGGTTATAGGTTTTGGGATTTGAGAATAGGTTTAGGTTAAGGATATAAGTTTAGGTTTAAGAAATCCGGTTCGGGATCGGGTTTAGGTTTGGGTTTTCAAGTTTAGGTTTAGGTTTAGGTTAGGGAGTTGAGATTAGGATTAGGTGTAGGTTTAGGTTTAGAGATTTGAGAATGCATTAAGGTTTAGGTTTAGGAAATCGGGTTCGGGTTATAGGTTTAGGTTTAGGTTAGGTTATAGGTTAAGGTTTAGGAAATTGAGTTTAGGTTATAGGTTTAGGTTATAGGTTAAGGTTTAGGTTTAGGTTAAGGTTAAGGTTTAGGTTTAGGTTATAGGTTATAGGCTATAGGTTATAGGTTTTGGGATTTGAGAATAGGTTTAGGTTAAGGTTATAAGTTTAGGTTTAGGAAATCGGGTTCTGGTTCTGGATCGTGTTTAGGTTTGGGTTTTCAAGTTTAGGTTTAGGTTTAGGTTGATTAGGTTTAGGTTAGGGAGTTGAGATTAGGATTAGGTGTAGGTTTAGGTTTAGGGATTTGAGAATACGTTAAGGTTTAGGTTTAGGTTAAGGTTTAGGTTATAGGTTAAGTTTTAGGTTTACGTTAAGGTTACAGGTTTAGGTTTAGTTTATAGGTTTTGAGATTTGAGAATAGGTTTAGGTTAAGGTTATAAGTTTAGGTTTAGGAAATCGGGTTTGGGTTCATCGGGTTTAGGTTTGGGTTTTCAAGTTTAGGTTTAGGTTTAGGTTAGGGAGTTGAGATTAGGATTAAGTGTAGGTTTAGGTTTAGGAATTTGAGAATATGTTAAGGTTTAGGTTTAGGAAATCGGGTTCGGGTTATAGGTTTTGGTTAAGGTTAGGTTATAGCCATAGGTTAAGGTTTAGGAAATTGAGTTTAGGTTATAGGTTTAGGCTATAAGTTAAGGTTATAGGTTAAGATTTAGGTAATAGGTTAAGTTTTAGGTTTAGGTTAAGTTTATAGGTTTAGGTTTAGGTTATAGGTTTTGGGATTTTAGATTAGGTTTAGGTTAAGGATATAAGTTTAGGTTTAGGAAATCGGGTTTCGGATCGGGTTTAGGTTTGGGTTTTCAAGTTTAGGTTTAGGTTAGGGAGTTGAGATTAGGATTAGGTGTAGGTTTAGGTTTAGGGATTTGAGAATGCGTTAAGGTTTAGGTTTAGGAAATGGGGTTCGGCTTATAGGTTTTGGTTTAGGTTAGGTTATAGGTTAAGGTTTAGGAAATTAAGTTTAGGTTATAGGTTAAGGTTTAGGTTTAGGTTTAGGTTAAGGTTTAGGTTTCGGTTATAGGTTATAGGTTATGGGATTTGAGAATAGGTTTAGGTTAAGGTTATAAGTTTAGGTTTAGGAAATCGGGATCGGGTTTAGGTTTAGGTTTAGGTTAGAGAGTTGAGATTAGGATTAGGTGTAGGTTTAGGTTTAGGAATTTGAGAATACGTTAAGGTTTAGGTTTAGGAAATTGGGTTCGGGTTATAGGTTTAGGTTTAGGTTAGGTTATAGCCATAGGTTAAGGTCTAGGAAATTGAGTTTAGGTTATAAGTTAAGGTTATAGGTTAAGGTTTAGGTTATAGGTTAAGGTTTAGGTTATAGGTTAAGTTTTAGGTTTAGGTTAAGTTTATAGGTTTAGGTTTAGGTTATAGGTTTTGGGATTTGAGAATAGGTTTAGGTTAAGTATATAAGTTTAGGTTTAGGAAATCTGGTTCAGGATCGGGTTTAGGTTTGGGTTTTCAAGTTTAGGTTTAGGTTTAGGTTAGGGAGTCGAGATTAGGATTAGGTGTAGGTTTAGGTTTAGGGATTTGAGAATACATTAAGGAATCAGGTTCGGGCTCGAGATCGGGTTTACGTTTGGGTTTTAGGTTTAGGCTATAGTTCCTAATATTCCAATTTTTCTATTTTTCAAAAGAATGCACATAGTTCTGGATTCAAAAGAATAAAGGTTGTTCTTTTGTCAATCACATATGCTCACCATTAACAGATTTTCTATTATTTTCAACAAGCTACTAGTTTGTTTGTTGGCTAAAGAAGCTTTTCAACAAAATCCACATAAGTCTATGTTTATATTCAATGACGCTTTGAAACAGTGTACCATTCACAGAAAAGATAAGTTTCTCTGCTTATTGACGCTGACACTTCCACAAACCATTTGAGAAGCACATCTTAACTTTGGATGTAATCAGAAATTACATAGAAAGCTCAAAAAGAAGCCCTAGCATGTTCAATAATGATGCAGATAAGGTAGTCATCATGCACGAAAACAAGCACATCCACCAAAATATAGCCAAATCACATTGGTAGTTTGACATAAACACTACTCTTTAAAAATTTTGAATACAAGAAACAACTGCTTATTAGTCACAGGAGAAAACTTGCCATAGAATTACAAAAGAGATATTCAAATGCGGAACATAGAAGATTCAACTTCCAAGCTGTTGATGCTAAAATCCGGTTTGACCCCTTAGACCCTCGTATACCTGCACAAAAAAAAAAGGACAAAGGAGACCCTGGCTTGAGCAGGGGACCCTCCAATGCCAAAGTCAGGCCTGGATTCTGGGTCTAAATGTATTGAGGGGTTTTGAGAAAGAAGTTTTTGCGTACCTCACAAGATGAGGGAGGTCCCTCTTTTATAGCTGCTGGAGCCTTTTAATCTTAGGAGGATTCTCCTCCTAGTATCGTACAATCGTAAGAGGATTCTCCTCCTGGTATCGCGGAGGTAGAATTGTACCTATCTGTAATCTTCATCCGATCCCGTGAGCTTCGGGATCGGGGATCTTATCCCAAGATATTCAGGATGAGGCCTTGTTTTGTGCTGTCCTTTGGCCGATCTGATAAGAGGGTCGGCCCGATGCATGCCCGGATTATTGGTTCTTCGTCCGAGCCGACTTAACTCTTGCCTCGGCCTATAGAGTCTATAACCTTGCTTCGGATCCGACGTATCCTTTGGCGACCCGAGGCGCTGATTCCGAGTCTTAGGACTTAGTATTTTTTGTCCCCAACAGTAAGCCCCCTTACTCCATGTGTTTCATATGACACTTAGGAGTAACGGGTTTTGAGTCGGTTCACAACTTAGTCCGAGACAATAAGTAGGCATTTAATGCATTCTGTGTCGCCTTTGATGGGAGACGGTTCAGTTTCTGACATCGCATGCGCCGGCAACCGTCAAATCGCTCACCCCGCCAATGAGAGTTGGACACGTTGCAAGGGTATTATTGTCGTCAGTCGACGTGCGCCACGTGTCAAGTCGGGGAGTCAACGCGGGCGTCGAATCATTTCCCCATTAATTGCTTCCGCCACATGGTAATCTTATAAAAGGGTGGGGGTCCCGCATTTCTACTGCCATTCCCGCTCTGCATTTCCTTTGGAACTTTTCAATCTTTCCTCTTCTTTCTTCCCTCTTTCCTAACTGTCAGCGGCCTCATTCGCCATTTTCGCTTTCCTTCCTCCCTCCGGTGAGTCTCTCCTTCCTCTCTATTTAGTGATAATGACGACTAGAGGTTCTCAAAGTCCCCAGGGAGGAGTTTCCGGAGATGAAGGGGAAGCGCAACATTTTTGGAACGTTGTGGAATCGCCTTCCTTACTGACAGAGATAGCAGTTGATGCAAATGCTGCTTTTCTTTCTGAGATGGTCACTGAAGCTTCGGCAGAGCGCCTTGCTTCCGTCGATCCTTCTCGTGATGGGTCGTCTTTAATTACCCGCCCAGGAAGGCCTAATTTTCCACAGGGTATGGAAGAAGAAGAAGAGGAGGAAGAAGAGGAAACATTGATTGCTGAGGGAATCTCTGGGTCGGTTCCCGTTGATAAGTCGGCACATGTCGAGTCTGAAGAAGGATCGGGGGATGATCTAAGCGGCCCAGTTCCTTCAGTCTTAACTGAGGCGGATTTGGACAGAATCTGAATCGGGTATCACATCCCCGAATCGGTTATCACTTATCTCCCCCGTCCGAATGACTTGCCGGATCATCCTCCTGCTGGGGCGGTCGCGATCTACCAAGTCTCGATGCAATGCGGCTTGCATCTGCCCCTTCAACCCATTGTCCGGGGAGTTTTGTCTCGTATTCAGATTGCACTGGGGTAAATAGTTCCGAATGGGTGGAGGAACTTACTCGGGTGTGTGGTGTTATGGGCTGAGATGGAACAGCCACCGCTAACAGTCGACGAATTTCTCCACTTATACCAAGTGCGCGTGAACCCGAACTACCTCAGCTTTTATGTCTTCGCTGCTTAGCGGGGCGGAGGCTGCTCCCTAATAACTGACCCTCCCACTTCCAACAAACATTGGAGAGAACGTTGGTTTTGGGCCTGTGGTCGCTGGGAGACGGCTGAGTCCGGGTCCTGCGAGGCTCGTGTTCCTCGGGCATTCTAAAGAGCAGGTGACTTGGCTCTTCTCTCTCGTCCTTCTTTATTTTTGCAATATTCTGAGTCTGACGTGCTTGTGTCTGGCAGATATTCCGAAGAAGCGGCAAAAGCTCGGCTCCAGTGCTTCAGCTCGGATTAAAGATTTGAGGACGTTGGATCCGGCAGATAGGTCCTGGAAGGTGCTCTTACAGCCGGAGCGTCTTCATCAGGTCTAGACTCGGCTGTCACAGGTAATTGAAAATGTATCTTCATGTATCTTCTGAATTTTTCCTGACTCACTTCATCTCTCTTTTTTATTTTTAGATTTGCCTGAAGCTCGTCCCCATCTAAGGATTGTTCCTGAATCTGCCCCCTCAGAGATGACTGGAGATCGTCCTCCTCTTAGGGCGGTTTCGAAGTTAAAGGCTCCTCCGCGATCAGTTCTCCTGTCGGAGCCTCGGCCGCCAAAGAGACAAAGAGTGGTGCGAAAGGAGAAGGAACCTGCGAGTTCTTCTGCCCCTACTGTCATCGTAATTCCTGACCCGGAAGAAAGGGTGGAAGTAACGGTGGACGCAGCCTCGGAACCTCAGGCGGCTCCCGACTCGGGACACGTTGCGACGGATGTTCCGAGACAGGAGGAAGAGACTAGGGCCGCGTCTTCCAGAGGGGAAGAAGAGACGAGGACTGCATCCTCCAGAGGGGAGGAAACGAGCCAAGGGCTGTCCGTCTTACAGAAGATGGTGTCGGGGATGGTTCCCTGGGCCTTAGCCCATGGGAGCGAAAAAGAGTTCATCGGCCTCTACAATGCTCCTTCGTCGCAAACCATCGGACATGCAGCAAGGGTGCTTTTTGAACTCGCTCCTTGCTTAGTTAAGGCCAGCAAAGAGTTATCTTCGACTCATCGGCTGCAGACTCTTCTGTCGGAAGCCGAAGGGCGACGCGAGGAGGCCGAAACTCGGGTCGACGTTCTGATAGGGGAGGCGGCCCTTGCCCGGAAAGCTGCCGAAGATGCGAAGGCAGAGGCGGCTTTCTCCAGGAGAGCCCTTGACGAAGCGCAAGCCAAAGTTACTCGGGTATTGGCTCTCCTTTCCAGAGCTGAAGAAGAGAACCGACGAGTTCTCGCAGTCCATGCTTCCTGTGCAGATGACTTGGCTCGGGCTAAGCTTGAGGTGGCAGGGCTTATCCAGCAAGCCAACGAGAAGACTCGGGAGGCTGAGAAGGCTAGGAACCAAGCCGTCCAAGCATTCCTTGAGTCAGCGGAGTTCGAGGACGAGAGGGATCGCTTGTTCCAAAGCGGATTTCTGGAATATATCAAAGACATAAAGAAATCTTTTCCTGACCTTGATCTCTCAGAAATCGAGGGTGGAGGAGCCTCGGAATCTGAGAATCCGGATGCCGCTGCTGAAGATGAGGCCGGTACCGTTCCTACCGGAGGACAGTAACCAGGGCCGCTTATGTTTTTTTTTTTTTATCGATGTATTCATGTGTTGTATTTGCATGAGGTTGATGAATGAAAGAAAACGCTTAGTTTTATTCATTTGACTCGGCTTTAATCTTGCTTAGTTCAGAGTCTTTAAACATTGAGCACCGAGCTAAGGATAGTAAATCTTGAGGTGTTCAGCGTTCCACGGATGAGGCAGCGATTGTCCGTTTAGATCTTCTAGCCGATACGTTCCTGGTCGGATAGTTCCCGATATGATATAGGGTCCTTCCCAATTGGGTCCCAACATACCCGATCCAAATTCCTTGGTATTGGAAAATACTTTTCGGAGAACCATATCTCCCATTCGAAACCTCCTGATCTTAACTCGGGTATTGTAGAATCGAGCTACTTGTCGTTGCCGTGCTTCCGTGCGCAGCCGCGCCACATCCCTTTGTTCGTCCAAAAGGTCGAGTCCGAATGTAAAGAGTTCTTCATTTTCTTCCGCATTGAACGAGGTGACTCGAGCCGAAGGTAATCCAATTTCAACGGGAGTGACGGCTTCCGAGCCATAAGCGAGTGAAAAGGGAGTTTCTCCTGTGGCGGTTCGAGCTGTGGTACGGTAAGCCCAAAGAATTTTTGGGAGCTCTTCAGCCCATGCTCCTTTGGCCCGGTCAAGCTTCGTGCGAAGATGTTGCTTGATAATCTTGTTAACCGCCTCAACTTGTCCATTAGTTTGAGGATGATGGGGTGAAGAATAGACGTTTCTGATTTCGAGATTATCACACATCTCGCGAAAGCTCCTATTGTCAAATTGCCTTCCATTATCTGTAATAATGGTACGGGGTACTCCGAATCGGCAGATAATGTTTTTCCAGACGAACTCGGTGATCTTCTACTCGGTTATTTTAGCTAATGGCTCCGCCTCGGCCCACTTCGTGAAATAATCCACTGCTACCACGGTAAACTTGGTCTGACCTTTACCTAAGGGGAGTTGACCTATGATGTCGACACCCCACTGTGCGAAGGGCCAAGGACCAGTCATTGGTGTCAGTGCCTCGGGGGCTTGCCTCGAAATTGCCGCGAACCGTTGACATTTGTCGCATTTTTGGACGAGCTTGCGAGCGTCGTGTTGGATAGTGGGCCAGTAATATCCCTGTCGTAGGACCTTGTGGGCGAGAGACCGCCCTCCAGAGTGGTTTCCACAGATTCCTTCGTGAATTTCACGTAATACATAGTTCGCCTCACCGGGTTTGAGGCACCGCAGCAACGGAGCGTAGTAACCTTTCTTATAGAGGGTATCGTTGAATATGGTGTATCGGGAGGCTCGGAACTTAACTCGTCGAGCCTCGGCACGATCTTCAGGCAGTTTCCCCTTGTCAAGGTATTGGAGGATTGGATCGATCCAGGATGGTTCCGAGTCGACTGTATTGACGGCCTTGCTAATTGGTTCATTTATGCTCGACTTATCGACGTATTCGACAGGGACAGACCTGGGTATATCATCTTCATCGGTGGAGGCGAGCTTTGCTAATAAGTCGGCTTTGTCGTTTTCTAAACGAGGGATCCGAGTGACATGACAGAGTTGAAATCCATTGATAAGTTCTTTCGCTTTCTCCATGTATGCTCTTAACTGGTCTTTTCGTGTCTGGTATACACCGGTAACTTGATTAACAACTAACTGAGAATCGCTGAAAACATTTAGGTGCGTGACTCTCATGCTAGCGGCGAGTCGCAGGCCGAGTAACAGTGCTTCATATTCCGCTGTATTGTTCGACGCTTGGAATCCAAGTCGTAAGGCATACTGTATGTAGGTATGATCGGGGGTTTCCAGCACAATCCCAGTCCCACTTGCCTTCGAGTTGGAAGAACCGTCGACAAACAGCTTCCAGGGAATAGGGCAGGGTTGGTCCGGGGGAGCGGCTATTGTTGGAACTGCCACATCCTTTGGCATATCGTTGACCGGGAGTTCGGTTGGTGGTGTTCCGTCGGTAATAAAATCAGCTACGGCTTGCCCTTTGATTGCTACCTTCGGTCTGTATTGAATGTCAAACTCACTTAGTTCGATAGCCCACTTCGTGAGTCAGCCGGAAGCTTCTAGTTTCTATAATACTTGGCGAAGCGGAAGATCGGTCATCACGATGATGGTATGGGTATGGAAATACGGCCTGAGTCGACGAGAGGAAGTTATTAATGCCAAGGCTACTTTTTTCAAGCTTGGGTATCTCGTTTCTGCTGGCAATAACGCTTTGCTGACGTAATAAACCGGCAGTTGCTTTCCTTCGAATTCTCGTATCAAAGCCGAGCTAACCACTGCCTCGGATACTGCTAGGTAAAGAAGCAGGGATTCCCTGATTTGGGCTTTGATAAGAGAGGTGGAGAACCGAGATATGATTTTAATTGTTGGAATGCCGCATCACATTCTTCCGTCCACCCCATTGTTTGTCGTCCTTTCAACTGTTTAAAGAAAGGGAGACATTTATCCGTGGCTCTGGATAAGAACCGATTAAGTGCTGCGACTCGTCCAGTCAACCTTTGGATGTCTTTAATGGTTTTGGGGGATTCCATATCAATCAAAGCCTTTATTTTCTCAGGGTTTGCCTCTATTCCTCGCTGACTAACTAAGAAACCGAGGAACTTTCCAGAGCCCACCCCAAAAGTACATTTATTCGGATTTAGCTTTATCCGAAACTTCCGTAGGATGAGAAACATTTCTTCCAAATCATTCACGTGATTTACCGCGTGTATACTTTTGACGAGCATGTCGTCAATGTATACTTCCATGGTTCGGCTTATAAGCCGAGCAAAGATTTTGTTAACTAATCTTTGGTAAGTTGCGCAGGCATTCTTCAAACCAAATGGCATCACTCGGTAACAATAAAGGCCTTTGTCGGTGAAAAAGGTGATTTTTGATTTATCTTTTTGATGCATTACAATTTGATTATACCCTGAATATGCATCCATGAAACTGAGGAGCTCATGTCCGGCGGTACTATCTACTAGCTGATCTATCCTCGGAAGCGGAAAGCTATCCTTCTAAAGGCAGCTTTATTTAAATCAAGATACCAATCAATCTGAGACTCGCCACTTCCCGTTGGATTTCTTTACAAGCACGACATTCGCGACCCATTCTGGATAGTGTATTTCTTCTATGAAATTAGCCTGGAGGAGTTTGCCCACTTCTTCTTCAATGATGGCGTATCGTTTAGGGCCGAGCGGTCGTCGCTTCTGTCGGATCGGTCGGTATGACAGATCGATGTTGAGTCGGTGAGTCATCACAGATGGGTCGATCCCGGGCATGTCATCATGGCACCAGGCAAATACGTCGGCGTACCTACGAAGCAGGGCTATCAGCTTTTCTTTCAAGGGGGACTGTAAAGACGAGCCAATTCGTACCGACTTGTATCATCTGTTTCGACCAGGGGGACTGAGATAAGATCTTCAACCGGCTGCCCTCGTTCATGATTCTCGCCCCGAGGGTCCAATGATTCGATCGTTGATATGTTGATCGGACTTTTGTCGGCGGTTCCTTTTACAGCTATCATGTAACAACGCCTCACATCTTGCTGGTCTCCTTTGACAATTCCTACTCCCGATTCAGTCGGGAATTTCAGTGAAAGATGGTATGTGGATACCACGGCTTGGAGGAGACTTAAAGAAGGCCGGCCGAGTATTGCGTTGTATACTGAGGGTTGATCGACGACCAAGAATTCAACCATCATCGTCGTCTGATGTGGGGCTCTTCCAGCAGTGAGTGGTAACGAGACAATCCCTTCAGGCAGTACTTGTCCTCCGGAAAACCCGATTAACGGGGTTCGAACTGGACGTAGCATGGATCGTTCAATCCCCATTTTATCGAATGCCTGAGTAAACAATACGTATGCAGATGACCCCGTATCGACGAGTATTTGGAACACTTTCCGGTTAGCAATAGTCAGGGTGACAATTAATGCGTCATCATGGGGGTGATAGATACCTCGGGCGTCTTCCTCTGTGAACGTAATGCAATATTTTTTCCTTTTCTTCTCCTTTGGTGGCCGATCTATAATCATAAGCTCGGACTCGGGCTGACTAAGTTTTCTCGCATGGTTCCTTCGAGCATTGTTTGAGTCGCCCCCACCTCGCGGACCGCCGATAATTGTCCGGATTTCTTCCATAGGCTGACTCTCGGTTGGACGTCCCTCAGTTACCTCAGCTTTGACCACATGTTCTTTGAGTCGGCCGTCCTTTATGAGTCATTCGATTTCTTCCTTTAGGTGACGGCAATCACTTGTGTTATGCCCGTGATCACGGTGATAATGGCAATATTTATCCTTGTCCCGCCGATTAGGATTACTTATGAGCTTACTAGGCCAGTTGACAAAGCCTTCGCTTTTGATTTCCATCAATACCTGTTCCTGAGTTTTGTTCAGGGGAGTATATGTGGAAAATCTTCGATCCGGCCGTTTACCTGACCTTCGCTCATCATGCACTTAATCATCCTTGCGTTTCCTTCCTCCGGTCGAGTCGGCTTCCTTTTTGGCCGACTCTTTGACCAAAGTTTTAGTTTCACGCAGAATTCACGTTTCTTCGGCGTTTGCATACTTATCCGACCGTGCCATAAACGCTGCCAGAGTATCGGGCGGAGTTTTGTCTAGAGACGCCAGGAATGGCTTATCTCTAACTCCTTGCATGAGCGCATTGAGAGCCGTTTCTTCTGAATGTTTTCGAACTTGAAGGGATTCGAAGTTGAAACGCTTGATATAATCTTTCAATAGCTCTCCCTGCTTTTGAACTATGTTGTTCAGATGTGCAAGGGGCTTCAATTTCTTTTTTCCGCCGATGAAGTTGGTGAGGAAGGCGTCGCTCAGCTCAACGAATGAACTGATGGACTTTGGTTTCAACTGTTTGAACCACAGTCGAGCTACATCGGTCAATGTAAGAGAAAAGGCCCGACACATTACTGCATCTGAGGCATCGTGGAGCTCCATATATGTTCTGAAGCACTCGATATGCTCCGTCGGGTCGGTCTTGCCAGTGAAATGAGCGATTTGCGGTAACCGAAACCTCTCAGGCAATCGAGCCTTCATTACCGAGTCCACAAAGGGGGACGCCTTTGCCTCGGATCTGGTTGGATGCATATTTCGGCCATGCTTCATGTCCGCCATTTCTTTCACCATTTCTTCCCGCACTTCTCTTTTAAAATTTTGAATATCGGCTTTCCAAGGTTCACTGCTTTCTGCCGTGCCTTCCATGGAAGGTCGGTTGCGCCTTCTTCGTTCTATCTCGTGTCGAAGATCGGTCAGAGGCAGGGAAGCGTTGGCCGACTGAGCTGGAGACGGTTCAGATACGCCTTGGGGTTGGCTCGGCCGGAAAGACTGCGGTGCGGAAGGTTGAGGATCAATCGCTGCAGTCGGTATATGCGCTGTCTCCCCTTGAGGAGGCGGGAGTGGCTGCATTTGTTGCTGATACATTCGTTCCAGCATCTGCTTCATCACATTCATATCAGATCGGATTTCTTGAACCTCCTGATCCAACCGCCCATCGTTCCGACCCCGCTGATTGTTGCTTGTTTTGGTCGCTCCTCGTTGGCGGTTGTTAGGTGGGTTCTGGGCTGCGGGGACCGCGACTGGACCTGCTAGCCCTGTAATCGCGATCTCATTCAGATCTTCTTCTGGGACCGTCCTTCTAGTCATCACCATGGAATTCAATATAGAAATAGGGGATGGCTTTTTGTACGTTCTCACAGATGGCGCCAAACTGTTGATGCTAAAATCCGGTTTGACCCCTTAGACCCTCGTATACCTGCACAAAAAAAAGGACAAAGGAGACCCTGGCTTGAGCAGGGGACCCTCCGATGCCAAAGTCAGGCCTGGATTCTAGGTCTAAATGTATTGAGGGGTTTTGAGAAAGAAGTTTTTGCGTACCTCACAAGATGAGGGAGGTCCCTCTTTTATAGCTGCTGGAGCCTTTTAATCTTAGGAGGATTCTCCTCCTAGTATCGTACAATCGTAAGAGGATTCTCCTCCTGATATATCTGAGGCAGAATTGTACCCGTCTGTAATCTTCATCCGATCCCGTGAGCTTCGGGATCGGGGATCTTATCCCAAGATATTCGAGATGAGGCCTTGTTTCGTGCTGTCCTTTGGCCGATCTGATAAGAGGGTCGGCCCGATGCATGCCCGGATTATTGGTTCTTCGTCCGAGCCGACTTAACTCTTGCCTCGGCCTATAGAGTCTATAACCTTGCTTCGAATCCGACGTATCCTTTGGCGACCCGAGGCGCTGATTCCGAGTCTCAGGACTTAGTATTTTTTGTCCCCAACACAAGCCTTGACCATAAGCAAGATCTTAGAACAGACCATATCCTTACAAAACCAAATATTCTTACAAAAGAGATATTCAAATACGGAACATAGAAGATTCGACTTCCTAGCCCTGACCATAAGCAAGATCTTAGAACAGACCATATCCTTACAAAACCAAATATTCAAAAATAGGACAGTGCTTACCGAGTAGGATGTAGAGGATCCTGCAATTAAAAGTGACATGCTATTGTTTTAAATTGTCAGTTTTATATCAAAAAGGCCATTTTAGCATAGAGTTGTTGCTTACCATTAGTGGTGGCAGGCTGAAATAGAATATCATCCATAGACTCCGAGCCAGAAAAGGCCGATGCTTCCTGAAAGCAAAAACAAAAAAAAACAAAAAAAAAAACTTGTATAAAATCTAATATTTTTCTGGGGGTATGCTTTGTGCTGCAACATTTGGGAGGTTTTACTCTCTTATATGTTTTGGAATTATTATTATTATTGTTGTTGTTGTTGTTATTTTTTATTATTATTATTTTTTTTTTGTGAAAAAAGAATCAGGTTCAGATAGTTAAAAAATTGGGGGTATGTAACATCAAGGATTGAATGATTATATATGAAAAGATCTACCTGGTGGATAATTTGTTAAGTGTACTTTACATCCAACCCTTCCAGTAGGTTGGACCTACCATGAGGATCAGCTTGTACAAAAATCCTCCATATCTACTTTACCAGGTGGGCCACACCACAAGAAACAATTTCTAGTGGTTGATAAATAGAAAAATACAAGTGTGATCCATTGGGTAAGTCTAAATATGGCTGAATTTTTCATACTTGATCCTCATGGTGGGGGCCACCATATTGAACGGTTTGGATGTTGCAAGAACTTGAAAAGTTGAAAATATTATGCAATGGTTGGATCGTAACTATAGTCCATTTGTGCTTGGTGGAGACTGTCCATTTCCTTTGAGTTTTGAGTTTTCAGTTTGCATAAGTGGATCTCACAGTTGAATAATCCAAACCGTTGATATAGTGGGCATCGACGTGGATGTGGCATTCAGAAAAAAGTTCGTGATTAGAAGATCCTAGCCATTGAATATTTGGCCTATCTTTCGTTGAATATGAACGGTAGCTGTTCTGTCTTTTCTGCAATACCCCGAGTAAAGAAGTGAGGTGCAGTCGTGCAGATATAAGGGAATAAGTTCCCACCGTAAATAGGAAAAAAGTAAAGAGGTTTTTTCTTCAATGCATCTTGCCATACATGAAAAAAGTAATGCGTACAGTGAGATCATGATCGTGCACTGGTGGGCCCCACCATGTATGTGCCTTGACACGAAAATCAGGACCATGTATATCTAAAAATGGACGGCCAAAAAAATCAGCCACTGCTCCACATTTGAGAAAGACCCATTAACGATCCATCAGCAAAAAAGGCTACAAAAGGTTTGATAGAAAAAAGGAAAAAAGAAATAATAATAATAATAATAAAGAGGAAGATAGAGGAGCTTACTATTGATTCAATCTTTGAGCTTCAACAGAACTTCTCATTGCTCTCCTCTATAACTCTAATCGCCTCTCTCAACAAATTTCGAAGTCCATCTCTAGTCGCAATCGAGGGCAAGAATGGCCTCCCCTTCTCCATCGTCATCCTCCATTAAAATCGAGAGGAGAGAAAGGGAAAGGAGATCGGACTAGAGAGAGAGAGAGAGAGAGAGAGAGAGAGAGAGAGAGAGAGAGAGAGAGAGAGAGGAGCAGAGATCGGGTGAGAGAGAGAGGGAATAAGGGAACGGAGAGAGGGAGAGAGAGGATTAGGGTTTTTTTGGGGGTTTTTGGGCGCGGCTCTGTTGAGAGCGCGCCCATTTTGGGCGTGAAGTGGGTATTGGATGGTCCTGATAAGGGCTACGTGGGGCCCACCATGATGTATGTGTTTCATCCATTCCGTTCATCTATTTTTAAAGATCATTTTAGAGATTTATACCAAAAATTAGAGGGTATAAATCTCGTGTGGTCCACACCACATGAGAACAATAGTGATTAGATATCCACCATTAAAATCCTCCTAAGGCCCACTATACTTGTTTATTTGACATCCAACTGTTGATTTGGTCATACAGACCAAGTGAAGGAAAAAACAAAAATCAGCTTGATCCAAAACTTTTATGGCTACCAAAATGTTTTTAATGGTCGACGCTCATTCAACACTGTTTCTTGTAATGTGGTCCACTTGAGATTTGGATATATCTCATTTTTGGTCTTATATTGTAAAATTATCTGTAAAAATATATAGACAGCATGGATGAAACACATACGTCACGGTGGGGCCATATCATCTAAAATCATGTGAAGAAATGCCTAAAACATATAAAAGCACTTGGTGGGGCTCACTTGAAATTTTTATGCATATGAAACTTGGTATGACTCCTCATCCAAGTGGGACACACATAATGGATAGGCTAGATTTGTGAACCACATCTCGGTGGGCCTAACAAATTATTATGAATATTTTAATGGAAGGTAACCCCTCTCAACTTTTGTATGTGGCGTGGCCCAAAAAAGTCATGGATTGACTTGATTTTTAAGCTCTAGGCCCACCATGGAATGGTGCATCTGACTAATGGGGTAGATGTGGGCCCACTTTGATTTATATATTGTATATCCATATGATCCATTTGTTTCCCTTACCATACCTTGCCTCTCTTTTTTTTTTCTACCCTAACCGCTGCCTGCACGGCCGCACCCAACAGTCCAGCACGCTGCCCGCTGGTCACCATCTCCACCCCTCTATCTCTCTCTTTCTCTCATTCTCCCGATCTCTTCGAGGCTCCGAGCCAACCTGCGCCAAATCGACTCGGCTTTGATCTCTCTGAAGTAGGTGTTTAACTTGTTTTTTATTTATTTAACTTGTATATTTATATGATTGTAGATTTATTTTAGATTTATGGTTGAGGGGCTAGGTTAGGTCAGGTTGGGGTTTGGATCGGGTTCGGAGGGCTGGATTAGGTCGGGTTAGAGGTTTTTTATACTTAACATGATTGACATTTAATTTGTATTATTTAGTCAAAAATATAATAAGTTAACATATGAACAAGCTCCACTCGACTTGACTCGAACCGCTAGCTCGACTTGATAGCTTTGGCAAACAAACCATGCTTCAATGTTGAGCTCGAGGGTGAGCTTGAGGTCGAGTATAGCATGGACAAGTCAAGCCCAGCTTGGCCCACCTCGACTCGACTCAACTTGGCTCGATGTAAAGCCATAGTGACTCTAGAGTGGGCAACGTTTAAAAATTGGAGGTAATTCTTTAGTTGTACAGGTGGCATGGTTTTACAGTAATCACAACCATCTAAATCGCTAAACCAAGTGTGGATGGAGTATAACTGAAAAATGACAAAGAGAAGATTATTAACCATGCATCTGATTTTTTACTTTGAATTTGGACCACGCACTGCTTACTTTTAATAATCTATTTGATGGGCATTAATTAGATGGTCAAGATTACTTGACCTTGTGGTTCTAGAGATTTGCTTAATCTCACAATTTGGATGGTCTGGATAGTTGTACATCACTGTCACATGTAAGGAGATCGAATGAATGGACGATCAGCCTGTTTTTGGAGAAGGACAATCTTCATTGAGGGGCCTACCTTTTTCATGGTACTGATGTCCTCTATAAATGACACGATAACGCAAGCCATGGTACCGTTGCATGTAGGTGATCAGTTGTCTTTTTAAAATGTTGAAATATTAATATTGTATTATGAGCTTTGCTAAGCCCACACGCATGTGCAATACAGCTCGAGTACATGCCATATATTTGCCAGCATGGCACAATAGATCTGAGATCCAGTCCATCCATCAGAACAGAAACACAATAATAATAATTTAATTCAAGAATCTGATTGGTCCACGTGTTATGTGGGCCACAATTTGTAAAAAAAAAAAAAAAAAAAAAAAAAGTACGACTCTAAAAAACCTAGTGGAACTTTTCTAACCCATCCGCTGTTTCCAAATTGAGGCCCACATACTCATTGGACCAGATTTTATTTTGAAGAAAAAAACATATACAGAGTAGGACTAACCTAATGGATGGATGAGATCTAGCATGTATGTGCCATGCTGGCATATGTGTGGCATGTACACGAGTTTAATTGCACACGCATGTGCGCTTGGCAAAGCTCTACGATTTGCAATCATTTTCTACTGTCAATATAGAATTTGAGAAGATGCAAATCATACCAAACTCAAATGAATAATTTTAGAAGCTTCTCACCGTCCGATTGAAATTATCATATGAATAATTTTGAAACCTCAATCAGGCTACATATGAGAAAGATATTGGGCATACAAGATTGATCCACAGTTTCAGTGAAATTTGATTTAAACATTTGAAGTTAATTACTTTCAATTTGAACTGATTAGATTGTCTAAAAACTATTAAAGGTTCAATTAGTGGATGTGCCTAATAATTTAGTAATTTTATTTTTCACAAATAAATTTCCTTTTAAAAATAGCATATTTTTTTTCCAAAATGTATATTTTTTTACTCTTTTAACCAAATGTCATTTTTATTATAAAATATTTCAAAAATATTTAAAATACAAATTTTGAATTTTTATTTTCAAAATCTCAAAAAAATTCTTATATTTTAATTTTTTCTCAAAAAATTCAAAATGCCGATTTTTTTCTTCAAAAGCATTATTTTGTTCTCAAAATATTTCTTAAACATAGTTAAAATTTCTAAACTTTTCAATATTCTTTTTTATGTGATATTATAAATCATTTAAATATTACCTTTTAATTATATATATTAAAAATTTTCCATTCATATGATATAAAAACTAAACATATATATATATATATATATATATATATATATATATACACACACACACACATTTTTACCGACAAAAAATTAAAAAAATTAAAATATTTTTACATTATTACAAAAAATATACACTTTTACATTAGGAAAAACACTTTTACCGACGAACATTTTCGTCGGTAAAAGTCTTACCGCGAACACTTCCAAGACAGCGCGATTTTTTTTGATAAAATTCAAAACACCCTTTAGCAACGAAAAATTTTGTCGCTAAAAGCCACTCAAAACACCCTTTAGCGACAAAATATTTCGTCGCTAAAAGCCACGCCAAAAGGAGACGTCTCGACTTTTTGTTTTTAAAAAAATTAAAAACACCCTTTAGCGATGAAAATTTTCGTAGCTAAAAGTAAAAATTAAAATTTCAAAAATTAAATGTCTCATCCGCGTTTTTTAGCTACGAAATTTTCGTAGCTAAAAGTAAACTTATTGATTTTGGGGCAAAACTGTTTCTTGGGTCTCCGCCACGTTTTTTAGCTACGAAAAGGTTCGTAGCTGAAAGTAAACTGTTGAATTTTTTTCAAAAACTGGCCTTTAGCGACGAAAGTTTTTGTCGCTAAAAGTGTCACCCACGTTTTTTAGCTATGAAAAGTTTCGTAGCTAAAAGTAAACCTTTGATTTTTTTAATTGCTTGCAGCCTTTAGCGACGAAAAATTTCGTCGCTAAAAGTCTCAATGCTTTCTGTTTGCTAAAAGTCTCATCCATGATTTTTCATCCCTAAAAGTTTCGTCGCTAAAAACCCTCTTTCTTGTAGTGTGTCCTAATCATTTCCACCTCCAATCGAGCCTTTTCTAGTCCATCTTTGCCATGAAAGTGTCTGTGATTTGCTCTACATCAAAAGCCCATAAATTAAAACCGTCCTGAACCAACATAACTTACTCAACCCATAAAATCAACATCTTAAGTGCAAATACCATCGGAAAAATTGGTAATTGGACATCCACAAATAAGAACTTCCAATGACCCAATGCAAAGTTATTTGCCATCCAAACCTCTTAATTAGGTCACACAGACTAGTATGAATGAAAACACAAATATCAGCTTGATCCATACTTTTTGTAGCCTTTAAGTTTTTAATGATGGGCATTCATGAGTCACTACTATTTCCTTTGGCATTGTCCACTTTGCCTTATTTTTGGGCTTATGCCATAAAATAAGCAGGTAAAAGGGATGGATGGCATGGATAAAACATATACATCATGGTGGAGCAAATGACAGTTAAGTCCTTCCACTGTTTTCTTCAACCGTCCACAAATGGATAGGCAAAAGAAGCAGCAGAATCATCTCCATATCTTACAAGTCTATCTCATCTTAGACTTGACTTGGAATTATAGCTCCTTCCATGGTCTACTTAAATTAGTCTGACTTGGTGTAACGCCCCGAAAAATCGGGGGTCGTGCATAGACTCGACTCCCGAGTTCCCGAGTGTCACTTATCATGCATTTATGGTTTTTATGCTTAATCAAATTTAACTGCACAATTTGGAATTCCTGAGGCACGAGGCACAATCACACCAGTTTACTGAAATGAAGGATATCACACATATATACAGGTCCAAAAATAATAAAGGGTCGCCCAAGGCGTTGCCCAACAGAACAACAAAAGAAGGCTATGTCCAAAAAGAATAAAGCTGAGCCCGCGGCTCAGCAAATCTAAATCCAGCCCGATCAAGCCGATGGAGAGCTGCCCATCAGCTGCAAGTAGGAGAGCCCGTCCTCCTCGTCCAAGCTCGCCTCGCCAGGCTCCTCATGCCCTGAGTCACCTGCATCTATGAATGGGTCTGGTTGGTGTTTTAAAACACCGTCCCAGAGTGGGAGTGAGTGATCAACTCAGTGTGAACTATTGGTCTCAAGTTACAACAGGCGTCAATTATACTATGAATTTAATGAAAAACAGTCATTCATAAACACCTATCTAATCTTATTAATGCATATGCATGATAGATGATATGATGCATGCCCTCGCCACAACTCTCCCTCAAGCGACTCCGTTTAACGATCACGTATATCAACACTCCCTCAGAGCGACCTCGACTGCCGAGTCGCCACCCTAGCTAATGCAATGCAGTGATAATGTTAACCGAGTTCTTAGTTAAGTCCGTTCATCCAGTAAGTTGGGGATTCTGATTCACCCTATATATCAATGCCCTAAGCTGTTGCGAGGCCAAGACCCCCCAACGCATGAGGCCGAGACCTCGCGGTCCGTGATTCCGTCGGGTTTCTCATCTCCGACTCCAAGCACATGAGGAGAGCCGAAAGGAAGAGATCGCTCGCGGTCACTACGGGGAGGGGCGGTACCCCAGCGTAGGCCGACAGCTCGGACATAGTGTCCGATTCCACCATGCCTGGCTCACGAGGCTGTGGACCAGTTTCAAGTGGATTATTGATGGGCTACAATGGTTGCAGGGTAGTTCAGATTTCATACATATGTGAGCACACAGGGTTAACAAACAGGGTTGATCAGTCAGTAGGCTAGACTGCATGAGTCAGGTGAGTGTGAGACGAGTGACCTCGGGCACAAGGGTCCCACGTAGTCGAACTATAGTCACTCAAGCACATCCGCCCAAAACCCATGGTTTAGCCTCGAGGCGGTCCTACCAATGGAGCCACCTTCGCTCTCCTCATGTTTCCTGACCAACCCAAGGGTACGAGTACCAATCCCTAGCATGCCACCTACCAATGCGTCATCTAGCATATACAACCTTCATGTTCTCATGCTTCTCAACATACAATTCAGATTCTCATACCAAGTAAGGCCAACAATATCACAATACAAATGCAAGTGAGGTGTGTGTATGTGTGGGAGGAAGTTAAGCACTTCTACCATTGCAAGAAATCATATGCGCACGATCATCATTCATTATATGAAGCAACAATGTAGGAAAAAATTAACAAGGCATGAGCACCTAATCATCCAAATACCCAATCATGTGAAAGGCAATAGCAACACCCAACGAGGATCAACATGCATTACATACGAATTTCAACAATCATGCAATTCCTAGGGTTTCTCTAGTTTCTCCAATCATAACATCCAAACAATCAAAATCATTAAACCCTTAGTAAAATTGGTGCTAGGCTACCTAAGAACAATAGTCCGCACCTTCGGATTCGTTGGAGGCTTGGAAACGACCTAGAGATGAGGGTTTTGGAGGTTGGCCGACCGGAATCCCTAAAACAATTCAAACATGAGAGAATTCCATGCATTTTCTTCTTCAATACAAGGATTTCAAGAGAAAGAAGTGAGGGATCTTACCTAGATGGCCCACGGAGGATTTTCGATGGTTGTGGTGTAGGGTTTCCTCTTAGAGAAAGTGTAGGAGGTTGTGGGTTTGATCCTCTTGGGGCCCCACCTTGATTGAGAGTCCACCTTGCTCACCTCCACTCTCACTACTCCCTTGCTCTCCCTTCTTTCTCCTCTTTCTCTTCTCTCTTTCTCCCTTTTCTCTTAGGAAAAAATCGTATGGGGAGAGGGGTGCCCAAATGAAACCCTTTATGTAGTGTCAGTTTTGGTGCAATTGGCCCCAAGTGTTGAGTCTTTACTATACTAACCCTATGGGAGGGTTTTTCTAGCCTATGGGGTGTACTAGTCGATATACACCATAGGATAGTTAGTCCTAATGATGATCTACGTATGGACACAATCAGCCCACCATTTCGATGTGCCGATCGATAGATATGATTAGAAGTCTGTTCAACGGTCACCGATGGTCAATCGGGGCCGCGGCTATACGGATGTGAGCGGGAAAATATCCTTAATCCACGGATAAAGTTTGGTCATAAACCGACGGTCCGAAATCCCCAACTTGACATAAGAGTGGATGACTCAAATCACTTAAGTTCCCACAATTTTCCAAACTAGCCTTCTAGGGCTCCCTATTGAAGTTGGGGTGGCCCTAACACTTATCTAACCACCAAATTTGGTGTGTAGGTGCCTTATGGCCTGACTAGGGTCCATGCAAAAATTTATGGCAAACGGATGAACGGATATATGATCTGAGCAAGCGTTTTCGACCTTTAAGTGGCCCTTTGGGGGCCATTCTGGTTATTGAAGTGGTTCTGGCAGCCCTCTATCCATGAAACTTATAAGATAGGGTCTTCATGGCCCGATGAGGGGCCACACAAAATTTGGGGACGATCGGATATGGGGTTTGGTCGTACGGGTCCGATTCGCGATCAACGGTCATCGTGCCACGATCGGGGCCCAGATTTGGTGGGCAGGCGTTGAAAAATACAATGAACCTTCACCATAAATTTGGAAGAAATCCAACGGCTGAAAGGCCCGAAGTCTCAGTTTCTTTTGTCAGTGCCAGATTTTAATCTGGCATTGGTGGGGCGCATTGGGCAAGCGCCAGATGGTACTTCTGGGTGTTCACTGGGTCCACAGTCTGCGATGGACCACAAGCCCAATGAGATTTATGATTTTCTAAAGTTTTAGATTTTTTCGAACCTCCACGGTCAGTGGGTGGCCCACACGGGCTGATGCTAGGTGTAAACGGACTATTCGGCTTGACGGCCCGTACTTGTCCCATCATAACTAGACTGGTCCACCCCAGTATGAACTAACATTGAGTGTTAATGGACATTAAGTGATATTATAAGTTAATAAAAAAAATAAATTTCAAGAATTTTTGGAAATCCAAAACAGTGAAAATCCAGGATGTTACAATCTACCCTCCTTAAAAACAATTTCATCCCCGAAATTGCCTAAGGGTAGTAAGTAATGGTTTCATTATTTCATTTGCCTAGGTTTTGTTGAATTCAAGTTCGTATGCATGGTAAGGTGTGTACTATCTATACTAGTTTGGCTCATTTTAGTCTACCCCCCTTAAAAGTTTTCGCCTTTGAGGTTTGAAAACAAATGTCAAAATTATTATTATCGTATTAAGAGGTTGTTGATAAAGTTTACCTAATGGTGGTATATTTTACTCTTTTAGGATTGGGCTAATACGGAAAGACAGTTGTGATAGGCTTTGATCCCATACGTCGATCCTTTGCCTGACCAGGGTAGAAAGATCATTGTATCTCTTCCTAGTCCTGGTAGATCATGGTCTTCTGCTCGGTCAAAGCAGTGAGTCCGTTGGTGTTCACCCAGGAATGAGAATTGGGTTAAGCCGTGAGTACTTCGCAGATGTGTGGTTCCGTAATTCCGTAGTCTGATCAATCTAATTGTTTAGCCATCATTGGAAAGTTTAAATCTCCTATTTATAAGGTTGTCCTTCGGGTCTTGGTCAAAGATTGTTCTCATTTTAGTTCATGTCCAAATTAGTGATTAATGAATCCTTCACTATGCTTATGGTCAAATGATTATCTCAGAAAGATTTCCAATGGCCTAAGATTGTATTTGTATGTTGCAGTTTCAATCCTAAAGCTAACAAGTTATAAGCAAAACATGCCTTGTTTTTCATTAATTTTGAGAGAGGAGGAAGAATCGGAAGTTCTAAGGTATTCTGGTGGTTTAGAGTGCTAATAACGCTAAGATTGATGCAATAAGACAACTATTCATACATGCATTCACAAGATGACAAGAAAATTCTGAAATAATCCATACATTCACATAAATTTCAAAATGCCATAGGTATGGCCAATTACATGTTATAGCATGGATTTCAAGCATTTCTAGATAAGCTAGACGCAACAGAATACAAGCTGATTAAGCAAAGGTCCTAAGCATCCTTCAGTACATGCATTAGACTTAACCGCATTAACAAATTACTAGTCGTTAGTAAGGTCGTGGGGCTACTCGCCTAAGTCGGGCGAAAGTGAGGGCGCTTCCTCCCCATAAGGGAAAGAATCATCGGAATGATGTAAAAGGAGATGACTGTCGCTATGAACGACATTTTCCTAGGCTAGGAAGGATTTGGGTGTGAGGAATGTGGGTGGATTGTTGGAGGAATGGTCTTAGGGATGACTTTTAGAATGAGAGTTGAGAAATGGAAATGAGTTTTGGGTGTGAATGGATTTGAGAAGGGTTTGGAAAATGAAATTTGGGAATGGGTTTGAGATGAGGTTGTGTAAGATGAAATGGAAGGTGAGTCGAGGATATGAGGTTTGAGTAAAGATTGGGATTTGAGATGGGTTCTGGGAAATGGGGATGGAATGGTTTTGGGAGTTTGTTTTAGGAATGGGCTTTGAAAGTGATATTGGAATGGTGTTTGGGAAAATGAAGTTGAGGATGGTCTTGAGGTAGGCTGTGGGAAGTGAAATTTAGAAATGGGGAGAAGAGAGTGAAAGGACTGGGGTTTTGGTGAATGGGTCTAGAAGGAAATATGGGTGATGAGAGGGATTTGGGAAATGAGTTGAGAGTTTATATGTGGGAACAAACAAAAGAAATAGGTTTTGAAAAAGAGAAGAAGATGGTTTGGAGGATTGGATTTTAGGAGTAGAGTTTGGAGGTGGGGGATAGAGAGTGTGAGTTGGATATGGGTTCTAGAATGGGTTTTAGGGAGGGATGCTTGTAAATGGGTTTTGAAAGTGAGAATGTAATGGTTCTTGGAAATGAGGATGGGAGGAATGAGAATGGGTTCTTGAGACAATGAGTTTGGGAATGAGGAAGAAGAGGTGAAGATGTGAAAGAGGTGATGATGGGTTGTAATGAAGGAGAGATGAGGGATTTGAGATTTTTGGAAAAGGGAGAGGCTTCACTAAATGTTTGGGAGTATTAGAGAGGAAAGAAATGAGAGGAAATAGGGCTATGGAGCCTTTACTTGCAAGGAAAGTGGCCCCACACAAGTACAAGGTGTAGATAGAGAGAGGGGACATCTTATAACGTTTCTTCTACCTTTAGTAACTGGATTATTTTTAAAATTTTTATGATGATTTATCATCAAGTTTTAAGTCATTTCACCAAATTTCATCTCATTTGGAGTTCTAAATAAATTATTAAAATTCAAGGAGCAACAACTGCCTGAAATCAAAAAAAAAATTTAGACAGTTGACAGAACAACTTAATTTTAGATATATTAAAATTTTTATTTTATTTTCTTATTATTTTTATATAAAACTAGACTCATTCATCTTTAATCTGGCTTTTGAAGAACCTAAATTTGTGACGAAGGAGATGGATTTTTTAAGTTGACCTAAAATTACAGAAATTTCGGCGGGGTGACAACGCCGGCGGCGGGGTGGAAACGTCGGCGGCGGGGTGAGCGGTGGGGTGGCGGGGATAGCGGCGGGGGCCACGTGGTCCACTGGACCACTGGCGGGGCGGCCACGCGGGTCGGCGGGGTGGCCACGTGGGCGACAGGGTAAAAGGTGACCCCCCCCCCCCCAATTTTTTACCCAGAGGTCCCTCGGCGTTCCCAGGCGTCGAAAAAGCTCCCTAGGAAGTTCCATATATGATTTTGGGGTAGAACAAGCTGATCTACACAATGGACCTATTTATTTTATGAGATTCATCCCGGTTAGAGGTCAAAACCAGATTTTTCTACATTTCCACTATTTTTATTGAAATTTCGTTCTCCCTTAAGTCCTTACCCTCCAATGGGTCAAAACTATCAAATTTGGTTTGGTGTTAGCTCATTTGGACTTGGACGGTGGCCTTAACCCTCTAATCATTCAGTTCTTGTTCGTTCCTATCATCGGGTTAAGGTATTGTAAGTTTCTCAGACCTGTTTCCTAGCGTCCCTACTATCTCTCGCTACCCAATCCTAATCCCTGGGAAGTCTTACCGTTCGTCTAAGGTCGTCGGTTCCGGTTCAAGGATGGTTCCTACCATTCTAAGCCTTCGTGGCGTTTCCTATCGTTTCTATATCGTTATTGTGTTTCCCCTCAAGTCAGTGGACGTGTTGGTGAGCTCATGACCCACGGCCCAGTTAATTCCAAACCATGCTTTGATACTATCTGTAACGCCCCGAAAAATCGGGGGTCGTGCATAGACTCGACTCCCGAGTTCCCGAGTGTCACTTATCATGCATTTATGGTTTTTATGCTTAATCAAATTTAACTGCGCAATTTGGAATTACCTGAGGCACGAGGCACAATCACACCAGTTTACTGAAATGAAGGATATCACACATATATACAGGTCCAAAAATAATAAAGGGTCGCCCAAGGCATTGCCCAACAGAACAACAAAAGAAGGCTGTCCAAAAAGAGCTCAGCAAATCTAAATCCAGCCCGATCAAGCCGATGGAGAGCCGCCCATCAGCTGCAAGTAGGAGAGCCCGTCCTCCTCGTCCAAGCTCGCCTCGTCAGGCTCCTCATGCCCTGAGTCACCTGCATCTATGAATGGGTCTGGTTGGTGTTTTAAAACACCGTCCCAGAGTGGGAGTGAGTGATCAACTCAGTGTGAACTATTGGTCTCAAGTTATAACAGGCATCAATTATACTATGAATTTAATGAAAAACAGTCATTCATAAACACCTATCTAATCTTATTAATGCATATGCATGATAGATGATATGATGCATGCCCTCGCCACAACTCGCCCTCAAGCGACTCCGTCTAACGATCGCGTATGTCAACACTCCCTCAAAGCGACCTCAACTGCTGAGTCGCCACCCTAGCTAATGCAATGTAGTGATAATGTTAACCAAGTTCTTAGTTAAGTCCGTTCATCCAGTAGGTTGAGGATTCTGATTCACCCTACGTATCAATGCCCTGAGCTGGTTGCGAGGCCAAGACCCCCCAATGCGTGAGGCCGAGACCTCACGGTCCGTGATCCCGTCGGGTTACTCATCCCCGATTCCAAGCACATGAGGAGTGCCGAAAGGAAAGGATTGCTCGCAGTCACTATAGGGAGGCGCGGTACCCCAGCGTAGGCCGACAACTCGAACATAGTGTCCCATTCCACCATGCCCAGCTCACGAGGCTGTGGACTAGTTTCAAGTGGATTATCGATGGGCTACAATGGTTGCAGGGTGATTCAAATTCTATACATATATGAGCACACAGGGTTAACAAACAGGGTTGATCAGTCAGTAGGCTAGACTGCATGAGTCAGGCGAGTGTGAGACGAGTGACCTCGGGCACAAGGGTCCCACGTAGTCGAACTACAGCCACCCGAGCACACCAGCCCAAAACCCACGGTTTAGCATCGAGACGGTCCTACTAATGGAGCTACCTTCGCTCTCCTCATGTTTTCTGACCAACCCAAGGGTACGAGTAGCAATCCCTAGCATGCTGCCTACCAATGCGTCATCTAGCATATACAACCTTCATGTTCTCATGCTTCTCAACATACAATTCAGATTCTCATACCAAGCAAGGCCAACAATATCATAATACAAGTGCAAGTGAGGTGTGTGTGTGTGGGAGGAAGTTAAGCACTTCCACCATTGCAAGAAATCATATGCGCACGATCATCATACATTATATGAAGCAACAATGTAGGGAAAAATTAACAAGGCATGAGCACCTAATCATCCAAATACCCAATCATGTGAAAGGCAATAGCAACACCCAACGAGGATCAACATGCATTCCATACGAATTTCAACAATCATGCAATTCCTAGGGTTTCTCTAGTTTCTCCAATCATAACATCCAAACAATCAAAATCATTAAACCCTTAGTAAAATTGGTGCTAGGCTACCTAAGAACAATAGTCCGCACCTTCGAATTCGTTGGAGGCTTGGAAACGACCTAGAGATGAGGGTTTTGGAGGTTGGCCGACCGGAATCCCTAAAACAATTCAAACATGAGAGAATTCCATGCATTTTCTTCTTCACTACAAGGATTTCAAGAGAAAGAAGTGAGGGATCTTACCTAGATGGCCCACGGAGGATTTTCGATGGTTGTGGTGTAGGGTTTCCTCTTGGAGAAAGTGTAGGAGGTTGAGGGTTTGATCCTCTTGGGGCCCCACCTTGATTGAGAGTCCACCTTGCTCACCTCCACTCTCACTACTCCCTTGCTCTCCCTTCTTTCTCCTCTTTCTCTTCTCTCTTTCCCCCTTTTCTCTTAGGGAAAAATCGTATGGGGAGAGGGGTGCCCAAATGAAACCCTTTATGTAGTGTCAGTTTTGGTGCAATTGGCCCCAAGTGTTGAGTCTTTACTATACTAACCCTATGGGAGGGTTTTTCTAGCCTATGGGGTGTACTAGTCGATATACACCATAGGATAGTTAGTCCTAATGATGATCTACGTATGGACACAATCAGCCCACCATTTCGATATGCCGATCGATAGATATGATTAGAAGTCTGTTCAACGGTCACCGATGGTCGATCGGGGCCGCGGCTATACGGATGTGAGCGGAAAAATATCCTTAATCCACGAGTAAAGTTTGGTCGTAAACCGACGGTCCGAAATCCCCAACTTGGCATAAGAGTGGACGACTCAAATCACTTAAGTTCCACAATTTCCCAAACTAGCCTTCTAGGGCTCCCTATTGAAGTTGGGGTGGGCCTAACGCCCCTCTAACCACCAAATTTGGTATGTAGGTGCCCTATGGCCTGATTAGGGTCCATGCAAAAATTTAGGGCGAACGGATGAATGGATATATGATCTGAGCAAGCGTTTTCGACCTTTAAGTGGCCCTTTGGGGGCCATTCTGGTGATTGAAGTGGTTCTGGCGGCCCTCTGGCCATGAAACTTATAAGATAGGGTCTCCATGGCCCGATGAGGGGTCACACAAAATTTGGGGACGATCGGATATGGGGTTTGGTCGTACGAGTCCGATTCGCGATCAACGGTCATCGTGCCACGATCGGGGCCCAGGTTTGGTGGGCAGACGTTGAAAAATACAATAAACCTTCACCGTAAATTTGGAAGAAATTCGACGGCTGGAAGGCCCGGAGTCTCAGTTTCTTTTATCAGTGCCAGATTTTAATCTGGCATTGGTGGGGCGCATTGGGCAAGCGCCAGATGGTACTTCTGGGTGTCCACTAGGTCCGCAGTCCGCGATGGACCACAAGCCCAGTGAGATCTATGATTTTCTAAAGTTTTAGATTTTTCCGAACCTCCACGGTCGCTAGGTGGCCCACACGGGCTGATGCTAGGTGTAAACGGACTATCCGGCTTGACGGCCCGTACTTGTCCCATCATAACTAGACTGGTCCACCCCAGTATGAACTAACATTGAGTGCTAATGGACATTAAGTGATATTATAAGTTAATAAAAAAAATAAATTTCAAGAATTTTTGGAAATCCAAAACAGGGAAAATCCGGGATGTTACACTTGGAATTATAGCTCCTTTTATGGTCTACTTAAATTAGTCTATCTTTGAATTATAGCTCCTTTTATGGTCTACTTAAATCAGTTTAACTTGGAATTATAGTTCCTTTCATGGTCTATTTAAAATTTTCTACGTCCCAAGAAAAAAACCAGAAAATGAAAAGGATGTGAAAAGACATTTTTCTTGGCTGATAGCTATTATTCCCTTACTTTTCTACCTCTTTTTTAGCAGCCATCAAACAAACTACTGATTCACATTTCTTCGTGAGCATAATTCTGGAATCGTATTTTTATACACCATGGGGCTTACGAAGGCAACTGCATAAAAATACATAATTGTGCTGCGTGGCACTGCGAGGGGAGGTAATTGAAAGTTTGTAAAGTACTATGCTTATGTGGAGCCATTGAGAAATTATAAATGTGGTATAGATCAATCAAATTAATTTTACTAAATTATTAAACTCATTGTCACTAGAGGTTTGATAGAACACATCCTGATGTATTACAATATGATATATTGGGACTATATGATGGATCTAAGGTTGTGTTAGGTGATCCTGATTGTTGATCTGATGAAATATAGTCATGAATGTCTGCTTCAAAAAATTTTAAAATTTTACTTTATAATCAATGGCCCATAAAACAATCAATCTAGGGTTGCATTGGGTGGGATTCCTATTGTTGGCCTAACAAAATATAGCCATGAATGTCTGCTTCAAAAATCTTTAATATTTAAACTCTTAGACTTAAAAATCAATGGCCCACAAAGCAATGGTCAAGCATATGGTCTATATTTGATGAAATTTTTTTAAAAAATAACAAGTGCCTATTAGTCCAATTGACAAGTTTCATCATTAGGTATTTACCACAAAGGATGAGGACAATCTTGTAAATGGTTTGAATCAACCTCCTCATATTATATCATATTATGAGATGTCAGGATTTATTCCACTACGCCAAAACAGCGAAAAAAGGACAGTCCAAAACCGTCTCAAATGACCAAAAAGGACGGTCATGGACCGTCACATAGGTAGTCAAATTTTGACGTGTCCTATTACTTAAAGGACGGTTGAAAACCGTCATTCTTATTGACGAAAAAAAGACAGTCATGGACCATCCTAAAAAAGGACGGTCATGGACCGTCCTTAAAATGGACTGTCATAAACCGTCTCTTATGAGCCCAAAGAGGACGGCCATAGACCGTCCTTTAAAAGGACTGTCATGGACCGTCCTTAAAAAAGACTCATGAACAATCTCTTATAGGCCTTCAAAGGACGGCGATAGACCGTCCTTTAAATGGACGGTCATGGACCGTCTCTTTTGAGCCTTCAAAGGACGGTTATAGACCGTCCTTTAAAAGGACTGTCATGGACCGTCTCTTTTGAGCCTTAAAAGGATGGTCATGGACCGTCCTTTTAAAGGACTGCTATAGGCCGTCTCTTTTGACCCTTGAAGGACCAAATTTGACCTAGTCTTCTTCCTGATATACACCTATTATACAATATATTTCATCACATTCACATTCATTACCTAAACTACGTAAATCTATCCAAACACAATCTTCCTGATATACACCTGTTATACAATATATTTCATCACATTCACATCCATCAATCCATCCAAACACACAATCTTCCTGATATACACCTATTATACAATATATTTCATCACATTCACATTCATTACCCAAACACGTAAATCCATCCAAACACACAATCTTCCTGATATACACCTGTTATACAATATATTTCATCGCATTTACATTCACATCCATCAATCCATCCAAACACACAATCTTCCTGATATACACCTGTTATACAATATATTTCATCACATTCACATCCATCTAAACCCAAACTACGTAAATCCATCCAAACACACAATCTTCCTGATATACACCTGTTATACAATATATTTCATCACATTCACATTCACATTCACATTCACATCCATCTAAACCCAAACTACGTAAATCCATCCAAACATAAACTACATCCATCCAAACACAAACAATCTTATTCAAATTACATTCATCCACGCATAATACATATAAATAAGTTTAGGTTTAGGTTAAGTTTTAAGCTATAGGTTTAGGGAATTGAGAATAGGTTTAGGTTTAGGAAATCGGGTTCGGGTTCGGGATCGGGTTCAAGTTTGGGTTTTCAAGTTTAGGTTTAGGTTTAGGTTAGGGAGTTGAGATTAGGATTAGGTGTAGGTGTAGGTTTAGGGATTTGAGAATAGGTTAAGGTTTAGGTTTAAGAATTCGGGTTTGGGTTCAGGATTGGGTTTAGGTTTAGGTTTTCAAGTTAAGGTTTAGGTTTAGGTTTAGGTTGGGGAGTTTAGATTAGGATTAGGTTTAGGTTTAGGTTTAGAGATTTGAGAATAGGTTAAGGTTTAGGTTTAGGAAATCGGGTTCGGGTTCGGGATCGGGTTTAGGTTTGAGTTTTCAAGTTTAGGTTTAGGTTTAGGTTTAGGTTTAAGTTAGAGAGTTGAGATTAAGATTAGGTGTAAGTGTAAGTGTAGGTTTAGGGATTTGAGAATATATTTAGGTTATAGGTTATAGGTTCAGGTTTAAGTTTAGATTCAGGTTAAGGTTTAGGTTTAGGTTATAAGCTATAGGTTTAGGGAATTGAGAATAGGTTAAGGTTTAGGTTTAGGAAATCGGGATCGGGTTCGGGATCGGGTTTGGGTTTGGGTTTTCAAGTTTAGGTTTAAGTTTAGGTTAGGGAGTTAAGATTAGGAATAGGTGTAGGTTTAGGTTTAAGGATTTGAGAATACATTTAGGTTTTAGGTCATAGGTTTAGATTTTAGGCTTAGGTTTAGGTTTAGGTTTAGGTTAGGTTATAGGTTAAGGTTTAGAAATTGAGAATAGGTTAAGGTTTAGGTTTAGGAAATCGGGTTCGGAGTTCGGGATAGGGTTTAGGTATGGGTTTTCAAGTTTAGGTTTAGGTTTAGGTTTACGTTAGGGAGTTGAGATTAGGATTAGGTGTAGGTTTAGGTTTAGAGATTTGAGAATACATTTAGGTTTTAGGTCATAGGTTTTGGTTTAGGTTAAAGTTATAGGCTTAAGTTTAGGTTAAGGTTTAGGTTTAGGTTATAAGCTATAGGTTTAGGGAATTGAGAATAGGTTAAGGTATAGGTCTAGGAAATCGGGTTCAAGATCGCGTTTACGTTTGGGTTTTCAAGTTTAGGTTTAGGTTTAGGTTAGGGAGTTGAGATTAGGATTAGGAGTAGGTTTAGGTTTAGGGATTTGAGACTACATTTAGGTATTAGGCTTAGGTTTAGGTTTTAGGTTTAGGTTGAGGTTTAAGTTTAGGTTAGGTTTAGGTTTAGGTTTAGGGAATTGAGAATAGGTAAAGGTTTAGGTTTGGGAAATCGGGTTCGTGTTCGAGATTGGGTTTAAGTTGAGTTTTCAAGTTTAGGTTTAGGTTTAGGTTAGGGAGTTGAGATTAGGATTAGGTGTAGGTTTAGCTTTAGGGAATTGAGTTTAGGTTATAGGTTTAGGGAAAGGTTAGGTTTAAATTATAGGTTTTGGGATTTGGGAATAGTTTTAGGTTATAAGTATAGGTTTTGGGATTGGAGAATGGGTTTGGGTTTAGGTTTAGGTTATAGGTTTTGGTTTTGGTTTTGGTTTAGGTTTAGGTTTAGGTTATAGGTTTTGGATTTGAGAATGGGTTCGGTGTTCGAGTTATAGGTTTTGATTTTGGTTTAGGTTATAGGTTTTGGGATTTGAGAATGGGTTTGGGTTTAGGTTATAGGTTTTAGTTTTGGTTTAGGTTATAGGTTATAGGTTTTGGTTTTGGTTTAGGTTCTAGGTTATAGGTTTTGGTTTATGTTTAGGTTAAGGTTTAGGTTTAGGTTATAGGTTTTAGAATTTGAGAATGGGTTCGAGTTTAGGTTATAGGTTTTGGTTTTGGTTTTGGTTATAAGTATTGATTTAGGTTATAGGTTATAGGTTTAGGCTATATGTTTAGGTTTAGGTTATAGGTTTTTCGATTTAAGAATGGGTTCGGGTTTAGGTTATAGGTTTTGGTTTTGGTTTAGGTTTTGGGATTTGAGAATGGGTTCGGTGTAGGTTATAGGTTTTAGTTTTGGTTTTGGTTATAGGTTTTGGGATTTGAGAATGGGTTTGGGTTTAGCATATAGGTTTTGGTTTTGGTTTTGGTTTTGGTTTAGGTTTAGGATAAGGTTTAGGTTTAGGTTATAGGTTTTGGATTTGAGAATGGGTTCGGGTTTAGGTTATAGGTTTTAGTTTTGGTTTAGGTTATATGTTTTGGTTTAGGTTATATGTTTTGGTTTAGGTTTAGAAAAAGGTTTAGGTTTAGGTTATAGGTTATTGGATTTGAGAATGGGTTCGGGTTTAGGTTATAGGTTTTGGTTTTGGTTTAGGTTATAGGTTATTGGATTTGAGAATGGGTTCGGGTTTAGGTTATAGGTTTTGGTTTTGGTTTAGGTTATAGGTTTTGGGATTTGAGAATGGGTTCGGGTTTAGGTTATAGCTTTTGGTTTAGGTTTAGGTTTAGGTTTAGGTTATAGATTTTTGGATTTGAGAATGGGTTCGAGTTTAGGTTATAGGTTTTGGTTTTGGTTTTGGTTATAGGTTTTGGGATTTGAGAATGGGTTCGGGTTTAGGTTATAGGTTTTGGTTTAGGTTTAGGTTATAGGTTTTGGTTTTGGTTTTGGTTTTGGGATTTGAGAATGGGTTCGGGTTTAGGTTATAGGTTTTGGGATTTGAGAATGGGTTCGGGTTTAGGTTATAGGTTTTGGTTTATGTTTAGGTTAAGGTTTAAGTTTAGATTATAGGTTTTGGGATTTGAGAATGGGTTCGAGTTTAGGTTATAGGTTTTGTTTTGGTTTAGGTTTAGGTTTAGGTATAGGTTTAGGTTATTGGTTTTGAGATTTGAGAATGGGTTCGGGTTTAGGTTATAGGTTTTGGTTAAGGTTTAGGTTTTTGGTTTAGATTATAGGTTTTAGTTTAGGTTATAGGTTTAGTTTAGGCTTAGGTTATAGGTTTTGGGATTTGAGAATGGGTTCGGGTTTAGGCTATAGGTTTTGTTTTGGTTTAGGTTATAAGTTTTGGTTTATGTTTAGGTTAGGTTTAGGTTTAGATTATAGGTTTTGGGATTTGAGAATGGGTTCGGGTTTAGGTTATAGGTTTTGTTTTGGTTTAGGTTTAGGTTTAGGTATAAGTTTAGGTTATTGGTTTTGGGATTTGAGAATGGGTTCGGGTTTAGGTTATAGGTTTTGGTTTTGGTTTAGGTTAGGTTAAGGTTTAGGTTTAGGTTATAGGTTTTGGGATTTGAGAATGGGTTCGGGTTTAAGTTATAGGTTTCGGGATTTGAGAATGGGTTCGGGTTTAGGTTATAGGTTTTGGTTTTGGTTTAGGTTATAGGTTTTAGGATGTGAGAATGGGTTCGGGTTTAGGTTATAGGTTATGGTTTTGGTTTAGGTTATAGGTTTTGGTTTATGTTTAGGTTAAGGTTTAGTTTTAGATTATAGGTTTTGGGATTTGAGAATGGGTTCGGGTTTAGGTTATAGGTTTTGTTTTGGTTTATGTTTAGGTTTAGGTATAGGTTTAGGTTATTGGTTTTGGGATTTGAGAATGGGTTCGGGTTTAGGTTATGGGTTTTAGTTTTGGTTTAGGTTATATAGGTCTTGGTTTTGGTTTAGGTTAAGGTTTAGGTTTAGGTTATAGGTTTTAGGATTTGAGAATGGGTTCGGGTTTAGGTTATAGGTTTTGGTTTTGGTTTAGGTTATAGGTTTTAGGATGTGAGAATGGGTTCGGGTATAGGTTATAGGTTATGGTTTTGGTTTAGGTTATAGGTTTTGGTTTATGTTTAGGTTAAGGTTTAGGTTTAGATTATAAGTTTTGGAATTTGAGAATGGGTTTGGGTTTAGGTTATAGGTTTTGGTTAAGGTTTAGGTTTTTGGATTTGAGAATGGGTTCGGATTTAGGTTATAGGTTTTAGCTTAGGTTTAGGTTATAGGTTTTGGGATTTGAGAATGGGTTCGGGTTTAGGTTATAGGTTTTGGTTTTGGTTTAGGTTATAAGTTTTGGGATTTGAGAATGGGTTCGAGCTTTAGGTTTAGGTTATAGGTTTTGGGATTTGAGAATAGGTTTAGATTATAATAATAGGTTTAGGTTATAAGTATAGGTTTTATGTTTAGGTTAAGGTTATAGGTTTAGGTTCGTGTTTAGGTTAGGTTACTGTGTCAAGGTTTAGGGAATTCGGTTTATGTTATAAGTTATAGGTTAAGGTTTAGGTTTAGGTTCGGGTTATAGGTTTTGGGATTTGAGAATAGGTTTAGGTTTAGGTCATAGGTTTTGGGATTTGAGAATAGGTTTAGGTTATAAGAATAGGTTTAGGTTATAAGTATAGGTTTAGATTTAGATTTAGGTATTATGTTTAAGTTAAGGTTATAGGTTTAGGTTTAAGTTTAGGTTAGGTTATAGGTTAAGGTTTAGGGAATTGAGTTTAGGTTATAGGTTTAGGTTAAGGTATAGGTTAGAGGTTAAGGTTTAGGTTTAGATTTAGGTTAAGGTTAGAGGTTAAGGTTTATGTTTAGATTTAGGTTAAGGTTAAGGTTAAGGTTTAGGTTTAGGTTTAGGTTATAGGTTTTGGGATTTGATAATAGGTTTAGGTTAAGGTGATAAGTTTAGGTTTAGAAATTGGGATCGGGTTCGGGTTTGGGTTTGGGTTTGGGTTTTCAAGTTTAGGTTTAGGTTTAGGTTAGGGAGTTGAGATTAGGATTAGGTGTAGGTTACGGTTTAGGGATTTGAGAATACATTAAGCTTTAGGTTTAGGAAATCGGGTTCGGGTTCGGGTTCGAGATCGGATTTACGTTTGGGTTTTAGGTTTAGGTTTAGGTTATAAGCATAGGTTTAGGTATTCTCTAGTATTATCTACTATTGAACCTAGTATTATCTACTACATACTAGTAACATACAACCAATATTGGGACACCATACCATAAGCTACAAGAATTTCATGTCCCCCTAAACAAGGTATCCTCCATTGATAACATATATATATATATATATTATAAGTTTTTTATTTTCATTTACATTCGCAAATACATTCATCATCCATCCGGATAGCTCCGACGCACATCCGGGTCTACTCATTTAAATAAAATGGATTATCAAGATCATTTAAATAAAATCAGGTCCAATCAACAATCTGACCTGGAGGATTCTATTAGTATTGTTGACGGCACCTCGAACCTTGTTTAAATCCAGGTTGCAATCTATGGCCACTGATGTTATTTGTCTTTTTGTGAAGTTGGTGACAATTTCTGCATCAAACCCGGTGAAAGCAGCCCTAATGATAAAGAACATTTCTTTCCATGAATTCATTATCTCTCTCTTTTAATTTTTTAATTTTCCATTATAATAATAACTACCTGAAATCATGGCGTTTTCTCAAGATAGAAGTCCAATCCATCCCAACTTGTGCACCTGTTAGGACAAATGTAAAATGGTAACACAAAAACAAAAACATGAAAAGATGGCATCTTTACAACAAATTCCAGGGAAAAAAGAACTCTAATGGCAGACATGCTGATGTACAATATTTTCGTGACTAGACATGTGACGTACAAAACCATCATCAATGATCCAACGTAGATTGTCCTGATTATAACACTGAAGCACAACGAAAGATAATTGAATACATACTGATATGTTTTGGGGCAAGGAATTGAACCCATTTTTTGAAGCTTTAAGCAGGTATTGCAATTAGCTTCAAGACTTTTGTGAATATGACAGAGAAAAGCAAAGAATAGTAAATCATGAAGGTCATTACCAACATGATGTGAAAGCAATTGTATTTCATAAACACCTACCCTTTGATTGGTTCCAATCAACAAGCCTTCACATATCCACTTTCTCATTATCTTATAAATGTTATCATCAACAAACTATTACTGATTTTCTACTAAAAAAGGAAGAAAAAAAAAAGAGATTGAGAAAGAAATCATGACCTGCTCCTCTCACTGCACTAGTGTTGTCTCCCTTTTACTCCACTGTGTATCCACCAACCTGAGACAATTACACTTTCCTATCACTATTTTCACTTCACAACACCATACTTTTTAACTAATTAAAAAAAAAAGAAAAAAAAGAAAAGACCCAACTCAGCTGGGTCTCAGTTCAATTGATGGTGGGAACCATAAGATGGAATCAAGATCCATGTTCCCACATATATGGGATCATGCGTGTGAGATTAGAAAATGCCAGCAGTCCAATCTTTTGCCTTTTCTTGCTCAGTGTGGACCACTGTCATGTTCATTTCTTTTATGTCTATCAAATAGCTAGAAATTTCATCTTAGGTAGTTCTTTAACAACTTTAGGGATCAAAGGAAGTATGGCAACCCCTTCATTCAAAATTGGTAAATAGGAAATTCATACCTTGGCAAAATAAACAAAGGAATGATATGATGCACAACCCACATCCTTGCACAATATACAAGGATTGTCAGTTTTGACAAGCATATAATTCCTCCAAACTCACGATCTTTAGTTGTGACCTGGGCTAAGTTCCTCTCTCTCTCTCAAGTTGTTTATTTTATTTTTATTTTTTTAAATGTAACTACTTAGCAAAATAAACAGATACATAATACAATGCGACCAGATCTTTGCACAACATACAACCCCGAGAAAGAAAACAGAGTAAACATCAGCTCTCTCCTCTCTCTCTCTCTCTCTCTCTCTCTCTCTCTCTCTCTCTCTCTCTCTCTCTCTCCTTCCTTACAAATTTACAGCTTCAATTATCATTCAGCTTCTTTCCATACTCAAATATACTGAAAAAACTCCAATGAAATCCTTAAATTTCAACATTATAGGATCCAAATCCTCAACCAACAACAACCCTTTCAAATATATATATATATATATATATATATATATAAACAAAATAATAATAAAATAAAAATCCTGGCAGGTTTATCATTTGCTAGTTACATTGGGTGTTCATTAAAGCACGCCGAATTCTTGCAAGAAATCCTGTGAGCGGCTAAAATTGGCAACATTTACTGATGCCGAGTGGGTAAAACTGAGCAGTATATGCCATTGGTAGAAGTTCTAAATGCATTCATATTAAGCACCATACTCTGTCCTTAAAACAAAAACCAAAAAAAAAAAAAGCACCATAGTCTGTCGGAGTTTCAAATAACTCTCCTTTTATGCTTCTCCACCTGTCACCCACATCTTGCAAACTTCTTCCACTATTCGCATGCATTTCCTGGGTCATATGTATATCTCTGATACATATAATGAAAAAAAAAAAAAACTAGATAAAAGGTCTTCACACCATTAGTTTTATGGATCACTAAAATTATGCATTATTTAAGGACATGGGAAGGCTTTTAAACTAAATGTAAGGGCATTTATGTAATTTGGAGGTGCATCTGTGTTGTCCCCCAAAAGTACTTTGTTTATAGATAGGACAAAACATAACTGCTTCCTCTCCATTTTATGCACTAATCAAATGTTCCAGCGGAGAAAAATCAAATATGTATGTATATCTATCCATATTGCTGTTAGAAGTCAAAATAATTTTGCTAAATTTTCATTTTTATAAATAATTTACTTTTTAAAAACTTTTAATTAACTAAAATGCCCCTTGAATCTATAACATTTTATGCTATGAGCCCAAAAAATGAAGATCCAAATCTCAGGTGGACCATATCATCGGAAACAGTGGTGATTCAACACCCTACCATTAAAAAATTCCTACGGCCCACTGTAATGTTTCTGTAATTTTTATTTGCTATCCAACATGTTGATAAGGTCAAACAAACCTCCATGGATGGTAAAATAAATAAATAAATAAAATTAGCTTGATCCAAAACTTTTGAGGCCAATTAATGGTCAATCATCACCTTTTCCCATGCTATTGTCCACCTGAGAATTGGATCTGCTTATCTTAAAATGATCTGGAAAAATAGATAAAATAAATACATCAAGGTGGGCCCACGGCAAGGGCCGCACCTAATCCGCTTTAAAAATCTGGAAAAAAGCTGATGTACAGAATCACAACATAAAACAATGTGAATGCCAGAAAATGGTTAGGCAAGATCTTTCAATCTAGAAGTGTTTTTGAATATCAGAGATGGATAGGAGCTTCTGGATTAAACATATAACATTCTGAAATAAAAAATCACATGACTCACCCTAGAAGGGCGATCGACTGGCGACCGACGGGCGATAACGCTGGCGCTCAAAAGAGGGAAGGGAGACGAAAAAGACGGCAGTGAAAGAGGGAAAATGAAATTTCCTCTGCTGAAATGGGATAATAGTTCAAATCCAAAAAGTGTGAGTTTTCCATATTTTATAAAATAAACTGTATTCACAACCGTAAAATATAGGGTCCATTTAGTGTATGGTTAAGATAATATTAAAAATATAATTATAATTATAAACCATCTACAACAAGACCCATTATTTTGATGGTCTGGATTGCATATATCAAACTCAAATTTTCTATGAATGAGTCACCACTATTTAACAAAAAATGCAAAACTAACAGTTTTCACTGTTAAACAAAAACGGGATCTTAGCTTTGGATTTGGTAGGGCTCTATGGGCCCCACCATAATTTTTTTGTTTAATCCGGACTGTACATCCATTTTTAAAAAATCTTTTCAGTTTGATACCAAAAAATCAGCTTGAAACAAATCTCTGGTGAACAACACCATAGGAAAGCAATAGTGATTGAACGTCCACCCTTAAAAAGAGAAATAGAGAGAGAGGGAAGTGGATTGCGTACTGAGTAACTCAGTACGCTAAGCGTACTGAGTAACTCAGTACGCTAAAGTCTGTGGGGTCCACCGTGATTTATGTATTTTATCCAGTCTGTCCATCCATTTTACAAGATAATTTTACATCCTTTGATCAAAACGGAAGCATATAAAAGGCTAAAATGGACCACACCATAGGAAACAGTGTGAATTGAATTTCTACCGTTGAAATATTCTTGGGGGCCACAGAAGTTTTGGATGAATATTATATTTGTTTTTTTACCTTCATCCATGTTTTTTTAATCTTATGAACAGTTTAGATGACAAATAAACATCACCGTGGGGCCTAAAAAGACTTTAATGGTGGAAATCATTATTTCCATTGTTTCCTATGGTATGGTCCATTTGAGACATGTATAAGCTTCAATTTTGGGCTCAACGCCTAAAATGAGATGGAAAAACGGATGAAAGGTGTGGATAAATCACATAAATTCATAGTGGGCCCAATTGAGTTTACTCAGCACGACAAGAGTTACGCAATCCAATTTGGAGAGAGAGGGATAGGGAGGGAGAGCGGATTGCTTACTGGGTTGAGGGAGAGCGGATTGCTTACTGGGTTACTCAGTACACTTTTATCATGCTGAGTAAACTCAGTTGGGCCCACTGTTAATGTATGTGGTTTATCCACACTGTCCATCCATTTTTACTGATAATTTTAGGGGTTGATACCAAAATTGAAGTGAATCCAAAGCTCAAGTGGACCATTACACAGGAAACAGTGTGGAATAATGATTTCCACCATTGAAATCTTACTAGGGTTCAAATTAATTTTTATTTGTCATCCAACCTGTTCATAAGATCACAAAGACATGGATGAAGAGAGACCATAAACAGCAGCTTGATCCAAAACTTCTTTGGCCTCCAAAAAATTTTCAATGGTAGAGGTTCAATCAAACTGTTTCCTGTAGTATAGTCCACCTGAGATTTTAATTTGCTTCATTTTTTGGGATCTAGTCCTAAAATTATCTGTTAATATGTATTAACGGAGTGAATAAAATAAATAAATAATAGTGGACTCCACACAGTTTACTCGGTATGCTAAGGGCAGGTTTGGGCGATGGGATTAGAAGGGATTAGGTGGTGTGGGATTCAAAAAACATAATTATTACCTATGACAGGGATAGTCCCTGTTGCTATGAGATAAGATTAATTCCATGCTGTTGGTAATAAGGTAGTACATTGAATGAATATACTCACCGTCATTTGAAATTACTAAAAATAACACACGTGTTATATCTAAACCGTTCATTTATTTTGTAACCTCATTTTATGGTGTGGGCCTAGAAATGAGGTAGATCCAAAACTTATGTGGACCCAAAGAAGTTTTCAACAGTAATTATTCAATCCCCATTGCTTTTTATAGTGGGGCCCACTTGAGCTTTAGATTTACTTGATTTTTTGGCCCATGCTCTAAAATAATCTCAAAAAATGGGTGGACAGTGTGGATATAGCCCACACATCATGGTGGGACCTACACAACTTGCTAACATTGAATGAAATTGGCATGGACCCAATGCAATTCCATCTAATCTAATTTCCACCTAATTCCATTCTTCCCGAACATGGAGTGGAATTGGCATGGGACCAAATGAATCCCATCCCACCTAATCCCTTCTAATCTCAATGCCCAAACATACTCTGAAGGTACTGAGTTACTCAGTATGCAATCTGCTGCCAAGGATGAAACACATACATTATGGTGAGACCTATAGAGCACTGACCAACATCCACCAAGTTTTGTGAGGCCCACTATGATGTATTTGTTATATCCACACCGTCCATCCATTTTGAGATATCATTTTACGTCATGAGCCAAAGAATAAGGTTGATAAAAATCTATAGTGGACCTCATCACAGAAATCTCAGGTGCATCACACCACATGAAATCAATAGTAATTGGATATCCATCATTAAAATCCTCCTAAGTCTTACTGTACTGTTTATTTTTAGGTTACAAGTATAAACTGAACGTCTACCATTGAAAAATTTTGGGAGGCAGATTCAAAGTTCGAGTGGACCCCATCACAAAAAACAATGGAGATTGAATGCCTACCATTAAAACCTTACTTTGGGCCGTAGAAGTTTTCAACCAAGCTAATATATATGTTTTCCCTTATTCCATGTCAGTATTAACTTATAAACAGGTTGGATCTCAAATAAACATCGCGGTGGGCCTTAAAAAGGTTTCAATAGTGGGTGTCACTATCCCACTCTTTTCTATGGTGGGTCCACTTGAACTTTGGATTTGCCCCGTCAGTTAGATGCACCATTCCATGGTAGGCCACGAGCTTAAAAATAAAGTCAATCCATGACTTGGGTGGGCCACACCACATACTATAGTTGAGAGGGTTACCCTCCCACTAAAACATTCATAATCATTTATTGACCCCACCTAGATGTGATTCATAGATCCAGTCCATTCGTTATGTGTGTCCCACTTAGATGAGGAGTCAGCTCAAGTTTCATACACATCCAAAACTCACGTGGGCCCCACCAATTAAATGCTTTTATATGTTTTAGGGATGTCTTCACATAGTTTTAGATGCTATGGCCCACCTGAGTTTCGTTTACGACTAATTTTTGGACTTAACTATTCTGTTAGGTAGAACACTTATTTTAATATTACAATGATTGGATAATCTCAACCATATGATATTACCATTGAATTTAGACCATTTTCTTTTTGACCAAGGTATTGAGGAACTTTGATTTGCACTTCTCTTTCTTAAACGTGTATATTTTTTCTTAACCTCGAGTTGCACTCTTCTTCTTCTTCTTCTTCTTTTTTTCTTTTCATGTTTACATGTTTTAATCCCACCTTATGTATTGTAGGCCACATCCATTCAATTTGGTATAGATCTTTTTTTTATTTTTCAATTTTTCTTGTCAAAATACAAAATCTAGTTTTCTTTTTAAAAAAATATTATTTTTTACAATTGGTCAATTTTTTCACAATTTTTTTTAATTTTTAAAATTTTCTTTTTCAAAATATCACTTTTGTTATATAACTTTTTAATTTTTCTTTTCAAAATACAAAATCTAGTTTTCTTTTTTAAAATATATATTTTTTTATAATTTGTTAATTTTTTCACAATTTTGTTTAATTTTTTAAATTTTCTTTTTCAAAATATCATTTTTTAAATATCACTTTTGTTATGTAACTTTTTAATTTTTCTTTTCAAAATACAAAATCTAGTTTTCTTTTTTAAAAAATATATATTTTTTACAATTTGTCAATTTTTTCACAATTTTGTTTAATTTTTAAATTTTCTTTTTAAAAATATCATTTCCTTATCGAATTTTTTTTTTTCAAAATTATCAACAGTATTCAAAGTTCTTAATTTTTTTTTTCAAAATCTAGATTTTTATAAAATTACATTTTTTTTTTCAAAATCTAAATTTTTTCTTAAACATTGTTAGTTATTTTTCTAAGCTTTTAAACCCTTTTTTTTTCGAAATTCATAAATTTTTTTGTTCTTAATTTTTGACTTGAGCATTAGAGACGGTCTTTGATAGTCTCAAATGGAGACAGCTAAGGACCGTCTCTAATACAGAATATTTTTGACTCTGTCAGATAACTAATAAAAGACGGCCGATGACCGTCTATAATCGAGACGGTCCTTGACAGTCTCAGATTACTAATAAAAGACGGCCAATGATCGTCTCTAATACGGACGGTCTTTGACCGTCTCAAATGACCGTATATGAGACAGTCAAAGACTGTCTCTAATAGGGACAGTCATTGACAGTCTCAAATGGAGACAGCTAAGGACCGTCCCTAATATGATTACCGGAAGAGACGGCCAATGACCGTCTCACAGTCTCAAATTACCAGTAAGAGACGGCCTCTTTGACCATCTCAAATGGCTGCATATAAGACGGTCAGAGACCGTCTCTTATTCCAGACAGTCAATGGCCGTCTTTTATCCGCAGTTAACGATGGTTTTTTACCGTCTTAAATGATTTGTGGACGTTCAAATTTTTAAGACAATATTAATGACAGTCAAGGGCCGTCTAAAAGTTTAGAGACGGTTTACGGCCGTCTCTAAAGCATTTTTAAACCAAGCAATTTTAGAGACGGTCCAGAACCGTCTCTAAATCCGTCATTTTTTTCCATTTTTCACGTAGTGTTCTACTTAACCTCCTATTGCACAAGTCACGCACTAAATCATGGGATATGTGTACGATGAGGATTTACATAGGATCCTCGAGTATTACGTGATCATCCAGAATGTGTATATGATATGCACGTTGACGATGGGAAACGATACAATTAGATTGGCCAAAAAATTAGATAGGCTCACTGAATAGGTTGGAACATGCATATAAAAGACATGAGAGTTCAAGAAGGATTGATCAAAGGCCCACCACTGGGACATCCAGTTTGCCTGATTTTTAAAGTATGGATAATCATTTTCGGGCTGTACAGTCGTCAGGGCCCACTGTTCAATGGTCCAATCCAATGAGATTGCACCATGTTCCCATGTACAACTGCAATATATATGCAACATGGTGCATAACAAAGAATAAAGTATTGAATTAAGTCTCATGTATACAACAATTACAAAAATTGACGTAGGGGAGGATGAAATAAGGTCAAGCACCATCGTTATTGATCCATAAATACTTTAAATCCACAAGGTACTCTTGAATCCATATGAGGCTTCTTAAATCCATGAGTGAAATAGAAGAACTTCTAATTGATTCATTAAAAAAATGAGTTTAACTTCCTTAAATAACCATCAATAAATCCTAAAAACATAATTAAGGAGTCTTGATTAAATAAGGAAACAAATTTCAAAAATCACATAAATTTCCCGCATATGTTGACCTATCATTGTCCAGTCTTTTTTTTTCTTTTCTTTTCTTTTTAACCACGAAAATTTCATTACTCTCGGAAATTTACAGCCATTCAGGAGGGTCCCAAAAAAAAAATGAGCGGACCACTTCCATCATATAACTTTATCTGCACAAGAACCACCCGAAAAAGCAAATAAAAAACAACAAAGACACCCCCTCTAGCTCAAAACAAAAGCAGCAAAATGCTCCTCTTACTCGCTCCTAATGGCCCCAATGCCGGCATTATCCAATGCAAGAGCACCCTGCACTAGCCTCAGAAGATCAAGGCGTGATCCAATCATTCTATTTCGGTATCCTTCGCTGGCCATTCTAGATAAGGCGTCTGCCATGGAGTTCCCTTCATGCAGAATGTGGTTGAAAGAGAGGCTGAGGGTCCGACGAAACTGATGGATCGCTCCCAGCTTATACTAGATGTTCCAAGAGCTGAGGGCATGCGGGTCTTCAACCGCTTTAGTGATGGTCATCGAATTTGTTTCCACAATTATGTTGGAGAGGCCAAGCTTGGAACATATCGTTATGCCATCTAACATGGCTTGGGCCTCTGCAATTGTGTTCGTAGAGTGACCATAGTTTCTGTGGAACGCAAAAATGAACCTGCCATCATGATCCCTGCATACTCCTCTGCTCGCTCCTGGGTTGCCCTTCGAGGAGCCATCAACATTCAACTTCAACCAGCCCCGAGGGGGTTTAGACCATGTAACTATGATGTGTTTGCCGGCAGGGGGTAACTTAACTTTGGGAATCCTAAGGGCCTGAAGTGTGATGGAGTCCGCCATAGAGTTCCTATCTGGAACAGTGATGGATGAACCAATTTCATTCAACCAGCGAGAAACCTTGAAAATGATGTACTTTTCGGACATCGCATGACCTTCAAAATGAGCTTGATTTCTGCTGGTCCAAATCTCCCATATTATGATGCATGGGGCAAGGCTAATGAGATGAGAAATTCTAGTTTTCTTGTTACCTTTGGAAGTCCAGAAGTGAATACGCTGAAGAATAGTTTGATTGGGAGGGGAGGCAAGACTAAAAAGCCGACTGAAATAGTTTCAAATAGAGGCAGGAATATCACTTAAGCTGAACAGGTGGTCCTGATCCTCCACTCCACCAGACCCGGGGGTAGGGGAGGGGATGTCCTGTTGTCCCCTGTTTGGCAATCTCTGCTGCAGGTCTGAGATTGACCTACGGTGCTGCTGGCCATTGATGAAGACTCCTGTCCCCTACTGACCCCTGCTCGGCTATGATCGTTGCTGTCTGCTGAGAGGCGACCTGGTTCCTTGCTAAAAACGGACTTGCCCTGCTATTGGGTCTTGCTATCGAGAAGACTTTAGCCTACAGCACTTGCAGCAGGAAGCTAAAGAAATGTCACATTTCTCCACTGCCTGGTCCACTTGAACAACTTTATGAAAGATTTTCCAGATAAAGATGCTCATTTTCGGGGGAAGGGGCCTTGTTCCAAATCCACTTCGTCCAAGGGAGAGCTGGCTGATGATGTCGAATACCATTCCAGGCCGATTTGACCGTGAACTTACCGGATGCAGAAAGGTCCCAAATCAGCCGATTAGCCCTATTAGTGATAGCGATTGGGAAAGTAGAGATAGTCTGCATAGCTGTCGAGGATATGAGAGGTTGAATATCTATCATGTTTCTAGTGTCAGGATAGGCAAAGAAGTCCCTGACCAAAGCTTCCTTGAGATGAAACGGAATGGGCCTCATGGCCGGTCCAGTGAGCAAACCTCTTCCCATCCAATTCTGGGACCAGAAATTTATCTTGCCTTCCCCTATCAGCCCATCTGGAATGAAGAAGGGAAAATTTCAAATTTCTGAAAATCTCCTTCTAAGAGGGAGATGAGACCGACCCCTTTAAACCTTTGGAGGCAATAAACTTCTAAAAGTACTTCGCTAAGATGAAGTTGGCCCATAGGGACTTACCGTGAAGAAGCTATCAGCCCATCTTAATCCTAAATGCACGAGTGGTGTCCTCAAAGGTTTTGATACTAATCCCTCCCTCGTGGAGAGGGGTACACAAGGACGACCATTTGACCCAATGCCTCTTGATGCCTTTATCCGAGGATCGCCAGAAAAAGTTGGCTATTGCTCTTTCTATAGATTTCATGACAGATTTTGGGATGCTAACGGCCGATAGCATGTGGATGGGAATGCTAGTTAGGACGTGTTTAATCAACACCAATTTCACTGCCTGGTTGAGAAGCTTAGCCTTCCAGCCATCTATTTTGCTGACAATCTTCTGAACTAGCTGATGAAGAAGCGGAGCTAGAATTCTTCCTTTTGATAGGGAAACTCCGAGATACATTGTAGGAATGTACGCTTGCCTGAATCCCGTCAGATTGCATAGTTTCTGGGTCTTACTTCTGGGAGATTTCTTCGGAGCAATGAAAGAAGTCTTGGAAGCATTCACATTTTGGCTCGAAGCATTTTTATATTGTGTGATAAATCTAAGCACAATTCGCACGTTGGATAACCTGCCATTAAGAAATAAAATTGCATCGTCAGCGAAAAAAATATGTGTGATCGTGGGGCATTTCTGGGGCAACTTTTAAGGCTGGCAACATCCTGAGGAGAATAGCTTAGATAAGCCCCTACTGAATACTTCGGCTGCTAGGATGAAAATGGACGGAGATAGGGGATCTCCTTGTCTCAATCCCCTGGTGGACCTGAAGAAACCATAGCTTCTTCCATTAATGATAATGGAGAACCAAATGTCTTCCCAGCAACGCTGAATTCTAGATATCCATTGGCGAGCAAACCCAAATTTCTGGGGAACCTGGATGATGAATCCCCATTCAAGCCAATCGTATGCCTTCTCCATGTCCACTTTTTTTTATTATTATTAAGGAAAGAGGTGGAACCTGAGATCCACAGGTCCGCCATATCATTGAAATAAGAGAAAGATACAACCTAGAAGGGATTCGGGCGGGAGAAAGGCACCAAAAAAGCTAAACGGCCTGCCTATCATGTCTATACCAGAATAAACCATCCCCTAAGAACCTAAACGAAGGGAAACCGCAAAACAGTCCACTTTAATGATCAGATGGTCGCCGAAAACCTTGCGGTCTAGCTCATAAGCCATCTCTCTAACAATGGAAATATTCTCAACTATAGATCTCCCCTTGACAAATGCACCTTGCTCCTCAGAAATCAATTCTGGAAGGATGCGGGCCAGCCTAGTCGCCATGATCTTAGAGAAAATCTTCATGATGCAGTTGCACAGACTGATGGGCCTGAAGTCTGTACTGAACTCTGGAATCTTCTTCTTAGGAATGAGGCATATTTGAGTGCATTGGAAAGCTCTAGGAATTGGCCCTCCTTGAAAGAAATCCTTGACTGCATAAAAAAAAGATCATTACCAATAATGTCCCAACAAGATGAATAAAACGCTCCGCCAAATCCGTCTGGACCAGGGGCACTGTCAATCGGAATGGAGAGTGCGGCTCTCTTGACTTCTTCAATCGTTAGAGGCTTCATAAGATCTGTATTCATCTGATTTGTCACGATACGGGGAATGCAGTTTACGATATCACCTATATGGTTGTTTGCATTGGTGGAGAATAGTTCCTTGAAGAAAGCAACTGCTTCATCCTCTATGTCCTCATTCTTCTCTATTAGTTCACCTAAGGCCCTTTTTAGCTTCTTAATTTTCAGTCTCCTGCGGTTGTCTAGCACTGAGTCGTGGAAGAATCTTGTGTTCCTGTCTCCTTCAGATAACTAGTTGATCCTGGATATTTGCTTCCAGAAAATTTCCTCTTGGAGATAGGCCCTTGTCAAATTGGCGTGGGCCTAGTTTAGCTTGATAGTATCAGCTTCAAATTGCATATTGAGCATGGTAAACTTGGCCTTGAGCACTTCATTCTCAGCCTTCGGGACATTTTTATTGACGTCCCCAAAGATTTCTTTGTTCTAGGTTTTCAAAACAATCTTCAACTTTTTCATTTTGATAAAGAACTTGAGCAAAGGTGTCACGGTTATTTCATCATTCCAGGAAGCCTTTATTATCGAGAAGAAATCCTCATGAACAGTCTACATACGTTGAAATCTGAATGGGCGTGGAAATGATGCTGATCCAACTTGGAAGGTGAGAAGAATGGGGGAGTCGACAAGTTGAAACAACCCAAAAGTGTCCAGATATTTAAACCGAAAATTTGTGATTTTCGACATGTCGACCCGATCTGTTGACCGGTTGAATAGTATTTCGATATGTCAAATAACATTTTGACCTATCTAAACTGGGAGAAATCAGCCAACAAACAATCTTGAACAATATTTTGACCTATCAAACAGTATTTCGACTTGTCTAAACTTGTAAAAATCTGCTAGCAAGCAATTTGAAATTTCTAGCGGAATTTTGACTCATCGACCATAAAGGTCGACCAGTTGAACTATGCTGATTTTTTATCAATTTCTTCTTGGGCTTCTTTTGGTCCATGTGCGTTAGGAACGTACTTGATTCTTGTCCTACATTAGATCCAAACACTTGAAAAAAAAAAAACTCGTTCATGAGTTTGGTTCAAGATACGTGTTCCTTTGTGATTCAAAGTGGACCACATGATTGAAAATATTGTGTAGAATTTATTTATGAAAGCTACATGGAGGGGTCCAATATATAGAGGTGGTCGGTAATAATTTAGTTCAACATTAGTGTAATATTTTGTGTAAAAACACTAAACCCTAGGACAGAAAGTCTCACATGGCCCATCAACCAAACAGGACACACTAGGAAGGCCGGGCCCACATTGGTGGTGCACTTTGTTACGTAATTGTATGGGACAACATGGCCATTAATTGGGTCATCTGCAGCATCGATCTGTATGCACATCACTCTAAGGGCTGTAAAATGGATAGATGAAACTAGGCCTATGCTAGTGGATGGCGTACCAGGGTCGTCATGATCAAATGGGCGAACGAGACCATCAGAATCTGGTAATTTCCCATTGGAAGTACCGGACCTCACTGCATCTTGAAAGGCTTCATTTGAATGCGCCAAGATACCTAAAACTGCAAAACCCAAAAGATCGGGGCGGCACCGAATATTATTGAATTAGATTTATTAAGGGGCTGGTCCAACAGGTCCAACTTTGCTGTGTGGACGCCCATTGGGAGGGATGTTTTTGCTATTAATCCAGAAATGGGCTTAGCAAACCAGGGCAATAAGAATTGGACCTGGTCACCTTTATTCGAGCAAAAGCCAGAGTTGCAGGCCCCCCATAGGCCTGGAGCCTGCTCCAGCAACGCTGGCAACAAGAGTGCAGCGGCCCAGAATCGTTTTCATAGTGGCCCTGGTAGCCGTCCATCCAATTTAAGAGATAATTTCAGGTCATGATAAAATAAATAAGACAGATCTAAACCTCTAATGGACCACACCACGTAAAGAAGTGGGATGATGATGCCCACTATTGAAACCTTCACTGGGATCACCACAATAGAGCTGCAGGGATACTCCCATTCAACTCTTTTCCTTGGAGATCTAAATATTCCAAGGAAGACAATCTTCCTAGAGATGCAGGGATATTCCCCTTCAACTGATTCTCACTGAGATCTAATGATTGCAAGGAAGACAATCCTCCAAGAGCTGCAGGATACTCCCATTCAACACATTATTCCAACTGAGATGTAAAGATTGCAAGGAAGACAATCCTCCAAGATCTGCAGAGATTGGGCCCAGCATGCAAAGGTAGAGAAAAAGGTGTATTGACGTCAGCAAGTTCTTTGGGTCCCATCATGAAGTATATGTTACATCCCAACCATCCTTTCCATCGGTGAGCTGGTTCTAATGCTTGAACTCAAAACTAAGACAGATACATAGATCAAGTGGACCACAATGCAAAAAGCTGTCTGGAATTGAATGTCTACCATTGAAATCATCTTGGGAGTCACTGAAGTTTTGTATAATATGATAATTGTTTTACCTCTTCATCCATGTCTGTGTGTAACGCCCCGGATTTCGTAACCCGAGTTTTGTACTCGCTTTCCGAAATCCCAAGAGTTAACTTACATGGATAGCCCACATTTCACAGTAATAAAATTTTTTTTTCTTTTCTTTTATAAGTATAAGTGAGCAATCGCAACGGAAGCAAACAAACCACACATGGAGGAAATTTCTAAAATATATCTCGACTTATACAAATGATTGCCCATAGGGCTTATACAAACTAATGACTCAAAATTCAAACGAAATTACTAAAAAAAAAATAGGAACTTTAGAATAAAAAGTCGCGAGATTATCCAGTTCTTCATGCTCCACATTAAAGTTAACCTGTACGCCATTTACATAACCTGCACCAACTGAATACGGTTTGATAGCGTCAATGGCTATCCCAGTGAGGTATACCCTCCAAGATTACCAAGCATCACAATAGTCAAAAATGGAATTCAAATAACTCAGGCGAATACAATATCCAATGTAATATTCATAAGTAAAATACAAAAATATACAATATATATTTCCTAAATGACATATAGGATAATACCACCTGTACATAAGAATACAATCCACTTCACACCCAAATTTCAATCGTCAACTTTATCTTGATTAATGAATGAATGTATGAATGCAATCAGCTTGGGGATGCACATCCAGCTGAACAAATGAATGGACCGTTGAAACAGTTGGCCCATTCATACATGATAACGGGTCTTTCAAACAGTCAACCCATTCAAAATGCAAGAAGGGTCGTTCGAGCAGTACACTGGTCTTTCAAACAGTCGACCAGGCACTCGATAACGCCCACGTGCCATGTATGCATGATTAACCCAACCGTTATTAGTCCCATTTACAAACAGAATATTACAAAAGCTCAAAGGTCACTATAGGGGGCACGTGCAACCCAGCATAGGCCGACAGCTCGGGCATAGTGTCCCATTCCACCATCCCCGGCTCATGAGACTTAAACAAGTAAGAGTCTAACACACACGTATGATTATAAATGATATTTGTAAAATAAAGAATTCAAGACATTCCATTAATAAGAATTTCTATAACTAGTGGCCACTCATGGTTCAACCCATAGACATTACCATTACGAGTTCATATATACATTCAACAATGAGTTCTCCCAAAAACCACATTGGCATCAAGTCCTTCAAGGACACCGCTAAATAATACAATTTATAAGCCACAATAACCCAAACAATCCATAAGATGGTAAAGTCTACAACCACATAACGTTTAATTCACTCATGATCGGCCACTAGCTCGAGAAAACTCTAAATGCACATATCCATCTACATATAGCATTAGAACTACGATACAATCCCTTAAAACAAGCAAATGATAAACTAAATCACAATTAACTCAATTTTCTAATTACAAGCAATTTATCATTTATATCAACTTACAAATATATCAACAATTATGCAGATAAGATTGTCTACTTAACTAAATTAGATAGTCAATTCCCACACTAAGAGGTATCTCGATTCTACTATGTAGACAATAATTCGAATATCATTCTAAAACATTTGTAGAAATAAATAAAGCTAAATCATTAATATAAATTAAACATGAATGATAGTTCAAGCATGGAAGATATATGAAAGTAAACTAATCTAACCATTGAAATGAAGGAAAGCTTAAAGGGTGAATCCTCACCTGTTGGATGCCTTGGAGAATTGTTGTGTGATGGGCCAGCCTTCCAGCGCCTTCCTGTCTTAGCATGGAGTGGATGTGCTCTACGTACAAACGCCAATTGTCATGGATGTACGTGGATGAAGGGATGGCCAGAGGTCCACATCATCAGGCGGTCAACCATCGTGTGGATGGAAGGTTACTTGCATATGATGGAGGATGGACGTTCAGCTATTGTGTTTTCAACGTGATTAACAGCTAAGGGTAGGATGTTGATCATAGCTCATTTGCTGGATGGCCCTATTAATTACTGACCATGGATGGTCTTAGATAGCACCGACGGCATAAAGATGCTCACGACCTGCTATGAACAGATTGCTGGCTAGAGGTCCGATATGAATAGAACTCCTGATTTGTTCGTGATCAGGTTGAAAAGGAGAAGATGAAGATCAGAAAGAGGAATTGAAGAAGAAGCTGTAGGTGAAACAGAGGAGATTGTTCATGGCTGCCAGCAGTTCTGATGAAGTTGAAGAATCTGAATTGTAACTGGACGATCTGAGGTTGAAGTTGGAGAATCTGGACGATGCAGATTGGAGCTGGAAGATGAGGATGTCTGCTAGATTTTGAAGATTGGGATTGGAAGATGAGAATCAGCAACTAGAAATTGAAATCAGGGGTTGCAAATCGAAGATCAATAACTGGATGAATGATTGGCTGCTAAATTTGTCGAAGATCTAAAGTGAAGAAGTGGAGATCTGCCTTGGACGTTGGCCTGATCGGGAGGTTGCTTGATCGTGATCGAATCCGAAGTTGCTGGCCATCGATCTATGGTTGTTGGATGCCCTGTGGTGGCTGGACACAGATGAAGGTATCAGATCTATACAAATCTGTGGAGGAGAGGAGATAAGGAAGAGAAAATTAAATGAGAGGGAAGGAATGGAGGAAAAAAGGGTTGCTCTTTGAACCAGAATAACTCTGGACTATGTCACGACTCGCCCAGAACTCGGTAGATACGGCGGAGAAGATAACTCGACCATCAATGGCAGATCCAATCTCCTAGCTTCTTTCTTCGATCTGACTTCGGTGGCATGTCTGGATGAACTCCAGGGAACTTGTAGACGGAATGTTTCGAAGCTCCGACATTATTTGAGTGGTGGGTTTGAGCTTTGAAGAAAATGGCCGATTTTCTCAAGTAGATACCTGGAATGGAGCATCCTCCCTATTGATAGATATCTTCTTTCTTATATTAAACCCTAACTCTCTCCACAACCATTAGATGAGCAATGAACGGTTTAGATTGGCATTCAACTCCACTCCTCTAACCATCTTAACAGAAGAAGCTCCTAGAATCGTGTTTGTTACGCACAGCTCAGCAGTCCTTGCAATCGGAAAATGAGAGGTTTAGATTCTCTCAATGGACGGATGAGAATTGAGGAGAGATATTCACATGGGTTGCCAACATGGCGAGATGAAACGGTTTCTGTTTTCGAATTTATTCTTCCACGCACAGTCTAGCAGTGACTGGATTTGTGCCTACACACGCACAACATCATTTGAAAGAACTTGGGTTTTGGTCGAACCTTCGTCATGGACATGATGAACGGATCAGATCAGTCATTTGATCTCAACTGGTGGACCACAATTCAAACCAACGAACGGTTGTTCGTTCGTTCACACACAACGTGCACCGAATTGGGAAAAGAGAGGATTCTCTCGTTTACTAAGAGAGGTTCGGGTTGAAACCGTTCTGACTAGGTTACAAGTCTAGTGAAGAGCGGGTGTACCCACCCTATGCACAAGCACAACCCTAAAGTGGGGCCCACAATGATGCATTGTATAATCTACACTGTCCATGTAATTCTACATGTCCTTTTAGGACATTTGTCTAGAAATGGGGAAATCCAAAGCTCAGGTGGGCCACACCAATAAATTACACCCCGAATCTTAAATACGGGGTGTTACACTGTGTGACCTTATGAATAAATTGGATGGAAAATAAATGCTATGGTGGGCCCTCTGAAAGTTTTAACGGTGAGAATCATTATTTCCATTATTATTTCTGTTGTGGTCCACTTAAGCTTTGAATATGAATCATTTTTGTATCACACTCTAAAATGATTTCACAAAATGTATGAATGGTGTGGATATAATAAATACATCATTTTAGGGCCGTGTAACTTTGATCTCCTTGAGCTGGAGGAGCTGCAACGCTCGTCTTCGCAAGACACGAACCCACATCAGCCATATCGCTGGTCCGGTCAATCCACTGGAGGTGGCACATCGTTCTGCTTACGGTACTTACCAAGTCGTATTGACGGACTGCGTTGAGGAGCACACAGCGCCAGTGGAGTACCGTGTGCTGCTGGAAAAGCTCGGTAGGCCCCACCATTATGTATTATATATGTGTAGCAATGATTCATATCCAAAGCGTCCACAACAAATAGCAGTGGGGACAATGATTCTCCCCATTAAAACATTCCTAAGGCCCATCATAACGTTTATTTTCCATCAATCTGTTTATAAGGTCACACAAACTTTGATGAAGTGGAAAGATAAATATCATATTGATCCAAAACTTTTGTGACCCCAAAAGGGTTTCAATGGTATGCGTTCAATCTCTCACTATTTTTTGCAGTGTAGTTCGCTTGATCTTTGGATCTATCTTATTTTATAGCTCAAGCCTTACAACGAGCTTGCCAAATAAATGGACGGTTGGGATATAACACATACCTCATGATAAGACCCAAGGAACTTGATGACATCAACACACCAGCCACATCAGTGGTGTGTGGCACGCCAGCCAATTCGCTTCCGACGATTCTCCTTTTTCTTTTGTAAATTCATTTCTGGACTGTTGGATAAAACAGTGGAAGGCCCTATTAGTTCTTTGCTCCACCATGGTATGTATGTTTTAACCATGCCATCTATTCCGTTTACCAGCTCATTTTATGGCATAAGCCCAAATATGAGGTAAAGTGGACAAGGCCAAAGGCAATAGTGGTGACTCATGAATGCCCACCATTAAAAAACTTCTTAAATGCTATATAATGAAGTTGATATTTGTGCTTTTATTCATACAAGTTTGTCTGACTTAATGAAGAGGTTGAATGACAAATAACATTGCAGTCGGTCGATCGTTGGAAGTTTTTAGCTGTGGGCAATCGATGACCACTTTTTCCAGTGTTATTTGCACCTGAGATGTTGATTTTATGGGTTGAGCTAAGTTATGTTGATTTAGGTCTGTTCTAATTTGTGGGCTTTGGGGCCCATCCTAAGCTAGTCGTGGAATCATATCCAGCCATCCAGGTTGTGTGGCTAAATAGACCCCACCAGGTTGCCCACTGGAACATTTTTCAAATTTGGTTTTTTGCAATATCTTGATTTCAAATACATGTGTCCTTTAACATCTTCTTAAGTTTTTAGTAATTATTTACTTATTTATCATTTTCTCAATGTTTGCCTCAATCAATGAAATTATTTAAAGTATTGGTAATAATATCGGCCATGTTAATATATGTTCTTATATCCCCTTGTCATCGATGCATATACAATGACCAACCATTGACAGAGAGCATGAGATGACAGTACTGAATATTGAACGGTTGTGATCAATGCTGGCTAAATTACTTGGTCCAAGAAGATCACCAAGCCCCGAATTCAACAGTCTAGGATGTCACGGGTCGTGTCCTGTAGTTCCCCAAATCCTAGCTATAACTACCCGTGAGCATGGTTTTTTGACTCAGCGACTTAGATGGACTCATTCGATCCTGAGTTGAGTCAGGACTCAACCAAGTCGGGGGTGACTCAGATGAGGATCATGTCATCCTCTGTTCTCAGTACTAAACCATGGTACTGATTAGGATCGGACTCAATCAAGTTCTAGTCGACTGGGCCGAGTTGCATCCGTATCACCCATGCTTGTGAGGCCGTTTCTAATTTCCTTGGTTTTATGCGCTGAGTCAAGTTACTTTGATTTAAGTGGGTTTTAGTTTGTGGGCTGTTGGCCCATCCTAATCTAGTCGTGGAATCATATCCTGCCATCCAGGTTGTGTGGCTAAATGGGGCCCATCAGGTTACCCACTGAAACATTTCAAATTTGGGCCTGAAATTATTCCAAGCCCACTCACATCACACATGTTAATGAATCTTTATGCAACATCAGCAAGATAGGTTTCCATACATCAGTGGACCCAAACATGTACACAGAATTTGAACTACTTATCATATGGACATGAATCTTTACCATATTGGGATTGACTGACGAGCGGCTCTGATCTGACACACGGGTGCTTCATTTCCAAGTGTGAGATGATCGCATCCTCACTAGTGCAATTAGCACCACTAAGTGGGCCCATGTCAGTGCCCTTATTTGACTCAGACTCTGTTGGAATAGAGCTCGAAACAAAGGTCCAAAGACCTGAGGGGTGCCAATGGCGGAATGGATCTGGTTTCTGAGTCCTTGAAAAAAAAAAAACCCCGAACCCCATCAGCACTAGTGGGTTGTGTCAACAGGTTGGGTTTGGATTGGGTCCTATGGTACGTGTACTTAAGCTAATTGGGTCCGTTCTTGCCAGGTCTGAGTCCAGGATCTGATTGTGTTAAGTTCCTATCAAGTCTTACCATGTAGGATTTACATGGTCGGGCCGCTCATGGATGGTTTATGTTGCACCCGAATTTTACAAAAAACTATCTACTTGCGGTAGAACTTACATGCTGGCTCCTTTTTTTAAATTGTTTTCAATAAGCTATCCCATTAATCCAGTAATTAACATTGGAGGAAAGGGAAGGGGTTAAGGGATCAGGTGGCCTCCACCGTGATGTTAATGCGAAATCCACTCCAACCATCAGGTGATTCACCCCATACTAGGCTCTGGGCTAAAATATTAGCCACATCGTGATTCAAGTAGACCACACGACTAGAAAAAATGTATAAGGTAATACTCACCCACCAAAAATTAACTCCATCCATGATTCAAGTTGACTATTTGATTGGAAACAAGATATAGGATTTCTTTGTGAAAGCTACATGGAGGGTCCGATGGAGTACTTTGTTATATTTGGATGGAACAACATGGCCATTAATTAGGTCATCTGCAACATTTGTTTTTAAGTCTGTATGCATATCAATCCGAGTAAGAGTTTTAAAATGGATAGATGAAATTGGGCCTGAGAGAGTAAACGATGGCGTACCAAGGTCGTCGTCATCAAATGGGCCAAGGAGACCATCAGAATCCAGAAATTTCCCGTCGGAAGCAACGGACCCCACTGCTAGGCCCGGTACCCAAAACTGCAAAACTGAAAAGATTGGGCCCGACACCGAATATTGTTGAATTAGATTGATTGAATGGCTGGTCCAACGGGTCCACCATTGCTGTGTGGACGCCCATAGCTAGGAAGGATTTTTTTTGCTAGTCCATAAATGGGCTAACCAAACCAGGCCCAGAACTAATGGGCCTGTCATCGCATTGGATTAGAAGCCAGAGCTTCAGGCCCCACAAGAAGGCCAGACGCCCGGAAGACACCCGCCCTGGCTCCAGCAAAGCTGGCGAGAATGGGCGGAGACCCAGAATCATATCCGTAGTGGGTCTTGTAGCCGGGTTAGCCCGGCAGTAAATGGATGCGGTTTGCGTAGTGTGGTGCACAAAACCAACGGTGTGTTGACGTGGCAAAGTTCTGTGGTCCCACCATTACGTATGTATTATATCCACACCGTCCATCCATTTTGAGAGATTGTTTTAGGCGATGATTTAAAAAATGAGGCAGATTTAAACCGTAAATGGACCACACCGTACAAAGAAGTGGGATGATGATGTCCACTGTTAACGCCTTCTTCTGGCTCAACATTATGTTTATTTGACATCCAACCTGTTCATAGTGTCACAAAGGTAACTCCTAATCAAAAGGGGGGGAAAGATATGCTGGTGTGAATGTACATTAGAGATTTGGATCTATTTACTTTTTGTAATAACGTACTGAAATGAGCCCAAGGAACGGATTGACGGTGTGAATGTACAGAATATTTATGAAGAAGGGCCCCACACTGTGAGGATAGTACGTGTTAGCCGGGTAACTCCTAATCCCCCGTTGATATTATTTTAGATTAAATTGTCCGATCAGAACGATTTTTTATTATTATTATTTATTTATTAATTTTTAATTTTTAAATGGTAGCCTGAGAGAATGTGTTTTGGACTGAAAAAGATTTCAGAACAATCTATTGGATTGTCTAACTTTATTTTTGCAAGCAGGAGCACTATAACTTATTAGTGCTCCGGAAGCAATGGAGCATCTCTCATTTCTTTAATATCTAAATACCGATTTTACCTTGCATCTTACAAATACTACATAATCTTCAAGTTGAGTTTTACCTTTGCTAGACATTTAAGTTTCCTAAATTGAATATCATTCTAATTCTGCAGTATAGTTTTCAGTGATAGCTGTATGTCGAGGACATGTCCAATATCTCCCATTGGAAGCCCTCTCCTCCACCCAAGATCTCCCCAGCATATAAATACTGTGCCTAAAACTCCTTAAGTCCATGCAGTGTGGCCCTCTTTGAGTTTTGGATTAGGCTGCAGGTTTTCGTATATTCAGTGTTCTTGTGATTTATTCCTGATGAATGGGTTTTGATGAAAGATAAACACCATCCATGGTGGCACCACATAGACCTATGGTTGGCATCTCCTCTTCTGATAGTTTGGCCCACCAGGGTTGTGTATCTGGCTGATTTTTGGCCTGAGTCTTGGCATCGTTGAATGTTCCTGATGGATGACATCATGGTGAGCTAGAGGACTTAGATTGTTGCACGCGCTGTAAAAAAACAGGTGTTGTTGAGGATTCTGCTCCAATCAAAAGGGGGGGAAAGATATGCTGGTCGAGAGCAACAATCTGAGCCTTACTGTGGTACACATGCCATGTTTATGCTGGCTTTGTGCATGCTTATGGATTGTCATGCTATGCCAGCATTTGAACAATAGACCCCAAGATAATTGAGGAACTTTTTCCATTTCCGTGCCAGTTAAGTCAGATTGTGAATATTTTCATCATTTTTTTTGTTTGGTTTCAGCATTGCATTGTTTCGAATGGTATTTGTGTTGGTATCTGCATTTAGGAAGTTGTCGAGGTCATGACCGACAATTGGAATGGGTCAAGAGGTGGACCCATCATGGATCGGCTGTGACTAAAAAGCTTGCGCTGTTTGAATGATCATAACAGGTCAATCAGAGGATTTTCCCCTGCTGGATGGCCATCTGTTTTAAACTTCTGTTTGTCCATTGGGAAAGTTTAAGAAATAGGCCGAATTTTAGCCTGTTGCTGATGGTGGTGCATTTCTGGACTGCTTCCTGTACTGTATACATGCCCCAAGATTGCAAGGGTGCAATTTTGTGTTCTTCCTGAGCATTGTGACGAAAGAACCACACCAAAGTTCCATAACTTTGCATCTGCCGTCTGCTATCCTAATTATGATTTTGGGTCAGTCCGTGGCAATCTCTAAAGAATTTGGGATTGTCATCTGAATTCAAGCTTTGACGAGTGTCCTACTCCACCCCATTGACTGATTTCGGATATGGCATTAGTTGAAGTTGGACTCCATGGAGTTGAAAGACCACTTACATTTTACTGTTATGTTTGTAGCTTTAGTTTCATCGGCATCTTTTAATCATCCTCCAACACAGCAACTGATGTTGGTATTTTTGAAATTATGATATTCTGCAGGAGGGATAGCTTCCAATGATGTATATCAAGATCAGATTCAGCAGTTCCTAACAGCAATGAAGTTTCAGCACCATTGGGAAAGAACTGTATATTGTTATATTCATCAATCATCACAGAGGAAAATGAAAAAAAAAAGAGTCTTAAATAGGGAATTTGGAGTACCCCTATTTTATCGGGCTATGGCCACAGTATAGATGCTGGGGAATTGCATTTAAGGGTCAAAATTTCACACGCCGGGTGGACTGGCTGAAGCTGCTGCATTCAGCCTAGGTTTTAGCTGCTGTTACTGGCTGTTCTTCTACCTAATCTGTTGTTGTATGTAACATCAATCACATCTGCAGCAACTTGAAGAAAAATCTAATTACAGTTTCTTTTTCTTCCTCATCTTCACCACCTCTTCTGCTAATTTATTCATTTGATTGAGAATAAAACCGGTTGTTTCACCTTTCTATATTATCCTGGTTTTTATTTCATTTTTATGTTTGTTTCAGAAAATGCTCCAGTGCTCTTAAAGCACCGTTAGTGCTCCTAGTTGCATCAGTTTACTTGGGCAGTTTGATCGATTGATCTGAACTGTCCATCTAGGCCAGAACACATTCCAATGCAAAAATCTCGTTGATCATATGATCAAATCTTTCATTGGTTTGATCATATGATCCTAGCAAATAGATGCATCAAGTTGGTTACTGGACCCATTTTTCGTGTGAATGGTCTTTAACTATCCCCACTGAAGCCACTGATCAAATGGTTATATTTGTTGAATAAGTGTGATGTTTGCATGGTCAACCATGAAATGTGCAGTGGACCTAATGAGCAGTCTGGATGAATGGGTTAGACCGTCGAGGGGTCCTTCAACCAGGAGCACTTGTACTTAGGCTTGTTTGGCTTCAATTGTGTTTGATTAGCCACTTTATTTTAAAAAAATAATAATTGTGGCACACATAAAATTGAAGATCTCCTGTTGAAGGCTTTGTTAATTGCACATGTGTGCACCACCATACATCACACGGCCATCTTGTTGTGTAGGTCTGAGATCAATGGTTCAAATCTTTTGAAGGATGCAACCCCTGAGGAGAAACCTGCCACCACACGGTAATATGGTAAGGTGGCAATGTACGTATGGTAAGGTGGCAATGTACGCTATCATAACTAAAAGGCTTTTAGTCTCTCCTGAGTCGATCCAGATAAAGACTCAATCCATTTGACACCCCAACCCACCCTCAAGCCGTGTCAATGGACCCCTGACTCGAGCAGGTTTTGGCTAAAATCAAGACCGAGCGAGTTGGTTAGAGTAGTTAGTCTTAAAACTCTAATAAAAGCCCATACGTTAGTAGTAATGGAGAATCTTAATTTTGCTAATTACGACTTGGCAAAAAGGGCTTGGGCTATCATACAAGTATTCCAACTTCTAAATGATGGTGAACCGTGTAGGGAGTCTACACAGCCATGGTTCAACCAACATTTTAAAAATGGTGGCAACTCACCATCCTCATGTGTCACTCCTATGCAGCTATTTAGACCATATATAGGGACACATTTTCGATGGAGCATTTCTTGCAAACCGCTGTGACAAACCAATCGCAACCATCCATTTGGTGGTTCTGAAAAGGTCCGTTGAAAGTAAAATAGCATGTAGTTTAAATTCTATGGCTAAAATTAGGTCATTACAGTCATAAGGTGATGGGCACATGTATAGGTGGGACTCGTTACAGATTATTTGACAATCAAGTCAGTCCACCAATCAAGTGCCAAAGTGGGCCCCATCATGAAATATTATCTGGCTCAAAATTCAAGCCAAATGCAGGTGTGCAGGACCTCTTAAAGCAATACATTGAATATGGACCATCACTCATTAGGTGGTTTCTTACATTGATTATAGACCATCCACTGATCTTACTAATCATATGTTTTTCTTACCGGTGTGTTCCGATTAATGACTAGAGCAACTAACACGTATAAAATAGATATATTTATTATTATATTTTTGCAGAAAGGTGGGAGCACACCACCTATAATTTTATTGATACTTGAAAATTATATACATAAGAGGGGAACATATTGGGCAGTCCCCTCCCTAAATTCTAATTACTAAGTTTTCTATTACAACTATTGTAAAAAAGTACTAACCAAAAAAAAAAAAAAAAAACCCACTATAAAGCTTTCACAACTAGGTAGCAAACAATCATTCATTATTCATGACCTGTATTTCCAAGTAACTTCTTCAATCTAACATCTTGCAAAGTGACAGCTGTAAAGAAGTCTTTCTTTCATCTCATCAACGAAAAGGTAATAGGCAATCCTCCAAGCTTTCTTGAGCACTAAAACGCCACAAAAGGCCCAAAACCCCACAACAAATCCTGGTGCCAACGCAGAGTAAAACCAAACCATTTCATGTGCTCTATCATCTTTTTTTAAATCACCACCAACAGGCATTGAACTTTGAGAAGTCTCATCACTATGACACTTATTTGGAAGAGGAGGTCCACAGAGATCGTTGTTGCCCATATAAATAGAAGGATCTGTAAGTGTCTGGAGCTGATTTCCCGATGGAATTTTTCCCGACAAGTTGTTATTTGAGAAGTTCAAGTAACTTAGAAAAGTTAAATTTGACATGCTCAGAGGAATTGTACCCCAAAGCTGATTTCTGGAGAAATCAAGAGACTCTAGCAAGGCTAATTTACCAATCTTGTCTGGGATCTTTCCAGTCAAATGGTTTCCAGAAAAGTTTAAGACACGCAATCCCAAAAGAGTTGTAAGTTCTTTAGGGATTTCTCCTGATAAGTTATTGCTTGAAAGGTCCATGCATGTAACCAGTGAAATTGTTCTAGTGTATTCAAGCGTCTTCCCCTTGACTGACACAAGCAAGCTTTCCTTGTAATAAGCTTCTGTTCCATTCAAAAGAAAGTTGTCTGTCTTCTGCTCAATCTTCATGGCCGTGATATTCTGAAGACTTTGAGGAATTGAACTAGATAAACAATTTTGTCCCAAATCAAGGACCTGAAGAGAAGTAATGTTGAACAATTGTGGTGAGATGTTACCAGTAAACATATTGGATCGCAAATGCAGAATTCTTAAATCTGGAAAGGTTTTTCCAATCCAAGTGGGAATATGACCTGAGAAATTGTTCTGTCCAAGGTCAAGAGTCACCAAACGAGTACATTTCTTCAAAGATGAAAGGATTTTTCCGGATAGGCTATTGTTGCTCAAGTGCATTGTTCGAAGTTGATGTAACAGACCCAAAGATATGGGAATTCTTCCGGATAAACGGTTCTTGCTGAAATCAAGTGCCTCGAGGTCTACACAGTCACCCAATCTTAATGGAATGGTGCCACTTATATTGTTTTGGGAAAGATCAAGGACAACAAGTGCCTTCATTTTGCCTATGGATAAGGGAATTATGCCACTGATTTGGTTACTTCGGGCAGAAAAGACATGTAAATTGTGCATTGTGGATGTAAAATTGGGTGGGATTGGCCTAGAAAATTGATTGTTGGAGAGATCAAGTACTCCAGCTCCATTCAATAGGCAAGGTATGGGACCACTGAAATTATTTGAACTCAAATCAATGTTGGCATAATAAGATGTCATTTTTAGAGGGTTGGGTAATTGGCCAGAAATCTCGTTATTTGAGAGGTTCAGTGAAGAAAGTTGGGGTGTTAAATCCCAAAACCATGTGGGGATGATGTCAGAGATGGCTGTGTTAGAGAGATCCAATTTGCGTACGCGATTTTGCCTTTGTAGCCAGGGAGGAAACCGAGGACCTAAATGACATGATCGTATATCAATGTAAGAAAGCTGAAATGGAGGGACCCAATGAGGGTGTAGATTAAAAGCCAAAGAATTAAAAGACAAATCTAAGTAAAACAAATTTTTGAGGTTTTCAAAATGAGTTTTAGACACGTTTCCTATCATGGAGTTGTAAGAGAGGTCAAGCCTAGACAAGTTAGAAAGTTGTCCTAAAGTTGTTGGAATTGTCCCATTCAACTGATTCCTACCGAGATCTAAATGTTGCAAGGAAGACAATCCTCCAAGAGCTGCAGGGATACTCCCATTCAACTGATTGCCACTGAGAACTAAATATTTCAAGGAAGACAATCCTCCAAGAGCTGCAGGGATACTCCCATTCAACTGATTCGATGAGAGATCTAAAGATTGCAAGGAAGACAATCCTCCAAGAGCTGCAGGGATACTCCCATTCAACTGATTCGATGAGAGATCTAAAGATTGCAAGGAAGACAATCCTCCAAGAGCTGCAGGGATACTCCCATTCAACTGATTCCATGAGAGATCTAAAGATTGCAAAGAAGACAATCCTCCAAGAGCTGCAGGGATTTGGCCCAGCATGCGTTGGTGGATAAAAAGGTTCTTTAGATTTTTTAGTTCATTGAACCATTCAGGAATGGGCGCCCAGCCTCCATACAAAAACAGGCTCTCTAAATTGACAAGCTTAGTTATAGCTCTTGGAATGCAACCTCTTATATTCTCATCGAATGAGAAAGAGAGGGACTTAAGTGATGTGATATTCCAAATAGAATTGGAGATTCCTCCATGCAGCTCATTGAAAATTAGAATCAGTAGCTTCAGTTTACTCCAACTGCCTTCAGGGAGTTGTGAACAGTTAGGACAGAGATATCCACCCGGCTGCAACTCTTCCAAGTTGGGAAGTTGTGAAAATTGGTAAGGAACTGGACCATCAAAATTGTTATCGAAGAGATTTAAAGACACAAGGCTGCTAATGTTAGCTATCCACTTTGGAATTCTAGACTTGAATTCATTCCAAGGGAGATCAAGGACACGGAGAGATGTGAAATTAACAGAAGAAAGAGTTGGAGAAATATATGAAAGACCACAAAATGGTAAGCGTGGCTCAACGAGGGAAGGACACTTGTTCATTACGTGGACCCAATCATGGCTTGCCATGGAAAGGTCCACATCAGACATGTCGAGGTACTTTAGAGAAGGTAGGCTTGTCAACCACCACAGGTTTTTGGCACTCAAGCACTCTTCATCTGAAGTAAGCTTCAAGGAAATGAGGTGAGAGAGGTTTCCAAGCTGACGAGGGATTCTCCCTCTGAACCCTGCATCTGACAAGTACAAATGCCTCAACTCCTTCATGGAACCCAAAAACTGTGGAATTGGGATATCATAAAAAGCATTGTAGCTCAAGTCCAACAACTGAAGATGCTTCAGTTCAACCACAGCTGGATCAATTCTGCCACTTAGACTGTAGTCATCGGCATGGAGGTCGAGTTTAAGAACATACCCAGTCATGTTGTGGCAGGTAATTCCTCTCCATTTACAGCAGTCTGAGGCTTCATCATCCCATGAAGAGAGAATTTTGAAAGGATGGTCGAGAGCCTTCCGAAAAGTGGTGAGAGCTTTTCTCTGGGAATCCAAGCAACTACCACTCACCTTCCAATATCCTCCACAGTATATCAGCATATTTAAAAGAAAGACGAAAATAAGAAACCCACTTCTCTCCATTCCTTCTCTCTCAGCTCCAGAAAAGGGAATGAAAATTAGCTTCTTTTATAATTTCTCCCTTCTCATCCTTCATTTATAGGATTCTGACGTGCAGGACACGTGGCCCAGGGGTCACCACGGAATCCGAGTCTATACTACACTATGACATGACAGCTCACCACCGTTTTCTCGGGAGACAATCTTAACGTAAGTACTGTATATCGAGTTATCCACTTCAAATGGTTGAAAAGTCATAATGGTGGTGAACCATCAAATGAGTAGGCTATAGAATTACGTACGGAGTGCGGATGCCGGAAGCGGATTGGCTGGTGTACCACACTGCTATATATAGCTGATGTATTGACGTCGGCAAGTTATGTGGGTCACATCATGAGGTATATATTATATCCAAACCGTCCATCCATTTTACGAGATCTTCTTAAGGCATGAACCGAAAAATAAGAAAAATCTAACGATCAAGTGGACCACACTGCAAAAAGCAGTGGGGGATAGAACGTACCATTGAAACCCTTTTGAGGTCACAGAAGTTTAGGATCAATATGAAATTTGTTTTTACTCTTCTTCCATGTAATTTTTAAGTTATTAACAAATTGGATGGAAAATAAATGTTATAATAGGCCCTATGAATTTTTTAACAGTGAAAATCATTATCCCCCAACTATTTTTGGTGTGGTCCATTTGAGCTTTGAATATTATTCATTTTTTGGCCAATTATCTAAAATGATCTATAAAAATGAATGAACTGTGTGGATATAATAAATATATCATTGTGGAACCCATGTAACATCTATCTCCTTTGAACCGTTCATACCATTCGGTGCTCGAGGAGCGTCGGCGCTCGTCTTCGCACGACACGTATCTACACCAGCCACATAAAATTGTCTAAATACAAAACTCAAGGGAAGCGGATTGGCTGGTGTAGCACACCCCAGCTATATACGTGGTGTATTTACCTAAGTAAGTTTTGCGGGTCTCATCATGAGGTATATGTTATATCCAAAACAGTACATCTCGCCCTAAGGCTTTGGCCGAAAAATGAGAAAGATCTAAAGATAAGATGGACAACACTACAAAAAGCAATGGGTGATTGAACGTCTACCATTGAAACTATTTTGGGGATCAAAAAAGTTTTGGATCAATGTGAAATTTGTTTGTCCTCTTCATCCAGGTATCTTCGACCTTATGAACAGATTGGATGGAAAATAAACGTTATAGGAGAATACAAATATTTTAATGGTGAAAATCATTATCCACGCTGCCATTTTTGGTGTGGTCGATTTGAGCTTTGGATATGATTCATTTTTTGAATAATTCTTTAAAATGATCTCAAAAAATGGATGAACGTTGTTGATATAATAAATACATCATGGTGAGGCCCATGTAACTTTGATCTCCTTTAAACCGTTTGTACAACTTGGAGGTCGAGGACCGTCGCCGTTGTCTTGGCATGTGTGGGTACGGACGCGGATTGCGTCCTACCCCGCCCGGACGGTAATCTGTCCAGGCAGGGCTATGTGGGGCCCATCATGATGTAAGTGTTTTATCTAAGCCGTTAATCGTTTTTCTCAGATTATTTTAGGGTATGCCCCAAAAAATGAAGAATATAAAAAATTCTAATGGACCACATCAAAGTAAGTTGCTGTGATTATGACACCCACCGTTGAAACCTTTCTAAGGGCCAACGTGATGTTTTTTATTATTATTATTATTATTTTTTTTTTTTTACCATATAACCTATTCATAATGCCATGAAGATGTGGATGAAGTGAAAACAAAAATATCAGCTTGATCCGAAGCTTATCCAGCTCCCAAGAAGTTTTTAATGGTGGACATTCAATCCCCACTTTGTGATCCACTTAATCTCTTGACCTGCCTTAGTTTTTGGCTCATACCCTAAAATGATCTGAGAAAAACAATTAACGGCGTAGATAAAACACTTACATCATGGTGGGCCCCACATAGCCCTGCCCGGACGGATTACCGTATGGGCGGGGGTAGGGCGCAATCCGCGTCCGTGTGGGTACACCAGCCAATCCGCTTCCAAACTCAAGTGTGGAGTACGTTAGGAAAATATGTAGGTAAATTCCTACCGTTGAAACTTACCTGGGTCCACCGTGATACCGTTCATAAGGTCATTCCTACTTAGGATAAATTGAAAATATAAAAACTAGCGTGATTCTAAACTTATGTGCCCCACGCATGTTTCAACGGTGGAAGTCCAATGCTCTGTCTTGTGACCCACTTGATTTTTGTATTTGTGTCAGTTTTGTGCCAATGTTCTAAAATGATCTAGAAAAACGGACGGAGAGGATGGATTTACAACAAATAACATGGTGGGCCCTTAGATCCCCAGCTTGTTCTGAACTCGGTAAACCAGCAATGTGAGTGATACCCTGACTGTAGGGCCCACTTTGATGCATGCATTGTATATGAACACGTCTGTCTGTTTTGAAAACTTATTTCGCTACAAGAAAAGGGGGCTTTAGCCTCAGTTCAAAACTGTGGTTAAAAAGGTTAAAAACTTAGGCTAAAGCCTTTAGCCTCAGTTTTGTCTCAGTTATCCAAACCGAGGTTGAAAACCCCGTGGCTAAAGGCTTTAGCCTCAGTTTTAGCAACCGAGGCTAAAATGACTTTTATAGCCTCAGTTCTTCAAATGAGGCTAAAAACTTTTTTAGCTTCAATTTTCTCGAAATGAGGCTAAATCAAAATTTTAGCCTCCATTGTTTTCAAATGAGACTAAATCCAAATTTTAGCCACAATTGCCTCCAACCGAAGCTAAATCTATTTTTAACCTCGGTTCTCAACAACCGAGGCTAATGCCTTTAGCCACGGGAGTTGTAGTCTCAGTTTAAGTAACTAAGGCAAAACTGAGACTAAAGATAGATTTAGCCTTCGTTGACATCAATTGAGGCTAAAATCAATTTCTAACATCATTTATCAATAATCGAGGCTAAATCATTTATTTTAACACATTCATAAACTTGTGCATAGTCAGTCAGATCCACAACATTAGTTACAATATTTTAATGGGTTTTTCCTCTCAAATAAAACCCAAGAAAATCCAAAAAGAGTATTCAATTCTTAGTCAAATAGACTTGGAATCCCAATCCATAAAACATGAAAAAACATAAAGAAAAAGAAAACGAAAGAAGAAAAACAGAGATTGGTTTTCTCCCTCAGTCCAAGAGACTTGAAATCTCAACACAAACAGAGAAACCATGGAAATAAGATGGAAATCTCTCTCTGAGTTCGGCAAAGAACTCAAAAAAGTCAGGTATTAAATTTAAACTGCAAAATAAAATCACACCATAATCTGTTCTCCCAATGATGGATTCCCAGCAATAAGCCTGTGTGCATATTCTGCCCTTTCAGATAGCATAAACATGTCTCTGAGCAGTTTATAGGTCTTGGAGAAGGTGACATGCAGCTGTTTCGATTGAGTTCTTCAGCTAGATCAACTTCCTTGATGAAGTAGGTTGAGAAGGGAGAGAAGATTGGATTGGTTGGTTTCCATTCTGTTACTGAGTTTGGAAATTCAATCAGGGGTAAGCATTTAGATTCCTGGAGGGAAAAGAAAAAAGAATTGATCAGCCAAAAGAAGAGAGAATGTTTTTAGAAAATTAGTCCTAAGACACCATTTAACAAAAATTGTTGGCCGGGCCATGTTTTAGTCTTTGTTTGAATGGACACAGATGGGGCCCACTAATCCACAAATCTGCGGTTCTTAACAAGGATTGAAAAACATTAACAATGAAGAATGCATTGACAAGATTTCTATAACTAATGAGCATAGAAAGATTTTCACTCCAAAATAAATATGGTAGGGCACAACATGAATCACCCTTCTAAAAAATCAGGCTGATCTGCTCACTGAGAGGACCACACCTGTACATTGAGTCAGACTGCCAGTTGCCCATTGATTCCAACGGTGTGGTACACACGATGAGTAGACGGTCATTTTTGTGACAGGTGATCTTCATAGTGGGGCCTACCCGATTCAAAGTACATTTTGGTAGAAAACATGGTACAGTACCACGAGTTGTGCTACCTTATAGCTGGTCAGTTCTTGAACAGAACATGATTAGACACTGTTGAATATAAGAATTGGGTGTAACATCTCCTGCCACTAAACCCAATTAAGAAAAAAATGATTAGTGTTTAGATACAACTGTATATAAGACCCAAATAAGACAGCTGAAAGATTAAAAGAGGAGTATTCAGTTTCTATTTAGATATTAAAGCCCAGAAGCAACAACGCAATTGCCTTAAATGGAGGAAATAAAGGGGAAAAAATTTGCTAATGACAAACCATCATCCAAATAATTATAGATGCAATTACAGAAGTTGGAAATTCAAAGTCACCTTCTCAATCTGTGTTTCTTGTTTATTAAAAGTAAATGATGAATTCGTTTGTCTCCAGCTTGATCGTGGAGCTGGCTACATGCTCTGCAGAGGCATTTCCTAGTATCGAGGCTCCAGTTGAAGGTATTACACAATGGTATCAGCTGGCATATCAGTCAACTTGCTGGCTGATATGATCAAGGCTGCATCATTGTGACCGACACTACCCCGTAATGTTGAATTTATTCTCTTTGGGGAAAAAATCTAAAAAATTATTTGTAAAATTATTTAAAATGTGAGTATATCAAATATGTAGTCTTTTTGGGTTTTGGACAAGTATTGATGGTATAACAGGCCCTTCTTTGGTAAGAATGTTGTCTATCTGTTAGAGTCAGCTTAACCAAAATGGTCCACTCCGCTTCGGTTTATTGAATCCAACTCAAATATTGAGCTTTCTCATCTATAAATGATGGAATGCATTAAGGCAAAATCTAATATTCGATAGGTAAATGTTATTATTGTCTGATGGGAACATATAACAGACGTGAAATGTAATAGTCTGGCAATCAAGGCCATTCACTAGAAACCCCTGCCATGGATGGGCCACAGACCAAAATCAACTTATCGGACAATGTCATTCTCTCTGGCAACTTGTAGAAGAGTAAGACGGCATCTTTACTAGACAACTAATTCAAATTATACTTCATGCATCACTACAACTATTAGAAACTGAAAATACCTTGGATATTATAACTGTAATGTATCTTCCACAGCAACAACTCATTAGAACAACCCTTCAGTTTCCATCCAAGTTATGATCATTGAGAACATGACACATCCAAGAGCCAAAAAGAATAATTACTATCCTGTATCTTTTTTTGGTTGAAATAAACATTCTTCTCTTAAACAGTTGAGGAAATCAAACAAACAACTGGATGATAGGAATATCAAAAAGAAAAGAAAAAAAAAACCTTTGCCGATTTTCTGCTTACCTATAGCATACAGAGGAGTTTTTGTATCCTTCAATCCTCGAAAGACCCCTTGCATGGCCAGAGATAAAAGAACAGCAGGAGCACCGAGCGACCTCAATGTCAAGTATATCGTCGAGCAGGGGATAGCATAGGGGAATCCTATCAAGATGAAAATGTGAGAATTTAAATGCATATAAAAGATATATCCATATGCATCTCTGTATGAATAGATCAAGATATATATTAGAGTTTCTATGATATATTTAAAAAGAAAATTAGATTTGGAATAATTTGTGAATTGTTTAGTAATTGGGTATTTGGTAATGGTAACAGCTGGTCGTATGACTTTTACGATTCAGGTCGTATGACTTGTTCACTGCATTGCAAACCAACTGTACAAAATGAGTAGAAGAAATCATTTCTGAACAGCTTGAGAAGTCCTGCTTTGTCTACTTGTTTACTTGTAAGAGTAGGATCTAGAATCCTTTCTCCCCACACATGACAATGTTGCACATGTGAGATCCATGCTGCTCAGTAGGTAGGCCCCACTGTGCATGTGTCATGGCACAAAAACCCTACAATTATCAGGTGAGCCATGAGCCAAACTTACTGGATGTGGAGAATGTAACAATCCTTTTTAAACATCCATTTTCGTTGTACATGTGGCCCGTCTGATGACCAGACAACCCTGATATTCAAGCTAAGGCACATATGCAGTGGGATCCACCGAATTAATGGCCTGGATCTCGCAAAATGACATATCCTTCAACATAGGCATCAAAAGCTACAATACAAAATATATGGATCACACACAAATGCATACATGCATATGCATACAGATAAGTTGGTTAATTAAGGGTAGGTGTGACTTACAGGACTAGATCCTTTTAAAGCCCTTGCCCGTGTAAATGACAAATTGCCCGCTAAGAATGAACCACCTTTTTGAAAAACCTTCTGTGGGTTACGTCCCTCAGCTGGCCACCTATGTAAAGAGGAAGCTGTTGTTGCAACCCATATACTATCATCTTGCAAGGCCAACTGTAAGATGGGGTGTTCCTTTGTGCAAAGCAAAATGCTCTCCCTTGTTGACAAGTCCGTCGGTACAAGCTGAGACAGGATCGATTCATGCAGAAAAAGACAAGTGTGACAAAGATGTTAAACAAGAAAAAGATTGGCAGAATCAGAAAAAATTGAGAAAACTATCGGTAAAATTTGTCATAGTATGTTATTTACAGAGAGGTCCCTTCCACCACTATAAACATGGCTGAACATTGGGGTGCTCGCAAGTGCCCAAACAAAATCTGTATGGACATAGATAGAATGAACGCATCGGCTTGTACCGAGATCCCAGAGTCTACAAAAGAAAACAACATGCAAATGCTTCTCATAACACTGTAAATGGGTAATGTCTACCTAGAAAAAAATTAAAATAAAATAAAATAAAAAATACACAAAGCACCAGCAAAGCTCTGATATTCCATTCTTGTCTTCTGTGTCAGTGCTGAAAATCAGCAAATTCACCATTTCAGAGCTGAAAGCTTGGCTGTAATTTACCCAAATTTGTTCCGAATGTTGTGGCCCAACTTAGTTCTGGATCGGGCTGATATTCGGGACCTGAGGATAATAAAGGTAGGATGCACTAGTAGCAAAAGAAAAGGGAAAAAATAAAATAAAAGAGATAAGAAACAAGTAGTTGAAAACAAAATTATAATCCAGAAAGCAATTGAAGTTGTAAACATAGTTGTAATGCTAACAGTAATGATCTTTTTGAACCTTAAGTTATATAGAGTTGATAGGTGAATCATATTTTGTTATCAGTTGAAAGAGAAACCTGAATCTAAACATAGAGAAAAAATGCATAACAAAAGCTAAGAAGTATTGAACACACGAGTAGATTGGGGGATGTTACAGTGTGTATGGTTTATTTGGCAGGCAACGCAAACAACAGAGTTTCAAAATGCCAATGCCATATGTGAAATCCTCACACCCACAATTTGGACATGGACATTTTTTCTATAGAAAAAAAAAAGGTCATTCAGTTGAAAACTTTCAATTTTCTCATTTACCTTGTCATAGCATTGGAATTCTCCAATACCAGGGAATCTCCAAGTACCATTGCTTTCTGGATAAGATGGATACCTCAGCTCACCACAGGGGCCCATGCCAACTTGAATTTCCTGACAAAACAAATTCAAATGAGTGACGTGAGATTAAAGATCCATCTAGAATCATGGAAAAGGAAATGAAAGGAGCGTATCGCTAGGCCCTTAGATGCAATATTTTATATATTGGAGTAAAAGGTGATTCAAGATACAGAGCTCCTGATTCATTGGACAGACCAAACGGATAAGGGAGGTTTTTTAAATCTATATCTATATATGTCACTGCCACCACCATCATCACAGACTTGTCCCAGCTTTTTGGAATCCTAATTGGCTAATCAAAGATTGAAACAGAATTCTCATATATTACCTGTTAACACAAGTAAATGGTAGTTTGTAATCTTATTGTATTTTTTTTTTTCTTTTTTAATGTAGCTGAACTTTGATTTTAAGGTTAAGTTTTAAAGTTAGATACTTAAGAAGGTGGGTGTTTCTCTTTTCTTTTGCAGGTAGTTCTCTTGATTGGATCTTGGTTAAGTTGAATTTTTAGGTAAGCTTTAAAGCTAAGATGTAAGTTGTAAAATGAAATTCGGAGGTAAGTTTTCAAAGGGAATTGAGGCCTTACCACAATCACTCCTCCAAGATAGTCCTTACACGCCCACCTCCATGCACATGCAGACCTGGTTCATTCATCAAGTGGGGTCCACTGAACATGCACCGTCCTAACAATTAGGCAGGTCCCTTCATCGGAGAGGTGCTGTCCACATTGAATATGGACCTTTGGTCATTTTTCTCTAACCATCTATTTTTCTCATAAAGGCGTAACTTACCTGATGAATGGGCAACCCGCAACAATGATGCCCCACAGATGATGAATGTGCAGGATCTCACACATATGGCACATTGCATGTATGTAGTGAGGTCCGTCTGTCTCACTTGAGAGAGTCCTCCAAACAGGGCTTGAACAGGGAACATGTGTAAGAGATCCGAGATACTCATCAGGTGGTCCTGCTGTGAATGTGACCTGGGTCCATAGATCAGGTTAGCCAACAATACAAACCGATGGATTTTGAGCACTGAATTGAATCATTCCCCATCCTCCCTAATCTTATTTCCACCTCAATGGTGATGAGACCTAAATGATCATTTAGGTAAATAACCAATTTACACAAATTATTGCTCTCCTAAACTTGTCCCATGTCCTTTCCTGACCCTGCAGTCCAAATATCAGAGTCATGATTTGAAATCCAATACCAGTATAACATCATAATGTAGCAAAATTCAGATGCTTCATTACCTAGGAAATAATCATTTCCCTCTCCAATCAATAAAACCGATTCGTTTGTGTACATTGGAGGTTAAGCGTGATCATAGAAATAAATCAATGTGTATTCTCAATCAACACTCAACCACCCACAAGAACATAATAAAATTTCTTTTGATCTCCGAATTCCAAAATATATGAGATTACTAAAATTCATGTTTTTTGAAAGATTACTAAAATTCACATGAAATGCTTAGAAGCAGAAACAGGTAAAAGGATGAAGGTCAATGTACCTTGAAGTGAACCCTCAGATCCGACCCCCTGGCCTTGCAGGTTGAGAAAGCAAATACAACAAAAACAGATTAGAAAATAAATTTCTGAAACCAAAACTTCCTACATGCTTTTGACCTTTCAAGCGTAATCCAAATGACCATACAACGAATTGAGCTTGCATCTAACAGGCTTGAACCCTGAACCATGAGGAGGTAGAAATGAAAAGAATTGAGCTTACCTTGAACTGATTTAGATCTAGATCTGAATGATACGTTTTCAGCCAAGAGATTTAAGAAAAAAAGAAAGAAAGACACCAACCATGGAAAGAACAGTATATAACGTAAAACAGTTTTTCAACTGTACCAGAAAGCACAAAGATGATGAACTGGTGATTAATAAATTCTCTGTTCCAAAGCAACAAACCTACCACATTAGTCAAGAACCTACATTTTCACGTGCCAGTTCTTCCTCAGGAGAATTCTTTTGAGGTAAAGCCACTCTCATGCAAGTCACACTACACAAAGTAGACAATGCAAACACAGCTACATACTGTTAGAAAAACTATATACGAAAACTTTAGATGGTGATTAGAAATATGGCACACAAGTGAGAAATTGCATATAACATGGCATACTCGTAATGGAGTTCATTAGCAAACAAAGCATGAAGCAAAAAAGCATGGCCCACCTTTTTCCAATCTGCAACCCTCATTTCATGACAGCTCTTCGATTCTTTCGCATGTCAAACACATAAATACACATAAATACGACTTGACCTGAAAAAGAAAGGACCAACTATTCAATGATGGTGAACTACAAAAAATAAAGGGATCACAAAACCCATGATGGTGAACTACAAAAAACTCATGAAATGTAATAAAACATAAATATATATGTAAAAGATCACACATAAATGAATCTCAGCAAAAAACTACCTATTGATTCTTTGGAACCTTCGACTGAGGTCCCTCAGCCTCAGGTCTATCCCTAGGAGTGGATACTGAGTCAGCCTCTACATTTAGTACATTACCCGAAGTTTGGTCCGTTGCAGCCAATGAGTTCATAGTATCTCTCATTCATGCCATCATCTGCTCTGTTATTCGCTCTGTCATCCGTTGCTCCATCTGCTCCGTTATTCGCTCTGTCATCCATTGCTTCATCTGCTCTAGATGCTTAGCCATCTGTTCTTTCATCCGCTCCTCCACCAGTTGCTCTACCCGCTCATTCATGTGTCGTCGCAACTCATCAGTCTCCCTCCTGAGTTCTGCAATGGTATTTCTCATGCCCCATAACGTGGAAGCTGTGGGACCTAACCCCATCATGCGGACCCGACCTGGATGCTCTGGTCCCAATATCTGGGATAAAAGATCGTCTCGGGCAGTGCTACTCTGAGAGAACTCAGCAGTTTGAGTTGCCCGTAACTCCTCGATCATTTCCTGCAGTGTAGAAAAATATTAAATAAGTTGTTCAATATCATGACTTAATGAAAAATATTAATTGAGATGTCAATGATTGATAAATTTCTACATACAATAACATGAGCCGACTCCTCATTCACAACACTCCCATCTTTCTTCCGATGAGTCATTATGAACAACGTTGCCCGATCAGGAGACTCTCCACCAAGATTCTTTGCCCGCTTTTTCCATGTAAAAACAAATAAGTTGGTAACAATCATATTAAAGCAGAATGATGGCATTTCAAGTTTAAAAATCAAAGAAGAATTTACCTCTTCTTCACGCACTTGAGCAAAGCTCCTTGAGCCGACAGTGTGGGCCATACGATGCTTACTGCGGTTGATTTTATTCCTTTGAGTGCGGGCCTATAATGTGACATAGTAAAATAACTAAATTTTAATATAAATAACAATATACACCAACATGGATATAATTTTTCTTTATGTTTAATTTTTACCTGTCCTTCATCACTTGACCAATAGGTGACGAGCCACTTCCAGTGTGTCGGCTCCACTCAATCAGGACAGTGAGCTAGTCGTTCCTCATTAGTCAAATATCGGTTGTAGTGTTCTTTTTTTAACCTCTTTTTCCACTCTTTCCATGAAGCTCCGATGGACCTCATTACCCAATTTCGACGCTCCTCGTCGATATTCCAATTGATCTGCAATACATCAATTATCGATTATACTTAGTATACAAAATACAAAAAGAGTAATTGAATTTTTGATTTCATATTACCTTCACTTCATTCCAAATATCGTTCTTGTTAGATAGTGGCACATGATGCCAACTATCATGATCAAGAGGTGCTAAGCGCCCATTCCTAGATAAAATGCCCAGCCACCTTGTAAATTCGGTGTACTTGTGTCCAATGGGCTGCCCATATTTATTCCAACTGATATTCAGCTGCTTATTGGGTGGCAAGTTCACCACCTCGCTAATGACTGTAGGGCCTCGAAATCGTCTATTATGAATACCACCCTCTTTATGAAACAAAAGAATAGATATGAGCATTCTAAATATTTGAAATATAATATCTATATTTAATTAAATCAAGAACAGAACAAAACTATAAAAGTTACAAGCTTAACTTCACTTCACTTAAATTATATATTTATATACCCGAAGTCGGTGTTGAACTATCTGAACTCTGTCCGACCTGGCTGGTGGTCGAGATCAGGTCCATAAAGCTCGAATGAGATGGTCGGAGGTTGACATCTTCATTTCCTTCACAATATGAAAATAATATATGTAATGAGATTGGAGTTAACCAAATAATTGTGAGCATAAAAAAAAAAAAGAAGCATGCATCACATTTGTGTTAGGCATCAATACCTAATCATCAGATTTCGACCCAGAATTGTGGTCCTCTTTAATCAAATTAGATAAGTTTTGTGGAGTGTTAACTTTGTTTCCCTCCACATCCGCCCTATCCCAACTCACATTATCATCATTGGCAAGCATAGTCACTTCCAATGTATGATTAATGCAAGGCATGCTCTGAAGGTATGTATCATTATCAACAAACGAATCATTTATGCCCATTTCGAATAAATCCCTTGGTTTTGACTTGATAACAACATGCCAATCACGATCTATGGGATCGGGGACATAGAATACCTGTTGTACTTGGGTTGCTAAGACATATGGTTTATCATACAGGTTCCGACCAGTATGCCATAATTGTTTGAAATTCACGAGCGTGAACCCAAATTCATCCTTCTTGATTCCCCTGTCCTGAGTTCTTACATCCACCCAATCACACCTAAATAATACAACTTTCTTGGACCCACAACAATCCAACTTGATAATGTCTGTTAAAACACCATAGTAATCCACATCCCCTATAATAGGGTTTTTGTCACTTGTACTTGCAAAGCTTGATGTCTTTGCCATCACTACAACTCCACTATTCTGTGTTTTCAAGTCCTTCTCGCGGTCTCTTGTACGAAACCTGAAACCATTAATGATGTATCCTTTAAATCTTCTTGCAACAGTATTAGGGCCCCGGGCCAGGCTTCTAACTTCTTTCGGAACTTGATCATTCCCAACATGGTCCACATGCTTCCCAAGCCAATCTGGAAACTTTTCATTATGGATGCGTTCTAGGAGCCTCGGTGCTCTTCAGGGCATCTCCTTCTTAATCACTTTCTTGTGTTCACTGCATTTTATTCAATTCGATGAATAAGTTATAAACAAGTGAGATTCTTATAAATTATCGTTACAAATAAAACTACTCTTACTCAATGAATGGTGCGACCGCATTGGTGTTGAACAACACATATCTATGTGCCTGTGTCTTATCAACATATTCGATAATAAACACGTCAATCTTTCCCAATGGACGACCTACTACCGCATCCCTAAAGTCCTCATTTCGAATCGGTCTGTTGAATCTTGTCTCAACACCATGTAAGTACTGAGAGCAGAATGTTAGGCATTCTTCAGCTAGGTACCCCTCTGCAATCGAACCTTCTGGCCGACTTCTGTTTCGAACGTAGGACTTTAGTCTCTGTAGGTACCTATAGTCACATAATAGACATGTAAGTATACATGATTTTTATCTATTACAATAAGATAAATGAAAGTTCATATTGAGACCTTAAAACAAACCTTTCAATTGGGTACATCCAGCAGTACTGTACTGGCCTAGCTAACATTGCCTCGTTGGCTAAATGTATAGGCAAATGCACCATGATATCAAAGAACGACGGCGGAAAGATCCTCTCTAAATGGGAAATCGTTAAAGCAATCTGAGATTCAAGAAACTTGAAATCCTGCATCCGGCCAACCTTGGAACACAAATCTCTAAAGAATCCGCTTAATTCAATTAGGATTGAGCTCACGTTTGGAGGTAATGTCCTTCGCACGATGATCGAAAGTATTTGTTGCATCAAAACATGAGTGTCATGGCTCTTGAGTCCTAAAATCTTCTTCATTTTGAGATTGGTACATCGTGAGATATTACTCGCATAGCCATCTGGTACCTTCATGTTCTTTATGACTCTGTAGAAATCATCCTTCTCCTTATTTGCCATTGTAAAGCACGCAGGAGGCAAATATGTTTTGCCTGATGGTCTCTGCTTTGGGTGAAGTGTCCGTCTTATCTTCATTTCTTAGAGGTCCAGACGAGACTTCACATTGTCCTTTGTCTTCCCGTCAATGTTCAACAACGTCCCAAGAACATTGTCGCACACATTCTTCTCGATGTGCATCACATCAAGGCTGTGACGCAATATATTACCTGCCCAGTATGGTAAATCAAAGAAGATACTTCTCTTCTTCCAACAAGATGCCTTTCCTTTTTCCTTATTATTGTCTCGATTTCTCTTCTTTTCAACTTTGGTATCAAACTTCTTTCCAAATATTATGTTAATTTTGCTCACTTGAGCTAACACTTCATTTCCAGATAGTTTTTTTAACACCTCTCTCAACTCCAGCTTTCCATTAAAGTTCCTTTTATCATTTCTATACCTATGATCTCTATCCAAGAATCGACGATGACCCATGTAACAAAACTTATGGCTATGTGTCAACCACTGGGACTCTGTGTCCTTATTGCAGTTAGGATAAGCGAGCTTACCTTTTGTGCTCCATCCTGACAACATTGCATATCCAGGGAAGTCACTAATAGTCCATAACAAAGCAGCACGCATTCAAAAATTCAACTTTGATAATGCATCGTAAGTATCGACACCGACCTCCCACAATTTAAGCAATTCTTCTATCAATGGTTGTAGATACATGTCGATATTATTGCCAACACCATGAGGGCCTGGTATAAGTAGAGACATCATGATGTAAGGCTGCTTCATGCACATCCATGGTGGTAAATTGTACGGCATCAAAACAACAGGCCATGTGCTATGAGCAATACTCATCGTCCCGAAGGGATTGACTCCATCAGTTGCTAACCCAAGCCTGACATTACGACTATCACATGAAAAATTCGGGTGTTGCTCGTCAAAAGATTTCCATACAGGAGAATCAACAGGATGTCTCATGCACTCATCATTGGTTCATCCCTTGTCATGCCATCTCATGTTTTTAGCTGTTTGTGCTTCCATAAATAATCTTTGTAACCTTGGTATCAATGGAAAATGCCACAATTCTTTGCTAGAATCTTCTTAACTTTGGAGGGAATAGTTGTTGCCTCAACGTCATTAGAATTATGTTCCGTCGTTTTCCATCTAGATATACCACACACACCACATGACTCATCATTCACATTAGTCTTCCAATACAACTGGCAATCATTGGGGCATGCATCGATCTTGTTATAACTGAGGCCCAGTTCTTTAATAATCTTCTTGGTCTCATAAAAGGAACTCGGCAACGTCTCACCCTCAGGGAGTGCTTCTTTCAACAATTCAAGCAACATAGTGAATGACTTATTGCTTCATCCTTTTAAGCACTTAAGTTGATACATTCGAACAACAAAAGAGAGTTTCGTGAACTTCTTACATCCCGGGTACAAGGCTTGTTCGGCGTCTTGCAACAACCTGAAAAATCTTTCAGCTTCAGGATTCGGTTCCTCTTGTATTGGCTCCTGTGATGGCAACTCAGTCGGCATGTCATCCACACCTGATATTCCAAACACATCATGTAACAATCCATGCATGTTATCATGTGGAGGCATATCATCATGTGTACTAGTTGCAGGGCCGGAAGTCGATGAAGAAGACGCCTCCCCATGGAACACCCAACGGGTGTAATTCGGCATAATTCCCTCACACACAAGATGATCTACCACTTCTTTATGAGCATGCTAAAAGAGGTTGGCGCACTTTACACATGGACATAAGATCTTCCCTCGCTAGCAAAGATTGTTGAATGCAAACTCAATGAATTCCTTCATGCCCTTAACATATTCCAAGCTCACCCTATATTGTCCAAGGAAACAAAGGGAACTCTTAAAACAATGTAACTTTACAAGGAATCCAAATTCGAAGGAGAAAGTATTGCTCAACACATTACCTTGACTTTTGCATCCAGCTCTTATCCATCACTTGTATCCAACTTTGAACAATGCAATACTCTGCCCAAAATTCATGTCAATCCACTGTAGTTATTACTCTACTTAACATTGGTCCTGCTACTATCTTATATTCTAGTATAAATTGGTCGCCAAGGCTTCAAGACTTTTCTAGAGTCACCAACACATCCCTTAGGTACTACTAAGGGAGCACGGCTGGAAGTGTTACCTCTTCTACCAAATGGGCTGTTGTTTTAAAGAAATTTAAATAATTAACCTCGTATATCTAATATATACTAGTAACATACAAGCTTGCAATGTTTGAAATATTTATGTATATTTGTTATCTCTTTATTGTTTTATTGTAACCAATTTAATATTTATTGAGAAGATGAGAAGGTGATTAAGATGAGAAGGTGTTCATTTGCCATCCAACCCGTTCATTTACCATCACAAGAGCCTCCTTGGAGTAGAAGGACATACCCAGAAATAAATAATAACCAACGTCAAATTCCTTCTTTAGGGAGTTTTGTCGAATCCATGAGGGATAAACAGTAGAAATAATTTCTAATAAATTTGAAATAAAGTAACTGATGATAAAAGAAAAAATGAAATTATAATCAATTAAATAACAAGATCAAATCTAAGACGGAGTTTTACACTCAAACTCCTTAAAAATGTGACATACTGTAAAATAGTAAAATTCATTGCCATTGCTACAACCTTCTGTAATTCTCTCTCTAATACTAAGATTAGATTAAGATGAGAAGGTGATTACTGTAGTTTGGCTAGAGCTGGTGTTTGAGTGATGCCTTGGACTCTTCTTCTCCATAGAGGACTTGAAATGATTTTTATTGTGTTGTGTTAAGAGAGAGAGAGGGAGGATAGAGACATTGTAGTGATATCTATGGAAATCTGGAGTGTAGATATTGGGCCAATTAGATTGTGCTATCCATCCTCTTACTTTAATGTGGTCCATACACGTGGACAATCTTCATACCTCTATTTTTTTTAGAACTTTCTGGACCATAATCTTTAAATTGTTTGTTAGATTTTGATTCCGTGGATGCGTAGGGATATGGTGTTTGTTGTCCACTGTTTATTAGAAGTGAGACTACGTTTCTACCATGGCACTGTGGCCCATGTGTATGCCAATCCAGACCGTCCAAATTGTGGTACCCCATTAGAAGATTCTAGCCATTAAATTGGTGGATGTCAGAAAAACAAACAAACAAACAACCATCCCTATAAGTGTCATGTAATCTTCATTAACATATTTCATCCTGCAATTATATCAGTTTTGTTAATGCCCAACTTCATTTAAGTCCTGATAAGAGCACACATGACAATGATCATAGGTTTGGTCAAGGAAATTCAGCCCTTGATGACACCGGGACCCATCATCCGGTCATTGGCGTGGCTCAGTTGAGGATGTGAGAGTTGTTTCGGAATACATCTTTTACATTATTTATAGATTAAAAAATCTAACTTAACTAGGTTAGATTAACTCCAAAACTAAATCAAGTTTTAGTCAATGTGGTACTGATGCAATGCTCCAAAGCTATTTAAATTTGTGTTTTTCATGCTTGCAACAGAAACTATCAAAAACTGAGGACTTAATGAAATTGCAAGAGAACACAAGAGAGTGGATGATAAAACCTGTATTACATCGTAAAAGAGAAGATTACGGTTCAAGAGTCGGTCTCAAATGAGGAGTTTAACTAATTTACATCAATAATCAAGATTATTCCAAATGACATTGATCCAATAAAAAAAAAATTCTCTAAAAAGCTTCTAAATGATTCAACACTAATTACAGCAATATTTTCTTGGTGTGGATATCGAAAAAAGGACCACAAAATCTAGATTGGGATCTAATGATTATGGTGTATTTTAGAAACCATATTCATGCTGGGATTGCACACATCCTTCGTATTAAATAAATGTAATTGGTTACAATAAAACAATAAAGAGATAACAAATATACATAAATATTTGAAACATTGCAATCTTCTATTTAATAAACATCCAATTTCTGCTATGAGACAATGTGAACATAAACCATAGTAGAGATAGCATTTTACTGTAAATTTCAAAAGAACCAAGATATGAGGGATTTTATTTTTTATTTTTATTTTTTTGCATGTGTCTAAAATCTCATTCCTAGAATAAATATCCATCAGAAATATGCACATATAAAAATGCACTACGTTCTACCATATTAGACTTATCTGGCATAGAAAATGCGCCGCTAGACATAACTTTTTTTTAGATATACTTTTAGATAAATCTCTAAAATCTAAATACAAAAACCTAAATTACAACTTAAATCAGCAAGAATCGAAACAAAATCCAATGAAATCTCTAAGAATAAAGAGACATAAGTTGGATCAAGATCAAAACAAATCAAGCACCAGAAATCATGAAAAAATTACAAAAACCAAACCCTAAGTGAAAAATTTTGGAGAAATGAGAGGGGGAAGCTTATCTGATTGAAAGTTAAAACCCTTTCTCTGTCCTCAAATAATGCCAACTCTAAATCTGAGTAACTTCTTCAAATAAATAATCAAACTGAGAAAAAAAATCGAAAAGGAGGGCAATATGCATCATCAGCTTAAAACAAAAATAAAAAAGCAAAGCTCTAAACAATGAGATCTAAAAGGAAAATAGATCTATCAGCAAGAATCGGATCAAAATCGAACGAAATCTCTCAGAATCGAGAGACATAAGCTAGATTCATATTAAAATAGATTAAGCACTAAAAATTGAGAAAAAAAAAAAACCATAAGTAGAAAAAAATTGGAAAAAAGCTCACCGTCTTTTGAGGATCTGATGATCGGAGAGAGAGAGAGAGAGAGAGAGAGAGAGAGAGACGGTAGATTTGATGAAGACGAGAAAAATATTGGAGAAGACAGAGAGAAGAGCTAGGGTTCGCTTCGGTGAGGAGCTGCAATCGGTGTATATGCCCCTTGTTTTTCTAGCCTGCATGGAAATCGGCAATGGAGGAGCAGATTTTGCACCAGAGAACAAGGTTTTGCTCTCAGATCGAACACCAAACCCTAATCGCTGATATTGCAATGCGAAACGCTCAAATCCAAGAAATGAGCTAGAAACGACAAGATTTTCCACTTCCTGAGCAAGATTTCAGTGAAATCGAAGAAAAAAACTCCTCAAATCGAACCAAAAAATGTGGAAATTGGATTTTGAACGGCCAAATGGGGAAAACGCACGAAAATGAGAGATTTACGCCCGATTTCGATTTTCGAGAGAATTTCAGTTGAGAAATCAGTAAGGAAAAAAAACAGAGAGAGAATGAGTACCGAAATCGGCGAAGAGATTGCTGGTGTGGAGGACACAATTTCCTTTCGGAGCTGAGGGATTTTGAGAGAGAGCTGAGGGAGTATGAAATGACCTGATTTTGAGAGAGAGCTGAGGGAGCTGAGGATTTTGAGAAAGAGCTGAGGGAATTTTCTTTTATAGCTCGTCTCATGTAAAGCTCAGATCTCAAACACGTGTTACAACTGTGAGGTTCGTAAGCCCATACGTATGTGAAGCCTAGATAATCTGGTGGGCCTTGCAATGAACTGTTAAAAATAAAAAGGTCAAAATCAGACGGTGGTGATCACTGACCACGGATCAGGACCGGTCGGATCGATATTATTGAGTTTTATTTAGTAGTTTGGTGATTTTCTTAATCGACTATGAAAATCCACGTCCCGTAAGTTGTTTAGATGGTACGGATGAAAGTACTTCAACCCAATATGTAGATCCTCCAAAGGTGGGTCATGTATGGTAGTGGGCCCATTGATCACAGTTTCGGGTGGTTGCGTGGACTACTCGGCCTGTCCCTGAACAAAATAGGCTAGATCTGGTCTTCCTTTGCATCATTTTCTAAATGGTGGAGTCTCATCCAATGTTCCCGTAACATACGTGTATAGCCATCCAGGCATCCAATATGCGGGCCCCACTGTGGATGAAGCATTGGCTAAGAGTATAACTATCAGACTATCTTTAACTACTAGGTGGGCCAAGCTATCCAGGCATCCTATCTACATGCCAACATGGAACACATTGGAGAGATCCGAGCCTTTCATCAGGTGGGCCAAGTTGTTTAGATGCTAACTACTAAACATTTAACTACTAGGTGACAACTGGACGGTTGAGAAGAAAATGGTACTAAGCTGTAGAACTTTAACTATCAGATCTGATGGTTAGGATTATCCAACGAGTTTGATTTTTTCTGGCCGTGATCCATCCGCAGCAGGGTCCATAATTTTTATGGTCCTTATTTTCCTTCATGTAAGCAAGGATCTGAAAGAAAGAACCTTACATTCACACATGCATAACTGGAGCAAATATAACGTTGGAGTATAGCAATTTTGTAGTTGTCCATTGTTCATCCCATTGCTTGTAAGATGTGACCCACCTGAGTAGTGAAACGGCCTGGTTTGTAGGCCTTAAGATCTAAACAGTGAGGCCCACCTGATGGAAAGTTGTATCTCTCACAGGTGTGCCATGATTACGTGGGCCACATGCTTTGGAAAAAGAGAATCTCTGTGTGTGTATCAATGACTGTTAATACGTACATGTGGGCCACCTTCTGCTCTAACTGGCCTGATCTGTGTATCAATGACTGTTAATACGTACATGTGGGCCACCTTCTGCTCTAACAGGTAATAACGGTTGTGATTTCTTAAAGATGAATCTGGAGTGTACTTTTCACCCACCTGTGAATCAAACAGAGCAATGTCCAGATGGAAAATGGCCCATTCATCAAAAATTAGACCTTTCGCCTCGGTTCTTATGCAACTGTGGGTAAAACGTAGACATTTCGCCTCGGTTCCTATGCAATTGAGGCTAAAAAGTAGACTTTTCACCTCGGTTCCTAGCAACTGAGGCTAAAAAGTAGACCTTTCACCTCGGTTCCTATGCAAGTGAGGCTAAAAAGTAGACCTTTCGCCTCGGTTCCTAGTAACTAAGGCTAAAAAGTAGACCTTTCGCCTCGGTTCCTATGCAAGTGAGGTTAAAAAGTAGACCTTTCGCCTCGGTCCTAGCAACTGAGGCTAAAAAGTAGACCTTTCGTCTCGGTTCCTATGTGACTGGGGCTAAAAAGTAGGCCTTTCGCCTCGGTTCCTATGCAACTGAGGCTAAAAGGTAGGCCTTTCGCCTTGGTTCCTATGCAAGTGAGACTAAAAAGTATACCTTTCGCCTCGGTTCCCAGCAACCGAGGCTAAAAAGTAGACCTTTCACCTCGGTTCCTATGCAAGTGAGGCTAAAAAGTAGACCTTTCGCCTCGGTTCCTATGTAACTGAGGCTAAAAAGGAGACCTTTCGCCTCGGTTCCTATGCAACTGAGGTTAAAAAGTAGACCTTTCACCTCGGTTCTTATGCAAGTGAGGCTAAAAAGTATACCTTTCGCCTCGGTTCCTAGCAATTGAGGCTAAAAAGTAGACCTTTCGCCTCGGTTCCTATGTAACTGAGGCTAAAAAGGAGACCTTTTGCCTCGGTTCCTATGCAACTGAGGTTAAAAAGTAGACCTTTCACCTCGGTTCCTATGCAAGTGAGGCTAAAAAGTATACCTTTCGCCTCAGTTCCTAGCAACTGAGGCTAAAAAGTAGACTTTTCGCCTCGGTTTCTATGGAACTGAGGCTAAAAGTAGACCTTTCGCCTCGGTTCTTATGCGACTGAGGCTAAAAAGTAGACTTTTAGCCTCAGTTATTTAGCAACTGAGGCGAAAAATGAACTTTTAGCCTCAGTTCCATAGCAACCGAGGTTAAAAAATACATTTAGCCTCCATTTTTCCAATTGAGGCTAAAGGCCTACTTTCTCGTAGTGTTTATGACATGGCACAAAAAGTGAAGAAGATAAAAACTTCAGATGAACTACATAGCACCATATAGTAGTTGTTGAATGCTCATTATTAAAAGCTTCTTAGTGCCATAACGGTTGTTTACCATCCAATCTATTAAAAAGTTCCACAGACATTAGAGATGAAAGAAAAAAATAAATATCGTAATAGTCTTATATAAACCTCTTTTGGCATGAAAAAGATTTTAATAGTTAGTAACCACTGTTTCATGTGGTGTGGTCCACCAGAAATTTGCATCTGCTTCATTTTCAGGTTCAGGCCCTAAAATAATATGGCAAAAAGATGGAGTGTGGATATCAGGATATGTAATGCATACATGCATCAAGCTGGCCCTACGATCAGGGTCTCACCCACACAGCTGGTTCCCGTGTAGCAACTAAGTCAGTCGGTTGGACGGATTTTGTGGCCTCATGGTGTGTTGAGGTGTTGACGTAGCAAAGTTCTATGGGCCCTACATGATGTATGTGTTATATCCACACCGTCCATCCATTTTTGGAGATCATTTTATTGAATTAGTCTGAAAATGAAGTAGATCCAAAGCTAAAGTAGACCAGACCTCATGAAGCAGTTGGGACAGTGATGTGCCCACCGTAATATTTATTTCCTATCCATCCTATTTATAAGATCAAACAGATGAGGAGAAAATGCAATTATCATCTTAATCTAAAACATCAGTGCCCCCAACCAGCTTTTAATGGTAGGTGTTCAATCCCCAGTGCTTTTCATAGTATGATCCGATCATTTTTGTGTTCATGCCCTAAAATGATCTCACAAATTAGATGTACATTGTGGATATAACACATGCTATAGTGGGGCCTACATAACATTGCCACATCAACACATCACGCGTGTGCCATCAAGGCAATCCGCGTCCATAAAAGTTGGCAATGGGAGCGGATTAGGTGAGATCCCCACTCACCAAGTCAGTGCCGGCCTTACCATGGGCCCACCTTGATGTATGTATACTATATCCATACTGTTCATTTGTTTTTTTAATTTCTTTTTTTTTGAAAGATTATTTTTTAGCATGAACTCAAAAAATGAAGTAGATATACTTCTAAGGTGGACCATACCTTAGGGAAACAGTGGTGATTGTCCATAAATGGGCAGTTAAAGTTTTGGATTGAGCCGATATTTACTTTTTCTCTTCATCCATGTTCGTGATACTTCATCGACAGGTTCAAGGGCAAATAAACATTATGAAAACATTGCGAAGGGTTCGATAAGTTTTTAATGGTAGGGTCTTTAATAACTATTGTTTCCTATAGTATGGTACACTTGAGTTTTGGATCCACTTCATTTTAGGAAATGAGCCCGAAAATGACTTGGAAAAATAGATTGATGGCATAGATTTAGAATATACACACATCAAGGTAGGCCCCACGGTAAGGGTCGCACCTGTGTGGGTGCAGGTGGGCCGTACCTAATGGCTCTCAGTTGGTACCGATCTCCAGCTAGGCACTTAGGCTGATCACTATAGGGTGGCCCATTTTTTATTTTTATTTTTTCAGCTCATTTTAGGGCATATGCCCAAAAATGAGGCAGATCTAAAATCCCACTATGGCATATGTGTAGGCATGCCTAGTTCAGATTAACCTCGTTTACGAGTTTAGATTTTAGTGAAAGAATGTTTGTCCAATGAATAAGTTGTTGTGACTCAATCTCAGTATTATTATGAAAAATATGGACAAAAAATTACATTAATAAATTGTGATGGTTCATATCCATCCATTCACATAAAGTATGTGATACAAATAATAAATTATAATTTTTTCTACCATATGTGGTGGAAATTTTTGTATAGATGGTACTTGATTCAATACTCTATTATGAGTCCTACACCTGATGTGATAAAATCTATGTTTCAGTTGCACATGGTATTATGGTGCAATCTCATTGGTTCAGACCATAGAACGATGGGCTCTGCCGGTACAAACTAAAAAAACCAAAGGTCCATGCTCCAAAAATCATGCAAAGTAGCCCTATTAGTGGACCTTTGGTGAAACCTTCTTAATCTTTCATTTCTTTTACATGCATGTACCAACTTATTCAGTAAGCCTGCCTAATTTCTCATTTATTTTTTATTTTTTATTTTTATTTTGGTATTTTACAATAATACTAAGCAACCACCATTTTTCTTGAAACACTTAGGCATTATATAAAACTATCCGAACCTCTAAAATTTTGGGGATCAAGCAATCAATGTACCACCTTGTGATGCATGGAATGATGTGGTAAATGTAGACGGATGGTAAACGTAGACTAGACTATTTAGAAATTGCACATAATGGAAAATCAGACCTTATGAATGAGTCCATATCAGTAACATCAGCGTATCGTACAAGTTACCTTGTCCTCACTATTGTGATTTATGTCATAAGTCAAGATGCCACCATTTGAATGGCCCCATGCCCATTTATTGCGATCTTGTAGACGGTCCTACCATTTGGCATAAATCAAGTCTCATACCATACTCTTTAATAAGCTGAAAGTTTGTATTCCACCTTAACATGGATGGAATTACTTGTAGGCCCCACAATGGATAATGCACAATCTAATAATCAAATCTAGGAAAAAAAAATGCAAACCACTGCACTGTGGAAAATGATCATAAGATATGACATCCCCATTTGGTATCTTCTCCACTTCCTAATCATGGGAAAGTCTTTCCATGCTTAGAGAATAATACATCATGCCTCATTACGGTTCTCTGACTTCTATTATCCCAGTCGACATGGATTTGGTAGTGTTTGATTGGTTTGATCCCACATCTCACTCCATGAGTCACCACCGACTTAGGTGAGTCAAGTCGATTCAGCCTTGACTCAGCGAGTCCCAACTTAACTCAAGAACAAACGGATTAATCCAAGTCGCTAAGTTTGTTAACCATATACCCACAACTGTTATAATTGAAATGGAACAGAAAATGTTAAAGACAATTGTTTAGTACGCCAGTGATTTTGTTCTAAGTAGTGGTTCGTATGATTTAGGCCATGGGTATGGTGGACATCCTTTAGATGCCCATTTTCCTAGATATCCCACATTGGAAGATCCAAGTCACAAATCTTAGGTGAATGTTCAATAATCCTATCCATCGAATTGAATCTCATCAACTCAACTATTATCTTCCTATTCTAAAACCATTGAGAGAATCATATGATTAGAGTAAATTTTAACCCTGCTCCAAAATGATGCCCATGATCAGTCCTATGGGAATGACTATAGATGCATGTCAAGTTATACTAGACTAATAGGGCAACATTTATTCTTGGTGGATCCCTTGTTCTGGCATCAATATCTGTCCCTACTATAGGCTCATTTTTACATGCTTTGGCACTTCGACACGCAAATCACGGCACATCGGGACCCTATCACTACTCTTGTGGAGTATATGAATTTTCTACATATCTTTGTAAACTAGTCTATATTAGTAAAAACTATGTTTTACAAGCCACGATGCGTGAACGACTGTGATTCAAGTCAAAGTCAAGCAGTTAACATTTAAATGAGCCCAATAATGCGTTAGTTCTATCATTGTCATGGCCTCGAATGACTCAATAATACTTTAGTGCTATCATTGTCATGGCCTCGCCCTTTCCAAACGACGACACATGAAATTCTCTAAGAGATCCCAGTGTTTTTGTATTTTACCATAATATTAGTTAACCATCATTTTCTCTAAGCACTTAGTCATCATACAAGACTAACCAAACGTCTAAATCTTGGGTCCACGCTGTCTCAATTACATTAATGTCCTGCACAAGTGGCTGTTAGGAGGAGAGACGATATCCTGTCATCAATTCTGACACATCAGAAAATGTACATGCAGCAGACATAAATTCAAATTAAACGGACTAAATTCTGCAGCCCACCGTGGCAAAATTATAATATCAAAATCAAATTGTCTGGACAGTCCTAACCTTTGATTTCTAAACACTTGTTTTAGGATTAGATTTGGACCACTTTGGTTTTTTTTTTTTTTCATTTTAAATCGTCTAATAAAAATTCATGAACCGATGATCCAATCAGCTTAATTTTTTATTCAATGCAAATTTACACTGGTGTATCTCGTAAGCGTCACAGCAGGTACTGAAGTCATGGTTAGTCTGTTAAAGGAGGGATGTTACTGAAATGACGGTCAACATTGCACCCTGTGAACTTCACGGCAAAAAATGAAGTCTGGTCAATACATTAGTGGAGGGATGTGACTAAGATGGCTGTGTAAATGGCACTAAAGTTAAAATCATTGTGTCAATTAAGGGATGAGACTATAATAAGTAATAAGTTGTCTAAATTACTGACTACTCATGGAGCAACATATCCCACGATCACACAAAAAAACAAAGGACGATCATTTGTTTATTAGCCATTAGACTAATGCTTTATAAAAAGTAAGCAAGAGCAATCCATGCATGCCTAGTTCAGAGGAACCTCGTGTACGTGTTGACGTTTTAGTGAAAGAATGTTGGTTGAATGAGTGAGTTATTGTGACTCAGTCTCAATTCTATCCAATAAGCCTGCCTGAATTTTCAGCCAATGGAATTACCAAGTTCTTTTGGTCAATCAATTATACCACTTCTCATCCTCATCATGCGGATCCTACACACATTCTTGAGGATTGCATATATATAGTACTAGAGGATGCCGTGCACATCCTCAATATATGCATATCTCATGATTTGGGGCGTGACTTGGTGAATACCTAATCATGAAACTTATCATTTGGGCTACGAAGTACTTTAATTGTCTTGTATATCTGTTCTTTTTGTCTTTTTTTTTTTTTTTTCCCTTTAAAAATAGACCATTGCTTTCAGCCAATAGAACCTGATAAGGTTGGTTTTTTTTTTTTTTTTTTTTTTTTTTTTTTTTTTTTTACCATCATCCTAAGCAACCACCATTTTCTCCATTTTCTTGAAGTACGTAGGCATTATATAAAACTACTCAAACCTCCAAATTTTAGGGGATCAAGCAACCAGTGTACCACCTCATGACGCATGGAATTACATAGTAAAAGTAGACTAGGAAAGTCATGGGCTGTCCCTGTCTGGTCCTCAGACCCATGACACCGTCTCCTCAAGCCTCATGTCATTACAACTTGGGGAGCATGCCTTCATGATCCATGCCGTGGATCTTAATGAAAAAGGTAATGCATGAAGATTTCCCAAAACAATCCTACTTGCAGGGAATAGATGCACAAGTCTCAACCAACCCATGGCTGCGGGGCTCACCTTATAAATTCATTGTCCATCCACCTAGTCCATCCATTTTCCAGTTCATTGTAGGTTATGTGTGGTGATTGAACGCCTCCCAGGGCTTACCATAATATTTCCACAATATTTATTTGCCATCCAACCTGCTGATAAGGTCACATATAAATTGATGAACGAAGAACAAATATTAGCTAGATACAAAACTTTTGAGTCTATGCACAGGAAGCTTTTAATGGTTAATCACCGCTGTTTTCAATGGCGTGGCCCACCTTAGCTTTGGACTTTTTTTAAAAAAAATTTGGGCTCATGTCCAAAATGGCCTCTCAAAACGGATGAATGGTGTGGGTATACAATAAATGCATCAAAATGGGCATGGTGGTTGGGGGAAGCCGATGGGCTGGTGTACCACATACCACCTGGTTTGTTGACGTCACGAGATATGAGTAATATCCAAACTGTTTGTCCACTTTTTGAGTTCATTGTGAGGCTTGATCCAAAAATTAAAATTGATTCAAAAATCAATTGGACTACATTGTAAAAAGCAGTGGGGATTGAATGCCTACCATTGAAACCCTTTTGGGTGTCATAGAAACTTTGGATCAGTATGATATTTGTTTTCCGCCTTCATCCATATATGTGTGACCTTATGAACAATTGGATGGAAAATAAACGCAATGGTGCGGCAAGAGTCATTGTATCCAGTACTATTTGTGGTGCACTCGAGCCTTTGAAATGAATCATGTTTTAGAGAAGAACTAAAATGATCTCGAAGAATGGATGACCTTTGTAGATATGATAAATAGATAATTGTGGGGCATGTAACTTTGATCTCCTTTTAACCGTTAGTACAACTCGAAGCTCGAAGAGCTAGCATCAGCGATCGATCGTCTGTCTTTTCGCAAGACACGTACCCACACCACGTAGGTTGGTGGCGTGTGGTACACCAGCCAATCCGCTTCCGTGGTTGGGGCGTCACCTTGTTCGGTGGGAAACAGATTGACGACGCTCCCTGGCATCAGCCCGGTGGCCAGTGGTCGGTGCTCTGTGGCCCACCATGATGTATATGTTTCATCCATTTTTAGAGATCATTTTAGGGCTTGATAAAAAAAATAAGAGGAATATAAATCTCAGGTGGACCCCACCACAGAAAAACAATAGTGATTGGACATCCACCATTAAAATACTCTTAAGGCCTACTGTAGTCCAATCTGTTGAATAGGTCATACAGACCGAGATGAAGGGAAAAAAAAAAAAGCTTGATCCAAAACTTTCATGCCCCCAAAAAGTTTTTAATGGTCGACTTTCATTCAACACTGTTTCCTGTAATCTGGTCCACTTGAGATTTGGATACACCTTGTTTTTGGTCTCATATAATAGAATGATCTGAAACAATAGATGAACGGCATAGATGAAACACATACATCATGGTGGGGCCCACAGAACACCGACCACCGGCCATCGGCCGGTGGCAGGGGGAGAAGCCAATCCGTTTCCTGTTGGGTGAGGCGGAGGTCGCATCCAAGATTTAGCTTGAGGAAGAGTTGTTGGAACGAATTTACCTATGGTTTAGATTTAGCTTCCAAAGTTCTTCGGCCAGGTGTGGCCCATCCGTCAACTGTGGAATTATATGATACTCAGGCCGCCTATGGTGCTTTATACACGGGCACTCAGATATTATACATGTTGTGTACATTAATTCAGATATCCACATTCTCACACACGTATGACATATTTATACATTTATCACACTTGTTTAAGATATGACCTTCTCATCAGGCAATCCTCACCATTTATATTTCATACATGTAAAATCAGGCAAATATTTTCAGTAGGTGGGCAGCACATGACATGATATAAATCTATTAATTTTTCAATCTCTTAACCATTATTATTATTATTATTATTATTATTATTATTATTATTATTATTATTATAATTACGGCTGTAGCCTATTGGATAGAGCTCATAGGCCTGGCATCCAAGTTGATAACTCCGATTTCACACTCATATGATTTTTGATGGGCCGGGTTAGCCTGGGCCTGTTGCCACCCTATTTCTCAAGGAATCTCTGCACGTTGGTTATTTCTCAAAAGGTACAAGCACAGAGTATCGAAGTTTTTCTGTTTACTATGATCTTTCTAATAAAATACAGCAAAGCCATTTCTGGTCATTGCAAAGGACCCAAATCCAACCGCTTGATGTCCCAATGTGTTTTGCCATTAATAAAATACATGCCATTAATAAAATACATTAATCCTAACTGGTGGATTGGTGGGCATCTAATGAAGTGTAAAAGAAAGTCATTATTGTAAACTTGGGTATGAGCACTGTAGGGGTGTTAATAGGCTAAGTGGTCCAATGGGCTTGCCTCAGCAAAGATGTCTAGTTGGCTACTGTTAGTATAAAAGCGAGCTGGTTTTGGGTTAGGTCAGGGTCTGCTCGAGCAACCACACTTACAAATAGGCCTAAACTCAGTGTCAACCCAAGCCCAAGTGCAGGCAATCAGTGTACCACCTTATGACACATGGAATGACGTAGTAAATGTAGATTGGACTATTTAGATATTGCACATAAAGGAAAATCAGACCTTATGAATGAGTCCATATCAGTAACATCAGTGTATCTTACAAGTTACGTTGTCCAGACTATTGTGATTTAAGTCATAAGTCATGATGCCTCCGTTTGAATGGCGCCATGCCCATTTATTGTGATCTTGTAGACGGTCCTACCAATTGGCATAAACCAAGACTTATAGCATACGCTTTAATATGTTGAAAGCTTGTATTCCACCCTAACGTGGATGGAATTACTTGTAGGCCCCACAGTGGATAATGCACAATCCAATAATCAAACCCAGAAAAAAAAATAAATTGCAAACCATTGCACCATGGAAAATGGTCATTAGATTTGAAATCCCCATTTGGTATCTTCTCCACTTCCTAATCATGGGGAAGTCTTTCCATGCTTAGAGAATAATACATCATGCCTCATTACGGTTCTCAGACTTCGATTATCTTAGTCGACATGGATTCGCTAGTGTTTGATTGGTTTGATCCCACATCTCACTCCCCACTAGACATCGAGTCAAACCGAGTCGAGGTAGCCTTAGCTCGACTCGGCTCGACCACTATTTGACCTCAACTCGAACTCGGCTCGACTCGGTCCTCAAGCCTGATTGGCCAGCTCGGCTTGGCTCGGTCAGCAGCTCGGGGCCTAGTTCGTGCCAAGATCGAGCCGAGTTCACCATTGAGGCATTTCCTCAAACACCTACAGTACTGCACCTTCAAAATACCTGGACTACACCTTCTAAACAATGCAAGAAACAGAGTTGCTACAGTAGAGCTCTTGAACACAACAATACTCAACTTCTCCACTATCATTTCACTGCGAAAAATGAGATTACAACAGGTATATATAGAGATTTCAGGTATATATGAGATTACAGCAGGTATATATATAGAGATTTCAGAGTTTGAAGAATCTGAATACTTGATTGATCCACACTCACCATCATCACAGGTGGGCCACCATTGTAGAAACCTTTCTCAGATGAGATGCATCCCAACCCAGGTACTCGGCTCGAACACAACATTCCATCAGATGCAGCCCAACCTAGGTACTCGACTCGAACACTTCGTTGAGTCATTTTATCAAACACTTGGTGAGCAACATCAATGGCAAAGTAATCGAGTCACCGAATTGGTTCGATCCGAGTTCGATTTGAGCTGGATTCAATCCGAGTCAAGTCGAGCTGGGGCCTACTCGAACTTGGCTCGAACTCATTTTCGAGTTCAAAAAATCAGCTCGACTCGGCTCGAACCCAGCTTCGAATCGAGCTTTTTCGAGTTGAGTCGAGCGAGCTAACCGAGCTAGCTCGGTTCGTGTACACTACTAGTCACCACCGACTTAGGTGAGTCAAGTCGATTCAGCCCTGACTTAGCGAGTCCCAACTCAACTCAAGAACAAGCGGGTTAATCCAAGTCATTAAGTTTGTTAACCATATACCTACAACTGTTATAATTGAAATGGAACGGAAAATGTTAAAGACAGTTGTTTAGTAGGCCAGTGATTTTGTTCTAAGTAGTGGTTTGTATGATTTAGGCCATGGGTATGGTCGATATCCTTTGGATGCCCACTTCCCTAGATATCCCACATCGGAATATCTAAGCCACAAATCTTAGGTGAATGTTCAATAATCCTATCCACCCAATTGAATCTTAACAACTCAACTATATATTATCTTCCTATTCTAAAACCATTGAGAGAATCATATGATTAGAGTAAATTTGAACCCTGCTCTAAAATGATGCCCATGATTAGTCCTGTGGGAATGACTATAAATGCATGTCAAGCTATACTGGACTAATAGGGCAACATTTACTCTTAGTGGATCCCTTGTTCTAACATCAATATCTATCCCTGCTGTGGGCTCATTTTTATATGCCTGGGTACTAGGACATGCAAATCATGGCACATCGAGACCTTATCACTACTCTTGTGGAGTGTATGAATTTTCTACATATCTTTGTAAACTAGTCTATATTAGTAAAAACTATGTATCTTACAAGCCACGATGCGTGAATGGTCGTGATTCAAGTCAAAGTCAAGCAGTCAACATTTGAATGGGCCCAATAATACTTTAATGCTATCATTATCATGGGCCCGAATGACCCAAAAATACTTTAGTGCTATCATTGTCATGGCCCCTCCCTTTCCAAACGAAGACACGAACTTCTCCAAGAGATCCCGGTGCTTTTTGTATTTTACCATAATATTAGTTAACCATCATTTTCTCTAAGTACTTAGTCATCATATAAGACTATCCAAACGTCTAAATCTTGGGTCCACGTTGTCTCCATTACATTGATGTCATGCACAAGTGATTGTTAGGGGGAGAGATGATATGCCTGCCATCAGTTCTAACACATTAGAAAATGTACACGCAGCAGACATTAATTCAAATTAAACGAACTAAATTCTGTAGCCCACCGTGACAAAATTATAATCTCAAAATTAGATTGTCTGGACAATCCTAACCTTTAATTTCTGAACACTTGTTTTAGGATTAGATTTGGACCACTTTGGCATTTTCTTTTTTTCCATTTTAAATCGTATACTAAAAATCCACCAACTGATGATCCAATTAGCTTAATTTTTTATTCAATGCAAATTTACACTGGTTTATCTCGTAAGCATCACTGCAGGTACTAAAGTCATGGTCAGTCTATTAAAGGAGGGATGTTACTGAAATAACGGTCTACATTGCACCCCGTGAACTTCACGGCAAAAAATGAAGTCTGGTCAATACGTCAGTGGAAAGATGTGACTAAGATGGCTGTGTAAATGGCATTGAAGTCAAAATCATTGTGTCAATTAAGGGATAGGACTGTAATAAGTAATAAACTGTCTAAATTACTTACTAATCATGGAGCAGCATATCCCACTGTCACACTCAAAAACAAAGGACGATTGTGTGTTTATTAGCCATTAGACTAATGCTTTAAAAGTAAGCAAGAGCAATCCATGCATGCCTAGTTCAGAGGAACCTTGTGTACGTGTTGAGATTTTAGTGAAAGAATATTGGTCCAATGAATGAGTTGTTGTGACTCAATTTCAGTATTATTATGAAAAATATGGACAATAAATTACATTAATAAATTGTGATGGTTCATATGCATCCATTCACATAAAGAATGTGATACAAATAATAAATTATAATTTTTTCTACCATGCATATGCGGTGGGAATTTTTGTATAGATGGTACTTGATACAATACTCTATTATTAGTTCTACACCTTATATGATAAAATCCTCTTTTCAGTTGCACATGGGAATATGGTGCAATCTCATTGGTTCAGACCATAGAACAGTAGGCTCTGTCGGTACAAACTGAAAAACCAAAGACACGTGCTCCGAAAATCATACAAAGTAGCCCTATCAGTGGACCTTCAGTGAAACCTTTTGAAGCTTTCATTTCTTTTACACGCATGACCAACTTATTCAATACTAATTTCTCAGTGATTTTTTGTATTTCACCATAATACTAAGCAACCACCATTTTCTTGAAGCACTTAACAGCATATAAAACTATCCAAATTAACCTCCAAAATTTGGGGTCAAGCAATCAGTGTACCACCTTATGACGCATGTAATGACGTAGTAAATGTAGACTAGAAAAGTCATTGGTTGTCCCTGTCTGGTCCTCACGCCCAAGACATACATTCTCTTCAAGCCTCGTTGTCTTGATGGAAAAGGTAATGGATGAAGATTCCCCAAAACAATCCTACTGGTAGGGAATGCGGATTAGCTACTGACAGGTTGAGTAGCGAGACTCCCACTCAAGTGATGTCACCAAGTTCTGTGAGCCCCACAATGATGAATGTGTTGTATCCACACCATCCATCCACTTACAGAGATCATTTTAGGGCATGAGCCAAAGACTGAGGCAGATCCAAGATCCCACCACAGAAAACAGTGGGGAGAGTGATGCTCACAGTTGAAACCTTCTTAAGGTCCAACATGATGTTTATTTGAGATCCAACCTGTTCATAAGTTAACAAAGACATGAAAGAAGAGAAAAAAACAAATAACAGCTTGATCGAACCCTCAGAAAATTTTAATGGTGGGCATCACTTTGCTCACTGTTTTCTGTGGTAGGGTCCACTGGAGCTTTGGATCTGACTCGTTCTATGGCTCATGCCCTAAAATGATCTTTCCAAATGGATGGACGGTGCAGATACAAAACATACATCATGGTGGGGCCCATAGAACTGGGTGACTGCATGGCCCACCTTGATAAATGCATTGTCTATCCACATAGTCCATCCATTTTTCCAGCTCATTGTAGGGTATGTGTGGTGATTGAATGCCCACAAGTAAAATGGTCTCAGGGCTCACCATAATATTTCCACAATATTTATTTGCTATCAAGTGTTGATGAGGTCATATATAAATTGACGAAGGAAGAACAAATACAGGCTAGATACAAAACTTTTGAGTCACTGAACAGGATGCTTTTAATGGTTAATTACCACCGTTTCCAATGGTGTAGCCCACATTAGATTTGGGCCTTTTTAATTTTGGGCTCATGTCCCAAAATGGCCGATCAAAACAGATGGGTGGTGTGAGCGCATACACTAAATGCATAAAATAGGCTCTGTGGTTGGCGGAAGTGGATCAGCTGGTCCATTGTACACCACCGTGTTGGCTGGTCCGTTGATGTCACCATGTTCCGTGGGTCCCATCATGAGATATGAGTTATATCCACAATGTCCATCCACTTTTTGAGCTCATTGTAAGGCTTGATCGAAAAATAAGATAGATACAAAAATCAATTGAACCACAATGTAAAAAGCAGTGGTGATTGAACGCATACCAATGAAACCCTTTTGGGTGTCACATAAACTCTAGATCAATATGATATTTGTTTTCCTCTTCATCCAGGTATGTGTGGCCTTATGAACAGATTGGATGGAAAATAAATGTTATGGTGTGGTGAGAATCATTTTCTCCTCTACTATTTGTGGTGTGATCCACTTAAGCCTTTTAAATGAAACATGTTTAAGAGAAAGAACTAAAATGATCTCAAAAAATGGAAGAACGATGGAGATATGATAAATAACCAACAGGGGAATCCAAGCGTCACAGATTACACCGAAGAATTTTAGTAGTTAGCAACACGGATAACTTGTTAGAGACTGAATCGCAGAAAGTAGCACTGTTCATATGCGGTTTAGGATCAACAATTCAGGATTGAATTCAGATGCACCCGATCGGGACCGTATATTAAGTGGTTCAGTTAACAGGTAGAGCAGAGTCCCTACTCGACCTTATCCTTTGACTTGGTCTCCCATGATGGGTTCCACGCAAGATTCAGCGTTAGCCAAAGGAAATGAACTAGTAAGAGGGCGTCCTCAACCTCCTATAACTACAAATAGTGACACAGGGAGCGATCTATCTAGGCTGAAAGGTGCGATACCCACAACAACGGGTTTGAGTAGGATTCCAAATCTTTATGGTTTGCCAAGGCCGAACAATTGTTATCGTTGTCACCAACCTGGTCTCTTATATCAAACACCTGCCCTCAACGCCCCGCGTCCCACTTGGCCATTAACAAAGGAGGCACTGAAGGTGATGAGTGGAAGAACGTCTTGGATTTGATTAAGATGAACAAGTCATGGAGAAATGAGCTGGTGATGAAGAATGGTTGGCCGATGATCATGACAAATTCTTGGTCGTGAGGCCATATTGTACACTCTAAGGAAGAAGGTGCACCTACAACGGCATAATATATTCCATGCGTAGTGTACCATCAATGGCAATGTTTATGATATAATCATAGACAGTGGTAGTAGCAAGAACATCATGTCGAAGGTGATGGTGGACAAGTTGTAGCTACCTACGATAGGCATCTTTACCCTTATTCGATTAGCAAGATTAAAAAAAAAAAAGTGAACGAGACCAAGGTAACTGAACAATACACTATCTCATTTTCAATTGATAGAAATTATAAAGATCGACTACTTTGTGATGTGGTCGATATTAAAGCATGTCATATGTTATATGGTCGACCATAGCAATCAGACCGTGATGCGATCCACCGAAGATAAGAAAATATTTACATCTTTGTCAAGGACGGTCGAAAGATTGTCCTTTCTCTTATGACACCAGAGAACCACCCCGAAGCTTTTAAAGTGGAGGGGAGCTCCCTCCTGACCATTCGAGATTTCATGAAGGAATATAAGAAAACTGGCGAAGTGTACGTTGTGGTGGTTAAGGGTGAGGAATCAGAGCCCTTAAACATTTCTCCAAGTTTAAGGTTGTTATTGAATGAATTTAAAGAAATCTTGCCCAAAGATTTACTTAATGGATCGCCCCCTCATATGGGACATCCAACATCACATAGACCTTGTCCCTAAGGCTAGCTTGCCCAATTGCCCTCACTATCAGATGAGTCTAAAAGAGTGTAAGATACTTCAGGGGTAGGTGTAGGAATTGATCTGTAATAGTCATTTGAGAGAGAGCATGAGCCCATATGTTGTGCCAGCTTTATTAATGTCAAAGAAAGATGTGATTTGGGGCATGTTTGTCGACAGTCGAGCAATTAATAAGATCATCATTAAATATCGGTTCCAAATATGGTGGTTAAACGACATGCTTGATATGATAGAATGTGCCAAAGTATTCTCTAAACTCAATTTGAGGAGTGGGTAGCATCAGATTCGTATCTACCCTGGTGATGAGTGAAAAATGACATTCAAGACCAAGGAAGGGTTGTATGAATTACTGGTCATGCCCTTCTGCCTATTGAATGCACCGAGTACTTTTATGTATTTGATGAATTAATTGCTAAAGTCATTTATTGGCGGGTTTGTGGTAAGTATATTTTGATGACATCCTAATATGTAGTCAGGGTGAGATGGAGCACATGAAAAATCTCAAGCAGGTATTATACGTCTTGGCAATCAACAAGTTCTACCTTAACTTGAAGAAGTGCAATTTTTTAATTGACAACCTGTTGTTCTTAGGATTTGTTGTAACATTCCCGAGCATCCATATAGACGATGAAAAGGTGCGAGCCATCAAGGAATGATCGATTCCTACGAACATTCATCAAGTAAGGAGTTTCCACGGGTTGGCTACTTTCTATCGTCGATTCGTTGGAAATTTCAGCATTATATCCACATCCATTACAGATTGCATGAACAAATGCCCATTTCAATGGACTGATGAAGCTGACAAGAGCTTCGTTGAAATAAAACATCAATTGTCTACAGTACTGCTATGGGTTTCGACAAATTATTTGAGGTTGAGTGTGACTCCTCATATGTCGGAATTAGAGGAGTTTTATCATAGGAAGGTAGGTCAATAGTCTTCTACAACGAGAAGCTCAGTGAAATCCAAAAGAAATAATCGATATATGAACTTAAGTTATATGTAGTGGTTTAAGGGCTGCAGCATTGGCAACATTATCTGATTTAAAGAGAGTTTGTTCTCTACATTAACCATCAAGCCTTAAAGTTTATTAATAATACGGTTAACGTGAATCGTGTGCATGTTAGATGAGTTATATTTTTTACAGGAATTCACGTTCGTTCTGAAGCATAAAGGCATCAGAACAAGGTGTCTGATGCACTTAGCCATCGTGCATCACTATTTGTTACAACAAGCAATGAGGCGGTCATCTTTGATTATCTCAAGGAGTAATATGCCGATGACTAGCACTTCAAGGATGTATGGGTGAGGTGTCAAGAGGGTTATCTCAATGGCTTACATATGCAAGACGATTTCTTTCAAAGCGAATCAACTATGCATCCCCGAAAGTTCTTTGAGGGAGCAGATTATTCAAGAGCTATATAGAGATGGCCTTGATGGACACCTTGGACGAGACAAGACGCGAGCTCTTTTTGATGATCGATATTACTAGCCACAATTAGTACATGACATGGATAAAGTAGTGCAGCACTGTCATGTTCGTCAGACCTCCAAGAGGTTGTCTCAGAATACGGGCCTCTACACCCCGACCATTGCTTGACAGCCATTGTGGACTTCGTGCTTGATCTCCCATGAACATAATGCGGCATGGATTTGGTGTTGCGGTGGTAAATCGTTTATCAAAGATGACACACTTTATTCCATATAAGAAGACCCTCAATGCAACACACATGGAAAATCTATTCTTCTGAGAGGTCATATCGCTACACAGGGTTCCCATGACTATTGCTTCTAACCATGACACGAAGTTTATTAGCCACTTCTAATGAATTTCGTAGAATCAGTTTAGTATGCAACTTCAGTTGATCAGTAGTGCCTAGCACCCACAAACTGATGGGCATACTAAAGTTGTGAATCATATGTTGGAAAACCTCCTTTGGTGTATTTCATGTGACAAACTGAAGCAGTAGGATTTGACATTCTCTCAAGCGAAGTTTGCATTCAATAACATGATGAAGTGCTAAATAGGGAAGTCCCCATTCTAGATTGTTTATGGATGAGTGCCCCGTCATACACTTGACTTAGTCTTTTTGCCCAAGCTCCCAGGCATGAGCATTGTAGCAGAACATATGGCGGACCGAATCATGGGCATTCACGCGAATGTGCAACCCAAGTTGCATACCTCAAATGATAAGTTTAAGGAGCAAGTTGACAAGCATCGATGACAAAAAGGTGTTCAATGTGGGTGACTATATTAGGTCCGTCTACGTAAGGAGAGATTTTCAACCAGGGCCTATGACAAGTTGAAGAATAAGAAGATTGGATGGGTACCGATTCATCGAAAGATCAATGATCTTCTCGATGACATGGAGATCTCACGTACTTTCAACGTTGCATACCTGACTAAGTATCGTGAACCAAAGTTGGATGAGAACTCGGGGTTGAATTCTTTTGAAGTGGAGGGGACTAATATTGAGCGGGTCACCAAAACTTTGATGGCAAAGATGGACCGGAGAAGGCCTGATTGGAGGCAAAGATGATCAGAGCTGTCAGAACCTTAAAACAGTCGCATCTCGCAAAACAGAATGAGTTTTTCAACATATTATATATGATTTTGGAGTAGGAGAAGCTACTTTAGCCAACCAGCCCGCAATGTCGAGTTGCCCACGCCGGATTTGCGGTATTCCATTAGATTGACAATCAAAAGTCCATTTTACTTTCATTTTTTTATTATAAATAGTAAATTTTAATTTGATTTGCCCAACATGAACATGGCTTAGAAAAATTAGGAGAATAACGTCGTTAGGCTAAATTGGACACTTACTATTTTAGCCGAAAACCATGAAGTGTAGTATGAATGATGACCGTTTATAAATAGTAAATTTACTATTTATAGTAAGTCACTCTTTTAGAGAGTTTTGAGTTGGAGTTTGAGTCTAAAACTCCGACTAGGATTGAACTCATTATTTAAAGGATTAATTTCCTTTTTTTATCAGCAATCAATTTATTTTCAAATTCATTAAAAATTACTTCTATTTATCCCCCGTGAATTTGAGGAAACTCTCTGAGGATTTCTGAGAAACCCCGTGAGCATGGTTTTTTGACTCAGATGGACCCATTCGATCCTGAGTTGAGTCATGACTCGACCAAGTCAGGGTGACTCAGATGAGGACCATGTCATCTTCCCTTCTCAATACTAAACCATGGTGCTGAACAGGAGATCAGACTCAACCAAGTTCCAGTCAACTGAGGCGAGTTGCATAGCATCCATGCCTCTTTAGGCCGTTTGTAATTTCCTTGGTTTTATGCGCTGAGTCGAGTTATTTTAATTTTAGTCGGTTTTAGTTTGTGGGCTTTTGGCCCATCCTAAGCTAGTCATGGAATCATATCCTGCCATCCAGGTTGTGTGGCTAAATGGGGCCCACCAGGTTACCCACTGCAGCATTTCAAATTTGGGCCTTAAATTATTCCAGACCCACTCACATCATACGTGTTAATGAATCTGTATGCAACGTCAGCAAGATAGATTTCCATACATCATTGGACCCAAACATGTACACAGAATTTGAACCACTTATCATATTGATATGAGTCTTTACCCTATTGGGATTGACTGACGAGCAGCTCTGATCTGACACTCGGGTGTTTCATTTCCAAGTGTGAGATGATCGCAACCTTGCTAGTGCAATTAGCAACACTAAGTGGGCCCATGTCAATGCCCTTATTTGACTCAAGACTCTTTGGAATAGCGCTAGAAACAAAGGTCCAAAGAGCAGAGGGGTGCCTGGTTTGGATTCCTAAAAACAAACCCGGAACCCCATCAGCACTGGTGTGTTGTGTCAACAGGTCGGGTTTGGATTGATTCGTCCATACTTGAGTTACCTGGGTTGGGTCTTATCAGGTCTGGGTCCAGGATCTGATTGGGTTTAGTGCCTATCAATTCTTACCGGGCCACTCATGGATGGTTTATGTTGGACCAGAAAATTTACAAAAAGAAAAAAAAAAAAAAAAAACTATCTACTTAATGTAGAACTTACATGCTGGCTCCTTTTTTAAAAATATTTTCAATAAGTTATCTCATTGATTTAGTAATTAACATGGGAGGAAAGGGATGGGGTTAAGGTCTCAGGTAAGCCCCATTGATGTTAATGTGAAATCCACTCCAACCATCAGGTGATTCACCCCATACCTGGCTCTGGTCTGAAAATCTGGCCCATCGTCATTCAAGTCAACAACAAGACTAGAATGTATAAGGTAACACTCACCCTCCAAAAATTAACTCCATCCATGATTCAAGTGGATCATATAATTGGAAACAATATATAGGATTTCTTTGTGAAAGCTACATGGAGGGGTTTAATGGAGCACTTTGTGTCATGCCCCAAACCCGGAAATCGTCATAAGAATCCCGATCGCCGAATCCGGTGCCGACAACCTCCGTAGTATCCCATTCTTGGCTCCTAGCGTCCATACGCCAGATTCTGATCCTGGGATCCTACAAGGAGGATTTTTTTTTTTTTTTTTTTTTTTTTTTTTTGTACATTTAACTCATAATAAGCATAACCACAAGTATATCAAAATAACAAAAGCAACATCATCATCACATATGCATTAATATAATCATTTGATTACAATACTGAAGGGAAATACGTAAATTGAAAATCAAGCTCCAGAAAACCGCTGCATGCTCCAAGCTCCAAGCTCAATACTCTGCAACCTAACATCACCTGCACACATCTATCGTGTATAAGCTTATAGAAAGCTTAGAGGGTGGTGTAAGTGTGTGCACAAGGTAAGTGCCAAGTATTCAACGCAATGTCATAATCATACAATGTCGAAATAAGCGCAAGGTCATGAATCATATGTTATCAGAGTAAGTAAAAATACTGACAAGTCCATGAGTTAAGCAATATCAGAATGCGCAATACAGATCAACTATACAAATGATGAACAATATCAGAATATGCGATACAGATCAACTATACAAATGAGGAGTCATAAATAGTCAAATATCAAATGTCGTATCTAAACTATATAAAGGAAGAAACACAGGTAACCCAAAGTGTCATATGCCGCGAATGTAATGCAATATGCGGTGTGAATGGAATGACCATACTAGAGTGTGAAGTCGAGATGATAGTACGTAGTATCGCAGGCTATGGGGTCCATCACAAGGGACTTCTATCCAAACCAGTCTCATACCTAAATTTAGATAGTCAGACTCAATGTAGTAGACTCCTGATCTCAGGTTAGTCGCGCGCCCAACCGAAATCCTAGCCATGCAAAGGTACACGTAACAAATAGTTGCGCACCACCAGCCCGAGTGGATAGTGAATGAATGAATGAATGAGTATGCAACTCCTACTCAATAAGTCCACATATCAGTACGTTTCATATCTGGAATCATCACCGGGGTTTAGTACACTACAAATGGCACTGCCGCTCTCCCAGCCGCACAGTCCAAGTGAGCGTAAGAAACTCACTATCCGCCTGGCTAATAGTCTGCTAATACCTATTCGGCACGTCGATAGCGGACCCATTCACGAGCTGGTCAAACTCAGCCTAATTATGCCCCCTACCCTCAGGCGGGTAAGGCCACACCCCTCCCAACCGACCTCGGCACAGTGGGAGACGCGGCCTCCTGGTATTCGACACTTGGGCGCTCATGTATCCACTCGGTCTCGACGTTGGGACGTCTCTTGGCCACAGAGGTTTAGGGATTTTCACCCAGGGACATTTATGGCGCCCGTATGCTAGAACCAAACATTTTCGGTGTCCCATTCGGTCATCCACGATATGCCTGTGGAGGCTACGACTCTGATCTCGCTAGGGTGTACAGTAGTCATATCACAAAATGCATGATGCATGAGTCATACGATCCAGTCATACATCAATCCTATGCATGCCGTGCACTCATGTGAGATAACCTCCGCCTATCAAGGAGTCTCATATTAACCTGCCCAATAACACATGCAATGGTCAATCACATCTCATAACAAACATGCAGATGATGCGTATGGGCATGTATCATGATGCTATGCTGTCACATACTCATAATCGGTACCAATAATCGGCACCGACCATCGGCCTCGATAATGTGGACATTTAACCAACATTGCACCTAAGGAATGGCTCACATAGAGCCTAACATGCAATGGGCCCACGGCCTCACAAAAAGGCCTAATATTCAACATAGTGGACCTCACTCACAGGCCACATATACAGAATAGGTGGGCCCTGCTCATGGGCCTCAAATACATGACATGTGGGCCCCACACATGGGTCTCGAATATATCAAATGGGCCATGCATCATGGGCCTAATAAATATCCCAATGGGCCTTGCCCATAGGCCACAAATACATCACAGTGGGCCTTACCCATGGGCCATGAATACATCACGATAAGTCTTGCCCATGGGCCTCAAATATATCACAATGGGCCTCAACAAATCGGAATCGATCTATACAATCGGCCTCGTCAATCAAAATCGGCTTATACAATCGGCCTCGACAAATCGGAATCGGCCTCGATATTTGGCCTCGACAATCGAAATCGATCGATAAACGGAATCGGCAAATCGATCACGTAGATCGACAATCGGTCACGATAATCGAAATCGACCGATAATCAGAATCGGCAAATCGGTCACGTAAATCAGCAATCGGTCACGACAATCAAAATCGACCGATAATCAGAATCGGCAAATTGGTCACGTAAATCGGCAATCAGTCACGACAATCAAAATCGACCGATAATGAGAATCGACAAATTGGTCACGTTAATCGGAACCGATAATCGGCCATGATAATTGGGATCACACAATGATCAGAATCGGCAAATCGGTCACGTCAATCGGAATCAGCAATCAGTCACGACAATCGAAATCGACCGATAATCAAAATCGGCAAATCGGTCACGACAATCGGGATCGATCAATAATCAGAATCGAAAAATCAGTCATGACAATCGGGATCAATCAATAATCAGAGTCGGCAATCAGTCATGTCAATCGGAATTGGCAATCGGTCATGACAATCGAAATCGACCGATAATCAAAATCGGCAAATCGGTCACGTTAATCGGAATCGACAATCGGTCACGACAATCGTAATCGACCCATAATCAGAATCTGCAAATCGGTCACGACAATCGGGATCGATCGATAATCAGAGTCGGTAATCAGTCATGTTAATTAGAATCAGCAATCGGTCACGACAATCGAAATCGACCGATAATCAGAATCGGCAAATCGGTCACGTCAGTCGGAATCGGCCTCGATAACTGGCCGATCAAGGCCTTACGGGAAGGTCACAATGACGACTTTCAACCATCATTGCCAATTAATGTAGACATCTAACCAACATTGCTCCCAAGGAGTTGCCCATATAAGTTATTCATACACAACATAACGGGTTGTACATACATCGCATTGGGCCTCAACCATAGGCCTCGAATACATCACAATGGGCCTCGTGGATGGGCCACATATATAACTCGATGGGCCACATATATAACTCAATGGGCCGCACATATGGGACGGAAATACATCTCACTAGGCCTCATCATACGGGCCGAAAATATATCACAATGGGCCGCATCATGCGGGCCTAATACGCATCATGATGGACTGCATCATGGGTACATTACGATGGGCCTCACTCAAGGCCACATATACATGACATCGGGCCTCATATATGGGCCCTATATACATCAGATTAGGCCTCATATTTGGGCCACAATAACACAACAGGTGGGCCCTGCATATGCAACAAATGGGCCCCGCCGAATGGGGGATACAACATACATAACGGCGGGTCCCACTATACAACATACATAACGGATGCATCAGGGTGGTCCCACATATGCAGCAAAATGGACAGACAGTGTGAAAACGGCACCCACCTCACGGCAGGTCTCACTGCCTAGACCTGCTGGACGGTGTGGATTGTAAAATAAATACATCAAGGTGTGTCCATGTCCAGATAGTTGGACGGCCTGGATACAACACATACAGGGGTCCCACGTGGTGCGAAAGCTCTACATTCATCTGGCAGACCTCACCGTCCAAATCTGCTGGACGCTGAGAATGAAATACATAAATCACGGTGGATTCCACCATCCTCGATGGACGGTGGATGCAAAACATAGGTGGCCCTTCATCTGCCAAAACGGACGGGTGGTGTGGGCCCACAGAACTTGCTGGCGTGGATGCAACAAGAATTACTATTGGCCCACCGTCCAGATGATGGACGGCTGGGATCAACAGATACATCACGATGGTCCCACGTACTACGCTCAGCACGCGTCAAAGTGGGCCCCACATCCCATGCAGGGACGGGGGTGGGCAACACATAAACATCAAGGTGTCCCAGATAGACGGGGTCCAATCCATGGACGGTATAGGATATAAACACATACATCAAGGTAGCTCTCAAAGCTGCTGATGTCACAGCAGCTATAGCTGCTGGGACCCACCATATGATGAACGGTGCAGGTGAAATCCCCACATCAGGGTCAGTCCCACCGTCCAGCCATCTGGACGGTGGGTATAAAATACATACTATCAAGGTGGGACCCACAAAACCTGCTGGTGACGATGCAGCTGGGAGCTGCGTGGGCCCCACAGAAATGGACGGACGGCGTGGAAGAAAACTCATACATCATGGTGGTGTCCCACCGTCCAGATGATGGACGGCTGGGATAAAACACTTACATCCCACGTGGGCTCCACACATGTGGATACACCACATTCATTACAGTGGAGTACACAGCACTGGACGGTGCTGGTTAAACACATACGTCATGGGGTGGATTTCCACCGTCCAGAGACTCTGGACGGTGAGAATAAAATATATACATCTGGTGGGTCCCACAGCTTCTGACGTGTAGGGCAGCAGCAGCTGCATGGGACCCAGAAGATGAGCGGCTAGATTACACGTACATGCATCAAGGCCCCACCGTCCACTGCTGGACGGTGTGGCAAGGACACAAACATCAGGGCGGGCTACACATGCAAATGGGTGGTCGAGGCTTCACACATACATCAAGGGTCCACACGTGTGGACCCACTAGCAATTGAAGGAGCTGGCCCGAGTCTTACCACCGTCCAGACCCCAACGTCTGGATGGTCTGGATGCAGCACGGACCGCATAGATGGGGTCCTCTCCACCGTCAGATGGATGCCGTTGATAAAACCCAAACATCATGGTGCAGCCACCTTTCAGCGCATCTGCACGGTGCAGATTTAATAAATACATCAAGGTGGACAGCTCTCCACCTTCCACATCCGTTGGACGATGCAGATTTAATACATCCATCAAGGTGGGTCCCACGGTATGTATGGCGTGGATCAAGTGGGCCACACCTATCATAAGAGAGAGAAATAGAGAAAAAGAGAGAGTAATCGGTGGAAATGGGAGGGACCCGCCACTCTGGGCCTTCCTTATACAATGCATACATCAGGATGTGTCCCACCATATGTGGGCCCTACACCAAAATCAACTAAAATGAACACCCACCTTCGATCTCCTCTTCCTTCTTCCGCCTATAGCCTCCCAATGCTCCAAAAGTGCTCTTTCAACGGTAGAGATGACGATCCAAGGGTAGAGATGTGAGATAGGGTGGTTGAGAGTGGGCCACACATGACTCTTCTCATGGAGGTGGGGCCGTTGGATCTCTCTTGGAAATTACTTGGAATGAGAGAAAAATGAGAGAGATGAATGATGTAGGGAAAGAGTAATGGGTGTGTAAGAAAAAAGGATGGGTTGGGTTGAATTTTGTGTAAAGGAGGTATGGGTGAGGAGAGAGAGAGAGTTGACTTGTGAGGGGGGTGAGGTGGCATGGGGTATGGGTGAGGTACTTGACTTGTGAAATGATGTGTACTTGATTGATGTGATTCTTTCGAGATTCACAACGCGTGACGTTTCTTTGAAATGAACGCGGGCCCACATCTCCTGACCCGGATATCGGATCGATGCGCAAGTCATGGTGTTGGAACAGCGGCGACAGCGCGGTCGCTAGGGTACAAGTTTCGGGTTGGGCCGGCTTCGGTATACAGGACTCGGTTTAGGATCGCGCGTAAACGTCGGATACAGGTCGAGAGTTGCGGAATTCTTCCGGGATGACTGCGGAAGCCTACGGAGCGGTACGATCTAGGATTCGGGTCTTACACTTTGTTATATTTGAATGGAACAACATGGCCACTAATTAGGTGATCATCTGTAACATTTGTTTCTAAGTGTGTATGCATATCAATCCCACTAAGGGTTTTAAAATGGATAGATGAAAGTGGGCCCCAGAGAGTAGTGGATGGTGTACCAGGGCCATCGTCATCAAATGGGCTATGAGACCATCAGAATCCAGAAATTCCCATCGGAAGCAACAGACCCAATGCATTATCAAAGGTGTTATTTGAATACTCTAGATTGAATAGGCCCGGTACCCATAACTGCGAAACTGAAAAGATTGAATTAGATTGATTAAAGTGCTAGTCGACCCATTGCCGTGTGGACGTACGCCCACATGGACCTTTTTGCTAATCCATAAATGGGCTAACAAACCAAGCCCAGAAGAAATGGGTCTTGTCACCCCATTGGAGTAGAAGCCAGAGTTTCAGGCCCCACAAGAAGGCCAGAAGCCGGGAAGACACCCGGCCTGACTTCAGCAACAACGCTGGAAACAATGGCAAGAGACCAAGAACGATATTTCGTAGTGGGCCTGAGAGCCGGGTTAGACCCGGCAGTAAATGAACGCGGTTTGCGTGGTCCACAAAACCCAAGGTGTGTTGACGAGGCAAATTTCTGGTCTCACCATTATGTATGTATTATATCCACACCGTCCATCCATTTTGAGAGATCATTTTAGGCCATTATTCAAAAAATGAGGCAGATCTAAACCTTAAATGAACCACACCATAGAAAGAAGTAGGACGATGATGTCCACTGTTAAAACCTTCCTCTGGCTCACCATTATGTTTATTTTCCATCCAACCTGCTGATAATGTCACACAGACATGGATGAAGGGAAAACCGAAGATCAACATGATCTAAAACTTCAGTGCCCCTTAAGAAGATTTCAATGGTAGGCATTCAATCCTCATTGCTTTCTTTCGTGTGGTCTAATTGAGTTTTGGATCTGCCATATTTTTAGACTCATAACTCGAAAAATGGATGGACGGTGTGATATAACAAATACGTCATGTTGGGGCTACATAACTTTGGCATGTCAGCACATTAACAGGTCCCAGAGTGACGGGAGCGGATGAGGAGTTACTTGGGTAATAATTTAGTGGGTGTTACCTTACTGTGAGCCCACCTTTCATGATGCGTTATATATCCATTCCCTCCCTATGTTTTTTAAGCCTATTTTATGAGGTAATAAAAAATAATAATAAGAAAAGTACTTCAACCACATAATTAAGTCCAATCACAAACATTTTCAATTTAACCTGAAAAAACCTTTGCACGAAAAAACCCAACATCTGCGATTGTCAATGTCATCAAATACATTTCATGTCATCGAACTCAACATTAAAACATTACAACGATAAAATATGAATTTTTCCAATGGCATCGAACAAGTATCAAAAGCTTGCTCGATACCAATAAAATGTGATCTCCAAACTTATTAATTTTCAGATTTAAGATATCAACAACAAATCTGATATGACCAAAAAGCTGGTGCTACTTAGATGATCATAACAGGTCAATCAGAGGACTTTCCCCTGTTGGATGGCCATCTGTGTCAAACTTCCTTTGGTAAAGTCATCAAAATATGCCAAAATTTAGCTCGTTGCCTACGGTAGGGCATTTCTTGGCTGCTTTCTATACTGTACACATGCCTCAAGATTGAAAGGGTGCAATTTTGTGTGCTTCTTGGACATCTCGATGAAAGAACCGCACCCAACTTCCATGCTTTGCATCTGCCCTCCAATACTGTAATTGATGCTGGCATTTTTGAAATTGCAAACAATGGCAAATCAGGACCTAGATTGGAAAAAGGTAAACTAGAAATGGTCACTAGACCAAAAAATGCCCCATTTCGTATCTTCTGTACTGCCTAATAGTAGAGGAGCTTGCATATCTGAGGAAGAATGTATCATACCTCATCATGGATGTAAGACTCGTATGAATCTGATGCGGACTCATTTGAGTTGACTTGCTACCAGTAACCCCTAATCTGAAGTAGATTGCCATGGAAAGCTTTTATCCAGTGCAGATTGCCAGCCAAAGCCTTTAGAAGAACTTCCTACCCCATGAAGTTAGGTGGGGCCCACTGTGATGTTGGTAAGAAATCTACCAGATCCATCCATTTTTCCAGATCTAGTTGGGACAGGAGCAATTTGATAAATTGCCAAAATTTAGACATTTTTTCTAAATAGAAAATTTTGAATTTAATACTAAATGTTTTGACTCTATGGAGCGTGCAATTTTGGGTTCTTCATGAGCATTGTGACCAAAGAACCAAGCCAAAGTTCCATAGCTTTGCATCTGTCTGCTATCCTGATTGATTTGGGGTCAGTCTGAGACGGTCTCTAATGAATTTGGGATTTTCATCCAAATCCAAGCTTTGACATGTGTCCTACTCCACCCCATTGACTAATTTGGCTGCGGCATTGGTTGCAGTTGGACTCTATGGAGTTGAAAGACCACTTGCATTTTACTGTTATATATGTTTGTAGCTTTAGTTTCATCAGAAGCTTTTAATCATCCTCGGACGCAGCAACTGATGTTGGTATTTTTGAAATTCAGATTTTCTGCAAGAGTGCTAGCTTCCAGTGATGTGTATCAAGATCAGATTCAGTAACAAATATTAGCAATGAAGTTTCAACACCAATGAAAAAGTACGATATATTGTTATATTCATCAATCATCACATAGGAAATTGAAAAAAGAAAAAAGAAAAAATTAGTCTTAAATAGGGAATTTGGATCCCCCACCCCTTTTGTTTTTGTTGGGCTATGGCCACTGTACATATGTTGGAGAAGTGCATTTAAGGGTCCAGATTTCGCACCGCAGGGATAATTTGAAGGTGGGCTGGCTGAGGCTGGTGCGCTCCGCCTGGGTTTTAGCTGTTGTTACTGGCTGTTCATGGCATCTGCAGATTATTATTATTTTAATTCTCATTACAGTTTCTTCTTCTTTCTCATCGTCACCACCTCTTCTTCTAATTTATTCATTTGATTGAGAATAAAATCGGTTGTTTCGCCTTTCTATACGATCCTCTTTTATTTATTTATTTTTATGTTTGTTTCAAAAAATGCTCCCGTGCTCTTAAAGCACTGTTAGTGCTCCTAGTTGCATTAGTTTACTTGGGTAGTCCGATTGATCTGAATTGTCCATCTAGGCCAGAACACATTCCAATGCAAGAATCTCATTATTGTTCATATGATCAAATATGTCATTGGTTTGCTCATATGATCCTAGCAAATAGATGTATCAAGTTGGTTACCGGACCCATTTTTCATGTGAATGGTCTTGACTGTCCATATTGAAGCTATTGATCGAATGGTTATATATATTTGTTGAATAAGCGTGATACTTGCATGGTAATTAAACCATGAAATGTGCAGTGGGCCTAATTTAGAAGGTGGTGGGCACATCATGAAATATCGTCTGGCACAATATTCAAGCCAAATTTAAAAGTGCAAAATTCAAGCCAAAACGGGTTGTTTAAATTCAAGGCCAAAATTAGTTCGTTACTGTCATAAGGTGGTGGGCACATCTATAGGTGGGCCTCATTACAGATATTATTCAATTCCCCAATCAAGTCAGTCTACTCATCAAGTTCCAAAGAGGGCCCATCATGTAATATGCGTCTGGCACAAAATTCAAGCCAAATTCAGGTGTGCAAGGCTACTTAAAGCAATGGGTGGCCAACAATCTCACACACCACGTGTGATTCCACTCAAAAACCTATGTGAACATTCGAGTCGTGGAAAAGGTGGGCCCCGTCATGAAATATCGTTTGGCGCAGTATTCAAGCTGAATTCAGATTTTTGCAAGACCACTTAAAATTAGTAACTGGTGGCGAACAATCTCCCAACTTGCCAAACAATGGGAAGTGTCTCACTCGATCCATGCGTGACTTTTCCCAAAAATTAAGCCGTTGCAATTATTATGTGGGTCGCTTCCATACATTGAATATGGAGCATCACTCATTAGGTGAGTTACTTTCTTATATCGAATATATATAGACCATCTACTGATCTTGCTAACTATATGTTTCTTACAGGTGTGTGTTCACATTAATGAGTAGAGAAGCTACCACATATAAAATAGAAATATTTATTATTATTATATTTTTGCAGAAAGGTGGTAGCACACCACCTGTAATTTTATTGATACTTGAAAATTATATACATAAAAGGGAAAACACTGGCCAATCCCCTCCCTAAATTCTAATTACTAAGCTTTCTATTACAACTCTTATAAAAAGTACTAACAACCAAAAAACTAAAAAGAAAAAAAGAAAAAAAGAAGAGAAGAGACCATCGTAGAGCTTTCACAACTAGGTAGCAAACAATTATTCATCATTCATGACTTGTGTTTCTAACTAACTTCTTCAATCTAACATCTTGCAAAGCGGCACTTGAACAAAAGACTTTCTTTCATCTCATCAAAGAAATAGTAATAGGCAATCCTCTAAGTTTTCTCGAGCATTAAAACACCACAGAAGGCCCAAAACCCTACGACAAATAGAGCTGGGCATCGGACCAAGTCGGATCGGATTTGGTCCAACTCGGTCATGTCCGAAAGCTACCAGGACTTATCCGAATCCGATCAGAACCGGGATCGAGTCCAGGACACCTTATTCGAATAGATCTGTTATATGCTTGGCTGGACCCGAACCAAGTCTGACTCGGGCAAAGAAACCCAGTCGGATCAGATTATGTAAGGATGGAATTTTTAACGGTGAAAATCATCATCCTCGCTGCTATTTTCGGTGTGGTCCATATGAGCTTTAAATATGAATCCTTTTTTTTCCAAATACTTTAGAATAATCACAAAAATTAGATAAACGGTATGGATATAGTAAATACATCATTGTGGGCCCATGTAATATAGAACTCATTTGAGCCATTCGTACCATTCAGAGCTCGAGGTACAGATAGCCTTGGCGTGCACGACACGCTAGCAGGGGACGCGGATTTCCAGGGAAAGCCTTTCACAACAAGTTCCTCTGCTGAGATCGTATGTGGGGCCTACCGTGTTGTTTTTCAGGAATCCAGTCCGTTCATCCATTTTTTAAGATCATTTTAGAGCATGAGACCAAAAGTGAGAAGAATCCAAGATTTAAGTGGGCCGTATTAAAGGAAAAGGTGGTTAGGTAAATTCCTACCGTTGAAACCTTCCTGGGTTCGACGGTGATGTTTACATGAAATCCATACCGTTAATAACGTCATTCCTACTGGGATGAACTAAAAAAACAAATATTATCCTGATTCAAAACGTTTGTGGCCCCACGAATATTTCAACTGTGGAGGTTCAATGATCAATTTTTCGGCCCACCTGTGCATTGGATACGGTTCATTTTTAGCCTCATGTACTGAAATGAACTCACAAAATGTATAGACGGGGAGGATTTCGCACAAACATAGCAGTGGGTCCCACATGGGTTCCCGCGCAGGAACTTCCTTTCGCAGGACGTCCGTCTCGACACGACACGTACCTACAGCTAGCTGTATGCGTTGGGAAACGGATTGCTACTCTCCTGGCCACAGCCATTAGCTGGCGGTCGGTGCTCTATGGGGCCCACCATGATGTATGTGTGTCATCCATGCCGTCCATCTATTTTTATATATCATTTTATGATATCATAAAAAAAAAAGAAAAAAAGAAAAAAAAAAGAAGTATATCTCAATCTCAAGTGGACCACGTTACAGGAAACAGTGTTGAATGAATTTTGACCATTAAAAACGTTATGAGGGCCATAAAAGTTTTGGATCAAGCTGATATTTATTTTTTCCCTTCATCTGGGTCTTTATTACCAAATAAAGAGATTGGATGTCAAATAAACAGTACGGTAGGCCTTAGGAGGATTTTAAATGTGAATATCCATTCATTATTTTTGTCATGTGGTGTGGCCCACGTAAGATTTTTATCCCTATCATTTTTTGTATCAAGCCCTCAAATGATCCGTAAAAATGGATTAACAGAATGGATGAAACATGTACATCATGGTGGGGCCCACAGAGCATGGACCACCAGCCCCGAGGCTGGTGTGAGGGGGAGTAGCCAATCCATTCCCATAGCGTTGTATGGTATACCGGTGAATGATCTCATTGTACTGAGTAAACTCTGTTGGGGCCCACCCTGAATGCATGTGATTTATCCACGCCGTCCATTCGTTTTTCCATATCATTTCAGTGGTTGAACCTAAAATTAATGAATATACAAAGCCTTAAAATGAGCTCGCAAAATGGATGGACGGTTTGGATATAAAACATACCTGCAAGTCTCTTTCTCTTTCCCTCTTTCTCTCTTCCATACTGATTTCTCAATATCTCTCTCTCTCTCCAACAGAGATATCCAAGCTCTTCTCAATATATCTCTCTCCAGCAAGACCTTCTTCTTGCCTTCTTCTTCAATAGAAACAGGGAGACGAGCGAGAATCACGGATAAAGAGAGATTGAGAGGACATTAAGCGGGATGTTTTGGTGCTAAATTCAGGTGGTAAAAGTTTTTTAATATATATATATATATATATATATATATATATATATATATATATACTTAATACATACGGTCTGCCATCCGGGTCGAGTCTGTTCGGGTCGGGTCGGGTACATTCGGGTCGGGTATCTGGGTCGGGTCTATCCGGATATAGGTCTATCCGTACCCGAGCTGAAAATAATCGGATCTGGAAAATCTGACCCGATCAGGCCTGATCTTGGCCGTCGGATCTGTTCAGAATGGGGTGGATCCGCCGGATCGGGTCCATTTTGCCCAGCTCTAACGACAAATCCTAGTCCCAAGGTAGAGTAAAACCAAACCATTTCATGCACTCCATCATCTTTTTTTACATCACCACCAATAGGCATTGGATGTTGATAAGTCTCATCACTATCACACTTATCTGTAAGAGGAGGTCCATAGAGATCATTGTTCCCCATATAAATAGAAGGATCTTGAAGTGTCTGTAGCTGATTTTCCGATGAAAATTTTCCCAACAAGTTGTTATTCGACAAGTTCAAGTAACTAAGAAAAATTAAATTGGACATGCTTGGAGGAATTGTGCCTAAAAGCTAATTTTTGGAGAAATCAAGAGACTCTAGTAATGCCAATTTACTACTTTAAATTTGTAGGGGATCTTTCCGGTCAAATGATTTCTGGATAAATTTAAGACACGCAATCCCAAAAGACTTGTGAGTCCTTCAGGGATCTCTCTAAATAAGTTATTACTTGAAAGGTCTAAGCATATAACCAGTGAAATTGTTCTAGTGTATTCAAGCATTAGCCCCTTCACTGACACAAGCAGGTTTTCCTTGTAATAATATCCTATTCCATTCACAAGAAAGTGTTCCGTCTTCTGCTCATTTTCATAGTGGCGGAATTCCGAAGACTTTGAAGAATTGAACCAGATAAGCAATTTTGTACCAAATCAAGGACCTGAAGAGAAGTTATGTTTAGCAATTGAGGCAGGATGTTGCCAGTAAACATATTGAATCATAAATTCAGAATTCTTTGCCAATCCAAGTGGAAATATGACCTGAGAAATTGTTCTGTCCAAGGTCAAGAGTCTCCAAATGAGTACAATTCTTCAAAGATGAAAGGGCTTTTCTAGATAGGCTATTGTTGCTCAAGTGCAATGTTTGAAGTTGATGTAATAGACCCAAAGTTATGAGAATTCTCCCTGATAAATGGTTCTTCGCTACACCAAAATCGTCAAACCATTCTAGTGCCAACGGTTATATTTTAGGAACGAAATTTTAAAAACGGTTTTAAACCTTCTTAACATTGCCAGTGGTCAGATTTTTTAACTGAAGGCTCCATAAAAGATACGGGTGGTTCCAAAAGATCTAACAGCAAGTATTAACTCCATCAGGCGTTTCAGCTTCACTCGCATCGGTGCACCTACTTATCTCTACACGTGCCACCGTGTTAGAAATCAGAGAGATTCAAGCCATTCATAATGAAATTCATACCTTCTAGATTTCAAGTCCCATAGATCAGACGGATCCACTCATATATTGGTGATACTAGTTAAAAGAGAAACGTTTAATTATATAATAATGATTTAATGATCCAAATTCATTTCAATTTTATGAAAGACAATCATTAAATTGGATTCGTAATATGAACCGTTCAGATCTTGTAGACGTATCTAATGGGGCATGCATTGACCGAGTGTACATGGAAAGTACGTACACCTGAGTGCATTTGGTACTCCTTTTCCTTTATATCCAACCAGTAAAATAGGTTCAAAATTCCTTTCTCGCCAAATCATTTTGTTTTCACCCAACGCATCTGACGTGAGCTCCTTTCAACGGAGGTATGCAGATTACACTCCCTAGAGTGCACCTTTGAAAGAAGGTTTCACCATCTGAGTTTCTACCAGTTCCACAATCCATGTTGAGAGGAGCAATCTCTCGAAAAGCTTGATCCAAGATCTGCCTGGTACACTTTTGAGGATCTGGTAGAGGTTTGCAGTCCTTACGCTGAAATTCAGAACATAATTATAATGAGAAAAGTACGCGCATGAAAAAATTCTGTATTATAGATTAAAGACATCATTCAAACACGATGTTCACCTGATGGTAGTGCAAGGCCACCATCCACAATTCCCCTATAAACACAGTATTGAAAGTCCCAATTAAACAAAGAAATGAATTATCTCTGATCAGTCTCAGCAAAAACCAAAATCTGCAATGAAGGACTTCAAAATAGAAAGACATACTTAATTCAATGAAGTCCGTCAAGCAGATCAAGAGCTCCACAATGTGATGGGCTTTTATGTACATAACTAACAAGCTGTTTGGCATTGTAAAATTTCGAGTATGAACAAGAAAGTAAATGGAGTGATACACAACCAAACAGTAAAATACAATGTCAGATCAATTCCCTGAACATAAGTATAGCACATAAAACCCATTTGATTAATTGTAATAAGCATAACAGTTAATATCTCAGACTTGATATGTTCAGCTAGAGGTAAGTTCAGCTAATTTGATGACTGGCAATGATATGTTCTTTTTTTATCTCTCTAGTTAAATTGCAGGCTGCAGCCTTACCATTTACCTGTAGAGTATGTTTTACTCTGGTCCAGCTGAGGGGCCTGCCAACATTTACTCTCTTCCTCAGGGTCCATCATGCCTAATGATTTCTTTCCAGTTAGAAGATACAGATTTAGGGATACCTGTTCACATCTCTGACTTGCATGCTCCATGTTTTGGCATAGTCCTGGATGAGTTGAAACACATCCTCTTCCATCTTTACAAGGTCCTGAAAAATCTGAGTCCCTTTCAGCCCAAATGCACAACAACATTGCCTTCAAAAGAGCTTTCCACAATATCCTGCCTATTGGGCCCCATGGTGTCCATTTATGTTCAAGCAAAAGAGATGGGATTGTCCCATCAAGGAGGTGCTTGGGTCAAATTCACAATGGGGCCATCAGATCAGCAGTTTGGATCCATGGGCCTTAGTTGTACTTGTACAGACCCAAGGATATTACACACATCCTCTAGTCAAGGATCACACACTTTCTATTATGGAGGAATGGGCAGGAATAACAATACTGGAATAGAAATGTGATGCAGTGAGTACCTCAATACATGCATTCGCTATGTGAGTATGACAACTGGGTCTAGGTGGCAACAGACAGATTACAACTTCCACCTGCATAGAAGTGTGGTGTTAGGTGCATCAAGCTGAACTGCCACTGCATATGGAATACCTTCAATAGTCTGCATTAGAAGCACTACGCACTACAAAGAAAACCAACGGATACATAAGTAGCAAGTGGGGTTTAAAATCCCACTACCAAATGAAATAAAATATCAGAAAATATGGTGGAACGTACTTGATAATAGCAAGAGTTCATTTGGATGAACCTACTTGATAATAGCAAGGGTTCATTTGGATGAACCTACTTGTTCCTTCAGACGGTGATGGAACCTTGCCAGGTGAGCCTGGAGGCTCACCAAACCTGCAGCCTTGCGTGAGAGCACAAAGCTCAGCTTGGTCACATAATTATCAATCAGGCTGCCCGGTTGGTCCACCTCTGCAAGTGGCTTCATTTCCTGATATAATACAACCATGAAATGTAAGCTAAAAAAATCAAATCTTTACTAACGGAAAAAATCCCAAAGATCACAAATCATATAAGGTAAATCTATCAAAATATAAGCTAGTTCACATATTGTATCCATACATGTCATTGTATGGATACAATATGCATGCAGCCATTCAAAAACATGATGAAATGAATAAAGGAACAAGGAATTTGCATGATTCTAACAACAAATGAAATGCAATGTCAGCTGATGAATTTCATTTAATATACTGCTCAATATGGAAAGGAGATAATCAGTAAAGGTTAAATAAACAGAGCTTTCCTAAGGCCACGTGCATCTAGACGTGGCAACACTTGCAGACCTGGCACATGAATAAGAAGGGCCATCAAGAGGCCTGGCTAGGGATTGGAATCAGCTCAAATTTTGAATTCTTTGGGCTGGGTCTGTCAACCTGGGCCTATTTAAAATTTCCATTTTGCCTGGTGGGCCTGAGCCTAGCCCGTTGACACCCCTAAGAATAAGACATCCAAGATATGCATCATGTCCAGCCAAATGTAGATGATCTGGGTGAACAAAGCAAAAGGCAATTAGATCAAGTTCACATATCAAACTTCTCCAACCTACACACAAAATAAAAAGATAACTATTTCCATCTCAATAATTACCACAACAATTGGATGTTATCCTGCAAGGCATCAAATTGGTTTACAAGCACACCAGAGTGAAGATATAGGTCAACTGAATAAATAATCAATAGAAAATAAAAAACAGATTGACTGAAGATGTATGTAAATTAAATTGGATTTGAATTTAATATATACAATTTTAGATCAGACGTAGAAATTCATAGATAAATTGGTACGACATTTAAGATATAAATAAGTTCGTGAAATCAGAGTTTTACCTGGAATGCAATAGTAAGTGATCAAAGTCTTCTATCTGCAAACTTGCTAATCACAGCGTTAACTCTCTGCACTATGGCTGAATCATTGCGTGCAAGTTTCAGAATATGCAAAACCATTGCCCAAGGAGGATAAGCAACTAACTAGCCACTGACAATTAGAGTTGTTAGTAAGAAGAAAACCACAAAGGTAATGGCAACATTACCTGCTCTGGTGCACCTTTGCTAACATGATGCATTTTTGCTTCACTGTCAATATAAGTTGGAGCCGTTCACTTATCAGTTGGATTAAATGGAAGGAAATGAACCTCTTGAATGCCAGCCCATGCCTTCTTGTATGTATAGATGGAAAGAGAGGCAGAAATGGAAGAATCAGTGATAAAGGCATTATTTGTCTGTGTATAAATAAGAAGATCCCTATGGAAATTTCATTCATACTTCAGGTCAGCGAACATCCCAATAACATCTTGGTTTTTAAGTCGGGAGGCTCATGCAATGATTAGAATAACAATATCCTGGCCTTCTACTCCTTTACCAAAAACCTGGTTGCAATAATTCAAAAATGGGCATAAGAATAAAAATCAAAAGACTCTCTTCAATAAGATGAGCCCCAAATGCATTCCATGTTGGACCTCAAGAAGTTTCCTGTCAACTGTGAGTCTGTTTAAAGTTTGCATTACTTACCAATTAACTTAAAATCTGCAAATCTCAAAACAAAAAGCAAAAGGACCCATGGGTCATCCACAACCAACTCTGGCACCTTCATAGGAAAGACACGAGATGGAAAATAGATTAAGGAAACAATAGAGCCATCTTGTCACTTCAGAATGAATGAACAGATTATCCACAGTTTCCCAACACAGCACATCAATCTATATTCAGAACCACGTGCTTCTATGTTGAAGACATTCAAATCTTAAAACCTTCTTACCATTGTTCTCCAACCAAAAACCTCTGCTAGAGGATTGATGGTCCTCAGACTCATTCATGGTTGAAGTAGAATCATTCCCCTTAGTCCATGCTCAAAAGGACAAGGATAAAAATCAACCCAAGTGATTCCATCTTCAAACTCTACTATAAATCCATCCATCTCAGAAAATAAACCTCCTCAAGCATTCCAAAGATACACAACTTATGAGAACTAGACAATTTCCTACCCTCACAAATCCCTTTCGTAATTTTCCCCTGATTATTAAAAATGGAATTACTGAGTTAATGAATACTCTTTTATGTTTCATCATCATTTATGCTTCAAATCTTTAGATTTCTTTGCCTGAAACCAGCTCTTAAAATCCAAGCAGAATTTTTTCACATAAAGGAATTTGGATATGATATCATCGATTAGGGATTTGCTAATTGCACACTCATGTAGGAGCCCCTGCCCATCCACACTCAGGCACAATTCTAATATGCAACATGTGTGAGATATCTGAACTTTCCAATGGGTGGAGCTTTACCATAAGGATGATTGACACGACAATGACGACAATGATGAGAATCACGAGGCAAGGGCAGAGAGCTACTGTAACGAAAGCGCATTTGCTGTCGGCGAAATCCTCTTTCTCGTCGTACTGGTCTCAGATCTTGAGAGTGTATGAAGGAGGAGGCAGAGCAGACGCGGAAGCCATTGAGATTGGAAGAGATCTCGATCCAAGAGGATTAGAAATGGCGGGGATTGTTTGGGTTCTTCCACACAGACATTCGACCGCCATTAAAACCTGAGAGGGAGAGAGTGAAAACGGTTCAGATCTGGCCGACACCAGATTATATTAAATAAATTGTAGTTGAAAAAAAAAAATAATAATAAAAAAATGTCAGACATTCGCAAAAAGATTATTTATCTGTGTATGAAGTGTGTGAGAACAAGTTGAGTTGAACTAAAATTGAAAACAATCATTGCATACATATGATACAACCAATCTTTCAAAAAGTACTTTGGCATGATATGCGTGCACCAACATATAGCAAATTCTCAGCAAACTGAAGAAAGGCCCTTGGTAACTTCTTTTGGTGCCAGAACTTCAAGTAGACCTTTCCCATCAGGAAGCTGTGAGCCTGTGACTATTTTTGTTGGAATTGTCAGTCCAGAGGGGCTATTTCGTGCCATGAAGCAGTTCAGTGAAAGAGATTAATTTTTTTAAAAAATTAAGAATCTAAATCTCATGTAAAACTTAATCATATGTCGTATTTGATTTTACAGCAAAACTTGATCAGTATAAATGATCTTACAACTTCTGAGCAACCAATTCTTCATTAACATGTAAAAGCTAAAGTATGAAAGTTTCATTAACCTCATATTTTGACATGTTTGTAAATGGGGTTCAACCAAGCCACAGAAAAAAGTTCATATTAATGAGAACCATGTTGATGTTCTTGCACATATCTATTAGTATCTAGGATAATGAATCATATCAGCTTCTTCTTTTTTTTCATTCGACAAATCAATACATCCTTTTATACAAAACACACACTAGTTTTCAGAAGTACCCAAGCATTATGGTCACAATGCCATGCCTCCACTAGAGGCTTTAAAGATCTTCCAAAGGCCAGTACCTCTCTCGTGGATGATTGACAATAATTGCCTTATATGCAATGCACTCATGCGAACTTTAATATTTCAAAGACAAGGAACATACCTTTTCTTTCTTAGCAGGGGGAAACTCCAAATGCTCCAATTCCATATTTAGGATAGTAAGCACATGACCTCAGGCGCAAAATCCAACAGAACAAAGATAAGAAAGCAGAAAATGAACAAACATGTTAGCATGAACATTACATTGAAGTGAAGATGCACATTCGTCAGAAATAACAAAAGACTAGCTCTTTATAAAGAGAGCTACTTACTCATCCAAATTCGATACGGAAAGATCCATGAATGTGTAGGGATCATCCAAGTCCCTGCTCATATAAAGAAGTCATAGTGATAAGGTAAACCAACTCTCTTTTGAAAGGCTGTATTTGGGGCGCACTATCGAATTTAATTGCAAAATTAGCTTAAAAAGTTGAAAATGGCCGAATTGCAACTCCCTCCCTTAGAATTCATATGGAGGAATTAGGCTCAAAATTGCATTTATACCAATTCAAGTCGGATATGAAAAGTATTTAACTGCCATTTTTTTAGAGGTACTTCTTCATTATAATAGCAAGAAAAGCAATTAAAATCTGGACATTTCTAGTCAACTAACATTTGCAATTCAATTCAACGGTGCATACAAACACGGCCTAATATTTTGCACTAGAATAGCAACTGAAGAAAGTAATCTGTCTCCACCTCTGCCAGCGAAATATAGCATTTCCTACAAGATTCTCCCCAGCCTTGTCGAGTGGACCTGATACCTGAAGAAGTTAAGATGAAAAAGATTCTATAGCTTTGGAATGCTAAAATAAAATTGTGGCCAATTAACAATTTAAAGAAGTCAGACATTCACAAAAAGTTGTATCATATGAATGCGTATGTTACAATTTGAGGTAGGTCAGTTCTGAAACAAATTTGAGGTAGCATCAACATATCCTCAGTCAATAGATCATTTTGAGAGAAGTTGTAAACCTCGGTAACCTGCCACCAAAAAAAAAAAAAAGAAAAGAAAGGGAAGAATGCTATAAAATAAGCAACTGATATAAACAGAGAAAATAAGAATTCCACTAAAAGTGAATTGGGAACATACCTCAAACTTTCCTGGGCACCGAGCACCGACCACCAGCCACGGGGCTGGTGTCAGGGGGAGAGTAGCCAATCCGTTTCCTATACTATGGGGCTTACTAAGGCAATTGCATAAAAATACATAAATGTGCCGTTAGGTATTGCTCTGTGGGCCCACCATGATGCATGTGTTTCATCCATTCCGTTCTTCCATTTTTAAAGATCATTTTATTACAATATTTAAAAATAAGAGGGATATAAATCTTAGGTGGACCACACCACAGGAAAACAATAGTGATTGGATATCCATCATTTAAATCCTCCTAAGGCCCACTGTACTGTTTATCTGACATCCAATCTGTTGATTAGGTCATAAAGAACCAGATGAAGGTAAAAAACAAAGATCAGCTTGATCCAATACTTTTATGGCCCCAAAAAGTTTTTAATAGTCGACGTTCATTCAACACTGTTTCCTGTAATGTGGTCCACTTGAGATTGGGATATACCTCATTTTTTGTGGAATACCATAAAATGATCTATAAAAATAGATGGACGACATGGATGAAACACATACATCATGGTGGGGCCTGGGGACCACGGAACACCAGCCATTGGCTGGTGGCAGGGGGAGTAGCCAATCCGTCTCCCATAGTATATAAAGGTATAATTCCAGGATCATGCTCACAAAGAAATGTGAACCGGTCGTTTGTTTGATGACTATTGTAAAAGAGGTAGAAAAGTGAAGGGAAAATAGGTATCAGCCAAGAAAAATGTGTTTTTACATCTTTAGACCATGAAAGGAACTATAATTCCAAAGTCAAGTCTAAAATGACATAAGCTTGTAAGAGATGGAGAAGATTCTGGAAGCCGATTGACTGATATACCAAACAACACCAATCTGGCTGGTGTGGGTACGTGTTGTGTCGAAAGAGAAGTGCTGCCTCCTCGAGCTCTGAGATGTACAAATGGTTCAGGTGGTTCATCCATTTTGCCGGATCATTTCAGAGGATGACCCCAACAATGATTCATATCCAAAGCTTATGTGGACCACACTACAAATAGCAATGCGGACAATGATTTTCACCGTTTAAACATTCGCAGGGCCCATCATAACGTTTATTTTCCATCCAATCTGTTTATAAGGTCACACAAATGTTGATGAAGAGGAAAAATAAATATCACATTGATCCAAAACTTGTGTGACCCCAAAAGGGTTTCAATGGTATGTGTTCAATTCCCCACTATTTTTTGCAGTGTGGTCCGCTTGATATTTGGATCTGTCTTATTTTATAGCTCAAGCCTGACAATGAGCTCGCTAAATAGATGGATGGTTGGGATATAACACATACCTCATGATAGGACCCATGGAACTTGATGACATCAACACATCAGCCAAATCGGTGGTGTGTGGCACACCAGCCAATTCGCTTCCGATGATTCTACTGTTTCTTTTGCCAATTCATTTGTGGGCTGTTGGATAAAACAGTGGAAAGCCCTATTTGTTCTTTGCTCTAACATGCTATATATGTTTTATCCATGCCATCTATTCCGTTTACCAGCTCATTTTATGACATAAGCCCAAATATGAGGTAAAGTGGACAACGCCACAGGAAATAGTGGTGACTCATGAATGCCCACCATTAAAAAACTTCTTAAAAGATATATAATCAAGTTGATATTTGTGCTTTTATTCATACAAGTTTGTGTGACTTAATGAAGAGGTTGAATGACAAATAACATTGCAGTGGGTCGTTGGAAGTTTTTAATTGTGGGCAATCGATGACCACTTTTTCAGTGTTATTTGCACCTGAGATGTTGATTTTATGGGTTGAACTAAGTTATGTTCATTTAGGTCGATTCTAATTTGTGGGGTTTGGGGCCCATCCTAAGCTAGTCGTGGAATCATATCCAGCCATCCAGGTTGTGTGGCTAAATAGGCCCCACTGGGTTGCCCACTGGAACATTTTTCAAATTTGGTTTTTCGCAATATCTTGATTTCTAATACATGTGTCCTTTAACATCTTCTGAAGTTTTTAGCGATTATTTATTTATTTATCATTTTCTCAATGTTTGCCTCAATCAAAGAAATTATTTCAAGTATTGGTGATAATATCGGCCATGTTAATATATGTTTTTATATCCCCTTGTCATTGATGCATATACAATGACCAACCATTGACAGAGAGCATGAGATGACAATACTGAATGTTGATGCAAAAAACTAGTGCGTCCTCTTCTGATGTATTTCGCCTGCACAAGAAGGAGACAATAGAGACCCTGGCTAGAGCCGGGGACCCTCCGATGCTAAAGTCAGGAATAAGATCGTATAAGAGGGTTTTTTAAGATGGTTTTTGCGTACCTTTTACTTTGGAGATCTCCTGTATTTATAGGGAAGGGAGGATCTCATCGTGCTAGGATTCTTTTCCTGATATCTTGGAGATTGGGATCAATCCGTTTTTGGACTCCATTCGATCCCGAGATCTTCGGTGTCGGGGATCCTTTTACTAGATTTTTGGGAAGGTGTTTTCATTTACACCGTTTTTACCTTGCTTGAATCGGACCGAACCGACTCTACTGATGAGTGAGTCTTGGCTGGCTACACAGGTAGAGCTGTTTGCCATCTGTCGGGTGAGATGGACTCGATTCGTAATCAATATCCTCTCTTAATCCGATAGCCGACTCTGTAACTGACCTAAATGTGGGTCGGTTTTATGGTCAGTCGTGCGACTTTTGAGCTTTGGGCCTCAGTCAGCTTGTTTGGATGCTACTACCTTGTTTATCGAGTCAACTTTGTGCATCTTATAGATTCTGCCTTATGGCTTTGGACTTTATAAGCCTTGGTTAAGATTCGTTCCTCATAATCCAAGCTAAGTCTCTCCTTTAGGCTTTTGATATGCTTGCCTCGGTTAGACTTGTTGCCTCGGATTCCCGAGTTGTGTTAGTAGAGTTGGTCCATTCCATAGCCGAGTCCCGGGACTTGTCCTATTTTTTACCAACACTGAATATTGAACGGTTGTGATCAATGCTGGCTAAATTACTTGGTCCAAGAAGATCATCAAGCCTGAATTCAATAGTCTAGGATGTCACGGGTCGAGTCCTGTAGTTCCCCAAACCCAAGCTATAACTACCTGTGGGCATAGTTTTTTGACTCAGCGACTCAGATGGACTCATTCGTTCCTGAGTTGAGTCATGACTCAACCAAGTCGGGGTGACTCAGATGAGGACCATGTCATCCTCTCTTACTAAACCATGGTGCTGAACAGGATATCGAACTCAACCAAGTTCCAGTCAACTGAGGCGAGTTGCATACCATCCATACCTCTTGAGGCCGTTTCTAATTTCCTTGGTTTTATCCGCTGAGTCAAGTCACTTTGATTTAAGTGGGTTTTAGTTTGTGGGCTTGTGGCCCATTCTAACCTAGTTGTGGAATCATATCCTGCCATCCAGGTTGTGTGCGCCTAAATGGGGCCCACCAAGTTGCCCACTGCAACATTTCAAAATTGGGCCTGAAATTATTCCAGGCCCACTCACATCACACGTGTTAATGAATTTGTATGCAACGTCAGCAAGATAGATTTCCATACATAAGTGGACCCAAACATGTACGCAGAATTTGAACCACTTATCATATGGACATGAATCTTTACCATATTGGGATTGACTGACGAGCGGCTCTGATCTGACACACGGGTGCTTCATTTCCAAGTGTGAGATGACCGCATCCTCACTAGTGCAATTAGCACCACTAAGTGGGCCCATGTCAATGCCCTTATTTGACTCGGACTCTGTTGGAATAGAGCTCGAAACAAAGGTCCATGACTTGGAAATGAAATTTTACAAAAAACTATCTACTTACGGTAGAACTTACATGCTGGCTCATTTTTTAAACCTGTTTTCAATAAGCTATGCCATTAATTTAGTAATTAACATTGGAGGAAAGGGAAGGGGTTAAGGGCTCAGGTGGCCCCCACCGTGATGTTAATGCGAAATCCACTCCAACCATCAGGTGATTCAGCCCATACTAGGTTCTGGGCTAAAATATTAGCCACATATCGCCACACAACTAGAAAGAATAAGGTAATACTCACCCTCCAAAAATTGACTCCATCCATGATTCAAGTAGACTATTTGATTGGAAACAAGATATAGGATTTCTTTGTGAAAGCTACATGGAGGGTCCGATGGAGCACTTTGTTATATTTGGATGGAACGACATGGCCATTAATTAGGTCATCTGCAACATTTGTTTCTAAGTCTGTATAAATATCAATCCGAGTAAGAGTTTTAAAATGGATAGATGAAAGTGGGCCTGAGAGAGTAGACGATGGCGTACCATGGTCGTCGTCATCAAATGGGCCAAGGAGACCATCAGAATCCTGAAATTTTCCATTGGAAGCAATGGAGCCCACTGAACGGCCCAGTACCAAAAATTGCAAAACTGAAAAGATTGGGCCCGAATATTGTTGAATTAGATTGATTAAAGGGCTGGTCCTACGGGTCCACCATTCCTGTGTGGACGCCCATAGCTAGGAAGGATGTTTCTGCTAGTCCATAAATGGGCTAACCAAACCGGGCCCGGAACTAATGGGCCTGTCACCGCATTGGAGTGTACTGTGGTACACGTGCCATGTTTATGGTGGCTTTGTGCATGCTTATGGATTGTCATGCTATGCCAGCATTTGAACAATAGACCTCAAGATAACCGAGGAACTTTTCCATTTCCATGCGAATTAAGTCAGATAGTGAATATTTTCACCATTTTTTCTGTTTAGCTTCGGCATTACATTGTTTTGAATGGTACTTGTGTTGGTATCTGCATTTAGGAAGTTGCTGAGGTCATGACCAACAATTGGAATCAGTCAAGAGTTGGGCCCATCATGGATCAGCTGTGACTAAAAAGCTTCCCCTGTTTGAATGATCATAACAGGTCAATCAGAGGATTTTCCCCTGCTGGATGGCCATCTATTTTAAAATTCTGTTCGTCCATTGGGAAAGTTGCAGAAATAGACCGAATTTTAGCCTGTTGCCGATGGTGGTGCATTTCTAGACTGGTTCCTATACCGTACACATGCCCCAAGATTGCAAGGGTGCAATTTTGTGTTCTTCCTGGGCATTGTGACGAAAGAACCACACCAAAGTTCCATAACTTTGCATCTGCTGTCTGCTATCCTAATTATGATTTGGGGTCAGTCCGTGGCAATCTCTAAGGAATTTGGGATTTTCATATGAATCCAAGCTTTGACGAGTGTCCTACTCCACCCCATTGACTGATTTCGAATGTGGCATTGGTTGAAGTTGGACTCCATGGAGTTGAAAGACCACTTGCATTTTACCGTTATGTTTGTAGCTTTAATTTCATCGGGAGCTTTTAATCATCCTACGACACAGCAACTGATGTTGGTATTTTTGAAATTATGATTTTCCGCAGGAGGGATAGCTTCCAATGATGTGTATCAAGATCAGATTCATTAGTTCCTAATAGCAATGAAGTTTCAACTCCATTGGGAAAGAACTGTATATTGTTATTGTTGGGGATTTGAACTGCGGAATCACATAGATCTAGATCTACGATTGCAATCCAATAGTAACAAGCAATCACAGAACACAAAGATTTAACGTGGAAAATCCTTGTGGGAAAAACCACGGCACAAAGTGATAGAAATACACTATGAAATAGAAATTACAAGAGAGAGGACTTACCCGATTCGAAGAACCTCGAATCTCACCCTTGCTACACCCTTTGAAAACCTTAGAACCCCTTTAGAAAGCTTTAGAATACCTTAGAATAGCTCTAGGGACTCCTATTTATAGTTTAGGAAACTCCACTTATGCACCTAGTCTGGAAAAGTACGGAAACTGCCTCAAATTTACGCAGTCCTCACAAGATCTGCGTAACCTGACTAGTCGAAGGAGGGCCTCGACTGGTTGAGCAACCCGCTTGATCGGTCGAGCCTGACCCTTAACTGGTCGAGCATCACGGACACCTAAAAAATAAGCTCGTTGGACTTTGAGTCGAGAGTGCCTTGACTAGTCGAGCAGTCCACTCGACCGGTCGAGCGTCTTTGAGGTTTGAGGACATCAGTCCTGACAACAATCTTCACCATGTCTTCAATCTTCAACTGTGTAGCTCCTTGACCTCTTCTCTTATCTCTTCATCACATCATAGCTTCAATCAACGCTTCTTGTGCACACTCCATCCTTCTTTGACACCATCGCTAAGTCTAGAGAAGTTGTACATAATTTGAACTTCTTTATAGGAATAACCTTGGTGAGCATGTCTGCTGGATTCATGCTGGTGTGAATCTTCTCCAATGTTACGCCTCCTTCCTCAAGCACCTGTCGGATAAAGTGGTGACGAACATCAATGTGTTTAGTACGTGAGTGATAAACAGAATTTGTAGCCAAATTGATAGCGCTCTCGTTATCACAGTTAACCGGCACGACCTCCTGCTGAAGTCCCAACTGATTTATCATGCCCCTAATCCAAACACCTTCTTTAAACGCTTTTGTCACTGCCATATATTCTGTTTCAGTCGTGGAAAGAGCCACCGCGGACTGAAGTTTTGATATCCAACTGATTGCTCCACCCGCTAGTACAAACGAGTATCCTGAAGTAGACTTCCTATAATTTATACTACATGCGTTGTCGGAATTTACATACCCTACCAACTTTGTCCATGTTTTCTCAAAAGTTAAGACATAGTCTTTCGTACCTCAAATGTATCGAAGTAGCCATTTCACCGCTTCCCAATGTTACTTGCCGAAGTTTGACATGTATCTGCTCATAACACCGACTACCTGTGAAATATCTGGTCTTGTACAGACCATAACATACATTAAATTGCCAATTGCATTCGAATAAGGCACATGAGACATAACTTGTTTTTCCTCATTTGATTTAGGATATTGTTCTAAGGATAGTTTGAAGTGAGCCACGTGGGGAACGCTCACCGGATTTGCTTGGTCCATCCTATACTTGATCAACACCTTTTCAAGGTATTATGCCTATGATAACCAAAACCTGCTCTTCTTCCTGTATTTATGAATATCTATGCCAAGAACCCTCTTTGCAGCCCTCAGATCTTTCATTTCGAATGTTCCTGATAATTGAGTCTTCAGTACGTTGATTTCAAACATATCCTGACAGGCGATCAACATATCATCAACACACAGTACTAGGATGATGAATTTTCCATCACTCAGTGTCTTGTAATAGACATAGCGATCGTATTCACTCTGAGCAAATTTCTGACTCACCATGAAAGAATCAAATTTTTTATACCACTGCCTAGGGGACGGTTTCGGGCCGTACAACGACCTCATTAACTTGCAAACCTTTTTCTCTGCCCCTTTAATTTCATAACCCTCTAGTTGCTTCATGTAGATCTGCTCTTCCAATTTCCCGTGCAGGAATGCAGTCTTCACATCCATCTGTTCCAGTTCGAGATCGTATTGCGCGACCAACGCCAACATGAATCTGATAGATACCTGCTTAACCACTGGCGCGAATATCTCTGTGAAGTCGATTATTTCTCTATGAGCATAACCCATGTGTGATTTTTATGCGATGAGTCCATCTCATCGTCTATAGCTGCCTTCCACTTTTCTGCATCAGGCTCTTCAAGAGCCTCCTGAATAGTAGACAGGTCTCCCTCATCTGTAATGAGGGCATATGCAATATTAGAGTCGTCCCTATATCTTGCCGGTAACCTATGATCACGTGGTGGGTTCCTTTTCAGAGGTGGCTGCTCCACCTGATCTTGTACCTCTGTCTGTGCATCTGTCTCTACCTGAGTATTATTTGAGTCAATCTGGACGTCTGTGATCAACCTTTCTGGTTCTTTTTCCTCCTCTTGATCATTTTTGCAGAATAGAGAGCTTTCATCGAATCTAACATCAAGCTAGTGATGATCTTGCGTGTGATCTTGTCGAATAACTTGTAACCTTTCACACCAATGTCATAGCCAACAAAGATGTACTTTTTAGATCTATGGTCTAACTTATCTCTCTCAACTGACGGTACATGAAAGTAAGCTTCACAACGAAATATACGTAGATCTGAGTAGTCGATTTTCCGACCACTTCATACCTCCTCTGGGATTTTACATTCAATTGTCGTTGAAGGAGATCGATTCACCAAATAACTAGCCGTGTTAACGGCCTCTGTCCATAGGTCCTTGCCCAATGCAGCATTACTTAACATGCATCCAGCCCTCTTTATGAGAGTCTGATTCATTCGCTCAGCCACACCATTTTGCTTGGGCGTGTGATGCACTGTGTTGTGCCTGATGATACCTTCATCCTTGCAATACTCATTAAACTCACTAGAAGTAAATTCTCCACCATTGTCAGTCCTTAAAACCTTTATTTTCCGCCCTAACTGTTTTTTCACCATTGCCTTCCATTATTTGAATATGGTGAAAACTTCGGATTTACGCTTCATAAAGTAAACCCAAACTTTTCTGAAGTAGTCGTCAATGAATGAAACAAACCATGACGACCCCCAATGGAAACTTCTGACGATGACCCCCATACGCACTACAAGAAAAGCCACTTTTACCAACGAAAATTTTCGTAGGCAAAAGTCTAATTTTCGTAGGCAAAGGCTTTTGCCGGCGAAAATGTTCGTTGGAAAATTTCTCGCTAAAAGCCCGAGGGGAAAAGCTTTTACCCACGAAAAAAAAAATTCGTTGGCAAAGATAAGACTTTTGCCGACAAAAGTTTTCGTAGGAAAAACGTTTTACCAACGCTAATTTTCGTTGGTAAAAATATTGATAAAACCTTTCACCTATGACTACTTTTGTAGGTAAAATTATTTACAACACTTATTAGCTACCACCAATTTCGTAGCCAAAAATATTTAAGGACTTTTTCTCTACAAATATTTTGGTAGCTAAAAGTAATTAAAACACCTTTCACCTACCAAAAACTTCGTTGCGGAAAATATTTACAATACTTTTTACCTGCCAACAATTTCCTAGCTAAAACTATTTACAAACTGATATTTTCGGAGCTAAAAGTTATTTACAAGACTTTTACCCACAGATATATTCGTAGGTAAAAACGCTTTAGAAAACTTTTACCTACCACTAATTTCGTAGCTAAAAATTCTTTTAGCTACGTATATTTTCGTAGGTACAAATACTTACCTAACATTTTGCAACAAATATTTTTGTAGGTAAAAATATGCAGGACAATTTTAACAACGAAACTTTTCGTAGGTAAAAGCTTGGATGACACTTTTGCCTACCAAAATTTTCGTAGGTAAAAAATTTGATGGAGCTTTTACCTGCGAAAATTTTCGTAGGTAAAAGGTTTCTTTTTTTTTTTTTTTTTTTTTTTGCAAATTCCAAAGACGAAATTCTCGATATACACTGACGATATACACAATGTTACAATATAGACCTGTTATGTAATATATTTCATCATATTCCACATTCACATCCATTTAACTCAAAAGTACATAAATAAATCCATCTAAACATAAATTACATCATGCATAAATACATATAAGTTTAACATCATAAATAAAATACAAAAAATCACAAAGATGGAGGTGGAGGTGGTGGGGCATCGATGGGTAAGCGTGCGGCGAGAGCCTGAAACATATCCGCTATCCGTCGCTCATGCTCCACCCGCATCTCCTCCATCCTCCTCTCCTGCTCCTCCTTCAGCCTCGCATGCTCATCTATCCTCATCCTCTCCTGCTCCTCCCTCTGCCTCGTCAGCTCCTCCATCCTCCTCTCTTGCTCCTCCCTCGCCTACTCTCTCCTCCATCCTCCTCCTCTCCCCGCTCCTCTCTCTCCCTCGTCGCTCCTCCATCCTCCTCTGCTTTGCTCCTCCATCCGCCTCTCCACCGCTCACTCTTCCTCTCCACCGCTCTCTCGATGTCATTGACGACGACACGTAGTTGTTGAACCTCTCTCTGCGATATCAGCTGGTGGGTGGCACTCTATGCCAACGACGCTGGATCGAGTGGAGGCAGCTCTAGCGGGTGCCATGAGCTTGGCACCATGGCCAAGCCCACGCACATATCCAGAACGGGTGCCAAGCACCTCACTCAGGATCTCTGGCTCACTCCGCTGAGTACCATCGGGAGTGGGCTGACTGCGTAAGGTGTCCATCGCCGCCTGTAATGAAAACATATGATTTTTTTCAAAAAAATGACATTATTATAATTTAATGCAATTAAATTTGACAATGTAAGAATTTTTACCCAAATCTCGCCGGCACTAGGATGCACCCAAGATCCAGTCGCCTGCCGACAGTGAGTTCCTTTGTAGAGGTCTATTGGTCCTGCTCTGACCAAAGGATGTGAATCTCGCCAAGCAATCGAAAGGACAATAGAGTTAATATAAAATGCATTGAAAGAATATATCAACTTAATAATTACTAGTAATTTCTTACCATGTCGTAACGAATTTGTAGAAATGACTTTGAACCAGCTACGTGGTTCACTGCTAACTTTCCCCTGTTGTTAGAATTTATTTTGCTCCTCTTCTGAACACATTATTCATAATACATTGTTATTAATTGCGAATTTAATTGTTACCTTAAAGAAATCGTAAATATGTAAATATTACCTGAAAAGAATCAGACGAAAATCTATCACAAAGTATCTGCCAGTCATCACGGGTCACATGCGGTGGTGCGGACAGTGCGCCCTCCTCATTGCTCATGCACTGCTTGTACCGCTTATGTAACAAGGAGCGGTACTCCTTGAACCGCTCCTTGATCATGTCGTCAACGGCAAAGGAAACGTGCGGAACACTCAAATTCAATTCGAATTTATCCTGCAATTTCGTAAATAATAGATTAAGGCAATAAACTTATAAAGAAAATAACTTAACCGTAAATGAACTTTTATCAAATAAATTAAGATTTATAAGTATCGGTTTAGGTTTAGGTTGAGGTTTAGGTTGAGGTTAAGGTTAAGGTTAAGGTTTAGGTTTAGATTAAGGCTAAGTTATAAGTTATAGGTAGGTTATAGGCTATATAGCTTTAGGGAATTGAGAATAGGTTAAGGTTTAGGTTAACGAAATCGGGTTCGGGTTCAGGATCGGGTTTAGGTTTGGGTTTCCAAGTTTAGGCTTAGGTTTACGTTAGGGAGTTGAGATTAGGATTAGGTGTAGGTTTAGGTTTAGGGATTTGGGAACACATTTAGGTTTTAGGTTTAGGTTTAGGTTTAGGTTTTAGGTATAGGTTATAGGTTATAGTTGTAGGGAACTGAGAATAGGTTAAGGTTTAGGTTTAGGAAGGGTTTGGGCTCAGGATCGGGTTTTGCTTTGGGTTTTGAAGTTTAGGTTTAGGCTTAGGTTAGAGAGTTGAGATTAGGATTAGGTGTAGGTTTAAGTTTAGGGATTTGAGAACACATTTAGGGCTTAGGTTTAGGTTTAGGTTTAGGTTTAGGTTTTAGGTCTAGGTTATAGGTTATAGCTATAGGGAACTAAGAATAGGTTAAGGTTTAGGTTTAGGAAATAGGGTTCGGGTTCGGGATCGGGTTTTGCTTTGGGTTTTCAAGTTTAGGTTTAGGTTTAAGTTAGGGTGTTGAGAATAGGATTAGGTGTAGGTTTAAGTTGAGGGATTTGGGAACACATTTAGGCTTTAGGTTTAGGGTTAGGTTTAGGTTTTAGGTCTAGGTTATAGGTTATAGCTGTAGGGAACTGAGAATAGGTTAAGGTTTAGGAACGGGTTCGGGATCGGGTTTTGCTTTGGGTTTTCAAGGTTAGGTATAGGTTTAGGTTAGGGAGTTGAGAATAGGATTAGGTGTAGGTTTAGGTTGAGGGATTTAAGAACACATTTAGGCTTTAGGTTTAGGTTTTAGGTATAGGTTATAGGTTATAGTTGTAGGGAACTGAGAATAGGTTAAGGTTTTAGGTTTAGGAAATCGGGTTGGGGATCGGGTTTTTCTTTGGGTTTTCAAGTTTAGGTTTAGGTGTAGGTTAGGGTGTTGAGAATAGCATTAGGTGTAGGTTTAGGTTGAGGGATTTGGGAACATATTTAGGCTTTAGGTTTAGGTTTAGGTTTTAAGTCTAGGTTATAGGGTATAGCTGTAGGGAACTGAGAATAGGTTAAGGTTTAGGTTTAGGAACGGGTTCAGGATCGGGTTTTGCTTTGGGTTTTCATGTTTAGGTTTAGGTTTAGGTTAGGGTGTTGATAATAGCATTAGGTGTAGGTTTAGGTTGAGGGATTTGGGAACACATTTAGGCTTTAGGTTTAGGTTTTAGGTATAGGTTATAGGTTATAGTTGTAGGGAACTGAGAATAGGTTAAGGTTTAGGTTTAGGAAATCGGGTTCGGGATCGGGTTTTTCTTTGGGTCTTCAAGTTTAGGTTTAGGTGTAGGTTAGGGTGTTGAGAATAGCATTAGGTATAGGTTTAGGTTGAGGGATTTGGGAACATATTTAGGCTTTAGGTTTAGGTTTAGGTTTTAGGTCTAGGTTATAGGTTATAGCTGTGGAACCGAGCATAGGTTAAGGTTTAGGTTTAGGAACGGGTTCGGGATCGGGTTTTGCTTTGGGTTTTCATGTTTAGGTTTAGGTGTAGGTTAGGGTGTTGAGAATAGCATTAGGTGTAGGTTTAAGTTGAGGGATTTGGGAACACATTTAGGCTTTAGGTTTAAGTTTAGGCTTAGGTTTTAGGCCTAGGTTATAGGTTATAGCTAAAGAGAACTGAGAATAGGTTAAGGTTTAGGTTTAGGAACGGGTTCGGGATCGGGTTTTGCTTTGGATTTTCAAGGTTAGGTTTAGGTTTAGGTTAGGGAGTTGAGAATAGGATTAGGTGTAGGTTTAGGATGAGGGATTTAAGAACACATTTAGGCTTTAGGTTTAGGTTTAGGTATAGGTTATAGGTTATAGTCAGTAGGGAACCGAGAATAGGTTAAGGTTTTAGGTTTAGGAAATCGGGTTCGGATCGGGTTTTCTTTGGGTTTTCAAGTTTAGGTTTAGGTGTAGGTTAGGGTGTTGAGAATAGCATTAGGTGTAGGTTTAGGTTGAGGGATTTGGGAACATATTTAGGCTTTAGGTTTAGGTTTAGGTTTTAAGTCTAGGTTATAGGTTATAGTGTAGGGAACTGAGAATAGGTTAAGGTTTAGGTTTAGGAACGGGTTCTGGATCGGGTTTTGCTTTGGGTTTTCATGTTTAGGTTTAGGTTTAGGTTAGGGTGTTGATAATAGCATTAGGTGTAGGTTTAGGTTGAGGGATTTGGGAACACATTTTGGCTTTAGGTTTAGGTTTTAGGTCTAGTTTATAGGTTATAGCAGTAGAGAACTGAGAATAGGTTAAGGTTTAGGTTTAGGAATGGGTTCGGGATCGGATTTTGCTTTGGGTTTTCAAGTTTAGGTTTAGGTTTAGGTTAGGGTGTTGAGAATAGGATTAGGTGTAGGTTTAAGTTGAGGGATTTGGGAACACATTTAGGCTTTAGGTTTAGGTTTGGGCTTAGGTTTTAGGCCTAGGTTATAGGTTATAGTGTAGAGAACCGAGAATAGGTTAAGGCTTAGGTTTAGGAACGGGTTCGGGATCGGGTTTTGCTTTGGATTTTCAAGGTTAGGTTTAGGTTTAGGTTAGGGAGTTGAGAATAGGATTAGGTGTAGGTTTAGGTTGAGGAATTTGAGAACACATTTAGGCTTTAGGTTTAGGTTTTAGGTCTAGGTTATAGGTTATAGCTGTAGGGAACTGAGAATAGGTTAAGGTTTAGGTTTAGGAACGGGTTCGGGATCGGGTTTTGCTTTGGGTTTTCAAGGTTAGGTATAGGTTTAGGTTAGGGAGTTTAGAATAGGATTAGGTGTAGGTTTAGGATGAGGGATTTAAGAACACATTTAGGCTTTAGGTTTAGGTTTTAAGTATAGGTTATAGGTTATAGCTGTAGGGAACTGAGAATAGGTTAAGGTTTTAGGTTAAGGAAATCGGGTTCGGGATCGGGTTTTTCTTTGGGTTTTCAAGTTTAGGTTTAGGTGTAGGTTAGGGTGTTGAGAATAGCATTAGGTGTAGGTTTAGGTTGATGGATTTGGGAGCATATTTAGGCTTTAGGTTTAGGTTTAGGTTTTAGGTCTAGGTTATAGGTTATAGCTGTAGGAACTGAGAATAGGTTAAGGTTTAGGTTTAGGAACGGGTTCGGGATCGGGTTTTGCTTTGGGTTTTCATGTTTAGGTTTAGGTTTAGGCTAGGGTGTTGATAATAGCATTAGGTGTAGGTTTAGGTTGAGGGATTTGGGAACACATTTAGGCTTTAGGTTTAGGTTTTAGGTATAGGTTATAGGTTATAGTTGTGTAGGGAACCGAGAATAGGTTAAGGTTTAGGTTTAGGAAATCGGGTTCGGGATCGGGTTTTTCTTTGGGTCTTCAAGTTTAGGTTTAGGTGTAGGTTAGGGTGTTGAGAATAGCATTAGGTATAGGTTTAGGTTGAGGGATTTGGGAACATATTTAGGCTTTAGGTTTAGGTTTAGGTTTTAGGTCTAGGTTATAGGTTATAGCTGTAGGGAACTGAGCATAGGTTAAGGTTTAGGTTTAGGAACGGGTTCAGGATCGGGTTTTGCTTTGGGTTTTCATGTTTAGGTTTAGGTGTAGGTTAGGGTGTTGAGAATAGCATTAGGTGTAGGTTTAAGTTGAGGGATTTGGGAACACATTTAGGCTTTAGGTTTAAGTTTAGGCTTAGGTTTTAGGCCTAGGTTATAGGTTATAGCTGTAGAGAACTGAGAATAGGTTAAGGTTTAGGTTTAGGAACGGGTTCGGATCGGGTTTTGCTTTGGATTTTCAAGGTTAGGTTTAGGTTTAGGTTAGGGAGTTGAGAATAGGATTAGGTGTAGGTTTAGGATGAGGGATTTAAGAACACATTTAGGCTTTAGGTTTAGGTTTTAGGTATAGGTTATAGGTTATAGCTGTAGGGAACTGAGAATAGGTTAAGGTTTTAGGTTTAGGAAATCGGGTTCGGGATCGGGTTTTCTTTGGGTTTTCAAGTTTAGGTTTAGGTGTAGGTTAGGGTGTTGAGAATAACATTAGGTGTAGGTTTAGGTTGAGGGATTTGGGAACATATTTAGGCTTTAGGTTTAGGTTTAGGTTTTAAGTCTAGGTTATAGGTTATAGGCTTTGTAGGGAACCGAGAATAGGTTAAGGTTTAGGTTTAGGAACGGGTTCTGATCGGGTTTTGCTTTGGGTTTTCATGTTTAGGTTTAGGTTTAGGTTAGGGTGTTGATAATAACGCATTAGGTGTAGGTTTAGGTTGAGGGATTTGGGAACACATTTTGGCTTTAGGTTTTAGGTTTTAGGTCTAGTTTATAGGTTATAGCTGTAGAGAACTGAGAATAGGTTAAGGTTTAGGTTTAGGAATGGGTTCGGGATCGGATTTTGCTTTGGGTTTTCAAGTTTAGGTTTAGGTTTAGGTTAGGGTGTTGAGAATAGGATTAGGTGTAGGTTTAAGTTGAGGGATTTGGGAACACATTTAGGCTTTAGGTTTAGGTTTGGGCTTAGGTTTTAGGCCTAGGTTATAGGTTATAGCTGTAGAGAACTGAGAATAGGTTAAGGCTTAGGTTTAGGAACGGGTTCGGGATCGGGTTTTGCTTTGGATTTTCAAGGTTAGGTTTAGGTTTAGGTTAGAGAGTTGAGAATAGGATTAGGTGTAGGTTTAGGTTGAGGGATTTGAGAACACAGTTAGGCTTTAGGTTTAGGTTTTAGGTCTAGGTTATAGGTTATAGTTGTAGGGAACTGAGAATAGGTTAAGGTTTAGGTTTAAGAAATCGGGTTCGGGTTTGGGATCGGGTTTTGCTTTGGGTTTTCAAGGATAGGTATAGGTTTAGGTTAGGGAGTTGAGAATAGGATTAGGTGTAGGTTTAGGTTGAGGGATTTGAGAACACATTTAGGCTTTAGGTTTAGGTTTTAGGTATAGGTTATAGGTTATAGCTGTAGGGAACTGAGAATAGGTTAAGGTTTTAGGTTTAGGAAATCGGGTTCGGGATCGGGTTTTTCTTTGGGTTTTCAAGTTTAGGTTTAGGTGTAGGTTAGGGTGTTGAGAATAGCATTAGGTGTAGGTTTAGGTTGAGGGATTTGGGAGCATATTTAGGCTTTAGGTTTAGGTTTAGGTTTTAGGTCTAGGTTATAGGTTATAGCTGTAGGGAACTGAGAATAGGTTAAGGTTTAGGTTTAGGAACGGGTTCAGGATCGGGTTTTGCTTTGGGTTTTCATGTTTAGGTTTAGGTTTAGGTTAGGGTGTTGATAATAGCATTAGGTGTAGGTTTAGGCTGAGGGATTTGGGAACACATTTAGGCTTTAGGTTTAGGTTTAGGCTTAGGTTTAGGTTTTAGGTCTAGGTTATAGGTTATAGCTGTAGGGAATTGAGAATAGGTTAAGGTTTAGGTTTAGGAACGGGTTCGGGATCGGGTTTTGCTTTGGGTTTTCAAGGTTAGGTATAGGTTTAGGTTAGGGAGTTTAGAATAGGATTAGGTGTAGGTTTAGGATGAGGGATTTAAGAACACATTTAGGCTTTAGGTTTAGGTTTTAAGTATAGGTTATAGGTTATAGGCGTAGGGAACCGAGAATAGTTAAGGTTTTAGGTTTAGGAAATCGGGTTCGGGATCGGGTTTTCTTTGGGTTTTCAAGTTTAGGTTTAGGTGTAGGTTAGGGTGTTGAGAATAGCATTAGGTGTAGGTTTAGGTTGAGGGATTTGGGAACATATTTAGGCTTTAGGTTTAGGTTTAGGTTTTAAGTCTAGGTTATAGGTTATAGTAGTAGGAAACGAGAATAGGTTAAGGTTTAGGTTTAGGAACGGGTTCTGGATCGGGTTTTGCTTTGGGTTTTCATGTTTAGGTTTAGGTTTAGGTTAGGGTGTTGATAATAGCATTAGGTGTAGGTTTAGGTTGAGGAATTTGGGAACACATTTTGGCTTTAGGTTTAGGTTTTAGGTCTAGTTTATAGGTTATAGGTGAGAAACCGAGAATAGGTTAAGGTTTAGGTTTAGGAACGGGTTCGGGATCGGATTTTGCTTTGGGTTTTCAAGTTTAGGTTTAGGTTTAGGTTAGGGTGTTGAGAATAGGATTAGGTGTAGGTTTAAGTTGAGGGATTTGGGAACACATTTAGGCTTTAGGTTTAGGTTTAGGCTTAGGTGTTAGGCCTAGGTTATAGGTTATAGTGTGTGAGAACCGAGAATAGGTTAAGGTTTAGGTTTAGGAACGGGTTCGGATCGGGTTTTGCTTTGGATTTTCAAGGTTAGGTTTAGGTTTAGGTTAGGGAGTTGAGAATAGGATTAGGTGTAGGTTTAGGATGAGGGATTTAAGAACACATTTAGGCTTTAGGTTTAGGTTTTAGGTATAGGTTATAGGTTATAGGTTTGTAGGGAACCGAGAATAGGTTAAGGTTTTAGGTTTAGGAAATCGGGTTCGGGATCGGGTTTTTCTTTGGGTTTTCAAGTTTAGGTTTAGGTGTAGGTTAGGGTGTTGAGAATAGCATTAGGTGTAGGTTTAGGTTGAGGGATTTGGGAACATATTTAGGCTTTAGGTTTAGGTTTAGGTTTTAAGTCTAGGTTATAGGTTATAGCTATAGGGAACTGAGCATAGGTTAAGGTTTAGGTTTAGGAACGGGTTCAGGATCGGGTTTTGCTTTGGGTTTTCATGTTTAGGTTTAGGTGTAGGTTAGGGTGTTGAGAATAGCATTAGGTGTAGGTTTAAGTTGAGGGATTTGGGAACACATTTAGGCTTTAGGTTTAAGTTTAGGCTTAGGTTTTAGGCCTAGGTTATAGGTTATAGCTGTAGAGAACTGAGAATAGGTTAAGGTTTAGGTTTAGGAACGGGTTCGGGATCGGGTTTTGCTTTGGATTTTCAAGGTTAGGTTTAGGTTTAGGTTAGGGAGTTGAGAATAGGATTAGGTGTAGGTTTAGGATGAGGGATTTAAGAACACATTTAGGCTTTAGGTTTAGGTTTTAGGTATAGGTTATAGGTTATAGCTGTAGGGAACTGAGAATAGGTTAAGGTTTTAGGTTTAGGAAATCGGGTTCGGGATCGGGTTTTTCTTTGGGTTTTCAAGTTTAGGTTTAGGTGTAGGTTAGGGTGTTGAGAATAGCATTAGGTGTAGGTTTAGGTTGAGGGATTTGGGAACATATTTAGGCTTTAGGTTTAGGTTTAGGTTTTAAGTCTAGGTTATAGGTTATAGTTGTAGGGAACTGAGAATAGGTTAAGGTTTAGGTTTAGGAACGGGTTCTGGATCGGGTTTTGCTTTGGGTTTTCATGTTTAGGTTTAGGTTTAGGTTAGGGTGTTGATAATAGCATTAGGTGTAGGTTTAGGTTGAGGGATTTGGGAACACATTTTGGCTTTAGGTTTAGTTTTAGGTCTAGTTTATAGGTTATATTTGTAGAGAACCGAGAATAGGTTAAGGTTTAGGTTTAGGAATGGGTTCGGGATCGGATTTTGCTTTGGGTTTTCAAGTTTAGGTTTAGGTTTAGGTTAGGGTGTTGAGAATAGGATTAGGTGTAGGTTTAAGTTGAGGGATTTGGGAACACATTTAGGCTTTAGGTTTAGGTTTGGGCTTAGGTTTTAGGCCTAGGTTATAGGTTATAGCTGTAGAGAACTGAGAATAGGTTAAGGCTTAGGTTTAGGAACGGGTTCGGGATCGGGTTTTGCTTTGGATTTTCAAGGTTAGGTTTAGGTTTAGGTTAGAGAGTTGAGAATAGGATTAGGTGTAGGTTTAGGTTGAGGGATTTGAGAACACAGTTAGGCTTTAGGTTTAGGTTTTAGGTCTAGGTTATAGGTTATAGGTGTAGGGAGGGAATTGAGAATAGGTTAAGGTTTAGGTTTAGGAACGGGTTCGGGATCGGGTTTTGCTTTGGGTTTTCAAGGTTAGGTATAGGTTTAGGTTAGGGAGTTTAGAATAGGATTAGGTGTAGGTTTAGGATGAGGGATTTAAGAACTCATTTAGGCTTTAGGTTTAGGTTTTAAGTATAGGTTATAGGTTATAGCTGTAGGGAACTGAGAATAGGTTAAGGTTTTAGGTTAAGGAAATCGGGTTCGGGATCGGGTTTTTCTTTGGGTTTTCAAGTTTAGGTTTAGGTGTAGGTTAGGGTGTTGAGAATAGCATTAGGTGTAGGTTTAGGTTGATGGATTTGGGAGCATATTTAGGCTTTAGGTTTAGGTTTAGGTTTTAGGTCTAGGTTATAGGTTATAGTTGTAGGGAACCGAGAATAGGTTAAGGTTTAGGTTTAGGAAACGGGTTCGGATCGGGTTTTGCTTTGGGTTTTCATGTTTAGGTTTAGGTTTAGGTTAGGGTGTTGAGAATAACATTAGGTGTAGGTTTAGGTTGAGGGATTTGGGAATACATTTAGGCTTTAGGTTTAGGTTTTAGGTATAGGTTATAGGTTATAGCTGTAGGGAACTGAGAATAGGTTAAGGTTTAGGTTTAGGAAATCGGGTTCGGGATCGGGTTTTTCTTTGGGTCTTCAAGTTTAGGTTTAGGTGTAGGTTAGGGTGTTGAGAATAGCATTAGGTATAGGTTTAGGTTGAGGGATTTGGGAACATATTTAGGCTTTAGGTTTAGGTTTAGGTTTTAGGTCTAGGTTATAGGTTATAGTTTGTGGGAACCGAGCATAGGTTAAGGTTTAGGTTTAGGAACGGGTTCGGGATCGGGTTTTGCTTTGGGTTTTCATGTTTAGGTTTAGGTGTAGGTTAGGGTGTTGAGAATAGCATTAGGTGTAGGTTTAAGTTGAGGGATTTGGGAACACATTTAGGCTTTAGGTTTAAGTTTAGGCTTAGGTTTTAGGCCTAGGTTATAGGTTATAGTGTGAGAGAACCGAGAATAGGTTAAGGTTTAGGTTTAGGAACGGGTTCGGGATCGGGTTTTGCTTTGGATTTTCAAGGTTAGGTTTAGGTTTAGGTTAGGGAGTTGAGAATAGGATTAGGTGTAGGTTTAGGATGAGGGATTTAAGAACACATTTAGGCTTTAGGTTTAGGTTTTAGGTATAGGTTATAGGTTATAGGCCGTAGGAACGAGAATAGGTTAAGGTTTTAGGTTTAGGAAATCGGGTTCGGGATCGGGTTTTCTTTGGGTTTTCAAGTTTAGGTTTAGGTGTAGGTTAGGGTGTTGAGAATAGCATTAGGTGTAGGTTTAGGTTGAGGGATTTGGGAACATATTTAGGCTTTAGGTTTAGGTTTAGGTTTTAAGTCTAGGTTATAGGTTATAGCTGTAGGGAACTGAGAATAGGTTAAGGTTTAGGTTTAGGAACGGGTTCTGGATCGGGTTTTGCTTTGGGTTTTCATGTTTAGGTTTAGGTTTAGGTTAGGGTGTTGATAATAGCATTAGGTGTAGGTTTAGGTTGAGGGATTTGGGAACACATTTTGGCTTTAGGTTTAGGTTTTAGGTCTAGTTTATAGGTTATAGCTGTAGAGAACTGAGAATAGGTTAAGGTTTAGGTTTAGGAATGGGTTCGGGATCGGATTTTGCTTTGGGTTTTCAAGTTTAGGTTTAGGTTTAGGTTAGGGTGTTGAGAATAGGATTAGGTGTAGGTTTAAGTTGAGGGATTTGGGAACACATTTAGGCTTTAGGTTTAGGTTTGGGCTTAGGTTTTAGGCCTAGGTTATAGGTTATAGCTGTAGAGAACTGAGAATAGGTTAAGGCTTAGGTTTAGGAACGGGTTCGGGATCGGGTTTTGCTTTGGATTTTCAAGGTTAGGTTTAGGTTTAGGTTAGAGAGTTGAGAATAGGATTAGGTGTAGGTTTAGGTTGAGGGATTTGAGAACACAGTTAGGCTTTAGGTTTAGGTTTTAGGTCTAGGTTATAGGTTATAGTTGTAGGGAACTGAGAATAGGTTAAGGTTTAGGTTTAAGAAATCGGGTTCGGGTTTGGGATCGGGTTTTGCTTTGGGTTTTCAAGGATAGGTATAGGTTTAGGTTAGGGAGTTGAGAATAGGATTAGGTGTAGGTTTAGGTTGAGGGATTTGAGAACACATTTAGGCTTTAGGTTTAGGTTTTAGGTATAGGTTATAGGTTATAGCTGTAGGGAACTGAGAATAGGTTAAGGTTTTAGGTTTAGGAAATCGGGTTCGGGATCGGGTTTTCTTTGGGTTTTCAAGTTTAGGTTTAGGTGTAGGTTAGGGTGTTGAGAATAGCATTAGGTGTAGGTTTAGGTTGAGGGATTTGGGAGCATATTTAGGCTTTAGGTTTAGGTTTAGGTTTTAGGTCTAGGTTATAGGTTATAGTGTAGGGAACGAGAATAGGTTAAGGTTTAGGTTTAGGAACGGGTTCGGGATCGGGTTTTGCTTTGGGTTTTCATGTTTAGGTTTAGGTTTAGGTTAGGGTGTTGATAATAGCATTAGGTGTAGGTTTAGGTGAGGGGATTTGGGAACACATTTAGGCTTTAGGTTTAGGTTTAGGCTTAGGTTTAGGTTTTAGGTCTAGGTTATAGGTTATAGGCCGTAGGGAATTGAGAATAGGTTAAGGTTTAGGTTTAGGAACGGGTTCGGGATCGGGTTTTGCTTTGGGTTTTCAAGGTTAGGTATAGGTTTAGGTTAGGGAGTTTAGAATAGGATTAGGTGTAGGTTTAGGATGAGGGATTTAAGAACACATTTAGGCTTTAGGTTTAGGTTTTAAGTATAGGTTATAGGTTATAGCTGTAGGGAACTGAGAATAGGTTAAGGTTTTAGGTTTAGGAAATCGGGTTCGGGATCGGGTTTTTCTTTGGGTTTTCAAGTTTAGGTTTAGGTGTAGGTTAGGGTGTTGAGAATAGCATTAGGTGTAGGTTTAGGTTGAGGGATTTGGGAACATATTTAGGCTTTAGGTTTAGGTTTAGGTTTTAAGTCTAGGTTATAGGTTATAGCTGTAGGGAACTGAGAATAGGTTAAGGTTTAGGTTTAGGAACGGGTTCTGGATCGGGTTTTGCTTTGGGTTTTCATGTTTAGGTTTAGGTTTAGGTTAGGGTGTTGATAATAGCATTAGGTGTAGGTTTAGGTTGAGGAATTTGGGAACACATTTTGGCTTTAGGTTTAGGTTTTAGGTCTAGTTTATAGGTTATAGCTGTAGAGAACTGAGAATAGGTTAAGGTTTAGGTTTAGGAACGGGTTCGGGATCGGATTTTGCTTTGGGTTTTCAAGTTTAGGTTTAGGTTTAGGTTAGGGTGTTGAGAATAGGATTAGGTGTAGGTTTAAGTTGAGGGATTTGGGAACACATTTAGGCTTTAGGTTTAGGTTTAGGCTTAGGTGTTAGGCCTAGGTTATAGGTTATAGCTGTAGAGAACTGAGAATAGGTTAAGGTTTAGGTTTAGGAACGGGTTCGGGATCGGGTTTTGCTTTGGATTTTCAAGGTTAGGTTTAGGTTTAGGTTAGGGAGTTGAGAATAGGATTAGGTGTAGGTTTAGGATGAGGGATTTAAGAACACATTTAGGCTTTAGGTTTAGGTTTTAGGTATAGGTTATAGGTTATAGCTGTAGGGAACTGAGAATAGGTTAAGGTTTTAGGTTTAGGAAATCGGGTTCGGATCGGGTTTTCTTTGGGTTTTCAAGTTTAGGTTTAGGTGTAGGTTAGGGTGTTGAGAATAGCATTAGGTGTAGGTTTAGGTTGAGGGATTTGGGAACATATTTAGGCTTTAGGTTTAGGTTTAGGTTTTAAGTCTAGGTTATAGGTTATAGCTATAGGGAACTGAGCATAGGTTAAGGTTTAGGTTTAGGAACGGGTTCGTTCAGGATCGGGTTTTGCTTTGGGTTTTCATGTTTAGGTTTAGGTGTAGGTTAGGGTGTTGAGAATAGCATTAGGTGTAGGTTTAAGTTGAGGGATTTGGGAACACATTTAGGCTTTAGGTTTAAGTTTAGCTTAGGTTTTAGGCCTAGGTTATAGGTTATAGTGTGTAGAGAACCGAGAATAGGTTAAGGTTTAGGTTTAGGAACGGGTTCGGGATCGGGTTTTGCTTTAGATTTTCAAGGTTAGGTTTAGGTTTAGGTTAGGGAGTTGAGAATAGGATTAGGTGTAGGTTTAGGATGAGGGATTTAAGAACACATTTAGGCTTTAGGTTTAGGTTTTAGGTATAGGTTATAGGTTATAGTGTAGGGAACGAGAATAGGTTAAGGTTTTAGGTTTAGGAAATCGGGTTCGGGATCGGGTTTTCTTTGGGTTTTCAAGTTTAGGTTTAGGTGTAGGTTAGGGTGTTGAGAATAGCATTAGGTGTAGGTTTAGGTTGAGGGATTTGGGAACATATTTAGGCTTTAGGTTTAGGTTTAGGTTTTTTAGGTCTAGGTTATAGGTTATAGGCGTAGGGAACCGAGAATAGGTTAAGGTTTAGGTTTAGGAACGGGTTCGGGATCGGGTTTTGCTTTGGGTTTTCAAGTTTAGGTTTAGGTTTAGGTTAGGGTGTGTTGAGAATAGGATTAGGTGTAGGTTTAAGTTGAGGGATTTGGGAACACATTTAGGCTTTAGGTTTAGGTTTAGGCTTAGGTGTTAGGCCTAGGTTATAGGTTATAGCTGTAGAGAACTGAGAATAGGTTTTAGGTTTAGGTGTAGGTTAGGGTGTTGAGAATAGCATTAGGTGTAGGTTTAGGTTGATGGATTTGGGAGCATATTTAGGCTTTAGGTTTAGGTTTAGGTTTTAAGTCTAGGTTATAGGTTATAGCTGTAGGGAACTGAGAATAGGTTTGGGGTGTGGTACCTGCAAATACAGATATAAACACGGCCTGTCCAAATGGCCAGGCCCTTCCAATGCTGTCCATAGGAAATGGACAGCTTCATCATGGTCATTATAGCGGTTCCCACCTTCCAGAGACCCCCGCTCATCCGGATAGCTCCGACGCACATCATCGGTCCCGCTCCATTAATCTCGAGCAAATACATAAATACGGCTGTCCAAATGGCCAGGCCCCTTCCAATCTTGTCCATAGGAAATGGAAAGCTTTATCATGGTCATAACAAATGGTTCCCACCTTCCAGGGACCTCAGCTCATCCGGATAGCTCAGACGCACATCCGGTCCCGCTCCATTAATCTCGAGCAAATACATAAATACGGCTGTCCAAATGGCGGGCCCTTCCAATCTTGTCCATAGGAAATGGAAAGCTTTATCATGGTCATAACGGTTCCCACCTTCCAGGGACCCAGCTCATCCGGATAGCTCAAGACGCACATCCGGGTCTGCTCCATTAATCTCGAGCAAATACATAAATACGGCTGTCCAAATGGCCAGGCCCTTCCAATGCTGTCCATAGGAAATGGAAAGCTTTATCATGGTCATATGGCGGTTCCCACCTTCCAGGGACCCAGCTCATCCGGATAAACTCAACGCACATCCGGGTCTGCTCCATTAATCTCGAGCAAATACATAAACACGGCTGTCCAAATAGTCAGGCCCCTCCAATGTTGTCCATATAAAATAACTCAATCGTAAATGAACTTTTATAAAATTAATTTTAATTTACTAAAATTTACACAAGGCGTGACGAATGAGCTGCCGCACATCATCTGTCACGTCTGCCCAACGGGGGGTGGTGGCGGGGATCAGAGATCGGCATAAGACACCGACCTCCGACGTAAACAAGCTGGCATTGTTCCCAACAGGTCTAATACAGTCCTGTGGGAACTCTACCGTCACCCTACCCTCACGCGTAAGTCGCTCTAAAAGCAACCCACGCGTGGGTCCACGTCCTCGTTGACTGGTCGACGACGCTGCTGCAAAAGAAATATGTAAGTCTAAACATAAACAGAAGTCATTAAAAAAATATGTGTCTAAACTTACATGCTTTGTGCACTGTGTATCTGACCGAGGATCGAGGCGCTGCGATGCAATAGGTGACGGTGATCTTTGGCTCCGTCGCATCACGGGTAGAAGGGGTAGATCCGATTAATGCGAACGACGTGGTCTCCCACCGGTGCCATCACTGAATATGTGCGAGCTACAAATTTATAAATTTAAACAAGGTCAATACAAGTGGAATATACTAAAACATTATACAATGCATTTGTGCTTCTACTTAGAGAGATGATTAAAATATGATTAGACCATTACACTATAATGCAAGCAGAATATAATAAAACAGTAAATCATGTGTACATTAATAATCGTCGTCTGTATCACTATCGCTTAGGACTATTTCTTCTTCACCATTACTATCGCTGATCAGTATTTCCTCTTCATTGTCTGCAACGTTGTCATCAATGAAACCGCTATCATCTCTAACAATGTCATCTATTATTGAAGCATCAACATGATCAGGTGGCACATCATCTCTGTCCAATTGCACCACATCAATATCAACACTTGAAACAATCCCTATATCAACATGTGACGGCATGTCTTCTTGATATGCGTGTTCAACCCTAGCCGTGTCATTTCCCTCGTCCTCCCTATCTTCAACTTCTGGTACGGGAACGTCAAATACATTCCTGGGCTTTATTTTCTGCACCACGTGCCAAGAGCCGCCTAACTTGGTGTCAGCGAGGTAAAATACTTGTTCGGCTTGGCTGGCGAAGACAAATGGGTCGTCCTTAAACCACTTCCGAGATAAATTTACGCTGGTAAAGTAGTTGTCAGTCTGTATTCCCAACTTCTTATTTCCAATGTCCCACCAATCACATCTAAATAAGTACACCTTCTTTCTCATACAATAATTCAGCTCAATAATATCCGTCAAAATGCCATAAAAGTCAATTTCATCATCGTCATTCGTTCCCTTCACAACCACCCCACTATTTTGTGTGGTCTTGTACTTGTCACGTTCTTCGGTGTGGAACCGAATCCCGTTTACAATACAACCTGTATATCTAGATACACGTCTATCAGGGCCACATGCCAACGAGTATAGTGCATCAGACGCATCTGCAGAGTTTCTTGTGCGCAACGTCTTCATCTATTATCATGTACAGAATGTAATTGTTTAGGGATTTTCTTTGGTTCAAATAATGTGCATTACGACGAAAATTCTAAGTGTGGTGAGATAGTGTGAAATCTTACACGTTTTTCGAACCATTGTGGAAACTGATCCTGATGCATTCGATCATAATTTGTGGGGAATTTGGACTTCATCTCGTCTCTGTGTTCGCTACACATAAATGGCACGTCAGCAGCAAGAAACATTAAGATCATCGTATGTAGAGAAAACAATAATCGAGGGAAGACTTACTCCAAGTATGACTCTATTTCTTCACAATTATGCAACACATACCACCTCGCCTTTGCTAGATCCTTAAGGTCCATATCCTGAAACGTCGAGGATCCTAAAGGACGAACGTTATGTGCAAACACAGATATGAGTCCTTGTTCATGCTCCTGCCCTTCATCGGCATTCCGATCTTCTCGATTGAATCTAGTCTCTATGCCACGAAGATACATGGAGCAAAATGTAAGGCACTCATTATCAATGTACGCCTCAGCTATGGATCCCTCCGGACGCGCCTTGTTCCTCACAAATCGTTTGAGTGTGTGAAGGTATCTGTACACAAAACCACTATGTTAAGAGTATGAAAACATGGATATATGTAGTTGATGGAATGAATAAAAATTTTAATAGGTTCTATCACCTTTCGATCGGATACATCCAACGATATTGTACTGGGCCTGCAAGCTTCGCCTCATGCGGTAAGTGAATCGCTAGGTGTACCATGACATCGAAAAACGCAGGTGGAAATATTCTTTCAAGTTTGCAAAGGATTACGGCAATGTCCCTCTCCAGTCGTTTAATAACATCTACATTCAACGATTTCGAACACAAATCCTTAAAGAATATCCCCAACTCAATCAGCGCCGCACTAATATCCTTGCTTAGGAATCCACGAATCGCAACCGGCAGTAGGCGTTGCAGAAGGACGTGACAATCATGACTTTTCATTCCTGTTACCTTACAGTCCGTAACATTTACGCACCGAGATATGTTTGACGCATACCCATCAGGAAACTTCACCGATCTCAACCATTCACATAAACGCTTTCTCTCTAGTTTTGTCAACGTGTAGCAGGCTGCTGGTATAATATACGAATTTCCATGTGGTTGCAAGTGCAACTCTTTCCTTAAACCCATTTCTTGTAGATCCAATCGAGCCTTGAAACTGTCTTTTGTTTTCTTCTCTATGTTCATCAATGTTCCGAAGACATTGTCACATATATTTTTCTCAATATGCATGACATCCAAGTTATGTCGCAATTTCAAATCACTCCAATAGGGCAACTCAAAAAAGATGCTCTTCTTCCTCCAGTTATAGTCCAATACTGTACGTTTCCTCTTTTTCAAGTGCGATGTCTTGCCAAATCTAACTTCTCCAATGTTACTCAATTGTTGTATCACATCTTCTCCAGATAGCTCTTTCGGGGGTGGCCTATGATCTTGTTTGCCATCAAAGATCATCGTCTTCCTGCGCCAACTATGATCGCTCGGAAGGAAGCGACGATGGCCCATATAACACGTTTTTCTACCATGCTTCAATGACAATGAACAAGTCTCAATACCACATGTAGGACACGCCAACTTGCCCTTCGTGCTCCACCCAGACAAATTTCCATACGCAGGAAAGTCATTTATTGTCCACAAGACCGCTGCATGCAATCGAAATGATTGTCCTGCAAATGTGTCATACGTTTCTACACCTTCACTCCACAACTCGTTTAACTCATCTACTAATGGTCGCAAATACACATCAATGTCATTCCCAGGTGACCTGGGTCCAGGAATAAGCAATGACATCATGAAAAATGACTCCTTCATACACAACCAAGGAGGTAAATTGTAGGGCATAAGTACCACTGGCCACATACTGTCGAAGCTACTCTTATTACCAAATGGATTAAAACCATCACTTGCAAGACCTAGTCGAACATTGCGAGAATCCTCTGCAAACCAGTCATGTTGCTTGTCAAAATTTTGCCAGGCTTCAGAGTCTCATAGGTGCCTCGATGTACTATCATCATGAACACGTTTCTCCTTATGCCACCTCATATCTTCAGCCGTCTTACGAGACATAAACAATCTTTGCAATCTGGGTTTCAATGGGAAGTACCTTAACACCTTTCGCGGGATTTTCTTACTCGTGGCTTTGTCATTCTTCCACCTGGACTCTCCACATTCTTTACACTGATCAGCCTTATCATACTCTTCCCGATACAATAAACAATCATTTATACATGCATGTATGACGGTGTAACCAAGGCCCAAGTCTCGCATCAAGGATTTTGCCTCATAATAAGACTTAGGCAATGTCTCACCGTCCGGTAATGCTTCTTTCAACAACTCAAGCAACATGTCGAACGATTTGTTACTCCAACGATTTATTGTCTTCAAATGAAGTAACTTTATAAGAAAATTCAACTTGGAGAAGTTCTCACACCCCGGATAAAGTGGACGTTGCACATCCCTCAACAACCTACTCAACTTTTCTGATTCAACATCACCCGTTGGAGGAATATCTTGGCTACTGCTTGTCGCTGCAAAATCAGTATCCGCAACTGTTCCTCTGAACACATCACCTATGATATCTTGCATTTCATCAACGTCTTCATCCTCGTCATCCGATACAATTGGGTCTTCGTTGACTTCAGTGGCTTCAACTCTATGGGTCATATCTTCACCATGATAGATCCACCAAGTGTAACCCTGGTCAATCCCAACTATGAACAAATCGTCCTCTACTTTGTCTAAAGTCTTATATATGATGTTCTTGCATTTTCGACATGGACACCTAATCTTATTCTCAGAATCTGCCAGATTTCGCGCAAATTCCATGAACTCTTGAACCCCTTGTTTATACTCTGGGCTAAACCTGTTCTTAGCTCGCATCCAACTCTTATTCATCTCTAAAATGAAAAAACTAGAGTCAGTTTATGGAAATAGCTTTAAGATTAGGCGATATGGAAGGTTTAGGTTATATGTTTAGGTTTAGGTTATAAGTATAGGTTTTGGGATTTAAGAATAGGTTATAGGTTATGGGATAAAGTTTAGGTTATAGGTTATAGGTTAAGGTTCGGGTTCGGGATCAGGTTTAGGTTTTAGGTTTAGGTTTAGGTTATAAGTATAGGTTTTGGAATTTAACGGTAGGTTTAGGTTTTAGGTATAGGTTATAGGTTTAGGTTTTGGTTTTTAAGTTTAGGTTATGGTTTAGGTTAGAAGTATAGGTTTTGAGATTTGAGAATAGATTTAGGTTATAAGTTAGGTTTAGGTTTAGGTTTAGGTTAAGGTTATAAGTATAAGTTATTATTAGGTTTAGGGATTTGAGAATAGGTTTAGGGATTTGAGAATAGGTTTAGGTTAAGGTTATAAGTTTAGGTTTACGTTTAGTTTATAAGTGTTGGGATTTGAGAATAGGTTTAGGTTTAGGTTTAGGTTTAAGTTTAGGTTATAGGTTAAGGTTTAGGTTATAGGTTATAGCTTTAAGGAATTGAGAATAGGTTATAGGATAAGGTTTAGGTTATAGGTTATAGGTTAAGGTTCGGGTTCGGGATTGGGTTTAGGTTATAGGTTTATGTTTAGGTTTAGGTTAAGGTTATAAGTATAGGTTTAGGGATTTAAGAATAGGTTTAGGTTAAGGTTATAAGTTTAGGTTTAGGTTTAGTTTATAAGTTGTTTATTTTCATTTACATTCGCTGCATACATTCATCATCCATCCAATAAAATTGAAACAGGTTCTGTCACTCTATGACTAATACTTGAAAAGGAAAATCATGCATCTGGGTCTGCTACAACATTTTCTAAGCTCAACATCCGGATAGCTCCGACGCAAATCCAGGTCTGCTCCAATATTTTCTTAGCTAATACAATTAAATCCTAAATTAGTTACTCATCCAAGGTTGGATAGATTGTAATACTTTCATATTCCCATTTAAACGTCCACGCCGAAAATCCGGCAGCATCTCCCCATGCCTCTCCAGATAAGTTGATCTTACGTTACATTCCGATGCCAAATATCTGAAGCAATGTAAAGATATTTGGCATTGGATATGGAACGGAAGAAACATATCCGGAGAGAAACGAGAAGATGGACCACGGATCAGGCATAAGCATTTAAATAGATTGTATGAAAGCATACTTTCCATCTAACCTTGAACTGTCCAAAATGGGACAATTTGAGCGATTTCTATGCCACCAAAAACACACTATATCTATGTATGGCCCCATAGAAATCCTCAAACGAGTAACTAATTATCTAACTTGCAAATATATAAATTACATGTCACAACTATAAACTAACTAATCACAATAATAATTTAAGACAAAAAAATGTAATATACAAGCTCATGAAAGTTTGCAAGGACAATTTTAGGGAACAGAAGGCAATGGATGTAATATCTTAAAGTCAAATAAAAGGCTTCAATTCGGGGTAGTGCATAGAACACTATAGATTACTATTTTAGTCAAACACATCATTTCTAGCAAGCTATGATGATGGTGATACAACTATATTTTGAGGAGTGCATAGATCATTATAGTTTTGTCTAATCTCCACTTGTTGGCCGCAACAACGATTTTTCTGGACCCTAGCCCTTCCAACGGCTACACAAGGTGGGTTGTATCCAACCAATAGCTAAGATCTCTAAACCATATATAGTTCAACTAATACAAGCTGAGACCCAAGTGTGCAACGCCTATCACGTGTTGCTTTGATTGCGTGTTAGAGCCTCTGATTTGTAATTATATGTAATGAAAAAAAAAAAAGAAGAAGAGGGCTAGGTCCTCCATGAAGCTTTGTAGGTTAACCTACAACATGACATGTGGGGCCCAATTGTAAAGTGTACATGATATCCAATTTGCATATCACATATCCTATTTTCTGTTCTCCTTGCCACCCAAAAATCAGGCCAATCATGAACTCAGGTGGGGCACACCATGAAACATCAGTAAAACCTCTAAAACACATGGTGTGGCCCACTTGAGTTACAGGATAGGCCTGATTTTTGGTTTATCCATTCATCTCAATGGGGCACATCTTCTGAATGGATGGAATGGCATATAAAAACATGATGGGCCCCACAGTCAATTTCAAAGGTTTTTAATGATGGGCAATTGCATCTTAAGTATTCCTTTTAGTGTTACCCACCCGAGTTTTAAATCAGACTTATTTCTCCATGTAGAGGATAAAATAAGGAGGTGCACATGATGAAAGACTTGGATGTCATACATGTATTACAATACACCTCACATATGGTGTTGTAGGTTGAGCTTAACCTACAAAGCTTTGCAGTGGAAATGGTTTGATTATTTAAAAAAAAAAAAAACTGTATGGTACAACTTAAAATACCTCATTCTAACCACCAGAAAAAATGGGGTTCTTATTCAACCAGCAGGCATTCAATGAATGAGACTTTCCAGACTACATGCCATCTTGCTACAATTTCTTTAATACATTTCAAATTATTGCAATATAATAAGTTAAGATATTATCTATGGGAATTGTATTTTTCTCAATGACCCGAACGGTTTGTCTCAAAACATTTACTAGATTGAATATTTCAAACCTTTGATTACACCAAGGTTATGGTAATCATACATTTTCAAAGAAAATAAAATTTCAATTGTTAAAATAATTCAATTTAAGAAATTTTTATTTGTTGTCCATCCACCATATAAGCATACATAAGGAACTCGTGGCTGCAATTTGGCAAAAATACATGGGAAGTGTTTCGTGAATAGAAAGGTTGGGCCGACAGAACATGGGAGTCAAAAATGGGCCTGTTATCATATAAAGCTGGATATGGCATCTACGTTGTTAGGATGGCCAGATGATTTTTATTTTTTTTCTGATCTCGCGTGGGTTTCTGTCATTTCCACCGGTAGACTCGAGTGATTGAAGTTAGAATTCTTCTATCACGTTCAATTATTATTTTCGAAAACATTTATATAATGAAGGGTCCCGATTCAATGGGGGACTCCTCACGTGTGGGGACAGAACACTTGTCAGAGATCTGGGCCATTCATAAGGTAGGGTAAGCTTTGAACATGCCATGGATAAAAGATGATGTTGGTCCGCTGATCAGGCAGGTTAAATTCCTTGATATTTGGTATATGGCATGTTTACAATGCACACTACCTGGTGAATGGCCCAGATTATGGTAAAAGTCCAACAAATAAACGGAATGTATCAATGAGCCCCATCAACACGTCTCACAGCCCATCAGTACGTGTCCTTAATGCATTTGAAAAACAAGGAATAATATAAATTGTCCCGACAGCATAACCTAGATGAATTATTCCTACATCACTTGACTTGAGTCTGTGCTGACACAACTTTGCTTGCATCCAACAGAAATTACCCAAAGGCCTCTGCTCTTTAATCTGATGTCATTGTGGGACTGCCCTTTTCTTTTATAGGGTTTACGCCAGCTGCCAGCTCCACCACAAAACCATTATGCAAACTCCAGCCTAGGCCTTCTCCATAGAGAGGAGTCTGATTTAAAACAGCTCACTACAGTGGTAGTACAGGGCCAACATCATTTTCCTCCGCTTGCTCCCAATTCATTCACCCAATGTGTGCATCCAAAACAGGCAACAGGGTGTGGTATTCGAGTGAAGAGGTTCAAAATAAAACAATGCATCTTTCACCCAGCAATACAATGCAAGATATCAATTATCATAAACCTAATTTCAACCAAAAGGAAGAGAAAACCCCAAAAAACCCTAAATCCCCAAATCCCTAAATCCCCAAATCGGTTCAATCAGTACTGAGATTGAGAAAGATTGAGAGAGAGAGAGAGATACCTGTTTGAGTTGGAGCTCCGATCACGGTCAACGGCGCGGTGGAGAGAGGCCGGTGGAGAGAGGGCGCGGTGGAGAGAGGGCGTTGGAGAGAGGGCGCGGTGGAGAGAGGGTGGTGGAGAGAGGGCACGGTGGAGAGAGAGAGACCACGGAGAGACGAGAGAGAGAGAGATATGGCGCGGCGGAGAGACGCCCGAGAAAGAGAGGGAGGGAGAGAGAGAGAGAGGATAGAGAGCGGAGAATGAGAGAGGCGCGAGAGTGTGAGTGAGGGTGAGAGAGGACGAGAGAGCGAGAGAGAGAGGACAGAGAGCGAGAGAGAGAGCACCGAGAGAGAGGGGGGGGGAGGGCGCGGTGGAGGCTCGGACCAGGGAGAGATAGAGAGAGCGAGAGAGAGAGAGACAGAGACAGAGAGAGAGGACAGAGAGCGAGAGAGAGCAAGAGAGGTCAGAGAGCGAGAGAGATATATCTCTCTCGCGCGCGAGGGCCCCGCACGTGCTCGGTGCTCCGTGGCCCACCATGATGTATGTGTTTCATCCCTGCCGTCCATCTATTTTTTCTTTTCTTTTTATGGTAGGAGACAAAAAATGATGTATATCCCAATCTCAACTGGACCACATTATAGGAAACAGTGTTGAATGAGCGTCCACCATTAAAAACCTTTTGGGGTCCATATAAAGTTTTGGATTAATTTGATATTTTTTTTCCCTTCATCTGGGCCTGTATGACCTAATCAACAGATTGGATGCCAAATAAAAAGTACAGTGGGCCTTAGGTGGGTTTTAATGGTCTGAACAATTAGTATTGACAATCTAGATGGTCTAGATTATAATATCAATAGTCTAGTTGGTCTGGATCATAGTATCGATGATCTAGATGGTATAAATCATCAAAAGCAATGGTTTGGATGTTCTTGATCATAATTTCAGCAGCTCGAATGGTTTAGATCATAATATTGACAGTCAAAATAGTATAGGTCACGATATCAATAGTATTAATAGTTTGTATCATAATGTTGATGGTCTAGATTGTCTAGATCAAAATTTCAATGGTTCGGATGGTCTACATCATAATATCAACAGCTTGGATTATCTGGATCATAATAGCAATGGTTTGGATGGTATAGATCATTGGTAGCCGTTAAAATGTTGGATAGTATATACACATTCTGTTTGGATGGTATAGATCATAATTTCAATGCACCGTTAATGTAGGTGACCACCTGTAACATATCTAGACGATGGACCCAAAGTCAGGGACCACTAGGTAGTTCAGTGATCTAGACCATTGATTGGATGGATCATATGGTGGATGGGGGACGTCTTGAAATTATTCCAGATAGGGAGATCTTGACCCTTCCATTCAACTGCCTTCCAATGGATGGTCTAACACGTTGGACGTATAATAGTCCAGATACCAAAGGGGTCGGAGCTTCTAATAATGCAGAGAATTTGGGAAACGAATTGGCTACTCCCCCTGCCATTAGCCCGGTGGCTGATGGTCGGTGCTATGTGGGCCCACCATGATGTATTTGTTTCATCCATGTTGTTCATCCATTTTTACAAATCATTTTTTGGTTTGATAAAAAAAAATGAGAGGGATATAAATATCAGGTGGACTACACCATAGGAAAACAATAGTGATTGGATATCCACCATTAAAATCCTCCTTCGGCCTAGTGTACTATTTATTTGACATCCAATCTGTTGATTATATCATATAGACCTAGATGAAGTGAAAAAAAAAAAGATCAGCTTAATCCAAAACTTTTATAGGCCTCAAAAAGTTTTCAATGGTCGACACTCATTCAACGCTATTTCATGTAACGTGGTCCACTTGAGATTGGGATATACTCTAAAATGATCTATAAAAATCGATGGACAGCATAGATGAAACACATACATCATGGTGGTGGGGTGCACAGAGCAAGGGTTGGTGGTAAGGGGAGTAGCCAATCCGTTTTTGGGAATTTGAGGGGTCGTTTTTTTTATTTTTTTTATTTTTTTCATATGTGGCCCACTTTCGTTACGGGGTGGGCCACACACCACCGACCTTACCTCTTATCATAATATTTATTATATCTATACCATCCATTTATTTGGAGAGATTATTTTAATTTATTATTAAAAAAATAAGATAAATCCAAAGCTCAAGTGAACCACACCACATAATACAACGTGGATAAATGATTCTAACCATTAAGGCTTTGTTAGGGCCCACTGTGATGTTTATTTGTCATTTAACGAGTTTCTTTTAACAACTATTACATCGGTACAAAGTTCTCTCATTGAAGTTTTCGAGGCTAGAAGTTCAATTATCTGGTGGGCCCCACTGGATACATAACCTGGCACAAGGTCAGTCGTTCCTTGCTTGATCTTTGGATAGGTCACATTCATGTTGGACCCACCTGATTATGCACCTTTAAATACGTGTCTCGTGACCACTTTAGTTTTAAGTTCATTACACGTAGCAAGGTTAGTTATTTGATACTCCAGTTGCATTTGACGGTTGATACTCAGGCACTCAAAAATTGTTCGATTGGCATATAATAACTCAAAAGTAAATCGACTAAATCACGGAACTTAGTGTCTCTAAGTCGTAATGCTAAAATCAAATCGGTTGAACAAACTTAACCTCTGATTCATGGCAAAAGAAAAGCTTATTTTGTGCAACGTTAGCAAGAAATTCAAACATCATCCATCCAAGCCATCCGTTATTTTGATTATGGTAAAAGTCACCTTCACATGCAAAAGAAACAAATATCGGAAATTGATTAATGAAAACACGAATTCACCAGATCCATTTTCATATCACCTTTTCCATTTCCTCCCGCATCTGAATGGCAATTTGCGGTACCTGCAAGGTACCCAGAAAAGAAAAGGTCATCATGCCTCAGAACAAGACATCAAAGGAGAAGAATGCTTGGGCCTATTTGGTAGATGCCTAAAAATGAGTTTATCTCACTTTAGTTAACAGTAATGTATTAGAGATCTTGATCTCTAATACATAACTGATTGACAAGAAAACTCATTCTTTGGGCGCCTACCAAGATCTCTAATATATAATTACTGATAACTAAAATAAGATAAACTCATTTTCAGAAGTCTACCAAACAGGGCCTTAGCATATATGCCACAATGGAAGTCTTGGGAAAAATAAATAAGACCATGTAGCATTCCGACCACATCAATTTCAGCCAACAGATCACACTAGTAGAATCAGTAGGTTGTGGTTAGCCCTAACTTGAGCCTGGCGCAAAAATTGAAACAGATCAAATTCTTTAGGTCCCAGACTCCCAGCCCAGCGTTGCCTGACCAGATATGGACCAATAAGCTCAACCTGAGCCTCTCCCAGTCACTAACTACACATGAACTTTAGTGCCCTGTCCAACGGTAGTTCAAAAACTCAACTAGATGTCTAGCCAGGTCGGGTTGACTTGGAGTCGATAGAGTCTGCACATGACTCAACTCAACATTTAATATACGGAGTGCAATGGACACCAAGAACCACGTCAGTTAAAAGTGAGTTGGTATAAGTTAAAGGCTCTAAAGGGGCAAGGGGAAGGCCCAAAAGGACATGGAAGGAGGTAGTACAAAAAGACTTGATGACCTATGGTCTAACTGTAGGTCTGGTCCTCAATAGAGTGAAATGGCAGAACAGGATTGGGACAAGGCTTCAATGATGACAATGAAAAAACTAGTCATATTAATAAACATACAATAATTAAAAATATAAAATATATGACGATGCCTACAACAAGAAGTTCGGTGCCTTGGTTGAAGGCCATGTTTCTCTAAGAAAAGGTGAGGGTTCAGATCTCACCTATCCCTCTTTGAGTTTTGTTTAAATAGAAAAGGTTTGATTGGGTGACTCGTCTCGAGCCATCTCAAGTAGCATCGAGTCTACATTTAAAGCATGTGAAAAAGAGTGTTGTTTTACCCCGACTTAAAGTGCACTAGCCCATCGTTTATAGCCACCTCTAGCCGGGCTAAGGTGTGGCTTCATTGTTGGACGTTGGCCCATCGTCCCTCGACTTATGAAAGGTCTTGTGGTCACTTTACATGGGAAGTTAGCATACTGCCACATCGTTGTTGACAATCATAATATTTGGTCCATTTTACATATCTGATTCATTTACTCTATTTTACTGATCAATACCCTCAATTTGACAAGTTACTCGCCTCAATCAACCTATATATGAGAAAGATATTGGGCATACAAGATTGATCAACAATTTTAGTGAAATTTGATTTAAACATCTGAAGTTACTTACTCTTTAATTTAAACTGATTAGATTGTCCAAAAACGATTAAAGATTCAATTAGTGGGTGTGCCTAATAATTTAGTAATTTTATTTTTCACAAATAAATTTAACATTTTTTTTAAAGGTATATTTTTTTTTTTAACTCTTTTAAATAAATAGCATTTTTATTATAAAATATTTCAAAAATATTTTTAAAACAAATTTTGAGTTTTTATTTGCAAAATCTCAAAAAATTTCTCATATTTTAATTTTTTACCAAAAATTTCAAAATGCCAATTTTTCTCTTCAAAAGCATTATTTTGTTCTCAGAATATTACTTAAACATATATTTAAAATTTTGTAACTTTTCAATGTTCTTTTTCATGTGATATTACAAATTATTTAAATACTATCCTTTAATATTATATATATATATATATATATATATATATATATATATATATATATATATATATATATATACACACACACATTTAGGTTATAGACAAAAATTTTATAGTTTAAAACAATTTTCATTATTATCGACGGTTTTTAGCCGTCGGAAAAAAAAAATTAGGACACTTTTCCCGACAAAAATTTTCATCGGTAAAAGTCTTACCGCCAACATTTTCCAACCCCCGCGAAAAAATTTGCAAAGAATTTTAAGAGACCCTTTAGCTACGAATATTTTCGTAGGCAAAGATAGGTTTTGCCTACGAAATCCAGATTTCGTAGGCAAATGTAAAGTTTTTGATTTGTTTTTTTTTTTTGTCCTTTGGAAAAGCCCAAGAGCCACTACTAATATTTCAAAGTTGGGAGGGCTTTTAGCTACGAAATTCAATTTCGTGGGTAAAAGTAAATTCAAGACACGTTTGCAATTTGTATGGCGGTAGAGTGAAAAATTCAAATGACCCTTTAGCTACGAAATTTTCTTTTGTAGGCAAAAGGCAAATAAAACATGGATGGCTTTTACCTACCAAATTTGATTTCGTAGGTAAAAGTAAATCCAAAACAAGGATAAATATGGCTTTTAGCTACGAAATTAGGCTTCGTAGGTAAAAGTAACATTTTCTATTTTTTTGTTTTTTTAAAAATTAAAAATACCTTTTAGCTACTAATGTATTCGTAGGTAAATATGGCTTTTAGCTACGAAATCGAATTTCGTAGGTAAAAGTAAATTCAAAACACCAAAGACGAACCGGAAAGAACTTTTGGATTTTTTTTAAATTCAGAACACCATTTAGCTACGAATATTTTCGTAGGTAAATATGGGTTTTGCCTACGAAATCATATTTCGTGGGTAAAAGTTGGGATTGGAAGATGAAAAAGGTAATGGACCTTTTACCTACGAAAATTTTCGTAGGTAAAGATGGATTTTACCTACGAAATTAAATTTCGTCGGTAAAAGTATGTTTTTACCTACGATAAAAATTTTCGTCGGTAAAAGTCATCTTTACCTACGAAAAAAAATTTCGTAGGGAAAAGTTTCGTAGGTAAAAACCATATTTCTTGTAGTGACGTCAGAGTGCACATAATCAAGCACTCCCTTATAAACATGTTTTTTAGATTTAAAAGACAATCTAGATTGTTTACCATATATACAATGCTCACATATATCTAAATCAAAATTTTTAAAATCTGGAATCAAACATTGATCAAAAAGTACCTTCATGCCTCGCTCGCTCATGTGGCCCGGACGAGCATGCTACATGCGTAGAGACATGAACTCTGCAATAGTTGTTGCCGCTCCACCTGCTGAAGTGCTCCCAATCAACCTGTAAAAGTTTCCATGCCCTGCGCTCTCAAAATCACGAGTGCCCCTTTTGAAACTTTAAGGACACCATCAATACCGGTGAACTTGTACCCTATAGCCTCAAGTGCATTGGGAAAAATCAGACTTTTCTTCATATCAGAAACGTGCCTGATGTCAGTCAAGGTACACTCCATCCCATCAAACATCTTGATGTTCACCATACCAATAGCCACAACATTACAGGCATTGTCATTGCCCATAAAAACCTGTCCACCATCGCATTCCTTGTAACTGGTAAACCAACTCCGATGAGGAGTCATGTAATAAGATGCTCATGTGTCAAGTATCCACTCGTCTTTATGATTGTCGTGTAAGTGATCAATCATGGAAATAGACAGAACATCACCACCACTTGATTCTTCATCAGATATAACTATATTGGCCTCCTTGGAAGAAGTCGCTGAATTTTCTTTCTTCATTTTAGGATTTCTACAATCCTTTTTCATGTGTCCAAACAGCCCAAAATTTCAACACTTTAATTTTCCTTTGCCCTTGCTCTTGGATTTGAATGTATGTCTTAAAGACCCCGTACCTCGCTTAGAATCTCTACCCCTTGTAATCAGTGCATCGGAAGATGCCCCCATGTCGCTGTTTAGCTTTCTCATAGCCTTCCCTTGAAGGGCTGAGATAACGGTGTCAACACTTAGGGTTTTATTTGCAATGCACATTGTGTCCCTGAAAGACTCATATGATGCAGAAAGAGAATTCAACAATATACATGTTTATTCCTTATCTTTGACCATTTCCTCCATATCCAACAATTTGCGCATCAATTTATTAAAGTTGCTGATATGAGCTTCTAGATCTTCACCCTCAGCCATCTTGAAGGTATAACACTGTAGTTTCAAGTGTAAGCGATTTTCAAAGGACTTTTTTGCATAGATGTTCTCTAACTTCGCCCACAAACTAGCCGCAGTTTTCTCCCTCAACACATTATAGAGAACCTCATCCGTAAGACATAAACGGATTAAGGCTAAAACATTACTATCAAGGTTTTCCCATTCATCATCTTTCATGGTAGATTTTCGCTCATCAAGAGCCTTAATCTTGCCTTACTTGGTTAACAGGCTAATCATCTTAACCTTCCATAAGTCAAAATTATTTTTGCCTGAGTACTTCTCAATATCAAACTTGTCGTTTTCCATTATTACTAATCTTGTAGATTCAGATCTGTGCCCCAACGATTGCTCTGATACCACTTGTTGGGGATTTGAACTGCGGAATCACACAGATCTAAATCTAGGATAACAATCCAATAGTAACAAACAATTATAAGAGAACACAAAAATTTAACATGGAAAACCCTTACGAGAAAAAACCACGGCACAAAGCAACAGAAACCCATTATGAAATAGAAATTACAAGAGAGAGGACTTACCCGATTCAAACAACCTCGAATCTCACCCTTGCTACACCCTTTGAAAATCTTAGAACCCCTTTAGAAAGCTTTAGAATACCTTAGAATAGTCTTAGGGACCCCTATTTATAGTTTAGGAAACTCCACTTACACACCTAATCCGGAAAAGTCCGGAAACCGCCTCAAATTTACGCAATCCTCGCAGGATCTACGGAACTTCGACTAGTTGAAGGAGGGCCTCGACTGGTCGAGCCTGACCCTCGACTGGTCGAGTATCACGGACACCCAAAAAACAAGCTCGCTGGACTTTGAGTCGAGAGTGCCTCGATTGGTCGAGCAGCTCCTTCGACCGATCGAGCAATCCACTCGACCGGTTGAGTGTCCTTGAATTTGAAGACATCCGTCCTGACAACAGTTATATTCATCAATCATCACAGAGGATTTTTTTTTTTTTTTTTTTTAAGTCTTAAATAGGGAATATGGAGTACCCATTTTTTGGGGGCCATGGCCACTATACAGATACTGGGGAATTGCATTTAAGGGTCCAGATTTCCCACTGCGGGGATAATTCTAAGGTGGGTTGGCTGAGCCTGCTGCGTTGGGCTTGGGTTTTAGCCTGCTATTACTGGCTGTTCTTCTACCTAATCTGTTGTTGTATGTAACATGAATCACATCTGCGGAAATTTGAAGAAAAACCTAATTACAGATTCTTTTTCTTCCGCATCTTCACCACCTCTTCTGCTAATTTATTCATTTGATTGAGAATAAAACCGGTTGTTTCTCCTTTCTATACTATCCTCTTTTTTATTTTATTTTTATGTCTGTTTGGGAAAATGCTCCAGTGCTCTGAAAGCACTGTTAGTGCTCCTAGTTGCATCAGTCTACGTGGGCAGTCTAATCGATTGATCTGAACTGTCCATCTAGGCCAGAACAAATTCCAATGCAAAAATCTCATTAATAATATGATCCAATCTGTCATTGGTTTGATCATATGATCCTAGTAGCTAGATGTATCAATTGGTTACTGGACCCATTTTTCGTGTGAATGGTCTTTGACTATCCATGTTGAAGCTATTGATCAGATGGTTATAATTGTTGAATAAGTGTGATGCTTGCATGGTAAACCATGAAATGTGCAGTGGACCTAATGAACAGTCTCGATGAATGGGTTAGACTGTTGAAGCGTCCTTCAACCATTAGCACTTAGGCTTGTTTGGCTTCAATTGGGTTTGATTAGCCACTTCATTAAAAATAAATAAAAAACAAAAAAACTTGTGGCACACGGAAAATTGAAGTTCTCCTGTTGAAGGTTTTGTTAATTGCACATGGGTGCATAACCGTACATCACATAGCCATATTCATGGTGTGTAGGTCCAAGATCAACGGTTCAAATCTTTTGAAGGATGCAGCCCATGAGGTGAAACCCGCCACCATATGGTAATATGGTAAGGTGGCAATGTACGCTATCATAACTAAAAAGGTTTTTAGTCTCTCCTTAGTTGATATAGATAAAGACTCAATCCATTTGACACCCCGACCCACCCTACCGACTCACCCTCAAGCTGTGTCAATGGACCCCTGACTCGAGCCGGTTTCGGCTAAAATCAAGACCGAACGAGTTGGTCCCAGTAGTTAGTCTTAAAACTGTAATAAAAACCCATACATTAGTATTAATGGAGAATCTTAAGTTCCTAACTATAACTTGGCAAAAACGGCTTGGGCTATTAACTTCTAAATTATGGTGAACCGTGTAGGGAGTCTACACTCGAGCCATGGTTCAACCAACATTCTGAAAATGGCGGCGACTCATCATCCTCATGTGTCACTCCTGTGCAGCTATTTAGACCATTTAAATATATATAGGGGTACATTCGATGGAGTATTTCTTGCAAACCATCGTGACAAACCAATCACAACCATCCATTTGTGGTTCTGAAAAGGACAGTTGAAAGTAAAATAGCATGTGATTTAAAATCTATGGCCAAAATTAGGTCCTTGGGTTTCGCTACAGATTATTCGCCAATCAAGTCAGTCCACTAATCAAGTGCAAAGTGGGCCCATCGTGAAATATTATCTGGCTCAAAATTCAAGCCAAATGCAGGTGTGCAGGACCACTTAAAGCAATGGCTGGCCAACAATCTCACACACTAGGTTTTGGAAACGGATTGGCTACTCCCCCTGCCACCAGCTCCATGGCTGGTGGTCGGTGCTCTGTGGGCCCACCATGATGTATGTGTTTTATCCATTTTTTAAGATCATGTTATGGCTTGATCTAAAAAATGAGAGGAATATAAATCTCAGGTAGACCACACCACATGAAAACAATAGCGATTGGATATCCACCATTAAAATCCTCCTAAGGCCCACTATACTGTTTATTTGACATCCAATCTGTTGGTTAGGTCATACAGTCCCAGATGAAGAGAAAAAACAAAGATCAGCTTGATCCAAAACTTTTATGGCCCCCAAAATGTTTTTAATGGCTGACCCTCATTCAACACTGTTTCCTGTAATGTGGTCCACTTGAGATTTGGATATAACTCATTTTTGGACTCATTGATCCGTAAAAATAGATGGACGGCATGGATGAAACACATCCATCATGGTGGGGCCCACATAACACTGACCACCAGCCATTGGCCAGTGTCAGGGGAGTAGCCAATCCGTTTCCCTAGGTTTTTTTTTTTTTAATTTTTTTTTTAAGTAAGAGTATTTCATTTCACAAAATTCAAGCTTTACGAGAACTGGACAATCTCACACACGGTGTGACTCCATCAGATGAGTGGATTGACAGCTAAAGCTTCGGGATGTTTCTCATCATTTTAGCTGTGCAAAAGGCGGGCCCTGCCATGAAATATCGTTTGGTGCAGTATTGAACTGAATTCAGATATGCAAGACCACTTAAAATTAGTAATGGGTTGTGAACAGTCTCTCACACCAAACTCAACAAATAATAATAGTTCAACTTGCCAAACTATGGGAAGTGTCCCACTCTATATGTGACTTTGCCCGAAAAATTAAGCCAGCGGAATTATTAGGTGGGTCACTCTCATACATCGAATATGGACCATCACTCATTAGGTGGTTTCTTACATTGATTATAGAACATCGACTGATCTTACTAACCATATGTTTTTCTTACAGGTGTGTGTTCCGATTAATGAGTAGAGCAGCTAACACTTATAAAGTAGAAATATTTATTATTATTATTATTATATTTTTAATATTTTTGCAGAAAGGTAGGAGCACATCACATGTAATTTTATTGATACTTGAAAATTATATACATAAAAGGGGAAAATACTGGCCAATCCCCTCCCGAAATTCTAGTTACTAAGCTTTTTATTACAACTCTTATAAAAAGTATTAAACTAAAAAAAAAAAAAAAAAAAAAAAAAAGAAGACAACCACTGTAAAGCTTTCACAACTAGGTAGCAAACAATTATTCATTATTCATGACCTTCGTTTCCAAGTAACTTCTTCAATCTAACATCTTGCAAAGTAACAGCTGTAAAGAAGTCTTTCTTTCATCTCATCAATGAAACGGTAATAGGCAATCCTCCAAGCTCTCTTGAGCACTAAAACGCCACAGAAGGCCCAAAACCCCACAGCAAATCCTGGTCCCAACGCAGAGTAAAACCAAACCATTTCATGCGCTCCATCATCTTTTTTTACATCACCACCGACGGACATTGGACTTTGAGAAGTCTCATCATCACACTTATTTGTAAGAGGAGGTCCACAGAGATCATTGTTGCCCATATAAATAGAAGGATCTTGAAGTGTCTGGAGCTGATTTCCCGATGGAATTTTTCCTGACAAGTTGTTATTCGAGAAGTTCAAGTAACTTAGAAAAGTTAAACTTGACATGCTCAGAGGAATTGTACCCGAAAGCTGATTTTTGGAGAAATCAAGAGACTCTAGCAATGCCAAATTACCAATCTTGTTTGGAATCTTTCCGATCAAATGGTTTCCGGATAAATTTAAGACACGCAATCCTAAAAGACTTGTGAGTTCTTCAGGGATTTCTCCAGATAAGTTATTGCTTGAAAGGTCTATGCATGTAACCAATGAAATTGTTCTAGTGTATTCAAGCATTAGCCCCTTCACTGACACAAGCAAGTTTTCCTCATAATTAGATCTCGTTCCATTCACAAGAAAGTGTTCCGTCCTCTGCTCATTTTTCATGGCCGTGAGATTCTGAAGACTTTGAGGAATTGAACCGGATAAACAATTTTTTCCCACATCAAGGACCTGAAGAGAAGTTATGTTTAACAATTGTGATGGTATGTTACCAGTAAACATATTGGATCGTAACCTCAGAATTCTTAAAACCGAAAAACTTTTGCCAATCCAAGTGGGAATATGACCTGAGAAACCGTTCTCTCCAAGGTCAAGAGTCTCCAAATAAGTACAATTCTTCAAAGATGAAGGCACTTCTCCTGATAGGCGATTGTTGCTCAAGTGCATTATTTGAAGGTAATATAACATACCCAAAGATATGGGAATTCTTCCTGATAAACGGTTCTTGCTCAAATCAAGTGCCAAAAGGTTTACACAGTCACCCAATCTTAATGGAATGGTGCCACTTATATTGTTTTGGGAAAGATCAAGGACAAAAAGAAACTTCATTTTGCCTATGGATGAGGGAATTTTGCCACTGATTTGGTTACCTCTGGCAGAAAAGATACCTAAATCATTCATTGTGGATGTAAAATTGGGTGGGATTGGCCCAGAGAATTGATTGTTGGAGAGATCAAGTACTCCAGCTCCATTCAATATGCAAGGTATGGGGCCACTGAAATTGTTCGAACTCAAATAAATGTAGGCATAAGGCAACATTTTCAATGGGTTGGGCAATTGGCCGGCAATCTTGTTATTTGAAAGGTCCAGTGAAGAAAGTTGGGTTGTAAAATCCCAAAACCAGGTGGGGATGACACCAGAGATGGTTGTGTTAGAGAGATCCAACTCCGATATGTATTTTTGTGTTCGTATCCAGGAGGAAGACCTAAACGAGATGATCCTAGCGAAATTCTAAAAAGTTGAAATGGAGGGACCCAATCACAGTGTATATCAAAAACCAAACAATTGAAAGACAAATCTAAGTTGTCCAACTTTTTGAGGTTTTCAAAATGAGCTACAGACACGTTTCCTGTCAAGGAGTTGTTACAGAGGTCAAGCTTAGACAAGTTAGAAAGTTGTCCTAAAATTGTTGGAATTATCCCATTCAACTGATTTTCTCGGAGAACTAATTCCTTTAGGGAATACAATCCTCCAAGAGATGAAGGGATACTCCCGTTCAACCGATTGCTACTGAGATCTAAAGATTGCAAGGAAGACAATCCTCCAAGAGATGCAGGGATATTCCCATTCAACTGATTGCCACTGAGATCTAACGATTGCAAGGAAGACAATCCTCCAAGAGATGCAGGGATATTCCCATTCAACTGATTCTCCCTGAGATCTAATGATTGCAAGGAAGACAATCCTCCAAGAGATGCAGGGATATTCCCATTCAACTGATTCTCCCTGAGACCTAACGATTGCAAGGAAGACAATCCTCCAAGAGATGCAGGGATATTACCATTCAACTGATTGCCACTGAGATCTAAAGATTGCAAGGAAGACAATCCTCCAAGAGCTGCAGGGATACTCCCATTCAACTGATTCTCCCTGAGATCTAAAGATTGTAAGGAAGACAATCCTCCAAGAGCTGCAGGGATACTCCCATTCAACTTATTGCCACTGATATATAAAGACTGCAAGGAAGACAATCCTCCAAGAGCTGCAGGGATACTCCCATTCAACTGATTGCCACTGAGATCTAACGATTGCAAGGAAGACAATCCTCCAAGAGATGCAGGGATATTCCCATTCAACTGATTCTCCCTGAGATCTAATGATTGCAAGGAAGACAATCCTCCAAGAGATGCAGGGATATTCCCATTCAACTGATTCTCCCTGAGACCTAACGATTGCAAGGAAGACAATCCTCCAAGAGCTGCAGGGATTGGGCCTGTCAGCATGCAATAGTAGAGAAAAAGGTTCTTTAGATTTTTTAGTTCATTGAACCATTCAGGAATGGGCGCATTCATTTGGCATCCATCCAATGACAGGCTCTCTAAATTGATAAGCTTAGTTATGGCTCTTGGAATGCAACCTCTTATATTCCCACGGAATGAGAAAGAGAGAGACTTAAGTGATGTCATATTCCAAACAGAATTGGGGATTCCTCCATGCAGCTTATAGAAATATAGATGAAGTAGCTTCAGTTTACTCCAACTGCCTTCAGGGAGTTGTGAACAGTTAGGACAGAGAGATCCTCCCAGCTGCAACTCTTCCAAGTTGGGAAGTTGTGAAAATTGGTAAGGAACTGGACCATCAAAATTATTATATGAGAGATCTAAAGACACAAGGCTGCTAATGTTAGATATCCAGTTTGGAATGCTAGAATTGAAGTGGTTGGAAGAGAGATCAAGGACACGGAGAAATGTGAAATTAACGGAAGCAAGAGTCGGAGATATATATGAAAGATGACATCTGAATAAGCGTAGATCAACGAGGGAAGGACACTTGTTCATTACGTGGACCCAATCATGGCTTGCCATGGAAAGGTCCACATCAGACATGTCGAGATACTTGAGAGAAGTTAGGTTTGTCAACCACCACAGGTTTTTGGCACTCAAGGAATTATAAGAAAGCTTCAAGGAAATGAGGTGAGAGAGGTTTCCAAGCTGATGAGGGATTCTCCCACCGAACCCTGCTTCTGACAAGTTCAAATGCCTCAACTCCTTCATGGAACCCAAAAACTGTGGAATTGGGATACCATTAAAAGCATTGAAGCTCAAGTCCAACAACTGAAGATGCTTCAGTTCAACCACAGCTGGGTCAATTCTGCCACTTAGTCTGGGAGGGTAGTTAAATGTGAGACGGTAGTCATCCCAATTGGGTAGTTCCGCATGGAGGTCGAGTTTAAGAACATACCCAGTTATGTTGTGGCAGGTAATTCCTCTCCATTTGCAGCAGTCTGAGGCTTCATCATCCCAAGAAGAGAGAAGATTGGAAGGATCGTCGAGAGCCTTCCGAAAAGTAGTCAGAGCTTTTCTCTGGGAATCCAAGCAACTACTACTCACCTTCCAATATCCTCCACAGTATATCAGCATATTTAAAAGAAAGAGAAAAATAAGAAACCCACTTCTCTCCATTCCTCTCTCAGCTCCAGAAAAAGAAAAAGGAATGAAAATTTGCTTCTTTGCTAATTTCTCCCTTCTCATCCTTGATTTATAGGATTCTGACATCCATAACCAGGACACGTGGCCCAGGGGTCACCACGGAATCCGAGTCTATACTACGCTACTATGATATGATAGTTCACCACCATTTTCTCGGGACTCAACTAGGTGCGGCCCAACTTTAAAAGGTTGAAAAGTCATAATGGTGGTGAACCATCAAATGAGTGTACCTTACAGTATTACGTACGGAATGCGGATGCCGGAAGCGGATTGGCTGGTGAACCACACAGCATTGGTGTATTAACGTCAGCAAGTTCTGTGGGTCCCATCATGAGGCGTGTGTTATATCCAAACCGTCCATATAATTGGAGAGGTCTTCTTAAGGCTTTATTTGTAAACTAAGATAGATTTAAGTATCAAGTGGACCACACTTCCAAAAGAAGTGGGGATTAAACGTCTACCATTGAAACCCTTTTGGGTAACTGAAATTTTGGATCAATATAATATTTGTTTTTCTTCTTCATCTAGGTTTTCGTGACCTTATGAATAAATTGTTTGGAAAATAAACGTTATGGTGGGCCCTACAAATGTTTTGACGGTGAAAATCAAAATCCCACTGCTATTAGTGGTGTGGTCCATTTGAGCTGTTGACATAATTCATTTTTTAACCACTCATCTAAAATGATCTCGAAAAATGAATGAACGGTGTTGATATGGTAAATACATTCTTGTGGAGCCCAGGTAACTTTGATCTCCTTTGAGCCGTTCGTACAACTCGGAGATTGAGGAGTGTAGCGCTCGTCTTCTCACGACACGTACCACATCAGCTCTATCGGCTCAGAAATGAGAAAATGAGCACTGTAGACAAAACCTTTTATCCAAGCGGTTTTTATGAAAGAATACAAACTTTAGTTACCAACTTAGACTAGCACGTGCGGACAGCGACTTTGAGGACGAAACTACCCTTCCTTTTCACTGCGAAGACGAGCGCTGACGCTCCTCCAACTGAGTTGTACGAACGGCTTAAAAGAGATCAAAGTTACATGGCCCCACAGCTATATATTTATTGTATCCACAACGTTCATCCATATTTCGAGACCATTTCGGAGCATTATCAAAAAAAAGGAAATCATATCCAAAGATCAACCGGACCACACTACAGAGCAGCGGGGAAATTGATTTTCACCGTTAAAAATTTTGTAGGGCCCACCATAACATTTATTTTCCATCCAATCTATTCATAAGGTCACAGAGGCCTGGATGAAGAGGAAAAATAAATTTCATAATGATCCAAAAATTCTGTAACCCTAAAAGGGTTTCAATGGTAGACGTTCAATTCCCCACTGACTTTTACAGTGTAGTCCACTTGATAGTTAGATCTGTCTTATTTTTCATCTCAAGCCTTAATATGAGCTTGCCAAATAGATGGACGGTTTGGATATAACATAGACCTAATGGTGGGGCCCAGAGAAGTAACGAATATTTCAAAGAAGGAAAAAAAAAAAAAAAAGCGATGAGTCGTGGATATCGCGGAACCCGTGATTGATCCCTGAGTCAAACGAAAGACTATGGCTACGGATTATAACCGTAGCTATACCCATATACTGTGTACTTCTCTTTTTAAATTTATTTATTTATTTATTTATTTTTATTTTTACATTTAGAATTTTATTCTATCTACATTTTTCTCTAACACATATTTATATAAATATGTATATATAAGCATATAAAAAAAATTATCTCATTTTTCATTTATTTCTTTATTCATATAACAAGAATATCTTTTAAACCAAAATTAGTTACTTGACGTACCATATATGATTTTAGGGTTGAAAGTTGGGTGGGTTCAACCCGACCAACCTGTGACCCACTCAACATTGGGTTGGGCTTGGGCAGGATGTATCGGGTTTAGTCTTGGGGTTGGGCCATACAAACACCAATCCGATAAAACTTGGAAATGGAATCGCCGGGATTGATCGTCAAATACATGGAAATGACCATGAAGTGAAGAGAATTGACTGTAAGTGCATCGAAATGACCATGAATATAAACAGAATCGTCGGAATTGACCGTGAAATGCATGGAAATGGCCATGAAGTTAAGCAAATTGTCCATGAAATGCGTGGAAATGACCGTGAAGTGAAGGGAATTGACCGTGAAGTGCATCGAATTGACCGTGAATCTAAACAAAATCGCTGGAAATGACCGTGAAATGCATGAAATGAAGCGAATTGACCATGAAATGCATGGATACGACCGTGAAGTGAAGGGAATTGATCGTGAAGTGCATGGAAATGACCGTGAATTTAAACGAAATTGTCAGAATTGACCCTGAAATGCATGAAAATGACTGTGAAGTGAAGTGAATTGAATGTGAAATGCATGGAAATGACCGTGAAGTGAAGGGAATTGACCGTGAAGTGCATCGAAATGACTGTGAATCTACACTAGAAATGTTCCTTGGTTGGATCCCACTTCTCCGAGCTTCCTCTTCTCTTCGCCTTATTTCCCCTTTTGAAATGCCCTAGGAAAAAATAAAAAATTTGTGTAAGTTAGAGAGGTGTGAGAAAATGGGGTTATATATAACTCCGGTTTTGATGTAAATGGCCTTAGTGACACTTGTATTCCCATACTAACCCTATATAGGTCATTTTTTGTCAGTAGGGTTGCGAGAAATGCATGGAATCACTGGGATTGACCATGAAGTGAAGGGAAATGACCGAGAAATGCATGGAAAATGTACCTAAATAAGACTTCAATTTCACTACTAAACTATGGAGGTATCCCAGGTGCCACTTATTATCTGAAATATACCCTGCAGCTTAGTTCAATTGGCCCCAGATGCCACTTATTAGCTGAAATGGCCCTTTGGGCCCACATATGGCAAATCGGGCTACAACCTATGAATTGAGTTAGGAATTGAGCAAGGGAACCTACAAATTAAGTGAGGCAACCTACGCATTGAGCGAGGGAACCTATGGATTGAGCGAGGGAACCTACAAATTAAGTAAGACAACCTATGAATTGAGCAAGGGAAGCTAGGAATTGAGCAAGGGAACCTAGGAAATGATTGAGGGAACATATGATTTGAGCAAGGGAACCTAGGGATTGAGCAAGGCAAGCTAGGAATTGAGCGAGGGAGCCTACAAATTAAGCAAGGCAACCTACGAATTGATTGAGCGAGGGAAGCTAGGAATTGAGCGAGGGAACCTTGGAAATGACCGAGGGAACATAGGATTTGAGCGAGGGAACCTAGGGATTGAATGAAGCAAGCTAGGAATTGAGCGAGCGAACCTAGGGATTGAGCGAGACAAGCTAGGAATTGAGCAAGGGAACCTTGGAAATAACGGAGGGAACCTAGGGATTTGAGCGAGGGAACCTAAGGATTGAGCGAGGGAAGCTCGGAATTGAGCGAGGGAAGCTAGGAATTGAGTGAGAGAACCTAGGAATTTAGCGAGGGAAGCTAGAAATTGAGCAAGCGAACCTAGGAAATGAGCGAGGAAAGCTAGGAATTGAGCAAGGGAAGCTAGAAATTGAGCGAGTGAACCTAGGGATTGAGCGAGGGAACCTAGGAAATGAGCGAGGGAACCTAGGGATTGAGCGGAATTGAGCGAGGGAAGCTAGAAATTGAACGAGCGAACCTAAGAAATGAGCGAGGGAACCTAGGGAATGAGCGAGGCAAGCTAGGAATTGAGGGAGGGAAGTTAGGAATTGAGCGAGGGAACCTACAAATTAAGCGAGGCAACCTACAAATTGAGCGAGGGAAGCTAGGAATTGAGTGAGGGAACCTACAAAGCGAGGGAAGCTAGGAATTGAGCGAAGGAACCTATAAATTCAGCGAGGGAAGCTAAGAATTGAGCGAGGGAAGCTAGGAATTGAGCGAGCGAACCTAGGAAATGAACAAGGGAACCTAGGGTTTGAGTGAGGCAACCTAGTAATTGGGCGAGGGAACCTATGAATTGAGCGAGATAGCCTAGGAATTGAGCCAAGGAAGCTATAAATTCAGCGAGGCAACCAAAAAATTGAGCGAGAGAACCTAGGAATTGAGCGAGGGAAGATAGAAATTGAGCAACGCAACATATAAATTGAGCGACGGAACCTAGCAATTGAGCGAGGTAACCTACAAATTGAGTGACGCAATGTAGAAATTGAGCAAGACAACATAAGAATTGATCGAGGGTAAGTATAAGGTGAGATAGAGAAACTTTAAATTAGGCGGGGCAAAGTAGAAGTTGAATAAAGCATGCATGAAAGTTGAGCGACGGAAACATTTACACGTCATGAAATTTAAATTACAAGTCAACATATTTGTCGATAGCCTACTCCACAAGATAATCAAATAATAGATTAAAAGATATAACTATATGAAAGTCAATGTATATAGACACTCTCATACGAATGCTTACCACGCTATCAACCCACGCGTCATCTACCCATATAGACTTAAACCATGAAGCCTCTTCCATCTCCTTATTTGCTTCATAGTAGTTTTCTAGTTCTTTAAGTTCATTCATCGATAGCATCCTGAATGGATCCATCTATAAATGATATGGTATCTGAGATGTAAGAAAGCTTACGGCTTCCTCAGGTCGCCTCACCACGTTCGGGGTTGTATCGATCGAAGACAGGGACAAGAATGGAGAAACCATATAATAGGATGGCTTTAGTACCCTTTTAGTTCTCCTTACATAAACAGGAGGAGAAACGAGTGCTTCATCCAATAGATTACGCTCCGCCATACTATATGATTGTACCTCCAACTCCACATTTCCCTGTTCTTTTTCTTCCATATCCTCAACCTCCACTTTCTTCTTCAACTCCTCATCCTCATGCCTCATAAACTATCCCCTCTGTATATAGCAATATTCGTTCTCCTTCTTCAAGGTCTCCCTCTCTTTCGCTAAGTTTTCAATTTCTCTCGACAACTCACATATCAGCCTAGTCAATTCCTCTTTCATGATGAAATACAATTCCTTCTCTTTCTTCAATTGTGCTCTCTCGTTCAGATATGCTCTCTCCATCTTCAACATATCTTTCTCTTTCAACAAGGCCTCCCTCTCATCGAGCCTCTCTTCTCTCTTTCTCAACTTTTCATTGTCTTTCCTCAGCTCATTCCTCTCCTTATTCAACTCCCCTCTCTCCTTCTTTAACTCATCTATCCCAACCCTAAATTCATCCATCAAAAGAGATGGTTTCACGATATTCTCCCTGATCCCTCTCCCTGTACGCCTTTTTCATCACTTTCCGCTGATCTCTCCTCACCCTCGTCATCATTCTCGTTACCCTTATCGCTCAATTCCTGGGTTTCGATGACCTACAAAATGTATCAATGCACATATAAGAGTCGAAAAACTTTTAACAGTGAATTAAACAACATTTCATTTAATTAAACTCTTATGATATCTCACCTAAAAATAATCACGGAGCAAGCGAACGGCGTCCGTTTCCCATTCTCGTAGGGTGGGTTCCAAGTTCTTTATTACGATAGTCTGCAAAAGAACCTTGACTTGTGTTAATATACGGAGTGTAAGTGTCAAATCAAGCAAAGTAAACAGCGGAGAAATATATATACTTACAGCTTCACTCTAAAAAATTGTATATATTTTGTTGTACCTCCAACCCTTCCAGCCTCGATATTGAGTGAAGCGTGAAATTTGCGAGGGAACAAACGAAATAACACACTCTCATAAGGCCGGTAATCTCTCTACAGCCCATATCTGTTTTAAAGAAATTGGATGAGGATACAAATCCACAATTGAATATAATAATGTAGAATAAAGAAAGAGTTATTACCTGCAAAGGAAAGACACAACCATATACATTGTAGCGAACCGCACCTGATGCCATCACAGCAGCTGCAACCCCTTGCGACATTGTATTGTAGGCGAAACTACCCCAAGGATAGCTATAGAAATCCTCTATAAAGTCTACTAAGTATATATAATCCATGTTACACATAGTTTTCGATTCGGTTCCCCTAACAAAACACTCTACACACATAAGTAGAGCAACTTTCACGACATCCGCGTGCTTATTGGTGTCAACTAATTTATTAAACACATCTAATAAATGCTTCTTAAGAACCGGATATTCTTTGAAGTATTTGTCTGTTAATGTATTCTTGATGGGACATGTTTTTGGTATTGTAAGCTCCCCAGTGTTCAGCCCTGTTATGAGGGCAAAGTCCATCTCCGTGAATTGCAACCGTGTCCCCCATATCTCAAATATAAGATCACCTTTATATCTTTCAAGAAGAAGATAAAATAGAGCCCCTATAAATCGAAAGGATGAGAGGTGCAACAAGAAGGAAAATGCGGATTGCTTGAATAGGCTTAGCCGAGTTTCATGCATCTCTAATCCACCCTTCACTGTATCGAACCACCATCTTAATGAACACTTAGAGGATGGGTTTGGGAATTGAGAACAAGAATCGTCACCTACAAACATGTAATTGAAAATATATTAATAGCAAATTTCACTACTTAAAGAATCATAATGCAAAAAACTAAACATAGTTGAAATCGAGAGAAGCAAACTAAAAATTGAGTGACACAAATTACAAAATGAGTGAGAGAAACTTGAAATTCAGCAAGGCAAACATTAAATTTAGTGAGGCAAGATGAAACCGAGCTAGGCAACCAAAAAAATTGAGCAAGGTAAGGTGAAATTGAGTGGAAAACCTAGAAATTAAGCGAGGAAACTAAGAAATTCAATGATGGAACTGAGACAATGAGCGAGGAAACCTAAGAATTCAGCGAGGCGACCTTGTAATTGAGCGAGGAAAGCTAAAAATTGTGTGAGGCAACCTAGAATTTAAGCGCGGCTACCTATCAATTGAGCGAGGCAACCTAGGAATTGAGTGAGGGAAGCTAGAAATTGAGCGAGGGGATTTAGGAATTGAGCGAGGCAACGTAGGAATTGAGCGAGGGAAGCTAAAAATTGAGCGAGGCAACGTAGGGATTTAACGAAGTAACCTAGGAATTGAGCGAGGGAAGCTAGAAGGATCCTAGAAATTGAGCGAGGCAATGTAGTAATTAAGCGAGGCAATGTAAGAATTCAGCGAGGGAAGGTACAAATTAAGCAAGGGAAGCTAGAAATTCAGCAAGGCAACCTAGGATTTGAGAGAGGAAACCTAGAAATTGAGCTAGGCAATGTAGAAATTTAGTGAGGGAACCTAGAAATTCAGTGAGACAACCTAGGATTTGTGCGAGGGAACTTAAAAATTGAGCGAGGCAACCTAGGATTTGAATGAGGCAACCTAAGAATTGAACGAGGCAACATAGGGATTAAGCGAGGGAACCTACGAATTGAGCGAGGCAGCGTAAAAATTTAGTGAAGAATCCTAAGAATTGAGCTAGGGAAGCTAGAAATTGAGAGAGGGAACCTAGGATTTGAGCGAGGTAACCTAGAAATTGAGCGAGGCAACATAGGGATTGAGCGAGGGAAACTAGGAATTGAGTGAGGCAACATAGAAATTCAGCGAGGAATCCTAGGATTTGAGCGAAGCAACGTAGGATTTGAGCGAGGCAACCGAGGGAACCTAGGAATTGACGAGGAAAGCTACAAATTGAGCGAGGCAACGTAGGAATTAAGCGAGGGAAGCTAGGAATTGAGCAAAGCAACCTAGGAATTGAGCGAGGCAACATAGAAATTGGAGCGAGGCAACCTAGGAATTGAGCGAGGCAACGTAAGAATTCAGCGAGGGAATCTAGAAATTGAGTGAGGCAACGTAGAAATTTAGTGAGGGAACCTAGAAATTCAGTGAGACAACCTAGGATTTGAGCGAGGGAAGCTACAAATTGAGTGAGGGAACCTAGAAATTGAGCGAGGCAACCTAGGATTTGAACGAGGCAACCTAGGAATTGAGCGAGGCAACATAGGGATTGAGCGAGGGAACCTACGAATTGAGCGAGGCAGCGTAGAAATTCAGCGAGGAATCCTAGGAATTGAGCGAGGGAAGCTAGAAATTGAGCGAGGGAACCTAGGATTTGAGCGAGGCAACCTAGAAATTGAGCGAGGCAACATAGGGATTGAGCGAGGGAAACTAGGAATTGAGCGAGGCAGCGTAGAAATTCAGCGACGAATCCTAGGAATTGAGCGAGGCAGCGTAGAAATTCAGCGACGAATCCTAGGAATTGAGCGAGGGAAGCTAGAAATTGAGCGAGGGAACCTAGGATTTGAGCGAGGCAACCTAGAAATTGAGCGAGGCAACATAGGGATTGAGCGAGGGAAACTAGGAATTGAGCGAGGCAGCGTAGAAATTCAGCGACGAATCCTAGGAATTGAGCGAAACAACGTAGGATTTGAGTGAGGCAACTGAGGGAACCTAGGAATTGACGAAGAAAGCTACAAATTAAGCGAGGCAACGTAGGAATTAAGCGAGGGAAGCTAGGAATTGAGCGAGGCAACCTAGGAATTGAGCAAGGCAACGTAGAAATTGGAACGAGGCAACTTAGGAATTGAGCGAGGCAATGTGGGAATTCAACGAGGGAACCTAGCAATTGAGTGAGGCAACGTAGAAATTTAGTGAGGGAACCTAGAAATTCAGTAAGACAACCTAGGATTTGAGTGAGGGAAGCTACAAATTGAACGAGGGAACCTAGAAATTGAGTGAGACAATCTAGGATTTGAACGAGGCAACCTAAGAATTGAGCAATAGGGATTGAGCGAGGGAACCTACGAATTGAGTGAGGCAGCGTAGAAATTCAGCGAGGAATCCTAGGAATTGAGCAAGGGAAGCTAAAAATTGAGCGAAGGAAGCTAGGGATTGAGCGAGGGAAACTAAGAATTGAGCGAGGCAACGTAGGAATTCAGCGAGGCAACATAGGATTTGAGCGAGGTAACCAAGGGAACCTAGGAATTGACGAGGAAAGCTACAAATTGAGCGAGGGAACCTAGAAATTGAGTGAGGCAATGTAGGAATTAAGCGAGGGAAGCTAGGAATTGAGCGAGGCAACCTAGGAATTGAGTGAGGCAACGTAGAAATTGGAGCAAGCCAACCTAGGAATTGAGCGAAGGAACCTAGAAACTGAGCGACGGAACCTGGAAATTCAGTGAGGAAACCTAGGAATTGAGCGAGGGAAATTAGAAATTGAGCGAGGGAAGCTAGAATTTGAGTGAGGGAACCTAGAAGTTGTCAAACACTTGAAGTCTTCGTATCGATCCCTAGCAGGGTGGGCTAACATGGAGTGTGTGTACTGACATGGGTGTGTACTAACAAGCTAACCCAATAAAATAAATAATAAAAAACAATTAATAATAATAAAAAAAATTTAAATTACAAAAACTGAGTTGGGCCCGCCTTGAATGTATGTGGACTATCCACGACGTTCATCCATTTTTTCATCTAAAGTAAGGGTTTTAGCCCAAAATGGTGGCATATTGAAATATCAAGTGAATCACAGCACAGGAAACAGTGGTTCCACTGTAGAAACCTTGTTATGCCCCCACAATGATGTTTTACTTGTAATCCATCATGTTCATATGATGATTTTTGCATGGATGAAATGAAAACCAAGATTCGAGCTTCATCCAGTAGTTCAATGGCCCACAAAAAAATTACATCGTTTAGGTAAATGTACTACATTATACCTGTAGTGCGTACTTTCTTTCGTGGAGGCACCATTTTCAGCAAAACAAGATAATGCTATTGAATAGAGATGGTGGGATCCACCTAGAGTGTGGTGCGATCTAAGCAGTAGATGTAGAGCTATAGTTTTCGTACTCCTTTTTTTCGAAAATGGAAAGAGGGAAGGGAGGGAGAGGAAAAGCAACTGCAGTAAAAAGGAGGGGTAGTTTTGTCCTCAAATTTGCTGTCCGCACGTGCTAGTCTAAGTTGGTAACTAAAGTTTGTATTCCTTCATAAAAACCGCTGGGTAAAAGGTTTTGTCTACAATGGTCATTTTCTCCTCAAAAATGGTCTAAATACAAAACTCAAGTGGGCTGTACGTTAGGAAAATGTGTGTAGGTAAATTCCTACCGTTGAATGCTCATTATTAAAAACTTCTTAGTGCGTAATGGTTGTTTACCATCCAATCTATTAAAAAGTCCCACAGACATTAGAGATGAAAGAAAAAATAAATATCATCTCGGTTTTATATAAACTTTTTTTTGGCCTGAAAAAGATTTTCATGTGGTGTGTGGTGTATGGTCCACCTGAAATTTGTATTTGCTTCATTTTCAGGTTCAGGCCCTAAAATAATCTGGCAGATAGATGGATGGTGTGGATATGTAATGCATGCATGCATCAAGGTGGCCCTACGGTCAGGGTCTCACCCACACAGCTGGTTCCCGGGTTGGACGGATTTTGTGACCTCATGGTGTGTTGAGCTGTTAGCAAAGTTCTATAGCCCTACATGATGTATGCATTATATTCACACCGTCCATCCATTTTTTGAGATCATTTTGTTGAATTAGTCTGAAAATGAAGCAGATCCAAAGCTGAAGTAGACCAGGCCATGGAAAGTAGTTATTTCTATATCCATCCTATTTATAAGATCAATCAGACGAAGAGAATACAAATATCATCTTGATCCAAATCCCCAACAAGCTTTTAACGGTGAGTGTTCAATTCCCAGTGCTTTTCATAGTATGATCCAGTCATTTTTGAGTTCATGCCCTAAAATGATATGGCAAATTAGATTTACAGTGTGGATATAACACATACACTATAGTGGGGCCCACGGAACGTTGCCACATCAACACATCATGAGTGTGCCAACAAGGCAATCCTCGTCGCTAAAAGTTGGCAATGGGAGCAGAGGGGATTAGGTGAGATCCTGACTCACTAAGTCAGTGCGGGCCTTAGCACGAGCCCACCTCGATGTATGTATACTATATCCATACCGTTCATTTGTTTTGTTTAAATTATTCTTTAGCATGAACTCAAAAATGAAGTAGATCTAGTTCTCAGGTGGACCATACCTTAGGGAAGCCGTGGTGATTGTCCATAGATAGCCCTACTCTACCCGATCAAAGTAGGGCTATTTATGGATCTAGTGTACTTATTGTGGGAGCCACCTTGATTATATATTCTGTATCCATGCTGTACATTTGTTTCTCCAGATTATTTGAGGGGGTGAGCCTAAAAATGAAGAAGATCCATGTCTCAGATGGACCTGTAGAAAACAGTGGTGACTGAACACCCACCATTAAAAACTTCATAGGGCTCACTATTTATTTGTACATTAAGCTTAATGTAGAAACATTTTTATTGGATCTAGTACCTGCTCTTAATGCCATGGTTGCAAATGAGCACTTTTGAGCCCCAGATCAGTTTATCAAGATCAATCATCGATGATCCCATCCCTCACAATGTTGTCCTTTCTGAACCCATGACCTTATGTTGAAACTTTTGTGAGTCTACCATCGAAGCATGAGTGTGGACTCATGCTGTACATGTATGTCAAGGTGTAACACCCCGGGTCTTCAGGGGCCGTGTAGGAACTCGGCCTCCGAATTCTCGGGTGTCGCTTATATCTTAATTATGGCGATTTATACATAAATTAGTTTAAATGAGTAATAAAGGAATCGGCTGGAGCATGAACATAAACCACAACCACAACTAATCTACTGAAATAAATGTGACTAATAACTACAAGTCTATAGGAATATTAAACGGGTCGCACAAGGTGTTGCCCAAAAAATTTATAAAATAACTGTCCAAAAGAATTTGTACGCTAGATCCATAGCTCAATAACCCATAATTAACTCGTACAGTCTACGGTGATCCACCCATAAGCTGGAAGTAAGAAGCTCCTCTTCCTCATCCATGCTCACCCCACTCAGCTCGTCGAACTCAGCATCACTTGTAGCTACTGAAGAGTATGGTTAGTATTTTAAAACACCATCCCAGAGTGGGAGTGAGTAGCTAACTCAGTGGTTACTATTAGCCTTAAGTTACATCAAGCATCAATTATATGATGAATTTAATGAAAGTCATACATTCACAGATCCCTAACTAGTCTTGTTAATACATATGCATATATTATGATATGATGCATGACCTTTCAACAACACTCCCTCGAGCGACTTCGTCTAATGATCGCGCATGACCAATACTCCCTCATTGCGACCTCAACGGCCGAGTCGCCAACCAACTAGTGCGATGCGATCGTGATCGTGTTAGCCGAGTTTTTAATTAATTTCATTCATCCAACAGATTGGAAAAACTGGTACACCCCACGTATCATTGCCCTCAATTGGTTACGAGGCCAAGGCCTCTCAACGTGCGAGGCCAGGACCCCGTAATCCTTGATCCCATCGGGTTTCCCTTCCCTGATTTCAAGCACATGGGGAGTGTAAGACCCGTATCCTAGTTCGTACTGTTCCGATGAATCCTGCGATCATTTCCGTCGAAGTCCGGCAATCCACGACTGATAATCGACGTTGCGATCGATCGTAAGTCGTATCCTTGAGATTCGAGTCGGTTTAATCCGAGACCTATATCATTGCGACCGCACCGTCGCCGTGGTTCCAACGCCGCGACTCACGCACCGATCCGATACCCTGACCAGAAGATGCGGGCCGGCGTTTATTTCGAAGAAACGCCGCACTTTTACTATCCCGAGAGAATCTCTACACAATGTCAAATCAATCACATCAATCAATCAATCACATCAATCAATCAATCACTTCAATGTCAAGTACAAGCAACCCATGCTTTCTCTCTCCAAAGTCAACTTTTTCTCACCCTCTCTCTTACACCACCTTACATGTCAAGTACCACATCCATCACTCACCTCACCCTTTCACCCATCACACCCATCCCTCTCTCCTTACAACTCTTTCTCTCTCCCTCTTTTCTCACAACATTTCCAAGCAAGAGAGAGCCCACACGTCCAAGCCATTTGCAAGAGAGAAATGTGATTTTGGTGGCCCACCTTTCCCATTCCAAATCAATCATCCTAGCCATCCATTTCCCATCTCCACCATTAAAGAGGAGCACAAGGAGGGTGGCGTTCCAACGGACCGAAAAGATCAACCGGTGGGTGCCTTATAGGATAGGTTTTTCATGTTTTGATGATGGACCGAGTGAGGCCTACCGATCAATGGTATGGATCTCACTTGGGACCTTAAAATGTGGCCGATGGCCCACTTTGATCTTCATGATCATTCTGTGATAGGGCCATTCTCCATGAACCCCATCATGATGTTTATTTTCTAGTTTGTAATGGGTCATCTAGACCTTTCATTTTGGTGGAGAAGGGATCTCCACCGTTGATCCTTGATTTGGTGGGCCCACATGCAATGGGACCCACTCGATGTATGATTGCTTATAAGGGAGGGCTCATAGTGGCGGAGCCCTCCATCATGCGTGGCCCGTCTCTCTCTCTATCTCTCTCTCCCTCTCTTTTATTTATTTATTTAATTATCTTTGTGTGTGATGAAGTAGCCATGTGGCCCACTTGGATGGACCCCACCATGAAGCATGAACTAGATCCAACCCATTTGTAGGTGGGGCCCACTTTATTGGTGTGTATGTTCCACACCACCCATCATTTGGTGGCCCACGTGGGCAGCCCACCTGAAGTGAACAACGGTCCAGCGTCCAGGGACGCTGGACGTTGAATTGAAAACACAAATATAAGCTTAATTCCTAAGCTTTAGAAGGGGTTGTGCATGTAGGCCCCACCTTGATAAATAACTTCAATCCACGCCGTCCATCCTATTTACCAGCTCATTTTAGGCGTTGAGCCGAAAAATGAGGCCAATCAGATTATTTGGTGGGCCATAACTTAGAAAACTGTAACTTGTACCGTTGAAAAATCACCTTATTTGTCTATTCACCAAAACCCCTCGAATATTGGGCTTGTTTGGCTTGTCTTAAGCCATGGGGATCAGTGGACAGAGTGGATTCAACTTTTGCGGGCCCCACATGCGAAATACCTTGAAGATACACGTTTTCAAAAAAAAAAAAAAAACAAAAGCGATGTCTGTCTTCTTTGCTCTCTCGACAAAGGACGTTGGCGTCCTGGCGTGAAACGGGCAGGGACCCACGGCTCCAGCCGTGGGCCCCACCATGATGTATATTTTTTATCCACGCCATCCATTTGGTGGGCCACGGCATGAAGTGGGCCCCCTCCAAAAATCAGGCCAATCCAGTGCTCAGGTAGCCCACGTCATAGGAAACAGTGTGAATGAACGTTTACCATTGAAACTGTTTTGGGGTCCACTGAAGCTTCAAATCAAGCTGAAAATTGTTTTTCCACTTCTTTCAGGTCTGTGTGACCTTATGAACGGAGTGGATGGAAGATAAACGCCATGGTGGGCCCCACATGGGGCCCACAGTGATGTATGTGTCTATCCCACCGTCCAGGCGGGTGGTGGGGGGCCTACTGTGATGTTTGTGTTTTACCCACCGTCAAGGCAGACGGTGGGGCCCCTGTGAGGTGTGTGCGTGCGTGTGTGTGTGCACGAGTGTGTGCGTGCGTGCGTGTGTGAGTGTGTATGTGTGTGGTGTGTGTGTGTGCAGGCATGTGCATGTGTATATATATATACACGTATGTATATACATATTTAATGGTGGGCCTTCTTGTGGGCCCACCCGTGATGCATGTGTTGCCCCCAAGGCCATGCACCATTTGACCAGCCTGGCTTAAGGCTTGAGGCTAACAATGAGCCAAATCCATAGTCCAAGTGGGCTCCACCTTACAATGTTTCGAGGCCCACTTTGAGATATAGGGCCGATGGGTTAAGGCCCATTGAATTGTATTAGGACCTATGGGTTGAGGCCCATTTGTTACACATAAAGGGCCCAATTGGTGTGGCCCATTTGATACACATAAGGCCTATGGGAATAGGCCCATTTGATATATGTCAGGCCCATGGGATTGGACTCATTTGATGTATTCTAAGGCCCATATTAGGAGGCCCATTCGATGTAACTAAGGCCCATTGGTGCGACTCATTGATGTGGCCCACTTGATGAATATAAGGCCCATACGACAGGGCCCATTTGATGTATTTAATGCCCAATGGGATGTACCTAAGATCCATTGCAATGCGTGACCCCAACCTGGTTCATGTAATGGTATTCACTACGGGCTATGCCTTGGGAACAATGTTGGTTTGACGTCCACATTGTAAAGATAATGATGGTTAAATGTCCGCATTATCACACTCCTTAAGGCCCACTGATAGGCCCATATTGTACTCTGCAGTTCGTTTAGGCCCATCTTCACTTTGAGCAACCCCCATTATCATACCATAAGTATAGTGCTGCCCCATGATTCATGATCATACGCATCATATGCATGCTTGAGATGAGGGGTGACTGATCCTAGCATATGCCTTCGGGCAGACTGTTACGGGCTCCCTGATAGGCGGAGTTGCCCTGCATGAGCGCATGGTTTACGCAGGAAGGTTGCATGACTGATAGTGTGACTCATGCACTTGCATTGTGTGATTATAGTTACTGTATGCCCTAGCGACACCAGGGCCATAGCCTCCACAGACACATCGTGGGTGGCTGGATTGGATACCGGAAATGTTTGGTTCTAGCATGCGGGCGCCATAGATGTCCCTGGGTGAAAATCCCTAAACCCGATGGTACCAGAGGATGATCCAACGTCGAGACCGAGTGGACACATGAGTGCGCGAGGGCCGTATACCAGTAGGCCGCGTCTCCCACTGTGTCGTGGTCGGTTGGAAAGGGGTGTGACCTTACCCGCCTGAGTGAGGGGCAATTTCTAGGTTGAGTTTGACCAGCCTTTAGGAATCGGTCCGCTATCGACGAGCCGGGCTCGATATTGGCGGTGCGGATAGTGAGGTCTCTTTCGCTCTTCCCGGTTGTGCGTCCGGATAGGGACGGCAAGCTGGCGTAGAGTGTACTAGACCCCGGTGATTATCCAGACTGAGAACTGTATTGACATAAGGATTTGGATGTGGATTAGCATGCTTGACTTGCATTATGCATCACATGGCATTGGCATGACCGATAGTATTCTTATCTCGCATTGCATAGCCTTGGTACGGCTGACTGTGTTCATGTACTCATCAGCATGTTTCCGCATTACTCTGACCATGCATTCTGAGCACGCTCATATTGCGCACACACTTACACCACCCTCTAAGCTTTCTATAAGCTTATGCACGATTGATGCGTGCAGGTGACGCCAGGACGCAGCCGTAGTCTCGCCGCAGTTGGAGCGTGCAGCCGAGCTTTTGGAGTTTTGTCATTTTCAGTATACTGTATTTCCTTTTATACACCTTGTACTCAAAGTTTTTGCTCATAGTGGATTTCGTGATGGTGTTCTTGTGGTTATTGTTCGTGGGTTATGCTTGTGGTTGTGCTCATTACGAATCAAATTGATTATTAGAAATCCTCCTTGTAGCATCCCAGATCTAACTGGCGTATGGGCGCTAGGAGCCGAGAATGGGGTTCTACGGAGGTCGGCGCCGGATTCGGCGATCGGGAATTTTGTGAGCCCGGTTTCCGAGTTCGGGGCGTGACAGGGAGTGCTGAGAAGAGGGATCACTTGCGGTCACTACAGGGAGGCTCGTCACCCCAGTGTAGGCCGACAGCTAGGACATAATGTCCCATTCCACCATGTCCGACTCTTGAGTCAGTGGATCGGTTTTAAATGGTTATCAATAGGCTTCAGTGGTTGAAGGGTGTTTCAGGTTCCATATAGGCACGAGCAGACATGGTTAACAAACATGGTTGGTCAGTAAGTGAACTAGACTGTGCGAGTTCAGGCGAGTACATGACGGACAACATCGAGTACAAGCGATCCATGTAGTCCAACTACTGTCGCCCATTCACATCCACCCAAATCCGCTGGTTTAGCCGCAGGATGGTCTTACCAACGGGACTACCTTCTCTCACCTCAGTTCCCTGACCAACCTAGGGGGTTGATGACATTCAATAATATTCTAACAATTCCGGATTCGTCTTCTAACACAAGTAAAGTCATGCACTCATACATCTAATATAAAAATTCAGATTTTTCTGTAATGCAACTACTAACAAAATATAACATTAATGTGTGTGTGTGTTGAGCGGGATTACTGAAGAGATTAAGAACTATACATCATTCATAGGACAAACATACAACAAAGATTAACACAATCGTGCGTGCCACAATGAAGGTTATACTAAAATCATATATGGGATGAACATGTCACACCAAAATCAAACCCAATCATGTTGAAGAACAAATAAACAACACTTAATCATTTCATGAACTTTACTAAAATCTTATATGGGATGAACATGCCACACCAAAATCAAACCCAATCATGTTGAAGAACAAATAAACAATACTTAATAATTTCATGGAATTTACTAAAATCTTATATGGGATGAACATGCCACACCAAAATCAAACTCAATCATGTTAAAGAACAAATAAACAATACTTAACTATTGCATGGAATTTAGGGGGGGCTATCATGTAGGGTCTTGGCTAGGTTCTCTCTAAATAACTCAAGCACATTATCCTAACATTCATAATTATTAAACTCATAGTAAAATTGGTACTAGGCCACTTAAGGATAATAGTCAGCACCTTGTGGCGAACCGCTCAATTCACGATGCCTGTATGGTTATGGTGTTAGGAAATCATAGTTGAAATGCATAAATAAGCATACAAGCTTGTAAGAATTGGAATGAATTAAACACAAAACCTAAACGTACAAACATAACTCAATACTTACCTTCAATCGTCGTCAAATCTACACCAATGAAGGATAATGTTGCTATAGAGGAGATAAGAGGGTGAAGGTACATAAACCCTCATGCTTCCAAACTCTCTCTCTCTCTCTCTCTCTCTCTCTTTCTCCTCTTTTCTCCTCTTTTCTCCTCTTTCTCTTCTCCCTTTCTCCCTTTCTTTCTTCTAGGGTAAATTCGTATGGGGAGAGGGGTGCCCAAATGAAACCCTTATATAGTTCCAGATTTGGTGTAAATGGCCACAAGGGCTAGGTTTTTACTATACTAGCCCAATGGGAGGGTCTTTTTAACCTCTAGGGCCCATTATAGGGCATACATATTGATATACACCATAGGATAGTTAGCTGTAACGATGATCTACGTATGATATGATCGGCCTGCCATTTGGATGTGCCGATCGACAGATATGATTAGAAGTCTGTTCAACGGTCACCGATGGTCGATCGGGGCCGCGGCTATACGGATATGAGTAGGGAATTATCCTTACTCCATGTGTAAAGTTTGGTCGTAAACCGACGGTCCGAAATCCTTAACTTTACATAAGAGTGGACGACTTAATTCACTTAAGTTTCAGCTTCTTCCATTAGGATATTTGCACTTCTCATGCACCCGTCCTTTGGCTCAAGTTGAGCGGTTCTAGATAGTACCTAGGTCCGACTCCCGTGATGGACGTCGAGCCCAGTAAGACGTACATTATTCTATAGTTTTGGAACTAGTGGCCCACCAACGAGCGGTCTAGAGTTTATTCAAAAAATCGGGGCATTTCTGGAATGAATTAGGTATTGAGATTTCTCGTGAGCAATGATTAGGGTTTGGATTAACTATGTTCATAGTGTGACCTATTTATAACTAGTGAAAGTAAAGATTTGGTCATGATTACTCTAAACTGTCGGTTTTATGATAAAAGAGTAACGGGGTTGATTTGGTCTATTAGTCCAGATCTGGGCCTTATCTGACTCGGCTTCGGTTAGATCTTTAATTTAGTTATGATTGTCTTGATTAGTTAGCAATGGATCGGTTAGATTTGGCCCTATGTGAGTAAATCATGGGGCTAAACTTGATGTTCAAGTGATCGGGCGGATTCATTGGCTTCCTACGGTTGATTAATCGAACTTGTGTAGTTCTTTACTGGTTCCACCGGTGTATAAACTAACATTGAGTGCTAATGGTCAGTAAGTGATAATATAAGTTAATTACATAAAAAAAATTCAAGGATTTTTAAAAATCCAAAATAGTGAAAATCAAGGATGTTACACAAGGTATGGTGGACTTAGATGGGAGGCACCCACAATCTTCCTAGAGTCCATTACTCTTGTACCAATATTAGAGGTGGACTCGATTCGACTCAGTGGATCTGACTTGACCGACTTGGTCGGATTCGACTCGACCCGAACTGAATGCTAGGGTCGGGTTCGGATCGAGTAAACTCACCTAGATCCGAATCCCGACTGAGTCAAGTTCGGGTTACATAGTAACCTGACCTGACTCGATTTGAAATTCGATCTGGTTGGTTCTGAAACCCGACTCAGACTGAAATCGGATAATATAAAAACAAAGTTTTAACTTTCCCTTTCACCCACCCCTCTACCCTAACCCTACCCGTGCTGCATCGAACTCAATCGGAACCTCGAATCCAGGCTAGCCAACAACCCAGTGGATTCTTGACGGGATCTGACACCATCTCCCTCCAATCTGGCCGGAATCTAACCCAATCTCGCCGGAAACCATGTCTTCCGGCAGATACATTGCCTATTCGCCTTCTCCATCTACCGCTCCTCACTCTCCTCACATCTCGGGCATTCAATCCGCCTCCACCGCTCTTGTCGAGAAAGAAAAGTACATTTTTCTCTTTCAACCTTAAATCTAGTCACCTTTGGATGGTCTGGATTTAACGATCTGGTTATGCCTTTTACTTTTAACCTTGTACTTTTGTAGAATCTTGATCTGATTTGATTGGATTTGGATTTAGCTGACCTGCTTGTGAAATTAGAGTTCTGGTGGGCTGTGTAAGTATTTTAATTTACTTTTAGATTGATTGGAAGTTGGGAGTTTTTTTATTTTTTTTATTTTTTTATTTTTTTATTTTTTTTTTTTTTTTTAGACGAGGACTGGTATGGTACACCGTGGGAACATGAGTTAGAGTTTGACTGTTGTTGTTGGTGCGTTTTGTGCGGGTAATCCGAGTCGTTCATTTGGCAGCCTAAATCCTAATAGTTTGAGAAATGACATGTGGACATCGATTCAAGTCGGACTAGACTATGGGGCCTAGAACAATTTCAATGATTTTTTACCCCATCCGAACAAAGGCCAACTCGATCCGACTCAATATCTCTGATCGAGTCAGAATCGGTTCGGGTTAGTCCAGCCAAGATCCGGTTCGGATCGAGTTAGGCCCGCTGGACTTGGTCCTGAGTCGAATCGAGTTCGGGTCAGGATTTTGAAATTACCGGATCGAGTCCAGTTGGACCTAACTCGGTCTGACTCAACTCAATGCCCACCGTTGGTTCAACATCCACTTTAATTATGGGCCCACTTTTACAGATTGGACCATTTAGATATTACACATAATGGAAAATCAAACCTTATGAAATTTCTTGGCTAGTGTAGGAGATTATTACAAATCATAGTAAATGAGTCTATATCAATAACATCAGCGCATCTTACAAGTCAGGTTGTCTAGACGACTGTGACTTATCATTTAAGTCATAAGTCAAGATGCCACCATTTGAATGGGGCTATGCCCATTTATTGTGATCTTGTAGACGGTTCTACCATTTGGCATAAACCAAGACTTATTAGCATACTCTTTAATAAGCTCAAAGTTTATATTGCACTATAACGTCGACGGTATTACTTGTAGGCCCCACCGTAGATAAGGCACAATCCAATAATCAAAACCTGTAGGCCCTACAGTGGATAAGGCGTAATCCAATAATGTAACATCCTGAATTTTTGCCAACCTGGAATTAGACGTCCTTAGGCAATGGGTCAATCCTAACATCTTATTAACTTGTCAAAACTAAACCCCAAAGTCTAAAACCGCTTTTGAACCCATTTCCTTCACAAATCTCACCCTTCACCACCTTGTTCTTTCAATTTTTTCTAAGAACTTTCACCCTAGACACTATCTTAAAGTAGCTAAGTATTATGACTTGGATCACTTTATATATAAACTACAAAGGCCCAGGTACCACCTCAGACAGAAATCTTATAGGACTAAATCCTCTAGAAATGAGACAAAATAACTAAGTGTTAAACTAGATTAGCTACGAAATCCGCTTGATCTACTTTAAATACGATCTGCAAGACCCAAAACGCGTAGAATTATTGACACTAGGTTACTCTAAAATCTAGGATCAAACTCATTACCCGACTGCTCTCGGGAGCATGTTGAAACTCCATATCAGGTCTGGACCGCACATCGAGAGTCCGAATAATACAAAGTTAAAGACTTAAGACTGCCTCGCTGGGCTTGACAACCATCTCAGAAATTAAATCCAGACAGTGTCCCACGGCTGTTCGCTTGAGTCCGGAGTGAGGAGTGTGAAAACACTTGGTTTTCTTTAAAAATAAATATCTCAAATAGTAATCTGAGACTTGTTACTTGTGGACATTTTGTAAGCAACCAGACCGTCAGAATCTGACCCAAATACACCCTCGGATCAGGAAAAATTTCATGAACATATCCATGTACTTGGAATTCCATATCGAGATCCGCAGACCGTTGAACTGAAACTGGTCCGCCACGTGTGATCTGGGAATCCGACTGAGACAAAAACTTAACTCCACCTAGATCCAGAGTTTGTGAGCTTAAGTCCGACCTTTGGCTCAAGGAGGCCCACCGGAAGTGCTCTGTTGAGCTGAAAAAGTGTCGCTTTGGTTATAACCTAAGTATACCTTGTCCACAAGTCTATTCAGTGTATTTTTAGGCTATATAAGGACCTTAGAACCCTCTCTCTCACAACCATACGAATTTGAGAGAAACCTTAGAGAGAGAAGAGAGAGAAGAGAGAAAAAGAGTGAGAGAAGTGGGAGAATCTCCCTGCTATTATCCTCTGCCGTTCTATAAGCTTAACCACCCCATTCTCGTCGCTTTCCTGGCGATTCCGACTTCGTTTCTAGGTAAGAAACCCTAACCTAATCTGTTTTAGAGTTGTAAAGGTTGTAGGTTATGAAATAGCTAATCTATTTCATTCTATTGGTTACCAAATTGCCGAATACGGAAGCTTAGCAAACCTATCGTATTCGTTACGATTCTACAGTAAAAGGTGAGGACTCTAGGTATATAGGTTATGGTTTTCAACGCTTTCAATGTCAGATAATGATAGATTCATAATCTGCATGCAATTGCACATATACAAAGTGCTGTCTGTTTTCCGTTTCGATTAAAGACGTAAAATATGAAATTTTACATATTCTAGGTATTCGTAGAAAGTACCGTATACGTATAAATTTTGGAAATGTGTTTGCCATGATTATTTGTTGTATGAATATATTATATATGGATAAAATACTTATTTGGCGAAAGGACTCGCCCTAATACATGTTTTACTAATATACACTATGTATGTAGAAATAGTGTATTCTAGAAAGTACCGTATACATATAAATTTTGGGAATGTGTTTGCTATGATTATTTGCTGTATTCTGGCAACTTCATGAGAGCCGTGTCTTGATTTACGGGGTTACAGGGATGTCGACTAGATGACCTTACACATTTTGGTACATTTTGAAATTGTACTTGTAATTATTTAACCTAGTAATGTTATCACACTCTGGAGACTCACCACAGTTTATATATTTTATATATCTATCATAGTCTTCCGCTTGTAAATTTAACTATCTCTGTAGTATGATATGCTGTTTTGGTATAATCTTATTCATGTTTCAATGCTCTCATCATAATCATCATTATCCGTGTTGCATAAGTGATGCGTTGGAACTCGGGAGCTGAGCTTTGCTCGACCCCCGATCTTCGCACGACATGTACCTACAGCAGCTATATAGCTGGTGTGTGGTACACCGTACACTAGCCAATCCACTTCCGAACCATCCCTCCATTTGAACAGCTCGTTGCAAGGCTTGATCGTAAAAAATAATACAGATTCGATTATCGTGACGATGTAGATATATAGTACACGCATGAAGATGGGCCCCATGGTAACCGACGGTAAGGGTGGCACCATCTTGGGTGAGGCCGGGGTCTCACCTAGGTCTGCTCCTCTCTAGTCCTCAACAGGAGAATATACAGCCTCCTCAATCCTTGTCTTTAAAATTGGGTGCACCACTTTATGATTCGTTAATTAGTGGATGGGCCTGATTTTAATTAATTTCAGGTGATCTTCACGATAGGGCCACTATGGAATAGATGTCCTGCAAAAGTGGCTTTAATGGGAGAGTTGATATGCCTGCTCCTCATCAGTTCTACATTAGACATTATACAGGTGGCATGCATTAATCAGAAATTATACACGATGCATACATTAATTTAAATAAAACTGACTAATTTGTGCAGCCCAATGTAACAAAGTTATTATCCCATGATTATATTAATTGAACAATCTTAATCTTTGATTTGATTTGTGGGATCATTGGATATTTTTCAGTTTTAATTTTCAAATGAGTGCCCACCAACTTGATATCCTGATTGTACCATAATTTTGATAGTTTAATTTAACTACTTGTTTGCCACGTTAGTATTTTCAAAGTAATAACTAAGTGTATCATTTAACACACTCTGCCAGAGTATTATAGTTTCAGGTGAATAGAAGGATGAATGAGATGGCCCATCATGGATGAGAAATATCTCAACATCTTACCACAAAGATGTGTGGATTATTCATTTGCTAGCTAGTACATAAATGGTTAAAAAGTAAGCAAAAAACAGCCCATACAATTCAAAGATTTCACTTCTCTTTCATAGCTAGGCTAGGGTCTTGGGTTGGTGTTCAACCCTAGTTCAACCCAATGTTTTTGTACCTCAACCCTAGCTCAACCCAATGTTGGATGAATTTTGTGGCCTCGTGGTGTGTTGAGGTGTTGACACAACCAAAGTTCTATATGTGTTATATCCACTCTGTTCATCCATTTCGCCTCGTGGTGTGTTGAGGTGTTGACACAACCAAAGTTCTATATGTGTTATATCCACTCTGTTCATCCATTTTTGGAAATCATTTTGTTAAATCAGGCTGAAAATGAAGCAGGTCCAAAGCTAAAGTAGACCGCACCTCATAAAGCAGTTGGGACTCATGTGCCCACCGTAATGTTTATTTCCTATCCATTTTGTTTATAAGGTCAAACAAAGCTGATGAAGAGAAAACACAAATATCATCTTGATCCAAAACATCAATCCCCCCAAAAAGCTTTTACTGGTAGGCATTCAATCCCCAGTGCTTTTCATAGTATGGTTCCCTGGAGCTTTGGATCCAGTCATTTTTGAGATCATGCCCTAAAATGATCCAGATCATGCCCTAAAATGATCCGATAAATTAGATGTACTGTGTGGATATAACACATACACTATAGTAGGGCCCACAGAATGTTGCCACGTCAGCACATCATGAGTGCGCCATCAAGGCAATCCGCATCCGTAAAAGTTGACAACGGTCATTTGTTTTTTTTTTTTTTTTTTTTAAGATTACTTTCTAGCATGAACTAAAAAATGAAGTAGATCTAGTTTTAAGGTGGACCATACCTTAGGGAAACGTGGTGATTGTCCATAAAGGGGCAATTAAAGTTTTGGATTGAGCTGATATTTACTTTTTTCCCTTTATCCAGGTTCGTAATACCTTATCAACAGGTTGGATGGCAAATAAACATTATGAAAACATTACAAAGGGTTGGATAAGTTTTTAATGGTAGGGTCTTTAATAACTAGTGTTTTTTTATGGTATGGTACACTTTAGTTTTCGATCCACTTCATTTTAGGGAATGGCCCAAAAATGACCTGGAAAAACAGATTGATGGCATAGATTTAGAATACACACATCAAGGTAAGCCTCACGGCAAGGGTCACACTTTCGTTGGTGAGGGTGGGGGCATACCTAATCCGCTCTTGGTTGGCAACGGTCTCCACCTAGGCACCTAGGCTGATCAGTATAGGGTGGCCCATTTTTATAAAAATAAATAAATTCAGCTCATTTTAGGGCATAAGCCCAAAAATATGGATCTACCTCTTCTTCTTTTTCTTCTTTCTTCTTCTAGAAAGAGGCAGTAGGGCGAGTGTGTACGGGTCTGTGGGAAAAAAAAAAAAGCATCTAAATATCAAGTAGACTACACCGTTACATTAGAGTGGTATGCCCACTGTTAAAAACTTCCTTGAGGATAAAAAAGTTGGATCTGCCTCATTTATTATTTTTGGGCTCATGCCCTAAAATGAACCGGCAAAATGGACAAAATAGATCATACATCCTTGTGGGGCTCACAAAACTTTTCCAGCATCACATAGTGCCATGTCGGAGGTGTGCCCTACTCTACCCAATCCAAGTCGGACACGGCTTGCCTGCCAAGGGAGCAGATCAGGTGCGACCCTGCCTCACCCAAGACGGTGTACTTATTCTCCCACTAAACCATTCAATAACTACTATTTTTCTGTAGTGTGGTGCACTTGAGATTTAGATGTGCCTGATTTTTGTGTTCAAGTCTTAACAAGAACTATGAAACTGGCTTATAATAAACTTGTAAGATATGTAGATAACTCTTCCACTTCTTTTAATTATCCCAGTATTAAAGAAAATAGTAGAAAGTCTTATATTTGTGTTTTGTTAGGCGAACATTTTTAAATGACAAAGTCTACAAAAAAGGAAACTTCGAGCGTGTAAAATTGGGAATGACTCGGCAAATTCTTTAAATTCTCATACAAAAATTCACTGAAAAGATAAGAAAAATATCATAACTCTACAATATAGGTTTTCATCAATTATTACCGTAAGCCAATTCAATGGTGGAATTTGATATCCCTTGTCAAATTTCAAAACTCACAAAATTAACCAAAAGAATTTATAAGCAGTCTCGTGCTTTTTTTAAAAATTTTTTACCACAATACCAATTAACCACCATTTTCTCTAAGCACTTAGGTATCATATACGACTATCCAAACCTTCAAATTTTGGGTCCACCATCTCCATTCCCGTTGTAGAGCGGGTCGCGGACAGTTACATGGCCAAGATGGATCAGAAAAAGCCCGATTGATGACAGAAGTGATCCAGACCATCAGACCTTAAATCGGGCGTATCTCACAATCCGGAGTGAGTTATCTAATGTAAAATATATGATTTTGGGGTAGAATGAGCTACTTTAGCCAACCAACCCCACTACGCCGAGTTACCCAATCCGGATTTGCAAAATACTACCAGATCGAGGGTCGTTTCCCTATTTTAATTTCGTTTTTACTATAAATAGTAAGTTTTAGTTTGATTATAACTCTTCATCCGTTGGGCTTTAGGAGTTGCGTCCAACGTGAAAAGAGCAGAGAAAATTAGGAGAACGGTTTGGTGAGGCCAAATAGGAAACTTATTATTTTTGGCCGAAAACCTTGCGCATTAGTAGACATCAGGACCGCTATAAATAGTAAGTTTACTATTTATAGTAAGTCGCGAATTCTAGGTTGTAGTTTGCTTCTGATTTCTTTCCTATTGGTTGGTATTCCTATTTAAAGGGTTGAGAAGGCGTTTATTTCATTCATTAATCAATTTCGAATTTATTAGAATTTATTTCTAATTTCTGCTTTCTTTCCTCGTGGATTCGAAAAGTCTCTGTAAGTAGTCCAGAGAAGTTCCGTGGATTCGAAATAGTTATCCTCTTGAGGAAGACGGTGCTCGACCTCACGTCCTTCTCTGCGTCAATTCCATTAATGTCCTGCACAAGTGGTTGTTAGGAGGAGAGAAGATATGCCTGTCATTAGTTCTAACACATCAGAAAATGTACATGACAACAGACATTAATTCAAATAAAACAGACTTAATTCTGCAGCCTAACTTGGCAAAATTATAATCCCAAGATCAGATTGTTTGGACAGTCTTGACCTTTGATTTTTAGACACTTATTTTAAGATTAGATTAAGACCACTTGGGTTTTTCTTCTTTTTTTTTTTTATTTTTTTTCTTTTTTTAAAACTATCCAATAAAAATTTATGGAAACGGATGGGCTACTCCCCCTAACACCAGCCAATGGCTGGAGGTCGGTGCTCTGTGGGCCCTACCATGATATATGTGTTCCATCCATGCCGTCCATCTATTTTTCTAGATCATTTTATTGTATGAGACAAAAAATGAGGTATATAAAAATCTCAAGTGGACCACATTACAAGAAAAATTGTTGAATGAGCGTCGACCATTAAAAACTTTTAGGGGCTATAAAAGTTTTGGATAAAGCTGATCTTTGTTTTTTCCCTTCATCTGGGCTTGCATGACCTAATCAATAGATTGGATGTCAAATAAACAGTACAGTGGGCCTTCAGAGGATTTTACTGGTGGATATCCAATCACTATTGTTTTCCTGTGGAGTGGTCCACCTGAGATTTATCTCTCTCTCATTTTTCGGATCAAGCCCTAAAATGATCCATAAAAATGGATGAACAGAATGAATGAAACACATACATCATGGTGGGCCCCACAGATCACCTACCACCATCCACGGGGATGGTGGCAGGAGTAGCCAATCCGTTTCCAAAATGTATTTGCTAAGCGTCACGGCAGGGACTAAAGTCATGGTCAGTCCGTCACGAAAGGGATGTGACTGAAAAGTCGGTCTACATCGCACCCCGTGAACGGCAAGAGCTGAAGTCAGGTCTATACGCCAGTGGAGGGATATCCTAAGATCACGGATGGTAGGTAATCCGCGTCCCATTACAAGGCCCTTGATCAACGGTACCATACTTATCAAAAGATCATAGCCATCTCTTATTTTTACTCTCCTGCACAACATGTTCCCTGTCAGTTATTTTCTTTTCCTATCGCTGATTTGGAGGCCACTATTTAGATAGCTAGGATCCTCCCAACTATGTATATCTAGAATCAATTTCTATCGTCAGTGGATCCCACTAAACAGGTCGTCCTGATTGAAAGATGACCCTAGCACATGTAAAGTGGTAATATGGCTCTACCATTTTCTAGTTCTTCTCTACGTACGGTACCATCCTATTATGGAATAATAAAGAATTTGGAGAAATAATTCCGTTGTCTAAAATTCCATTGCAACCTACCTACCCACACACTTAGTTACATTTAGACCTGTGGCATCATATAAACATTACTTTTTGGTGCAATCCATCAAAAGCAGATTCGGTACTGTCCTTGCCTGTGCCAACATACTACCCTTATCTTAAATGGTGCACTAACCCATTCATACAGTGGACCGTACGTGCCGAGTCGGGACGGGCCGGGGCGAGTCAGGTTTCGGACCGAGACGGGCCGAACTGGGCCGTATCCGAACTCCGCCCAGACTCATTTTCGGGCCGGGTCGAGCGAGCTAACCGGGCTAGCCCGGTTTGTGTACACCCCTATCTGCTTGAATGAATGAGTCCTTGTGAATATCCTAGTAAAATTAGGAAAAATATGAAGATTTCTGTAACAAGAAGAAATCAGCTTCCGCCACTTACGCAGGCATCCGCGGAAGCGGATTGGCTGGTGTGTTGACGTCACCAATTTCTATAAATCCCATTATGACGTATGTGCAATGCCCAAACCATCCCTCTCACCAATTTCTATGAATCCCATCATGACGTATGTGTTATGTCCAAACCATCCCTTTATTTGGCCAGCTCGTTGTAAGGCTTGATTTGGAAAATAAGACAAGAACCAAAGATTAGGACGGTGTGGATACATGATACATACATCAAGATGCGCCCCACGAATGAGCTGGCCCATCATATTTCAGGTGAATGGAAGGATGAATGAGCTAGCACATCATGGATGAGAAATACCTCAACATCTTACCCACAAAGATGTGCGGATCATTCATTTGCTAGCTAGTAGATGAATGGTTAGAAAGTAAGCAAAAAACAGTCCATGCAATTCTAAGATTTCACATCTCTTTCATTGCTAGGATAGAGCCTTGGGTTGGGTTGGTGCTCAACCCTAGCCCAACCAAATGTTCCTATATCCCAACCCAACCCAACATCGGGTTGAGAATTCTCAACTCAAGCCAAACCCAAGCGGGCTCAGTCGAGTTGGCCAGGTGGATACATGCTAATATTTTCGTTATTACATTAGTCTATATTTTTAGTATCTTATTTTTTGTACCTATGATTTTATTAATTATATATGTAGCTGTTTATCATAATAAATTTCATTTTTCCTAAAGAAATAAACTAAAATATAGGACAACGACTCCTTTAAAAGCCGTGTATTGATCTGGCATATTTGGGAGAGAGAAATCGAAAATCTATTTGGGAGAGAGAAATTCGGCATATCTTGTTAGCTTGAGTCATTGGAAATGACATAGACCAGTGAAACCTGACGGCAGTAAAATTTCTTATGCCTCACAGACGATCCACACTCAATTATAATTTATAAGTAATATATATATCGATCGGGTTTGGGTTCGGCAACCCGAAACCTCAACCCGCGCCCAACCCAAGTTTTATCAGGTTGGTGTTTGTATATCCCAAGTTCGAGATCAAACCTAATACATCCTGCCCAAGCCCAATCCAATGTCAAGTTGGTCATGAGTTAGTTAGGTTGAAACCACCCGACTTTCAGCCCTATTGCTAGCTTTATTATTAGGATAAGTCATTATATGTGTGTGTGTGTGTGTGTGTGTGTGTGTATAAAGTTTAGGTGAACCATTAAATTAGCTAATAAGTCCAAACTTAACTGTAATATTACATAGACTTATTAGATATAAAAATGGTTCTTTTGTTTCTTTTATCAATTTATCCCTCCATTGTTAGAGAAAATAGTGGAATGCATTACATTTGCTTTTTCAATTATTTTATGTAAAGATTTGTACGTAGTACTCAACACCTTATAAAATTCATTGAGATAGGCGAGAAACTTTGATTTGTTACTTTTCTTCTTTTTGCTGCCTGCGCTTGATCCTACTTTAGCATCATTTTATTTCGAAGGACATCGTTGATATTAAGAAGCCTCGTTCATACTACGTTTTAAGGCAAGTTGGAGTTGATCTTCTTTCAAAACTCTTAATTTAACTTCCTCCTCTACCTTTTCTGTAGTAGTTCTCTATGCACCAGAATGTTTGAATTGAGTAGAAAGTTTCTTATTTGAATTTATAAAGGCCTGAAAAAGAATTTAAACATCTTTTGGGGCTTTAGGGCATAATTTTGCATCACTGCCTTGACATGCCAAGTGTAAGTGAAGCCAATTAATTTTCTTAAGAAACTTTACACCCACACAAAACTACATGTAATCTTCATTCTTCTAAACCTTTACAATTCGACTGGGCAACTATAGTCCAAAATTTTGGTCGATGTGTTGGATGATGACATATTTACACACTTATTTTTTTATTTTTTCAAATTAGTATGTTGAGAATTTACGAAAATAAATAGAAATTATAAATGAATAACAATGCCGAGAACCCTCTTTGTAGCCCCTATATCTTTCATCTTGAATGTCCTTAATAACTGAGTATTTAATACTCAAACATGCTATGATTATCGATCAACATACTAAATCAGGATAATGAATTTTTCATCACTCAGTGTCTTGAAATAGACACAATGATCATACTCACTCCTAGTAAACTTCTTAATCACCATAAAAGAATCAAACATTTTATACTAGTGCATATGCAATAGTTTCATGACATACAACAACTTTTTTAACCGCCAAACATTGTTCTCTGCCTCTTGTATTTCACAGCCTTCTGACTGTTTCATGTAAATCCATTCTTTCAATTTCTCATGTGTGAATGCAGTCTTCACATCCATTGGCTCCAGCTTGAGTTCGTATTGGGCAATCATCGTCAACACAAATTTAATAGATACTTGCTTCATCACAAGTGTGAATATCTCAGTGAAATTGACGCATTCTTTCTAAGAATATCCATTCGCTACCAACATTGCCTCATATCTATCATATTTCTTCTTCAAGATACAATTCGACTAGGCAACCATAGTCCAAAATTTTGGTCGATGTGTTGGATGATGACATATTTACACACTTTAAAAAAAAAAAAATTAGTATGTTGAGAATTTATGAAAATAAATAGAAATTATAAACGAATAACAATGTCGAGAACCCTCTTTGTAGCCCCTATATCTTTCATCTTGAATGTCCTTAATAACTGAGTATTTAATACTCAAACACGCTATAATTATCGATCAACATACAAAATCAGGATAATGAATTTTTCATCACTCAGTGTCTTGAAATAGACACAATGATCATATTCACTCTTGGTAAACTTCTTAATCACAATGAAAGAATCAAACATTTTATACTACTGCATACGCGATTGTTTCATGACATACAACAACTTCTTTAACCGCCAAACATTGTTCTCTGCCTCTTATATTTCACAGCCTTCTGGCTCTTTCATGTAAATCTGTTATTTCAATTTCTCATGTATGAATGCAGTCTTCACATCCATAAGCTCCAGCTTGAGTTCGTATTTGGCAACCATCGTCAACACAAATTTAATAGATACTTGCTTCATCACAAGTGTGAATATCTCAGTGAAATTGACGCATTCTTTCTAAGAATATCCATTCGCTACCAACATTGCCTCGTATCTATCATATTTCTTCTTCAAGATACAATTCGACTAGGTAACCATAGTCCAAAATTTTGGTCGATGTGTTGGATGATGACATATTTACACATTTTTTTTTTCAAATTAGTATTTTGAGAATTTATGAAAATAAATAGAAATTATAAACGAATAACAATGTCGAGAACCCTTTTTGTAGCCCCTATATCTTTTATTTTGAATGTCCTTAATAACTGAGTATTTAATACTCAAACATGCTATGATTATCAATCAACATACAAAATCAGGATAATGAATTTTTCATCACTTAGTGTCTTGAAATAGACACAATGATCATACTCACTCTTGGTAAACTTCTTAATCACAATGAAAGAATCAAACATTTTATACTACTGCATACGCGATTGTTTCATGACATACAACAACTTCTTTAACCGCCAAACATTGTTCTCTACCTCTTGTATTTCACAGCCTTCTGGCTGTTTCATGTAAATCTGTTATTTCAATTTCTCATGTATGAATGCAGTCTTCACATCCATTAGCTCCAGCTTGAGTTCGTATTTGGCAACCATCGTCAACACAAATTTAATAGATACTTGCTTCATCACAAGTGTGAATATCTTAGTGAAATTTACGCATTTTTTTTAAGAATATCCATTCGCTACCAACATTGCCTCATATCTATCATATTTCTTCTTCAAGATACAATTCGACTAGGCAACCATAGTCCAAAATTTTGGTCGATGTGTTGGATGATGACATATTTACACACTTTTTTTTTATAAAAAAATTAGTATGTTGAGAATTTATGAAAATAAATAGAAATTATAAACGAATAACAATGTCGAGAACCCTCTTTGTAGCCCCTATATCTTTCATCTTGAATGTCCTTAATAACTGAATATTTAATACTCAAACAAGTTATGATTATCGATCAACATATAAAATCAGGATAATAAATTTTTCATCACTCAGTGTCTTGAAATAGACACAATGATCATACTCACTCCTGGTAAACTTCTTAATCACCATGAAAGAATCAAACATTTTATACTACTGCATACGCGATTGTTTCAGGACATACAACAACTTCTTTAACCGCCAAACATTGTTCTCTGCCTCTTGTATTTCACAGCCTTCTGGCTCTTTTATGTAAATCTGTTATTTCAATTTTTCATGTGTGAATGCAGTCTTCACATCCATTGGCTCCAGCTTGAGTTCGTATTGGGCAACCATCATCAACACAAATTTAATAGATACTTGCTTCATCACAAGTGTGAATATCTCAATGAAATTGACGCTTTCTTTCTAAAAATATCCATTCGCTACCAACATTGCCTCGTATCTATCATATTTCTTCTTCAAGATACAATTCGACTAGGCAACCATAGTCCAAAATTTTGGTCGATGTGTTGGATGATGACATATTTACACACTTTTTTCTTTCAAATTAGTATGTTGAGAATTTATGAAAATAAATAAAAACTATAAACGAATAACAATGTCGCGAACCCTCTTTGTAGCCCCTATATCTTTCATCTTGAATGTCCTTAATAACTGAGTATTTAATACTCAAACATGCTATGATTATCCATCAACATATAAAATCAGGATAATGAATTTTTCATTACTCAGTGTCTTGAAATAGACACAATGATCATACTCACTCCTGGTAAACTTCTTAATCACCATGAAAGAATCAAACATTTTATACTACTGCATACGCTATAGTTTCATGACATACAACAACTTTTTTAACTGCCAAACATTATTCTCTGCCTCTTGTATTTCACAAATGACCGGGTCATTCCATGTAAATCTGTTATTTCAATTTCTCATGTGTGAATGCAGTCTTCACATCCATTAGCTCCAGCTTCAGTTCGTATTTGGCAACCATCGTTAACACAAATTTAATAGATACTTGCTTCATCACAAGTGTGAATATCTCAGTGAAATTTACGCATTCTTTCTAATAATATCCATTCGCTACCAACATTGCCTCGTATCTATCATATTTCTTCTTCAAGATACAATTCGACTAGGCAACCATAGTCCATAATTTTGGTCGATGTCTTGGATGATGACATATTTACACACTTTCTTTTTCTTAAAATTAGTATGTTGAGAATTTATGAAAATAAATAGAAATTATAAACGAATAAAAATGTCGAGAACCCTCTTTGTAGCCCCTATATCTTTCATCTTGAATGTCCTTAATAACTGAGTATTTAATACTCAAACATGCTATGATTATCGATCAACATACAAAATCAGGATAATGAATTTTTCATCACTTAGTGTCTTGAAATAGACAAAATTAATGATCATACTCACTCCTGGTAAACTTCTTAATCAGCATGAAAGAATCAAACATTTTATACTACTGCATACGCGATTGTTTCATGACATACAACAACTTCTTTAACCGCCAAACATTGTTCTCTGCCTCTTGTATTTCATGACCTTTTCCTACATTTCATGTAATCATTATTTCAATTTCTCATGTGTGAATGCAGTCTTCACATCCATTGGCTCCAACTTGAGTTCGTATTGGGCAACCATCGTCAACACAAATTTAATAGATACTTGCTTCATCACAAGTATAAATATCTCAGTAAAATTGATGCATTCTTTCTAAGAATATCCATTCGCTATCAACATTGCTTCGTATCTATCATATTTCTTTTTCAAGATACAATTCGACTAGGCAACCATAGTCCAAAATTTTGGTCGATGTGTTGGATGATGACATATTTACAAACATGGTGCCTGCGTATCATCCAACGGAAACGGATTGGCTACTCCCCCTGACACCAGCCAATGGCTGGTGGTCAGTGCTCCGTGGGGCCCACCATGATGTATATGTTTCATCCATGCCATCCATCTATTTTTAACGATCATTTTAAGAGATAATACCAAAAATGAGATATATCTCAATCTCAATTGGACCACATTATAGGAAATAGTGTTTAATGAACGTCGACCATAAAAAACATTTTGGCGGCCATAAAAGTTTTGGATCAAGCTGGTTTTTGTTTTTTTTCTTCATCTAGGCCTGTATGACCTAATCAACAGATTGGATGTCAAATAAACAGTACAGTGGGCCTTAGGAGGATATTAATGGTGGATATCCAATCGCTATTGTTTTCATGTGGTGTGTTCCACCTGAGGTTAATATATCTCTCATTTTTGGGATCAAGCCCTAAAATGATCTTTAAAAATGGATGAACAAAATGGATGAAACACATAAATCATGGTGGGTCCCACAGAGCACCGACCACCAGCCCCGGGGCTCGTGTCAAGGGGAGTAGCCAATCCGTTTCCCCATCCAACACAATCTGCCAGTGTATCAAAGTTTTTTTTAATTATTTTCTTCTCGGGAAGAAAGCTATATCATTAAATTGGCTTTTGCATGCTCAGATATGGTCATGTATCTTGTGAATGTGAAGTCCACGTACGGTAGGTAAGAAGTCTAAGTCAAATATGATATAATATGACTTGTGCACCAGGAGGTTAGGTAGAATAAATCCTGACATATCATAATATGATAAAATATGATATGAGAGGTTGATTCAAGCCATTTACAAGATTGTCCTCATCCTCGGTGGGAAATACCTAAATGAAACTTGTCAATTGGACTGATAGGCACTTGTTTATTTGTATTTATTATTCTTTTTCATTAATTATAGGCCATATGCTTGACCATTGCTTCGTGGGCCATTGATTTTTAAGTCTAAGATTTTAAATCTTAAAGATTTTTTGAAGCAGACATTCATGGCTATATTTTCTTAGATCAACAATAGGAATCCTACCCAACTCAACCCTAGATTGATTGTTTTGTGGGCCATTGATTATAAAGTAAAATTTTAAAATTTTTTGAAGCAGACATTCATGACTATATTTCATCAGATCAACAATCAGGATCACCTAACACAACCCTAGATCCATCAAATAGTCCCAATATATCATATTGTAATACATCAGGATGTATTCTATCAAACCTCTAGTGACAATGGGCTTAATGATTTAGTTAAATTAATTTGACTGATCTATACCACATTTATAATTTCTCAATGCCTCCACATAAGCATAGTACTCTACCATACTCTGCCCATGTCGTATAAAAGTACAATTTCAGAATTATGCTCACAAAGAAATGTGAATCAGTCGGTTGTTAGATGGCTACTGAAAACGAGGTAGAAAAGTAAAGGGAAAATAACTATCAGCCAAGAAAAATGTCTTATTCAAATCCTTTTCATTCTCTGGACTTATTCTTGGGACGTGTAGAAAATTTTAAGTAGACCGTGAAAGGAGCTATAATTCCAAGTTAGGCTAATTTAAGTAGACCATAAAAGGACCTATAATTCAAAGTTAGACTAATTTAAGTAGACCATAAAAGGAGCTATAATTCAAAGATAGACTAATTTAAGTAGACCATAAAAGGAGCTATAATTCCAAGTCAGACTAATTTAAGTAGACCATGAAAAGAGCTATAATTCCATTCTCTGGACTTATTCTTGGGACGTGTAGAAAATTTTAAGTAGACCGTGAAAGGAGCTATAATTCCAAGTTAGGCTAATTTAAGTAGACCATAAAAGGACCTATAATTCAAAGTTAGACTAATTTAAGTAGACCATAAAAGGAGCTATAATTCAAAGATAGACTATTTTAAGTAGACCATAAAAGGAGCTATAATTCCAAGTCAGACTAATTTAAGTAGACCATGAAAGGAGCTATAATTCCAAGTCAAGTCTAAGATGAAATAGACTTGTAAGATATGGAGATGATTCTGCTGGTTCTTTTGCCTATCCATTTGTGGACTGTCGAAGAAAACAGTGGAAGGACTTAACTGTCATTTGCTCCACCATGATGTATATGTTTTATCCATGCCATCCATCCCTTTTTTCCGGCTCATTTTATGGCATAAGCCCAAAAATAAGGCAAAGTGGACAGCGCCAAAGGAGATAGTAGTGACTCATGAATGCCCATCATTCAAAACTTAAAGGCTACAAAAAGTATGGATCAAGGTGATATTTGTGTTTTCATTATTACTGGTCCGTGTGACCTAATTAAGAGGTTTGGATGGCAAATAACTTTGCATTGGGTCATTGGAAGTTTTTATTTGTGGACGTCCAATTACCACTTTTTCCAATGGTATTTGCACTTGAGATGTTGATTTTATGGGTTGAGTAAGTTATGTTGATTCAGGATGGTTTTAATTTATGGGCTTTTGATGGAGAGCAGATCACGAACACTTTCATGGCAAAGATGAACTAGAAAAGGCTCAATTGGAGGTGGAAATGATCAGGACCGTTAGAATATTAAAATAGTAATATCTCGCAAATTGGAATGAGTTTTTCGACTTATCATATATGATTTTGGGTAGGAGAAGATACTTTGACAACCAACCTACTATGCTAAGTTGCATATGCTAGATTTGCGGAAATGAACCAATAAGAGGGCATCTTCAATCTTGTACAACTACAAATAGTTACACGAGGAGCGGTCTATCTAGGCCGCAATGTGCGGTACCCACAATAGCCAGTCTAAGTAAAATTTCAAATCCTTATAGTCAGCCAAGGCCGAACAATTGTTACCAACTTACCGTTGCCACCAATTGGGTCACTTATCAAACACCCGCTCTTAACGCCCCGCGTCCCATTTGGCCATTAACAAAGGGGGCACTGAAGGTGATGCAGCGGAAGAAGACCCTGAATTTGATGAAGATGAGCAAGCCATTGAGGAATGATTTAGTGATGAAGTCATTATTGTACACTCTAAGGAAGGAGGTGCACCTACATCAGCACAATATATTTTGTACGTGGTGTACCGTCAACGGCAAGGTTTGTGATATAATCATAGACAATGATAGGAGCAAGAACATCGTCTTGAAGATGATGGTGGACAAGTTACAACTATTTACGACAGATATCATTCCCCTTACTCGATTAGGTAGATTTGAAAAAAAAAAAAGTGAACGAGACTAAGGTAATTGAACAATGCACTGTCTCATTTTCAATTTGTAGAAATTATAAAGATCAAGTACTTTGTGACGTATTCAACATGAAAGCATGTCATATGTTTCGTTGTTGACCACAGCAATCGGACCGTGGTGCTACCTACTGAAGATAAGACAATGTTTACGTCTTCGTCAAGGACGGTCGAAAGATGGTCCTTCCTCCTATAATACTAGAGAACCACTCCGAAGCTTCTAGAGTGGGTTAAAGGTGAGGAACCAGAGTCCTTAAACATTCCTCCAAGTTTAAGGTTATTATTAAATAAATTCAAAGTACTTGATCATGTATACCTTGTTCCAAAAGACTATAAGATACTTTAGGGGCATGTAGAATAATTGATCTATAATGGTCTTTTGAGAGAGAGCATTAGCCCATGTGTCATGCCAACTTTATTAACGCCAAAGAAAGGTGTGAGCTGAGGCATGTGTGTCGATGTTAAGACAATTAATAAGATCTATATATACACACGGTGGCCCCACAAAAGCCCTTGCATGTACATATTATTGTACAGGCCGGTCGGAACAATCCCTTTCCAATCCGAGACAGCGCTTGGCTTGGGGAAGTGGATTGGGTAATGAGTAACTCGCTACGCTTATTAGGTAAACTACGTGAGCTTGACCATGATTTATATATTTTATCCACTCCGTCCATCCATTTTACCAGATAATTTCATGCTTGAGACTAAAAAATAATCACATCCAATGCTCAAATGGACCACACCACAGTAAAAAGTGTGAATTGAACCTCTACCGTTGAAAAAAATTCTGGAGGGCTACAGAAGTTTTTCATTCAGCTTATATTTGTTTTTTCCCTTCATCCATGTCCGTATGATCTTATGAATATTTTGGATGACAAATAAACATCACTGTGGGGCCTAGAATGTTTTCAACGGTGAAAATCATTATTTCCACTGTTTCCAGTGGTATGATACACTTGATCTTTGGATATGCTTCAATTTTGGATTCAACCCCTTAACTTATATGACAAAACAGATAGACGGCGTGGATAGACTACACACATTCTAGGTGGGCCTAACTGAGTTTACTCGGTATGATAAGAGGGTACTGACGCAATCCGATTTCGCGCTTGGGTCGATCCCTGACTAATAGGCAATAGGGATGTGCAATAATCATCCCTGTTGGCCTTTGGAAAGATTTAGCAAAAAGACAGACCGTGTGATAACACACGGTCACATACTAACCACGCTAACCGCGTCCCGGTCTAACTCGGCTTCCGTGGATCCCTGACTGTGGGGCCCAACTTGATGTCTATGTCTTATATCCATGCCGTCTATCTGTTGATCTAGATCATTTTACACTACAGGCTCAAAAATAAAGTAGATCCAAATCTCAAGTGGACCACATCACAAGAAAAAGAAGTGATTGAATACCCACTATTTAAAACTTCTTGAGTCCACCAGAATGTTTATTTGCCATCTAACTGGTTGGTAAGGTCACACATGCATGGATAAAAGGACCATATAAATATCAGCTTCAGCTTGATCGAAAACTTTTGTAGTACATAATAAGTTTTTAAAGGTCAATCACTACTGTTTCCTGTGTTGTGGTCCACCTAAAATTTGGATCTACTTTGTTTTTTGCATAATACCCTAAAATGATCTCCCTATATAAATGGATGGTAAGGATATAAGAAATATGCATCGTAGTGAACCCCACATTCAGAAATCCACCTACCTAAGCCGTGCTCATTATTATTGACACCGACTCTATATGCACCATCAGACAATAAACCCTGTGTTAGGAACCACCGTTGAAAAAATGGTGGCGAGTCATTGACAGTTGGGTCAACCATTTGGACGGACTGAATTTCCCTCATAACATGAACATGATACAGATGGGATTATCATGTTTTTCTCCCCCATGACTTGCAATCCTTGCCCATTGAATTGATGGAAGGCAATGTTTTTCTCTTAAATGGGCCCATCATGACTTTGGTTACCTATTTCTAAGTCCTTGCTCACTATCCTTTGAATTGACTTTATAGAAGGCAATAGACTTTTTCTCTTTCGAAAAAAAACCAGCGTGAGTGTGTGGGGGTGTGTGTGCGTGTGTTAAAAAAAAAAAAAAAAAAACAAAGTTGAAAATGAAGCAAAGCAAAATGGAAAGCTTGTGGATTGAATTGATTGACCCCGAGTCAAGTCTATGTTCACCCAACCTAGAGTTGAATTAAGGGGGTGATCCATCACGTCGAACCAGACAGGGTCCTGTCAGGTCCAAGTTTGATTAATCATTGGATTGCACCTGCCTCCGAAGAATATTCTAACCATGGGTCCAAGGAGAGCAGTGAGCTGAAAGTTTCACACAGCTTAAAATGCTACCCTTAGAAGAGGTGATTGTTGGCACACGTTTCTCGTATTCTTACAATTCATTAAGGGTATAGATCGTATAAGAAAATGGCCTCTGTTTGGCACACATGTTGGACAAGTTGCAGAATTCTCAAGGCAGGGATTGTTCAAGTTCAAGGTAGGTGGAACTTAATCCAATGACTTAGATCTTGTATATGCTTACTATTGAGAAAAGTCTTAAATCGGAAGGTTTTGAGGTAGTTCGACCGGTCGTAAGAAAGCCACGACTGGTCGTGGGAGGTGCTCGACCGGTCGTAGGTTCGAGTCCTGGCACAACTCAAAGTCCAGCGAGCTTTTGTTGTTTTTCTCGGAAGCTAAGACCAATCCTGGAATTTCCAGGACCAGTTGTAGGTGGGCTTCGACCAATCGAAGGAGGCCAAGACCAGTCCTGAAATTTCCAGGACTAGTCGTAGGTTATGCAGTTTGTTCCGCGATTTTGCGCGAAACTGCGGATTTGAGTCTTTTCACAACTGGGATGCGGAAGGGAAGTTTCCTAAACTATAAATAGGTGTTCCTAGGATTTTTCTAGGTAATGGTAATGTATGCAAAAGCTTTCTAAAGGGGTTCCAGGATTTCTAAAGGGTGTTGCAAGGGTGAGATTCGAGGTTGTTCGAATCGGGTAAGTCCTTTCTCTTTGTAATTGATGCTTTCATAGTGGTGATTTGTCGCTTTGTGCCGTGGTTTTTTCCCGCAAGGGTTTTCCACGTTAAATCTGTGTGTTCTCTTTTCTTGTGTGTGCTTGGTGCCATTGGATTACCATCCTAGATCTAGATCTGTGTGATTCCGCAGGTCAAAAACCCCAACACTTACCACATTTAAATCTGTTGGAAATTAATTTTAAATAAAGCTTATGTATTTAAAAGGTTTAGGACTACAAAAAGATAATCTTATACACACAAGAATGTAAAAAGAATTATGAAAAAACATAAATTCCTAGTAAACACAATGCATATCCAAAGTTCAGGAGGAGCACACTGCAATAAACAATGGGATCCAAGTAGACCTATACCATTGAAAATTTCTTGAGGATGGAAGTTTTGGATAAGCTGATATTTGTGTTTTCTCCTCATCGAGCCTGTGTCACCTTCAAGATGTATGACACATAAACATCACTAAACCCGAAAAAGGTTTCAAACATCATTATCCCCACTATTTCCTATGGCGTGGTCCACTTGAGCTTTGAGTATACTTCAAATTTGAGCTCATGGTCTAAAATGAAATTGCAAAGTGGATGGACCGTGTGGATAAAACACTTCTCACAATGGGCTCCGCTGAGTCTTGCCACCACCAGTCATGGTGGCAAGGTCAGCATACTATCCTTGTGTGGGAAGCGAATTGGGTGGGGACCCTAACACCACCACATAAGTCGTGTCTGGGAAACAAATTGGGTGGGGACTCTAACACCCCCAGGTAGGGTCATCTTGGGTGAGAATCGGGTGGTGACCTTATAAGTAGTGTTGTGCGCTGTGAGGCTACCATATATATATATATATATATATATATATATATATATATATATATATATATATATATATATATATATAGAAAAGGTACTATGCGCTCGAGCATAAAGCGGTCGTCCGTGAGGTCGAGCTGGGTGGGCCCCACCGTGATGCCTTTCGAACATCAACACCATCCACCAGATGTATCATTCCATAGTGGGCCTGGACGGCCCAAAATCAGGTCAATCCGTGACTTTAGCGGGCCACACCACATACAGAAGTGTAGAGGGGCCATGAACCATTAAAACATTCATAACCATTTTTGAGGGCCCACCGAGATGTTTTTTGCAAATCCAGACCATCTATTATGTGTGTCCCACTTGAATGAGGGTTTAGACCAAGTTTCAGGTGCATGGAAAACTCAGGTGGGTCCCACCAATGCTTTTATATGTTTTTGGCATGTATACTTATGGTTTTAGATGGTGTGGCCCACCTGAGTCATAGATTGACTTGATTTTGGGCCGTCCAGGCTCACTATGGAATGGTGCATCTGGTGGACGGTGTTGATGTTCGAAAGGCATCAAGGTGGGGCCCACCCAGCTCGACCTCACGGACGACTGCTTTACGCTTGAGTGCACAGTACCTTTTCCCACATATATATATATATATATATATATATATATATATATATATATATATATATATATCTCGTGTTGTCTATTCATTTTGTCAACTCATTTTAAAGTACGAACTCAAAAATGAAGTAGATAACCGGTTCAAGTGGACCATGCCACGGGAAACAATGGGAATAATGAAACCCACTATTGAAACCTTCATAGGGCCCAAAGTAATGTTTATTTTCCATGCAATCTGTGGATAAGGTCACACTAACCTAGTTGAAGGGAAAACACGGATATTATATTGATCCGAAGCTTTTATAGTCCTCAAGAAGTTTTCAATGGTGGGCATTAAATCATGATTGTTTCTTGTGGTATGGTTGACTTGAGCTTTTAATCTAATTCATTTTTGAGTTCATGCCCAAAATAAGCTAACAAAACTTATGAATGCGGGTGGATAAAACACATTCCTCAGAGTTGGTTCTGCAGTGCCAAACACTACTTAGCTCCGCATCCCATTCCAAATGCTATCATATATGGCGAGGGGATTAGCTGAGACACTCAAGACATTGCGGCCGCTGGCCCTTGCCATGGGGCTTACCTTGATGTATGTATTATGTATCCACGTGTGCCCTCCATCCATTTTTTTCAGATCATTTTTAGGCATTAAACCAAAATTGAAGAAGATCTAAATCTCAGGTGGACCTTACTTTAGAAACAGTAGTGAATGAATGCCCTACCGTTAAAAACTTCAAGGGCACACCTTAATGTTTCGGTGGTCTGAGGCCACAAAAGCTTTGGATCAACATGATATTTGTGTTGTCTCTTCATCTATATGTTTGTGACCTTATCAACACATTGGATGGCAAATAAACATTTAAGTGGGATCCATGAATTTTTTAATGGTGAGGATTAAATCAAAAAGTGTAAGTACTTATATGTTTAGCACACATAAGGTTATCAAATTTTGTGAGACAAAGTGATATCAGTCATATCGCAAGTACGGTTAGATCACAACTACTCTACATGCCTGAAGATCAGCTCAAGATCGGCTTATCATCTTAAGAAGACATCGCTCGATTTCAAGACCAGATAATCTTTATATTTGCTAACCAATAGGTGATATAATCCTAGAAAGACCTTAGGTTGTATGCTTTCAAAATCATAGGTTTGGTGGTGATCCCCATTCCAACTTTTCCTTCTTTTTTTTTTTTCTTTTTTTTTTTTTTCGAAATGTTCTACTTTGTTTAATTTAAGGAAAAAAAATTTACAGCCATTCAGGTGGGGCAAACAAAAAACCCATACCACACCTATCATGTAGACAAGCCTTAAACATGAAGGCTATCGAGGACTACCAAGAAGACAACCTGATTTTATTTTTTCTTTTGGATCGCAACAGATGAATGAAGTATATTTCACACACATAAAACGTTAGGCTCACATAGCTCTGGCGTTGAAAGAACTTCCTAGGGGTTGTAGAAAATTCTGTTCCTTAAGGAATATGGATGCACCATTCCCAAAAAAAATAACCCAGACCGAATGATCTTGGTGACAATTTCATGAAATTTTAAGTTGGATGTGGACAATAAATGTATTTCCTTTCTTACCTATCCGTATTCAGTCCATTAATCGAAAGGTTATTATTGTCTTACAGAGGAGCTTTTTGGGGCATAGTCGTTCCATAGTGGGAAGCAACAGATTAATGGTCTGGATTACCAGAACTTAGGCTCAACTTGTCAGATTTTAAAACGCAGGAAGTTCCTGAGCTGTGATGCTAGTAGGTGGGACCCACTGTGATGTTTGTGAAAAATTCGTAAGAACAAAAATAGGGCGGATCCAAAACTGAGTGTGATAAGCGAGAGGAAATAGCGGGGATTCGGTGACCACCATTGAAACATTCATACGGTCTGACCTTATAAACAGTTTGGATTGCATATAAATATCAAGTTAGACCCAGGAAGGTTTAAATGGCAGGAGCATGTGGAGCCAAAAGTTTTGGGTAAAGCGGTATTTGTGTTTTCAATTCAGGGCAGTGTCACTTTATGAACAAGTTAGATGAGTCATAAACATCGCTATGGACCACGGATTGGCTACTCCCTATGACACCAGCCCGTGGCTGGTGGTCAGTGCTCTGTGGGCCCCACCATGATGTATGTGTTTCATCCATTCCGTTCATCCATTTTTCACAGATCATTTTAGGGCTTGGTAAAAAAATGAGAGGGACATAAATCTCAGGTGGACCACACCACATGAAAACAATTAATAGTGATTGTATATCCACCATTAAAATCCTCTTAAGGCTTACTGTACTGTTTATTTTACATCCAATCTGTTGATTAGGTCATACAGGCCCGGATGAATGGAAAAAACAAAAATCAGCTTGATCCAAAACTTTTATGGCCCCCAAAATGTTTTTAATGGTCGACACTCATTCAAAAATGTTTCCTGTAATGTGGTCCACTTGAGATTGGGATATATCTCATTTTTGGTCTTATACTGTAAAATGATCTGTTAAAATAGATGGACGGCATGGATGAAACACATACATCATGGTGGGGCCCACATAGCACCCACCACCAGCCATTGGCTGGTATCAGGGGGAGTAGCCCATCTGTTTCCCTTAGAAGAGTTCGACGAAAGCGTAGACTCGAGTATCAGGCCAACGAAGAAGTCGGTGGTCACAGGCTAACCGCGTGCCCATCTAAAGTCCATTACTGTCAGACATGTCTTCCGTGGATCCCATATCATGGGTCCACCTCTTATATCGATGACATCCATCCGTTTCTTCAGATCATTTTATGACAGGAGCTAAAAAATACAGTAAATCCAAATCTCAACGGACCACACCACACGAAACAGTGATGATTGAACGCCCACCATTAAGAACTTCTTGGGTCCACCGGAATATTTATTTTCCATCTAACCGGTTGGGAAGGTCACAAAGATGTGGATGAAAGGACCACACAAATATCAGCTTGGTCCAAAACTTTTGTGGATCTTATAGGAAGTTTTTAATGGTCAATCACCACTGTTTCCTGTGGCGTGGTCCACTTGAGATTTGAATCTGCTGTGTTTTTAGGATAATATCCTAAAATGATCTCTCTATATGGATGGACGGCATAAACATACATCACAGTGAGTCACATTCAGGGATCCACCGACACGCTGTGTCCGTTCTTGACAAGGACTACATGGATATCAGACTTAAAAACCTTGCGTTAGGACAACCACCTTTGGAAAAATGGTGGTGACTCATTGACAATTGGATCAACCCTTTGAACGGACTGAATTTCCCTCAGAACGTGAACATGATACGGACCATTCACCCTCAGTAGAATTTTCCACATTGACCCTGATTCTTGGTAGATAGGATTGTTTTTCTCCTAGTGACTTAGAATCCTTGCTCACTAAATTGATCTGTCTCTTAAATGGGCCCATTTAAAACATTAATGTGTCTGCCATGGAGCATGGTTTCGGAATTCTAAGTCAGGGGAGTCCTGTCAGTTTCAAGTCAATTCATTGGGTTGTACCTACCTCAGATGAATATTAAAACCATGGCTCCAAGGAAAGTGGTGAGAGGGTTTCACACAACTTAAAATGCCACCTTAGAAGAGGTGATTGTTGGCACATGTGTCTAAGATCCTTGCAGTTCATTAAACCTGTAGATGAGTATAAGAAAGTGTAGATGGGTATGAGAAATTGAACTTGCCCATGGACAAGTTGCAGAATTCTTAACACAGGGATTGGTCAATGTAGGCAGAACATAATCCAATTACCTAGATCTTGCATATGTTTACCACATTTAGTTATGTTGAAAATTAATTTTAAATAAAATAATTATGTCGACTCGTGTATTTAAAAATCTTAGGAATATGAAAAGATAACTTTATATAAAATTATAGAAAAATGTATACTCCTAATTAATATTTTACTTCTTATAATAAATAGGTTGTTTATAAGTATAGGTGAAAGTAGAGTAGAAAAGAGAAAGTGTAGGACTGGCATTTGTTGTGAAAGTGGTAACAAGTATATTTCAATACAGTATAAAGGTTATGTTTTGATGAAAGGTCCCTTCTATTGAAGGAGCTTCACTAAGGCTATGCGTCTGCAATTTTTTTATTTTTATTTTTATATATTTCGTTGTACATGCTTTAGTTATTATTTTTCAATTAACAAATTGGTATTAGAACTAAAGGTTATAGTCACATAAAAGAAAATGATTTCTTAAAATAGAAATTGTGATTTCTATAACCAAAGTGATTAGTGATTTGCATGTGATTTAAAATTTACATGTGGTTAATACACACCCCAATGTTAGCCACACCCCACTTGAGAATTGATGACAAAACCTCAATGTTGAAACAAGGTTATCTTTACTTAGTCTAGCACTTGAGCTATGGATTGGTGCGTAGGAAGAGTTATCTCTATATCTTAGAAAGATTTTTTGGAAGAACATGATCCGTAATAAAAAAAAATGTGAAATAAGATTTATTTATTATTATTATTTTTTTTTCTTCTATGGTGACCATACTTCCTGTGGACACTAAGTGGTTAGCATTTCTTGAATTATTACAATACAATGACTTTTTTAAAGAATAGGAGTAAAATGAGATTTTTCTTATTTGACATATATACTTTTTAACTTTACTTCTAATAGATACTAAATGAGTAATTAGAGTTTCTTGAGCTATTATAATATAAGGACTTCTATTGAAAATAGGACAAGAAATCAAAGGGATGTGAAACAAGATTTTTCTTGTCAAGTGACTATACTTTTCTACTTTACTTCCAATGGACCTAAAATGAGTGGTTAGCATTTTTAAGCTATCATTTTATTAATAGCATGTATACATTCAAGAATACTCCACCAATTTTTAAATGGTATGAAACAAACAATAGTGTTAATCAAATCCCTTTTAAACATACATTTTCACAATTGAAAGCTAGGATGAGGACAGCCGACCCACGTTATGCAAGGATAACAGGAGGATAAAAAAAATGACTAGTTGTCTGTCAAAACTAATTAAATACATCATGGTACCATAATTTATGGTCAGTGCCATCTCTCTGGCTCGACCAGGTAAGATTGTTTAACATTCACGTAAGATTTATGGCTAGGATCTTCTAATGTGGGATATTTGGAGACGTTGTTCATCCACGATAGCTATTGTGGGCTGAATGGTTTGGAAATGCCCACTCCCAATTCTTGAAGAGAAAAGTCTTATGCTTCCACGGTGTACGTAATGTAACGTGCATGTCCGGTGGATAATTACTCAAGTTCCCTTCAAATGTGCAGCCGCCTCACTGGTGGAAAATAAGGCACATGAATGTGGGATCAGAGCATCTCAACTAGCAATCCAGTGACATAGATGCAAAGCCTATGAGATCATCAGATGGGCCACAGCTGTAAAAACTAAATAAATGATTACGAGATTAGAAAGTATGTAAACATCTGTCATGTGTCGGCCACCTACTTATCATGTTTGCTTGATTTTTATGTATACATAATCTAAACAATAATAATTGCCTGAAGAGCCTGTCCAATCTTACACAAGTGTAGTAAATGTACAACGTGTTGCATTGTATTTGTGCGAACCAAAACATTAATAAAGCAGGCCACACAGTGAACGTTGATTACCATAAAATTCAGCCATTAATCCATTCATTCGGTGGGCCACAAGGAACATAATAGGAGTAAGTTAGAATAGAATAGGCAATATATGAGTATAAGAAAGTATAGATGGGTATGAGAAAATGAACTTGCCTAGTTAGACACACATGATGGACAGGTTGCAGAATTCTTAAGGCAGGATTGGTCGAGGTAGGCAGAACTTAATCCAATGACCTAGATCTTGCATATGTTTACCACATTTAGATTTATCGAAAATTAATTTTAAATAAAATAATTATGCCAACTCATGTATTTAAAAAGCTTAGGAATATGAAAAGATAACTTCATATACACGGGGATATAAAAAGAATTATAGAAAAATGTATACTCCTAATTAATATTATAATAAATAGGTTGTTTACAAGTCAACCTGTCACGGGAAACAGTAGCAATATCCACCGTTGAAACCTTCCTAGGGCCTACGATGATATCTAAAGGCCTTTTTTGTTATAGTGAGTTACACAGTCTCCTGCGGAGTGGTCCACCTGAGCTTTGGATATGCTTCGATTTTAGACTCAGACCCTAAAATAAGGTGGTAAAACAGATCGATGGATGGGTGAATAAGACATATAACTTATGGTGGGCCCACAGAGTTTGAGTTGCACAGTACCCAATCCAATTTCATTATCCTAACAGTTGATCAGATGGTTAATTAGGATGATCCAATCAAATCAGTTTTTAGGAACTCATTAAATCAAATGTGGAGCCCACATGGTGACGGCCCGGATGGATGATTGGACCCATGTTCCTGCGAATGGTGTAGGACGTGGCTGAGATATGCCTTGATTAAAAGGTATCTAACTTTTCAGTTTTTAGCCAAAATTGTAAAATACAATATTTTGATTACTAAATATGTAAACATGTGCCCTTCAACGTCTCCTAAGTTTTAACGAAAAAATCTTCTATTTAACTTAATATTTTTCCGGTATTTCCCTCAATTAACTATATATATATATATATATATATATATATATATATATATATATATATATATATATGGAGATGGTCACCTGCGCACCTTTTCACGTGAGCACCAATGAGCACCTTTGCACACGTGTCATGTGCACAAAATCTGAACGGTCCAAGTGATGCCGCACCGCTTGAAATACCATAGGCCCAATTTTCAGCCTGATACAAAACTCTGATGGGCCATGGCAAAAGGAAACAGTTTCCTCCCTTGATTTGCATTTCTCTTTGCTATGGCTCACCAGAGTCATGTATCAGGCTGAAAATTGGGCCTATAGCATTTCAAGGGGTGCAGCATCACTTGGACCGTTCAGATTTTGTGCACATGACACGTGTGCAAAGGTGCTCATTGGTGCTCACGTGAAAAGGTGCGCAGGTGACCATCTCCCTATATATATATATATATATATATATATATATATATATATATATATATATATATATATTTCTCTGCTAATCAGACTGACTGGTTCAGTCCTGAGTCAAGTCACTACTCGGCCGAGTTCGTGTGACTAGGATGAGTAGGACCGATTCACCCTTGATTCTCGGCACTAACCCATGGCGTTGAACAGTATCAGACTGGGGGCGAGTTGTATCTGAACCATCCATGCTTGTTAGGTCGTTTTGTAATTTTCTTGGTTTCACGTGCTGAGTCAAGTTATTTTGATTTAGGTAGGTTTTAGTTTGTAGGCTTTTGGGCCTATCCTAAGGTAGACGTGGAATTACATCCAGCCATACAGGTTGTGTGGTTGATGGGGCCACATGGCTATGGCTGGGAATGAATTGTGCCTGGACCAAGAAAAAAAGTTTTTATAAGGCCCGCAAAAGCATTTCAAAGTTGGACCCGAAATTGTTCTGGGCTCGCTCACATCACACATGCTAATGAATCTGTCCGCATGTCTGTGAGATGCATTCCATGCATCCAAAATCAGGAAACATGTTCATCAGTGGGCCAAAACATGTTTTTACCATTTTGGGATTGTCTGACGAGCGACTCTGATCCCATATACACGTGCTTCATTTCCAAGTGTGAGGTGACCGCATCCTTTGATGTAGAGCGGGTCGTAGATAGTTTCATGGCTAAGATGGATCAGAAAAGGCCCAGTTGACGACAGAAGTGATTTGGACCGTCAGAACCTTAAAACAAACATATCTCACAAACCGAAACGAGTTACTCGATGTACCATATATGAATTTGGGGTAGGACTAAAGGTGTACACGAACCGAGCTAGCCCGGTTATCTCGCTCGACTCGAAAAAGCTCGATTCAACTCGGTTCGAAGCTGCGTTCGAGCTGATTTTTTGAGCTAAAAAATAAGTTCGAGTCAAGTTCGAGTCAGCCGGCTACTTACTCGACTCGGATCAAACCCAACTCGAATCGAACTCGGATAGAACTAGTTCAGTGACTCGATTACTTTGATATTGATGTTGCTCACCAAGTGTTTGATGAAATGACTCAACGAAGTGTGGATGGTGGCAAGGAAGGTATGTATATGAAATAAATACCATTTTTTTTCTTGATTTTTATGTTGCGTAGAAGGTGTTTGACAAAATACTTGTAAAACAACTACTGTTGTATGTAAAATAGTGCGATTTTGAAGGATTTTGAAGGTGCAGTCCACGTGTTTGTGAAAATGCTGCATAAGTGAACTTGGCTTGAACTAGGCCGAGCTGCTGACCAAACTGAGCCGAGCTGGCCGGTTAGGCTCGAAGACCGAGCCAAGCCGAGCTGAGGCCAGCTCAACTCGGTTCGACTCAATGTACACCCCTAGGTAGGACATACCATATCTGATCTCTATAAATAGTTTTCCTTTTAAGTTTATTTAAGAATTTGCTAAATGTTTGACCACTCAACAAATCTGCAAAGTTCCAAATTGCGTTAACTGAATCCCTAAGTAAGTCCCTTTGTGATTGTTGCACACAGGACCTTAAGAAAAAGGCTTGTTTTATCCTAGAAGTAATTCACCTATAACTCATTAGAAATCTGAAAAGTAATTCACCTATAACTCATTAACTCATTAGCAATCTAGGAGGGACTGAATAAAAATTAATGTTGATGGATCTTCCATTGGTAACTCGGGCCCTTCTGGGGGAGGCGGCGTGTCTAGGTGTAGTGACGAGAATTTTTTGTTCGCCTTCTCATCAGCCTATGGTATAGTCTCTAATACCCACGCTGAATTCAGGGCGATCTGGGAAAGTTTATCCTGGTGTGCCGACTTGGGTTTCTCAAAGGTGGAGATGGTGAATGACTCAAAGTCCATTATTTCGATTCTCTCCAAGAATGGGGATGTGGTGTGGTCAATGTGCTACTGGAGGGTGAGAGTTAAAGCGCTATCAGAAATGGTAGAGGTTTCTTTCGTACATACCCCAAGGGAGGCAAATACGATGGCAGCAGATGACCTAGCGTGCAAGGGAAGTGCGTCCTAGGCCAGTATTTTCTTGCAGAATCAGAACTCTCTCCCTAAATCCACTGGGGGGCTTTTATTTCTGGATAGAACCAGGCTGGGCTTCTCTGGGGAGAAATGATCAGATTTTCCTTTTCTTTTCTTTGTTTCCTTCCTTATAATAGGCAGCCCCTTCTATTTTTGTTGATCGGGCTGCTCGAAATCAATATATACAGTGAGGTTCCTTTTTGAAAAAAAAAAGGACTCATTAGCGATCTCAATTCAATCGAGAATTAATGGAGCGAATTAAGCTTTAGGGCTTGTTTGAATTTTCGAATTCGCTATGAATGCCCTGTAAATACCATCTTATTACAGTTTCACTCTGTTCAGAAATAGGCAGGTACTTTTGCCTGGGAACATTTCAAAAGGATTAACTTAAATTTGTTGGGCCCACCATGATGTATATGACATATCCGTGTCGTCCATCTACTTTACCATGGCATTTTGAGGTATGAGCCTAAAAATGAGACAGATCCAACATTGAAGTGGCCCACACCAAAGTAAACAGTGGCCCTAAAAAGTATTTAACGGTGGGTGTTCGATTTCCCTTTCCTGTGGTGTGGTCCCTTTGAAATTTAAATCTAGCTCATTTTTTGGGTCATGCCCTAAATTCAGTTGGCATAACAGATGGACGGTGTGGATAATCCACATACATCACGATGGGCCTGACAAATATTTGGCAGCATCCTCCATTTTAGCATTGCAAAAAGTAAGAGTCAAATCAATCCTCTGAAAATAATTATTACTTATTTACAATGCAATTACGTTTGCATTAGAAAATCAAACAAGCCCTTAAAGAAAGTCTATTACATACATGATTTACCTTGGTTTTAATTTTAGTTTTATCTTTTGGTTTCAATATTTTTTGTGAAATATTTTCCAACAAAAATTAGTACTATCCAAAGAGGACTGCAACAAGGGTTGCCAGGAGAGATTCAAGAAAGGATGAAATTATAGCAAATGTGTACATGGCAATACATGCAATCATTAAGTGGGTGGACTTTGAGCCCTTGATCAAGCCAATCATTGAAATAATCTTCTCTTTTTGCGCTGTACTCACACCTAATTTGATATTAGATTCAGTGTTTCTTATTCCTTCTATTGGAGATCTGATCTTGATTAGGCCAAACCAGTTTTGATTTTGTACGGATGAGATGTGTCTGTTGGAATGGGACATGGGATCAATATCACACTTAAGAGGCTCTCATACCACGACAAAAAACAGAAATATAAATAAAGAATTTGTTTTTTTTTGTTTTTGTTTTTTTTTGTTTTTCTCAATGTAAAACTCTTTGCAATACAATGTATTTATAGATTACAGGGAGAATAAAATCAGATCTCTAATTAAGATGTGGAATGGAAAAATAATCTGTACAAAATCAAATCTGTGTTTGACTAATCAAGATCAGATCTCTAATACCTTCTCATGTTTATGTGTTGCCTTTTTTCTTGTATTCAGGGTCTTGTGTTAATGTTGTTGGTACATTTCTCATCGGCCGTTTTTAGTTTTTGTACATTTCTCATGACAGACATTCCCTTCCTCATTTCTTGAATGTCCAGGGAGTTCCTCCCTTAAGGTTCAGAGATTTTGAGGTGAGTCTGATTTGATTTTGTTTCGTTCATCAGTTTTTTTCCCTGATTTTTGGTGATTTTTTAGTTGAATGGATTGCTCATTAATGTGTATATCTGTGATGAGAGATTGGAATTTTTGGTTGAGAGATGTGGACAAGAGTTGAGTCGTGTAGTGTGGCGTATGTGTGAGTTTATGAGATTCAGGCACGTGATAAAGATGCGATGAGGCCTACTTATTTTTTCGCCAGGGCACATACATGGTTGGGCCTTCTCGATGAATGGCTCAAATCTTGCATACTACCACATGGATAGGAATTGAAGGGGTGCTTAGTAACCTAAGCAGTTTTTTTCCTGTTTTCATTTAAAAACACCTAGAAGGATCCAATGACTCTTTTATGTTGATGGTTGGCCTTCTTTAATCTGTTTAATTAACTGTATAAAAAAATAATAATTCAGTAGTGTGTAATAAATTGGATGGCTTGCACATGTGAAGATGAGAAGTGGGTGCTGAAATGATTTCAAGTTTCTTTCTTTCTGTTAAATTTCTGATAAACCCACGAGGGATGCTCAAGTCAGACGGGTTGGGATTTGGAGTTTTCATCAAGGTTGTAAAATTGGTGTTATCCAAATATAATGACCCATAAAATTTTAATGGTTTGCATTAATGAATGTTGGGTAATTCTCTTTGTACATTCATAAAATGTTTCGTGTTGATGTCAAGCTCCTTCCTTCATGTGGGCATCTGTGATGAAATTGGCTTCCAGCCATTTGCAGAAAAAGAAAGATAGAGAGTTAAAATGAGGTAGTTGATCTCATATACAGTGAAATGACATTCCAATGGTGCCCCTGCATTGATGGCATTGGTCATTGTATGGGCTACCTTGTAAATGACGAGCTCTGCAATGGTGTCACAAGACAGATCCAACAAGGAGATATTGATTGTATTTCCTTCACTTTGATTGAATCACCAACTGACTTGGGGAAGGATGTGATGAGGTTGATCACTGTATTCCTGGAGGATAACTACTCGAATCCATGGACACCTCACAAAGATTCTCCGAATTCACAAGAGGAGAAAATAGAAAATAATTTCTAATAATTTGAAATAAATTGACAAAATTTCTAATAATTTGAAATAAATTGATTATTATGAACAATGGAATTATAATCCTTTAAATAACGATATCAAACGTAGGAATAAGTTTCAGAATCAACTCTAATTCAAACACCCTAAAAATAAAAATAAATTAAAAAAAAAAAACAAACCATGACTTACTAGAAATAGTAAACTTACTATTTATAGATGGTCATGATTTCTACTAGACTTCATGGTTTTTTGCCAAAAATAGTAAGTGTCCAAAATGGCCTAACCACATTATTCTCATAATTTTTAAAAGCCCTTTTCATGTTTGGCATGACTCCTAAAACTCAACTCATCAAAAGTTATGATAGAATTGAAACTTACTATAAATAGTAAAACTGAAAATAAAATAGAATTTTGACAATGGATCTGATGAAATCTCGCAAATCCGATATAAGCAATCTGATGTAGCAGGTTGGTTGGCTAAAGTAGCTTCTCTTACCTCAAAATCATATATGGTATGTCAAAAAACTCATTCTTATTTGCGAGATACAACTATTTTAAGGTTATAATGGTCCTAATCACTTCCGCTTCCGATCGGGCCTTCTCTGGTCCATCTTGGCCATGAAAGTGTCCGCGACCTGATCCACATGACCAACCCTATTGCTCTGACCAGCCATCAACATTCAACTTCCATCATTCACATGGAGAAGGGATCCACCATCCAGGCATCCAACTTCTTTAGATAGAATCTCTTTAATGGCCAATACATGCATTCTGGTCTATGACGGCTGCTATTTAAGGTAAGATGTTTCTTATGAGCCTGTCATTTGGCAGGGGATCTCATGAAATTTGGTACGAGTAGATGCACTTGGGTACTAAAAATTATATACTTTGAAAATAATAAATTAAAGTTAAATCCTTCAAATCTTGGCTCTAGATTTAGATAGATTTCGATTAAAAAAAAATATTGATTTTATTTTCTAATAGGCTGATTGATGGAGATTTGACGAAAGGTTAAATGAAAATGATCTATGGTCCAAATTCAACATCTAAATTCTTACTAATAGAAAATTATAAGCATTAAATTAATCTAAAAATTTGAAAACTTATCTAATTTAATTTAACAGCTTGAATGGTTTGATTGAGCTAATGCATAATAATGAACAATTCCAAAATGCCCAAGTATCAACCCTCACTATCTGACTATTGAATAACTCCCTTTTTACAACCTTCATTCTTTCTTCTTTCTTGGATCTTGTAAACCACCGCCTCTCTCCACGTGCATTGCACTTACTAATCTATTCAAAAGTAGAATATGGAATGCTTGAGTAATTTGATTGGGACAGCAACAATATACGTTGGCCCACCTTTTGATAAGGGTCTATGTCATGGGTCGCATCATTGATGGAAGATGCCAGGAGAACCTCCCCAAACCGGATGATCGTTCTGATTGGGCCCCACTTCTTCTGGATTGGGCCCACAAGTTACCAACGCAAGTGTTTCTCTAATTGAAAGGACGAGTGCGTGTTTTATAAATTCTAATAGTGAGATATTCAAGTTATAATGTATTATATCTTACCAGTATCAAGATAGAAACATACACTGTCACCCAGATGTTGCACTACTCGGATTTGGCCAATGCTCAAGTCTTTTGATAGCACAGCAGGGGTAACTCTTTAGTCTTCTCCTCTGCCGAATGGAATTGGGTCCTATCCGGTCTGGATTGGAAATCGGTCCAGGTAGGAACCCATGGGACCGACCATTATGTATGAATTTTATCTACATCATTCATCTAATTTTCAAGGTAGATTCAAGCTCAAGTAGACCACACCAGAAGAAGTAACAGTGAATTGATGCCCACTGATGTAACTTTCTGATGGAGGATTGTAATTTTTATTTACCATCCAACCTCTCCGTAAGGTCACAGACATGGAAGAATGATAAACATAAATTTTAGCTTGATTTAAAACTTGTGTGGCTCCTAAGATGCTTTTAAGGATTAGTGTCCAATCCCGTTGTGTGGTCCACTTGAATTTGCCTCATTCTTTTTTGGTCGGTGGGTCATAGGAAAGTACCGGAAATCATCATTCTCAGTGTTTGTTTCCTGCGTGCAGTCCACTTGAACTTTGAATTTACTTTAATTTTGACTTCAACCCTCAAAAGACCTGGAAAAACAGATGGAGAGCGCGGATGAACCACATACATTTACGGTGGCCCTAAGGTCTACAAGAGTTTACTCAGTACCATAAAGGCTTATTAACTTACTCAGTACATAGTCCGATTTCAGTCGCTCCTTCACGAAACAGATTGGCTACTCCCCTGCCAACGTCCAATGGCTGATGGTCGGTGATCTGTGGGCCCCACCATGATGTATGTGTTTCATCCATGCCGTCTATCTATTTTTTCAGATCATTTTATGATTTAAAATGAAAAATGAGGTATATCCTAATATCAAGTGGACCACATTACAGGGAAAAGTGTTGAATGAGCGTCGACCATTAAAAACCTTTTGGGGGCCATAAAAGTTTTGGATCAAGCTGATTTTTGTTTTTTCCCATCATCTATGCCTGTATGAGCTAATCAACAGATTAGATTTCAAATAAACAGTACAGTGGGCCTCAGGAGAATTTTAATGATGGATATCCAATCAATATTGTTTTCCTATGGTGTGGTTAACCTAAGATTTATATTCCTCTCAGTTTTTGCAATCAAGCCCTAGAACGATATGTAAAAATGAATGAAACACATACATCGTGGTGGAGTCCACGGAACACCGACCACAGCCAATCCGTTTCCCTCCTTCACATTCCGAAAGCGGATCAGCTCTGAGTTGCACGACCCATTCAAAGTGTCAAAGTTACATGGCCACGATCATTTTAGATTTTTAGTAAAATAAAAAATTAGTAGTTTCTAAGGCTCAAGTGAACCACACCACCAAATAGCAGTGGTGACAATGATTATAAAAAATTAGTAATTTCTAAAGCTCAAGTGGACCACACCACTAACAGTGGTAACAATGATTCTCACCGTTTAAACATTGGTAGGACCCGTCATGACGTTTACTTTCCATCTAATCTAATCTGTTCGTAAGGTCACACGTACTTAAACGAAAAGAAAAAATAAATATCATATTAATCTAAAATTTCTGTGACGCCCAAAGGGTTTGGATGGCAGGCGTTCAATCCTCCATTGCTTTTTTTTACAGTGTGGTCCACTTAAATTTTGGATCTGTTTTGTTTTTTGGTCCAAGCCTCCGATGACTTATGACGAGCTCACCAAGTGTACGGACGGTTGGGATATAATTCATACCTCATGATATGATGGGACCCACAAAATTCGGTGACGTCAACACAGCCACATCGGTGGTGTGTGTGGTACACCAGCCAATCCGCTTCCATCCCGGGGCCGGAGGGGCAGCTCCAGAATCCCTCACAAGCTGGCCCGTTGATGGGAAACAACAAAACCACCGGTAGCTGCTTCCCCCTTTTAACAATCTGTAATTCCGCTCCTTTTTCTCCATCAAATTCTACTGTGACGACGTCATCCTCAGTTTCACGGACTCCTGTAAGGGCAGAGAGTCCCACTAGCCCTGGTTCGCTCAGGATGAAGGGAAAGCTCTAGGCAGGGGTACATTCGGGCTTGTTTATGTTGGTTTTAACAGGTGCGTCTCAACCTTATATCTCATTTAAGGAATTTGATGCATGCAAAACAAGTCTCATGTCAGCATTGCAGAACACTGCTGCTTGATTCTACTTTGGGCATGTTTTGATATATGGAATCCAAGAGAACTTTGGGCATGTTTTGATATATGGAATCCAAGGGAAAAGAAAGAAAAGATAATAATTATGCAATGATGATTTACATGAGAACTATTGAAACATAGAATCTAATTTGAGTTCTTGTTTGGATAGTAAGTGGAAATCTCATATTATTCTAACATGATTCACCTAATTTCTTTTGCCAATAATCCAAAATATGGAAAATTGTAATGATTGTTTGGTGGGGTCCATCATTTTCTTTTCCATCCAATCAACACAAATTATCACAACCCTTTTCCTTTTCCATTGTTGTATTTTTTAGAATAAAAATAAATTTCAAAATAAAAGTTATTTTTAGAAAGTAAATAAATATATTAATTATTTAAACTTTCCATTGTATAGCCAGTCGGTAAGAGAAGAGGTTTTTGCTTATGCAACCAGGGTTCAAATCTCCTCGTGCGCTGTAGGGCTGCTTGGGCGCTTTTTGGTGCTTTATTAGGCGCACTTAGTTCATATTTTTGGGCCATGGTACCCTGATGTTTATTACCTTTTTAGTTGATTGAGAGTAATTGTGACATGATTGTACATGTGGCACCTATGCCATGTGTCGCTTATGTGGATACGGTTTTTCCTATTGGATAACTGCTCCTGTCTGAATGGGTACAGAAATAACTGCCATAGGACAAAGGGTCATGTCCTTTCATGAAAAGACAATTATTTGCTGTGAATGGGTATAAATTTCTTGAAGAGGCTCTTTAGCACCTCTTCAGGAAGAAATCCATAACCTTTCAATTGATATAAATCTTGGATACTATAATCCAGAAGAAAAAAAAAAAAACTCAAAATCCTTAAGATAATATCATCTTCTGTGCAATTACTCTCGATCTAATCTCTTGCTGAGTTTTTTCTGAACGTCTTAAGGCACATCGGTGCCAAAACTAGAGATCTGTTCAATACTTAAATGTGCAAATTTTCGTGTTGAAAATCGGATTGAGAGTTCATTGTATCCTGAAGACAATTTGCAGATTTCCTTCATTTGCACTTGCTGGAAATTCCAGAAAAAGGGCAGCAAATCTTTCTTAAGAAATTGACTATTCAAGTCAAGCCTTGAACCTGATTGATCTAATTGTTTCGTTATCGTTTTCTTCTATCCTCCGTTATGTACAAGATACTCTTAATTTTCTAACAATGGAATCCATGGTTTCCAAACATGGCATTTGGATGTACAAGTGATTGAGTTGCAAACATCCAGTTTAAGTAAGAGGAATTGAGAAAATATATCGATGTTTCATAGCATATGAGGCAAGCAGCTCTGAATTTATTTATCTTTCCTCCCTTTTTCCACATCCCAATTAATCGGATTGCAATTTCTGAGAATCACTGAGTTTTTCTTTTGTATATTTTTGTATTCTCCCTATGATTATTCTTGAATTTTTATAAAATTATTAATTTCTTCTTTAATCTTTTGCTATTTGAATTTTTGCTGCATAGGCTTAGAATAATTCTGGTCATGATGTTAGCATGCTCTTTTTACCAACCAAACAAAAAGAAGCTTAGTAAGAGTTAGTGATGCATTGATGAAGCGCTTTGCCATTTGAAAATTTTGTTGACTGGGCTTTGAATAATTCTGTTGATGATGTTAGCATGCTTTTATTACCAATCAAACAAAAAAGATGCTTCTGTTAGAGTTAATGCTTCATTGATGAACTGCTACTCTGACGGTGGTAAACCAACCCAGTGGCTAATGATTCCTAAAATATTTATTGAAATATTTGTTGGAAATGTATTCCTTTTTCGAATATCCATTTATTCTTTTCTGATAAGTTTCTCTTAGGCATTTGGCTTTTGTAAATGCATAATGTAGATGCTAGCACTTAACACAGAAATTCATGTCTTTTTTGTACTTACATTAACTCGGTTAGTTTTGCTTCTTCCACTAAGTGATTTTTCTTGGCTCCATGGATAAAATCAAGCTGCAGGTTCTAGAATTTAATCTCAACATTTCTCTCTGATTTTTTATTTTTTTTATTTTTCCTGAATGTCCATTTATATTTTTTCTGATAAGACTCCCTTAGGCATTTGAGTTACATAAATGCATAATGTCGATGCTAGCACTCATCACAGAAATCCTTGCACTTTTTGTACTCACATCAATTGGGCTAGATCCCATTCTTCCACTAAGTGATTTTTTTTGGCTTCATGGATAAAAATCAAGCCGTGAATTCTAGACTTAATCTCCGCATGATGGTGGAGGTGCCTCGCAGGGAGATTTCTTCTTGGGTCAAGGGGGGATGGGCCTTTTCCTCAGGATTATGGATTGTATTCATAAAGAGATTACATTCCTGACCATGGGAACCCCTCAATCAGCGTATCTGACCCTTTGGTGGTCGAGCTTGCCATTAGAGGGGCTTCACGCCCCTTTCTTTGTATTGGGAATTCCCTTCCCATCCTTTAATTTTAATGAATCTCATTACCCTTTCACAAGAAGAAAAAAAAAAATTTATTTCATGGAAGTTATGCACAGCCCCGTGGGAGTTCTCATGGAAGTTATGTTTTCATCATTATTTGTCCATGGAAGGGCATAATTAAAGATCTAAGAACATTATTTTCCTTTTGTCCAAGCAACTCAATAGCAACAGCGTGCTTGTGAGAGCAATGATGTCACTTTTGTACTGAGAAGACTTGTTTCAAACTTGCAGAGAAAGGTATTGCATGGCATTTAGTTGTTTGTGCTAGTATTTAGTAGATACTGGAAGCTCTACCATCAATATGATCATAAGGAGATGTATGCAGCATAAAGATTCTATACAACTGCATCCTTATGGTAACATGGCATGCATATGTGGTGATTAGGACTGTTGATCTGGTTACTGGTACCATGTGGATAGCACATATCCCCAAAACAATGGGATTGGACTGTGGTAGCTATTCAATCAGTTGTCTAAAAAAGGAATGGGCGTCTCAAAACAGAGCGACAATACATATTCAACCAGAAAATTCACACCAACTGGATGGTCAAGAGTGTCTAAATTTTTTGGGCTATGGCTTATCTGAACTCTGAACTCTCTCAGAACCCTCAGAACTATCTCAGCAGTCCATATCATAGCGCTTCTGGAAGTTTTGATCCATTTATTTGCTAGATTGCTTATGATTCTAAAGAACCACTTTTGTGGCAATTATAGGAATAGGATGGCTATAGAGAATAAGGAAAAATAAAGGATGGATTGCATTGTCCGATCAGTATGATATTTATATGGTAGCCTAAGAGAATGTGTTCTGGACTTGATGGAAATTCAGAACAATCTATTGGATTGTCTAACTGAACCATTGCAACTAGGAGCACTGGAGCATTACTTGTTTCTTTAATATCTAAACAGCTAGTTTACAGAGTTCAGTCTTACAAAGCGTCTACAATCTTCAAGTTGAGTTTTACCTTTGCTGTACATTAAGTTTCCTGAATTGATATCATTCTAATTCCGCGGTTGTGGTTTTCAGTGATAGCCGTATGCTGAGGACATGTCCAATATCTCCCATTGGAAGCCCTCTCCTCCTCCCAAGATCTCCCCAGCATATGAATGGAAAGATGTCCTCTTCTTCCATATCCAGTCCTAGGACTACTTGTGGGTTGTTGACGCCTCGGAGCAACGGCGCCGTCCCCTTTCATCACCTCCAGCAGTACGCCTTCTATCATGATGGCTTTGGAAGTACACTGTCTCCAAACAGCTTGTACCCTAATGGCTCCACCTATCATGACCCAAAGCCCGACTTCTTCTGAGCAATCCAACTGGGTGGTCCTCATGCCTTCCGGGAACTAATTGCTTTTGAAAACAACATCCTTGAAAAGCCATTTGGAAGGCCGGCCCATGGTAGTGATTCCTGGGAACTGTATGATGAGCAGCCAGTGTTGACTGATCATGTGCCTCAGTAGCACTTGAGGGATCATGTGAAGTCAAACCCTGCACTTGGACCTCATCAGTCCAACGTTGCCAAAGCTTGGCCGAGCCAATGGCATCTGATTTGACATGGGCAGATGATCAGAGCATGCCTCTATTTATCATCTTGGATTATTATTATTATTATTATTATTATTATTATTATTATTTATTCTGGCGCGGTTGGTTTATCATCATAACAGCAGCAAAGATAAGGGATTCAACATGGAAGCGTGTGGAGAATAAGATTGTTGGAAGCAATGGAGGCACATGCTTCTCATCTGAGGCTGAGGAGGGCATTCACATCCTCCTTATGGTAAGCTTGCTATTTCTATCATTGCTCATTTCCCTATAGACCACGTCAATGACTAGAATTGGTAGTCAATCAAAGGGATCAGAGTCGTCTACAACACCTGTTTTATACAGCATGTAAAACACCCAAGCTTTTTGGGACCAAACATGGTGCATATGTGAAGTCCTTGCTGAGCATTAGGTTAGGGTGCTTATTTTCACCATAAACACTGTGCCTAAAACTCCTTAAGTTCATGCAAAGTGGCCCTCATGAGTTTTAGATCAGATTGGTTTTTGTATATTCACTTTGTCCTTGTGATTTACTCCTGATGAATGTGTTTTGGTGAAAGATAAACACCATGGTGGCACCACATAGACCTGTGGTTGGCATCTCCTCTTCTGATAGTCTGGCCCAGCCGGGTTGTGTATCTGGCTGATTTTTGGCCCGAGGCCTGGCATCGTGGAGTGTTCCTGATGGATGACATCATGGTGAGCCAGAGGACTTAAGATTGTTGCACGCGCTGTATAAAACAGGTGTTGTTGAGGATTCTATTCCAATCAAAAGGGGGGAAAGCTATATGCTGGTTGAGAAGAACAATCCATGTCAGATGGGGCCAAGGCCGAACTTCAGAATGATGGAATGATTCTTTTCCCTGATTGACGGACACTTGTTTGTTGGGTTTTCACCATTGGCCAATGTTCATTTTAACCATCCTTCGATGGCCGTGAATCAGACGGGATGATAAGTTCGGTCTAACTTTTACACTGTGCCATATCCATTTTAGGAACTACAAAGTGTACTGCGGTACACATGCTATGTTTATGGTGGCTTTGTGCATGCTTATGGATTGTTGCAGTATGCCAGCATTCGAACAACAGACCTCAAGATTACTGAGTAACTTTTCCATTTCTGTGTGAGTTGATTCAGATTGTGAATATTTTCCACCATTTTTTTTTTTTCTGTTTGGTTTCAGCATTGCATTGTTTTGAATGGTACTTGTGTTGGTATCTGCATTTAGGAAGTCGTTCAGGTCATGATCGACAATTGGAATGGGTCAAGAGGTGGGCCCATCATGGATCGGCTGTGACTAAAAAGCTTGCACTGTTTGAATGATCATAACAGGTCAATCAGAGGTTTTTCCCCTGCTGGATGGCCATCTGTTTTAAACTTCTGTTTGTCCATTGGGAAAGTTGTTGAAATAGGCTGAATTTTAGTCTGTTGCCAATGGTGGTGCATTTCTCGACTGCTTCCTATACCGTACACATCCCCCAAGATTGCAAGGGTGCAATTTTGTGTTCTTCCTGAGCATTGTGATGAAAGAACCACACTAAAGTTCCATAACTTTGCATCTGCGATGTGCTATCCTAATTATGATTTGGGGTCAGTCCGTGGCATTCTCTAAAGAATTTGGGATTTTCATCTGAATCCAAGCTTTGACGAGTGTCCTACTCCATCCCATTGACTGAATTATGATGTGGCATTAGTTGAAGTTGGACTCCATGGAGTTGAAAGACCACTTGCATTTTACTGTTATGTTTGTAGCTTTAGTTTCGTGGGGAGCTTTTAATCATCCTCTGACACAGCAACTGATGTTGGTATTTTTGAAATTATGATTTTCTGCAGGAGGGATAGCTTCCAATGATGTGTATCAAGATACAGATTCAGCAGTTCCTAACAGCAATGAAGTTTCAACACCATTGGGAAAGAACTGTATATTGTTATATTCATCAATCATCACAGAGGAAAATGAAAAAAAAAAAAAAATCTTAAATAGGGAATTTGGAGTACCCCTATTTTTTTGGGCCATGGCCACTGTACAGATGCTGGGGAATTGCATTGAAGGATCCAGATTTCACACTGCGGGGATAATTCTAAGGTGGGCTGGCTGAGGCTGCTGCGTTCGGCCTAGGTTTTAGCTGCTGTTACTGGCTGCTCGTCTACCTAATCTGTTGTTGTATGTAACATCTATCACATCTGCAGCAATTTGAAGAAAAATCTAATTACAGTTTCTTTTTCTTCCTCTTCTTCACCACCTCTTCTGCTAATTTATTTATTTTATTGAGAATAAAACTGGTTGTTTCACCTTTCTGTGTTATCCTCATTTTTATTTTATTTTTATGTTTCTTTCAGAAAATGCTCCAGTGCTCCTAGTTGCATCCGTTTACTTCGGCAGTCTGATCAATTGATCTGAACTTTCCATCTAGGCCAGAACACATTCCAATGCAAAAATCTCACATGATCATATGATCAAATCTTTTTTCATTGGTTTGATCATATGACCCTAGCAAATAGATGCATCGAGTTGGTTACTGGACCCATTTTTCATGTGAATGGTCTTTGACTATCCATACTGAAGCTATTGATCAAATGGTTATATTTGTTGAATAAGTGTGATGTTTGCATGGTAAACCATGAAATGTGCAATGGACCTAATGAGCAGTCTGGAAGAATGGGTTAGACTGTCGAAGGGTCCTTCAACCAGGAGCACTTGTACTTAGGCTTGTTTAGCTTCAATTGTGTTTGATTAGCCACTTTATTTTTAAAATAATAATAATTGTGGCACAAATAAAATTGAAGATCTCCTGTTGAAGGGTTTGTCAATTGCACATGGGTGCACGGTGGCACAAATAAAATTGAAGATCTCCTGTTGAAGGGTTTGTTAATTGCACATGGGTGCACTACCATACATCACACGGCCATCGTCGTTTGTAGGTCTGAGATCAATGGTTCAAATCATTTGAAGGATGCAACCCCTGAGGGGAAACCCAGGACGCCGACTAGCTACTGACAGATTTGAGTGGCCAAGACTCGTTACTGAAGTGACATCACCAAGTTATGTGGGCCCCACTATGAAGTATTTGTTCTATCCACACCGTCCATCCGTTTGGAGATATCATTTTTGGCCAAAGAATGAGGCAGATCCAAAGCTGTAGTGGATCCCACCACAGAAAACAAAACAGTGGGGTGAGTGATGCCTACCGTTGAAACCTTCCTAAAGCCCACTATGATGTTTATTTCACAAGTTACAGATTATTCGACAATCAGGTCAGTCCACTAATCAAGTGCCAAAGTGGGCCCATCATGAAATATTATCTGGCTCAAAATTCAAGCCAAATGCAGGTGTGCAGGACCACTTAAACCAATGGGTGGCCAACAATCTCACACACCAGGTGTGACTCCACCGGATGAGTGGATTGACAAAGAGATCTTCATGATGATTCTCATCATTTGAGCCGTGGAAAAGGTGGGCCCTGTCATGATATATAGTTTGGTGCAGTATTCAACTGAATTCAGATATGCAAGACCACTTAAAATTAGTAATGGGTGGCAAACAATCTCGCACACCAACTCCACAAATAATAGTTCAACTTGCCAAACTTTGGGAAGTGTCCCATAGACTGGCTTTGCCCAAAAAATTAAGCCAATGGAATTATTAGGTGGGTCACTTCCGTACATTGAGTATGGACCATCACTCATTAGGTGGTTTCTGACATTGAATATAGACCATCAACCGATCTTACTAATCATATGTTTTTCTTATAGGCGTGTGTTCCGATTAATGAGTAGAGCAGATAACACGTATAAAATAGAAACATTTATTATTATTGTTATTATATTTTTGCAGAAAGGTGGGAGCACACCACCTGTAATTTTATTGATACTTGAAAATTAGATACATAAGAGGGGAAAATACTAGCCAATCCCCTCCCTAAATTCTATTACAACTCTTATAAAAAGTACTAATAAAAAGAAGAAGAAAAAAAAAAAAAAGAAGACCACCACTGTAAAGCTTTCACAACTAGGTAGCAAACAATTATTCATTATTCATGACCTTCGTTTCTAAGTAACTTCTTCGATCTAACATCTTGCAAAGCAAAAGCTGTAAAGAAGTCTTTCTTTCATCTCATCAACGAAATGGTAATAGGCAATCCTCCAAGTTCTCTTGAACACTAAAATGCCACAAAAGGCCCAAAACCCCACAGCAAATCCTGGTCCCAACGCAGAGTAAAACCAAACCATTTCATGTGCTCCATCATCTTTTTTTACATCACCACCAACAGGCATTGGACTTTCAGAAGTCTCGTCACTATCACACTTATCTGGAAGAGGAGGTCCACAAAGATCGTTGTTGCCCATGTAAATAGAAGGATCTCGAAGTGTCTGGAGCTGATTTCCCGATGGAATTTTCCCCGACAAGTTGTTATTAGACAAGTTCAAGTAACTTAGAAAAGTTAAACTTGACATGCTCAGAGGAATTGTACCCGAAAGTTGATTTTTGGAGAAATCAAGAGATTCTAGCAATGCCAATTTACCAATCTTGTCTGGGATCTTTCCAGTCAAATGGTTTCCAGAGAAGTTTAAGACACGCAATCCCAGAAGACTTGTGAGTTGTTTAGGGATTTCTCCAGATAAGTTATTGCTTGAAAGGTCCATGCATGTAACTAGTGAAATTGTTCTAGTGTATTCAAGCATTAGCCCCTTCACTGACACAAGCAAGTTTTCTTCGTAATAAGATACTGTTCCATTTAAAAAAAAGTGGTCCGTCTTCTGCTCATTCTTCATGGCCATGAGATTCTGAAGACTTTGAGGAATTGATCCAGATAAACAATTTTGTGCCAAATCAAGAACCTGAAGAGAAGTTATGTTTAACAATTGTGGTGGGATGTTGCCAGTAAACATATTGGTTCGTAAATTCAGAATTCTTAAAGCTGGAAAGCTTTTGCCAATCCAAGTGGGAATATGACCTAAGAAATTGTTTTGTCCAAGGTCGAGAGTCGCCAAACGAGTACATTTCTTCAAAGATGAAAGGACTTTTCCTGATAGGCTATTGTTGCTCAAGTGCATTGTTTGAAGTTGACGTAGCAGACCCATAGATGCGGGAATTCTTCCTGATAAACGGTTCTTGCTCAAATCAAGTGCCTCGAGGTCTACACAGTCACCCAATCTTAATGGAATGGTGCCACTTAGATTGTTTTGGGAAAGATCAAGGACAAGAAGAGACTTCATTTTCCGTATGGATGAGGGGATTTTGCCACTGATTTGGTTACCTTTGGCAGAAAAGATTCGTAAATGGTGCATTGTGGATGTAAAATTGGGTGGGATTGGCCCAAAAAATTGATTGTTGGAGAGATCAAGTACTTCAGCACCATTCAATATGCAATGGGACCACTGAAATGATTCGAACTCAAATCAATGCCGGCATCAGGTTTCATTTTTAGAGGGTTGGGCAATTGGCCAGAAATCTCGTTATTTGAGAGGTCCAGTGAAAAAAGTTGGGGTGTTAAATCCGAAAACCAGGTGGGGATGATGTCAGAGATGGCTGTGTTAGAGAGATCCAATTCGCGTACGCGATTTTGCTTTTGTAGCCAGGGAGGAAACCGAGGACCTAAATGACATGATTGTAGAAAAATTTGATAAAGCTGAAATGGAGGGACCCAATGAGGTTGTAGATTGAAAGCCAATGGATTAAAAGACAAATCTAACATGTCCAACTTTTTGAGGTTTTCAAAATGAGTTTCAGACACGTTTCCTATCAAGGAGTTGTTAGAGAGGTCAAGCCTAGACAAGTTAGAAAGTTGTCCTAAAGTTGTTGGAATTGTCCCATTCAACTGATTGCCACTGAGATCTAAAGATTGCAAGGAAGACAATCCTCCAAGAGCTGCAGGGATACTCCCATTCAACCGATTGCCACTGAGATCTAAAGATTGCAAGGAAGACAATCCTCCAAGAGCTGCAGGGATACTCCCATTCAACCGATTGCCACTGAGATCTAAAGATTGCAAGGAAGACAATCCTCCAAGAGCTGCAGGGATTGGGCCTGTCAGCATGCAATTGTAGAGAAAAAGGTTCTTTAGATTTTTAAGTTCATTGAACCATTCAGGAATGGGCGCATTCATTTGGCCTCCATACAAAGACAGGCTCTCTAAATTGACAAGCTTAGTTATAGCTCTTGGAATGCAACCTCTTATATTCTCATCGAATGAGAAAGAGAGAGACTTGAGTGATTTGATATTCCAAATAGAATTGGGGATTCCTCCATGCAGCTCACTGAAATATAGATCAAGTTGCTTCAGTTTACTCCAACTGCCTTCAGGGAGTTGTGAACAGTTAGGACAGAGAGATCCTCCCAGCTGCAACTCTTCCAAGTTGGGAAGTTGTGAAAATTGGTAAGGAACTGGACCATCAAAATTGTTATCTGAGAGATCTAAAGACACAAGGCTGCTAATGTTAGCTATCCACTTTGGAATTCTAGAGCTGAAGTCATTCCAAGAGAGATCAAGCACACGGAGAGATGTAAAATTAACAGAAGCAAGAGTTGGAGATATATATGAAAGACGACATTCTTGTAAGAGTAGCTGAACGAGGGAAGGACACTTGTTCATTACGTGGACCCAATCATGGCTTGCCATGGAAAGGTCCACATCAGTCATGTCGAGGTACTTTAGAGAAGGTAGGCTTGTCAACCACCACAAATTTTTGGCACTCAAAGAATGCGAAGAAAGCTGCAAGGAAATGAGTTTAGAGAGGTTTCCAAGCTGATGAGGGATTCTCCCACTGAACCCTGCTTCTGACAAGTTCAAATGCCTCAACTCCTTCATGGAACCCAAAAACTCTGGAATTGGAATAAAATTAAAAACATTGAAGCTCAAGTCCAACAACTGAAGATGCTTCAGTTCAACCAGAGCTGGATCAATTCTACCACTTAGACCGTAGTCATCGGTATCATCATGGAGGTCGAGTTTAAGAACATACCCAGTTATGTTGTGGCAGGTAATCCCTCTCCATTTGCAGCAGTCCGAGGCTTCATCATCCCAAGACGAGAGATTATTGGAAGGATCGTCGAGAGCCTTCCGAAAAGTGGTAAGAGCTTTTCTCTCGGAATCCAAGCAACTACCACTAACCTTCCAATATCCTCCACAGTATATCAGCATATTTAAAAGAAAGAGGAAAATAAGAAACCCACTTCTCTCCATTCCTTCTCTCTCAGCTCCAGAAAAAAAAGAAAGAAAAAGGAATGTAAATTAGCTTCTTTGCTAATTTCTCCCTTCTCATCCTTTATTTATGGGATTCTGACGTCCACAACCAGGACACGTGGCCCAGGGGTCACCACGGAATCCGAGCCTATACTACACAACTATGATATGATAGTTCACCACCATTTTCTCGGGACCCAATTAGGTGTGGCCCTATGTATTGTATATCCACTTCAAATGGTTGAAAAGTTAACACCGTGGTGAACCATCAAATGAGTTTAGCTTATATATATAATTACGTACGGAGTGCCGATGCGGGATGCGGATTTGCTGGTGTACCACACATCAGCTATATTGCTGATGCATTGACGTCAGCAAGTTATGTGAATCGAGGTATGTGTTATATCCAAACCGTCCATCCATTTGGCAAGATCATCTTAAGGTTTGAGAAGAAAAATAAGACAGATCTAAAGATTAAGTGGACCACACTGCAAAAAGCAGTGGGGTATTGAACTTCTACCATTGAAACCCTTTTAGGGGTCACGGAAGTTTCTAATCAATATGAAATTTATTTTTCCTCTTTATCCATGTATTTTTTACCTTATGAACAAATTGGATGGAAATTAAATGTTATAGTGGGCATACGAATTTTTTAACAGTGAAAATCATTATCTCCTAACTATTTTTGGTGTGGTCCATTTGAGCTTTGAATATTATTCATTTTTTGGCCAATGCTCTAAAATGATCTCTAAAAATGAATGACCAGTGTGGATATAATAAATACATCTTGGGTCCACACCGTCTCCATTACATTGATGTCCTGGACAAGTGGCTGTCGGGTATGCCTGTCTTCAGATCTGACACATCAGGGATATGTCATCAAATCTGACGCATCAGAAAATGTACATGTAGCAGACATTAATTCAAATTGAATGGATCACATTTTGCAGCCCACCGTGGTAAAATTATAATCTCAAAATCAAATTGTCTAGGCAGTCTTGACCTTTGATTTCCGGACACTTGTTTTAGGATTAGATTTGGGCCACTTTGGTTTTTTTATTTTTTATTTTCATTTTAAATCGTCTAATAAAAATCCACCAGCTGATAATCCAATCAGCTTAATTTTTTATTCAATGCAAAATTACATTGCTGTATATCCTAAGCACCACAGCAGGTACTAAAGTCATGATTAGTCTGTTGAGAAGGGATATTACTTAAATGACGGTCTACATTGCACCCCATGAACTTCAAGGCAAAAAGTGAAGTCTGGTCAATACGTCAGTGGAAGGATGTGACTGAGATGGTGGTGTAAATGGCACTGAAGTTAAAATCATTGTGTCAATTAAGGGTGGAACTGTAATAAGTAATAAGCTGTCTAAATTACTGGCAAATCATGGAGCAGCATATCTCACGATCACACTAAAAAACGAAGGATGACAGTTTGTTTATTAGCCATTGGACTAATGCTTACACTACAAGAAAGTAGGCCTTTAGCCTCAATTTTTTAGCCTCGGTTCAAAAAAAGGAGGCTAAATATGGTTTTTAGCCTCAGTTGTAAAGGAACTGAGGTTAAAAATTTATTTTTTGCCTCGATTGATGAGAAACTGAGGCAAAAAGTCTGCCCTATTGCCTCAGTTGGTGAGAAACTGAGGCCAAAAGTCCGACCTTTTGCCTCGGTTGGTGAGAAACTGAGGCCAAAAGTCTGCCCTTTTGCCTCAGTTGGTGAGCAATCGAGGCTAAAAGTCTGCCTTTTTGCCTCGGTTGTTGAGAATCCGAGACCAAAAAAGTCTGCCTTTGTTTCGGTTTGTGAGCAACGAGGCTAAAATTACGCCTTTTTCGCCTCGGGCCATTGGTGAGCAGAATGAAGCTAAAAGTCTACCCTTTTGCCTCGGTTGTTGAGAACTGAGGCCAAAAGTTTGCCATTTTGCCTCGGTTGATAAGAAATTGAGGCGAAAAGTCTGCCCTTTTGCCTCGGTTGGTGAGAAACTGAGGCCAAAAGTCTACCCTTTTGCTTCTGTTGGTAAGCAACTGAGGCTAAAAGTCTACCATTTTGCCTCTGTTGGTAAGCAACTGAGGCTAAATGTCTGCCCTTTTGCCTCGGTTGGTGAGCAACTGAGGCTAAAAGGTCTGCCCTTTTGCCTTGGTTGTTGAAAACTGAGGCTAAAAGTCTGTCCTTTTGCCTCGGTTGTTGAAAACTGAGGCTAAAAGTCTATCCTTTTGCCTGGCCAAAAGTCTACCCTTTTGCCTCGGTTGTTGCAAACTGAGGGCCAAAAGTCTACCATTTTGCCTCGGTTGTTGAAAACTGAGGCCAAAAGTCTACCCTTTTGCCTCAGTTGTTGAAAATTGAGGCCAAAAGTCTACTCTTTTACCTCGGTTGGTGAAAAACTGATGCCAAAAGTCTGTCCTTTTGCCTCAGCTGATGAGCAACTTGGGCTAAAAGTCTGTCCTAGGAATTATACACCGCCCATGAGGTGGGTCCCATAAAGCTGAAGGTCCAAACCCATCAAGCATTCCGGCATACATTAATCAGCACCGTCTGATTACAACAAACGGTTATAATGAATGCGGCCCACCACGTATTTGAAATAAACTATCCACATTCCCACATTCCCACGAACGTGCTTGATGTTTGAGAAATTTATACGATGATTTGCTTGTTTGAAGTTGAGGCGATTTCTGTCTTTTTTATTGATTTGCTGTGTACAATCTCACACGTAAGAGTCTTGTTACTAAAATTGCTTCAATGGAAATGGTGAGAGTCGGTCTCTTGTAGGTGATGAAATCAGTCTGATATTCATATTAGGGCCTGTTTGGATGTTTGTAAGTTATTTAAGTTGTAAGTGACTTAGAGGTAAGTCACTTACGGGTGAAAGTCACAGTTTCCGGTGGTGTGTCCATTTTTGCTTGCACATGGTCTTGGACGCTATTTCTGCTTGCACATGAACTTCCTCAAGAGGTTCTTTTCTGCCTTGTGCACCTCTGTCATCATTTTTAGATTTTTTTTTTTTTTTTTTTTTTGTCAAGCATGTATAGGAATCAATACTTGGAGATGTTCCTCAGGATTATTTGTTGAGAATTTAATGGGTCCTTGTGCATCAGAGACAGGGTTGGTTTCTTTGTGTGGGGCCCATGGTTGATTGATGTTAGCTACAATGGATTGGGTGCATGCACCAAAAATTTCCAGATTGGAAGATCCTAGCCATTTCAATTTGGTAGCTTTTCTGATGCATGCCTTTAGTAATTTTCTGTTAACCATCTACTTGTAGACTGCAGATGCAAGAGTTAGGATCTTCCCTTGGGATTTATCTTGGATGTTCCCAGTTTGATGTGGGGTTCATTGGATTAGTATGCATCACCAAACCATGGGACCCACGTGTATGGGATGTTCACATGGGGACCCTATAAATTTCATGTTCTGATGCATCAAGAGTCTGGACTTTTCAATTTTTCACATTGATTTCATTTGCCAACTGCTCTACAATGGTAAATGAATTTTTATAACATCTAATTGAGTGAGAGGTTTGCTCATCTGATACGTGCGGATGGCATAGCCCATCTACACGTCACATGCTAGTGGTTCCATTATGTGGATGCCCTGGAACAAAAATCAGGATGGTTCAAAGTAAAATAGTGAGTGACTCATATTTGAAGAGAGAAAAAATCATATGGTTAAACTTATTTTCTCACTGCACTTTTTCACTTATGCTCCATACACAATTGAGTCAACGATTTCGGTGGTCCAGATTGCATTACGAGTATGCCATGTTATATGCAATTTACTCAGTCATTTGTCTCCATTAGTTTGAAGACAATCGGGTTTAAAGACAGTTCCTATATGAATAGCTTAAAGACAATCGTTGGTTCGCATCATCTTTCAATGATCCAAACTGTATATATGTAGGATTTATTGTGGATTGGAGGATACTTGGACAAAATTTTGTTAATTGGACTTATTTCCAATCTTCAATCACTTTCCTTGCAGAGCCACCGACCTCAAATTTCTACCACGCCATTGGCACCCCTAGTTAATCTCTCTGTTCTAATATAGATTCTTTTGTTGTTTTGATTCATGTAGGATGTGAAGACAAGCATGTCATGGATTTAGCCAATGTTTGTCGAGCATCATTACAAAGATGAACATGAGTTTGTGATAATGGGCACTAGTACACTCTTGTGAAAGCAGAATTTTTCAAGAACGATGTTGTAACAATATCATTCTTACCATAGAACAAGTGACCAATTGTTAGTTTCAGGAAGGTAAAAACCCAAATGCCTCATTCTTCATTTCACATTCCTCATCATGAATAAATGTAGGAAAGTGGGAAGACTATCGAAATAGCAATCCCCAAACATGTTTCTCTATAAACTCGTTGTTTGCTAACTTGTCAGTATGTGAGTTTGCTTCCCTACGTACATGAAATCGGAGAAACTCCAAAGTACGTCAAACATTTACAAAATTGGTGTTGGTTCTACAAAGAATCGTGGAAAACAGAATTTCACTAGTTGGAATTCTGATTTTGACTCTGTTATGAAATTGCAGTTGGATAAAAATGGGATGCTTGTGATTTGGGCAATGCAGCCCATCTTTTCCAAATCAAGAAGCTCTTTTTCTTTCTACGAACCACTCCTGGAAAGGGATTCATTGTGACCAAACTAATGGAGACAAATGACTATCTTTAAGCTTCAGGTAAGTGGTTGGTCAATCATTTGTTGTCTTGCTCAGGCCTTGACAAATAAATGGGCTAGGTTGCAGGGCCTGCTACGCATCCATACACACATTCATCTGCATTTCCTTTCTTGTTTGAGAGTTTCATTTCATGTCTTGCGCCCAGCAGGCCAGAGCTACTTGTTGAGGTTGCAGGGCCTGCTACGCACAATTCGAATGGAGAATGCTGGTAGAGGCAATGTTGAACTTGCCATGTCAGTCTAACTCAGTCGAATTTTAGATCACCATTAATTAGTACTCGATAACTAATTTAAATGGGAAAATTTAAAGGGTTGTTCTTGAAATTCCTTCTGGAGGTGAAAGCATTTTGCTGTTATTCATAATTTGTAATGTAGTGAATTATGCATGGTTATATTTGTATTTGAATTTTGTTCAAAAAAATATATATATATTTGTATTTGAATTATTGTTCTTGAAGTTTTTCATCTTAGTTTGGAAGAAAACCTTCATGGTACATTGTTCAACTCTATTGAATAAATTGTAGGTAGATTGGATTTAATCTTCCAGTTGCTGATCTTTTCCATCATTTGTGTTGTTAGGGAAAAAAGATCATGTTGTCCTTAGTTGGAATAAGAGATATAAGATTGCTATCAATGTAGCTGAGGCACTTGATTATCTACATAGCCGCAGTGCTTAGTCTGTTATCCATAGGGATGTGAAATCATCGAACATCCTTTTGGCCGATGATTTTGAGCCACAGGTCTTGCATTTTTCTTTTATGTAGCTGAACTGATATGTTTGTTATGTAGTATCATCATTGTCTTTAGCCATTCAAAGCTGAGGACACTGACTATATCACCATCATTTGACTTGTAGAATACAAATGACCATATCGCTTGGGACTGAGAATGATGAAGTGCAAGTGCAAAATGCATTACCCCTGTATGTTCTGTTGGCAAAACCTGTTTCGATATTACACTTTCAGAGGTATGCCATATCAAATGCATATGCTTCCATAGGTCATTTAATTTCTGTGGCATGTCTTTGCTATCCGTCTCTTTCTGGATAAGCTCTGATGTGGTTGTACAACAAAGATTCTCAGTTTATCAGCTTAGGAGGACATGCATTCTGAAAGCTTTCTCTGAGTTTGGGAGTGGAGAGAAAAAAGAAGCCACCTTTGTTATTCCTGAGCTTAGGAAGTTGTCAGCTGATGGCAAAGCTGGCAATCTCACCATCTTACTTTTTCTTCAGGGGAAGCTGCAATTACTTCCAGTGAAAGTGATCTGCTCAAAGACCAATTCGATCTGGCATCTTTTCCATGTAATTTTTATTTCTATTTTCTTTCCTTTTTCTCTGATGAACTGACTTGTTATGTTGGTTGGTAGACTTATACTACTTTATGCATGCAATGCAGAGAACTACATTGTTATCATTGTTCATAGGCTTCTTTTCCATGGACCATATTCGTTACGTGCAGAACTAATTTGGAATGTTGGTTGGTCATAATATGTCATATGGGGGATGCAAAGAACCACATGTTTTACCTACATTTTACATTGTTGTCATAGTTCATGCTCTGGAGTGATTAGAAAAAAAATAATCTAAAAAGTTGGCAAAAATCTCGCTACAGTTCAATAACTGTTTTGATACATTACTACAATTGGATTACCCATATAACATGCTTTTGTGCATGTGTTGTTGGTGCCTGCTTGTATATGTTTCTGGTTGAGTGCTATAATATGCCTGCTTGCATACCTTTCTGTTTCCAGTGCATTGCATTATTTATTTTTACCAATGAGATTAATCACCCTCAATCCTTTAAAAAAAAAAAAAAAAAAAAAAAAAAAAAACATGTGCCGTTTGGAACTCTTTATTTTAAAAAATGCTTAGTTCTGTTACCAAACACCTATATAGGAATTAATCTCACTCTAGATAGCAGTAATTATATATTAGAGATTTGATCTCCAATGCATAAAATCAATCATTACATTGAACAATTAGATCAACTCCCTTTTTTGGGTGACTACCAAACAGGGCCTTGAGTATAAAATAAACATGCAAGTCTAATTATTATGAATCACTCCTCTGACATGGTGGTGTATTGGTTTCTCTGTTGCAGGTGGAGTAAACATCGATGGACGCCTTCTTGATAAAGTTCTTCCCAGTCATCTATCAAAAGACCAAAGATCCTGGTTTGGACAGCAATTACTACAAATATGACAACCACGGCCTTCCGCTATTCACATCATCATTGTATTTGGCCGGCTTAACTTTAACCTTCTTCGCATCCTACACCACAAGAAACCTCGGTCGGATGCTGACCATGCTCATTGCAGGGATTTTCTTCATCATTGGTGTGGTGCTAAATGCAGCTGCCCAAAACCTTGTCATGCTCATTATAGGAAGGATCTTCCTGGGGTGTGGAGTCGGCTTCGCTAATCAGGTCTTTTTCTAGTTTCACTTCCGATTCCTGGGGCATGACCATTTTTATCCCCTTTTGTAACCACGACATATGTAGATTCCCATTAAAATGGCATTCACCTTGCTTCGCTAGCAGTGTCATTACTAATATCAAGATTCACGGATTTTTGGTGCAACATAATATCTACAAGTCTGATAATTCATTGTTGAATACATGCCGATATTTCACTGGCAGTTTCAAGGTATTTTTAAAAAATCTTTTTCTTTTCTTTTGTTTTTGTTGATTGGCTAGTAAGCAAGGTTCAAATCGAGACCTCAATGTCTTTGAAATGCACTCACGCTGCGCCATTGATCTATCGGCTCAAATTCTTGCGCTTTGCTACCATCTATTTTTTATTTTCCTTTTTTATTTTCTTGCTGGTAAGATCTTTTTTCTGATTGTTGTGGATGGTTATATTCCTTCTTGTGGCGTGTTCAAATTTCGACAAGATCCGTTCCTTGGTAGTTCAGCTAATTTGAATCTGCAACAAGTTGCTTGAAATAGCAGCTATCTTGATGTTGAATTCATTGATCCTGTGATTATGGCCGTTAGCAAAGGAAAGCTTCCACTGCTGATGAGGCGATGACACACCAAATCTCTCCCAACTACAGCTCCAACATGTTGGCTGATTTCTCTGAGATGGACCAGAGGCTTCAGTTGTTGAAGTCAAGATCTAGCAATCTGAATTAGAATCCAACGATGACGGTTGATCAAAGCTTCAGTTGTTGAATTCTTTTTTATTTTTTTTCCCAGATTTCTATTCCAAATAGAAACTAAAATTTCAATTTGAAAAGTGGGTATGATTCTCATGTTTTTCTCCAGGAGTTGTTACCTTATGAGAACAAAAATGCAAGTCATTTGATCAATGGCCACTGAATATGCATAGGTTTATGAATGAGTTAAAATAAATGATTTAGCCTCGATTTTTGATAAATGATGTTAGAAATTGATTTTAGCCTCAATTGATGTCAACAAAAGCTAAATCTATCTTTAGTCTCAGTTTTGCCTTAATTACCTAAACTGAGACTACAACTCTTGTGGCTAAAGGCTTTAGCCTCGGTTGTTGAGAACCGAGGTTAAAAATAGATTTAGCTTCGGTTGGAGGCAATTGAGGTTAAAATTTGGATTTAGTCTCAATTGAAAATAATGGAGGCTAAAATTTTGATTTAGCCTCATTTCAAGAAAATTGAAGCTAAAAAGGTTTTTAGCCTCACTTGAAGAACTGAGACTATAAAAGTCATTTTAGCCTCGGTTGCTAAAACTGAGGCTAAAGCCTTTAGCCACGGGGGTTTCAACCTCGGTTTGGATAACTGAGGCAAAACTGAGGCTAAAGGCTTTAGCCTCAATTTTTAACCTTTTTAGCCACAGTTCTGAACTGAGGCTAAAAACCCCTTTTCTTGTAGTGTTAAAAAGCAAGCAAGAGCAATCCATGCATGCCAAGTTCAGAGGAACCTTGTGCAGGTGTTGAGATTTTAGTGAAAGAATGTTGGTCCGGTGAATGAGTTGTTGTGACTCAATCTCAATACTATTCATATTTGAGGCGTGACTTGGTAAATGCCGAATCATGAAACTTATCATTTGGACTACCAAGTACTTAAATTGTCCTTTATATTTTTTTTTTCCCTTAAAGATAGACCATTGCTTTCAGCCAATAGAATTTGATCAGTGTTTTTTCTTATGTTTTTTACCATAATGCTAAGCAACCACCGTTTTCTTGAAGTACTTAGGCTTCATATAAAACCATCGAAACTCCAAATTTTGGGGGATCAAGTAATCAGTGTACCACCTTCTGACGCATGGAATGACGTAGTAAATTTAGACTAGAAAAGTCATGGGCTGTCCCTGTCTGGTCCTCAGACCCAAGACATACATTATCCTCAAGCCTCATGTCTGTACAACTTGGGGAGCATGACTTCATGATCCAAGCCGTTGATCTTAATGAAAAAGGTAATGCATGAAGATTCCCCATAACAATCCTACTTGCAGGGAATAGATGCACAAGGCTCAACCAATCTGTGGATGCATGGCCCAACTTGACAAATGTATTGCCCATCCACATGGTTCATCCATTTTCCAGCTCATTGTAGGGTATGTGTGGTGTTGAATGCCCACAAGGAAAAAGGTCCCGGGCATAATATTTTCACAATATTTATTTGCTATCCAATCTGCTGATAAGGTCACATATAAATTGACGAAGGAAGAACAAAAATTAGCTAGATACAAAACTTTTGAGTCTATGCACAGAAAGCTTTTAATGGTTAATTACCACTGTTTTCAATGGCATGGCCCACCTTAGATTTGGACCTTTTTTAATTTTTGGGCTCATGTCCAAAATGGCCTATCAAAACGGATGAATGGTGTGGGTATAAAATAAATGTATCAAAATGGGCTCGGTGGTTGAGGGAAGCCGATTGGTTGATGTACCAAATACCACCTGGTTTGTTGACATCACCAAGATTTGTGGGTCCCATCATGAGATATGAGTTATATCCAAACTGTTTGTCCACTTTTTGAGTTCATTGTAAGGCTTGATCCAAAAAATAAGATCGATCCAAAAATCAATTGGACCACACTGTAAAATGCAGCGGGGATTGAATGCCTACCATTGAAACCCTTTTGGGTGTCATAGAAACTTTGGATCCATATGATATTTGTTTTCCGCCTTCATCCATATATGTGTGACCTTATGAACAATTGGATGAAAAATAAACGTTATGGTGCGGCAAGAGTATCCACTACTATTTGTGGTGTACTTGAGCCTTCGATTCGAATCATGTTTTAGAGAAGAATTAAAATGATCTCGAATGATGGATGAACGATGTAGATATGATAAATAGATAATTGTGGCGCATGTAACTTTGATCTCCTTTTAACCGTTAGTACAACTCGAAGCTCGAAGAGCTAGCATCAGCGCTCGTCTGTCTTTTCGCAAGACACGTACCCACACCAGGTAGGTTGGTTGTGTGTGGTACACCAGCCAATCCGCTTCCGTGGTTGGGGCCTCACCTTGTTCGGTGGGAACAGATTGGCGACGCTCCCTGGCATCAGCCCGGTGGCCGGTGGTCTGTGGGCCCACCATGATGTATATGTTTCACCCATTTTTACGGATCATTTTAGAGCTTGATAAAAAAAAATGAGAGGAATATAAATCTCAGGTGGACCACACCACAGGAAAATAATAGTGATTGGATATCCACCATTAAAATACTCCAAAGGCCTACTGTAATCCAATCTGTTGAATAGGTCATACAGACCGAGATGAAGGGAAAAAACAAAGATCAGCTTGATACAAAACTTTCATGGCCCTCAAAAAGTTTTTAATGGTCGACTTTCATTCAACACTGTTTCCTGTAATGTGGTCCACTTGAGATTTGGATATACCTCATTTTTGGGCTCATATCATAAAATCATATGAAACAATATATTAACGGCATAGACGAAACACATACATCATGGTGGGGCCCACAGAACACTGACCACCGGCCATTGGCCGGTGGCAGGGGAAAAGCCAATCCGTTTCCTGCTGGGTGAGGCGGAGGTCGCATGCAAGATTTAGCTTGAGGAACGTAGAGTTGTTGGAACGAATTTATCTATGGTTTAGATATAGCTTCCAAAGTTCTTCGGCCAGGTGTGGTCCATCCGTCAACCGAGGAGTTATATGATACTCAAGCTGCCTATGACGCTTTGTACACGGGCACTTAGAAATTATACATGCTGTGTACATTAATTCAGATATCCATATTCTCACACACATATGACATATTTATACATTTATCACACTTGTTTAAGATATGACCTTCTCATCAGGCAATCCTCACCATTTATATTCCATACATGTAAAATCAGGCAAATATTTTCAGCAGGTTGGCAGCACATGCCATAATATAAATCTATTAATTTTTCAATCTCTTAACCATTATTTTATTATTATTATCATTTTTATGGCTGTAGCCTGTTGGATAGAGCTCATAGGCCTGGCATCCAAGTTGTGGATAGCTCCGATTTCACATTCATGTGATTTTTGATGGGCAGGGTTAGCCTGGGCCTGTTGCCATCCTAGTTCTCAAGGAATCTCTGCACGTTGGTTATTTCTCAAAAGGTACAGGCACAGGGTATTGAGGTTTTTCTGTTCTCTATGATCTTTCTAATAAAATACAGCAAAGCCATTTCTGGTCATTGCAAAGGACCCAAATCCAACCGTTGATGTCCCAATGTGTTTTGCCATTAATAAAATACATGAATCCTAACTGGTGGATTGGTGAGCATCTAATGAAGTGTAAAAGAAAGTCATTATTGTAAACTTGGGTATGAGCACAGTAGGGGTGTTAATAAGCTAAGTAGTCTAATGGGCTTGCCTCAACAAAGATGTCTAGTTGACTACTATTAGTATATTTGGGCACTAGGACATGCAAATCATGGCACATCGGGACCCTATCACTACTCTTGTGGAGTGTACGAATTTTCTACATATCTTTGTAAACTAGTCTATATTAGTAAAAACTATGTATCTTACAAGCCACGATGCGTGAACGGCTGTGATTCAAGTCAAAGTCAAGCAATCAACATTTGAATGGGCCCAATAATACTTTAGTGTTATCATTGTCATGGCCCCGAATGACCCAATAATACTTTAGTGCTATCACTGTCATGGCCCCACCCTTTCCAAACGAAGCTACGAAATTCTACAAGAGATCCCAATGTTTTTTGTATTTTACCATAATACTAGTTAACCATCATTTTCTCTAAGCACTTAGTCATCATATAAGACTATCCAAACGTCTAAATCTTGGGTCCACGCTGTCTCCATTACATTGATGTCCTGCATAAGTGACTGTTAGGGGGAGAGACGATATGCCTGTCATCAGTTCTGACACATCAGAAAATATACACACAGACATTAATTTAAATTAAACATACTAAATTATGTAGCCCACCGTGGCAAAATTATAATCTCAAAATTAGATTGTTTAGACATCCTAACCTTTAATTTCTGAACACTTATTTTAGGATTAGATTTGAACCGCTTTGGCTATTGTTGTTGTTGTTTTTTTTTTTTTTTTCCTTTCATTTTAAATCTTCTAATAAAAATCCACCAATTGATGATCCAATCAGCTTAATTTTTTCTTCAATGCAAATTTACACTGGTGTATCTCGTAAGCGTCACGGCATGTACTGAAGTCATGGTCAGTCTGTTAAAGGAGGGATGTTAGTGAAATGACGGTCTACATTGCACCCCGTGAACTACAAGGCAAAAAATGAAGTCTGGTCAATACGTCGGTGGAGGGATGTGACTAAGATGGCTATGTAAATGCCACTGAAATCAAAATCATTGTGTCAATTAAGGGATGGGACTGTAATAAGTAATAAGCTGTCTAAATTACTTACTAATCATGGAGCAACATATCCCATGGTCACACTAAAAAACAAAGGATGATCGTTTGTTTATTAGCCATATAGACTAATGCTTAAAAAGTAAGCAAGAGCAATCCATGCATGCCTAGTTCAGCGGAACCTTGTGTAAGTGTTGAGATTTTAGTGAAAAAATATTGGTCCAATGAATGAGTTGCTGTGACTCAATTTCAGTATTATTATGAAAAATATGGACAATAAATTACATTAATAAATTGTGATGGTTCATATGCATCCATTCACATAAATTATATGTAATACAAATAATAAATTATAATTTTTTCTACCATGCATATGTAGTGGGAATTTTTGTATAGATGGTACTTGATTCAATAGCTCTATTATTAGTCCTACACCTTATATGATACAATCCACATTTCAGTTGCACATGGGAATATGGTGCAATCTCATTGGTTCAGACCATAGAACAATCGGCTCTGCCGGTACAAACTGAAAAACCAAAGACCCCATGCTCCAAAAATCATACAAAGTAGCCCTATTCGTAGACCATCAGTGAAACCTTCTTAAGCTTTCATTTCTTGTACATGCATGTACCAACTTATTCAATACTAATTTCTCAGTGATTTTTTGTATTTTACCATAATACTCACTATTTTCTTGAAGCACTTAATATCATATAAAACTATCCAGACCTCTAAATTCTGAGGAACAAGCAATCAGTATACCACCTTATGACGCATGGAATGACATAGTAAATGTAGACTTGAAAAGTCATTGGCTGTCCCCGTCTGGTCCTCACGCACAAGACATACAGTCTCTTCAAGCCTCATTATCTTGATGAAAAAGGTAATGGATGAAGATTCCTACTTGTAGGGAATAGATGCGCAAGTCTCAGCCGGACGCTACTGACAGGTTGAGTGGTGAGACTAGCCACTGAAGTGATGTAACCAAGTTCTGTGAGCCCCACAATGATGAATGTGTTGTATCCACACCATCCATCCATTTGGAGAGATCATTTTAGGGCATGAACCAAAGACTGAGGCAGATCCAAAGCAATAGATCCCACCACAGAAAACAGTGAGGAGAGTGATGCTCACAGTTGAAACCTTCATAAGGTCCAACATGATGTTTATTTGAGATCCAACCAGTTCATAAGTTAACAAAGATATGAAAGAAGAGAAAAAACAAATAACAGCTTGATCGAACCCTCAGAAAATTTTAATGGTGGGCATCACTTTATTTGCCCACTGTTTTCTGTGGTGGGGTCCACAGGAGCTTTGGATCTGACTCGTTCTATAGCTCATGCCCTAAAATGATCTTTCCAAATGGATGGGCGATGTGGATACAAAACATACATCATGGTGGGACCGGCCCATAGAACTGGGTGACCGCAGGGCCCACCATGATAAATGCATTGTCTATCCACATAGTCCATCCGTTTTCCAGCTCATTGTAGGGCATGTGTGGTGATTGAATGCCCACAAGTAAAAAGGTCTCAGGGCTTACCATAATATTTCCACAATATTTATTTGCCATCCAAGGTGTTGATAAGGTCATATATAAATTGACGAAGGAAGAACATATATCAGCTAGATACAAAACTTTTGAGTCATTGCACAGGAAGCTTTTAATGGTTAATTACCACCGTTAATTTCCAATGGTGTAGCCCACCTTAGATTTGGACCTTTTTATTTTTGGGCTCACATCCCAAAATGGCCTATCAAAACAGATGGAAGTGGATCGGCTGGTCCACCGCACACCACCGCGTTGGCTGGTTTGTTGTCGTCACTAAGTTTTGTGGGTCCCATCATGAGATATGAGTTATAACCACAATGTCCATCCACTTTTTGAGCTCATTGTAAGGCTTGATCCGAAAAATAAGATAGATCCAAAAATCAATTGGACCACACTGTAGAAAGCAGTGGGGATTGAACGCCTACCAATGAGACCCTTTTGGGTGTCACATAAACTTTAGATCAATATGATATTTGTTTTCCCTCTTCGTCTAGGTATGTGTGACCTTATGATAAGATTGGATGGAAAATAAATGTTATGGTGCAGCGAGAATCATTGTCTCCACTACTATTTGTGGTGTGGTCCAATTGAGCCTTTTAAATGAATTGTGTTTTAGGGAAAGAGCTAAAATGATCTCAAAAAATAGATGAACAGTGAGGATATGATAAATAACCAACAGGGGAATCTAACCGTCACAGATTATACTGAAGAATTTCAGTAGTTGGCAACACAAATGACTTGTTAAAGACCAAATCGCAGAAGGTAACACAGTTCATATGTGGTTTACGACAATTCAAGACTGAATTAAGATGCACCCGATCAGGACCGTATATTAAGTGGTTTAATTGATAGGTAGAGTAGAGTCCCTACTCGACCTTATCCTTTGACTCGGCCCCCTATGATGGGTTGCACGAAAGATTTAGCACTGGCCAAAGGAAATGAACTAGCACGAGGGCGTCCTCAACCTCCTACAACTACAAATAGTGACACAGGGAGCGATCTATTTAGGCTGCAATGTGCGATACCCACAACAACAAGTCTGAGTAGGATTCAAAATTCTTATGGTCGGTCAAGGACGAACAATTGTTACCGTTGTCACCAATCGGGTCACTTATCAAACACCCGCCCTCAACGCCCCGCGTCCCACTTGGCCATTAACAAAGGAGGCACTGAAGGTGATGCAATGGAAGAATGCCTTGGATTTGATGAAGATGAACATGCCATTGAGGAAGGAGTTGGTTATGAAGAATGGTTGACCGATGATCATGACAAATTCTTGGTCGTGAGGCCATTATTGCACACTCAAAGGAAGGAGGTGCACTCATAGCGGCACAATATATTCCGTACGTGGTGTACCATCAATGGTAAGGTTTGTGATATAATCATAAACAGTGATTGTAGAAAGAACATCATGTCGAAGGTGATGGTGGACAAGTTGTAGTTACCTATGATAGGCATCTTTCCCCTTATTCGATTAGTTGGATTTAAAAAAAAAAAAAAAAGAAAAAAAAAAAAAAAAAAAAAAGAAAAAAAGAGTGAATGAGACCAAGGTAACTGAACAATGCATTAACTTATTTTCAATTGGTAGAAATTATAAAAATCGAGTACTTTGTGATGTGGTCGACATTGAAGCATGTCATATGTTACATGGTCGACCATATCAATCGAACCATGATGCGATCCACCAAAGATAAGACAATATTTACGTCTTTGTCAAGGACAGTTGAAAGATTGTTCTTGCTCCTATAACACCAGAGAGCCACCTCAAAGCTTTTAAAGTGGAGGGGAGCTCCCTCCTGACAATTTGAGATTTCATGAAGGAATATAAGAAAACTGTTGAAGCGTATGCTGTGGTGGTTTAGGGTGAGGAATCAGAGCCTTTAAACGTTTCTCCAAGTTTAAGGCAGTTATTAAATGAATTCAAAGAAATCATACCCGGAGATTTACTTGATGGATCGCCTCCTCATATGGGACATCCAACATCACATATACATTGTCTCTGAGGCTAGCTTGCCCAACTGCCCTCATTATCGGATGAGTTCAAAAGAGTGTAAAATACTTCAGGGGCAGGTGTAAGAATTGATCCGTAATGGTCTTTTGAGAGAGAGCATGAGCCCATGTGTCATGCCAGCTTTATTAATGCCAAATAAAGATGTGATCTAGGGCATGTGTGTCGACAATCAGGCAATTAATAAGATCATCATTAAATATAGGTTCCAAATATGGTGGTTAAACGACATGCTTGATATGATAGAATGTGCCAAAGTATTCTCTAAACTCAATCTGAGGAATGGGTAGCATCAGATTTGTATATAGTCCAGTGACAAGTGAAAAATGACATTCAAGACCAAGGAAGGGTTGTATGAATTGCTGGTCATGCCCTTCAGCCTATCGAATGCACCGAGCACTTTTATGTGTTTGATGAATTAAGTGCTAAAGTCATTTATTAGCTGGTTTGTGGTAGTATATTTTGATGACATCCTGATATGTAGTTAGGGTGAGACGGAGCACATGAAAAATCTCAGGCAGGTATTATATTCCTAGCAATCAACAAGTTTTACCTCAACTTGAAAAAGCGTAATTTTTTAACTGACAACATGTTGTTCTTAAGATTTGTCGTAACATCCCCGAGCATCTATGTGGATGATGAAAAGGTGAGAGCCATCAAGGAATGATCGGTTCCGACGAACATTCATGAAGTAAGGATTTTTCGTGGGTTGGCCACTTTTTATCGTCGATTTGTTGAAATTTTCAGCACTATATCCGCATCCATTATAGATTGCATGAACAAATACCCATTTCAATTGACTGATGAGGCTGACAAGAGCTTTGTTGAAATAAAACATCAATTGTCTACAATACTGGTATGGGTTTCGACAAACTATTTGAAGTTGAGTGTGACTCTTCATATGTCGGAATTAGAGGAGATTTATCATAGGAAGGCAGATCAATAGCCTTCTACAACGAGAAGCTCAGTAAAATCCAAAAGAAGTAGTCAATATATGAACTTAAGTTGCATGTAGTGGTTTAAGGGCTGCGGCATTGTCCGATTTAGAGAGAGTTTGTTCTCTACATTAACCATCAAGCCTTAAAGTTTATTAATAATTAGGCTAACATGAATCGTGTGTATGTTAGATGTGTTACATTTTTACAGGAATTCACATTCGTTCTGAAGCATAAGTAAGGGCATCAGAACAAGGTGCCTGATGCACTTAGCCATCATTCATCACTATTTGTTACGACGAGCAATGAGGTGGTCGGCTTTGATTGTCTCAAGGAGTAGTATGTCGATGACGAGCACTTCAAGGATGCATGGATGAGGTGTCAAGAGGGTCACCCTAATGACCTACATATGCAAGATGATTTCCTTTTCAAAGAGAATCAACTCTACATCCCCGAAAGTTCTTTGAGGGAGCAGATTATTCAAGAGTTATATAAAGATGGCCTTGATGGACACCTTGGGCAAGACAAGACATGGGCTTTCGTTGATGACGATATTACTGACCGCAATTAGTACATGACATGGATAAAGCAGTGTAGCACTGTCATGTTTGTCAACCTCTAAGAGACTGTCTCAAAATACGGGCCTCTACATCTCGACCATTGCTTGATAGCCATTATGAGGATTTATCTATAGACTTCGTGCTTGATCTCTCATGAATATAATGCGACATGAATTTGGTGTTCGCGGTGATAGATCATTTCTCAAATATGACACACTTTATCCCATATAAGAAGACCCTCAGTGCAATGCACGTGGAAAATCTATTCTTCCGAGAGGTCGTACGACTACACGGAGTTCCCATGACTATTACTTCTAACTATGACACGAAGTTTATTAGCCACTTCTAATGAATTTCGTAGAATCGGTTCAATATGTAACTTCAGTTCAATAGTGCCTAACACCCACAAACTGATAGACATACTAAGTTATAAATCACATATTGGAAAAACCTCTTTTGGTATATTTCTTGTGACAAACCGAAGTAGTAGGATTTGACATTCTCTCGAGTAGAGTTTGCATTTAATAACATGATGAAGTGCTAAACAGGGATGGATCCCCATTCCAAATAGTTTATGGACGAGTGCCCCGTCATACACTTGACTTAGTCCCTTTGCCCAAGCTTCTAGGCATGAGTATTGTAGCAGCAGGACATATGGCGGACCGAATCATGGGCATTCACACGAATGTACAAGCCAAGTTGCATACCTCAAATGATAAGTACAAAGAGCAAGTCGACAAGCATCGATGACAAAATGTGTTTAAGGTGGGCGACCATGTTATGGTCCATCTACGTAAAGAGAAATTTTCGACCGGGGCCTACAACAAGTTGAAGAACAAGAATATTAGATGAGTACAGATCCTCCGAAAGATCAACGATCTTCTGGATGACATAAGATCTCACGTACTTTCAACGCTGCATACCTGACTGAGTATCGTGAACTAAAGTTGGATGAGAACTCGAATTCTTTTGAAGTGGAGGCGACTAATATAGAGTGGGTCGCCGAAACTTTGATGGCAAAGATGGACCAGAGAAGGCCTGATTGGAGGCAAAGATGATCAGAGCTGTGAGAACCTTAAAACAGTCGCATCTCACAAAACAGAATGAGTTTTTTGACATATTATATATGATTTTGGAGTAGGAGGAGCTACTTTAGCTAACTAACCCGCAATGTCGAGTTGCCCACACCAGATTTGTGATATTCCATTAGATTGACAATCAAAAGTCCATTTTATTTTCATTTTTTTACTATAAATAGTAAGTTTTAATTTGATTTGCCCAACATGAACATGGCTTAGAAAAATTAGGAGAATAACGTTGTTAGGCTAAATTGGACACTTACTATTTTAGCCAAAAGTCATTAAGTGTAGTATGAACGATGACCGTTTATAAATAGAAGTCACGTTTTTAGAGAGTTTTGAGTTGGAGTTTGAGTCTAAAACTCCGACTAGGATTGAACTCATTATTTAAAGGATTAATTTCCTTTTTTATCAGCAATTAATTTATTTTCAAATTCATTAAAAATTACTTCTATTTATCCCTCGTGAATTTAAGGAAACTCCGTGAGGATTTCTAAGAACTATGTGGATTCGGAGTAGTTATCCCTAGGGAAGACGGTGATAGACCTCATTTGTCCTTTCCTACGTCAACTGTAGGGCCATCGTCCTTTAACATATTCAAAGATTTTAGTAATTTTTTTTAAAAAAAAATCATTTTCTTAATATTTGTCTCAATCAATGATGTTATTTTTATATGAATTCACGTTCATTCTGAAGCATAAGTTAGGGCATCATAACATGGTGTCTAATGCATTTAGCCGTCGTGCATCAGTATTTGTTATGACGAGCAATGAGGTGGTCGGCTTCGATTATCTTAAGGAGTTGTATGCTGAGGATGAGGATTTCAAGGATGCATAGGTGAGGTGTCAAGAGGGTCATCCCAATGACCTACATATGTAAGACAATTTTTTTCAAAGGGAATCAACTATACATCCTCGAAAGTTTTCTGAGGGAGCAAATTATTCAAGAGCTACATGTAGGTGCCCTTAGTGAACACCTTGGACAAGACAAGACACACGCTCTTATTGATGAGCGATATTATTGGTTGCAATTAGTACATGACAAGGGTAAAGCAGTGCAGCGCTATCATGTTTGTCAGACCTCCAAGAGGTTGTCTCAGAATACGGGCTTCTACACCCCGTTACCATTGCTTGACGGCCATTGGGAGGACTTATTTACGGATTTCATACTTGGTCTTCCACAAACACAACGTGGCATGGATTTGTGTTCGTGGTGGTAGATCGTTTCTCAAAGATGAAGCACTTTATCCCATGTAAGAAGACCCTCGATGCGACACACGTGGTGAGTCTATTCTTTAGAGAGGTTGTACAACTATTTCCAAGATTATTACTTCTGACCGTGACACAATTTATTAGCTGCTTCTGATGAATTATGTGGAATCGGTTTAGTATGCAATTTTAGTTCAGTAGTGCATAACACCCACAGACTGATGGGCAGACTGAAGTTATGAATCGCACGTTAGAAAATCTACTTCGGTGTATTTCATGTGACAAACCAAAGCAGTGGGATTTGGCCTTCTCTCAAGCGGAGTTTACATTTAACAACATGGTGAACCGCTCGATAGGAAAGTCCCCATTCTAGATTATTTATGGGCGAGTGCCCCGTCACACACTTGACTTGGTCCCTTTGTCCAAGCTCCCGGGCATGAGCATTGCAGCAAGACAGATGATAGAATAAATTATGGGCATTTATACGGATGTAAAAGCCAAGTTACATACCTCAAACGACAAGTATAAGGAGTAAGCAGACAAGTATCGATGACAAAAGGTGCTCGAGATACGCAACCATGTTATGGTCCATCTACGCAAGGAGAAATTTACGATCGGGACCTACAACAAGTTGAAGAACAAGAAGATTGGACTAGTACCGATCTTCCAAAAGATCAACAACAACATTTATGTTGTTGCTCTACCGGATGACATGGAGATCTTGCGTACTTTCAACGTTGCGGACCTAACTGAGTATCATGAAGGAAAGCGGGATAAGAACTCGAGGTCGAGATCTTTTAAGGTGGAGGGGACTGATATAGAGTAGGCTGCCAACACTTTCATGGCAAAGATGGACCAAAGAAGGCCTGATTGGAGGCGGAGATGGTAAGGACAATCAGAACCTTAAAATAGTTGTATCTCGCAAATTGGAATGAGTTTTCAAAATATTATATATGATTTTGGGGTAGGAGAAGCTACTATAGCCAACCAACTTGCTATTTCAAATTTTCCATGTCGGCTTTGCGATATTCCATCCGATTGACGATCAAAAGTCTATTTTATTTTCGTTTTTATTATAAATAATTAGTTTTAGTTTGATTATAACTTTTGATTCGTTGAGTTTTAGGAGTCATGCCCAACGTGAAAATGACTTAGAAAAATTACGAGAATAACGTGGTTACACCAAATTGGACACTTATTATTTTGGGATGAAAACCATGAAGTTTAGTAGGAATGATGACAGTCTATAAAGTCACATTTTTTGGGAGTTCTGAGTCTAAAACTCCATCCTAGGATTAATTGAGCTCTATATTTAAAGGAATATTGTAATTAGCAATCAATTTATTTTTAAATTTATTAAAAATTATTTTTATTTATTCCATGTGGATTTGAGAAAACTCCGAGGAATCCTCGGAGCTCCGCGGATTCAGAGTACTTATCCCTGAGGAAGATGGGGTGATCAACCTCATCACGTCCTTCCCTGCGTCAGCTTTGGGGCCCATCCTAAGCTAGTCGTGGAATCATATCCACCCATCCACGTTGCCCATTGGAATATTTCAAATTTGGTTTTTTTACAATATCTTGATTTTTAATACATGTCCTTTAACATCTTCTGAAGTTTTTAGTGATTAAAAAAAAAAAAAAAAAAATCATTTTCTCAATGTTTGCCTCAATCAATGACGTTATTTTGCGTATTGGTGATAATATCGGCCATATTGATGTATGTTCTTATATCCCCTTGTCATTGATGCATGTACAATGACCAACCATTGACAGAGACCATGAGACGACAATACTGAATATTGAATGGTCGTGATCAATGCTGTTAAATTACTGGGTCCAAGAAGATCATCAAACCCGAATTTACCAGTATCGGATGCCACGGGTCGGGCCCTACATTTACCCAAGCCCAGGTTACGACTACCGTGAGCATGGTTTTTTGACTCAGATGGACTCATTCGATCCTGAGTTGAGTCACAACTTGACCAAGTCGGCTGACTCAGATGAGGACCATGTCATCCTCTCTTCTCAATACTAAACCATGGTGCTGAACAGGAGATCGGACTGAACCAAGTTCCAGTCAACTGAGGCGAGTTGCATACCATCCATGCCTGTGAGGCCGTTTGTAATTTCCTTGGTTTTATGCGTTGACTCAAGTTATTTTGATTTAAGTCGGTTTTAGTTTGTGGGCTTGTGGCCCATCCTAACCTAGTCGTGGAATCATATCTTGCAATCTAGGTTGTGTGGCTAAAAGGGGCCCACCAGGTTGCCCAATGTAACAATTCAAATTTGGGCCTGAGAGTATACCAGGCCCACTCACTTCAAACGTGTTAATGAATCTGTATGCAACGTCGGCAAGATAGATTTTCATACATCAGTGGACCTAAACATGTACACAGATTTTGAACGACTTATCATATGGACATTACCATATTGGGATTGACTGACGAGCGGCTCTGATCTGACACATGGGTGCTTCATTTCCAAGTGTGAGATGACTGCATCCTCGCTGGTGCAATTAGCACCACTAAGTGGGCCCATGTCAATGCCCTTATTTGACTTAGACCCCGTTGGAAAAGGGCTAGAATCAAAGGTCCGAAGACCCGAGGGTGCCTGATGATCTGGTTTCGAGTCCTAGAAACACACCCCGAACCCCATCAGCGCTGGTGGGTTGTGTCAACAGGCCGTGTTTAGATTGGGTCCTATGGTACGTGTACTTGAACTGATTGGGTCGGGTCTTGCCAGGTCTGGGTCTAGGATTGATTGGGTTAAGTGCCCATCAGGTCTTACCATGTAGCATTTACATTGCTGCGCCCACTCATGGATGGTTTATGTCGCACCAGAAATTTTACGAAAAGCTATTTACTTAATGCAGAACTTACATGCTGGCTGCCCTTTTAAAATTGTTTTCAATAAGCTATCTCATCAATTTAGTAATGAACATTGGAGGAAAGGGAAGGGGTTAAGGGCTCAGGTGGGCCCCACCGTGATGTTGATGTGAATTCAAATCGACCACACAACTCGAACCAATGTAAAAGGTAAAACTCACCCTCCAAAAATTAACTCCATCTATGATTGAAAAATGACCATATGATTGGAAATAATATATAAGATTCATTTGTGAAAGCGACTGGTCCGATGGAGCACTTTGTTATATTTGGATAGAACAACATGGCCATTAATTAGGTCATCTGCAACATTTGTTTCTAAGTTTGTATGCATATCAATCGGACTAAGGGTTTTAAAATGGATAGACAAAAGTGGGCCCGAGAGAGTAGTGGATGGCATACCGGGGATATAGTCATGAAATGGGCGAAGGAGACCATCAGAATCCAGAAATTTCCCATCCAATGCAACGGACCCACTCCATCATGAAAAGCGTTATTTGAATGCTCAAAGATAGAACTAAGGCCAGTACCCAAAACAGCAAAACTGAAAAGATTGGGCCCACACTGAATATTGTTGAATTAGATTGATTAAACGGATGGTCCAACGGGTCCATCATTGCTGTGTGGACGCCCATAGAGAGGATGTTTTGCTAGTACATAAATGGGCTAACCAAACCAGGCCCAGAAGAAATGGGCCTTGTCTAGGGCTGAAAGTCAAGCCGGTTGGGTCGGGTTGGTGCTCAACCCTAGCCCAACCCAAGGTTCCTACACCTCAACCCTAACCCAATCCAACTCAACCTCGGGTTGTGAATTCTCAACCCAAGCCCAACTCAAGTGGGCTTGGTTGGGTTGGCTATGTTGGTTGGGTAGATATATGCTAATATTTTCATTATAACATTAGTCTATTATATTTTCGATACACATCTTATTTTTTATACCTATAATTTTATTAATTATATATGTAGTTATTTATGGTAAAGAAGTTCATTTTTTTTTTCCTAAACAAACAAGCTAAACTATAGGACAACTACTCATTTAAAAGTCATATCGTGTATCAGGCAATTTATTTGGGGGAGAGAAATCCGGGGTATCTTGTTACCTTCATAGTCATCGAAAAATAATGTGGACTAATGAAACTCGACCGCATTGGAATTTCCCATGCTTTCCATACAGACATTTCACACTTAATTATAATTAATTTATAAAGAACCTATATATTGATCGGGTTCGGGTTGGGTCAGTCAACCTGAGACTTCAACCCGAGCCCAACCCAAGTTTTATCAGGTTGGTGTTTGTATGACAAAGCCTGAGACCAAACCTGATACATCTTGCCCAAGCCCAACCCAATGTTGGGTCGGTCACCGGTCGGTCGGACTGAACCCGCCCAACTTTCAGCCATAGCCTTGTCACCTCATTGAAGTAGAAGCCAGAGTTTCAGGCCCCACAAGAAGGCCAGGCGCCCGGAAGACACCCGGCCTGGCTCCAGCAACGCTGGCGACAATGAGCAGAGACCCACAATCATATTCCGTAGTGGGCCTGGGAGCCCGATCAGGCCCGGCAGTAAATGGATGCGGTTTGCGTGGTGTGGTAGACAAAACTGACAGTGTGTTGACGTGGCAAAGTACTGTGGTCCCACCATTATATATGTGTTATATCCACACTGTCCATCCAATGTGGGAGATCGATCGTTTTAACTCATTATTCAAAAAATGAGGCAGATCTAAACCTTAAATGGACCACACCGTAGAAAGAAGTGGGATGATGATGTCCACTTTTACAACCTTCCTCTGGCTCACCATTATGTTTATTTGACATTCATGTCACGCAGACATGGATGATGGGAAAACACGAAGATAAGCTTGATCCAAAACGTCCCGTGGCCCTTAAGAAGATTTCAATGGTATGCATTCAATCCCCATTGCCTTCTTTCGTGTGGTCTAATTGAGTTTTGGATCCGCCTTATTTTTGGGCTTCTTTCGTAAAATGATCTCTAAAAATGAATGAACGGTGTGGATATAACAAATACATCATGTAGGGCCCATCCCCTTCATAATCGGGACAGCCCAGCGTGACGGGAGCGGATTAGGTGTTACTCGGGTAATAATTGGGTGGGTGTTAACCTTAATGTGGGGCCCACCTTCGTTATATTTTGTATATCCACTCCGTCCATCTGTTTTAAGCCCATCTTAGGCAGTATTACAAAAAATTATGCAGATCCAGCTCTTAGGTGAACCACACCATAGAAAACAGTGGTGATTGAACGGTCACCATTAAAAACTATGCAGGGCCCACCGTAAGCATATCTGTAATGTTTATTTTCCATCCAACCCGTTGATAATGTCAAGAAGACATGGATGAAGGAAAAATACAAATATCAGCTTGATCCAAAAATTTTGTGGCCTCTAAAAAAATTTTAATGGTCATTTACGACTTTTTTCAGTGGTTTGGTCTACAGGAGATTTGGATCTATTTACATTTTGTAATATCGTACTGAAATGAGCCCAAGGAACGGATTGACGGTGTGAATGTACAGAATATTCACTACAAGAAAGTGGGTCATTGCCGGCACTTTTTTTTTTGCCAATGGCCAGCACGAACTGCCAGCAAATGTAAGAATCATTAATTGGCGCTTCGTGTGACCGCTGACGATCCAATGGTGTTACGGGACTCTTTGCAACGCTAATTAAAAGCAGCCGCTTGCAAAGGGTGCGGAAAGAGCTTTTTTAAAAAACAGAACCCTTCTTATATTCCCTCCTCTCTCTCTCTCTCTCTGTCTGTCTCTCTCTCGCAGCGCCCTCTACCCCCATTCCCTCCCCCTCTCACTCCCAGCGCCCTCCGCCACCCTTCCCTCTCTCTCTCTCTCTCTCTCTCTCTCTCTCTCTCTCTCTCAGCGCCCTGTTCCCCTCTTCCCTTTCCCTCTCTCTCTCTCTCTCTCTCTCTCTCTCTACAACTTGGAGCAGATCTAGTTTGGATTTCCTTTTGCCTTTCCCACTTCACTAGTTTTTAGGGTTTTGAATATGGCTTGGAGCAAATCTAGTTCAGGTCGAAGCATTTGGTGGAGGGTTTGTTGTAGAAATTGCATTTTGTGAGAAGTCCCGTTTTTGGATTTTTTAGGCATTTGGAGTTAGTTCTAATTGGCATTGAAGTTCAAATTCCAGACATCTTGAAGAAAGCGGAAGAGGAGTTTGATTTCCAGACGTACGGGGGCCTAATTTTATCATGTGAGGTGGGTTTTTTTAAATTCTAGTGAGCACAAACTCAAACATGACATGGCAAGGTACCAGATGGGAGGCATAATCTCTGATTAATATTAAAATATTGTTGCTTTATGGCCATGAAGTCCATTACGGCCATAGAAACTAAAACCCCCATTGTGGAATACCTCCTGCATTTCATGCATGCTAACTGTTTGATGAAATGGCTCAACAAGGAATGTTTTGATGATTTTCTTTTTCTTTTTTTTAATTTTTAAATTTTTTTTTTTTTAATTTGAATGGGTTTTGTACAGTTTATTAGATGGATTTGATTTATGTTATTTGGATTGAGATAGGTTGTTGAGTTTGATGGGATTGATAGAATAGTTATGGGTTTGAATCTCTATTACATGTAAGTGGAGCTATAGTTAAGGCAATCCGAAACCATTTATCCCGTGGGTCCTGTTGCGAATGTCTTGTTCTTGAAAAATATAATGTCTTTTGTGACAAGTATGCATTGAGTGTGGATTGCTGATCACTTTTGGCCAACGATTCATTTTCTTCATTCTCATGTGGCACACATTGAACAGACTAAGCTGGTTTGAGTGCCATGACACTGAGACGAAGTAGCTCACAAAACGAACAACCAAGATTGCTGTGTATCCACTTGTATAGGCACTTTGGAGAGTATGTCTTTAATGGCTTCAAAGAATCAGATGGTCATGATCTATCAATGCTAATAGATTCTCAACTTTCGAAATCTATTCCTTTACTACTATTATTGTGATCATTATGTAGAAGATTCTTGCTTATTTGTCAGTTTATTTTATGGCATCTACACTTCTTTCTAGGCCTACTGAGACAGCCTAAGTGGGGGCATTTAAAGGATCTACCTGCAGCTATAAAACTCTGTGAACTGGCTTTAGTTGCTGTTGACGATGCGCCGGAATATATAAAATTGGGACAAAAGCAAGAGGTGGGCAACTAGCTACTGATACTCATTGATGATTAGTTCATTAAACTGTTCATGCTAAATACGGAATATCTATTTAATTCAGTTGGCATTTTCTGGTATCATTTTCTTATAACCATATGAGTAATTCAGATTTATTTCCCAAACTAAAATGATCATGAAAAGGCATTCTATTAAGCTTCTGAAAATTTGTTTCACTGGTAAGAATGATCTGTCATCCCCACACTGTGAGGGTAATACGTGTTAGCCGGGTAACTCCTAATCCCCCATTGATATTATTTTAGATTAGATTGTCCGATCAGAACGATTTTTTTTTTTTAAATTATTATTATTATTATTTTTAATGGTAGCCTGAGAGAATGTGTTTTGGACTGAAAAGGAGTTCAGAACAATCTGTTGGATTGTCTAACTTTATTTTTGCAACCAGGAGCACTATAACTTATTAGTGCTCTGGAAGCAATGGAGCATTTCTCATTTCTTTAATATCTAAACAGCTATTTTACCTTGCATCTTACAAAGACCCTACATAATCTTCAAGTTGAGTTTTCCCTTTGCTGGACATTTAAGTTTCCTGATTGGAATATCATTCTAATTTTGCAGTTATAGTTTTTAGTGATAGCTGTATGTCGAGGACATGTCCAATATCTCCCATTGGAAGCCCTCTCCTCCGCCCAAGATCTCCCCAGAATATAAACACTGCGCCTAAAACTCCTTAATTTGATGCAGTGTGGCCCTCTTGAGTTTTGGATCAGGCTGCAGGTTTTTGTATATTCACTGTCCTTGTGATTTACTCCTGACGAATGGGTTTTGATGAAAGATAAACACCATGATGGCACCACATAGACCTATGGTTGGCATCTCCTCTTCTGATAGTTTGGCCCACCGGGGTTGTGTATCTAGCTGATTTTTGGCCCAAGTCTTGGCATCATGGAATGTTCCTGATGGATGACATCATGGTGAGCCAGAGGACTTAGATTGTTGCACACGCTGTAAAAAAACAGGTATTGTTGAGGATTCTGCTCCAATCAAAAGGGTGGAAAGATATGCTGGTTGAGAGCAACAATCTGAGCCTTACTTTTATACTGTGCCACATCCATTTTAGGAACTACCAAGTGTACACATGCCATGTTTATGGTGGCTTTGTGCATGCTTATGGATTGTCTTGCTATGCCAGCATTTGAACAATAGACCTCAAGATAACCGAGGAACTATTCCATTTCCGTGTGAGTTAAGCCAGATTGTAAATATTTTCACCATTTTTTCTGTTTAGTTTCAGCATTGCATTGTTTTGAATGGTACTTGTGTTGGTATCTGCATTTAGGAAGTTGTTGAGGTCCTGACCGACAATTGGAATGGGTCAAGAGGTGGGCCCATCATGGATCGGCTGTGACTAAAAAGCTTGCGCTGTTTGAATGATCATAACAGGTCAATCAGAGGATTTTCCCCTGTTGGATGGCCATCTGTTGTAAACTTCTGTTTGTCCATTGGGAAAGTTGTCGAAATAGGCCAAATTTTAGCTTGTTGCTGATGGTGGTGCATTTTTCGACTGCTTCCTATACCGTACACATACCCCAAGATTGCAAGGATGCAATTTTGTGTTCTTCCTGAGCTTGTGACGAAAGAACTGTTGTCATGTGTCTTAAATCTAAACGTGCACGACCGGTCGTGGGAGCGGCTTGACTAGTCGTAGCCCGCTCGACTCAAAGTCCAGCGAGCATAAATTTTTGGGGTCCGAGGTGCTCGACTGGTCGAGGGTCATGCTCGACCGGTCGTGGGTGGCGCTCGACCGGTCGTGGTTACGCAGATTCGTTCCGCGATTTTGTGCGGATTGCGGATTTTGAGTCCTTTCGCAAAAAGGATGCGAAAGGGAAGTTGCCTAAACTATAAGTAGGTGTCCCTAGATTTTTTCTAGGGTATGGGAAATAATTCTAAGGCCTAAAGGGGTTCTAAGGAAATCAAAGGGTGTAGAAAGGGTGAGATTCGAGGTTGCTCGAATCGGGGAAGTCCTCTCTCTTTGTAATTTCTATTTTCATAGTGAAATTCTTTCGCTTTGTGCCGTGGTTTTTTCCCGAAAGGGTTTTCCACATTAAATTTGTGTGTTCTCTTGTATGTGCTTGACACCATTGAATTGTTATCCTAGATCTAGATTTGTGTGATTCCGCAGGCCAAAATCCCAACAAGAACCACACCAAAGTTCCATAACTTTGTAACTGCTGTCTGCTATCCTAATTATGATTTGGGGTCAGTCCGGGACAATCTCTAAAGAATTTGGGATTTTCATCTGAATCCAAGCTTTGACGAGTGTCCTACCCCACCCCATTGACTGATTTAGGATGTGGCATTAGTTGGACTCCATGGAGTTGAAAGACCACTTGCATTTTACTGTTATATTTGTAGCTTTAGTTTCATCGGGAGCTTTTAATCATCCTTCGACACAGCAACTGATGTTGGTATTTTTGAAATTATGATTTCTACAGGAGGGATAGCTTCCAATGATGTGTATCAAGATCAGATTCAGCAGTTCCTAACAACAATGAAGTTTCAACACCATTGGGAAAGGAACTGCATATTGTTATATTCATCAAAATCATCACAGAGGAAAATGAAAAAAAGGGGAAAAAATAAAAGTCTTAAATAGGGAATTTGGAGTACCCCCATTATTTTGGATTATGGCCACTGTACAGATGCTGGGGATCGAATTGCATTTAAGGGTTCAGATTTCGCACTGTGGGGTGGGCTGGGTGAGGCTGCTGCGTTCGGCTTAGGTTTTAGTTGCTGTTACTAGCTGTTCTTCTACCTAATCTGTTGTTGTATGTAACATCAATCACATCTGCAGCAATTTGAAGAAAAATCTAATTACAGTTTCTTTTTCTTCCTCATCTTCACCACCTCTTCTGCTAATTTATTCATTTGATTGAGAATAAAACCAGTTGTTTCACCTATCTATGTTATCATCGTTTTTATTTTATTTTTATATTTGTTTCAGAACACATTCCAATGCAAAAATCTCATTGATCATATGATCAAATCTGTCATTGGTTTGATCATATGATCCTAGCAAATAGATGCATCAAGTTGGTTAGTGGACCCATTTTTCTTGTGAATGGTCTTTGACTATCCATACTGAAGATACTGATCAAATGGTTATATTTGTTGAATAAGTGTGATGTTTGCATGATAAACCATGAAATGTGCAGTGGACCTAATGAGCAGTTTGGATGAATGGGTTAGACTGTCGAAGGGTCCTTCAACCAGGAGCACTTGTACTTAGGCTTGTTTGGCTTCAATTGTGTTTGATTAGCCACTTTATTTTTTAAAAAATAATAATAATTTGTGGCACACGTAAAATTGAAGATCTCTTGTTGAGGGTTTGTTAATTGCACATGGGTGCACTACCATACATCACACGGCCATCGTGGTGTGTAGGTCTGAGATCAATGGTTCGAATCTTTTGAAGGATGCAACCCCTGAGGGGAAACCTGCCACCACACGGTAATATGGTTAGGTGGCAACGTATGCTATCATAACTAAAAGGTTTTTAGTCTCTCCTGGTCGATCCAGATGAAGACTCAATCCATTTGACACCCCAACCCACCCTACCAAGTACCAACTCACCCTCGAGCCATGTCAATGCGGACCCCTGACTCGTGCCAGTTAAAATCAAGACCGAACGAGTCAGGGATCTCGGTTAGGTCCTTACAGTCATAAGGTGATGGACACATGTATAGGTGGGTCTCGTTACAGATTATTCAACAATCAAGTCAATCCACTAATCAAGTGCCAAAGTGGGCCCATCATGAAATGTTATCTGGCTCAAAATTCAAGCCAAATGCAGGTGTGTAGGAACACTTGAAGCAATGGGTGGCCAACAATCTCACACACCAGGTGTGACTCCACCAGATGAGTGGATTGACAGAGATCTTCAGGATCGTTCTCATCATTTGAGCCGTGGAAAAGGTGGGTACTGTCATGAAATATTGTTTTGTGTAGTATTAACTGAATTCAGATATGCAAGACCACTTAAAATTAGTAATGGGTGGCGAACAATCTCGCAAACCAAACTCTACAAATAATAATATATAGTTTAACTTGCCAAACTTTGGGAAGTGTCCCACTCTATATGTGGCTTTGCCCAAAAAATTAAGCCAATGGAATTATTAGGTGGGTCACTGACGCAAGAATGAACGTTAGGTTAGTTGGCTAAAGTAGATCGTCCTACCCCAAAATCATATATCGTACGTCGAGTAACTCATTCCAGTTTGCGAGATATGCCCGTTTTAAGGTTCTAACGGTCTTGATGACTATCGGGACTTCTTTGGTCCATCTTGGACATGAAAGTGTTCGCGACTCGCTCTACTTCAGTCACTTCCATACATTGAATAATATGGACCATCACTCATTAGGTGGTTTCTTACATTGAATATAGACCATTGATTAATCTTACTAATCATATGTTTTTCTTACAGGTGTGTGTTCCGATTAATGAGTAGAGCGGCTAACACGTATAAAATAGAAATATTTATTATTATTATTATTATTATATTTCTGCAGAAAGGTGGGAGCAAACCACCCGTAATTTCATTGATACTTGAAAATTATATATATAAGAAGGGAAAATACTAGTCGATCCCTTCCCTAAATTGTAGTTACTAACCTTTCTATTACAACTCTTATAAAAAGTACTAACCAAAAAAAAAAATAAAATAAAATAAAATAAAATAAAATAAAATAAAAAAGAAAGAAAAAAAGACCACCACTGTAAAGCTTTCACAACTAGCTAGCAAACAATTATTCATTATTCCTGACCTTCGTTTCCAAGTAACTTCTTCAATCTAACATCTTGCAAAGCGACAGCTATAAAGAAGTCTTTCTTTCATCTCATCAACGAAACGGTAATAGGCAATCCTCCAAGCTCTCTTGAGCACTAAAACGCCACAGAAGGCCCAAAACCCCACAACAAATCCTGGTCCCAACGCAGAGTAAAACCAAACCATTTCAAGCGCTCCATCATCTTTTTTTACATCACCACCAACGGGCATTGGACTTTGAGAAGGCTCGTCACCATCACACTTTTTTGGAAGAGGAGGTCCACAGAGATCGTTGTTGCCCATATAAATAGAAGGATTTTGAAGTGTCTGGAGCTGATTTCCCGATGGAATTTTTCCCGACAAGTTGTTATTCGAGAAGTTCAAGTAACTTAGAAAAGTTAAATTTGACATGCTCAGAGGAATTGTACCCCAAAGCTGATTTTTGGAGAAATCAAGAGACTCTAGCAATGCCAATTTACCAATCTTGTCTGGGATCTTTCCGGTCAAATGGTTTCCGGATAAGTTTAAGACATGCAATCCCAGAAGACTTGTGAGTTGTTCAGGGATTTCTCCAGATAAATTATTGCTTGAAAGGTCCATGCATGTAACCAGTGAAATTATTCTTGTGTATTCAAGCATTTGCCCCTTTGTCGACACAACCAAGTGTTCCTCGTAATAAGATCCTGCTACATCAAAGTGGTATGTCTTCTGCTCAATCTTCATGGCCGTGAGATTCCGAAGACTTTGAGGAATTGAACCAGATAAACAATTTTGTGCCAAATCAAGAAGCTGAAGAGAAGTTATGTTTAACAATTGTGGTGGTATGCTACCAGTAAACATATTGGATCGTAAACTCAGAATTCTTAAAGCTGTAAAGCTTTCACCAATCCAAGTGGGAATATGACCTGAGAAATTATTCTGTCCAAGGTCGAGAGTCTCCAAAAGAGTACAATTCTTCAAAGTTGAAGGAACTTTTCCTGATAGGCTATTGTTGCTCAAGTGCATTGTTTGAAGTTGATGTAGCAGACCCAAAGATGTGGGAATTCTTCCTGATAAATGGTTCTTGCTCAAATCAAGTGCTATGAGGTTTACACAATCACCCAATCTTAATGGGATGGTGCCACTTATATTGTTTTGGGAAAGATCAAGGACACGTAAATTATGCATTGTAGATGTAAAATTGGGTGGGATTGGCCCAGAAAATTGATTGTTGGAGAGATCAAGTACTTCAACTGATCCATTCAATATGCAAGGTATGGGACCATTGAAATGATTCGAACTCAAATCAATGAAGACATTACCATCAGATATCATTTTTAGAGGGTTGGGCAATTGGCCAGAAATCTCGTTATTTGAGAGGTTCAGTGAAGAAAGTTGGGGTGTTAAATCCCAAAACCAGGTGGGGATGATGTCAGAGATGGCTGCATTAGAGAGATCCAAGATGCCTACGCGTTTTTGCGTTTGTAGCCAGGGAGGAAACCGAGGACCTAAATGACAGGATCGTAGTGAAATTCTAGAAAGCTGAAATGGAGGGACCCAATGAGGGTGTAGATTGAAAGCCAAATAATTAAAAGACAAATCTAACTCGTCCAACTTTTTGAGGTTTTCAAAATGAGTTTCAGACACGTTTCCTGTCAAAGAGTTGCTAGAGAGGTCAAGCCGAGACAAGTTAGAAAGTTGTCCTAAAGTTGTTGGAATTGTCCCATTCAACTGATTCCGTCTGAGATCTAAAGATTGCAAGAAAGACAATCCTCCAAGAGCTGCTGGAATATTCCCATTCAACTGATTGACACTGAGATCTAAAGATTGCAATGAAGACAATCCTCCAAGAGCTGCAGGGATACTCCCATTCAACTGATTCCAACTGAGATCTAAAGATTGCAAGGAAGACAATCTTCCAAGAGCTGCAGGGATTGGGCCCAGCATGCAATTGAAGAGACGAAGGTTCTTTAGATTTTTTAGTTCATTGAACCATTCAGGAATGGGCGCATTCATTTGGCCTCCATACAAAGACAGGCTCTCTAAATTAACAAGCTTAGTTATAGCTCTTGGAATGCAACCTCTTATATTCTCACGGAATAAGAAAGAGAGAGACTTAAGTGATGTCATATTCCAAACAGAATTGGGGATTCCTCCATGCAGCTCACTGAAATATAAATGAAGTAGCTTCAGTTTACTCCAACTGCCTTCAGGGAGTTGTGAACAGTTAGGACAGAGAGATCCTCCCAGCTCCAACTCTTCCAAGTTGGGAAGTTGTGAAAATTGGTGAGGAACTGGACCATGAAAATTGTTCCATGAGAGATTTAAAGACACAAGGCTACTAATGTTAGCTATCCACTTTGGAATTCTAGAGTTGAAGTGGTTGGAAGAGAGATCAAGGACACGGAGAGATGTGAAATTAACAGAAGCAAGAGTTGGAGAAATATATGAAAGATGACAATATGGTAAGCGTAGCTCAACGAGGGAAGGACACTTGTTCATTACGTGGACCCAATCATGGCTTGCCATGGAAAGGTCCACATCAGACATGTCGAGATACTTGAGAGAAGTTAGGTTTGTCAACCACCACAGGTTTTTGGAACTCAGGGAGGGGTAATTATTTGAAGAAAGGGACAAGGAAATGAGGTGAGAGAGGTTTCCAAGCTGACGAGGGATTCTCCCACTGAACCCTGCATCTGACAAGTACAAATGCCTCAACTCCTTCATGGAACCCAAAAACTGTGGAATTGGGATACCATAAAAATCATTGTCGCTCAAGTCCAACAACTGAAGATGCTTCAGTTCAGCCACAGCTGGATCAATTCTGCCACTTAGTCTGAGACTGTAGTCATCGGCATGGAGGTCGAGTTTAAGAACATACCCAGTTATGTTGTGGCAGGTAATTCCTCTCCATTTGCAGCAGTCTGAGGCTTCATCATCCCAAGAAGAGAGAATATTGTGGCGGTCATTGAGAGCCTTCCGAAAAGTGGTAAGAGCTTTTCTCTGGGAATCCAAGCAACTACAACTCACCTTCCAATATCCTCCACAGTATATCAGCATATTTAAAAGAAAGACGAAAATAAGAAACCCACTTCTCTCCATTCCTTCTCTCTTAGCTCCAGAAAAAGAAAAAGGATTGAAAATTTGCTTCTTTGCTAATTTCTCCCTTCTCATCCTTCATTTATAGGATTCTGACGTCCATAACCAGGACACGTGGCCCAGGGTCACCACGGAATCCGAGTCTACACTATACGACTATGACATGATAGTTCACCACCATTTTCTCGGGAGTCAATCTTAATGTAAGTACCGTATATCCAGTTGTCCACTTCAAATGGTTGAAAAGTCATAATGGTGGTGAACCATTAAATGAGTGTAGCTTTTAGAATTACGTACGGAGTGCGGATGCCGGAAGCGGATTGGCTGGTGTACCACACTGCAGCTATATATAGCTGATGTATTGACGTGGGCAAGGTATGTGTTATATCCAAACCGTCCATCCATTTGAGGAGATCTTCTTAAGGCTTGAACCCAAAAATAAGAAAAATCTAATTATCAAGTGGAACACACTGCAAAAAACAGTGGGGTATTCAACGTACCATTGAAACCCTTTTGAGGTCACAGAAGTTTCGGATCAATATGAAATTTGTTTTTCCTCTTCTTCCATGTATTTTTTACCTTATGAACAAATTGGATGGAAAATAAATGTTATAATAGGCCCTATAAATTTTTTAACGGTGAAAATCATTATCCCCCAACTATTTTTGGTGTGGTCCATTTGAGCTTTGAATATTATTCATTTTTTGACCAATTATCTAAAATGATCTCTAAAAATGAATGAACTGTGTGGATATAATAAATATTTCATTGTGGAGCCCATGTAACATCGATCTCCTTTGAACCGTTGATACCATTCGGAGCTCGAGGAACGTCGGCGCTCGTCTTCGCACGACACGTATCTACACCAGCCACGTAAAATTATCTAAATACAAAACTCAAGGGAAGCGGATTGGCTGGTGTAGCACACACCAGCTATATACGTGGTGTATTTACCTAAGTAAGTTTTGTGGGTAACATCATGAGGTATATGTTATATCCAAAACAGTACATCCATTTGGCGATCTCGTCCTAAGGCTTTGGCCGAAAAATGAGAAAGATCTAAAGATAAGATGGACAACACTGCAAAAAGCAGTGGGTGATTGAACGTCTACCATTGAAACTATTTTGGGGAACAAAGAAGTTTCGGATCAATATGAAATTTGTTTGTCCTCTTCATCTAGGTATCTTCGACCTTATGAATAGATTGGATGGAAAATAAACGTTATGATGGGCTCTACAAATATTTTAACGGTGAAAATCATTATCCACGCTGCCATTTTTGGTGTGGTCGATTTGAGCTTTGGATATGATTCATTTTTTGAATAATTCTTTAAAATGATCTCAAAAAATGGATGACCGTTGTTGATATAATAAATACATCATTGTGAGGCCCATGTAACTTTGATCTCTTTGAACCGTTTGTACAACTTGGAGCTCGAGGACCGTCGGCGGTTGTCTTGGCATGTGTGGGTGCGGACGCGGATCGCATCCTACCGGTTGTCTTGGCATGTGTGGGTACGGACGCGGATCGCATCCTACCTCCGCCCGGACCGTTATCTGTCCGGGCAGGGCTCATTGGGACCCATTGTGATGTAAGTGTTTTATCAACGCCGTTAATCGTTTTTCTTAGATTATGAGCCTAAAAATGAAGAATATAAAAAATTCCAATGGACCACATCAAAGTAAACTGCAGTGATTATGACACCTACAGTTGAAACCTTTCTAAGGGCCACCATGATATTTTTTTTAACCATATAACCTATTCATAATGTCATGAAGACGTGGATTAAGTAAAAACAAAAATATCAGCTTGATCCAAAGCTTATGCAGCTCCCAAGAAGTTTTTAATGGTGGACGTTCAATCCCCACTTTGTGATCCACTTAATCTCTGGACCTACTGCAGTTTTTGGCTCATACCCTAAAATGATTTGAGAAAAATGATTAACGGCTTAGATAAAACACTTACATCACGGTGGGCTCCACAGAGCCCTGCCCGGACGGATTACTGTCCGAGCGGGGGTAGGACGCAATCCGCGTCCGTGTGGGTACACCAGCCAATCCGCTTCCAAACTCAAGTGTGGAGTACGTTAGGAAAATATGTAGGTAAATTCCTACCGTTGAAACTTACCTGGGTCCACCGTGATACCGTTCATAAGGTCATTCCTACTTAGGATAAATTGAAAATATAAAAACTAGCGTGATTCTAAACTTATGTGCCCCACGCATGTTTCAACGGTGGAAGTCCAATGCTCTGTCGTGTGACCCACTTGATTTTTGTATTTGTGTCAGTTTTGTGCCAATGTTCTAAAATGATCTAGAAAAACGGATGGAGAGGATGGATTTACAACAAATAACATGGTGGGCCCTTTGTAACGCCCCGAATTTTTGCCAACCTGGGATTAGACGTCCTTAGGCAATGGGTCGATCCTAATACTTCATTAACTTGTCAGAACTGAATCCCAAAGTCTAAAGCCACCTTTGAACCCATTTCCTTCACAAATCTCGCCCTTCACCACCTTGATCTTCCAATTTTTCTAAGAACTTTTACCCTAGACACTATCTTAAACTAGTTAAGTATCATAACTTGGATCACCTCATATACAAACTCCAAAGGCCTGAGTACCACCTCGACCAGAAATCAATTAGGATTAAATCCTTTAGAAAATTAACAAAGTTAACTAAGTACTAAACTCGATTAGCCATGAAATCCATTGGGATCGTTTTAAATACGATCTGCAAGACCCAAAACTTGCAAAACAAGTGACGCTAGGTTACCCTAAAGTTTCGAACCAAACTCATTTCCCGTCTGCTCTCGGGAATGAACCGAAACTTCGTATTAGGTCTATATCGCACATCGGAAGTCCGATTAACACGAAGCTAAGGAACTAGGACCGCCTCACTGGACTTGACAATCATCTCAAAAATCAGGTCCATCCGATGTCCCACGGCCATTCGTTTGGATCCGGAGCGAGGGAGTGTGAAAAACACTATTCTCATCCTAATAAAAATATCAAGAATAGTGATCTGGCATCGTTCGGCTGCACGTCAGTATTAAGCAACCTGACCGTCAGAATCAGACCAAATTACACCCTCGGATTAAGAAAAATTTCAGGAACATTTACATGTACTTAGAATTTCTCGATCGTGGCCCACCGACCGTTGAACCGAAAGTGGTCCGCCACGTGCGATCCGGGAATCCGATCAAGTCAAAAACGTAATCCCACGTAGATCCATAGATGGTGAGCTTAAGTCGACGTTTGGCTCAAGGAGGGCCACCGAACCTCCTTTTGAAATTTGGAAAAGTGACGAATATCCTATATTAGCGGTAACCCTTGAACCGAGTCTATTTTCGAATGTTTTTGGCTATAAAAGGGGCTTAGAATGCCCTCTCTCACACCATACATACGAATTTGGGATTAAAACCCTAGAGAGAGAGAGAGAAAAGAGGAGAATAGCTTGAGATTTGTGGGAGATCTTCCTCCTACTTGCTTTGGGTTGTCACACGCCTACACCGCTCCATTCCAGGTGTTTTCCCGGCGGTTTCCATTCCGTTTGAAGGTCAGAAACCCTAACCCTAGGTCTGATTTGAGGTAGAATCGTTGTAGGCTATGTAAAGGCTAACCGATTCTACTCTTTAGGCTAGAAAACTCCCGTATACGGAAGCTCTACTACCCTTGCTGATTCGTTGGAATTCTAAGGGCAAAGGTGAGGACTTTAAGTGTATAAGTTACGGTTTTCAACGCTTTCAATGTCAGATAATGGTAGATTCATGATCTGCATGCAATTGCACATGTACAAAGTGCTTTCCGTTTCCTGTTTCGATTAACGTTGTAGAAATTGGAATTTCACATACTCTAGGTATACGTAGAAATACCGTATACGTATTTTTTTTAGAAAAATGTTTGACATGTTTATTTAATGTATGATTATATGATATATAGATAAAATACTAATTTGGCGAGAGGAATCGCTGAAATACATGTTCATGTGTAAATGTTACGTATGTTGAAATTGTGTATTCTAGAAATACCGTATACGTATTTTTTTTTTTGGTAAAATGTATGACATGTTTATTTAATGTATGATTATACAATATATGTATAAAATACTAGTTTGGCGAAAGGAATCGCCAAAATACATGTTCCCTTGTAAATGTCAAGTATGTTGAAATTGTGTATTCTAGAAATACCGCATATGTGTGAATTTTGGAAATACAATTGTAATGATTAGTTGCTATATGATTATGATATACATGGGTAAAATACTCACGTGGCGAAGGGACAGCCCTAACACGTATTTTGCTAACATACGTCATGTATGTTAGAATAGTGTATTCTAAGTGTTCGCGTAGATGCTTGTGTGTGTAAATGTTTGAGTGTTAGTGCCTTAGAGAGGTGCTGATATGGGATTCCCGACTCCCTTAGAGACATGTAGGACCCCCTCCATGCGGTGGTTAGGTATAACCACTCACTTGAGATGTGGATGTAATTGTATCCCTATGTGTATAGTGCTTTACAACATGCTTTACAACATGCTTTACAACATGCCTTACTTCATGCTTTATAACATGCCTGCTAACATGCTTTACTTCATGCTTAACTTCATGCCTTACAACTGTTTGAGTTTGGGACTATGCCTATAGTCCAAGCATCCACGTACAGTTTGCGGTTGTGGCTGAGATTCATATCGCCACAACGGACGTGTCTGGCGAACCCGAGTCGTACTTCGGTTGGCGATAGTGGTTGGCCACACGGAGTGCTTTTGCGCTCCATATCGCTCAACTTGTGGTGCGCTGAGCTAGTCAGGTTCGTCAAGTAAACCGATATGTGTATGTGTGTTCACCATGTTTGGTCGCTACTGCTTGAACCTAGGGTACCAAACTTACTAGTGAAATCCCTTTTAACCATGGTACCTCGATCCGCTAAGACTCATGAGCCGGGCATAGTGGTATGGGACACCGTGGTCGAGCTGTCGGCCTACGCTGGGGCACGTGCCTCCCCGTAGTGACCAGTGAGCAACCAAACTCGTGAGCCGATTATGATGGTATGGGACACTATATTCGAGCTGTCGATACTTACGGCGAGAGCCGAGTACGGTGAGACCTGTGCTCGTGCTGATGGGCGACGAGTCCTCCGTAGTATCTTCGAGTATACTCTAAGGGTCTGTGATTGGCGACGAGTCTTTCACAGCAACTAGAGTATGAGTTGAGCCGAGTACGGTGAGACCTGTATTCGAGCTGACGGCTAGTGATTGAGCCGAGTACGGTGAGACCTGTACTCGAGCTGACGGTCAAGAATTGAGCCGCATACGGTGAGATCTCGTATCCGTCTTGACGGTGACGAGCCCTTTGTGATGCCCTCGCTACGCCTCTCAAACCATAATATCGTATGAGATTAACTAGGAATGACGACCCTAGATTGGATCATGTTTGGGAATGATACAAGGGAGGTACCTAAGTTTCCCAATATTGCTGTTTGAAATGGACTAATAATAACTTGGTAATCATGAGCATCATCGCACCGCATGTGCTTTGTAGATGTGGCGCACTGAGGAGTAAGCATTCGCGAACGTAAGATGATGTCGCTTGAGGGTGGTTTGGCAAGGGCATACAGCATCATGTCATTTCATTTTCGTACTTAACAAGAGTAGTTAGAAATGTTTGATTTGTACTGCTTTATCATTACTGCTTGGTTGAATTGATAACATGTTAACCTATGCTTTATTGTTCCACCGAGTTGATCACTCACTCCCACGTTACGGGACGGTGTTTGCAACACCAACCACATTTATTGAGTTTCGGTGTGATGGCGATGCTTGTGAAGCAGAGCCTGACTACTTCACGTGATGATAGGAGGAGTTCTCCTATCTCAGATCTCTCTGGCAGTCAATGAAGACCGATATTGTATTGACGGGGCTATGGTACATGGGATAGGAGGCATTACACTTCCTCACATTTGGTACATTTTAGAACCGCACTTGCATTTATTTAACCCTGGTAATGTTATCACACTCGGAGACTCATCATAAGTTATATATTTTATCTATCTATCACAGTCTTCCGCTTGCAAATTTAACTGTCTCTCTGAGTATGATATCTTTGTTTTGGCTTAATCTCACTCATGTTCAATGCACGAATACATCAACATTCAATCATCATTCATTTTGTTGCATAAGTGATGTTCGGAACTCGGGAGTTGAGTTTATGTTCGACCCCCGATTTTCGAGGCGTTACACACCCTAGATCCCCAAATTGTTCTCGAGCTCTTAAACCAAAGAATGTGAGTGATACCCTGACTGTAGGGCCCACTTTGATGCATGCATTGTATATGAACACGTCTGTCTGTTTTGAAAACTTATTTGTGACATGGCACAAAAAGTGAAGTAGATAAAAACTTCAGATGAACTACACAGCACCATATAGCAGTTATTGAATGCTCATTATTAAAAGCTTCTTAGTGCCATAACGGTTGTTTACCATCCAATCTGTTAAAAAGTTCCACAGACATTAGAGATGAAAGAAAAAAATAAATATCATAACGGTCTTATATAAACCTCTTTTGGCCTGAAAAAGATTTTAATGGTTAGTAACCACTGTTTCATGTGGTGTGGTCCACCAGAAATTTGCATCTGCTTCATTTTCAGGTTCAGGCCCTAAAATAATATGGCAAAAAGATGGAGTGTGGATATCAGGATATGTAATGCATACATGCATCAAGCTGGCCCTACGGTCAGGGTCTCACCCACACAGCTAGTTCCCTTGTAGCGGCTAAGTCAGTCGGTTGGACGAATTTTGTGGCCTCATGGTGTGTTGAGGTGTTGATGTAGCAAAGTTCTATGGGCCCTACATGATGTATGTGTTATATCCACACTGTCCATCCATTTTTGGAGATCATTTTATTGAATTAGTCAGAAAATGAAGTAGATCCAAAGCTAAAGTAGACCAGACCTCATGAAGCAGTTGGGATAGTGATGTGCCCACCGTAATATTTATTTTCTATCCATCCTATTTATAAGATCAAACAGATGAGGAGAAAATGCAAATATCATCTTAATCCAAAACATCAGTGCCCCCAACCAGCTTTTAATGGTAGGTGTTCAATCCCCAATGCTTTTCATAGTATGATCCAGTCATTTTTGTGTTCATGCCCAAAAATGATCTCACAAATTAGATGTACAGTGTGGATATAACACATGCTATAGTGGGGCCTACATAACATTGCCACATCAACACATCACGCGTGTGCCATCAAGGCAATCCGCGTCCATAAAAGTTGGCAACGGGAGTGGATTATGTGAGATCCCGACTCACCAAGTCAGTGCCAGCCTTACCATGGGCCCACCTTGAGGTATGTATACTATATCCATACTGTTCATTTGTTTTATTTATTTATTTATATTTTTTAAAGATTATTTTTTAGCATGAACTCAAAAAATGAAGTAGATATACTTCTAAGGTGGACCATACCTTAGGGAAACAGTGGTGATTGTCCATAAATGGGCAGTTAAAGTTTTGGATTGAGCCGATATTTACTTTTTCTCTTCATCCATGTTCGTGATACTTCATCTACAGGTTCGAGGGCAAATAAACATTATGAAAACATTGCGAAGGGTTCGATGAGTTTTTAATGGTAGGGTCTTTAATAACTATTGTTTCCTATAGTATGGTACACTTGAGTTTTGGATCCACTTCATTTTAGGAAATGAGCCCGAAAATGACTTGGAAAAACAGATTGATGGCATAGATTTAGAATATACACACATCAAGGTAGGCCCCACAGTAAGGGTCGCACCTGTGTGGGTGCGGGTGGGCCATACCTAATGGCTCTCAGTTGGTACCGATCTCCAGCTAGGCACTTAGGCTGATCACTATAGGGTGGCCCATTTTTTAATTTTATTTTTTCAGCTCATTTTAGGGCATATGCCCAAAAATGAGGCAGATCTAAAATCCCACTATGGCATGTGTGTAGGCATGCCTAGTTCAGATGAACCTCGTTTACGAGTTGAGATTTTAGTGAAAGAATGTTTTTCCAATGAATAAGTTGTTGTGACTCAATCTCAGTATTATTATGAAAAATATGGACAAAAAATTACATTAATAAATTGTGATGGTTCATATGCATCCATTCACATAAAGTATGTGATACAAATAATAAATTATAATTTTTTCTACCACATGTGGTGGAAATTTTTGTATAGATGGTACTTGATTCAATACTCTATTATTAGTCCTACACCTGATGTGATAAAATCTATGTTTCAGTTGCACATGGCAATATGGTGCAATCTCATTGGCTTAGACCATAGAACAATGGGCTCTGCCGGTACAAACTAAAAAAACCAAAGGTCCATGCTCCAAAAATCATGCAAAGTAGCCCTATTATTGGACCTTTGGTGAAACCTTCTTAATATTTCATTTCTTTTACATGCATGTACCAACTTATTCAGTAAGCCTGCCTAATTTCTCATTTTTTATTTATTATTTATTTTTATTTTGGTATTTTACCATAATACTAAGCAACTACCGTTTTTCTTGAAACACTTAGGCATTATATAAAACTATTCGAACCTCCAAAATTTTGGGGATCAAGCAATCAATGTACCACCTTATGATGCATGGAATGACGTGGTAAATGTAGACGGATGGTAAATGTAGACTAGACTATTTAGAAATTGCACATAATGGAAAATCAAACGTTATGAATGAGTCCATATCAGTAACATCAATGTATCGTACAAGTTACCTTGTCCACACTATTGTGATTTATGTCACAAGTCAAGATGCCTCCATTTGAATGGCCCCATGCCCATTTATTGCGATCTTGTAGACGGTCCTACCATTTGGCATAAATCAAGACTTATACCATACTCATTAATAAGCTGAAAGATTGATAAATGGGCATGGGCATCATTCATCCGTACTTAAAGTTAGCATCCGTACATATTTATATTTTTAATAGTTAAAATATAAAATTAAAGATTGATAATTAATATACAACGTTTTAGAAATAAGTAAAATAAAATTATAAAATTAAAGATTGATAATTAATATACAACATTTTAAAAATAAGTAAAATAAATAAAAATTAGCATCCGTACTTAAATGCCATTGTAGACTTTCCTTCGAGCGTTCGTACACTTTCCAACGTGAAACACAGACCTTCCCTACCTTCGTTAAAGCAGTGTCCATACACTTGCCAACGTGAAACACTGTCTTTCTGGCAGCTTAGTTAAGGGCTGTTTGCTTTTCCAGTGCACCGTTAAGTGCTAGGTGAAAGAGTAATAATTATTTTCCTGTTTATTTCCAACATACTATATTTGACTGCTTATGTTTTTTTTACACGAAAACCGAATACATTACAAAATATATATGGTCCCGCTGTGATGCACATCGCTTATCCGTGGAACACACCATATGAAAAAGGAATCGAATACTTATCGTTAAAAACTTTGTGAGGCTACTGTTTCTTCTGGTGTGGGCTATCTGAGTGTTTTATCTGCTTCATTTTTTATCTCATGTTTCAAAATATTATAATAAAATAGATAGACGGAACGGATATATCATATATATTACCTTACTATTCAAAAACTAAAATTATCTTTTTAAAGCTATTTTCAATGGCACAAATACCTACGAATTTTCAACCTATTTCTGTATATTTATACGGCTTTGAAAAAACAAACAGGCCAAAGCAGTGCCCGTATACACGTGCCAATGTGAAACACAAACCTTTTGGCAGCTTCGTTGAAACAGTATCCGTATTTAGGCCAATGTGAAACATGAAACTTTTGACAGCTTTGTTAAAGCAGTGTCCGTACACAGGCCAAGGTGAAACAAGGACCTTTTGACGGCTTTGTTAAAGCAGTGCCCGTACACGCGCCAATGTAAAACAGAGACTTTTGACACCATCATCGAAGCAGGGTCCGTATGCATGTGCCGATGTGAAACACAAATCTTTTGACACCTCTGTTTATGCGCCTGTACACAAACGCCAACGTGCAACACAAACTTATAAATGTCCCAGCCCAGCCTATTGCCAGCTTGGTTGGACCTGATACGGTGGGTCCAATCTCACTTCCCGAACCATTCGTTATTGCGTTGAGTCCAATGACCAACTAGATTGTTGCATTCCGACCTTTGGGTTGCAGTAGAGTATAGGACATGAGTTACGGTATTTGGACTGATGTAAACCGGCTCACGGATACTTTCGTGAAAAAGATGGACCAAGGGTAGATGGGATGAGTTTTTTGATATATTATGTCTTTGGGGTAGGATTAAAAACTACTTTACCCAAGCATCGCAGCTACATCAAGTTCCGCACGATGGATTTGCAAGATTCTATGTATCGACGGTCAAAAGTCAATTCTAATTTTGTTTTCACTATAAATTGTAAGTTTTAGTTGAAATATGAGTTTTGATCCTTTGGGTCATAGGAAATGTGCATGACATGAGAAGGGCTTTAAAAAATTAGGTGAATAATGTAGTTAGGCCAAATCGGATACTAATTATTTTTGGCGGAAAACCATAAAGTCTAGCAGGAATGGAGGCCGTCTAAAAATAATAAGTTTACTATTTAGAATAAGTCACGACTTTTTTGGAAGTTTGAATTGAAGTTGGGGTTGGCTTTGGCCCGGATTTTTAACTGTTCAGGATGGTTCTAGTGGGTCAGGCCTATTCAAAATTTTCATTTTGTCAAGCATATGCTTGGCCCACTAACAACCCTATTGAAATAGTAGACCATTAATAATTTCAATAGTGGTAAGCCACCGACCCACCATTTCCAATCATGTGACCTCCAAATTCATGGAATTTATTGGATTTTGGACCCACACCCTAAAATGAGATGGTGAAAATGGTGGATGGTTTGGATTTTTGCAAGCACTACAAAAGTAGGCACCACATAGGTTTAATGGTTGATGATAAGGACTCGTTGTCGTATCATACACTACAAGAAAAAATACCTTTTACCAATGCTTAAAAGCACTAGTAAATGTCAAAAAAAGCATCCTTAAAACCTTTGCCCGCACCCAAACGAGCGCATGCAAAGGGGTGCATCGACAAAGGATTTATTGACGCTAATCATACTTTACCGACGCTTTTGAAGTCACCATAATTGAGTAAAATTTTCCGCCGCCCATTGTCCTTTTACCGGTGCTTGAAAAAGTTGAAAATTAAGTGCCGGTAAAGTTTGTTTAAGCGCCGATAAAAGTATTCTAATGCACAGTTTCTAGCCATATTTAATCACGGAAAAGCGCTGCTAAAAGTCTAAGCAAGCGCAGTTAAAAGTCTTTTAAAGTGCTATAGATATTTGAGAGGCCCCGGTTAAAAGTTGCATTATCCGCAGTGCAGACCAATAATTGTTTTTTTTTTTTTAAATAATTCAATTGGAACCTGTAAATTTTTTTAATAATTGAAACCTAAAATATGTTGCAGTACAATTAAAAAGGAATATTAAACAAAAATTATATTACTTCCTAATAAAAAAAAATATAATATTCATAACAATAAGTTGAAAATGGTCTTGAATACATAAAAAAAAATCCTCCATGTGATCCACCGCTAGCATGAGTGGCGTCAAAAGGCTTATGTGCTTATGGGCCTAAATTTAGGCATAATTGATCAATATCTTGCACACATAAGAAGAAGAAGAAGAAGAAGAAGAAGAAAAAAAGAGAGTCAAAAGGTGGCATTCCACAAAGATAGAATCAATGAATTAAAAAATAAACTCTTTTTTTTTTTTTTTTTTTTTTTTTTTTTTTTTTTTACACACGCACACTCACCCCTCGAGTTGGGCTCAGGCAGGAGCTTTGAGGGCCCACTGTGATGAATGGGTTTTATCCACACCGTACATCCATTCAGCCATATCATTTTAAGGGTATAATATCAAAATGAAGCAGATCTCAGGCTCACGTGTAGCATACAGTTGGGATTAAACACTTACGGTTGAAAACTTCTTGAGGACATTTGTGTGGTCCTTTCATCCTGGACCTTGTGGTCTTATCATTGTGAGTCATTGTCTCATGTGCATGGTTTTGTGATGGAATCACTTCTAGTTCTCACATCGCTCTTTCATTGAGAATTAGGTCGAAGGAAGTTTGGATTTGATTTTACTGAGATATCTTCCAATTGGATAAGATGAGACTGATTCCAATTGTGTTCGTGAATCAAGCATAGATCTCCCTGATCTCTACAAATGGATCATTGGAAACCCTAGTTTCCCACCTTTGAATTTCTTAATGGTGAACAACAAGATTTTCTAGATTAACAATTCTAAAACATGAAAAGAACATACTCATAACTATAGTAGATCCATTGTAATTTGAGTCACAACACTTATCAACGGGTTGGATGACAAATAAACATTCCTGTAGTCTCCAAGAAGTTTTTAATGGTGGGCGTTCTATAGTGTGGTCCACTTGAAATGGATCTCCTAAAATTTCGAGCTCATTTTGTAAAATGATATGGTGAAACGGTATAGATATAAGACACATACATCAAGGTGGGCCCACATTCATCTAGATCCACGTGTCTGTGCAGGTCTCGCACGCCACGCCACAATAGAAACTTCCTGATGTGGGAAGGTAGGTGGGCCACTTTGATGTTTGTGGGAAATCCACTCCCATTTATCTGATTTGACTGCTCAATGAGCTAAAAAATGAGGCAGTTCCAAAATTCAAGTGGGCCGCATGATAGGAAACAATGGAAGAAACTTCCTATGGCCATGGCTTAGGCCCCCTTCATGTAGGAGGGCCTGCACACACTTGAAATAGCTCTAATGTTTGTGTTTTCGATTCGTCACAGTGGGAGTGACGTTACGAGCGGTTTGGATGGCATAAAACATCAAGGTGAATGGTGAGAGTTTTCAAATGTAAGCATTTCCCTCCCCACTTTTTCCTATCAGCGGGCACACCTTGAGTTCTTGATCTGATGTATTTGTGGGCTTTGTAGGCTCATAATTATCTATATATTTTATTCATGCAGTCCATTCATTTTGGATCATTATTTGAGCGTAAGATCCAATAAAAGGAGCGGCATATCCAAATCTCAAGCAGATCACATCCTAAGAAAACAGTGGTGATAGAATGCCTACCATTAAAACTGTCTATGGTCCACTGTCTCGCTACTCAACCTGTCAGTAGCTAATCCGACCAACCCATGGCTGCGGGGCCCACCTTGATAAATGCATTGTCTATCCACGTAGTCCATCCATTTTGCAGCTCATTGTAAGGTATGTGTGGTGATTGAATGCCCACATGTATAAAAAGGTCTCAAGGCTTACCATAATATTTCCACAATATTTATTTGCCATCCACCGTGTTGATAAGGTCATATATAAATCGACAAAGGAAGAGCCCACATGTATAAAAAGGTCTCAAGGCTTACCATAATATTTCCACAATATTTATTTGCCATCCACCGTGTTGATAAGGTCATATATAAATCGACAAAGGAAGAGCAAATATCAGCTGGATACAAAACTTTTGAGCCACTGCACAGGAAGCTTTTAATGGTTAATTACCATAGTTTCCAATGGTGTAGCCCACCTTAGATTTGGACCATTTTATTTTTGGGCTCATGTCCCAAAATGGCCTGTTTAAACAGATGAATGGTGTGGGTATACAATAAATGCATAAAATAGGTTCGGTGGTTGGGGAAAGTGGAACGGCTGGTCCACCACACTACACCACCGCGTTGGCTGGTTTGTTGATGTCACCAAGTTTCTGTGGGTCCCATCATGAGATATGAGTTATATCCAATCCATCCATATAATTGGAGAGGTCTTCTTAAGGCTTTATTTGAATAGATCTAAGTATCAAGTGGACCACAATTCCAAAAGCAGTGGGGATTAAACGTCTACCATTGAAACCCTTTTGGGTAACTGAAATTTTGGATCAATATAATATTTGTTTTTCTTCTTCATCTAGGTTTTCGTCACCTTATGAATAGATCGTTTGGAAAATAAACGTTATGGTGGGCCTTAAGAATGTTTTGACGGTGAAAATCACTATCCCACTGCTATTAGTGGTGTGGTCCATTTGAGTTGTTGATATAATTCATTTTTTAACCACTCATCTAAAATGATCTCAAAAAATGAATGAACGGTGTTGATATGGTAAATACATTATTGTGGAGCCCACGTAACTTTGATCTCCTTTGAGCCGTTCCTACAACTCGGAGATCGAGGAGTGTAGCGCTCGTCTTCTCACGACATGTACCCACACCAGCTATATCGGCTCAAAAATGAACTAAATACAAAACTCAAGTGGGCCGTATGTTAGGAAAACGTGTGTTCCTACCGTTGAATGCTCGTTATTGAAAAGTTCTTAGTGCGTAATGGTTGTTTACCATCCAATCTATTAAAAAGTTCCACGGACATTAGAGATGCAATAATAATAATAATAAATATCATCTCGGGTTTATATAAACCTTTTTTGGCCTGAAAAAGATTTTAATGGTTAGTAACCACTGTTTCATGTGGCGTGTGGTGTATGGTCCACCTGAAATTTGTATCTGCTTCATTTTCAGGTTCAGGCCCTAAAATAATCTGGCAAACAGATGGATGGTGTGGATATGTAATGCATGCATGCATCAAGGTGGTTGTATGGTCAGGGTCTCACCCACGGATGCGGATTGCGTCCTACCCCCGCCCGGATGGTAATCCGTCCAGGCAGGGCTCTGTGGGGTCCACCATGTTGTAAGTGTTTTATCCACGCTGTTAAACGCTTTTTTCCAATAATTTTAATATGTGACCCAAAAAACGAGGCAGGTCCAAGGCTGTGGACCACACCAAAGGAAGCTGCACTGATAATGACACCCACCGTTGCAACCATTTTAAGGGCCAACGTGATGTTTTTTTTTTTACCATACAACGTATTCATAAGGTCATTTAGACGTGGATGAAGTGAAAACACAAATATCAACTTGATCCGAAACATCTCCAGCTCCCAAGAAGTTTTTAATGGTGGACGTTTAATCTCCACTTTGTGGTCCACTTAAGCCTTGGACCTGCCTCATTTTTTGGCTCACATATTAAAATTATCAGAAAAAAACGTTTAACGTCATGGATAAAACACTTACAACACGGTGGGCCCCACAGAGCCCTGCCCGGACGGATTACTGTCGGGAGGGAGTAGGACGCAATCCGCGTCCCTCACCCACACAGCTGGTTCCCGGGTTGGACGGATTCTGTGGCCTCATGGTGTGTTGAGCTGTTAGCAAAGTTCTATAGCCCTATGTGATGTATGTATTATATTCACACCGTCCATCCATTTTTCGAGATCATTTCGTTGAATTAGCCTGAAAATGAAGCAGATCCAAAGCTAAAGTAGACCAGGCCTCGGAAAAGCAGTTATTTCCTATCCATCCTATTTATAAGATTAAACAGAGGAAGAGAAAATACAAATATCATATTGATCCAAACCCCCAACAAGCTTTTAACGATGGGTGTTCAATCCCCAATGCTTTTCATAGTATGATCCAGTCATTTTTGAGTTCATGCCCTAAAATGATCTGACAAATTAGATGTACACTATAGTGGGGCCACAGAACGTTGCCACGTCAACACATCATGAGTGTGCCATCAAGACAATCCGCGTCGCTAAAAGTTGGCAACGGGAGCAGAGGGGATTAGGTGAGATCCCGACTCACCGAGTCAGTGCAAGCCTTAGCATGGGCCCACCTTGATGTATGTATACTATATCCATACCGTTCATTTGTTTTATCCATACCGTTCATTTGTTTTGTTTAAGATTATTTTTTAGCATGAACTCAAAAATGTAGTAGATCTAGTTCTCAGGTGGACCATACTTGAGGTAAACCACGGGGATTTGTCCATAAATAGCCCTACTCTACCCAATCAAAGTAGGGCTATTTATGGATCGGTGTACTTTTTGTGGGAGCCACCTTGATTATGTATTCTGTACCCATGCGGTACATTTGTTTCTCCAAATTATATACGAGAGTGAGCCAAAAAAATGAAGAAGATCCATGTCTCAGATGGACCCGTAGAAAACAGTGGTGATTGAACACCCACCATTAAAAACTTCATAGGGCCCACTATTTATTTGTACATTAAGCTTAATGTAGAAATATTTTTATTGGATCTAGCACCTGCTCTTAATGCCATGGTTGCAAATGAGCACTTTTGGGCCCCATATCAGTTCATCAAGATCAATCATCGATGATCCCATCCCTCAAAATGTTGGCCTTTCTGAACTTATGACCTTATGTTGAAACTTTTGTGAGTCCACCATCGAAGCATGAGTGTGGACTCATGTTGTACATGCATGCCAAGGTATAGTGGACTTAGATGGGAGGCACCCACAGTCTTCCTGAGTCCATTACTCTCGTACCAACATTAGAGGTAGCCAGGACCCGACTCCACTCGGCGGTTCTGACTCGACCGACTCAACCTGAACCGAATGCCAAGGTTGGGTTCGGATCGAGTAGACCCACCCAGATCCGAATCCCGACTGAGTTGAGTTCAGGTTACATAGTAACGCAACCTGACTCAATCTGAAATCTGATCCGAAACCCGACTCGGACAGAAATCAGGTACTATAAAAACAAAGTTTTAACTTTTCATTTCACTCACCCCTCTACCCTAACCCTACCTGCGCTGCACCGAACCCAATCGGAACCTCGAATCCAGGCCAGCCAACAGCCCAACGAATTCTCGGCGGGATCCGACACCATTTCCCTCCAATTTGGCCGAAATCTGACCCAATCTCGCCGGAAATCATGTCTTCCGGCAGATACATGGCCTACTCACCTTCTTTGTCCACCGCTCCCCACTCTCCTCACATCTCGGGCATTTGATCCGCCTCCACTGCTCTCGTTGAGTAAGAAAAGTACGTTTTTCTCTTTTAACCTTAAATCCAGTCGCCTTTGGATGGTCTGGATTTAACGATCTGGTTATGCCTTTTACTTTTAACCCTGTATTTTTGTAGAATCTCGATCTGATTTGATTGGATTTGGATTTAGCTGACCTACTTGTGGAATTAGAGTTCTCTTGGGCTGTGTGAGTATTTTAATTTTCTTTTGGATTGATTGGAAGTTGAGAGTTGTTTTTTTTTTTTTTTTTTTTTTGTTTTTTTTTTTTTTTTTAGATGAGGACTGGTATAGTACACTGCGGGAACATGAGTTGGAGTTTGGCTGCTACTGTTGGTATGTTTTGTGCGGGTGATCCAAGTCGTTCAGTTAGCAGCCTAAATCCTAATAATTTGATAAATGGCCTGTGGACATCGATTCAAGTCGGACCAAACTATGGGACTTAGAAAAATTTCAACGGTTTTTGGGGCTTTAGGGGCCTAGAAGGGTTTGAAAAAGAATTTAGACATCTTTTGGGGCTTTAGGGCATAATTTTGCATCACCACCCTGATATCCCAGGTGTAAGTGAAGCCAATTAGTTTTCTTAAGAAACTTTGCCCCCACAAAAAACTACATGCAATCTTCATTCTTCCAAACCTTTACGATTCGACTAAGCAACCATAGTCCGAAATTTTGGTTGATGTGTTGGATGATGACATATTTACACACTTTTTTTTTTCTTTTCAAATTAGTATGAATTTATGAAAATAAATAGAAATTAGAAATGAATAACAATGCCGAGAACCCTCTTTGTAGCCCGTAGATCTTTCATCTTGAATGTCCTTGATAATTGAGTATTTAATATATCGATCTCAAACATGCTATGATTATCGATCAACATGTCATCAACATGAAAAATCAGGATAATGAAATTTTCATCACTCAGTGTCTTGAAATAGACACAATGATCATACTCATTCCTGTTAAACTTCTTAATCACCATGAAAGAATCAAACATTTTATACCATTGCCTAGGTGATTGTTTCATGACGTACAACAAGCTCTTTAACTATCAAACATTATTCTCTACCTCTTGTATTTCGCAACATTCTGGTTGTTTCATGTAAATCTGCTTTTCCAATTTCTCATGTGTGAATGCAGTCTTCACATCCATTGGCTCCAGCTCGAGTTCGTATTGGCAACCAAATGCCAACACAAATTTAATAGATACTTGTTTCATCACAAGTGCTAATATCTCAGTGAAATTGACGCATTCTCTCTAAGAATATCCATTCACTACCAACATTGCCTCGTATCTATCATATTTCTTCTTCAAGATACACTTGTACTCGATCGCTTTACAGCCAACGGGAAGCTCCACCAGCTCCCACATCTCATTTTTGTGCAAAGTCTATCTCATTATTCATTGCAGCTTCCATTTTTTTTTTTTTTTTTTTTTTCATCTATATTGTTAAGAGCTTCTTAAGAAGTAGACAGATCCCTTTCATCCGTAATGAGTGCAAATGCGACATTTGACTCATCCCCGTATCTCACCGGTAACGTGCGATCCCATGGCAGATTCCCTCTCACAGGTGGTTACTCCACCTGCTCATATACCTCAGTTGCGTCTCTATATCAGCCTGTCTCTTCTCTGTCTACTTGGATATTGTCCACAAGCAACTTTTTAGCTTCCTTGTGCTCATACAATCCGTACCCCTTCACACTATTACTATAGTCAATAAATATGTACTTTTTTACCATTTGGTCTATCTCATATCTCTCAACTGATGGTACATGAGAATAAGCATCCCAATCAAATACTCACAATCCTGAGTAGTTTACCAGCAGACCACTCCACATTTTCTCTAGATTTTACAATCAATAGCCGTAGAAGGGGACCGATTCACCAAGTAACAAGTCGTGTTAACAGCCTTAGTCCACAAGTCCTTGTCCAACTTAGAATTATTAATTATGCATCAGGCCCTCTCCAAGAGAGTTCGATTCATTCGCTTAGCTATATCGTTCTGTTTTGGTGTGTGGTACACTGTGTGATGCCTCACGATCCCTTTATCTTTGCAAAATTTATTAAATTCCCCAAAAGTGAATTCCCAACTATTTTTTGTCCTCAACACTTTCACCTTCTGTTATGACTATTTTTCTACCACCGTCTTCCATTGCTTGAAGTTGATAAAAACATCAAATTTATTTTTTATAAAATAAACTCACACTTTCCTGTAATAGTCATCAATAAATGACAAACCATAACAACCCTCCGCCAGAAACCACGGGCGACAGCCCCCATACATCAGAATGCACATAATTTAAAACCCATTTACATACACGTTTCCTATATTTAAAAGACAACTTTTACTATTTACCATATATACAATGCTCACATATATTGAAATTAATACTTTTAAAAACTTGAATCAAACAATGATCAGAAAGTACCTTCATGTCCTGCTCACTCATGTAACCTAAGCGTGCATGCCACATACGTGCAAATGTGTAATCTGTTATAGACGTTGCAGCTCCACGCTTTACAGACGTTACAAACCCTATTATTGACAGATTTAAAACATCAACAACACAAAGATGTGTAGATCATTCATTAATTTGCTGGCTACTAGATGAATGGTTAAAAAGTATGAGAAAAACAGTCCATACAATTCTAAAATTTCACGTCTCTTTCATTGTTAGCTCTGTTATTGGGACAAGTCATTGTATGTATAAAAAAGTTTAGGTGAACCATGAAATTAGCTAATAAGTTGAACTGTGAGATTATTTAGACTTGTTAGATATAAAAAATATTATTTTTGTTTGTTTTACCAATTTATCTATGTTGCTAAAGAAAATAGTGGAACGCACTGCATTTTTCTTTTCAATTGTTTTTGTTTAGGTGGAACATTCTAAAATGGCCAAGGTACATGGGGAAACTTAGGGAGCTGATTAGGTGCAGCCCTGCCCACACAAGTTACGGATTAACTTGATTTTTAAGCCTCAGGCCCACCAAGGAATTGTGCATATGACTGATGGGGTAGATGTTTCGACACGCATTACAGTGGGGCCCACACTACTCGACCTCATGAGAAGTTCCCATGAGCCCTACCACATAGAATCTTTTCCACACACACACACACACACACACATATATATATATATATATATATATATATATATAGAGAGAGAGAGAGAGAGAGAGAGAGAGAGAGAGAGAGAGAGAGAGAGAGAGAGATGCTCACACATAACTAGCTGGACCATTTAAATTGGACCAACTCACACATAACTAGTTGGACCATTTAAATTGGTCCAACTAGCTGTGTACTAAATGCCAAGGATTTTTTACTTTCATCGATGTATAATATGCACCACATGTGAGGATATGTGACATTGAGTCTTATATAAGTAGGATGACAATTATGTATTATAAATTCAATCCGTTCATCAAATAAGGCCCACTAATGAAATTTAATATATTAAAAATTAATAAATGGTCATCACCATTAGAGGAACACATGTAATTTAAATTTTAACCGTTAAAATAGATTTTTAAGAGTTCGCTCACTCACGACTAGTACGACGTCCCACAAACAGCCTAATTTGCAGGCTACTTAATGATATTAAATGTTGCCCAGATAATAGATATTTCATAAGAAAATGAGTTTTCCACTTGAGTAGCCCCATTATGGTGTTAATTGTTTAATCCACCCCAACCATCAAGTGTGGAACCACATTTTAACCCCAGGGTCCAAATATCGCCCCGGATATGGTTAAGGTAGACTACAGGATTGAACACAGTGTACATAGAAAGCACACCCTTCAAATTGTTTCTTATGATGTGGCCCGATTAAATCATGTATGGACCTACGTTTTGGGCCTCAAGCATAGATTTTTGTTTAGAATTTAATAGTTAGAGTGGATTTTACATGTTCATTACGGTGGGCCTAGTAGAAATCAATGGTGGATGTCTCTCTTTCAACAGTTTCCACTGGTATGGCCCACTTGAATAACAGATCAACCTGATTTTTTTCCACTAGGACAAGTATAGGGTTCCACATCTAATAGCCGGAGTAGATCTCACGTCCACATTACGGTCCTGGTGAAAAATAAAAGGAGCCTTCCGTCTGCCCAGAATGGAATCCGCGAAAATCTAGGGACTTTGAATCTTTGATTGTTGAGCATGTTTGGTGCTAAAAAACAGTACGTTAAGGTGGCTAAGTATTGTGAGCCCCACTATAATATATGTGTTACATCCATGCAGCCTATCCACTTGTTAATCTCATTTTAGGGCACAACCTCAAAAACTAGAAAGATACAAAGCTCAAATGGACCACACCACATAAAGTAACGGGGATTGAATGCTTACCATTGGAAATATTTTGGGTGCAATAGAAGTTTTGAATCAAACTGATATTTGTGTTTTCCCTTCATTCCCGGCTGTGTGACCTTATGAACAGGTTGAGTGGATGGAGGGAGTGGATATGCTTCACATACATTAAGGTGGGCCTCTTAGTTGGCCGTGGATTAGCAACTGACAGGTTGAGTAGCCAGACTCGCTACTGAAGTGACGTCACCAAGTTCCGTGGAGAGATAATTTTGATGTATGTTTGGCATCCACACCTTCCATCCACTTGGCGAGATAATTTTAGGGCAATATCCAAAGAATGAGTTAAATCCAAAGCTCCAGTGGACCCAACATAGAAAACGTGGAGATACTGACGCCCACCATTAAAAACTTCTAAAGGCCACAAAATTTTTAGATGAAGCTGATATTTGTGTTTTCTCTTATTTCATGTCTTTTTTAACTTTTGAACAGGTTGGATTTCAAATAAACATTATGGTGGGCCTTAGGATAGTTTCAACCTTGGAATACTCTCTCCACTATTTTCTGTGGTGGGTCCACTACAGATTTTCATATGCCTTATTCTTTTGCTCATGCCTTAAAATAATATCTCAAAATGGATGGACAGTGTAGATACAACGCATACAGCATAGTGGGCCCACATAACTTGGTGACGTCAGTTTGGCCAACTCGCTACTCAACCTGTCAGTATCTAATCCGCGTCCCAATTAAAACATCCGCTCTGCCTTCATTTTATGAGTGGCCCAGTGTAATGTACGAGTGAGATCCGCTGTAACCATCAGATGGGTAATATTTTGTTGGGTTTGGAGCCAAAAAATCATGCTAATGAAAACGATTGGGAGAGACGTCCGACCTTTCACATTTGGCTTTCGAAGTTCTTCGGCCAGGTGTGGCCCAGCTGTCAACTGTGGAATTATATGATACTCAGGCTGCTTATATATGACGCTTTATACACGCGCACTCAGAAATCATACATGTGCTGTACATTAATTCAAATATCCATATTCTCACACACATGTGACATATTTGTACATTTATCACACTTGTTTAAGATAGGACTACCTCATCAGGCAATCCTCACCATTTATATTCCATACATGTAAAATCAGGCACATATTTTCAATAGGTGGGCAGCACATGACATAATATATAAACCTATTTTTTAATCTCTTAACCATTCATTTATTATTATTATTATTATTATTATTATTATTATTACTACTACTACAGCTGTAGCCCATTGGATGAGCTCATAGGCTCGGCATCCAAGTGGATCGCTCCGATTTCACACTCCCATTGGATGAGCTCACAGCTGTTGCCAACCTTGTTCTCAAGGAATCTCTGCACGTTGGTTATTTCTGGAAAGGTATAGGCTCAGAGTATTGAAGTTTTGCTATTTACTATGATCTTTCTAATAAAATACAGCAAAGCCATTTCTGGTCATTGAAAAGGACCCAAATCCAACAGTTGATGTCCCAATGTGTTTTGCACATGACACAACGTCCATGTCTCTCAATTAATGTCTTCAAACCACTTCTTCTCTCAGCATGCAATGCACAGGCCATATCTTCTGGTTAGAGTAATTTTGAAAACATGGGCTATCTATAACTCTATCAAACGTGGACCACTTAGATACACCACCCTGCTGAGTATGCAACTGAGAGATGGCTCTATCAAATTCCTTGCTCGGATTGATACATCAGCCTACCAAATACAATATGGGTACATGGCTCCATCATATAGACATGTTCTACTAGTTCGACCATCGATTCCCATGCTAGTTTTGTATCGTTTAAAAAAATGGTTGTACCAAATCCTCTCCACGTGATTTACTGATGTGAAACCATCTAGATCATCTAAATTGTTGGTCCTATTGTAAATAGACATATATCTAAAATCACAGCAATCAAGCAATCCTACGCACATCCAACAGGAATCAAATGGATGTTTAAAAATAAAATAGTGAGTGGTCTAAATTCAAAGTGAAAAATCATACAGGTAATATTATCTTCTCAGTGCAAGTTTTTATAGATGCTACGCATAAAAATCTGGCCCCTAATCACGCAATACGAGCATAAAACCAACAATACAAACTCTTTGCAATCAGGTGAGAAGGAGAAATTAACATGGATAATAATAAGAGTAGGCGACTTCAAAATCCCAAGGCTATCTCCCATGATGCTGATAAGGATCTATACAACGATTTTTGGACTCTGATTTGGTAGCGATGCTGCCAGGACCGATGTTGATGCCTGTCGACGGTGTTTTATCCACACTGTCCGTCCATTTTTCCAACTCATTTTAAGGCATGAGCGCAAAAATGAGGCAAATCCAAATCTTAGTTGGACTACACCACAAGAAATAGTGGTGATTGAACACCCACTATTAAAAACTTCATGGGGTCACAAAAGCTTTGCATCAAGCTGATATTTGTGTTTATCCTTTCAACCAGGTCCATGTGATGTAATTTACAAGTTGGATGACAAATAAACATCACAGTAGGCTTAGAAAGTTTTTAATGGTGGGTGTTAAATCCTCGCTATTTCCTGTGGTGTGGGGGCAAACTATATATCTTTATCTCACTAGATTGGTGATAATAGGGTGAATAGCATTTACAAGTGGGCGAATAGTGTTTTACGACATGTGAATAACTCGTAGAATAATCTTACTTTGCAAAGAACCGGCCTCTGTATCTCTGCCCACATGATAATTGTCCAGATGACAGAGTTATTACTATCCAAATAGGAAGTGACTCAGATCGACTTGTTTGATCCTGAGTTGAGTCACAACTCAGCCGAAACTGGGTGAGTTCGACCAAGTCACTCTCTATTCTCAATACTAACCTATAGTGCTGAACCGGATCGGACTCAACCAAGTTCCAATCGATTGGGGCGAGTTTCATCTGAACGTTCCATTCCTGTGAGGCTGTTTTGTAATTTCCTTAAATTTATGTTTTTGAGTAAGTTATTTTGATTTAGGTCGGTTTAGTTTGTGGGCTTTTGGGCCCATCCTAAGGCAGTTATGGAATCACACCCAGCCATCAAGGTTGTGTGGCTAAATGGGGCCCACCAGGTTGCCCAACGGAGTATTTCAAATTTGGGACTGAAATTACTCCAGGCCCACTCACTTCACACGTGTTAATGAATCTTTCTGCACATCTGTCAGATAGGTTTCCATGCATCCAAAATCAGTAAACATGATCATCAGTGGGCCAAAACATGTGCACAGAATTTGAACCACATCATATGGATATGTCCTTACCGTATTGGGATTGCCTGATGAGTGGTTCAGATCTGACACACGAGTGCTTCTTTTCCACGTGCGAGATGACCACATCTTTGCTAGTGCAATTAGCACCACTAAGTGGGCCCATATAAATGCCCACTTGGCGCAGACCCTGTTGCAATAGGGCTAGAAACAAAGGTCCAAAGACCCGAGGGGTGCCAATTGCCTGACGGATCTGGTTTCAAGCCTTAAAAACAAGCCCCAAACCCCATCAGCCCTGATGGGTTGTGTTAACAGGTTGGCTTCGGATCCAGTCCCGTGGTATGTGTACTTGAGGTAACTGGGTCAGGTCTTGCCGGGTCTGGTTCCTTTTGGGGCCAGCCGTCGTTCTTGGAGATCCAAAACAGGATGTGATTGGGTTAAGTGCCCATTGGATCGACTATCTAGGTTTAGGATAAGTAAGAGAATGTACATGGTCGGGTCACAAATGGATGATTTATATTGCACAGGAAATTTTATAAAAAACTACCTTCTGAATATAGAACTTACATTCTGGTTCTTTCTTTCCTTTTTTTTAAAAATAAAAAAAAAAAAATTATTATTATTATTATTTTTTTCTTAAAAAAAAAAGTTTTCGATAAGCTATTTCATTAATTTAGTAATTATAATCGGAGCAAAGAGGTTGGAGGCTCATGTGGGCCCACCGTGATGTTTATGGGAAATCCACTCCAACCACCAGGTGATTCACCCCATGATAGACTCCGGGCTAAAAAATTAACTGCATCGTGATTCAAGTAGACCACACAACTGGAAACATTGCGTAAGGTAACACTCACCCTCCAAAAATTAGCTCCAAGTGGACCACATGATTGGAACTATTGTATAGAATTTCTTTATGAAAGCTACATGGACAGGTCCAATAGAGCTGGTTGGTAATAATTTAATTCAACATTAGTGTAGTATTTTGTGTAAAAACACTATACCCTACCACAAAGAGTCTCAGGTGGCCCATCAACCGGACGGGGAACACTAGGAAGGCCGGGCCTATTGATGGGGCCCACATTGGTGGTGCACTCTGTTACATTGGATGGGACAACATGTCCATTAATTGGGTCATCTGCCGCATCTGTATGCATATAACTCTCACTAAGGGCTATAAAATGGATAGATGAAAGTGGGCCTGAGCTAGTAGATGGTGCACCAGGGTCGTCATGATCGAATGGGCCAAGGAGACCATCAGAATCTGGTAATTTCCCATCAGAAGTACCGGCCCTCACTGCATCATGAAGGCTTCATTTTGAATGCCCAGATAACCTAAAACTGCAAAACCCAAAAAATTGGGGCGGCACCGAATATTATTGAATTAGATTGATTAAGGGGCTGGTCCAACAGGTCCAACTTTGCTGTGTGGACGCCCATTGGGAGGGATGTTTTTGCGAGTCCAGAAATGGGCTCAGCAAACCAGGGCAATAAGAATTGGGCCTGGTCACCTTTATTGGAGAAGAAGCCAGAGTTGTAGGCCCCATATAGGCTGGAAGACACACGGTCTGCTCCAGCAACGCTGGCAACAAGAGTGCAGCGGCCCAGAATCGTTTTCATAGTGGCCCTGGTAGCCGTCCATTGTAATAAACTAGATATTAGAAGTAAGTTGATAGCCACTTCGAGGGGGCCGAGTCCTCCTATTACTAATAATGAATAAACTTCTGGATAGATTTTCATTAGCAACAATAACTTAAATACATAACAAATAACTAACAGCCACTACTTGCTGACATGACAAATAACTAACAGCCACTACTTGCTGACATGACAAATAACTACTTGCTGACATGACAAATAACTAACAGCCACTACTTGCTGACATGACAAATAACTAACAGCCACTACTTGCTGACATGACAAATAACCTACAGCCCAATAACTAACAGCCCACTACTTTGCTGACATGACAAATAACCAACAGCCCACTACTTACAACACTTAACCAACAGGCCCATGACAATCCTTCCCCCATCAAAAGACCTTGCCCTCAAGGTCAGGGAAGTCTTTTTGCAGCTGTTGGAAGTCAACCCAGGAGGCATTATCGAGCCCAAGTCCTTTCCATTTGACAAGCAGTTCACTCACACCGCTTTTTTGCTTCTTCTTCATGCGCCGCATGCAAAATTTCTTCAGGCTCGGCTTATGCCCACCATCAACAAATTTCCACCTGGAGGAATTGTAGAGACCAGCACATTCCGAGCACCCAGCTTCTGTTTCAAACACGATACATGAAATACGGGATGAAGGAGGGAGGTTGATGGAAGATCCAAACGGTAAGTGACACTCCCAATCATCTCTAGGATCTGATAAGGACCATAAAATCGGGGAGAAAGCTTCAAATTGCGGTGCTGCACAACCGAATGTTGTTTGTATGGTTGGAGACGCAGGAAGACCCAGTCGCCTACTTCGAACTGCCGTTCAGTACGTTTTAAATCCGCAAAACGCTTCATCCTTTCTTGTGACATGTGTAGGTTCCCCCGCAAGAGGCGTAAAATCTCGTTCCGACGCAGCAGTGTGTCTTCCACAGACTGAACCGCCGCTGTTCCCGGCGAATGAGCCAATAATGGCGGCGGTGGGTATCCGTAAACTGCCTCGAATGGTGTAATTTTAGTAGAAGCATGAACATTCGTATTATACCACCACTCTGCAATAGGCAACCACCGAGACCAATCTCTTGGTTTATCTCCTAAAAACACCGTAAATAGTGCTCCACACACTTGTTAACAATCTCCGTTTGACCATCTGTTTGTGGATGATAAGCGGAAGAAAATTTGAGCTCAGTCCCCTGCAATTTGAACAATTCTTTCCAAAATAGGCTAGTGAAGACGGGATCCCTATCACTAACAATAGAACTCGGCATGCCATGGAGTTTGAAAATATTGGCAATAAAAATCGAGCAATTTTAGAAGTTGTAAGGGTGGGCAATTGGAAGGAAATGCGCATACTTACTAAGCCTCATCCACCACAACCAAAATCACACCGAAACCGTTAGAAAGAGGCGACCCTTCAATGAAGTCTAAGGAAATATCCGACCATACTTTTGAAGGAATAGGTAAAGGTTGGAGGAGTCCCGGGATGAAGATTTTCTCTTTTGTTGTGCTAGCAAACATCACACTCTCGAATGAACGTTTTGACATCCTCTTTCATACCCTTCCAGTAATAATTGGCCCTAGCTCGATGAAGAGTTTTATGAAGCCCCGAGTGACCTGCTTGAGGGCTCCCATGAACCAAATTAAGCAACTACTCCCTGATAGCAAGAGAGTCACTAATATACACCGCCCTTGTAAAACAACAAGCCATCCTTTAATTGATATTTAGAGACATCAAGGAGATGGTTTGAAAAATCAGAGATAAGTTTCTTTAATTTTGGATCCAAGGAGTAGGATACACGCAAATCTGAAAGCCAACTAGGAGAAGGAAAGGACAAGGCAGCCAGCTGGCTAGGTGCATCTTCAAATTTCCTGTATAGAGCATCTGCCACCAAATTGTCTTTTCCTTTCGGTATTCAACCACAAAATCAAATCCCAACAACTTAGTAAGCCATTTTTGTTGCATTGGAGTACCCACCTTCTGCTCAAGTAAGTACTTAAGACTTTGATGGTCTTTGTATTCGAAAGTCTGCCCCAACACATAACACCGCCATTTCTTCACTGCTAGTACTAAAGCCAAAGAAACTCCTTTTCATATGTGGAAAGGTGCAATGCTTTACCATGAATGGCCTGACTCATAAAGGCAATGGGCCTATCCTGTTGCATTAATACAGCACCTACACTATAACCAGAAGCATCACACTGAATAGTAAAGGGTTTAGTGAAGTCAGGAAGAATTAAAACAGGGGGGTTAGTCACAGCTTCTTTAAGGGCAGTGAAAGCATTTTTGGCAAAGAAGATTCCATTCAAAGGAATTTTTTTAAGTAGAGTAGTCAAGGGGCAAAGAAATAGATCCATATCCTTTTATGAATTTCCTATAATACCCCATAAGACCTAAGAAACCCCTTAAGGACTTAAGAGTGGAAGGAAAAGGCCAGTTTAACATGGATTCAATTTTTTTAGGGTCAGCTCGGACCCCATCTTTTGAGATTAAGTGACCCAAATATTCAATCTCAAGACACCCAAAAGCACACTTGGATTTGTTTGCAAAAAGATGATGTTGGTGTAAAATCTCCAGCACCGTGGCTAAATGGTGTCGATGTTCTTCCAAGTTGGTGCTATAGATAAGAATGTCATCAAAGAAAACTAAGATGAATTTTCTCAAGAAGGGTTTAAAAATATGATTCATGAGAGATTGAAAAGTAGCCGGGGCATTTGTCAACCCAAAGGGCATTACGAGAAACTCATAATGTCCTTCATGTGTACGAAATGCCGTTTTGGGACATCATCGATTAACACGAATTTGATGATACCCGGAACGTAAATCCAACTTGCTAAAAATAGATGCCCCATGCAATTCATCTAAGAGTTCATCAATAATAGGAATAGGAAATTTGGCCTTAATGGTTTCTTTATTTAAAGCACGATAGTCAACACAAAGACGCCAACTACCATCTTGTTTACGAACTAAAAGAACCGGAGAAGAAAAAGGACTATGGCTAAGACGAATAATACCTGAGGCAAGCATGTCATTAACAAGTTTTTCAATTTCAGATTTTTGAAAATAGGGATACCGATATGGACCAACACACACGGGTTTGGAATGAGGATGAAGGACAATATGGTGGTTGTGATCACAGTTTGGTGGAAGTCCAGTAGGTTCATGAAAAACATCCTGAAATTGTTCAAGTAAGCTTGTAAGAAGATGGTCAGTTTCAAGAGTAGAATTGCTGAATGGAGTAGGATTGAGAAGCTGAATTACCAAACCCCGCCTGTCTTGTTTCATAGCCTTACCAAACTGTGCCCCATCCATCATGGATACCTCGGTTGGAGTAATGCCCTGTAAAACATGCTTAAAATTCAAGAGAGTAAATTCCATACGTAACAGACAAAATCCCATAAAATAGGCCCCAAGGTACGAGAGCCATTGAACTCCTAATACAATATCACAGCCCACCCAATGTCAAAACATAAAAATCAGGCAAAAGTGTTTCCCCGCATTTGAAATTGAAGATCCGCACATTTGCCCGTCTTGAATAAAGTGTCACCATTTGCCACCCTAACCAAGAGTCCTGCTTTGTGGATTGTGACCGCAGATGCGCCCGTGTTGAATGGAGGGGTCCGAAAATTATGTGTACTCCCTGTATCAATGAGAATCACTACTTGCACAACCGTTGATATGGCCCAATGCGCATGGTTTTGGGCTTGGGGAACCCGAGCATGGATAGAAATCTCGGGAGCAGATTATGTATCATCTTCTACCCTTCCCAAGGGAACTTCTACTCCTTCTAGAAGTGGTGGTCTGTGAATGGTTTGTGGCTCGTCCTCCTCTGAGTCACCCATTCCATGATAAACAAACGGCCTGATTTGCATTTATGGCCCGGCCCCCATTTGTCATCACAATTGTAACAAAGTCCTTTTGCCCGTCGCTCCTTCATTTGTAATGGGGACAACGTTGGACCGGAACAATAGCCTTTGTATCCGAGGTGGTGTTAGTAATAAATGGGCGTGTGGGCGAGAGCTCACCTTTGAACTCACACCGAAGGCGCTTCTACATTTTCCTCGCATTTTTGCCATACCAAAAGCCATTATGAGGTTAGAGGGATTTAGCATACGAACCATGAACCGAATATCCTCCCGTAAGCCGCTCAAAAAACAACTGAGCTTAAATGGTTCTGCCAACCCTTTAAGCCGATTAGATAAGACCTCAAATTGTGACTTGTAAGCCTCCACAGTTGTAGTTTGTCGGAGTCGTGTAAGGGCCTCCATCGGATCGTCCAAAAGAGAAGGACCAAATCTGGTGAGTAAGGATTGAGAGAAGCCATCCCAACTAGTGATCCCACCTGAAGCCTCCAAATCCTGAAACCAAGTGAGAGCTTTTCCCTCCATATGAAAGGAAGCCAAAAGGACCCGATGATGAGGGTTAGTTTGATGATAATTAAAAAATTGAGTAGCGCGATAAATCCAACCATTAGGGTCGTCGCCATCGAATTTAGGAAAGTTGAGACGAATAGCCCTTGTTTGAATTCCACCATGCTCTTCAAATAAAGGATTTCCTTGCTGAGAGGATGACCCAATGTGAGAATCTTCCTTATTTTTTTCTTGCTGAATGACCAAGGTCTCCACATTAGTCACCACCAGTTGTAATTGCGCTGACAAGTTTTCCACGGCCTGTTGCAAAGCTTCTTAATTTTGGTGTTGAATTTCCTGTGTGTGCCGAACTGCAGCCAACGATTCAGCAAGGTGGGATAAGCGAGTATTGTGCCCTTCAGCCATGGACCGAACGGCTCTGATACCACTTGTATTAAACTAGATATTAGAAGTAAGTTGATAGCCACTTCGAGGGGGCCGAGTCCTCCTATTACTAATAATGAATAAACTTCTGGATAGATTTTCATTAGCAACAATAACTTAAATACATAACAAATAACTAACAGCCACTACTTGCTGACATGACAAATAACTAACAGCCACTACTTACTGACATGACAAATAACTAACAGCCACTACTTGCGGACATGACAAATAACTAACAGCCACTACTTGCTGACATGACAAATAGCCTACAGCCCAATAACTAACAGCCCACTACTTGTTGACATGACAAATAACCAACAGCCCATTACTTACAACACTTAACCAACAGGCCCATGACATCCATCCAGTTTAGGAGATATATTCAGGCCATGATCCAAAAAATAAGGCAGATCTAATTACCTTAAATGGACCACACCACGTAAAGAAGTGGATTGATGATGCCACTATTGAAACCTTCACAGGGATCACCACTATGTTTATTTGGCCCTTGGATATGATTCATTTTTGGGCTAAATCACTAAAATTATCTGGTAAAATGGATGGAAGGAGTGGATAAAATACATAAATCATGGCGAACCGCACAGAGTTTACTCAGTACGTAGGCAATCCGCTTCTTGACTTTCACCTCCAGCGGTAGAAATTTCGACCGTTGCAATGGGAGGCCGACTGTTGTGGGTTGTGGAGAATAAGATTGTTGGAAGCAGTGGAGGCATATGGTTCTCTCATCTGAGACTGAGAAGGGCATTCACATCCTCCTTTGCTATTGCTATCATTGCTCATTTCCCTATAGAGCACCCCAATAGCTAAAATTGGTAGTCAATCAAAGGGACCAGAATAGTCTAAAACACCTGTTTTATACAGCATGTAAAACACCCAAGCTTTTTGGGACCCACCATGGTTCATATGTGAAGTCCTTGCTGTGCATTGGGTTAACTAGAGTGCTTATTTTCACCATAAACATTGTGCCCAAAACTCCTTAAGTTCATGCAGAGCGGCTCTCATGAGTTTGTATTAGGTTGGTTTTTGTATATTCACTTTGTCCTTGTGATTTACTCCCGAACGAATTGGTTTTGATGAAAGATAAACACCATGGTGGCACCACATAGACCTACTGATTTTAGATCAATGTCATGGTTGGCGTCTCCGCTTATGATAGTTTGGTCCACTCGGGTTGTGTATCCAGCTGATTTTTGGCCCAAGGCTTGGAATCGTGGAGTGTTTCTGATGGATGGCATCATGGTGAACCAGAGGACTTAGATTGTTGCACATGCTATATAAAATAGGTGTTGTTGAGGATTCTGATGGGTTTTTTGACCCGTCGTCTACCGGTCATGAGCCTCGCTCGACCAGTCGTGGCACGACTCAAAGTCCAGCGACTGTGGACTATTTTTCTCCGGGGTGCTCGACCAGTCGAAGGAGGTGCTCGACCGGTCAAAGGTGGCTCTCGACCGGTCGTGGACTCGGTTCGACCAGTCGAGGTTACGCAGATTCGTTCCACGATTTTGCGCGGATTTCGTGTCGCAAGTCCTTTCGCAACTGGGATGCGGAAGGGAGTTTCCTAAAACTATAAATAGGAGTTCCTAGGATTTTCTAGGTACGACAAGAGGGTTTCCTAAAGCTTTACAAGAGATTTGCTAAAGGGTTTAGGGCTATCAAAGGTGAGAGAGAGAGAGAGAGAAAGAGAGAGAGGAAGCTTATAAAAGGGAGGTCCTGCTCGTGGATGTTATCTACTATGCAATCTATATCTCAACACTTTTATGTCATCGTAATCTATTAGATCTCTCCGTTTTCTCTATTTCTCTTATTGTTTATCCACTCCTGTGTGAGTGAAGAAGTTTGTAACGTTCTACTTCATAGTGGATTATTGATCTGGACGAGGTCCCGTGGTTTTTACCTCCTTGAGGGTTTTCCACGTAAAAATCTCTTGTGTGGTGTCTTAAGGAGTTGTATACCGAGGATGAGGACTTCAAGGATGCATGGGTGAGGTGTCATCCCAATGAACTACATGTGCAAGACGGTTTTCTTTTCAAAGGGAATCAACTATACATCCTCGAAAGTTCTCTAAGGGAGCAAATTATTCAAGAGCTACATGGAGGTGCCCTTGGTGGTCACCTTGATCGAGACAAGACACGGGCTATTGTTGATGAGCGATATTATTAGTCACAATAAGTACATGACGTAGGTAAAGTAGTGCAGTGCTGTCATGTTTGTTAGACCTCCAAGAGGTTGTCTCAAAATACAAGCCTCTACAGCCCGTTACCATTGCTTGATGGCCATTAGGAGGACTTATTTATGGACTTCGTGCTTGGTCCTACGCGAACACAACGCAGCATGGATTTGATGTTCACGGTGGTAGATCGTTTCTCAAATATAAAGCACTTTATCCCATGTAAGAATACACTCGATACAACACACGTGACGAATCTATTCTTCAGAAATGTTGTACGGCTATTCCCATGATTATTACTTTTAACCGTGACACAAAGTTTATTAGTCACTTCAGATAAATTTTGTGGAATCAGTTCAGTATGTAACTTTAGTTCGGTAGTGCCTGTACCCACAAACTGATGGGCGGACTAAAGTTGTGAATCGCACTTTGGAAAACCTCATTCGGTGTATTTCAAGTGACAAACCAAAGCAGTGGGTTTAGCCTTCTCATAAGTAGAGTTTGCATTTAACAACATGGTGAACGGCTCGACAAGGAAGTCCCAATTCTAGATTGTTTATGGGCGAGTGCCCCGTCACATACTTGACTTGGTCCCTTTGCCTAAGCTCTTGGGCATGAGTGTTACATTAGGACAGATGATGGACCAAATTATGGGCATTCATGCGAATGTGCGAGCCAAGTAACATACCTCAAATGACAAGTATAAGGAGCAACGACAAGTTATGTTCGAAGTGGGTGACCATGTTATAGTCCATCTACGCAAGGAGAAATTTCTAATAAGGACCTACAACAAGTTGAAGAACATGAAAATTGGACCAGTATAGATCAACGATAACACTTATGTTGTTGCTCTATCGGATGACATAGAGATCTTGTGTACTTTCAATGTTATGGACCTGACTGAGTATCATGAAGCAAAGCGGGATGAGAACTCAAGGTCGAGATCTTTTGAGGTGGAGGGGGTTGATATAGAGCAGGCCGTCGACACTTTCATGACAAAGATGGACCAGAGAAGGCCTAATTGGAGGCGGAGTTGATCAGGACCATCATAACCTTAAAACAGTCGTATCTCGCAAAACGGAATGAGTTTTTCGACATATTATATATGATTTTGGGGTAGGAGAAGCTACTATAGCCAACCAACTTGCTATTTCTAGTTTCTGATGTCGGATTTACGATATTCTATCATATTGAAGATCAAAAGTCTATTTTATCTTCGTTTTTACTAAAAATAATTAGTTTTAGTTTGATTATAACTTTTGATCCGTTGAGTTTTAGGAGCCGTGCCCAACATGAAAAGGGCTCAAAAAAATTAGGAGAATAATATGGTTAAGCCAAATTAGACACTTATTATTTTTGGACGAAAACCATGAAGCTTAGTAGGAATGATGACAGTCTATAAATAGTAAGTACCTATTTATAGTAAGTCACATTTTTTTGGGAGTTTGAGTTTAAAACTCCATCTTAGGATTGAACTCAATATTGAAAGGATTGTAATTTCGTTTTAAACAACAATCAATTTATTAAAATTTATTTCTATTTATTCCATGTGGATTTGAGAAAACTTTAACTGCTTAGTGTATGGTAGGAAGGATTGGGTGGGATGGGATTCAAAAAATCTAATTACTACATATGATAGGGATTGTCCCCTATTACTATGGTTCGGAAGATACGTTCTAGGGGGTTTGGTGCATAGTATTAGATGGGATTAGGTGGGATGGAATTGCATTTATTCTCGTGACAATTCCACTCATGTTAGCAAGTTGTGTAGGTCCAACCATGATGTGTGGGCTATATCCACACTGTCCACCTATTTTTCGAGATTATTTTAGAGCATGGGCCAAAAAATTAGGTAGATCTAAAGCTCAAGTGGACCCCACCATAGAAAGCAGCGAGGATTGAATACCTACTGTTGAAAACTTCTTTAAGGCCACAGAAGTTTTGAATCTACTTCATTTTTAGGCCCATACCATAAAATGAGGTTACAAAATAGATGAACAGTTTAGATATAACACATGTGTTATTCTCAATAGTTTCAGATGATGTTGGGTATATCCATTCAATGTACCACCTCATTATTACAAACATAGCATGAAATTAAGTGGTAACGGGGGACAATCCCCGTCACATGTAATAATGATATTTTTTAATCCCATTCCACCTAATCCTTCCCAGTACCATGCGCCAAAGGGACGCGGATTGCGTCCTACCCCCGCCCGGACGGTAATCCGTCCAAGCAGGGCTCTGTGGGGCCCACTGTGATGTAAGTGTTTTATCCACGCCGTTAAATGCTTTTTTAAGATAATTTTAATGTGTAAACCAAAAAATGAGGCAGGTCCAAGGCTTAAGATGACCACAAAATTGGGATTGAACGTCCACTGTTAAAAACTTCTTGGGAGCCTGAGAAGTTTCGGATGAAGCTGATATTTGTGTTTTCACTTCATCCACGTCTACGTGACCTTATGAATAGTTTGTATGGTTAAAAAACCATCATGATGGCCCTTAGAAAGGTTTCAACGGTGGGTGTCATTATCAGTGTAGGTTCCTCTGGTGTGGTCCACTGAAGCCTTGGACCTGCCTCAATTTTTAGTTAACTCATTAAAATTATCTTAAAAAAGCGTTTAACGGTGTGGATAAAACACTTACATCACGATAGGCCCCACAGAGCCCTGCCCGGACGGATTAGGGTATGACGCAATCCGCGTCCGCGCCAAAGACCCCTCAATGATCTGCGAAGTACGATGGAGGGCAGATTAGCCGACGTACCACGCACCAGTTATACATAGCTGGTGTGACGTCAGCAAACTTTGTGGGTCCGATCGTGAGATATGTGTTATATCCATTATATCCAAACCTTCCATCCATTTCGAGAGGTCGTATTAAGTCTTGAGAAAAAAAAATAAGGCAGATGTAACGATCAAATGGACCGCAATGAAAAAAACCGGTGAAGGATTGAATGTCTACCATCGAAACGATTAGACGTGGCGAATCTTCTTAACCGATTAAACGTGATAAGTGCATCAGACGTCAGCATTAGCTGTTCCCAAAGATGCCTCACGGATAGGCGAAGTACGATTGAGGCGGATTGGCTGACCTACCACGCGCTAGCTGTATAGCTGATGTACAGACGTCAGCAAGTTATGTGGGTCCCATCATGAGGTATGTGTTATATCCAAACCGTCCATCCATTTTGAGAGCTTTTATTAAGTTTTGAGAAAAAAAAAAAGAAGGCAGATATAAAGATCAAGTGAACCACAGTGAAAAAACCAGTAGGGGATTGAACGTCTACCATGGAAATCTCTTTTGGGGTTCACAGAAGTTTTGGATTAATATGAAAATTGTTTTTCCTCTTCATCCAGCTCTTTGTGATCTTATGAACATATTGCATGGAAAATAAACGCTATGGTGGGCCCTACGAAATTTTTAACAGTTAAAATCATGATCTCAGCTGCTATATGTGGTGTGGTCCAGTTGATATTTGGATATTATTCATATTTTAAATATACTCTAAAATGATCTCTAAAAATGGATGAACGGTGTGGATATAATAAACACATCATTGTGGGACCATGTAACTTTGATTTCTTTTGAACCATCCTAACCATTCGATGTGTGCCGAAAAAATAAATGGTTAAGAAAGATAATACAAGAAAGGCACATTAAACCAAAAAAAAAAGAAAAAAAAAGCCAAATATATATGCCAGAGCTAGGATGTTCCAATCATAGGGTGGATGCTATCCAGGGTGAGGTCCATTTCTATCAACGGTTTAGATTGCTGAATCACTGGTCTTGCTTGTACTAGCTGAAAGCCAAAGCATGCTGTATAAACTCTCTGCCACAGCCTTGTATCTTACCTCTATATATATGTGGGCGTGATTACGTTCACAAGCAGAGCTTAAAACGTGAGTTACGTGCGAAAAGGAAGAGAGAGAGAGAGAGAGAGAGAGAGAGAGAGAGAGAGAGAGAGAGAGAGAGAGAGAGAGAGAGAGAGAGAGTCAGTAGTTTGAAACGTGGGTTTGTCGATGGCACTCTTGCAAGGAGATGAGACCCATGAGGTGTTGAAAGCCCAAGCCCATGTATGGAGTCATATGTTTAACTTCATTAATTCCATGTCCCTCAAGTGTACCGTTCAACTTGGCATACCCGACGTAGTCTACAACCATGGTCATCCCATGACGCTCTCCGAGCTGGTGGCCGCACTTTCGATCACTCCCGCTAGAACGGCCCATGTGGGTCGCCTCATGCGTTTGATGGTCCACTCAGGGTTCTTCGCCATACAAAAAATCAACAATGATCAAGGAGGAGATGAAGAAGGGTATGTGCTGACACCTTCTTCTAGGCTCCTATTGAAGGACACAGCAACGTGCATTTCGCCGTTTTTGATGACGATGCTCGACCCTGTTCTAGTAACCCCATGGCATTTCTTGAGCACTTGGTTCGTAGGGGACGATCCATCGCCCTTCCATATTGCACACAAGGCGGGCATGTGGGATTGCATGTCCCAGAGCCCTGAGCTTAACAACTTCTTTAACGAAGCCATGGCTAGCGATGCTCGGCTAGCCATGAGCATTATTGTTAAAGAGTGTAGTTCGGTCTTCCAAGGGTTGCGGTCGTTGGTCGATGTTGGGGGTGGCACTGGAGCTTCTGCCAGGGCCATCGCCAACTCATTCCCACAAGTGAAGTGTACCGTGTTTGATCAACCACACGTGATTGCAAGCGTGCCAAATAGTAATGACATTGATATGGTTGGAGGGGACATGTTCGAGTCCATCCCTTCTGCAGATGCAGTTTTCCTCAAGGTATTTAGTATTCCTTACTGATCTTGACTGACGACTGTTAGTAGTGGGACCGCCACCATATATATTGGTGGGCCTTATATCTAACCATTTTTAGTTGGTATTACCTACGATTACAAACCCAATATGCACATGCAGGATGAGATTCTAGCTCACTTTCTGAGGAAGGAGTGGACAAAAGGAGATTTGGAATATTCAGTCTCCTTTGATTGAGTGTTTACAATAATCTGATTGGTTTGCTTTTTTACGTGGGGGCTTAAGAAACGTATGTCCCACCTAATGAACAGTTTAGATCAGTCAATTGGATTCTCTGATGCAACAAAAAGCCCCATATATAACTAATATTGCTCACTCTATAATCTATATACCGGTGGGGGAGATGATGGTGACTACAACCTATCCATGGGAAACGGATTGGCTATTCCCCCTGCCACCGGAACGGTGGCTGGTGGTCGGTGCTATGTGGGCCCCCACAATGATGTATGTTTTTCATCCATTACGTTCATCCATTTTTACATATCATTTTAGTATTTGAAACCAAAAATGAGAGGGATATAAATCTCAGGTGGACCACACCACAGGAAAACAATAGTGATTGGATATCCACCATTAAAATACTCCTAAGGCCCACTGTACTGTTTATTTGACATCCAATCTGTTGATTAGGTCATACAGACCCAGATTAAGGGGAAAAAAGAAGATCAGCTAGATCCAAATCTTTTATGGCCCCCAAAAAGTTTTTAATGATCAACGTTCATTCAACACTGTTTCCTGTAATGTGGTCCACTTGAGATTTGGATATAATCATTTTTGGTCTCATACCATAAAATGATCTAGAAAAATATATGGATGGAATGGATGAAAAAGATACATAATGTTGGGACCCACAGAGCACCGATCACCAGCCATTGGCTGGTGGCAGGCGGAGTAGCTAATCCGTTTCCCTATCCATGATCAAGTTCGCCAGATGGAAGGTGCAGATTTCAAAAGCGAAGACCACACATGCCAACTTTGAATGCCTAATGACCAAGCTAACACTTATAGCACTAGACCCTCTTTCTTCAAATCATCCCATCCATCCAAATCTTAAATTGTGGCCAACAACAAGTAATTAACCATCACGACAATGGACTGCAGTGGATTTTACACGACTGGAGTGACGAAGACTGCGTGAAAATACTGAGAAGGTGCAAGGAAGCGATATCTTCTAAAGAAGAGGGTGGGAAGGTGATTATACTAGACATGGTTGTGAACATGAACAAGGACGATTACAAGACGACGGAGATGCAGCTGTTATTTGATCTGATGTTGCTGGTTCTCCTCTGTGGGAAGGAGAGGGAGGAGCACGAATGGCGAAAGATGTTCATTGATGCTGGTTTCACTCACTACAAGATTACACCTGTCCTTGGTACGCGGTCCATTATTGAGGTCTATCCGTAATTATTTGATGGTTTGCAGTGTTTAGCTTTTTGCTAGTTTGAGTATTAATTCTAGAATAAGAACACCTTTGGATTTATCAAATGGTGTCTATGTATCGGGCTTGCAAGTGATGGTCATCTATGTTTGTGGACGTGTTTAATCCTAGTGTTATTTCTATGAAATAGAATTTGTGGTTAGGATTGTAGGGTGATTTTTTTTTTTTTTTTTTTTTTTTTTTTTTTTGAAATGGCCAATGTATGGTTAGGCACAGTCGATGAATAGTTCAGATTATCGTGATATTGTTGGATGTTAGTATGCTTCCAGTTAAAGGTTACAAGGGTGGCCTATGTTAACACTATGTTCATTTTATTTTATTTAAAGGAAGGTGGTAACACACCACCAGAAATTTTTTTGAAGGGTAGAAAAATTACAAAAGAAACCTCCGGTGGGCCCGTAACAGAAATAAATGGCCGCACCTATCATATGGCATTGCAGACCTAAAACCAATACAGTACATTACAGCTAAAGGGCACACATCAACCCCTAGAAAAAACTACTACCTGCACAAAGGACAGAAAAAAGGAAAGAAAAAAACAAATCCACCGACAAAAACCCAACCACAGGAGAAGACACTAGTGCCTCGCTCAGGAGCACTAGCTGATGCATGCCCCTAACAAATGAAAACATACAAAGTAACAAAAAGAAGATCACCATCTTCTTTAAGTAATCAAGACCTTAAATATATAAGGTGAGTTTTTGAGTCTGTTAAAAGTAAGTGAGAAAATTCAAATATTTTATTGCATGATAATCTAAGATTATTCGATTACATCACTTGTATAAATGACTAAAACCTTAAGGGGCATTTAGATTGTAAGTTGCTTAAGATAAGTTACTTATGCCACCTCTGTTTCATTTCTCCTTTGCATCTTCTCTCTCTCTCTCTCTCTCTCTCTCTCTCTCTCTCTCTCTCTATATATATATATATATATATATATATATATATATATGAAAATAAGGGTGTACCCACCCCCTTTTAAGGTGAGATTATTTCCTAAGGATACACGTAATTTAATAGAAGTGATTTTTTTTTTTTTTCTTTGGCAAAACCACAATCCGTAACCTGTACCCCTTCAACTTCAAAACAATATACGATATTCCATAGTAGGTGGTGGCATTGTATTTTTGAGAAGAAAATGAAAAAGAAACAAGAATGAAAAACAAAAGAAAACCAATTTCTTCCCTTCAGATCAAGCACCAGCACACATCTCCAAAAGAACTTAAAAAATTCAAATCATGCTTACAGGTAGAATATCCCATGAAGCTGCAGGCAAGCTCGTGGGATATTCTAAGTGATTAAGTACTTCTAAGTAAAAAATTTGGTTATAACTAATCATAAGCCAAACTAATCATAAACCAAACTTAGGCCCCGTTTGTTAAATCTGAAAGCTGAAGCCTGAATCTGAAATCTGAAGCCTGAATCTGAAATCTGAAGTCAAAAAACTTGTTTGGTAACTATGGCTGAAGTCTGAAAATTAAGTACTGAATTTGGAACAATCTGTTTGTTAACAAACACCTGAAATGTCTGAAATATGTTAATTTGACACATTTGCCCTTAGAATCAAGTGGGCTGTATTAAAGGAAATGGAATTTAGGGAAATTCCTACCATTGAAACCTACCTGATTCGACAGTGATGTTTGCATGCCATCCATATCGTTCATAACGTCATTCCTACTGGAATGAACTGAAAACACAAATATTAGCATAATTCAAAACTTCAGTGGCCCCACCAATATTTCGACTTTGGCTCACCTGCGTTCCCAGCGCAGGTACTTCCCCCGAAAGGCTTTCGTAGAGATCCACGTCCAGTCCAAGGGAAGCGGATTGCGTACTGAGTAAACTCTGTGGGGTTCACCATGATCTATGTAGATAATTTTATTACATGGGTCCAAAATTGAAGGATATCCAAAGCTCAAATGCACCACACCACATGAAACAGTGTGAATTGAACTTATACCGTTACAAAGTTCTTGAGTGTCACATGAGAATTGTATTAAGCTTATATTTGTTTTTTTTCCCTTCATCCATGTCTTTGTGATATTATTAACAGCTTGGATGACAAATAGACATCACTGTAGTAGGGCCTAGGAAGGTTTTAACGGTGGAAATTCTATTCCCAATGTTTCCTGTGGTATGATCCACTTGAGAGTTGGATATGCTTCAACTTTGGGTTCAACCCCTTAAATGAGCTGAAAAAACATATGGATGGTGTGGATAAACCACTTATTTTCAAGGTGGGCCTAACTGAGTCCACTCAGTACAATAAGAGTTACTGAGTTACTCAGTACGCAATCCGATTCCCAGTCCAAGACGGAAACGGATTGGCTACTCCCCCAGCCACCGTGGTCGATGCTCTGTTGGCCCTTCCATGATTTATGTGTTTCATCCATTCCGTTCATCCATTTTTACAGATCATTCTAGTGATTCAATCCAAAAATCAGAGGTATATAAATCTCAGGTGGACCACACCATAGGAAAACAATAATGATTGGATATGCATCATAAAAATCCTCCTAAGGCCCACTGTACTGTTTATTTGACATCCAATCTTTTTATTAGGTCATACAGGCCCATATGAAGGGAAAAAACAAAGATCAGCTTGATCCAAGACTTTTATAGTCCCCAAAAGGTTTTTAATGGTCGAAGCTATTCAACACTGTTTCCTGTAATGTGGCCCACTTGAGATTTAGATATATCTAATTTTTTGTCCCATACCATGAAATGATCTCAAAAAATAGATGGATGGTATGGATAAAACACGTACATCATGGTAGGGCCCACAGTGCATAGACCATCAGCCCCTGGTCGGTGGCAGTGGGAGTAGTTCCCGTCGCTTGTGTTTAACGAGAAATCATATTGCGTACTGAGTTGCTCAGTGGGCTATTATCGTACTGAGTAAACTCAGTTGGGCCCACTGTAAATTTATGTGGTTTATCCACACCTTCCATCCGTTTTTCCATCTAAGTTTAGGCGTTGAATCCAAAATTGAAGCTTATAGAAATCTCTAGTGGACCATTCCACAGGATACAGTCGAAATAATGATTTCCACCGTTGAAATATTTTCAGGCCCCACAGTGACGTTTAGTTTTCATCCAAACTGCTCATAAGACCAAAAAAACATGGATGAAGGGAAAAAAAAAATATAATCTTGATCCGAAACTTCTGTGGCCCCCAAGAATTTTTCAACGGTATAAATTCAATTCACACTCTTTCCTGTGGTGTGGTCTATTTTAGCCTTGAATATGCTTCATTTTTTAGTCAAGGCCCTAAAATTATATTTTAAAATGGTTGGACAGACTGGATAAAATATGTAAATCACGATGGACCCCACAGAGTTTACTCAGTACGCTTAACGTACTGAGTTACCCAGTACCCAATCCACTTCCGTTTAACGAGGACGCGGATTGCATACTACCCCCGCCCGTCCCTGGCTCCGAACCGGCAGTTCTGTGGGCAGGCCCACCGTGATGTATATGTACATCCAAACGGTCAATCCCTTTGCTCATATTATTTTAAGGTATGAACATAAAAATGAGGCAGATCCAACGCTCAAGTGGACCACACCAAATAATACTCTTGGTTGCATTAAAATGCACCAATTGCATTAAATGCTATAGTCATCTATGATGTGGTCCATTTGATCGTTGGATCTGACTCATTTTTGTTTTGATGCCTTAAAATAATATGAGAAAAGGGATAGAGGGTTTGGATGTACAAATACATCAAGGTGGGCCTGCCCACAGAACTGCCTGTTTGGAGCTAAGGACGGCAGGTAGTACGCAATCCGCATTTATTGTACAGACAGTTCAAAGAGATCAAAGTTACATGGGCCACTGTGATGTTTTTTTACCATCCAACCTATTCACCGGGTCATGTGGACGTGGATGAAGTGAAAACACAAATATTAGCTTGATCTGAAACTTCTCTAGCTCTTAAGAAGTTTTTAACGGTGGACGTTCAATCCCCACCTCATGGTCCAATTAATCATTGGACTTGCTTCTTTTATTGGATCACACTTTAAATTATCTGAAAAAGTTGATGGACGGTGTGGATCAAACACATAAATCATGGTGGGGCATAAAAAAGTTTCACATGTTAAAGGTTGATTTGCGCAAACTTGAAAAGGGTACTTTTGGAAGCGAAATATTTTTGTTTAACGAAAAATCACGGAGCGCATTTCATGTTCACCATTAAGCTAGACTCCTATCATGGAAAGAATTCAGTGAAAAACCACTTAGCGCTTTCCGTCTTCCGCGTTTATAACGCATTAACAAACACCACTAAACACGGAAATTTTTTCTCATTCCGTGTTAAGTGCTAAAATTCAGCGTTAACAAACACAGCCTTACTTTTCTGAAATAAGTACTTCTAACTAAAAAAAAAAAAGTTATAACTAATCATAAACCAAACTTACTTTTTTGAAATAAATTACTTATATTGCTGTAAGTAGAAAAAGTAACCTATTTGGTAGTATCCAAATGGGCCCTAAGTCGATTAGAAATTACTTGAAATAGTAAAATCTTCCTAGCTGACTAAATTTGTCAAAAATAGAAATGACAATAAAACTATACCAGGCATTCCTGATATTATCGCAAGCAACTTCTTTTTTTTTTTTTTTTTTTTTGTTTTTTAAAGATGAAAATCTTAAAACTAGTAATTTTGATGAATATAAAAATTGCAAAAAAAAAAAATAGTAATTTTTTTTTTTCTTTCTAAAATCTCGATTTTAATTTCGAAGACATGCATTTTCTTGCAAAATGGACTTTTTCGACTGACATAGCAGGTTGGTTGACCTTGAATGCACCATTACATAAAGATCGATAGGTCATGCGCATTGTGATGATACTCGAATAAAAGTTATGGTTGTTTTACAGAATTTTAGGGATCTAGAAATCCCTAAAAAACTGCTCTTGCTTATAGGAGCCATCAACATTGAGTTTAAACCATCTCTCACGGTCAGAATCTACTTCACACAAATTGCCTCTTTCTTTCTCGGATGGGCCACATGGGCCACCGGAACACCCAAAATTTGAATGAAGAGGGAGGGAGCAATCCTGAGCCATCAACATTGAGCCTCCTATAGCTCTTAACCTGCCTTTGGTTATAATTAAGGATGACTCCAAGAGGGGTTCAAGCTTTTGTCTTCAAACCGAACCATGTTGTGTTCAGCCCACCCATCCCATAGGATGAGCAACGGCAAAAGACCCCAAAGCACGAAGAATTGCATCAACTATCTCACAAGAGAGAACAATGCAATAAGAGTAAATAAATCCTCATACTAATTAATCTAAATTCATCATTATCTTTCATAACTTCTAATCTTTAATATCAATTTCAACCAAATATTGAAAATGATAAAATACCCTTTAATTTTATTGAAAGCATATACGTCTTTAGAAATCGAGTATGATCACTTAATCAAATGATGTTTGAATTGCCTGGTCATTTGCTCATTGGAAAATTAATTTAACAAGCTTTCAAAAGAACTAGTTTCCCATCGTTTTGCACACCATTGATCATATCCTAAAAGTGAGTAAACCAAAATAGTAATTAAAACATTAACTCAGCCTAAATAACAAAGGAGTAGGAGAAAATTTAACTAAAAGAAACTACAACCACAAGACTCCTCATGTGGGGTCTAAGAAGGTGGGCCACTCTTCACACGATCTCGATCATGGTCATCTATGCATAAAAACCGACAAATACATGATTCCCTGAAAATCTGGATAGTTAAGTTGTTTGATTGCAGGCAGTATGAAAGCAGTAACGGAGATTGACTTCGCCCAAATGCTGCCTGTATCAAGGAAGGCTTATGGATTAGGTTCATAACCATTCATTGCAATCGGCATGGATATAAAAAGTTTGAGGTAATGCTAGTTATTTGTGTGTAACTACAATGCGCCTGTGTATTAACTGTTATACTTGTTGTAAAACAGATGCCTTAAATCTTACTGCACCGCTCGACTAGTTGAAGGTCCCTTCGACTGGTCAAAGACAGTTCGACTTAAAGTTCAACAACAAGGTATTAAGGATTTTCGGGACGCTCGACCAGTTGAAGGGGTCCTTCGACCAGTACCGCATCGATTAGACCATGAGACTATCGATGCCTGTACCGCGTCAAACCACTGACAGAGACCATGAGACGACAATACTGAATATTGAATGGTCGTGATCAATGCTGGCTAAATTACTGGGTCCAAGAAGATCATCAAACCCGAATTCAACAGCCTAGGATGTCATGGGTCAGGCCCTACATTTCCCCAAACACATGTTACAACTACTCGTGAGCATGGTTTTTTGACTCAGATGGACTCATTCAATCCTAAGTTGAGTCATGACTCGACCAAGTCGGGTTGACTCAGACGAGGACCATGTCATCCTCTCTTCTCAAAATACTAAACCATGGTGCTGAACAGGAGATCGGACTTAACCAAGTTCCAATCAACTGAGGCGAGAGTTGCATACCATCCACGCCTCTTGAGGCCGTTTGTAATTTCCTTAGTTTTATGCGCTGAGTCAAGTTATTTTGATTTAAGTTGGTTTTAGTTTGTGGGCTTGTGACCCATCCTAACCTAGTTGTGGTATCAGATCCTGCCATCCAAGTTGTGTGGCTCAATGGGGCCCACTAGGTTGCCCACTGCAACATTTCAAATTTGGGCCTGAAATTATTCCAGGCCCACTCACATCACACGTGTTGATGAATCTATATGCAACGTCAGCAAGATAGATTTCCATACATCAGTGGACCCAAACATGTACACAGAATTGGAACGATTTATCATATTGATTTGAGTCTTTACCATATTAGAATTGACTAACGAGCGGCTCTGATCTGACACACGGGTGCTTCATTTCCAAGTGTGAGATGATGGCATCCTTGCTAGTGCAATTAGCAACACTAAGTGGGCCCATGTCAATGCCCTTATTTGACTCAAGACTCTGTTGGAAGAGGGCTAGAAATAAAGGTCCAAAGACGCGAGGGGTGCCTATGCATGGCCTAATGGCTGGTTTTGAGTCCTGAAAACAAACCCCGAACCCCATCAGCACTGGTACTGGGTTGTCCCAACCGGTCGGGTTTGGATTGGGTCCTATGGTATGTGTACTTGGGCTAACTGGGTTGGGTCTTGCCAGGTCTGGGTCCAGGATCTGATTGGGTTAAGTTCCTATCAAGTCTTACCTTGTAGGATTTACATGGTCGGGCCACTCATGGATGGTTTATGTTGCACCGGAAATTTTACAAAAACTATCTACTTAAGGTAGAACTTATATGTTGGCTCCTTTTATAAAATTGTTTTCAATAAGCTATCTCATTGATTTAGTAATTAACATAGGAGGAAAGGGGAGGGGTTAAGGGATCAGGTGGGCCCCACCGTGATGTTAATGTGAAATCCACTCCAACCATCAGGTGATTCACCCCGTATTAGGCTCACACGACTAGAAAAAGAATGTATGAGGTTATACTCACAATCTGAAAATTAACTCCATCCATGATTCAAATGGATCATATGATTGGAAACAATATATAGGATTTCTTTGTGAAGGCTACATGGAGGGGTCCAATGGAGCACTTTGTTATATTTGGTAGGAGCAACATGGCCATTAATTAGGTCACATGCAACGTTTGTTTCCAAGTCGGTAATGCATATCAATCCCACTAAGGGCCCGTTTGGACGGGTGGATTGGAAGGGATTGGATGGTATTGGAAGGGATTGGAAGTCAAATCCTGAGATTTGCAGGGCGTGCCAAACAGACCGGGTGATCTGATCCTGGGATATAGCAATCCCATGGATTTTAAGACGATTCACTGACAACACCATCATTGCCCTTAAATCCCATCCAATCCATCTTAATCGGTTCAAATTTGCAGGGACGTGTTTGGTTCGGGGGATTGGAAGGAATGAGAAGGTTCAATCCCGGGATTGGCCGGGCATGCCAAACAGACTCGATAAAGCAATCCAGGGATATAGCAATCCCATGGATCTTAAGACAATCCACTGACAACACCATCATTACCTTGAAATCCGTGTCATCCACCCTAATACCATTCAATCCCTTCAAATCCACCCGTCCAAACGGGCCCTTAGGGTTTTAAAATGGATAGAGGAAAGTGGGCCCGAGAGAGTAGTGGATGGCGTACCAGGGTTGTCGTCATCAAATGGGCTCCGAGACCATCAGAATCCAGAAATTTCCCATCGGAAGCAACAGACCCAGTGCGTTATCAAAGGTGTTATTTGAATATTCTAGATAGAATAGGCCCAGTACCCAAAACTGCAAAACTGAAAAGATTGAATTAGATTGATTAAAGTGCTTGTCCAACGGGTCCACCATTGCTGTGTGGACGCCCACAAGGACCTTTTTGCTAATCCATAATTGGGCTAACCAAATCACGCCCAGAAGAAATGGGTCTTGTCACCCCATTGGAGTAGAAGCCAGAGTTTCAAGCCCCACAAGAAGGCCAGACGCCCGGAAGACACCCGGCCTGACTCCAGCAACGCTGGCAACAATGGCAAGAGACCCAGAATGATATTCCGTAGTGGGCCTGACAGCAGGACTAGACCCGGCAGTAAATGGATGCGGTTTACGTGGTACACAAAACCGACGGTGTGTTAACGGGGCAAATTTCTGGTCTCACCATTATGTATGTATTATATCCACACCGTCCATCCATTTTGAGAGCTTATTTTAGGCCATGATTCAAAAAATGAGGCAGATCTAAAACTTAAATGAACCACACTGTAGAAAGAAGTAGGACAATGATGTCCACTGTTAAAACCTTCCTCTGGCTCACCATTATGTTTATCTTACATCCAACCTGCTGATAATGTCACACAGACATGGATGAAGGCAAAACATAAAGATCAGCATGATCCAAAACTTCTGTGGCCCTTAAGAAGATTTCAATGGTAGGCATTCAATCCTCTTTGCTTTCTTTCATGTGGCCTAATTGAATTTTGAATCTGCCATAATTTTGGGTTCGTACCTAAAATGATCATGAAAAATGGATGGACGGTGTGGATATAACAAATACATCATGTTGGGGCTACATAACTTTGGCACGTCAACACATCAACGGGTCCCAACGCCAGGGGAGCGGATGAGGTGTTACTCGGGTAATAATGTATTGGTTGTTACGTTACTTTGGGCCCACCTTCTTGATATGTTATATATATATATATATATATATATATATATATATATATATATATATATATATATATATATATAAGGAGGCATGGTCACCTACGCACCTATGCACATGTGCACCTTTGTACACGTGTCTTGGGTGTGGAATCCGAACGGTCCATGAGATGCGGAATCCCATGAAATCTCAGGGTGTAGAAATGAGAAATTCAATACAAGGGAAGAACCTGTTTGCATTTTCATTGCCCACCGAAGTTTTGGTTCAAAGTAAAAATTGGTACCAGGAAGTTTCATGAAGTTCTGCTTCATGTGGACACTTCAGATTTTCGAGACTCATCAGATATGATTAGTTCTCAAAAAAGTTGGTATGTAGTCCGTACAAACTGGTTTGCGGGTGAGCGTTCCTCTATTTGTATAAGTCAAACCACAGACATTCTCAATTTAACGTGGAAAAGCCTTCACTTTTATAAAACATACTTCATGCCATCAAACTAAAGACCCAAACATTTCAATGATAAAATATGGATTTTTTAGATTTTTCTAATGATATCAAAAGCTGGGCCCGATACCATCAAGCTGTCATCGACCAAATTTATTAATTTCCAGATTTAAGACATCAACAACAAATCTGATATGACCAAAAAGCTGGTGCTATTCAAATGAACATAACAGGTCAATCCAAGGACTTTTCCCTGTTGGATGGCCATCTATTTTAAGCTTCCTTTAGGAAAGTCATCAAAATATGCCAAATTTTAGCCCATTGCTTATAGTGGGGCATTTCTTGGCTTCTTTCTATACCGTACACATGCCTCAAGATTGCAAGGGTGCAATTTTGTGTGCTTCTTGGACATTTTGATGAAAGAACCACACCCAACTTCCATGCTTTGCATCTGCCCTTCAATGCGGCAATTGATGCTGGCATCTTTGAAATTGCAAACGATGGCAATCAGAACCTCGTGAATAAATGTAAACCACTAGAATGGCAAAAGGTAAACTAGAAATGGTCAGTAGACAAAAAAAATGCCCCATTTCGTATCTTCTGTACTGCCTAATAGTAGAGGAGCTTGTATATGTGAGGAATAATGTATCATACCTCATCATGGTTGTAAGACTTGTATGAATCCGATGCGGACTCATCTGAGTTGACTTGCTACCAATAACCCCTAATCCGAAGTAGATTGCCATGGAAAGCTTTTATCCAATGCAGATTGCCAGCAGAAGCCTTTAGAAGAACTTCTTACCTTATGAAGTTGGTGGGGTTTTGAACTGCAGAATCATACGGAGCTGGATCTAAGATAGCAATCCAAGAGCACCAAGCAAATACAAGAGAACATAAAGATTTAGTATAGAAAACCCTTTTGGGAAAAAACTATGGCACAAAGCTACAGAAATCCACTATGATGTTGCTGGACTTCAAGGTGAACTTTCTTCGACTAGTCGAATTTTTCCAGAACTTTTCAGATTTAACACATCTGTTAACAACAGAAGTTAGGTGGGGCCCACTGTGATGTTAGTAAAAATTCTACCAGATCCATCCATTTTTACAGATCACATTAGGACATGGGTAATTTGATAAATTGCCAAATTTCAAACATTTTTCCTAAATAGAAAATTTCGAATTTAATACTAAATTTTTTGACTGTATCCTAAACAGTATACATGCCCCAAGTTCCGAGCGTGCAATTTTGGGTTCTTCATGAGCATTGTGACCAAAGAACAACACCAATTAAAGTTCCATAACTTTGCATCTGTCTGCTATCCTGATTATGATTTAGGGTCAGTCTGGGACAATCTTTAATGAATTTGGGATTTTCATCCAAATCCAAGCTTTGACAAGTGTCCTACTCCACCCCATTGACTGATTTTGGATGCGGCATTGGTTGAAGTTGAACTCTATGGAGTTGAAAGACCACTTGCATTTTATTGTTATGTTCGTAGCTTTGGTTTCATTGGGAGCTTCTAATCATCCTCCAACGCAGCAACTGATGTTGGTATTTTTGAAATTCAGATTTTCTGCAGGAGTGCTAGCTTCCAATGATATGTATCAAGATCAGATTCAGTAGTTACTAATAGCAATGAAGTTTGAACACCAATGAAGAAGTACTGTATATTGTTATATTCATCAATAGTCACATGGGAAAATGAAAAAAGAAAAAAGAAGAAAATAGTCTTAAATAGGGAATTTGGATCCCCCGCCCCCTTTTGTTTTTGTTGGACTATGGCCACTGTACATTTATGTTGGAGAAGTGCATTTAAGGGTCCAGATTTCGCACTGCAGGGGATAATTTGAAGGTGGGCTGGCTGAGGCTGGTGCGCTCAGCTTGGGTTTTAGCTGTTGTTACTGGCTGTTCACGTACCGAATCGTATGTAACATCAATGGCATCTGCAGATTATTATTATTATTATTATTTTAAATCTCATTACAGTTTCTTCTTCTTCCTCATCGTCACCACTTCTTCTTCTTCTAATTTATTCATTTGATTGGGAATAATATTGGTTGTTTCGCCTTTCTATACTATCCTCTTTTATTTATTTATCTTTATGTTTGTTTCAAAAAATGCTCCTATGCTCTTAAAGCACTGTTAATTAGTGCTCCTAGTTGCATCAGTTTACTTGGGTAGTCCGATTGATCTGAATTGTCCATCTAGGCCAGAACACATTCCAATGCAAGAATCTCATTATTGTTCATATGATCAAATATGTCATTGGTTTGCTCATATGATCCTAGCAAATAGATGTATCAAGTTGGTTACCAGACCCATTTTTAGTGTGAATGGTCTTGACTGTCCATATTGAAGCTATTGATCGGATGGTTATATATATTTGTTGAATAAGTGTGATACTTGCATGGTAATTAAACCATGAAATGTGCATGGGCCTAATTTAGAAGGTGGTGGACCATCATGAAATATCGTCTAGCACAAAATTCAAGCCAAATTTAAAAGTGCAAAATTCAAGCCAAAACCGGTGGTTTAAATTCCAAGGCCAAAATTAGTTCGTTACTGTCACAAGGTGGCGGGCACATGTATAACTTACATGCTGGCTCCTTTTTAAAAAAATTTACAGAAAAAAAAAAAAAAAAAAAAAAAAAAAAACAACAACATCTATCTACTTAATGTAGAACTTACATGCTGGCTCCTTTTTTAAAAATATTTTCAATAAGCTATCTCATTGATTTAGTAATTAACATGGGAGGAAAGGGATGGGGTTAAGGTCTCAGGTAGGCCCCACCGTGATGTTAATGTGAAATCCACTCCAACCATCAGGTGATTCACCCCATACCAGGCTCTGGGTTGAAAATCTAGCCCATCATCATTCAAGTCGACAACAAGACTAGGATGTATTAGGTAACACTCACCCTCCAAAAATTAACTCCATCCATGATTCGAGTGGATCACATAATTGGAAACAATATATAGGATTTCTTTGTGAAAGCTAAATGAAGGGGTTCAATGGAGCACTTTGTTATATTTGAATGGAATAACATGGCCACTAATGAGGTGATCATCTGCAACATTTGTTTCTAAGTGTGTATGCATATCAATCCCACTAAGGGTTTTAAAATGGATAGATGAAAGTGGGCCCGAGAGAGTAGTGGATGGCGTACCACGGTTGTCGTCATCAAATGGGCTCCGAGACCATCAGAATCCAGAAATTTCTCATCGGACGCAACAGACCCAGTGCATTATCAAAGGTGTTATTTGAAAACTCTAGATAGAATAGGCCCAGTACCCATAACTGCAAAACTGAAAAGAGTGAATTAGATTGATTAAAGTGCTAGTCCAACGGGTCCACCATTGTTGTGTGGACCGTGGACGTACACCCACAAGGACCTTTTTGCTAATCCATAAATGGGCTAACCAAACCAGGCCCAGAAGAAATGGGTCTTGTCACCCCATTGGAGTAGAAGCCAGAGTTTCAGGCCCCACAAGAAGGCCAGACGCCCGGAAGACACCCGGCCTGACTCCAGCAACAACGCTGGCGACAATGGCAAGAGACCAAGAATGATATTCCGTAGTGGGCCTGAGAGCCGGGTTTGACCCGGCAGTAAATGAATGCGGTTTGCGTGGTCCACAAAACCCAGTGTGTGTAGACGTGGAAAATTTTTGGTCTCACCATTATGTATGTATTATATCCACACCGTCCATCCATTTTGAGAGATCATTTTAGGCCATGATTCAAAAAATGAGGCAGTTCTAAACCTTAAATGAACCACACCATAGAAAGTAGGACGATGATGTCCACTGTTAAAACCTTCCTCTGGCTCACCATTATGTTTATTTTCCATCCAACCTGCTGATAATGTCACACAGACATGGATGAAGGTAAAACAGAAGATCAGCATGATCCAAAACTTCCGTGGCCCTTAAGAAGATTTCAATGGCAGGCATTCAATCCTCATCGCTTTCTTTTGTGTGGTCTAATTGAGTTTTGGATCTGCCATATTTTTAGGCTCATAACTCGAAAAATGGTTGGATCGGTGTGGATATAACAAATACATCATGTTCATGTTGGGGCTACATAACTTTGGCATGTCAACACATTAACAGATCCTAGCGTGACGGGAGCGGATGAGGTGTTACTCGGGTAATAATTTAGTGGGTGTCACCTTAACTGTGAGCTGATGCGTTATATATCCATTCCCTCCATATGTTTTTCAAGCCTATTTTATGAGGTAATAAAAAAATAATAATAAGAAAAGTACTTCAATCACATAATTAAGTCCAATCACAAACATTTTCAATTTAACCTAAAAAAACCTTTGCACGAAAAAACCCAACATCGATGGATTGTGAATGTCATCAAATATATTTCATGTCATCGAACTAAACATTAAAACATTTCAATGACAAAATATGAATTTTTCCAATGGCATCGAACAAGTATCAAAAGCTTGCTTGATACCATTAAGATGTCATCGACAAACTTTTTAATTTTCAGATTTGAAACATCAACAACAAATCCGATATGACCAAAAAGCTGGTGTTACTCAAATGATCATAACAGGTCAATCAGAGGAGTTTCCCTTGTTGGATGGCCATCTGTTTCAAACTTCCTTTGGGACAGTCATCAAAATATGCCAAAATTTAGCCCGTTGCCTACGGTGGGGCATTTCTTGGCTGCTTTCTATACCGTACACATGCCTCAAGATTGAAAGGGTGTAATTTTGTGTGCTTCTTGGACATCTCGATGAAAGAACCACACCCAACTTCCATGCTTTGCATCTGCCCTCCAATACTGTAATTGATGCTGGCATTTTTGATATTGCAAACAATGGCAAATCAGGACCTAGATTGGAAAAAGGTAAACTAGAAATGGTCACTAGACCAAAAAATGCCCCATTTCGTATCTTCTGTACTGCCTATTAGTAGAGGAGCTTGCATATGTGAGGAAGAATATATCATACCTCATCATGGTTGTAAGACTCGTATGAATCTGATGCGGACTCATTTGAGTTGACTTGCTACCAGTAACCCCTAATCCGAAGTAGATTGCCATGGAAAGCTTTTATCCAGTGCAGATTGCCAGATTGCCAGCCAAAGCCTTTAGAAGAACTTCCTACCCCATGAAGTTAGGTGGGGCCCACTGTGATGTTGGTAAGAAATCTACCAGATCCATCCATTTTTCCAGATCTAGTTGGGACATGAGCAATTTGATAAATTGCCAAAATTTAGACATTTTTTCTAAATAGAAAATTTTGAATTTAATACTAAATGTTTTGACTCTATGGAGCGTGCAATTTTGGGTTCTTCATGAGCATTGTGACCAAAGAACCAAGACAAAGTTCCATAGCTTTGCATCTGTCTGCTATCCTGATTGATTTGGGGTCAGTCTGAGACAGTCTTTAATGAATTTGGGATTTTCATCCAAATCCAAGCTTTGACATGTGTCCTACTCCACCCCATTGACTAATTTGGCTGCGGCATTGGTTGAAGTTGGACTCTATGGAGTTGAAAGACCACTTACATTTTACTGTTATATATGTTTGTAGCTTTAGTTTCATCGGAAGCTTTTAATCATCCTCGGACGCAGCAACTGATGTTGGTATTTTTGAAATTCAGATTTTCTGCTGGAGTGCTAGCTTCCAGTGATGTGTATCAAGATCAGATTCAGTAACAAATATTAGCAATGAAGTTTCAACACCAATGAAAAAGTACTATATATTGTTATATTCATCAATCATCACATAGGAAATTGAAAAAAGAAAAAAGAAAAAAATAGTCTTTAATAGGGAATTTGGATCCCCCACCCCCTTTTGTTTTTGTTGGGCTATGGCCACTGTACATATGTTGGAGAAGTGCATTTAAGGGTCCAGATTTCGCACCATAGGGATAATTTGAAGGTGGGCTGGCTGAGGCTGGTGCGCTCTGCCTGGGTTTTAGCTGTTGTTACTGGTTGTTCATGTACCTAATCGTATGTAACATCAGTGGCATCTGCAGATTATTATTATTTTAATTCTCATTACAGTTTCTTCTTCTTTCTCATCGTCACCACCTCTTCTTCTAATTTATTCATTTGATTGAGAATAAAATCTGTTGTTTCGCCTTTCTATACTATCCTCTTTTATTTATTTATTTTTATGTTTGTTTCAAAAAATGCTCCCGTGCTCTTAAAGCACTGTTAGTGCTCGTCGTAGGACACCAAAATCGTCATTTAGGAACGGTTTAAAACCGTTCCTAACGTCTAAACCTGAGGCATTGCAGAAAAACAGGAACGGTTCAGAACCGTTTTGGGTACCGTTTTAAATTTTAGGGACGGTACTTCAGGAACGGTTTGAAACCGTTCTGTTTCCAACGGTCAGATTTTGGGAACAATTTTAAACCCTGCTTCTCTCTTTAAAAAAAAAAAAAAACCTAGAGAAACTTCATTGATGGAGATCCAATGATAACATCTATTGCATCCTTTTGCTGAAGCATATACATCTAAACCTCAACGGTAAGATTACTCTATTTACAAAATATAAAAAAAGAAAAAGCAGCAATGACCATCCCAATACCAAAATTACAAATTTGAAGAAATTCCCAAAAAATTCATTAAATAAGAATTACAAAGAGGGGCCCAAGCATTCATCCCAACCCAATCAATCCTTTTTTAGGAGATTTTGAAGCTTCCTCAGACTTTGCTATCTCAAAGAGATTTGTATCAGTTTTCAGTCTGAAACTCGCCCTGCAAGACTTATAGAAAGAAACTAAGTATGACATAATAACATCATTTGCAATAAACACCAACAGTGAAAACGTATGCTTGGTTTTTGGTTTTTGATACAGGAGTTTCTAGATTTCATGTATCAAGGCCATCAATAATAAATCAAAAAGTGCATCAAAGAATAAACTAAATTGAAAATAAACATAGTTGAAATGAAAAGAATCTGCCTCCAACAAATGAACAAGATACCTGAAGGATAAGGGCGTAGTTTTGCTTGTATGTGCTTTTTCCTAAAGTCAGTCTGTGGTTGTGGATTAAACTGCACCTTTTTGTTGACAAAATCTAGCTTGTGAAATCAAAGAATAAGAGTTATAATGCAGTTCATAATTTGAACTGAAGCTAATAATAGTTCTTAGCCATACTTCGTAATAGTTGCTAAATAAAAATGTCAGAACAATTAGCTTCGATCAAAAAATGCCCATTGATTTTTCTTTAATAGAAAAAAGCAAAATGAGTTGAGCATTGATGATATAAAGATGTAACTGCCCATTGATTTCTTTCCTTAATAGAAAAAAGCAAAACGAGTTGAGCATTGATGATATAAAGATATAACTCTCATCCTCTTCAGCCTGCACAACAATGATCACTAGGAACAGTTCCACATGAAAGGACAAAAGATATGCATAATCTTGTTGGCAGAAGAAGCAGTAGAGTTCAGATAAAGTAGTTCAAGACAACAGTTGAATCACTGTACCAATGCAAGTCCAGATTGAACTACTTTCAAGCCAACTACACATACTCAAGCATTGTCCACAACCCCAACTATCACATTTTCTAAAGACCGCCTTCAATGATGTTAAAGGAGCGAAGCTGAAACTCCAATGAATATCTAGATCTAACAAATCTAACAATAATAAGAACGCTACAATCTCCATGCATCATCAATGGATATCGACAATGTCATGCTTTCAAATTTTCAAAGATATTTGTGCATCTTTTATCAGGCCCTGAGCAAATACCTAATTTTTGTTATCAAACATAAGAGCCAATGCAGGCACATCAACTGAGTTTCATTATGCAGCAGAAGAAATGATCACAGCTACTTCATTTGCTGAAGATTAGATAGTGGACCACGCAACTGATAGATATTAGTTTATGATTCAAAAGATAATAATAAAAGCCAGCCAACAAAAGTCAATTTCTTGTAGTGATGTGTATAACCCAATAGATGATAGATTGCAAAGGATTCATTCTTCTCTGATCAATGCTATCCAAATGAGATGCAACAGCAAGCGGATCATTGATTTTCTTATCATAAAAATCTGACAGTTGCTAGAGTAACTCCTGAAAAGTAATCTCCAGGAAGAAAGTGTCATTATTGATACATATATATATATATATATATATATATATATATATATATATATATATATATATATATATATATATCCCTTTTTTTTCATAGGTAAAGAATTTCATTGCTAAGAGGAAAAAACAAATAGAGACAGGCAGCTACAACCATAAAAAAGAGTGTCATTACTCGTACATATTCTTGAAAGATTAAAGTTACAAGTCATAATAGAAAACCATTTGACACATGAACAAGTAAGAGACTTACCTTCGAGCGTGTTGGACAGAAACCAGCATCAGTTTCTGCAACCACAACGAAGATTATTGAAGGATGCTTTTAAGAAAGAAAAAGGACTAAAGAAAAATGTGTAACACAAACCAAAGCAAAAATGAGTTTTCTTAACAAAAAAAAAAAAAAAAAAAAAAAAAAACACTTTACCCACAAAACATTCAACTCTATAGCAACACCTCTTCAATACTTGGGCTTTATCCACCTTTCGACTTGGTTCCATAAAAGGAAGCCTTCCCTGCAGTAACCCACAAAGCAACCCATTAATTAAAGGGGGGAATTAGAAACAAACTAATAGATGTTATATACTAAAATATGGTATCAATCATGCAAACGCTCATTGGGATACAAGTAGATGAACTTTGATGATTAAGGCTTCTTTAACTTCAGTCCTAACAATTCCACCTGTAGAATATGACATTATCCTCCCTCCTGATTTGAGGCCTTGTAAGGATTGATCCAACTACTTGTATGAAGTGCTTCACATGCTCCAAATCCACCTGTAGAATATGAACAACCAAAAATTAATATCACAAAATGTTTGAGTAAGGCATAACATTTTTAGAGCACTTCAATTAATGCAACAATTCTTTGCAGGCATAGAACAATTCTATCAAATGTGATACAACACTTCTTTGACAACAAGCAAATTCTCACAAAAAAAATGACAAACAAGCATGACTCTAGCAAACATAGAAACCCACTTCCCTGAATCTTTCTTCCAACAGGAGGCTGATTTTGGCGCTTCCTTGAAACAATCTCATTGTTTATCATCTCAATCTGTCAAACTCACCAATCTCATTGTTTAACAAAGAACACTTGACGTCAAGCGCTTTCCGGATTCCGCATTAAGTAAAAATTTTCAGTGTTAACAGAACAGGCCCTAATACAATCAGTAGAAACTAGAAAATGTTCAAGACAGAATCAATCACAAAGAACAAACAGAGTAATAGGTTAAGAAAATAAAAAATAAAAAAGCTAAGACTTACATGATTCTGAAAAGAGACTGTTTGATCACAAATGCACACAATGAAAAGACTGATCTTACTAGAGTTTTAACTTACTAAAAGTATCTATTCACAATTGTGACTGTGAGGATCAAGGTCGTCGGATTTGTTTAAGGGCCCCAAATGCAAAGCTTGTTGTGGTTATCCCTTTGAAATTGAATTCCTTTGGCTCTATCATGGCTTCCTTATAAGCAATTTTGCAAACATCATTCTCATTCTAGCCTTATTTATATGATATGGTCTGATCAATTCCACATTGATGGAAAAGATAGAAAAGGTCAAGGAAAATTGCCAATCTAAAATCTACGTACAGTTTCCAACATTCCATCATTCAAGAATGCATTGGCTTGGCAAATGAAATCAAATATCTATGCAATCACGCTCTCCGTACACAAGCTGATTCTTAAGACTTCTCTTTGTTCTAAACAATGATAGCATGTATTACAATGCAATGAATTTTAAAATAGGAGAAATGCTAAATATTAGGCTAAATGAAGTGAAAAGGGAACACAATAAGCTTGAATCACACATATCCAAATGCTATTTAACAGCTACTGTTGAAAGACATTGACCCTAGGAAACTATTGTTCATCACTAGCAAAATATGGGTCATCGACTCATTGTTTCCTCAATAAAAGTTTCTTTTGCTGTATTGTACAAGAGACAAGTAACATTTGTGCCTTCATATAATGTTGTATAAACACAGAATAAAGAAGAAGAAAAGTAAACACATTCAGTAGTCTGTGTACTGTTTACCAATTCATCAAATCCAATAGAGGATTAATTCAATAGATAGCATCCAAATTCCATTTATTTTTCAACTAATTCATCAACTTCAAGTATACCATGAATTAAAAAGAAAGAAAGTATACCAAAATCATGCCAGTTCCAGATGTGCAATTTTGGTGTAGTGACCCTTCACCATTTCCTGAAAATAGGAGTAAAGCAAGCAAAGAATTCTAGTTAATGTAATGGAACTAGCTTCACAACTATTGATTGCTCCAAACATTAACAAAAGGCATATACTGCACCTATGCATCATGTTTATCAAAATATCCCAAATATCACAAATCATATAAGATTCCAAACAATTTAGAATCGATCAATCGCTGTGAAATGCCAAGTTATTTACCCAAGGCGCACACGATCCATATAGAGCAAATGTCTTGAATGTCTGTTGATATTTGATATTTGATAGTGGTGGTGCAACTAAAGTGAATTCAGTATCATTTCATATTTGATAGTGGTGGTGCAACTAAAGCAAATTTGGCCAATGAAGGAATTATGTCAAAGATACACCAAATCATGCTCCAACAAAGAGAATGAGAATGAAGAACATGCATGTAACGATAAGGACTGATTATAAAAGATGAAACAAATGTGTATAGAGGTAGAGATGTTGGTTTATCCAGCAAAACAATGCTATCATTGCCTCAAGTAATTAATGAGGTGCACTGGTTTGAGCACAATATTTTTCGCATCACTTTTCAATTCTAATGGTAAGATATGCGTGATTTTGAAGACGGGGGAAGCAGTGAGAACACAATCTCATAGGAAATTCCAGATATGTTAAAACTAAAAGAATGTGAACATTGACGTCCATATTAGATTCATTAGATCAAGAAAAGAGGTGAAGTCTCTATTGAATTTAGGTGCTTGGTAACGAGAAATAATATAAATTAAGGGGAATGGAATTCTTAGTACAAAAAGCAGGACGATATGTGACTGACTTGGACAAAGCTGGAACAGCAGAGTTAACACCATTTAGAACCAGGGCAAACACAATATTTAGCCTGGCAGAAATGGGTTTTTTTTTTTTCTGAAAAATGATTGAAGTGAAATTTTAATGGGAAACTGAAATTTTTATTAAAGAAAAGAAAGTCAGGTCTAGATTTAATTCATCAAGGTGTTTTTGGAGTTATAAAAGGTTATAAACATTTTCCTAATTTAATTGAATTGGAATCCATTGCAGAGTTGATTCTTAATTGAATTGGAATCCAAAAAAATAGCACATTGAATAGATAGCTTCCAAGTTTTCAATATTTGGTAGTTCTTTAAGCGACTTAATAGCCATACAAGTAGTAGTATCCTATTTCGGTTAATGGTTAGCATTCAGTAAATTGGTCAGTTAAACAGCAAGAGCAACATCTTTTTTTTCTTTTCTTTTTTAAATGGTTTTACTCATTTTTTGAGGAAAAGCTAGGACATGCAAAGAATAGTTCTACTCTCCCAACATGAGCCAAGGTGTAAGATCCATGCATTAAATCACATGGGGCCCACCTTAGATGTGTGTAGCCTGAAATTAAGGACAATTTGGCCAATGGGAGGGCCACACTTGTACAAAAACTAGATGGTTGATATAATTGGACCAGCCTAATTTTTTGGCCACAAAACATTCATGGTCTGAGTGGAAAATAAAAATAAATAAATTTTTTGCCATTCATTTGTTCTATAAAATGTGGCCCACGTGAAATGAAATCCTCCAGATTTTTTAGCTCATGAATCTACTCCTTGTTGTCCACCTGATGAATGGTCAGGATCTTGTATATGTGCGCCACAATCGCTGTGTGGTTGGTGTGCACATGGACGGAGTGTTAGACGTGTTGGTCTTAGCAAAACTCGTGTAGTGGGTAATCGATCTGGTTTGGCCTAAAAATATAGCCCATTGAAGTAAATGGGTTGTTCTTGGGTTGAACCCTACCCTACCGGGACCACCCATATGGGTTTAAATGGGCTGGGTCAGGTCACCCAATCCAACCAAGCTAGACCTATCACAACCATCCAAATAGAGTTTCACAAATTACAAAATAACAGACATAAATGAACCCAAATTTCCCAAAAGCATCCACAGGTATTTCACATCATAATATCTTACCATTTAACAAGTAATGGTGTAAACACCACAACAATCAATCATCAAAAGCAAGTCAGTGAAGAGTGAAAGCCATACATACCAAACAAAAGATAAAAAGAAAACAGAATTAAAAAATAAAAAATAAATAAAAAAATCCACAAACCTTGCAGCAAGAAGTGATGAAACGCACTCATATCTTTATCAACAATTCCATCAAACACCATGCGTGCACTCCCGATTACCTTGTTCTTCATGAACATATCAACCAATCTGACGGCTACAAATGGGTTCGAGCTAAGCCCAGACTTCACTGCCACACCAGAAATTTTTTTTAGCATGGACATATAAACATTAAATTTATCCCCACTTCTTTTGCAAGTGCAAGCAACTCCTCTGCCAAAATCTACCAAGTTCTTCCTAGACTCTCACCTTCTCTCTCATCTAGAAGCAAAAATTTTAAGACAATCTTTAGAAATGCAAGAAACATCAAAATCAAATTTCAAATATGGATAAAAAATTTGGTGTAGTGATCACCAATGTCCAGGACTTGCCTAAGACACATCGTCTTCACGGTCGTTTTCTGTGTGTGCCCATGTTGGGCACATGCAATCAGCATCGAATTCCATGCACCAAGATTTCTGTCAGGCATTTGATCGATCATGCGATAAGATTCCTCAACAATGCCACACTTTGAATACAAAGAAATCAAAGAACTACCCACGAAGCTTGATGAATTGAAGCTCGTCTTCAAGCAAAGACACGAATCACACTCGAGTAAGTAAAATCGTTAACAGCCAAATCAGCAGCCAATGCCCGTTTAAACAGCCTCAGAGCCTCCTCATCTTTGCCGAACTGAGCATATCCATATATCATTCCACTCCAAGAAACCACATTCCTGTCAGACATTTCATCGAACATCCGCCGAGCATCCCGAATTTCCCCACATTTTGCATACATATCAACCAACTAACTGCCGACAAAGACATCCAAATCGAACCAGTCTTCAATGCTAGGGAATGTACCGATCAGCCGCACAAAGTGCTTGACAGGATTGCGCATACATATCAACCAATGAACTGCCCGACATCGGGGAAGGAGAAGGGAAAATGACTGAGAAGGACACAGCTCTATGCTGATGCCCGACGTCGATTTATCTGATTGCATTCCACGACCTCTTTCTACATGCGTGAGACGTCGAGCATCTTCAAATCCAACAGTCGAGATCCTCTCTCCCTCTACAAACATATGGAGAGAGAGAAAGGGAATGAGTAGAGGGAGAGAAACCCTAGTTTACAGTGGCAATCCATCTGCGACATCGGATTTTGGTGCAAGCAGCCATGGATGGCCCTTAGACTCACACCGAAACTCAGATTTGCCATTGCTTACAGTGGCAATCCGCATCTTCCCCTGCTTGTTGACCACCATTAATGGCGATCCCATCCTCGAAATCAGATTAAACAAAAAAAAAAAAAAAAACTCTGTGATGGTGGTGACTGGACTGCAGCGGCTAGGGTTATCCAAGCCTGTGATGAAGCAGACGTGGCTGCCTAGCCTCTTATGAGAGAGAGAGAGAGAGAGAGAGAGTGTGTGTTTGGGTGTGGCTGCAGTTGAAAATAGGATTTTGGGTTTTGAAGCATGCGGTCTCGCGGAATGAAATATTTTGCGCTAATTAAGCTATAAAATCGTTCCCCATTCTGGCTGCAGGTACGGTTTTCATCGGGAACAATTCCTAAACCAAAATCATAGCCGTTCCTGATCAATAATTTTGGTGGTGTAGTTGCATTAGTTTACTTGGGTAGTCCGATTGATCTGAATTGTTCATCTAGGCCAGAACACATTCCAATGCAAGAATCTCATTATTGTTCATATGATCAAATATGTCATTGGTTTGCCCATATGATCCTAGCAAATAGATGTATCAAGTTGGTTACTGGACCCATTTTTCGTGTGAATGGTCTTGACTGTCCATATTGAAGCTATTGATCGAATGGTTATATATATTTGTTGAATAAGTGTGATACTTGCATGGTAATTAAACCATGAAACGTGCAGTGGGCCTAATTTAGAAGGTGGTGGCACATCATGAAATATCGTCTAGCACAAAATTCAAGCCAAATTTAAAAGTGCAAAATTCAAGCCAAAACGGGTGGTTTAAATTCCAAGGCCAAAATTAGTTCGTTACTGTCATAAGGTGGTCGGCACATGTATAGGTGGGCCTCATTACAGATATTATTCAATTCCACAATCAAGTCAGTCAACTCATCAAGTTCCAAAGAGGGCCCATCATGTAATATGCGTCTGGCACAAAATTCAAGCCAAATTCAGGTGTGCAAGGCTACTTAAAGCAATGGGTGGCCAACAATCTCACACACCAAGTGTGATTCCACTCAAAACCTATGTGAACATTTGAGTCGTGGAAAAGGTGGGCCCAGTCATGAAATATCATTTGGCGCAGTATTCAAGCTGAATTCAGATTTTTGCAAGACCACTTAAAATTAGTAACTGGTGGCGAACAATCTCTCAACTTGCCAAACTATGGGAAGTGTCTCACTCGATCCATACGTGACTTTTCCCAAAAATTAAACCGTTGCAATTATTATGTGGGTCGCTTCCATACATTGAATATGGAGCATCACTCATTAGGTGGGTCACTTTCTTATATTGAATATATATAGACCATCTACTGATCTTACTATATGTTTCTTACAGGTGTGCGTTCACATTAATGAGTAGAGAAGCTACCACATATAAAATAGAAATATTTATTATTATTATATTTTTGGAGAAAGGTGGAAGCATACCACCTGTAATTTTATTGATACTTGAAAACTCTATACATAAAAGGGAAAACACTGGCCAATCCCCTCCTTAAATTCTAATTACTAAGCTTTCTATTACAACTCTTATAAAAAGTACTAACAACACAAAAAAAAAAAAAAAAAAAAAGAAAAAAAAAAAAAAAAAGAAGAGGAAGAGAAGAAACCACCGTAAAGCTTTCACAACTAGGTAGCAAACAATTATTCATCATTCATGACTTGCGTTTCCAACTAACTTCTTCAATCTAACATCTTGCAAAGCGGCACTTGAACAGAAGACTTTCTTTCATCTCATCAAAGAAATGGTAATAGGCAATCCTCTAAGCTTTCTTGAGCACTAAAACACCACAGAAGGCCCAAAACCCCACGGCAAATCCTGGTCCCAAGGCAGAGTAAAACCAAACCATTTCATGCGCTTCATCATCTTTTTTTACATCACCACCAATAGGCATTGGACTTTGATAAGTCTCATTACTATCACACTTACCTGTAAGAGGAGGTCCATAGAGATCATTGTTCCCCATATAAATAGAAGGATCCTGAAGTGTCTGTAGCTGATTTCCCGATGAAATTTTTCCTGACAAGTTGTTATTCGACAAGTTCAAGTAACTAAGAAAAATTAAATTGGACATGCTTGGAGGAATTGTGCTCGAAAGTTGATTTTTAGAGAAATCAAGAGACTAGCAATGCTAATCTACTAATTTTGTAGGGGATCTTTCTGGTCAAATGATTTCTGGATAAGTTTAAGACTCGCAATCCCAAAAGACTTGTGAGTCCTTCAGGGATCTCTCTAAATAAGTTATTACTTGAAAGGTCCAAGCATGTAACTAGTGAAATTGTTCTAGTGTATTCAAGCATTAGCCCTTTCACTGACACAAGCAGGTTTTCCTTGTAATAAGATCTTGTTCCATTCACAAGAAAGTGTTTTGTCTTCTGCTCATTTTTCATGGCGGCAGGATTCCGAAGACTTTCGGGAATTGAACCAGATAGCAATTTTGTGCCAAATCAAGGACCTGAAGAGAAGATATGTTTAGCAATTGAGGTGGGATGTTGCCAGTAAACATATTGGATCATAAATTCAGAATTCTTTGCCAATCCAAGTGGGAATATGACCTGAGAAATTGTTCTGTCCAAGGTGAGTCTCCAAATGAGTACAATTCTTCAAAGATGAAAGGGCTTTTCCAGATAGGCTATTGTTGCTCAAGTGCAATGTTTGAAGTTGATGTAATAGACCCAAAGATATGGGAATTCTTCTTGATAAATGGTTTTTCACTACACCAAAATCGTCATTTAGGAACGGTTGTAAACCGTTCCTAAATGAGATAAATAGGAACGGTTCAAAACCGTTTTGGGTACCGTTTAAAATTTCAGAAATGGAATTTTAGGAACGGTTTTAAACCGTTCTAGTGCCAACAGTCATATTTTATGAACAAAATTTTAAAAACGGTTTTAAACCTTCTTAACATTGTCAATGGTCAGATTTTTTTAACTGAAGGCTCGATAAAAGATACAAGTGGTTCCAAAAGATCTAACAGCAAGTATTAACTCCAGGCGTTTCAACTTCACTCGCGTCGGTGCACCTACTTGCCTCTACACGTGCCATCGTGTCATAAGTTAGAGAGATTCAAACCATTCATAATGAAATTCATACCTTCTAGATTTCAAGTCCCATAGATAGACGGATCCACTCATATATTGGTCATACTAGTTAAAAGAGAAATGTTTAATTATATAATAATGATTTAATGATCCAAATTCATTTCAATTTTATGAAAGACAATCATTAAATTGGATTCGTAATATGAACGGTTTAGATCTTGTAGACGTATCTAATGGGGCATGCATTGACCAAGTGTTCATGGAAAGTACGTACACCTGAGTGCATTTGGTACTCCTTTTCCTTTATATCCAACCAGTAAAGTAGGTTCAAAACTCCTTTCTTGCCAAATCATTTTGTTTTCACCCAACGCTTTTGACGTGAGCTCCTTTCAATGGAGGTATGCAGATTACACTTCTTAGAGTGCACCTTTGAAAGAAGGTTTAACCATCTGAGTTTCTACCAGTTCCACAATCCATGTTGAGAAGAGCAATCTCTCGAAGAGCTTGATCCAAGATCCGCCTGGTACACTTTTGAGTATCTGGTAGGGGTTTGCGATCCCCGATCTTTGAAATTGAACATAATTATAATGAGAAAAGTACGCTCATTAAAAAATTCTGTATTATAGATTAAAGACATCATTCAAACATGATGTTCACCTGATGGTAGTGCAAGGCCACCATCCACAATTCCCCTATAAACACGGTATTGAAAGTCCCAATTAAACAAAGAAATGAATTATCTCTGATCAGTTTCAGCAAAAACCAAAATCTGCAATGGACTTTTTTTTCTTCTTTTTTTTTTATAGTTTTTTTTTTTTTTTTTAACATCATTTCGGGCCGGCCCTGACAAAAAGATTCGGGCCTGACCTATCATTTAGAGCTCAACCAAAATACTTACAAAAAGCCCCACCTGCAATCAAACCCGTGTAAGCGATCCTAAACCGACTTTGTCAAGAAAAATGATACCTCGAACCTGACGAGGGAGATCAACTTGATTCGTGAAAGAAGCTTGATTCTGAGAAGCACTACCTAAGCGGGCCATAAAATCTACCGGCGAGTTTCCTTCCCTAAGGACGTGCACCACTCTTGCATTACCCCTCCTCCTGAGCTAGTTGACCCTCCGTAACCACATCTGCCATTTCCAACCTGGCTGAGCCGCTCCATTGAGTAGGTCGACAACCAGACGCGAATCTGTCTCAATAATGATATTGCTAAGACCCCTCTGTAACCCGATGTTCAGCCCATCATATACCGCACGAATCTCTGCAACAGTGTTAGTACCAAAACCGTAGCCAGATGAAAAGGCAAAGATGAACTCACCTCGCGGCCCTCTACAAATTCCCCCTCCACCCGAACTACTCGGGTTTCCTCTTGCAGACCCGTCAACATTTACTTTAACCCATCCAGACAACGGTCTCTCCCACTTGATGAGAAAAGGGTGGTCACCACTTGTTCTATGGATCGGTGCACTTTGAATTGGGCATAAAGGCCTAATCCCACTATTAAGACTGTTACTATCAGAAAGGACGGCCGCCCACCATTTGATCTTTGTCACCACACGAACAGAGCAGGCTCTCCTCCCTTCAAAAACTGCACCATTTCGAGCTTTCCACAGCTCCCAAATAATCATACAGGGAATTAACCTCAAATCTATCGCACTGCGTTGCATAGAGTCGACAACCGCCCACCATTGAGAAAGTCTTGCCTCTGTCGACATTGCAGGCATGACGGTGATGCCCAGCCAGCCACCAATAGCCGACCAAACTGATTTCGCCAAAATACTGTTAACGAACAGATGTAAAGCAGATTCGATGGCAAAATTTTGGGTGGCCCTACTATTGCAACAAACGCACCTGGATGCGAGGTGGACACCTCGAGATTGCACAGCACAATCGACGGGGACTGCATCTTGAATCACCTTCCAAACGAGAAGAGAAACTTTGGGAGGGAGCTTCGTATGCCACACCCACCTAGACCAGCTCCGACTTGGGTTGGGGGCCCTGGACAACGACCAACCTGATTTAACAGAGAAATTCCCTGATGGCGTTAACGGCCAAAATGGAGCATCCAAGTCCTCTGAGGTACTGAATCCAGACTGAAACACATGGTCAATAACCTGCTGTGGAAGAAAGAGGAGAGCGGCTGACGGGGGAAGTGGCCCAAAGGGGCCAAGCACCTGGCGAACTTGAAGTTCCTGCAGCCCAACCGGCACCTCTGTATCAGCTAGATGGACAAGAGGGCCCAGCCCCGTCCAATTCACCCTCCAAAAATTACAATTACCTGCGCCTATTCGCCATTGGACATGAGATTCCACCGTAGGAATAACGTCCCTAATACGTTTCCACAATGGAGAAGACAGCCGGCTTGATAAAGCTAACCCACCTGGCAAGTCATGGATATGGTACTTAGCCGTCATAAAGGATTTCCAGATATTTTCCTCCTCGCCAAATTTAATAGTCCAAGCCATTTTAAGGCGAAACGCCTTCATAATGTCAGCAAGCTTCCTTATCCCAATTCCCCCCTCCTCTTTAGGCGTGGTCAACAACTTCCAAGCCTTCCAGTGATACTTCTGTTTTCCTTCAGACCAACCCCAAAGAAATTCGCCATGTGCCTCTCAATATCCTTGAGCACCTGAACATGAATATGGACCGCCGCCATTGAATGCACCGGGATACTTGAGAGGATGTTCTTGATGAGGACCACCACGATCTGCAATGGACTTCAAAATAGAAAGACATACTCAATTCAATGAAGTCAGTCAAGCAGATGAAGAGCTCCACAATGTGATGGCCTTTTATGTACATAACTAACAAGCTGTTTGGCATCATAAAATTTCGAGTATGAACAATAAAGTAAATGGAGCGATACACAACCAAACAGTAAAATACAATGGCAGATCAATTCCCTGAACGTAAGTATAGCACATAAAACCCATTTGATTAATTGTAATAAGCATAACAGTTAATATCTCAGACTTGATATGTTCAGCTAGAGGTAAGTTCAGCTAATTTGATGACTGGCAATGATATGTTCTCTCTCTTTCTCTCTCTAGTTAAATTGCAGGCTGCAGCCTTACCATTTACCTGTAGAGTCTGTTTTACTCTGGTCCAGCTGAGGGGCCTGCCAACATTAACTCTCTTCCTCAGGGTCCACCAAACCAAATGATTTCTTTCCAGTTAGAAGATACAGATTTAGGGATACCTGTCAACATCTCTGACTTGCATGCTCCATGTTTTGGCATAGTCCTGGATGAGTTGAAACACATCCACTTCCATCTTTACAAGGTCCTGAAAAATCTGAATCCCTTTCAGCCCAAATGCACAACAACATTGCCTTCAAAAGAGATTTCCAAAATATCCTGCCTATTGGACCCCATGGTGTCCATTCATGTTCAAGCAAAAGAGATGGGATTGTCCCATCAAGGAGATGCTTGGGTCAAATTCTCAATGGGGCCATCAGATCGGCAGCTTGGATCCATGGGCCTTAGTTGTACTTGTACAGACCCAAGGACACACACATCCTCTAGTCAAGGATCACACACTTTCTATTATGGAGGAATGGGCAGGAATAACAATACTGGAATAGAAATGTGATGCAGTGAGTACCTCAATACATGCATTCGCTATGTGAGTATGACAACTGGGTCTGGGTGGCAACAGACAGGTTACAACTTCCACCTGCATAAAGTGTGGTGTTAGGTGAACAATATACATTTCATGATATGGACACCATAATAAATATAATTACACATCTTAAACTGATCAACATGGATGAAACATTTTACACAATCATTGTAGAGAAGAATTCATGAAATATAAGTAATAAATGAACGATAAATTCAGAATGGAAGAAATTTGATATTTAATCAAGAGGCTAATGAGGGGAAAAAAAAAACTGTAAAAGCTTTTGAAAATCAAAGGTATATACTTCTCCTTCAAACCTGTAAAATTCAATCAGATGTATTGACATTTTCTGAATGATCCTCGCAGTATGATAATTCAAAGCGCTATGTGAACAGTTGTAGGAAGATATAATTAATTCGTAAGTATAATGGGAAAACTCTGCCTCTGCAATATACTTACAAAGGCTTCCATAATCCATTGCATCAAGCTGAACTGCCACTGCATTTGGAATACCTTCAATAGTCTGCATTAGAAGCACTACGCACTACAAAGAAAACCAACAAATACATAAGTAGCAAGAGTGGGGTTTAAAATCCCACTACCAAATGAAATAAAATATCAGAAAATATGGTGGAACCTACTTGATAATAGCAAGAGTTCATTTGGATGAACCTACTTGACAATAGCAAGGGTTCATTTGGATGAACCTACTTGTTCCTTCAGATGGTGATGGAACCTTGCCAGGCGAGCCTGGAGGCTCACCAAACCTGCAGCCTTGCGCGAGAGCACAAAGCTCAGCTTGGTCACATAATTATCAATCAGGCTGCCTGGTTGGTCCACCTCTGCAAGTAGCTTCATTTCCTGATATAATACAACCATAATATGTAAGATATAAAAATCAAATCTTTACTAATGAAAAAATCCCAAAGATCACAAATCATATAAGGTAAATCTATCAAAATATAAGCTAGTTCGCATATTGTATCCATACATGTCATTGTATGGATACAATATGCATGCAGCCATTCAAAACTATGATGAAATGAATAAAGGAACAAGGAATTTGCATGATTCTAACAACAAATGAAATGCAATGTCAGCTGATGAATTTCATTTAATATACTGCTCAATATGGAAAGGAGATAATCAGTAAAGGTTAAATAAACAGAACTTTCCTAAGGCCACGTGCATCTAGATGTGGCAACACATGCAGACCTGGCACATGAATAAGCAGGGCCATCAAGAGGCCTGGCTAGGGATTGGAATCAGCCCAAATTTTGAATTCTTTGGGCTGGGTCGGTCAACCTGGGCCTATTTAAAATTTCCATTTTGCCTAGTGGGCTTGAGCCTAGCCCGTTGACACCCCTAAGAATAAGACATTCAAGATATGCATCATGTCCAGCAAAATGTAGATGATCTGGGTGAACAAAGCAAAAGGCAATTAGATCAAGTTCACATATCAAACTTCTCCAACCTACACACAAAATAAAAAAGATAACTATTTCCATCTCAATAATTACCACAACAATTGGATGTTATCCTACAAGGCATCAAATTGGTTTACAAGCACACCAGAGTGAAGATATAGGTCAACTGAATAAATTATCAATGGAAAATAAAAAACAGATTGACTGAAGATGTATGTAAATTAAATTGGTTTTGAATTTAAGATATATACAATTTTAGATCAGACGTAGAAATTCATAGATAAATTGGTACGACATTTAAGATATAAATAAGTTCGTGAAATCAGAGTTTTACCAGGAATGCTATAGTAAGTGATAAAAGTCTTCTATCTGCAAACTTGCTAATCGCAGAGTTAACTCTCTGCACTATGGCTGACTTATTGCATGCAAGTTTCAGAATATGCAAAACCATTGCCCAAGGAGGATAAGCAACTGACTAGCCACTGACAATTAGAGTTGCTAGTAAGAAGAAAACCACAAAGGTAATGGCAACATTACCTGCTCTGGTGCACCTTTGCTAACATGATGCATTTTTGCTTCACTGTCAATATAAGTTAGAGCCGTTCACTTATCAGTTGGATTAAATGGAAGGAAATGAACCTCTTGAATGCCAGCCCATGCCTTCTTGTATGTATAGATGGAAAGAGAGGCTGAAATGGAAGAATCAGTGATAAAGGTATTATTTGTCTGTGTATAAATAAGAGGATCCCTATGGAAATTTCATTCATCCTTCAGGTCAGCGAGCATCCCAATAACATCTTGGTTTTTAACTCAGGAGGCTCATGCAACGATTAGAATAACAATATCCCGGTCTTCTACTCCTTTAGCAAAAACCTGGTTGCAATAATTCAAAAATGAGCATTAGAATAAAAATCAAAAGACTCTCTTCAATAAGATGAGCCCCAAATGCATTCCATGTTGGACCTCAATAAGTTTCCTGTCAACTGTGAGTCTGTTTAAAGTTTGCATTACTTACCAATTAACTTAAAATCTGCAAATCTCAAAACAAAAAGCAAAAGGACCCATGGGTCATACACAACCAACTCTGGCACCTTCATAGGAAAGACACGAGATGGAAAATAGATTAAGGAAACAATAGAGCCATCTTGTCACTTCAGAATGAATGAACAGATTATCCACGGTTTCCCAACACAGCACATCAACCTATATTCAGAACCACGTGCTTCTATGTTGAAGACATTCAAATCTTAAAACCTTCTCACCATTGTTCTCCAACCAAAAACCTCTGCTAGAGGGATGATGGTCCTCAGACTCATTCATGGTTGAAGTAGAACCATTCCCCTTAGTCCATGCTCCAAAGGACAAGGCTAAAAATCAACCCAAGTGATTCCATCTTCAAACTCTACTATAAATCCATCCATCTCAAAAAATAAGCCTCCTCAAGCATTCCAAAGATACACAACTTATGAGAGCTAGACAATTTCCTACCCACACAAATCCCTTTTGTAATTTTCCCCTGATTATTAAAAATGGAATTACTCAGTTAATGAATACTCTTTTATGTTTCATCATCATTTATGCTTCAAATCTTTAGATTTCTTTGCCTGAAACCAACTCTTAAAATCCAAGCAGAATTTTTTCACATGTAGGAATTTGGATATGATATCATCGATTAGGGATTTGCTAATTGCACACTCATGTAGGAGCCCCTGCCCATCCACACTCAGGCATAATTCCAATATGCAACATGTGTGAGATATCTGAACTTTCCAATAGGTGGAGCTTTACCATAAGGACGATTGACACGACAATGACAACAATGATGAGAATCACGAGGCAAGGGCAGAGAGCTACCGTAACGAAAACGCATTTGCTGTCGGCGAAATCCTCTTTATCGTCGTACTGGTCTCGGATCTCGAGAGTGTATGAAGGAGGAGGCAGAGCAGATGCGGTAGCCATTGAGATTGGAAGAGATCTCGATCCAGGAGGATTAGAAATGGCGGGGATTGTTTGGGTTCTTCCACAAAGACATTCGACCACCATTAAAACCTGAGAGGGAGAGAGTGAAAACGGTTCAGATCTGGCCAACGCCAGATTATATTAAATAAATTGTAGTTGCAAAAAAAAGAAGAAGTCAGACATTCGCAAAAAAGATTATTTATCTGTGTATGAAGTGTATGAGAACAAGTTAAGCGTTGAACTAAAATTGAAAACAATCATTGCATACATATGATACAACCAATCTTTCAAAAAGTACTTTGGCATGATATGCGTGCGCCAACATATCACCAATTCTCAGCAAACTGAAGAAAGGCCCTTGGTAACTTCTTTTGGTGCCAGAACTTCAAGTAGACCTTTCCCATCAGGAAGCTGTGAGCCTGTGACTATTTTTGTTGGAATTGTCAGTCCAGAGGTGCTATTTCGTGCCATGAAGCAGTTCAGTGAAAGAGATTAATTTTTAAAAAAATTAAGAATCTAAATCTCATGTAAAACTTAATCATATGTCGTATTTGATTTTACAGCAAAACTTGATCAGTATAAATGATCTTACAACTTCTGAGCAACCAATTCTTCACTAACATGTAAAAGCTAAAGTATGAAAGTTTCATTAACCTCATATTTTGACATGTTTGAAAATGGGGTTCAACCAAGCCACAGAAAAAAGTTCATATTAATGAGAACCATGTTGATGTTCTTGCATATATCTATTCGTATATAGGATAATGAATCATATCAGCTTTTTTTTTTTTTTTTCATTCGACAAATCAATACATCCTTTTATACAAAACACACACTAGTTTTCAGAAGTACCCAAGCATTATGGTCGCAATGCCATGCCTCCACTAGAGGCTTTAAAGATCTTCTAAAGGCCAGTACCTCTCTCGCTGATGATTGACAATGATTGCCTCATATGCAATGCGCTCATGCGAACTTTAATATTTCAAAGACAAGGAACATACCTTTTCTTTCTTAGCAGGGGGGAAACTCCAAATGCTCCAATTCCATATTTAGGATAGTAAGCACATGACCTCAGGCGCAAAATCCGACAGAACAAAAATAAGAAAGCAGAAAATGAACAAACATGTTAGCATGAACATTACATTGAAGTGAAGATGCACATTCGTCAGAAATAACAAAAGACTAGCTCTTTATAAAGAGAGCTACTTACGCATCCAAATTCGATACGGAAAGATCCATGAATGTATAGGGATCAACTAAGTCCCTGCTCATATAAAGAAGTCATAGTGATAAGGTAAACCAACTCTCTTTTGAAAGGCTGTATTTGGGCGCACTATCGAATTTAATTGCAAAATTAGCTTAAAAAGTGGAAAATGGCCGAATTGCAACTCCCTCCCTTAGAATTCATATGGAGGAATTAGGCTCAAAATTGCATTTATACCAATTCAAGTCGGATATGAAAAGTATTTAACTGTCATTTTTTTAGAGGTACTTCCTCATTATAATAGCAAGAAAAGCAATTAAAATTTGGACATTTCTAGTCAACTAACATTTGCAATTCAATTCAACGGTGCATACAAATACGGCCTAATATTTGTTGGGGTGTTTTATCTGCGGAATCACACAAATCTAGATCTAGGATGGCAATCCAATGGCACCAAGCACACAAGAGAACACATAGATTTAACGTGGAAAATCCTTGCGGAAAAAAAACCATGGCACAAAGCGACAGATCACCACTATGAAAGCATCAATTACAAAGAGAATGGACTTACCCGATTCGAATAACCTTGAATCTCACCCTTGCTACACCCTTTAGAAACCCTAGAATCCCTTTAGGAAGCCTTAGCATATCTTAGAATAACCCTAGGGACCCCTATTTATAGTTTAGGAAACTTCCCTTCCGCATTCCAGTTGTGAAAGGACTCAAATCCGCAGTTTCGCGCAAAATCACGGAACAAACTGCGTAACCTACGACTAGTCGAGCCGAGTCTTTGACCGGTCGTAGGACCCCTTCGACTAGTCGAGCAATCCCTTGGACCAGTCGTAGCTACAGTAAAAAACAGCAAAAACTTGCTGGACTTTGAGTCGTGCCAGGGCTCGAACCTACGACCGGTCGAGCGTCTCCCACGACCAGTCGAAGCTTCCCACAAATGGTCGTACGACCTCAAAACCTTCAGATTTAAGACTTTTCTCAATAATCTCCACTAAGTCTTCAATCTTCAACCGTGTAGCTCCTTGACCTCTTCTCTTATCTCTGCTTCGCATCATAGCTTAAGATCACATTCTGTCCTTCTTTTCCGCCATCACCGAGCCCAGAGAAGTTTCACAGAATTTGAACTTCTCTATATGAATTTCTTATTGATCATATCTGCCGGATCTAAATCCACATGCCCAACCACCTTTGCTCCTGTCTTCGCAAAAGAATGACGTAGTCTTCTTACCATCTCATCGCTACCCAATATTGCTTACCGGGGTACTTGCTCACAACACTGATAGCCTGTGAAATAACCGGTCTAAACTAGACCATGGCATACACTGCCAACCACATTCGAATAAGGCTCATGAGATATCCTACTTTTTCTCATCTATTTTGGGACATGTCCTGAGGAAAACTTGAGGAGAGATGCGTAGGGAACGCTCTCCAGCTTTACCTGGCCCATCACATTCTGGATCAATACTTACACACAAGGTATTTCTCCTATAATTACCAAAGCCTACTCCTCTTTCAGTCTCAACGCCGAGAACCATCTTTGCAGCCCCCCGATCCTTCATCCTAAATGTCCCACTTAACCGAGTCTTCAGTACATTGATTTCAGACATGTTGTAATTGGCGATCTACATGTCATCAATCCCTGACTCATCATGAAGGAATCAAACCACTGCCTAGGCGATAGGTTGAACCACGACCTCCTGCAAAGTCTTTTCTCAGCCCCTTTAACTTCGAACCGCTCTGATTGCTTCATGTAGATCTGCTCTTCACTTTCCCTTACAGAAGTGCAGACTCCACATCCATCCTTCCAGCTCAAGATCACGTTGACCAACCAATGCCAATCACGGATCTAATACACACCTGCTATACCGTCGGTGTGAATATCTCTGAGAAGCCGATCCCTTCTCTTTAAGCATAACCCTTCACTACCGGCATCGCCCTGTATCTATGCTGTATCCTCCTGAAGATCCACTTGCATCCAACCGCTCTCTGGCCCACTGGAAGCTCCACCCGCTCCCATATGTCGGTTTGGTACAACAAATCCATCACATCACCCATAGTCACCTTCCTCTTTTCAGCACCAGGCTCACCTAGAGCCATCTGAATAGAAGATGAATCTTCTGCAATATTAGAGTCGTCTATGTACCACGCCGATATCCTGCAATCATGCTGTATGATTCTTCTCACAGGTAGCTGCTCCACCTGCTCTGTATCCCTGTCCGCACATCTCGGCCTTCCTGCCCTGCTCGCTCATGTGGCCATGCCTAACATGCCACACACGTGCAGAGGTGGAATCCGCTACATCTACTGTAGTTCCACCGTTTAGAGTGCTTCCGATCAACCTGTATAAGTTACCGAGTTGTTGCGCTTTCATGATTACCCGTGCCCCCTAAATACTTTAAGAGCACCATCACTACCTGTGTACTTGCATCCTTTTGCCTCAAGTACACCAAGAGAAATCAGATTCTGCTTCAAATCAGGAATGTGCCTGACATCAGTTAAGGTACGCTCCACCCCCATCAAACATCTTGATGTGCACCGTACCAATAGCCACAACATTATAGGAAATGTCATTGCCCATAAATACCTGTCCACCATCGCACTCCCTGCAGCTGGTGAACCAACTCCCATGAGGAGTTATGTGAAAAGATGCCCCTATGTCTAGCATCCACTCGTCCTTACGATCATTGTATGGCCGCCTGATAGTAGACACAAATAAAATCTCACCATCACATCCACTCGATCAATCTGACATGGCAGTATTGGCCTCCCTGTATGAAACCTCAGAATCTCCTCTCTTCGATTTAGGATTTTCACAATCCCTCTTCACATGTCCTTCCTTCCCACAGTTCCAGCACTTTACCTTTCCTTTGCCCTTGCCCTTGGATTTGGATCTAGAACCTGAAGAACCTGTACCCTGTTCAGAATTCCTACCCACTATAAACAGTGTATCAGAAGACGTCCCCATGTCGCTGTTTAGTTGTCTCATAGCCTTCCCTTGAAGAGCCGAGATAACGGTATCGACACTCAGGGTTTTATTCGTGTTGTACATAGTGTCCTTGAATACCTCAAAAGACACCGGGAGAGAATTCAGCAACATACATGCCTGTTCTTCATCTTTCATCACTTCCTCCATATCCAGCAATTTGCAAACCAATTTATTAAAGTTGCTGATGTGAGCCTCCAGATCTCCACCCTCTGCTATCTTGAAGTTATACCACTGCCACTTCAAGTGCAGGCGATTTTCAGAGGACTTCTTCGTATAAACATCCTCTAACTTTGCCCATAACTTAGCCGCAGTTTTCTCCCTCATGACGTTGTAGAGAACCTCATCCGTGAGACATAAACGGATCGATGATGAAGCCTTCTTATCAAGAGTATTCCAATCACCATCAGTCATAGTGGACTTCCGCTCCTCAAGAGCACCATCTTCGCCTTGCTTGATTAAGGAACTCATCATCTTAATCTTCCATAACTCAAAATTATTTTTTCCTGAGTACTTCTCAATATCATACCTAGCGCTTGCCATTATTACTAATCCCTCAGATTCAGATCTGTGCCCCAACCGATTGCTTTGATACTAGTTGTTGGGATTTTTGATCTGCAGAATCACACAGATCTAGATCTAGGATGGCAATCCAATGGCACCAAGCACACAAGAGAACACATAGATTTACCGTGGAAAACCCTTGCGGGAAAAAACCACGGTACAAAGTGACAGATCACCACTATGAAAGCATCAATTACGAAGAGAATGGACTTACCCAATTCGAACAACCTCGAATCTCACCCTTGCTACACCCTTTAGAAACCCTAGAACCCATTTAGGAAGCCTTAGCATATCTTAGAATAACCCTAGGGACGCCTATTTATAGTTTAGGAAACTTCCCTTCCGCATCCCAGTTGCGAAAGGACTCAAATCTGCAGTTTCGCGCAAAATCATGGAATAAATTGCATAACCTATGACTAGTCAAGCCGAGTCTTCGACTGGTCGTAGGACCCCTTCGACTAGTCGAGCAATCCCTTCGACCAGTTGTAGCTATAGTAAAAAATAACAAAAACTCGCTGGACTTTGAGTCGTGCTAGGACTCGAACCTACGATCGGTCGAGCGTCTCCCACGACTAGTCGAAGCTTCCCACGATGTTGAGGGTTGAATATTGCATATTAGACCCCATTTATTACCTAGATTTACGAGCACGATACTGTTTAACGCCCGATTTTTAACTGTGTTTGTGATGCAGAGTGTATTTGAGAACATATGACTAGAAAGGACGATAAGAGCATGGATTTAATGATCTGAAGACACCAAGGCAAGGGACGGACTCTAGGGGACCAAGATTGAAGAGTTTACACGTCAGAGATCCGAGAAAATCCAGAAATTGAAGCTGAAGTGGCCTAAAAAGGGTCCAAAATACAAAATCACAGGGTTTCCACTATTAGTTCGGCCCAAAACTTCATACAGGGCCTGAGGACAATAAATGAACCGTACACGTCGAATTCTAGCTCCCGGATCATTGTGGAAGATGCTAAACGAATAGATCAGCCCATAAATTCTTGATTTGGGACTTGCCCACTGTCCGGATACGCTTCAACTTCGGTCCACACGGTTAAAATGTGATGATGAGACAGATGGACGGAGGGGATTTTCTCAAACATCACCAGGGAGCCTACACCAGAGCGAGCGTGCAGATAGAGCGTGCACATTCGCTGTGCACCGGAAGAAACAAGCCGGTCAGCGGGCGCTGACCCGATCCGTCTCCTACGCAGAGACAGCGGGCGGATGTGGTCCGTATGCTTTTGTGTAGTGGGACCCACTCCGCTCACATTTTGATAATCCACACCGTTCATTCGTCCCGGGAGGTGTCCACGCCCTTAGTCTAGGTGTCCTTTTGACCCAATGTAAGCGTCCGTAAGTTTCCAGCCGTTAAAAGCAAGGTGGACGGTGGAGTAGATGATCTCGTGGGCCACACCGAATCCGAGCCGAACTGTATCATTTCCCACCAGTTTTGTGAAAAGAATCCAATGGTCGGAATGGATTTCCTGACCGGCGTTGATCCTGGGCCCCACCAACATCACAGCGTCGGCTGCGTACACGTTGTTTCGCGAAGGGACGTGCGGACGTCCTTGTGGGCCACCATCTGAATTGATCAGTCCGATCCGAACCGTCCAGTAGAAGCCCAAGGACCTTCTCACCTCAGCCTAGGTGGAGAATTTCAAGAAACCATGGAGATAAAATTTTGATCGTCCAAACAGAAGAAGGACGGTGGCTTTACAAGTTCCGTGGGCCGCGTCAGCAACAATCCAAAACAGGCCCTCTCCGACTGAATTTTTATCCTGCATCCAGTGGACGGCGTGGATTTTTCAGAAAAAGAGTGGAATGGGACCCACCGATTTCACAGCGGAAGAGATCCGCGATCTCTGTTACAGCGTCCGGGATTCATCCGGATTTTTCGGGCGGTTGTGGCCCACCACATTTGATCAGATGGAGGATCTGATCCGTCCATCGTGTAGCCCATCCACAAATTCCCCAAGGGACGTTGTTTCTTTGAAAAGAAAGCAAAGGAAGATGGGAGTTTTCGTTGCCGTTTTCCGACTGCGAAAAAGCTTTCGCTGCAGCCGTGAAACGTCCGGTTTCTGCTGCGAAACTGAAGTCGATCGACGCTCTCTGGCAGCTATAAAGAGAAGAGAAAAGAGAGAGCCAGGGATCGGAAGCTGGGGGAACTCACGGCTAGAGAGGGAATTCGAAGGGAGACGTGGAGCAGCTGTGGAGGCTTGGGCTTCAACGTGGATATGTGAGAGAGAGAGAGAAGACATTAGGGTATTGTTTTGTTTTCTTTATTTTATTTTATTTTATTTTATTTATATTTGTTTAAGAGATTAGCCTAAACATGTTTATGGGCTAAACCTCTTAGCTAGGGCTAAGAGGTGAAGCTTGTAGCATGATGGTAGACTTTTTGATTCTGCCTTTTGTTTAGACTGAACGTATGTTAATTTAGTTTGATTAAGATGAATACTTTTAGTTTTTAATGGTTTGTTGTGACGAAAATTACAATAGATCTGCAGTGGCTTTGAGTATTTCTTTCTCCTTTTATGTTTTATGACGTTAGGAAACCCTGTTGTTCACCATCGTCTCCTGGGCATGGTTGAATGTCGGTACCCTTCCTAAACTTCATAATATGTTGATTGGTTGGTAATTAGTTTAATTCTGTTATTTACTTTGTCTCCTAGGCATGGTTTGGTGATGGAATCCATTCTAATTCATATACTTTTCATCTCTTGAAACTACATCAAGTGAGTTCAGTTTAATATCCATGAAGCAGGCATAAGATCTCCCTGATCTCTACAAGTGGATCCTCTGAATCCCTAGTTTTCTTTCCCTGAATTCTTTAAATTTAGATAAATATTTCACAATTATTCCATCAAATTCATTCAGTTTAAGATTTCATCCTAGACTAGTTCTAGTTCTATTTAATTTCAGATAACGTACAGGTTTCAGTCCCTGTGGATTCGACCTCGGTCTCATCGAGTTTATTACTACATCACAACCCTATACTTAGGGAGTGAACACACGACCGGTCGAACGACCTCAAAACCTTCAGATTTAAGACTTTTCTCAACAATATTTTGCACTAGAAAAGCAACTGAAGAAAGTAATCTGTCTCCATCTCTGCCAGCGAAATATAGCATTTCCTACAAGATTCTCCCCAGCCTTGTTGTCGAGTGGACCTGATACCTGAAGAAGTTAGGATGAAAAAGATACTATAGCTTTGCGAATGCTAAAATAAAATTGTGGCCAATTTGCAATTTAAAGAAATCAAACATTCATGAAAAGTTGTATCATATGAATGCGTATGTTACAATTTGAGGTAGGTCAGTTCCGAAACAAATTTGAGGAAGTATCAACAAATCCTCAGTCAATAGATCATCTTGAGAGAAGTTGTAAACCTTGGTAACCTGCCACCAAAAAAAAAACGAGAAGAATGCTATAAAATAAGCAACTGGTCTAAACAGAGAATAAGAATTCCACTAAAAGTGAATTGGGAACATACCTCAAACTTTCCTGGGCACCAGCATGGGGTCAAGAATAAAGAATCAAAAGAGATCACCGAGCACCGACCACCAGCCACGGGGCTGGTGTCAGGGGGAGTAGCCAATCCGTTTCCTATACTATGGGGCTTACTAAGGCAATTGCATAAAAAAACATAAATGTGCCGTTTGGTATTGCTCTGTGGGCCCACCATGATGTATGTGTTTCATCCATTTTTAAAGATCATTTTATTATTTTATTCAAAAAATAAGAGGGATATAAATCTTAGGTGGACCACACCACAGGAAAACAATAGTACTGATTGGATATCCATCATTTAAATCCTCATAAGGCCCACTCTACTGTTTATCTGACATCCAATCTGTTGATTAGGTCATAAAGACCCAGATGAAGGGAAAAAAACAAAGATCATCTTGATCCAATACTTTTATGGCCCCAAAAAGTTTTTAATCGTCGACATTCATTCAACATTTTTTCCTGTAATGTGGTCCACTTGAGATTGGGATATACCTCATTTTTTGTGTAATACCATAAAATGATCTACAAAAATAGATGGACGACATGGATGAAACACATACATCATGGTGGGGCCCATGGGGACCACCGAACACCAGCCATTGGCTGGTGGCAGGGGGAGTAGCCAATCCGTCTCCCATAGTATATAAAGATATAATTCCAGGATCATGCTCACAAAGAAATGTGAACCGGTCGTTTGTTTGATGACTGTTGTAAAAGAGGCAGAAAAGTGAAGGGAAAATAGGTATCAGACAAGAAAAATGTGTTTTTATATCTTTATACCATAAAAGGAACTATAATTCCAAGTCAAGTCTAAAATGACATAAGCTTGTAAGAGATGGAGAAGATTCTGGAAGCCGATTGACTGGTATACCACACACCACCAATCTGGCTGGTGTGGGTACGTGTTGTGTCGAAAGAGAAGTGCTGCCTCCTCGAGCTCTGAGATGTACAAGTGGTTCATCCATTTTGCCGGATCATATCAGAGGATGACCCCAACAATGATTCATATCCAAAGCTTATGTGGACCACACTACAAATAGCAGCGGGGACGATGATTCTCACCGTTAAAACATTTGCAGGGCCCATCATAACGTCTATTTTCCATTCAATCTGTTTATAAGGTCACACAAATGTTGATGAAGAGGAAAAATAAATATCACATTGATCCAAAACTTTTATGACCCCAAAAGGATTTCAATGGTATGCGTTCAATCCCCCACTATTTTTTGCAGTGTGGTCCGTTTGATATTTGGATCTGTCTTATTTTATAGCTCAAGCCTGACAAGGAGCTCGCCAAATAGATGGATGGTTGGGATATAACACATACCTCATGATAGGACTCATGGAACTTAATGACATCAACACACCAGCCATATCAATGGTGTGTGGCACACCAGCCAATTCGCTTCCGATGATTCTGCTGTTTCTTTTGCCAATTCATTTGTGGACTGTTCGATAAAACAGTGGAAGGCCCTATTTGTTCTTTGCTCTACCATGGTATATATGTTTTATCCATGCCATCTAATTCGTTTACCAGCTCATTTTATGGCATAAGCCCAAATATGAGGTAAAGTGGACAAGGCCACAGGATATAGGGGTGACTCATGAATGCCCACCATTAAAAAACTCATGAATGCCTACCAATAAAAAACTTCTTAAATGATATATAATCAAGTTGATATTTGTGCTTTTATTCATATAAGTTTGTGTGACTTAATGAAGAGGTTGAATGACAAATAACATTGCAGTGGGTTGTTGGAAGTTTTTAATTGTGGGCAATCGATGACTGCTTTTTCCAATGTTATTTGCACCTGAGATGTTGATTTTATGTGTTGAGCTAAGTTATGTTCATTTAGGTGTTATAGACAAATATCTTAAATCTGTCCGGTGGTCTGTCGATGATATCGACAGAACCGTCGATGATATCGAGGCTGTCATCGACAGGGTCTCGATGCCATCGATAATTCACAGTATTTTCCACCCCTGGTCGCTGGACAGTTTTGGTCCTGTTTCGATATCATCGAAAGACTGTCGATGATATCAAGGCTGTCATCGAGAGTGGCTCGATGACATCGAAGAGTTCCGCAGATGCGATTGCGGAAACGCAGATTTTGCGGAACTTGTTTCCCATTCCGAGTCTACTTCTTTCCAAACTTTTATAAAGGGGTGTATGTGGGATTGGGATGAAGGCTAAGACTTTCTAAAGTAGTTCTAAGGGTTCCTAAAAGGTTTTTTAGGTTCTAAAGGGTGTAGCAAGGGTGAGATTCGAGGTTGTTCGAATCGGATAAGTCCTCTCTCTTTGTAATTTCTATTTTCATAGTGGAGATCTGTCGCTTTGTGCCGTGGTTTTTCCCTGCAAGGGTTTTCCACGTTAAATCTGTGTTCTCTTGTGAGTGCTTGGTGTCATTGGATTGCTATCCTAGATCTAGATCTATGTGATTCCGCAGGTCAAAATCCCCAACATTAGGTCGGTTCTAATTTGTGGGCTTTGGGGCCCATCCTAAGCTAGTCGTGGAATCATATCCAGCCATCCAGGTTGTGTGGCTAAATAGACCCCACCGGGTTGCCCACTAGAACATTTTTCAAATTTGGTTTTTTGCAATCTCTTGATTTCTAATACATGTGTCCTTTAACATCTTCTCAAGCTTTTAGTGATTATTTATTTATTTATCATTTTCTCAATGTTTGCCTCAATCAAAGAAATTATTTCAAGTATTGGTGATAATATTGGCCATGTTAATATATGTTCTTATATCCCCTTGTCATTGATGCATATACAATGACCAACCATTGACAGAGAGCATGAGATGACAATACTGAATGTTGATGCAAAAAAACTGGTGCGTCCTCTTTTGATCTATTTCACCTGCACAAGAAGGAGACAATGGAGACTCTGGCTAGAGCCGGGGACCCTCCGATGCTAAAGTCAGGAATAGGATCGTAAAAGAGAGTTTTTTGAGATGGTTTTTGCGTACTTTTCACCTTGGAGATCTCCTGTATTTATAGGGAAGGGAGAATCCCGTCGTGCCAGGATTCTTTTCTTGATATCTTGGAGATTGGTATCAATCCATTTTTTGGACTCCATTCGATCCCGAGATCTTCGGGATCGGGAATCCTTTTACTAGATTCTCGGAAAGGTGTTTTCATTTACACCATTTTTACCTTGCTTGAATCGGGCCGAACCGACTCTACTGATGAGTGAGTCTTGTCTGGCTACACGGGTAGAGCTGTTTGCCATCTGCCGGGTGAGATGGACTCGATTCGTAATCAATATCCTCTCTTTATCCGATAGCCGACTCTGCAACTGACCTAAATGTGGGTCGATTTTATGGTCGGTCGTGCGACTTCTGAGCTTTGGGCTTCAGTCGGCCTCTTTGGATGCTGCTACCTCGTTTATCGAGTCAACTTCGTGCATCTCATAGATTCTGCCTTATGGATCTAGACTTTGTAAGCCTTGGTTAAGATTCGTTCCTTATAATCCAAGCTAAGTCTCTTCTTTGGGCTTTTGATATGCTTGCCTCGGTCAGGCTTGTTGCCTCGGATCCCGAGTGGTGTTAGTAGAGTTGGTCCATTCCATAGCCGAGTCCCAGGACTTGTCCATTCCAACACTGAATATTGAACGGTTGTGATCAATGCTGGCTAAATTACTTGGTCCAAGAAGATCATCAAGCCTGAATTCAACAGTCTAGGATGTCACAGGTCGGGTCCTGTAGTTCCCCAAACCCAAGCTATAACTACCCGTGAGCATGGTTTTTTGACTCAGCGAATCAGATGGACTCATTCGATCCTGAGTTGAGTCATGACTCAACCAAGCCAGGGTGACTCAGAAGAGGACCATGTCATCCTCTCTTACTAAACCAAGGTGCTGAACAGGATAACGAACTCAAGCGAGTTCCAGTCAACTGAGGCGAGTTGCATACCATCCATGCCTCTTGAGGCTGTTTGTAATTTCCTTGGTTTTATGCGCTGACTCAAGTTATTTTGATTTAAGTCGATTTTAGTTTGTGGGCCTGTGGCCCATCCTAACCAAGTCGTGGAATCATATCCTGCCATCCAGGTTGTGTGCCTAAATGGGCCCCACCAAGTTGCCCACTGCAACATTTCAAATTTGGGCCTGAAATTATTCCAGGCCCACTCATATCACACGTGTTAATGAATCTGTATGCAACGTCAGCAAGATAGATTTTCATACATAAGTGGACCCAAACATGTACGCAGAATTTGAATCACTAGTGCAATTAGCACCACTAAGTGGGCCCATGTCAGTGCCCTTATTTGAGTCAGACTCTGTTGGAATAGAGCTCGAAACAAAGGTCCAAAGACCTGAGGGTTGCCAGTGGCCGAATGGATCTGGTTTCGAGTCCTGAAAAAATAAAAACCCTGAACCCCATCAGCACTGTGGGTTGTGTCAACAGGTTGGGTTTGGATTGGGTCCTATGGTACGTGTACTTGAGCTAATTGGGTCCGGTCTTGCCAGGTCTGGGTCCGGGATCTGATTGGCGAAGTTCCTATCAAGTCTTACCATGTAGGATTTACATGGTCGGGCCACTCATGGACGGTTTATGTTGCACCAGAAATTTTACAAAAAACTATCTACTTACTGTAGAACTTACACGCTGGCTCCTTTTTTTTAAAATTGTTTTCAACAAGCTATCCCATTAATTTAGTAATTAACATTGGAGGAAAGGGAAGGGGTCAAGGGATCAGGTGGCCCCCACCGTGATGTTAATGCGAAATCCACTCCAACCATCAGGTGATTCACCCCATACTAGGCTTTGGGCTAAAATATTAGCCACATCGTGATTCAAGTAGACCACACGATTAGAAAGAATGTATAAGGTAATACTCACCCTCCAAAAATTAACTCCATCCATGATTCAAGTAGACTATTTGATTGGAAACAAGATATAGGATTTCTTTGTGAAAGCTACATGGAGGGTCCGATGGAGCACTTTGTTACATTTGGATGGAACAACATGGCCATTAATTAGGTTATCTGCAACATTTGTTTTTAAGTCTGTATGCATATCAATCCGAGTAAGAGTTTTAAAATGGATAGATGAAAGTGGGCCCGAGAGAGTAGACGATAGCGTACCAAGGTCGTCGTCATCAAATGGGCCAAGAAGACCATCAGAATCCTGAAATTTTCCATTGGAAGCAACGGACCCCACTGATACGGCCAGTACCAAAAACTGCAAAACTAAAAAGATTGGGCCCGACACCGAATATTGTTGAATTAGATTGATTAAAGGGCTGGTCCAATGGGTCCACCATTGCTGTGTGGACGCCCATAGCTAGGAAGGATTTTTTTTTTTGCTAGTCCATAAATGGGCTAACCAAACCAGGCCCACAACTAATGGTCCTGTCATCGCATTGGATTAGAACTAGAAGCCAGAGCTTCAGGCCCCACAAGAAGGCCAGACGCCCAGAAGACACCCGGCCTGGCTCTAGCAAAGCTGGCGAGAATGGGCGGAGACCCAGAATCATATCCGTAGTGGGCCCGGGAGCCGGGTTAGGCCGGCAGTAAATGGGTGCGGTTTGCGTGGTGTGGTGCACAAAACCGACGGTGTGTTGACGTGGCAAAGTTCTGTGGTCCCACCATTACGTATTTATTATATCCACACCGTCCATCCATTTTGAGAGATTGTTTTAGGCAATGCTTCAAAAAATGAGGCAGATTTAAACCGTAAATGGACCACACCGTACAAAGAAGTAGGATGATGATGTCCACTGTTAACACCTTCTTCTAGCTCACCATTATGTTTATTTGACATCCAACCTGTTCATAATGTCACAAAGGCATGGATGGCGGTAAAACACAAAGATAAGCTTGATCCAAAACTTCTGTGGCCCTTAAGAAGATTTCAATGGTAGGAATTCAATCCCCATTGCTTTCTTTCGTGTGATCTAATTGAGTTTTGGATCTGCCTTATTTTTGGGTTTATACCCTTAAATGATCTTGAAAAATGGATGAACGGTGTGAATATAACAAATACATCATGTTTGACCTACGGAACTTTGCCACGTCAACATGCACCAAGGTCCCGCGTCCCCTTCGTTATCGGGATGGCCCAGCGCGACGGGAGCGGATAAGGTGTTACTCGGTAATAATTTAGTGGGTGCTACCCTTACTGCGGGGCCCACCTTCGTTACGTGTTGTATATCCACTCCGTCCATCCGTTTTTGAACCTCATTTTAGGAGATAGTACCAAAAATTAAGCAGATCCAACTCTTAGGTGGACCACATCACAGGAAACAGTGTTGATTGAACGGTCACCATTAAAAACTACACAGGGCCCACCGTAAGAAGATCTGTAATGTTTATATTCCATCCAACCCGTTGATAATGTCAAGAAGGCATGGATGAAGTAAAAATACAAATATCAGCTTGATCCAAAAATTTTGTGGCCTCTAAAAAGTTTATAATGGTCATTTACCACTTTTTTCAGTGGTTTGGTCTACAGAAGATTTGGATCTATTTACTTTTTGTAATAACGTACTGAAATGAGCCCAAGGAACGGATTGAAGGTGTGAATGTACAGAATATTTATGAAGAAGGGCCCACACTGTGAGGATAGCACGTGCTAGCCGGGTAAGTCCTAATCCCCCATTGATATGATTTTAGATTAGATTGTCCGATCAGAACGACTTTTTTTTTTAAATTTAAATTTAAATGGTAGCCTGAGAGAATGTGTTTTGGACTGAAAAAGAGTTCAGAACAATCGATTGGATTGTCTAACTTTATTTTTGCAAGCAGGAGCACTATAACTTATTAGTGCTCCGGAAGCAATGGAGCATCTCTCATTTCTTTAATATCTAAACAGCTATTTTACCTTGCATCTTACAAGTTGAGTTTTACCTTTGCTAGACATTTAAGTTTCCTGAATTGAATATCATTCTAATTCTGCAGTTATTGTTTTCAGTGATAGTTGTATGTCGAGGACATGTCCAATATCTCCCATTGGAAGCCCTCCTCCACCCAAGATCTCCCCAGCATATAAACACTGCGCCTAAAACTCCTTATGTTTTGGATCAGGCTGCAGGTTTTTGTATATTCACTGTCCTTGTGATTTACTCCTGATGAATGGGTTTTGATGAAAGATAAACACCATCCATGGTGGCACCACATAGACCTATGGTTGGCATCTCCACTTCTGATAGTTTGGCCCACCAGGGTTGTGTATCTAGCTGATTTTTGGCCCGAGTCTTGGCATCATGGAATGTTCCTGATGGATGACATCATGGTGAGCCAGTGGACTTAGATTGTTGCACGCGCTGTAAAAAAAAAAAGAAAAAACAGGTGTTGTTGAGGATTCTGTTGGGGGCCTTGCACAAAACCTTAGGATCTAGCCCTCCAGAACAAACCAGAATTATGGATAAAGCAATGAAATAAATCAAAGCATCAATCACACACCACACAAGAGATTTTTACGTGGAAAACCCTCAAAGAGGTAAAAACCACGGGACCTCGTCCAGATCAACAATCCACTATAAAGTAGAACGTTACAATCTTCTTCACTCACGCAGGAGTGGATAAACAATAAGAGAAATAGAGAAAACGGAGAGATCTAACCGATTACGAGGACATAGAAGCACTGAGATGTAGATTGCAAAGTAGAGAACCTCCACGAGCAAAACCTCCCTTCTATAAGCTTCCTCTCTCTCTTTCTCCCTCTCTCTCACCTTTGATAGTCCTAAACCCTTTAGCAAATCCCTTGCAAAGCTTTAGGAAACCCTCTTGCTATTTTGTGATATTCCTAATACCTAGAAAAACCCTAGGCAACCCCTTTTATAGTTTTGGGAAACTCCTTTCCGCATCCCAGTTGCGAAAGAACTCAAATCCGCTTAGCTCGCAAGAAAATCGCGAACAATCTGCGTAACCTACGACTAGTCTCCGCTCTCCTACGACCGGTCGTAGACCACCTACGACCGGTCGTAGCTCTCCCACGACCGGGCCCTAGCTACAAGAAAAAAACAAAGACGAACTCGCTGGACTTTGAGTCGTGCCAGGGCTCGAACCTACGACCGGTCGAGCACCTCCCACGACCGGTCGAGCACCTCCCACGACCGGTCGAAGACGGGGAAAAAACCCCATCAGATTCTGCTCTAATCAAAAGGGGGGAAAGATACTCTGAGCCTTACTTTTATACTATGCCACATCCATTTTGGGAACTACCAAGTGTACTGTGGTACACATGCCATGTTTATGGTGGCTTTGTGCATGCTTATGGATTGTCATGCTATGCCAGCATTTGAACAATAGACCTCAAGGTAACTGAGGAACTTTTCCATTTCCGTGCAAGTTAAGTCAGATTGTGAATATTTTCACCATTTTTTCTATTTGGTTTCAGCATTGCATTGTTTCGAATAGTATTCGTGTTGGTATCTACATTTAGGAAGTTGTCGAGGTCATGACCGACAATGGGAATGGGTCAAGAGGTGGGCCCATCATGGATCAGCTGTGACTAAAAAGCTTGCGCTGTTTGAATGATCATAACAGGTCAATCAGAGGATTTTCCCCTGCTGGATGGCCATCTGTTTTAAACTTCTGTTCGTCCATTGGGAAAGTTTAAGAAATAGGCCGAATTTTAGCCTGTTGCTGATGGTGGTGCATTTCTCGACTGCTTCCTGTACTGTATACATGCCCCAAGATTGCAAGGGTGCAATTTTGTGTTCTTCCTGAGCATTGTGACGAAAGAACCACACCAAAGTTCCATAACTTTGCATCTGCCCTCTGCTATCCTAATTATTATTTTGGGTCAGTCCGTGGCAATCTCTAAAGAATTTGGGATTTTCATCTGAATTCAAGCTTTGACGAGTGTCCTACTCCACCCCATTGACTGATTTCGGATATGGCATTAGTTGAAGTTGGACTCCATGGAGTTGAAAGACCACTTACATTTTACTGTTATGTTTGTAGCTTTAGTTTCATCGGGAGCTTTTAATCATCCTCCGACACAGCAACTGATGTCGGTATTTTTGAAATTATGATTTTCTGCAGGAGGGATAGCTTCCAATGATGTGTATCAAGATCAGATTCAGCAGTTCCTAACAGCAATGAAGTTTCAACACCATTGGGAAAGAACTGCATATTGTTATATTCATCAATAGTCATAGAGGAAAATGAAAAAAAGAAAAGAAAAAAAAAGTCTTAAATCGGGAATTTGGAGTACCCCTATTTTTTTGGGCTATGGCCACTGTACAGATGCTAGGGAATTGCATTTAAGGGTACAAATTTGGCACTGCAGGGTGGGCTGGCTGAGGCTGCTGCGTTCGGCCTAGGTTTTAGCTGCTGTAACTGGCTGTTCTTCTACCTCATCTATTGTTGTATGTAACATCAATCACATCTGCAGAAATTTGAAGAAAAATCTAATTACAGTTTCTTTTTCTTCCTCATCTTCACCACCTCTTCTGCTAATTTATTCATTTGATTGAGAATAAAACCGGTTGTTTCACCTATCTATATTATCCTCGCTTTTATTTTATTTTTATGTTTGTTTCAGAACACATTCCAATGCAAAGATCTCATTGATCATATGATCAAATCTGTCATTGGTTTGATCATATAATCCTAGCAAATAGATGCATCAAGTTGATTACTGGACCCATTTTTCGTGTGAATGGTCTTTGACTATCTATACTGAAGCTACTGATCAAATGGTTATATTTATTGAATAAGTGTGATGTTTGCATGGTAAACCATAAAATGTGCAGTCGACCTAATGAACAGTCTGTATGAATGGGTTAAGACTGTTGAAGGGGGTCCTTAAACCAGGACCACTTGTACTTAGGCTTGTTTGGCTTCAATTGTGTTTGATTAGCCACTTTATAAAATTGAAGATCTCTTGTTAAATGGTTTGTTAATTGCACATGGGTGCACTACCATACATCACACGGCCATTGTGGTGTGTAGGTCTGAGATCAGTGGTTCAAATCTTTTGAAGGATGCAACCCCTGAGGGGAAACCCGCCACCAAGCCGTGTCAATGGACCCCTGACTCGAGCCAGTTAAGTCTTAAAACTCTAATAAAAGCCCATACATTAGTAGTAATGGAGAATCTTTCCTAACTACAAACTTGGCAAAAAGGGCTTGGGCTATCATATAAGTATTCTAACTTCTAAATGATGGTGAACCGTGTAGTGAGTCTACACTCGAGCCATGGTTCAACCAACATTTTGAAAATGGTGGCAACTCATCATCCTCATGTGTCACTCCTGTGCAGCTATTTAGACCATATATAGGGACACATTTTTGATGGAAGATTTCTTGCAAACCACTGACAAACTAATCGCAACTATCCATTTGGTGGTTCTGAAAAGGGCCGTTGAAAGTAAAATAGCTTGTGGTTTAAATTCTATGGCCTGTACTTACAGTCATAAGGTGATGGCCACATGTATAGGTGGGTCTCGTTACAGATTATTGGACAATCAAGTCAGTCCACTAATCAAGTGCCAAAGTGGGCCCATCATGAAATGTTATCTGGCTCAAAATTCAAGCCTAATGCAGGTGTGCAGGATCACTTAAAGCGATGGGGGTGGCCAACAATCTCACACACCAGGTGTGACTCCACCAGATGAGTGGATTGACAAAGAGATCTTCAGGATGGTTCTCATAATTTGAGCCGTGGAATAGGTGGGTCCTGTCATGAAATATCGTTTGGTGTAGTATTAACTGAATTCAGATGTGCAAGACCACTTAAAATTAATAATGGGTGGCGAACAATCTCGCAAACCAAACTCTACAAATAATAATATATAGTTCAACTTGCCAAACTTTGGGAAGTGTCCCACTCTATATGTGGCTTTGCCCAAAAAATTAAGCCAACGGAGTTATTAGGTGGGTCACTGACGCAGGGATGAACGTCAGGTAAGTTGGCTAAAGTAGATCGTCCTACCCCAAAATCTTATATGGTACGTTGAGTAACTCATTCTGGTTTGAGAGATATGCATGTTTTAAGGTTTTAATGGTCTTAATGACTTCCGCCTCTGATCGGGCCTTCTTTGGTCCATCTTGGACATGAAAGTGTTCGCGACCCGCTCTACATCAGTCACTTCCATACATTGAATATGGACTATCACTCATTAGGTGGTTTCTTACATTGAATATAGACCATTGACTAATCTTACTAATCATATGTTTTTCTCACAGGTGTGTGTTCCGATTAATGAGTAGAGCAGCTAACACGTATAAAATAGAAATATTTATTATTATTGTTATTATATTTTTACAGAAAGGTGGGAGCACACCACCTGTAATTTTATTGATACTTGAAAATTATATAGATAAAAGGGGAAAATACTGGCCAATTCCCTCTCTAAACTCTAATTACTAAGCATTCTATTACAACTCTTATAAAAAGTACTAACCAAAAAAAGGAAAAAAAAAAAAAAGACCACCACTGTAAAGCTTTCACAACTAGGTAATGAACAATTATTCATTATTCATGACCTGCGTTTCCAAGTAACTTCTTCAATCTAACATCTTGCAAAGCGACAACGGTAAAGAAGTCTTTCTTTCATCCCATCAACGAAACGGTAATAGGCAATCCTCCAAGCTTTCTTGAGCACTAAAACGCCACAGAAGGCCCAAAACCCCACAGCAAATCCTAGTGCCAATGCAGAGTAAAACCAAACCATTTCATGTGCTCCATCATCTTTTTTTACATCACCACCAATAGGCATTGGACTTTGAGAAGTCTCATCACTATCACACTTATTTGGAAGAGGAGGTCCACAGAGATCGTTGTTGCCCATATAAATAGAAGGATCTTGAAATGTCTGGAGCTGATTTCCCGATGGAATTTTTCCCGACAAGTTGTTATTCGAGAAGTTCAAGTAACTTAGAAAAGTTAAATTTGACATGCTCAGAGGAATTATACCCCAAAGCTGATTTCCAGAGAAATCAAGAGACTCTAGCAATGCCAATTTACCAATCTTGTCTGGGATCTTTCCAATCAAATGGTTTCCGGATAAGTTTAAGACACGCAATCCCAGAAGACTTGTGAGTTGTTCAGGGATTTCTCCAGATAAGTTATTGCTTGAAAGGTCCATGCATGTAACCAGTGAAATTGTACTAGTGTATTCAAGCGTTAGCCCCTTCACTGACACAAGCAGGTTTTCCTTGTAATAAGAACCTGTTCCATTCAAAATAAAGTCGTCCATCTTCTGCTCATTCTTCATGGCCGTGAGATTTTGAAGATTTTGAGGAACTGAACTGGATAAGCAATTTTGTGCCAAATCAAGGATTTGAAGAGAAGTTATGTTTAACAATTGTGGTGGGATGTTGCCAGTAAATATATTGGATCGTAAATTCAGAATTCTTAAAGCCGGAAAGCTTTTGCCAATCCAAGCAGGAATCTGACCTGAGAAATTATTGTGTCCAAGGTCGAGAGTCTTCAAAAGAGTACAATTCTTCAAAGTTGAAGGAACTTTTCTTGATAGGCTATTGTTGCTCAAGTGCATTGTTTGAAGTTGATGTAGCAGACCCAAAGATGTGGGAATTCTTCCTGATAAATGGTTCTTGCTCAAATCAAGTGCAATGAGGTCTACACAATCACCCAATCTTAATGGGATGGTGCCACTTATATTATTTTGGGAAAGATCAAGGACAGCAAGTGCCTTCATTTTGCCTATGGATGAGGGAATTATGCCCCATATATTGTTTTGGGAAAGATCAAGAGCAAGAAGAGACTTCATTTTGCCTATGCATGAGGGAATTATGCCACTGATTTGGTTACCTCTGGCAGAAAAGACTTGTAAATTGTGCATTGCGGATGTAAAATTGGGTGGGATTGGCCCAGAAAATTGATTGTTGGAGAGATCAAGTACTTTAGCTCCATTCAATAAGCAAGGTATGGGACCACTGAAATGATTCGAACTCAAATCAATGTAGGCATCATCAGATATCATTTTTAAAGGGTTGGGCAATTGGCCAGAAATCTCGTTATTTGAGAGGTTCAGTGAAGAAAGTTGGGGTGTTAAATCCCAAAACCAGGTGGGGATGATGTCAGAGATGGCTGTGTTATAGAGATCCAAGTAGCGTACACGTTTTTGCTTTTGTAGCCAGGGAGGAAACCGAGGACCTAAATGACATGATTGTAGAAAAATGGAAGAAAGCTGAAATGGAGGGACCCAATGAGGGTGTAGATTGAAAGCCAAGGAATTAAAAGACAATTCTAAGATGTCCAAATTTTTGAGGTTTTCAAAATGAGTTTGAGACACGTTTCCTATCAAGGAGTTGTAAGAGAGGTCAAGAGTAGACAAGTTAGAAAGTTGTCCTAAAGTTGCTGGAATTGTCCCATTCAACCGATTCCCACGGAGAAGTAATATTTCTAAGGAAGACAATCCTCCAAGAGCTACAGGGATACTCCCATTCAACTGATTCCAACTGAGATCTAAAGATTGCAAAGAAGACAATCCTCCAAGAGCTGCAGGGATATTCCCATTCAACAGATTGCCACTGAGATCTAAAGATTGCAAAGAAGACAATCCTCCAAGAGCTGCAGGGATTGGGCCTGTCAGCATGCATTCGTGGAGAAAAAGGTTCTTTAGATTTTTTAGTTCATTGAACCATTCAGGAATGGGCGCATTCATTTGGTATCCATCCAATGACAGGCTCTCTAAATTTATAAGCTTAGTTATGGCTCTTGGAATTCTACCACTTATATTCCAATCGAATGACAAATAGAGAGACTTAAGTGATGTGATATTCCAAATAGAATTGGGGATTCCTCCATGCAGCTCATTGAAATCTAGATCAAGTAGCTTCAGTTTACTCCAACTGCCTTCAGGGAGTTGTGAACAGTTAGGAAAGAGAGATCCTCCCAGCTGCAACTCTTCCAAGTTGGGAAGTTGTGAAAATTGGTAAGGAACTGGACCATCAAAATTGTTAGATGAGAGATTTAAAGACACAAGGCTACTAATGTTACCTATCCACTTTGGAATTCTAGAGTTGAAGTTGTTGTAAGTGAGATCAAGGACATGGAGAGATGTGAAATTAACAGAAGCAAGAGTTGGAGAAATATATGAAAGATCACAATTTGGTAAGCGTAGCTCAACGAGGGAAGGACACTTGTTCATTACGTGGACCCAATCATGGCTTGCCATGGAAAGGTTCACATAAGACATGTCGAGGTACTTTAGAGAAGTTAGGTTTGTCAACCACCACAGGTTTTTGGCACTCAGGGAGGAGTAGATCAAGTTTTTGGCACTCAGGGAGGAGTAGATCGAGTATCCGGATGAAGAAAGCTTAAAGGAAATGAGGTGAGAGAGGTTTCCAAGCTGATGAGGGATTCTCCCACTGAACCCTGCACATGACAAGTACAAATGCCTCAACTCCTTCATGGAACCCAAAAACTGTGGAATTGGGATACCATTAAAAGCATTCCAGCTCAAGTCCAACAACTGAAGATGCTTCAGTTCAACCACAGTTGGATCAATTCTGCCACTTAGACTCAAAGCTGGATCTACATAATAACCTCCAACAATATCCACATATATGTAGTTATAGCCGTGGAGGTCGAGTTTAAGAACAAACCCAGTTATGTTGTGGCAGGTAATTCCTCTCCATTTGCAGCAGTCTGAGGCTTCATCATCCCAAGAAGACAGAATATTGGAAGGATCGTTGAGAGCCTTCCGAAAAGTGATCAGAGCTTTTCTCTGGGAATCCAAGCAACTACCACTCACCTTCCAATATCCTCCACAGTATATCAGCATATTTAAAAGAAAGAGGAAAATAAGAAACCCACTTCTCTCCATTCCTTCTCTCTCAGCTGCAGAAAAAGGAATGAAAATTAGCTTCTTTGCTAATTTCTCCTTCTCCATCCTTGATTTATAGGAATCTGACGTCCTTAACCAGGAGACGTGGCCCAGGGGTCACGGAATCCGAGTCTATACTACACCACAATGATATGATAGTTCACCACCATTTTCTGGGGACTCAATCAGGTGTGGCCCAACTTTAAAAGGATGAAAAGTCATAATGGTGGTGAACCATCAAATGAGTGTAGCTTATAGTATTACGTACGGAGTGCGGATGCCGGAAGCGGATTGGCTGGTGTACCACACACCACTGGTGTATTGACGTCAGCAACTTCTGTGGGTCCCATCATGAGGTATGTGTTATATCCTGTTCATATAATTGGAGAGGTCTTCTTAAGGCTTTATTCGAAAATTAAGATAGATCTAAGTATCAAGTGGACCACGATTCCAAAAGCAACTGGGGAACGAACGTCTACCATTGAAACCTTTTGGTTAACTAAAATTTTGGATCAATATAATATTTGTTTTTCTTCTTCATCTAGGTTTTCATGACCTTACGAATAGATTGTTTGGAAAATAAACGTTATGGTGGGCCATATGAATGTTTTGACGGTGAAAATCCCACTGCTATTAGTGGTGTGGTCCATTTGAGCTGTTGATATAAATCATTTTTTAACCACTCATCTGAAATGATTGAACAGTGTTGATATGGTAAATACATTATTGTGAAGCCCACGTAACTTTGACCTCCTTTGAGCCGTTCGTACAACTCGGAGCACGAGGAGTGTAGCGGTCATCTTCGCACGACACGTACCCACATCAGCTTTATCGGCTCAAAAATGATCTAAATACAAAACTCAAGTCGGCCGTACGTTAGGAAAATGTGTGTAGATTAACTCCTACGGTTCAATACTCATTATTAAAAACTTCTTAGTGCGTAATGGTTGTTTACAAATCTATTAAAACGTTCCACAGACATTAGAGATGAAAGAAAAAAATAAATATCATCTTGGTTTTATATATACCTTTTTTGGCTTGAAAAAGATTTTAATGGTTAGTAACCACTGTTTCATGTGGTGTGTGGTGTATGGTCCACCTGAAATTTGTGTCCGATTCATTTTCAGTTTCAGGCCCTAAAATAATCTGGCAAACAGATGGATGGTGTGGATATGCAATGCATGCATGCATCAAGGTGGCCCTACGGTCAGGGTCTCACCCACACAGCTGGTTCCGCGTTGGACAGAGTATGTGGCCTCACGGTGTGTTGAGGTGTTGACGAAGCAAAGTTCTGTAGCCATACATGATGCATGTATTATATTCACACGGTCCATCCATTTTTGAGGTCATTTCGTTGAATTAGTCCGAAAATAAGCCGATCCAAAGATAAAGTAGACCAGACCTCGGAAAGCAGTTATTTCCTATCCATTCTATTTAAAAGATCAAACGGACGAATAGAAAATACAAATATCATCTTGATCCAAACCCCCAACAAGCTTTTAACGGCTGGTGTTCAATTCCCATTGCTTTTCATAGTATGATCCAGATGATATGGGAAATTAGATGTACAGTGTGGATATAACACATACAATATAGTGTGCCCCACAGAACGTTGCCACGTCAACACGTGATGAGTGTGCCATCAAGGCAATCCGCGTCGCTAAAAGTTGGCAACGGGAGAAGACGGGATTAGGTGAGATCCCGACTCACCAAGTCAGTGCGGGCCTTAGCATTGGCCCACCTTAATGTATGTATACTATATCCATACCGTTCATTTGTTTTGTTTAAGATTATTTTTTAGCATGAACTCAAAAATGTAGGAGATCTAGTTCTAAGGTGGACCATACCTTATGGAGACCGCGGTGATTGTTCATAAATAGCCCTACTCTACCCCATCAAAGTGGGGCTAATTATGGATCTGGTCTACTTATCGTGGGAGCCGCCTTTATCATGTATTCTGTATCGATGTTGTTCATTTGTTTTTCCAGATTATTTGAGGGGGTGAGCCAAAAAATGAAGAAGATCCATGTCTCAGATGGGACCTGTAGAATACAGTGGTGATTGAACACCCACCATTAAAAACTTTATAGGGCCCACTATTTAATATTTATTTGCACATTATGCTTAATGTACAAACATTTTTATTGGATCTAGTACCTGCTCTTAATGCCATGGTTGCAAATGAGCACTTTTGGGCCCCAGATCAGTTCATCAAGATCAATCATCGATGATACCATCCCTCACCATGTTGGCCTTTTTAAACCCATGACCTTTTGTTGAAACTTTTATGAGTCTACCATTGAAGCATGATTCATGTTGTACATACATGTCAAGGTATAGTGGACTTAGATGGGAGGCACCCACAGTCTTCCTGAGTCCATTACTCTCATACCAATATTAGAGGTGGCTATCGGACTCGACTCGGTGGATCTGACTCGACCAACTCGATCGAATTCAACTCAACCCGAACCGAATGCCAGGGTAAGGTTCGGATTGAGTAGACCCACCCAAATCCGAATCCCGACTTAGACGAGTTTGAGTTACATAGTAACCCGACCTGACTCGATCCGAAATTAGATCCGGTCGGGTCCTTACTCTTGCTCGGGTGGTAGACTCTCTGGAGTTTTAACTCCTGGTCAAGGGTTCGAGTACCCATAGGTGGTGAAATTCCACTAGCATGAGTGTGTGGGGTGTGTGTACGTGTGTAAAAAAAAAAAAAAAAAAAGATCTGGTCGAATTCGAAACCCAACTCGGATCGAAATCGAGTACTATAAAAACAAGGTTTTAACTTCCTAACCCTACTTGCACCGCACCGAACCCGATCGGAACCTTGAATCCAGGCCAGCTAGCAGCCCAGCGGATTCTCGATGAGATCCGACACCATCTCCTTCCAATCTGGCCAGAATCTGACCCAATCTCACCGAAACCATGTCTTCCGGCAGATACATGGCCTACTCGCCTTCTCCGTCCATCGCTCCTCACTCTCCTCACATCTCCGACATTCAATCTGCCTCCACCGCTCTCGTCGAGCAAGAAAAGTGCATTTTTCTCCCTCAACCATAAATTCAATCGCCTTTGGATGGTCTAGATTTAAAGATATGGTTATGCCTTTTACTTTTAACCTTGTATTTTTGTAGAATCTTGATCTGATTTGATTGGATCTGGATTTAGCTGACCTGTTTGTGAAATTAGGGTTCTGGTGGGCTGTGTGAGTATTTTTGCTTTTGGATTGATGGGAAGTTGGGAGCTTTTTTATTTTTATTTATTTATTATTATTATTTTTTTTTATAGATGAGGACTGGCATGGTACACCGCGGGAACATGAGTTGGAGTTTGGATGCCGCTGTTGGTGCGTTCTGTGCGGGGTGATCCGAGTCGTTCAGTTGTCAACCTAAATCCTAATAGTTTGAGAAATGGCCCGTGGACATCGATTTGAGTCGGACCAGACTATGGGGCCTAGAAAATTTTCAACGGTTTTTAACCCTATCCGAACAAAGGCCAACTCGATCCGACTTGATATCTTTGATCGAGTCGGACTCTGTTCAGGTCAAGCCAGCCAAGATCTGGTTCAGATCGAGTCAGGCCCGCTGGACTCGGTCTCGAGGCGGATCGAGTTCGGGTCAGGGTTTTGACAATACCGGGTCGAGTCAAGTTGGACCTAACTCGACTCGACTCGACTCGATGCCCACCATTGGTTCAACATCCACTTTTATTATGGGCCCACTTTTGCAGACAGGACCATTTAGATATTACACATAATGGAAAATCCAAACCTTATGAAATTTCTTGGCTAGTGTAAGAGGTTATTACAAATCATAGTAAATGAGTCTATATTAGTATCATCAGCTCATCTTACAAGTCAGGTTGTCCAGAAGACCGTGATTTATTATTTAAGTCATAAGTCAAGATGCCACCATTTGGATGGGGCTATGCCCATTTATTGTGATCTTATAGACGGTCCTACTATTTGGAATAAACCAAGACTTATTAGCATACTCTTTAATAAGCTCAAAGTTTATATTGCACTATAACATCGATGGTGTTACTGCTTGTAGGCCCCACACTGGATAAGGCACAATCCAATAATCAAACCCTGTAGGCCCCACAGTTGATAAGGCGCAATCCAATAATCAAATCATGTAGGCCCCACAGTAGATAGGGCATAATCCAATAATCAAATCCCGTAGGCCCCACAGTGGATAAGGCACAATCCAATAATCAAACCCAGGAAAAATGCAAACCACCACATCGTGGAAAAGTAAAGTTCCTTATCACGGGGAAGTCCTTTCGTGCATAGATAATAATACATCATGCCTCATTACGGTTCTCAGACTTGGATGACTCCGATGTGACTCATCCGAGTTGACATGGATTCGGTAGCATTTGATTGGTTTGATCCCATAACTCATCCCCTGAGTCACCACCGACTCAGGTGAGTCAAGTCGATTCAGCCCTGACTCAGCGAGTCTCAACTCAACTCAAGAACAAATGAGTTAATCCAAGCCCCTAAGTTTGTTAACCATATACCCACTGATGTTACAATTGAAATGTAAAGGAAACTATTAAAGACAATTGTTTAGCAGGGCTAGTGATTTTGTTCTAAGTGGTTGGTATGATTTAGGCCATGGGTATGGTGGACATCCTTTGGATGTCCATTTTCCTAGATATCCCATCGAAAGATCCAAGCCACAAATCTTACGTGAATGTTCAATAATCCTAGCCACCCAATTGAATCTCATCAACTCAACTATTATCTTCCTATTATAAAACCATGAAGAGAATCATATAATCAAAGTAAATTTGATCCCTATTCTAAAATGATACCCATGATCTGTCCTGTGGGAATGACTATAGATGCATGTTAAGTTATACTGGACTAATAGGGCAACATTTAGTCTTGGTGGATCCCTTGTTCTAGCATCAATATCCATCCCTGCTGTGGGCCCATTTTTACATGCTTGGGCAATAGGGCATGCAAATCATGTCACATCAGGACCCTATCACTACTCTTACGGAGTGTATGAATTTTCTACATATCTTTGTAAACTAGTCTATATTAGTAAAAATTATGTATCTTACAAGCCACGATGCGTAAACGGCTGCGATTCAAGTCAAAGTCAAGCAGTCAACATTTGAATGGGCCCAATAACACTTTAGTGCTATCATTGTGTTGAGGGTCAAATATTGCATATCAGACCCCAATTATTGCCTGGATTTACAAATATGATACTATTTAATGGCTTGTTTAATCGTATTTGTGATGCAGAGCGTATTTACGAGCCTAGATCGAAATAAGATGCTAAAAGATGAGATTTAAATACTCTGGCATCACCAATGCATGGGACGGGACCTCATGGGATCAATATCAAAGATTCACACACCAAAGATCAGAGGAATTCCAGCCACTCGTTTCAAACGGGCCCGAAAACCAGCCAGAATGCAAGATCACAGGTTTCCCACCATCTGTATGGCTCGAGACATCATACATGGCCTGAGGACCATAAATTAACCGTACATATCAATTTTCAGCCATTGAAAACCTGTGGAAGCGGGCCAACGGCCAGATCAGTTAACTCAATAAGTGGGGCCCACCTGGGTTCTGGATATGCTTCAACTTTGGTTTCAACCCCTTAAATGGAATCATAAAATGAATGGATGGCGCGGATTTTTTGATATATATTGCAGTGGACCGCACATGTATAGCATGTGCATAAACCACATTTGCACTGGCCGTGTACCGAACTGACTGTAACAGTCAAAGTCGGTGTTGACCGACTCCTCGAGCTCAAAACGGATATTTCCGTTTCCGTCTGCGAAAACGAAAAACAGAGAAGTTGCGGTTGGGTTGTGGGCCACCACCATGTTTCAAAAGACCAATCCGGACCGTCCATCGGTTTCCCATGAAGCGGCTTATCGCTGCCTAGGTGACAGAATTGCAAAAGGTCGAGAAGAACGAAATCCAACCGTTCAAACGTAAGGCGGACGGTGAGAAGATACAGTACAATGGGCCACAGAAAACTCGAAAAAACTCGTCCTTCCTGACCAGTTTTTCGACGCGCTTTCAATGGAAGGAGTGGATTCCTCATACACTTAGAGGAATGGGCCTCACCGACACCCATTCAAAACGGAAATTTCCGTTTTCGTCTCTGTTGCGACGAGTTGCGGACGAATGCAGATGGCCCACCATATGGACTCATTAACTCAATCTAAGCCGTCCATTCGAAGCAGAAGCGGGTATTGACGAAGATCTGGTGATTCTTGGTTTGAAGAATGCTAGAAAGAAGATGCAAGTGTGTTGGACGGCAGAACCGTGCCTCAAGATTAAGCAGGTGGGCCGCGTTATCAACGCTCCAAACCTAGCCATCTCTGAACGGTTTTTGAATATGGAATCAATGGGTGGTTTGGATTTCTCAAAGCAATGACGTTCACGGGCCCCACCGTCAGCCAGCGCAAGATGCGCTGTCTCTGTAACGTGCGTTCGAACGCGGCCCGACTTCTCTGACAATTGTGCGTTCATAGACAACATCGGATCCATGATCTGGACCGTCCACAAGCTGCAAAAGGTGGGGTCGACATCAGCCATGAAGCTAGATCTAAGGTTGGGACAATCAGCCATTCCGAAAATCGTTCCAAACACAACCAGTTTCGCGATTTTACTGCGAAAGAAGAAGTTTCCGAAAACTCCTTGATGCGTGAGCTGATGTGGGCCACCGACCAACCTCAGCCGACCCATGTTACCTTTAAAAGAGAGCAAGGGAGAGAGAGAGGGAGGGAGAGATTGAGAGTTTTATTTTTCTTTGTTTCTTTATTTTTGGAGATTTCTGTCCATCCATGTCGGGCTAAACCTCTTAGCTAGGGCTAAGAGGTGAAGCTTGTAGCGTAATGGGGGATTTCTATGGCCTGGATTCATGACTGAATTGATGTTGATCATGGTTTGATTTTAAGGAATACGGTTAGTTTTTAATGATTTGTTGTGACTGACATTACAATAGATTTGCAATGGCTTGAGTATTTCCTTTCTCCTTCTTGTGATTATGAATCCAGGACGCCCTGTTGTTCACCATCGCCCCTTGGACATGGTTGAATGACAAATTCTTCCTAACATTCATACATCACACTGATTGGTTGTGGATTGGTTTAACTCTGTTGTTTGCCTTGTCTCATGGACATGGTTTTGTGATGGAATCCATTCTAATTTACACCTGTCTCATCTTTTGAAAACTTGGTCAAAGGAAGTTCAGATTGTTCTTTAAGCGATATATCTTCCAACTGGATGTAGATGGGACTCGAAGTCCAGTTGAGTTCGTGAATCAAGCGTAGAGCTCCCTGATCTCTACAAGTGGATCCTCTGAATCCCTAGTTTCCCTTCTCTTAATTCCTTAAATTTTATATTACTGTTTTCACCATTATTCCTTCAAACTACACTTGTTTTAGATTTCATCTTAGCCTAGTTCTAGATCTGTTTATTTTCAGATTACGTACAGGTTTCAGTCCCTGTGGATTCGACCTCGGTCCCACCGAGTTTATTATTACATCACAACCCTATACTTGGGGAGTGAACAAGTTTTTGGCGCCGTTGCCGGGGATTGAAGGCTACGTTTCCTGAAGTTAACTAGTTTTAGGATTAGTTTAAGAGTAGGACTTTTCTGATTTTTAGGGTTTATTTTTAGAATTTTCTAATTCCAGGTTTTCCTCTAATTTTTAGAAATTTTCTTTCAAGTAACTTTCTATTTTTTTTTTATAGTTTTTCCTTTTTTAGAAACTAACCCAACTTTCTTGTTTTGTAGGATTCTGAGATAGGTTTCTAAATTGGTAATTTCTCTCTTAATTTTTTTCCATGCTATTTCTAGATTAGGATTCCTTTTTAGTAAGTTTCTAATTCTACCTCTTTTAGAATCTAATTTTGTTTCCTATTTTATTCTGTTTAGAAACTAACTTTCCTGTTTTGTAGGTCTTTTAGAAATTTCTAATTCGGTAAGCTCTTTTTAAATTCTACCTTCTATTTTTAGAACTTTCTATTTATAGGCTTTCATTTATTTTAGAAATTTTTTCCTTTTTAGAAACTAACATTACTTTCTATTTTAGGACTAGGATTTCTAATTTAGAACTTTCTAACTTTAGGCTTAGAACTTTCCTAATTATTTTTTAGAATTTATTTTATTTTATTTTTAGGAACTAATTTATTTTTAGAACTTTCCTCTTTTGTTTTTAGAAACTAGGTCAGTTAGTTCCCTTTAGAGACTCTTTCCAATTTTAGAAACTAACTCATCTTTCCTTTATTTTATTTTTAGAAACTTTCCTTTTTAGGAATTAGTTTATTTTTAGAATTTTTTTTTTTTCTATTTTTAGATTTAGATTTTCTATTTTAGAAACTTTATAGGTTTAGGGAACTTCCCTTTTTAGAAACTAACTCTTTATTTCAATTATACGAACTTTCTAATTTTAGATTTTCTATTTTAGAAACTAATCTCTTTTGTTTTCTTTTGCAGACTATTAACATAGGAACTTCTAGTTGGTACCTTCCTTCTAACTTCTCCTCCTCTTACTTTCCATACTGTTGTAGGATCTTTTCTTTTGTTTTTCTTAGGATTAGATTCAGAGTTCGAGCTTCACCATGTATATGCACGAGTGGGAACGTCAATATGCTGAGATAGCTTTTGAGCATGCGAAAAAGTGTGAAGGGATGTATGATGATTATGATAGAAATCAACCTATGTCTCAAAATTTTCCTGAAACAATCATCGAGAACCGACCAGAGTATAACGCTCCATTGGTTAAGAAGTCCTTACGCGATCATATGCAGGAGAACAATTACACCCCACGGATTAACAAAACAGTACGTGAATGTTGGGGTTATCATAACTATGGGAGTGAGAATTATTATCACCCATCAGAGAAAAAGAAAACAATGCGTGATTATATTATGAGTGATAATAAGTATTACCAACCATCAGATTCTTCCACATATGATCCGTATGACTATAATCAATGGAAACATCAATGTCGGAAGTCAACCAGATATATATCATAGTGATAATTCTCTTGGGTCCTCTACTTTTGAAACCCAATCAGAAACAATCCAAGAGGATTCACTTCAAAAGCTCATGAAAGCACAAGAGCAATTCAATCAACTTGTCATACAATCATGCGAATTGCTCAAATCCTCAATTCCAATCATTCAGTCACAACTTATGGAGAAGGAAGAGGCTAGGTTTTCCCAGCCTCATCCTAATCTAAAAACAGAATGTGAAGAAAGTGATCATAACTCGCTTGTGGCAGAAACTGAAATTACGAATAAGGAATTGGATTCCATTAATGAGCAGATGGTTCAATTTCCCGATGAGTCGATCTCAATGACTGTCCAAAGAAATGATCAAGAGACGTGGGTGTCTTTCAAATATAATGATAGTGACACACTTCACTCACATGACACACATGATTACACTGATGAGGTTGAGGTTAGTTTATTCGAACCTCAACCTAACGTAGGAATGGAGTGTGAGGAATGTGATCCCATCCCAAGTGCACACCGCACAAAACTGAATGATGAGTATTGGGATTCAATCTCAAGTGTGGCCCCTGCGAATGATCACGAGGTTCAGGAAGTTGTCAACCATAATGATCTACTAGTACTCCACCTGCCTGATATGACTGATTTGAATGTGGAGAATGAACCATTTTCAACTAACCCTTCCAACTCTTGTGATGCATGTATAGACCACTGCCCTGAGATGAATGAAGATATGATTCGGGCGATGGACGATTTGCTTGATATATCTCTGGAATTTGAAACTACCCAGTTAAGGCTACAATCTGAACTACACACTTTAGACGATTCAATGCCTCCACTGAGAAGCTTCAATGACCAGAGTCTTCACATCAATTCTTCACCTATTGATTTTCCATCTGTCTGTGAAGAGCAAGCGAGCATGCATCCATCTACTTCAAAGGATGATGGAATCCTTGGGCTCATTATCACAGATTTCGATACAAGAGACGAGTCACTCCCAGCTGACTTTCCTACATCTTTGAACTCATGCTTGGCACACCTTGTGGATCCCAATGACCTCATGATACAAGAAAAGGTGGATTCCTTACATGACACCACCTCGGTGGTTGTCACGGACCAAGCGCACCCTTACTCTGAAGCCACTTCTTACCCAGCTCCTAATTGTTTACCATTAAAGGAAGATGAGCTGAAAATGAAACCGAAGTCTAGCACTTTGGAATGTGTTGAGGCTACATCACTTTTGGCGAAGTTTTCTAAACTTTATCTATTTGTAGTCTCTGATTCACCATGGGATACTAACGTTGGAACTTCTTCTGTCACAGGTGAATCGTATATACTTTGGATACCTCAAGCAATTCAATGGAAAAATTCCTATGAGGTACATAAGTCTCTTTGGAAGGTCATGCTCCAGGGCTTCCAAGCCTATTGCAAAAAGGGCTTTTGGATGATCCTGTTGAGGAACCTACTGAGAAATTTATCTAGATATTGGCCCGAAGAGGAACCTTGTGGTATTACTGAGTAGTCTTTCCCCTGCTTTCATAGGACTAGGATAGACAGTAAACTTAGCGCTCCTGGGAGGCAACCCAGCTTTTCATTTCATTTTTCTAGTCAGTTAATTTAATGTTTGTGGGTAACATTGCTGCAAACCCTCACGAGATAACAACTCGTCCACTAGGGGCAACCTAGGGGTTTAAAGGCTTGTTGCATACGCTAAATGCAATCGAGAGCACCTGCGAAAGTGGTATAGGTAGGAATTTATTTTTGTTATTTGTGTTTTACTTTGGATTGGTTTCACTCTTGTGCTGACCTACTCTCATGTTGAGATTTCTACGGAAAAGTCTCTCTCGACTCGTTACCCAGGTACTATCTTCCCATCACTTCTCATTTACTTTCGTTGTCCCATGTGCATTGTATGCTTACCTCTTTTACATTGAGGACAATGTAGATTTTAGGTTGGGGGTGGGAGATTAGGTTTCCTAATCAGTGTTTTCCTGGTCTTGAGCAAAATTTGATTTGTGAAAATTTGTGAAAATTTTTACATTTTTCTGAAATTTCTTGTGAATTCGAAGTGATTTTGACAGCCATCTTGGATTTAGAATTACAAGATAAGTGATGTTGGTAATGTGTGACTCTTAAATTTCAGTATCTGTTAAATTTCCCAGTTAAGTTCAAATTGTTAATCCATGATTAGAGGTTTTAAACATTGATTGAGTCATGATTTCACAAGACACATCTCGCTTTCACGTTAAAGTTTCATTGGTCGACTTGGTAATCATTAAGCGTGAAGGAACCAAAGATAAACAATTTGCCTATCATGATCAATAGAAAAAGAAAATACCCAAGGTTGGGCGAATGGTCTTCACCATAGGTTTGCTCCTATAGGTAGGATTGATTCCCCACAGTTGACATTCAGAAAATATTGGGCGACCGGTCTTCACCATAGGTTTGCTCCTTATAGGTGCGGATCGGATACCTTTCATTGACGTTACTAGTTTAAAAAAAAAAAAAAAAAAAAAAAAAAAAAAAATCAAAAATCAAAAGCTGGAAGAATAAAAAGATGAACTATGAGGCAGGTTTTGGTTTTGATTATCATGAATTCTCTTATTGGTTGCCGATGATATCATAAAATAAAGAAGTGAACCTTAATGTTGCTAAGCCGAGATTACACTATACACTCATGAGTTTTAATGTTTAAAATTTTTCTAATCAAGGGATTAATATTTTGAACTTGATTATGAAGTTTACTGCGTGCTGGAGTCAAGGAGAAAGGAATACCCAACATTCATGGATCTTCGCATTTTCACATCTCGATTATTCTTCACTAATCACTCGTGTTCACAGGAATTGTCTCGTAATTCTCAATTTATTTTTCGCATACTTTGCTCGGGACTAGCAAAATACTGGTTGGGGGTTATGTTGAGGGTCAAATATTGCATATCAGACCCCAATTATTGCCTGGATTTACAAATATGATACTATTTAATGGCTCGTTTAATCGTATTTGTGATGCAGAGCGTATTTACGAGCCTAGATCGAAATAAGATGCTAAAAGATGAGATTTAAATACTCTGGCATCACCAATGCATGGGACGGGACCTCATGGGATCAATATCAAAGATTCACACACCAAAGATCGAGGAATTCCACCACTCGTTTCAAACGGGCCAAAAAATTAATGCAAGATCACGGTTTCCCCACCATCCGTATGGCTCGAGACATCATACATGGCCTGAGGACCATAAATTAACCGTACATATCAATTTTCACCATTGAAAACCCGTGGAAGCGGGCCAACGGCCAGATCAGCCCCTTAACTCAATAAGTGGGGCCCACCGGGTTCTGGATATGCTTCAACTTTGGTTTCAACCCCTTAAATGGAATCATAAAATGAATGGATGGCGCGGATTTTTTGATATATATTGCAGTGGACCGCACATGTATAGCATGTGCATAAACCACATTTGCAGACCGGCCGTGTACCGAATCCGATCATGAATGTCAAAGTCGGTGTTGACCGACTCCTCGAGCTCAAAACGGATATTTCCGTTTCCGTCTGCGAAAACAAAAAACAGAGAAGTTGCGGTTGGGTTGTGGGCCACCACCATGTTTCAAAAGACCAATCCGGACCGTCCATCGGTTTCCCATGAAGCGGCTTATCGCTGCCTAGGTGACAGAATTGCAAAAGGTCGAGAAGAATGAAATCCAATCGTTCAAACGTAAGGCGGACGGTGAGAAGATACAGTACAATGGGCCACAGAAAACTCGAAAAAACTCGTCCTTCCTGACCAGTTTTTCGACGCGCTTTCAATGGAAGGAGTGGATTCCTCATACACTTAGAGGAATGGGCCTCACCGACACCCATTCAAAACGGAAATTTCCGTTTTCGTCTCTGTTGCGACGAGTTGCGGACGAATGCAGATGGCCCACCATATGGACTCATTAACTCAATCTAAGCCGTCCATTCGAAGCAGAAGCGGGTATTGACGAAGATCTGGTGATTCTTGGTTTGAAGAATGCTAGAAAGAAGATGCAAGTGTGTTGGACGGCAGAACCGTGCCTCAAGATTAAGCAGGTGGGCCGCGTTATCAACGCTCCAAACCTAGCCATCTCTGAACGGTTTTTGAATATGGAATCAATGGGTGGTTTGGATTTCTCAAAGCAATGACGTTCACGGGCCCCACCATCAGCCAGCGCAAGATGCGCTGTCTCTGTAACGTGCGTCCGAACGCGGCCCGACTTCTCTGACAATTGTGCGTTCATAGACAACATCGGATCCATGATCTGGACCGTCCACAAGCTGCAAAAGGTGGGGTCGACATCAGCCATGAAGCTAGATCTAAGGTTGGGACAATCAGCCATTCCGAAAATCGTTCCAAACACAACCAGTTTCGCGATTTTACTGCAAAAGAAGAAGTTTCCGAAAACTCCTTGATGCGTGAGCTGATGTGGGCCACCGACCAACCTCAGCCGACCCATGTTACCTTTAAAAGAGAGCAAGGGAGAGAGAGAGGGAGGGAGAGATTGAGAGTTTTATTTTTCTTTGTTTCTTTATTTTTGGAGATTTCTGTCCATCCATGTCGGGCTAAACCTCTTAGCTAGGGCTAAGAGGTGAAGCTTGTAGCGTAATGGGGGATTTCTATGGCCTGGATTCATGACTGAATTGATGTTGATCATGGTTTGATTTTAAGGAATACGGTTAGTTTTTAATGATTTGTTGTGACTGACATTACAATAGATTTGCAATGGCTTGAGTATTTCCTTTCTCCTTCTTGTGATTATGAATCCAGGACGCCCTGTTGTTCACCATCGCCCCTTGGACATGGTTGAATGACAGAACTCTTCCTAACATTCATACATCACACTGATTGGTTGTGGATTGGTTTAACTCTGTTGTTTGCCTTGTCTCATGGACATGGTTTTGTGATGGAATCCATTCTAATTTACACCTGTCTCATCTTTTGAAAACTTGGTCAAAGGAAGTTCAGATTGTTCTTTAAGCGATATATCTTCCAACTGGATGTAGATGGGACTCGAAGTCCAGTTGAGTTCGTGAATCAAGCGTAGAGCTCCCTGATCTCTACAAGTGGATCCTCTGAATCCCTAGTTTCCCTTCTCTTAATTCCTTAAATTTTATATTACTGTTTTCACCATTATTCCTTCAAACTACACTTGTTTTAGATTTCATCTTAGCCTAGTTCTAGATCTGTTTATTTTCAGATTACGTACAGGTTTCAGTCCCTGTGGATTCGACCTCGGTCCCACCGAGTTTATTACTACATCACAACCCTATACTTGGGGAGTGAACACATTGTCATGGCCCTGAATGACCCAATAATACTTTAGTGTTATCATTGTCATGGCTCCACCCTTTCCAAACGAAGACACAAAATTCTCTAAGAGATCCCAGTGTTTTTTGTATTTTACCATAATACTAGTTAACTATCATTTTCTCTAAGCACTTAGTCATCATATAAGATTATCCAAATGTCCAAATCTTGGGTCCACGTTGTCTTCATTACATTGATGTCCTACAGAAGTGGTTGTTAGGGGGAGAGACGATATGCCTGTCATCAGTTCTGACACATCAGAAACTGTACTCGCAGTAGACATTAATTCAAATTAAACTGACTAAATTCTGCAGCCCACCGTGGCAAAATTATAATCTTAAATCAGATTGTCTGGACAGTCTTAATCGTTGATTTTTGAACACTTGTTTTAGGATTAGATTTGGGATTTTTTTTTTCTTTTCCATTTTAAAAAATCTAATAAAAATTTACCATCTAATGATCTAATCAGCTTAATTTTTTATTCAATGTAAATTTACACTGGTGTATACCGTAAGCGTCACGGCAGGTACTGAAGTCATGGTTAGTATGTTAAAGGAGGGATGTTAGTGAAATGATGGTTTACATTGTAAGAACTCTATGTGGTGGGCCTTACTGATCAACGATCTGGATTGTATTCTAGTTGGACTGTTTGATTGAGTTAATCAGTGGACCCCACTTAAGGTGATACGCTGCGCAATCTATCTGCGCAGCACTGCGTATTTGGGTGGAATGCTATAGCCTTACGTAAGGCAATTTGAGTCGAACTAGGACACAATAATGTGGAGCGTGGGAGAGAGAGTTTTGATGGGTTTCAAACTCTCTCTCCACAGTCTCTATAAAAGAGAGCTGGGTCCCCGATCCTACACCACGGCAGAAATTCGAGTCCCATCTACTGATTTGCAGAAAGGGTGTGAAGGAGAGGAAGATCCTAAGTTCTATCTATATTCTGGTATTCTTATTCTCAGCAATGGCGTCCCACTTAGGTAAGCCATCCTGACCCCTTGATCTCCATGTTCTATGCACAGACAGATCCGTGGGCCTATTTCGCATATAGATCAAGTCTTACAGTTGGTATCAGAGCAGTTGTGCAAAGGCATGGATGATCAGATTATCTATTTCACAATCAAATTCATCCTCTAGGGATTCAATTTCCAAATCAGATTTCGAATTCCCAAATCAGGTAAATTGGGATTTGGATTTTCGAATCCGATTAGGGATTTTCATCCTCAATACCATAATTAGGGGCTTCGAATTAAAATCCCAAATCTAGATATTAATTAGGGATTATTCGAACCCCAAATCCAGTTAATTTGGGGATTTCAGTCCTAAACCCCAAATCCAGCCATCCATATTATGGATTTCAGATTCGAATCCCAAATCCAAATTAGGGATTTCAATTCCCAAACCAGCTACAGGGAATTTAAGATCCCCAACCCATATCCCAGATTCTAGTTAGGGATTTTCTGAACCCAGATCCCTAAATCCACTCGATTAGGGATTTTGGATTCGAATCCCCAAATACTGTTAATTAGGGATTTCGGATTCTAATCCCCAAATCCAGGAGGTAATTAGGGATTTTGAAATCCCTAAATCAAGTAATCTGATTAGGGATTTAGCATCCAGAACCAGCGATTAGGAATTCTGAAATCCCCGAGTTCAGGTCTTTTGATACCCTTACCAGCGGTTTGTGGAAGACAGCCATGGATACTTGTATTTTCTCACCGATGCTGTCTATAACCCTCGATTCAACTGCAGCCAACCTACCACCTCCATTCATGACCGATGAATCCTGGTGATTGCCACATCGTCCGACCGCAACCATCATCATCGTGTTGATGAACTCCTCATACAGATTCGAGGAAGATTTCATGGTTGTCGGCGTCGAGGATGATGGAGGCGTTGAGATCTTTGTCTGGCTAGAGATTCATCTCAGGAAGGGGAGTTTTTCCTCTCGCTCTCTCCTTCGATGCTGCCCTCAGTCGGTCGAAGACGACTGCTGATCGGTCGTATACAGCAGCTATTAGGTCGAAATCGACCTTAATAAGTTTTGGGTCTTTGAACCCGACTACATGTACTCGAGTCCAACCTCAATAACCGCGGATGGGATGTATTCCTCCTCTCTTGTGGGCCTGTCACTGGTAGTGGGCCCGGTGTGCTATTTTGATGGTGGGCCATGATTTCAATCTAGTGCATTTAATGCCAAGTTTTGGAACGTTCAAATAATGTTCCATGTTTATTAGATCTGAGCTGTCTCATGAGCATATTAACTAACTCATGCACTGGGTATTTGTGAAAACTTTATATGCCAAGTATTAAGCATTAAGACTAATCAGTCCATATTATGAACACTTGTGCACGGACCTACCCATCTAATTATATAAATTTGTGCTATTCAGGGACTGGTTCAGTCATGCTTATTAGACACGTTTTGATCATACAAAATTCTGATTCGGCCCTATTGTTGGCCCATCACCCATCCTTAAGAGTTGATATGGACCATTGGAATATATGGTGTGAAACCTTTCAGTTTGTTTTACATTAAGGTTATTATTTTTTCAATGATCAATATCAACCATCTTATGGGCCGTACCAGACTAATTAAAATATAATCCATTGTGAGGCGGGATTATAATCACAATCCTAAGTCTATATTTGTAGTTTTGGATTCGGTTGTGTTAACCACCATAGTGACCTCAATCGTTGAAAATATTACAAGTACAGACTTGTAACATTGGGATAAGGAGGATTGTATACAGTTGTGTTCATTTTTTCATGCGTACGGTAGCGAAAACACAGACGATTACCGTTTGGCAGTCAAGTGAACGGGTGAAGTAAATGATGCTGGTAATGTAAAGCTGAAAGACTCATCTCACCCACAGGTGTTGAGTGTCTCAGATTTACATGACTTACGCCTCTTAACTTCATGTTCAGGAGGATCATTAACATGTTGTTATTTCCTCCCACAGGAGGAATGATGATGATGTAACAGATTCTCGCCAGGATATGATGGTTGGGCCCATTTTCATCTTGGATGATTCAGTTGATGCCTCCCTTAGCAACTGAATTGATTAACTTTGCCTGATAATTTTGTTTACATTCACGAAATTGATTTTTGAAACTATGAACTAATGTGAGTATATGTGTATCGCTTTTAATTTCAGTCTCAATTCTAACCAATACGCATCAAGTCCCTGCCCTTAATGGATCTAATTACGCTCAATGGAAGAACGCCATTGAAGTTGAACTGGGCTGTCTTCAATTAGATCTTTCCCTGATAACGCCAGAACCGCCAGAACCATCTGATGATGCTACTGAAGCTGAATATAATCGATGGGTTATATGGTTTAGATCAAATGATACATGCCTGAAAGTAATTAAGTATTCAATTTCTGAATCCATGAAGGGCGCTATGCCTGATACAGACAATGCCAAAACTTTCCTGACTGAAATGGAAAAACGGTTCAAGAAATTTGATAAATCTGAAGTAGGCATCCTTCTGAATAAATTGACTTGTTCGTCCTACGATGGAAAAGGCAACATCCGTGAATACATTGTAGAGCAGATCGAGGTTGTTTCTAAGATCCGTGCTCTAGGGCTTGTACTCACTGATGATCAACTGGTTCATTTGATCATGAATAACCTACCTCCCCAATTCGGCACGTTCCTGGTGAACTATAACACTCTGAAGGACATGTGGACATTGGATGAACTTATCACTCAGTGTGTTCAAGAAGAAGACAGGATCAGGCAGGTGGTTAAAGTTCAAAATGTTAATATGGTGACCTCAGGTCATGGGCATGGGCAAGGGAATAAAGGTAAGAAGAAGAGGAAACAATGTTCTAATAATGGATTCTCTGGTCCTCCATCTGGAAACCATGAGAATCAATCTGGAAATGGATCTAAACGCAAACGGGTTAAAGGGAAACCGTGCTTCTTTTGCAATAAGGCGGGTCATTTCAAGAAAGACTGCGAAGACTTTAAGAATTGGCTCATAAAGAAAGGTAATCATTCTGTTCTTGTCTGTTTTGAATCTTATCTAACTGATGTGTCAGCGGATTCCTGGTGGATAGATTCAGGAACTACTATTCACATATGCACTTCTATGCTACAGGTCAGGCCACCAACTGATTCTGAGCACTCAGTATACGTAAGCAATGGTGTCAAGGTAGACGTGGAGGCAATAGGAGTCTATAGGATCAAGTTAAAGTCTGATCATTTTTTGGATTTAGTAGATACATTCTGTGTGCCATCTGTAAGGCGCAATTTAGTTTCAATTTCCTGTTTGGATAAGTTGGGATATTCATTCCACTTTGGAAATAAAGGTTTTGGTATTTTCTTTAATTCGATTAAAGTTGGAACCGACTCTATAGTAAACAACTTATACCAGTTAGACTTGATTGCCTCTCACGTCTATAATATTAATACCTTGCATGGAAATAAAGTGGGATCCAAGCGAAGACTAGATTATGAGAATTCCTCCATGTTGTGGCACAGGCGGCTATGCCATATATCTCGTGAGAGATTAGACAGGCTTGTGCAAGAAGGAATTTTGCATTCTCTAGACTTCTCTGACTATAAAGTATGCATTGATTGCATAAAAGGGAAACAAATTAAAACGAGAAAGAAAGGTGCAATCAGGAGTGTAGGTCTATTAGAGGTTATACATACAGATATCTGTGGACCATTCCCTACAGCCTCATGGAGTGACCACAAATATTTTATTACCTTTATAGATGACTATTCTCACTTCAGGTACCTATATCTTATCAATGAGAAATCAGATGCCCTGGAAGCTTTTAAAATCTATAAGGTCGGAGTTAAAAATCAACTCGATAAGAGAATTAAAGTTGTCAGATTTGACAGTGGTGGTGAATACTATGGCTGATATGACGAATTATGACGCAATCCAGGGCCATTCGCTAGATACCTGTAGGATTGTGGCATTGTCGCTCAATACACTATGCCTGGCACTCCAGAGCAGAATGGAGTGGTTGAGAGATGTAATCGTACCCTTATGGATATGGTGCGAAGTATGGTCTGCAATTCGACATTGTCAGAATCTCTGTAGGGTGATGCGATCAAAACCGCAGTTCATATACTAAACCGGATTCCCAGCAAAGCAGTTAACAAAACTCCTTTTGAGTTGTGGAATGAGAGAAAACCAAGTCTCCGATATCTACATGTTTGGGGTTGTCCTACTGAGGCCAAAGTTTATAACCCGCATGAAAAGAAGTTTGATCCTAGAACCGTAAGTTGTTTCTTCATTGGATATCCAGAAAGATCAAAAGGCTATCGATTCTACTGTCCTTCCCACTCCATTAGGATTGTTGAGACTGAGAATGCTAGATTCATTGAGGACACTGAAAACAGTGGGAACACAAATATAAAAAATTTTATATTTGAGGAACAAAGGACTATGACTCCAGTCATAGTCAATCCAGATCACGTGGACATTAATGGTGCAGTCGATTCTGCAGTCACTGCAGACCACCACGTAGAACCTCAAATACAAACCACTGATGAGGAAAATCAAGATCAGACCCAGCAAACTGAACCATTAAGAAGATCTGAAAGAGAGAGAAGGCCTGTAAATCGAGACGATTACATCATATACTTACAGGAGCACGACTTTGACATAGGGGTGGACAAGGATCCTGAATCCTTTACATAAGTCAAACAAAGTGCTGATCCTTCTCGTTGGTTTAATGCCATGAAAGATGAGTTGAAATTCATGCAGGACAATAAAGTATGGGATCTTGTAGAGTTACCTACTAGAATAAGGCCGATTGGTTCTAAATGGATATTTAAAACCAAAAGGGACTCTAAAGGTAATGTCGAAAGGTATAAGCCTGACTTGTTGCCAAGGGTTTTAACCAACGTGAGGGCATTGACTTTAAGGAGACTTTCTCTCCAGTATCTAAGAAAGACTCATTCAGGATCATAATGGCTCTTGTAGCTTATATGGATTTAGAGTTACATTAGATGGATGTAAAGACTGCATTTCTCAATGGAGATCTAAATGAGAATGTATACATGTTGTAACCCGAAGGTTTTGTAGCTACTGGCTCAGAACATTTTGTTTGTAAACTTAAGAAGTCCATCTATGGGTTGAAACAGGCATCGCGACAGTGGTACCTTAAGTTTCATGAAGTAATTTCCTCATATGGCTTTGTAGAAAACACTGCAGATGAATGCATCTACATTAAAACCAGTGGGAGTAAGTTCGTTATGATGATTTTGTATGTTGATGACATTCTGTTGGCTAGTAGTGATGCTAGGATGTTGAGCGACACTAAGAAATTCTTATCTCAAAAGTTTGAAATGAAAGACCTTGGTGAAGCTTCTTACATCATCGGCATTGAAATTCGTCGTGACAGAACACTTGGACTGCTCAGCCTATCACAGAGGGCCTACATTAGTAGGGTACTCGAAAGGTATGGCATGCAAAATTGTACTCCAGGAAAGTCGCCCATTGTAAAGGGCGACAAATTTGGTTTATTTCAGTGTCCAAAGAATGATTTGGAAAAGAATCGAATGAAAGAATTTCCGTACGCATCAGTAGTAGGGAGCATCATGTATGCTCAAGTTTGTACGCGACCAGACATTGCCTTTGTCATTGGAATATTGGGAAGATATCTATCTAATGCAGGAGTGCAACATTGGATAGCTGCAAAAAAAAGTGTTACAGTACCTTCAGAGAACAAAAGACTTCGGACTCACATACAGAAGATCTGATCAGTTGGAGTTGATCGGATATTCAGATGTAGACTTCGCAGGCTGCGTTGACACTAAGAAGTCTACTTCAGGGTATATCTTCATGATGGTCGGAGTATGGTTACAGAGTTTCTTCTCAGGTTTGCGGGTGCTGGAGCATATCCCGAAACCATTGAGAATATTTTGCGATAATTCGGCTGTTATTTCCTTCTCTAGCAACAACAAGCATTCGTCAAGGTCGAGGCATATCGACATCAAGTACCTTGTTGTAAAGGAAAGAGCTCAGAATCATCAAGTGTCCGTGGAATTCTTCGGCACTAAGCAGATGATTGCAGATCCGCTCACTAAAGGGCTCCCTATCACGCCATTTCAGGAGCATGTAACATCCATGGGAGTCATTGATCCCACAGATGTTTTCAGTTAGTGGGAGCTGAGCGTATTTTGATTTTCACAGACACTTAGAGATCTCGTTTTATACAGTTTATTTGGATGATTTTGATATAAAGATTTATTTCTACTTCTCTATATATATGCGCAAATTTTGAGTAAGTAGAACTACAGTCGTGTCTCGTTCGAGACATGTAAAAGCTTCAAGACCTCTTAAGGATAGACACATATCATCACACTTAAGCGTGCAATCCTTATGCCACATTTCCTAGTTCGTGATCTATGTCGTTAAGATTGAAAGTACTTGTGATCGCGCTTAGTCTCACTTCGCATAAATTAAATGTTGTGACGACTACCGCGTTTCGATACTGACAGTCTTAATGGACCAGATTGAATAGCATTACTCATATTATCCAACTATTTCTTTGGTTAACCATTCAGATGTTTTCTTAATATCAAAACTTGTTTTCAAAATTTTATGACAATCATTGACGTTGCTCAATGAGGCCCAAGTGGGAGAATGTAAGAACTCTATGTGGTGGGCCTTATTGATCAACGATCTGGATTGTATTCTAGTTGGACTGTTTGATTGAGTTAATCAGTGAACCCCACTTAAGGTGATACGCTGGCAATCTATCTGCGCAGCACTGCGTATTTGGGTGGAATGCTATAGCCTTACGCAAGGCAATTTGAGTCGAACTAGGACACATTAATGTGGAGCGTGAGAGAGAGAGTTTTGATGGGTTTTAAACTCTCTATCCACAGTCTCTATAAAAGAGAGCTAGGTCCCCGATCCTACACCACGGCAGAAATTCGAGTCCTATCTACTGATTTACAGAAAGGGTGTGAAGGAGAGGAAGATCCTAAGTTCTATCTATATTCTGGTATTCTTATTCTCAGTAATGACGTCCCACTGAGGTAAGCCATCCCGACCCCTTGATCTCCATGTTCTATGCACAGACAGATCTGTGGGCCTATTCCGCATATAGATCAAGTCTTACACTAAAGTCATGGCCAGTCTATTAAAGGAGGGATGTTACTGAAATGACGGTTTACATTGCACCCCGTGAACTTTACGGCAAAAAATGAAGTCTGGTCAATACATCAGTGGAAGGATGTGACTAAGATGGCTATGTAAATGGCATTGAAGTCAAAATCATTATGTCAATTAAGGAATAGGACTGTAATAAGTGATAATTTGTCTAAATTACTTACTAATCATGGAGCAGCATATCCCACTGTTACACTCAAAAACAAAGGACGATTGTTTGTTTATTAGCCATTAGACCGATGCTTAAAAAGTAAGCAAGAGTAATCCATGCATGCCTAGTTCAGAGGAACCTTGTGTACGTGTTGAGATTTTGGTGAAAGAATGTTGGTCCAATGAATGAGTTGTTGTGACTCAATTTCAAAATTATTATGAAAAATATGGACAATAAATTACATTAATAAATTGTGATGGTTCATATGCATCCATTCACATAAAGTATGTGATACAAATAATAGATTATAATTTTTTCTACCATGCATATGCAGTGGGAATTTTTGTTTAGATGGTACTAGATACAATACTCTATTATTAGTTCTACACCTTATATGATAAAATCCTCGTTTCAGTTGCACATGGGAATATGGTGCAATCTCATTGGTTTAGACCATAGAACAGTAGGCTCTGTCCGTACAAACTGAAAAACCAAAGACCCGTACTTCGAAAATCATACAAAGCAGCCCTATTAGTGGATCCTCAGTGAAACCTTTTTAAGCTTTCATTTCTTTTACATGCATGTACCAACTTATACAATACTAATTTCTTAGTGATTTTTTTGTATTTTACCAAAATACTAATCAACCACCATTTTCTTGAAGCTCTTGACACCATATAAAGCTATCCAAACCTCCAAATTTGGGGGGGGGGGGGGGGGGATCAAACTTATGACGCATGGAATGACGTAGAAAATGTAGACTAGCAAAGTCGGGGGGGGGGGGGGGGGATCAAACTTATGACGCATGGAATGACGTAGAAAATGTAGACTAGCAAAGTCATTGGCTGTCCTTGTCTGGTCCTCACGCCCAAGACATACAGTCTCTTCAGGGGGGGGGGGGGGGGATCAAACTTATGACGCATGGAATGACGTAGAAAATGTAGACCAGCAAAGTCATTGGCTGTCCTTGTCTGGTCCTCACGCCCAAGACATACAGACTCTTCAAGCCTCATTATCTTGATGAAAAAGGTAATGGATGAAGATTCCCCGAAACAATCCTACTTGTAGGGATAGCGGATTAGCTACTGACAGGTTGAGCATCGAGACTCGCCACTGAAGTGATGTCACCAAGTTCTGTGAGCCCCACAATGATGAATGTGTTGTATCCACCCCATCCATCCATTTGGAGAGATCATTTTAGGGCATGAGCCAAAGACTGAGGTAGATCCAAGATCCCACCACAAAAAACAGTGGAGAGAGTGATGCTCACAGTTGAAACTTTCTTAAGGTCCAACATGATGTTTATTTGAGATCCAACCTGTTCATAAGTTAACAAAGACATGAAACAAGAGAAAAAACAAATAACAGCTTGATCGAACCCTCAGAAAATTTTAATGGCGGGCATCACTTTGCCAACTGTTTTCTGTGGTGGGGTCCACAGGAGCTTTGGATCTGACTCATTCTATGGCTCATGCCCTAAAATGATGTTTTCAAATGGATGGACGGTGCGGATACAAAACATACATCATGGTGGGGCCCATAGAACTGGGTGACTGCAGGGCCCACCTTGATAAATGCATTGTATATCCACATAGTCCATCCATTTTTCCAGCTCATTGTAGGGTATGTGTGGTGATTGAATGCCCACAAGTAAAACGGTCTCAGGGCTTACCATAATATTTCCACATTATTTATTTGCCATCCAAGTGTTGATAATGTCATATATAAATTGACAAAGGAAGAACAAATACCAGCTAGATACAAAACTTTTGAGTCACTGCACAGGATGCTTTTAATAGTTAATTACCATGGTTTCCAATGGTGTAGCCCACCTTAGATTTGGGCCTTTTTATTTTGGGCTCATGTCCCAAAATGGGCTATCAAAACAGATGGATGGTGTGGGCATACAATAAATGCATGAAATAGGCTCGGTGGTTGGCGGAAGTGGATCAGCTGGTCCATTGCACACCACTGCGTTGGCTGGTTTATTGACGTCACCAAGTTCTGTGGGTCCCATCATGAGATATGAGTTATATCCACAATGTCCATCCACTTTTAAGCTCACTGTAAGGCTTGATCTGAAAAATAAGATAGATCCAAAAATCAATTGAACCACAATGACACCCAGATCCATAGCTCAACTGACAGATTGAGTGGAGATACCTCGTTTCAACACTTGAGGTCTTGGTATCGATCCCTAGTAGGGGTGGCTAACATGGAGTGTGTGTACTGACATTGGTGTGCACTAACAAACTAAAAAATGAACCACAATGTAAAAAGCAGTGGTGATTGAACGCATACCAATGAAACCCTTTTGGGTGTCACGTAAACTTTAGATCAATATGATATTTGTTTTCCCTCTTCATCCAGGTATGTGTGACCTTATGAACAAATTGGATGGAAAATAAATGTTATGGTGCAGTGAGAATCATTTTCTCCACTACTATTTGTGGTGTGGTCTACCTGAGCCTTTTAAATGAAACATGTTTCAGAGAAAGAACTAAAATGATCTCGAAAAATGGATGAAGGGGATATGATAAATAATCGACAGGGGAATCAAACCGTCACATATTACACCGAAGAATTTTAGTAGTTAGTAACATAGATGACTTGTTAGAGACTGAATCGCAGAAGGTAACATTGTTCATATGCGGTTCAGGATCAACAATTCAGGATTGAATTCAGATGCACCCGGTCAGGACTGTATATTAAGTGGTTCAGTTGACAGGTAGAGCAGAGTCCCTACTCAACCTTATCCTTTAACTCGGTCCCCCATGATGGGTTCCACGTAAGATTCAGTGTTAGCCAAAGGAAATGAACTAGTAAGAGGGCGTCCTCAACCTCCTACAACTACAAATAGTGACACAATGAGCGATCTATCTAGGCTGCAATGTGCGATACCTACAACAACGGGTTTGAGTAGGATTCCAAATCCTTATGGTCGGCCAAGGCCGAACAATTGTTATCGTTGTCACCAACCGGGTCTCTTATCAAACACCCGCCCTCAACGCCTCGCGTCCAACTTGGCCATTAATAAAGGGGGCATTGAAGGTGATGTAGTGGAAGAACGCCTTGGATTTGATGAAGATGAACAAGTCATTGAGGAAGGAGCTAGTGATGAAGAATGGTTGGCCGATGATCATGACAAATTCTTGGTCATGAGGCCATTATTGTACACTCTAAGGAAGAAGGTGCACCCACAACGACATAATATATTCCATGCGTAGTGTACATCAATGGAAAGGTTTATGATATAATCATAAACAGTGGTAGTAGCAAGAACATCGTGTCGAAGGTGATGGTGGACAAGTTGTAGATACCTACGATAGGCATCTTTACCCTTATTCGATTAGCAGGATTTTAAAAAAAAAAAAAGTGAACAAGACCAAGGTAACTGAACAATACATTATCTCATTTTCAATTGATAGAAATTATAAATATCGATTACTTTGTGATGTAGTCGACGTTGAAGCATGTCATATGTTACATAGTCGACCATAACAATCGGACCATGATACGATCCACCGAAGACAAGACAATATTTACGTCTTTATCAAGGACGGTCGAAAGATTGTCCTTGCTCTTATGACACCAGAGAACCACCCTGAAGCTTTTAAAGTGAAGGGGGGATCCCTCCTGACCATTCGAGATTTCATGAAGGAATATAAGAAAACTGACGAAGAGTACGTGGTGGTGGTTAAGGGTGAGGAATCAAAGCCCTTAAACATTTCTCCAAGTTTAAGTTTGTTATTGAATAAATTCAAAGAAATCTTGCCCGGAGATTTAATGGATCGCCCCCTCGTATGGGACATCTAACATCACATACACCTTGTCCCTGAGGCTAGCTTGTCCAACTGCCCTCACTATCGAATAAGTCTAAAAGAGTGTAAGATACTTCAGGGGTAGGTGCAGGAATTGATCTGTAATGGTCTTTTGAGAGAGAGCATGAGCCCATGTGTTGTGCCAGCTTTATTAATGTCAAAGAAAGATGTAATCTAGGGCATGTGTGTCGACAGTCGGGCAATTAATAAGATCATCATTAAATATCGGTTCCAAATATGGTGGTTAAACGACATGCTTGATATGATAGAATGTGCCAAAGTATTCTCTAAACTCGATCTGAGGAGTGAGTAGCATCAGATTCGTATTTAGCCTGGTGATAAGTGAAAAATGACATTCAAGAACAAGGAAGGGTTGTATGAATTACTGGTCATGTCTTTCAGCTTATTGAATGCACCGAGTACTTTTTTGTATTTTATGAATTAAGTGCTAAAGTCATTTATTGGCAGGTTTGTGGTAGTATATTTTGATGACATCCTGATATGTAGTCAGGGTGAGATGGAGCATGTTGAGGGTCAAATATGGCATATTAGACCTCATTTATTACTTGGATTTACAAGCATGATACTGTTTAACGCCCGATTTTAATCGTGTTTGTGATGCAAGGTGTATTTGAGAGCATGGATGGCAAAAAGTCGCTAAAAAGCATGGATTTAATAATCTGAAGACACCAAGGCAAGGGACGGACTCCAAGGAACCAAGATCGAAGAATTCACCTGCTAGAGATCCAAGAAAACGGATAAACCGAAGCTCAAGTGGCCCGAAATTAGTCCAGAATGCAAAATCACAGGGTCTCCACCATCCGTTCGGCTCGAAACTTTATAGGTGGCCTGAGGACCATAATTTAACCGTACACGTCGAAATTCAGCTCCCGGATCTCCATGAAAGTGGCCCAACGGATAGATCAGCCCATGAATCTCTGATTTGGGGCCCACCGGACATCTGGATATTCTTCAATTTTCGTCTCAACCACTTAATTTACATGAAAAAAGGAATGAGCGGAGAGGATTCTTCATATACATCAAGGTGGGACCCACCTTAGCTAGTGCGTGTGGACAACACATGCATGGCTGCCGCCCACCGAAACCATCAAGTCGGTCAGCGTTGTGCTAACCGATGAAATCCCAAAAATCAAGAAGACGCAACAGCGTCTTCTACGCACGGCCACTGATTCATGCTAGTGGGCCCCACTCATCACATATTTTGAAAATCAGATCCATTCATATGCTCCAGAGGGTGGCAAAAACTTGGCCAAGCTTTCCTTTTTGGCCAATTCACGTGATCACGGGATTTCCACCGTCAAACGTAGAATGAATGGTAAGTTGGTTTAATACACTGGACCGTACCAAAACCTGATAAAAACCACTCCTTCCCGACTGGTTTTTCGTCAGGAATACAATGGACGTATTGGATTTCATCGAAAACGAAAATATGGGGCCCACCGATCATCACAGCGTCCCTGTTTACGCAGGGACGTGCATTCGCACTAACGGTCGCGGGTGTCCTAATGGGCCACCATACGGTCTCAAAGGTCCAATCCGAACCGTCTATAAGATCCCCAGGGAGCTTCTTATCACTGCTTAGGTGGAATAATTTCAAAAGATCACGAGGATCGAAGTCCAACCGTTCAAACGGACGATCGACGGCAGAGCAGAAATCAGGTGGACCGCATCAAAATCAATCCAAATGCATCCACTTCTGACCGAAATTCTGAGAGTAATCCACTGAACGGACTGGATTTGTCAAAAGAAAATCATCCGTGGGCCTCAACAACGTCACAGCACAATCAAGTTATGCATCTTCTCCACAGGAACAGAGTCCTGTTTGGCCATGAACTGCGGAAAATCCAGCATGAGTTCCGCACCGACTCCACCATTCCTTGCAGCCGACTCCCTCTGCTTATAAAAGAAGGACGTGAGAGAGAGGCAAGGGGATCGAATGGATTAGGACGTGGAGGAGAGAGAGAGAGAGAGACAGTGGAAGGCCTTCAACAGTTTATTCTTCCTTTTTCTTTAATTCCTTTCTTTTCCTATATACTTTGTTTTTCTAAGGGATTTTAGCTTCATCATGTGTATGTGGAGCTAAACCTCTTAGCTAGGGCTAAGAGGTGAAGCTTGTAGCATGATGGGAGAATTTGTGCTTACGCCTTTTGTTTAGACTGACTTGATCTTGATTTAGTTTTATTAGGGGAATGTTCTTAGTTTTTAATGGTCTGTTGTGACTGAAATTACAATGGGTTTGCGATAGCTTAGAGCATGTTCTTTTTCTTTCATGTTTATGACGTCAGGAAGCCCTGTTGTTCACCATCGTCTCCTGGGCATGGTTGGATGTCGGTACCCTTCCTAACCTTCATGGCATGTTGATTGGTTGGTAATTAGTTTAATTCTGTTGTTTGCTTTGTCTCCTGGGCATGGTTTGGTGATGGAATCCATTCTAATTCATATACCTCTCATCTCTTGAAAACTATATCAACGGCAGTTCAGTTAATTTCCATGATTTTTGATACAAGCATAAGATCTCTCTGATCTCTACAAGTGGATCCTCTAAATCCCTAGTTTTCTTTCCTCTGAATTTATTAAGTTTTAGATTATTCTCTCATCATTATTCTCATATTTTTCCCTGATTTAGATTTCATCTTATCCTAGTTCTAGATCTAGTTAGTTTCAGACTACGTACAAGTTTCAGTCCCTTGGGATTCGACCTCGGTCTTACCGAGTTTATTACTACATCATAACCCTGCACTTGGGGAGTGAACAGAGCACGTGAAAAATCTCAGGCAGGTATTATACGTCTTGGCAATCAACAAGTTCTACCTCAACTTGAAGAAGTGCAATTTTTTAATTGACAACCTGTTGTTCTTAAGATTTGTTGTAACATCCCCGAGCATCCATATAGACGATGAAAAGGTGAGAGCCATCAAGGAATGATCGATTCCGATGAACATTCATGAAGTAAGGAGTTTCCATGGGTTGACTACTTTCTATTGTCGATTTGTTGGAAATTTCAGCACTATATCCACATCCATTACAGATTACATGAACAAATGCCCATTTCAATGGACTGATGAGGCTAGCAGGAGCTTCGTTGAAATAAAACATCAATTGTTTACAATACCACTATGGGTTTCGACAAACTATTTGAGGTTGAGTGTGACTCCTCATATGTCGGAATTAGAGGAGTCTTATCACAAGAAGATAGGTCAATAGCCTTCTACAACGAGAAGCTCAGTGAAATCCGAAAGAAATAGTCGATATATGAACTTAAGTTGTATGTGGTGGTTTAAGGGCTGCGGCATTGGCGGCATAATCTGATTCAAAGAGAGTTTGTTCTCTACATTAACCATCAAGCCTTAAAGTTTATTAATTATATGGTTAAAGTGAATCGTATGCATGTTAGATGAGTTACATTTTTACAGGAATTCACGTTCGTTCTGAAGCATAAGGGCATCAAAACAAGGTGTCTGATGCACTTAGCCATTGTGCATCACTATTTGTTACGACGAACAATGAGGTGGTCGGCTTTGATTGTCTTAAGGAGTAATATGTCAATGACGAGCACTTCAAGGATGCATGGGTGAGGTGTCAAGAGGGTTATCCCAATGACCTACATTTGCAAGATGATTTCCTTCAAAGCGAATCAACTATGCATCCTTGAAAGTTCTTTGAGGGAGCAGATTATTCAAGGGCTATATAAATATAGCCTTAATGGATACCTTGGGTGAGGCAAGACGCGAGCTCTTTTTGATGATCGATATTACTAGTCGCAATTAGTATATGACATGGATAAAACAGTGCAGTACTATCGTGTTTGTCAGACCTCCAAAAGGTTGTCTCAGAATACGGGCCTCTACACCCCGACCATTACTTGATAGCATGTGAAGACTTATCTATGGACTTCGTGCTTGATCTCCCATGAACATAATGCGGCATGGATTTGGTGTTCGCGGTGGTAAATAGCTTCTTAAAGATGGCGCACTTTATTCCATATAAGAAGACCCTCAATGCAACACACATGGAAAATCTATTCTTTTGAGAGGTCGTACGGCTACACGGGGTTCTCATGACTATTACTTCTAACCATGACACGAAGTTTATTAGCCACTTCTAATGAATTTTGTAGAATCGGTTCAGTATGCAGCTTCAGTTGATTAGTAGTGCCTAACACCCACAAACTAATGGGCATACTAAAGTTGTGAATCACATGTAGGAAAACCTCCTTTAGTGTATTCCATGTGACAAACCAAAGCAGTATGATTTGACATTCTCTCGAGCGGAGTTTGCATTTAATAACATGATGAAGTGCTAAATAGGGAAGTCCCCATTCTAGATTGTTTATGGACGAGTGCCCCGTCATACACTTGACTTGGTCTTTTTACCCAAGCTCCCGGGCATGAGCATTGTAGTAGGACATATGCCGGACCGAATCATGGGCATTCACGTGGATGTGCAAGCCAAGTTGCATACCTCAAATGATAAGTACAAGAAGCAAGTCGACAAGTATCGACGACAAAAGGTGTTTAAGGTGGGCGACCATGTTATGGTCCATCTACGTAAGGAGAAATTTTCAACCGGGGCCTGTGTTTAGATGCAGGACATCCGTTCACGTACCAAAGGACGAGAGGTCCAAGCTCGATATGAAGATCAGGTAGTGTGTGTTCTTAGGGTACAGTGATGAAAAATTCGGTTACAGGTTGTGGGATCCGACCGAGAGGAAGCTCGTCAGGAGCAGAGATGTGGTTTTCTTTAAATATCAGTGTATAGAAGACATTGGTAAGCCAGAGAAGAACCAGCCTAGTTCAGGTAAGCTAGAAGACATGGATCCGGTTACTCCTCCCGTGGTGCCTGATGATGGGGGAGTACAGCAAGGTGCAGAGGACGAGGGAGTTTCTTCAAAAGATGGACCAGGGGAGCAGCCCCCACTTGATCCACCTGTTGAGCCACAAATGAGGAGGTCATCTAGGGACAGACAACCGTCCAAGAGGTACTCGCTACATGAGTACATTATGCTGACTGATGGGGGAGAGCCAAAAGATTATTCTGAGGCCCTAGCCGACAAGCATAAGGGGGAGTGGTTGAAAGCTATGCAAGAGGAGATGGAATCCTTGCATAAGAACCACACCTATGATATGGTGAAATTACCTAAGGGTAAGAAAGCTTTGAGCAACAAGTGGGTGTTCAGAAAGAAGATTGAGCAGAAGAATTCACAGACGAGGTTCAAGGCCAGACTTGTGGTGAAAGGTTTTGGTCAGAGGAAAGGCATAGACTTCGAGGAGATATTCTCAGTGGTGAAGATGACATCCATACGAGTGTTACTTGGGTTGGCGGCTAGCATGGATCTAGAGATAGAGTAGTTAGATGTTAAAACTGCCTTTCTCCATGGTGACCTGGAAGAAGAGATCTACATGCACCAACCAGAGGGGTTCGAAGTCAAGGGCAAGGAGCATATGGTGTGTAGGTTGAGGAAAAGCTTGCATGGGCTGAAACAAGCTTCACGACAATGGTACATGAAGTTCGACTCATTTATGTTGAAACACGGGTATGACAGAATGGAGTCGGACCACTGTGTGTTCACGCGCAAGTTCTCAGATGGTGATTTCTTAGTTCTACTATTATACCTTGATGACATGCTCATCATGGGAAAAGACATCAAGAAGATTGACAGGCTGAAACAGGAGTTGGGCAAGTCTTTTGCGATGAAAGACTTGAGCCCGGCTAGACAGATCCTAGGAATGGAGATAACCCGCGACAGAAGCAGCAGGAAGCTCTAACTGTCACAAGAGCGGTATATTGAGAAAGTCCTAGAGCGGTTCAATATGAATGTAGCGAAGCCGGTCAGTACTCCACTAGATGGTCACTTCAAATTGAGCGACATGCAGTGTCCCAAGACGAAGGCAGAGGTGGAAGAGATGCAGAAGATATCCTACGTGTCAGCGGTAGGAAGTTTGATGTATGCTATGGTGTGTACACGCCCAGACATAGCATATGCGGTTGGTGTTGTCAGCCGGTACCTTGCCAATCCTAGCAAAGAGAATTGGGCAGCGGTGAAGTGAATACTGTAGTATCTAAGAGGCTCATCCAGGTTGAGCCTATGCTATGGTGACGGGAAACCTGTGTTAGAGGGTTACACAGATGCAGATATAGTAGGTGACATAGACTCCAGGAAGTCTACATCGGGGTTCATGTTCACGTTTGTAGGGAGAGCGGTTTCTTGGCAGAGCAAGCTACAGAAGGTCGTAGCATTGTCAACGACAGAGGCCGAACACATTGCAGTCACAGAGGCATGTAAAGAGATGCTTTGGATAAAAAGGTTCCTACAGGAACTTAGCCTAAAGCAGGAGGAGCACGTGGTATATTGCGATAGTCAGAGTGCTATACACTTGAGCAAGAATCCAAGTCAGCACTCCAAATCGAAGCACATAGAGGTTCGGTATCACTGGATTAGGGATATTTTAGAACAGAAGGTGTTACAGCTTGAGAAGGTCCACACGGACGATAATGGGTCAGACATGATGACCAAGGCTTTGCTCAAGGGCAAGTATGAGGTTTGTAGAAACTTGGTTGGCTTAAAGAAGGTGGATCCCTCCTGAGTCAAAAAGGGAGAGATTTGATGGATTTTTTACCTGTCTTTGACCGGTCGTGAGCCCTACTCCACCGGTCGTGGGCTGGTGTTCGACCAGTCGTGGGTTCGAGTCGTGGTACAACTCAAAGTCCAGCGAGTTCGGACTATTTTTCTCCGTGGTTTTCAACCAGTCGTAGGTGAGCTTCGACCAGTCGAAGGTGGGCTTCGACCAGTCGAAGTAGGCTAAGACCAGTCCTGAAATTTTCAGGACTAGTCGTAGGTTACGCAGTTTGTTCCGCAATTTTGGTCAAAACCGCAGATTTGAGTCATTTCGCAACCAAGATGCGAAAGGGAAGTTTTCTAAACTGTAAAAGGGGTTGCCTAGGGTTTTCTAGGTAACAACAAAAGGGTTTCTTAAAGCTTTATAATGGATTTGCTAAAGGGTTTAAGGCTATCAAAAGGTGAGAGAGAGAGAGAGAGAGGAAGCTTATAGAAGGGAGGTTCTGCTCGTGGAGGTTATCTACTATGCAATTTATATCTCAGCGCTTCTATGTCCTCGTAATCGATTAGATCTCTCCGTTTTCTCTATTTCTCTTATTGTTTATCCACTCCTGCGTGAGTGAAGAAGATTGTAACATTCTACTTCATAGTGGATTGCTGATCTGGATGAGATCCCGTGGTTTTTATCTCTTTGAGGGTTTTTCACGTAAAAATCTCTTGTGTGGTGTGTGATTGATGCATTGATTGTTTTCATTGCTTTATTATCCATAATTCTGATTTGTTCTGGAGGGCTAGATCCTAAGGTTTTGTGCAAGGCCCCCAACAAAATGACAGTCTACATTGCACCCCGTGAACTTCACGACAAAAAATGAAGTCTGGTCAATACGTCAGTGAAGGGATGTGACTAAGATGGCTATGTAAATGGCACTGAAGTCAAAATCATTGTGTCAATTAAGGAATGGGATTGTAATAAGTAATAAGGTGTCTAAATTATTGGCTAATCATGGAGCCAGATATTCCACGATCGCGCACTCAAAAACAAAGGACAACCATTTGTTTATTAGCCATTAGACTAATGCTTAGAAAGTAAGCAAGAGCAATCCATGCATGCCTAGTTCAGAGGAACCTTGTGTACGTGTTGAGATTTTAGCGAAAGAATGTTGGTCCAATGAATGAGTTGTTGTGACTCAATCTCAATACTATTTGGTAAGCCTGCCTGAATTTTCAGCCAAGGGAATTACTTAGTTCCTCTGGTCAATCAATTACACCAATTCTCATCCTTATCATGCGGATCGTCCACACATTCTTGAGGATTGCATATATATATATATATATATATATATATATATATATATATATATATATATATATATATATATATATAGTTCTGGAGGATGCTATGCACATCTCCTCAATATACACATATCTCATTAATTGGGGCATGACTTGACTTGGTGAATACTTAATCACCAGGCTTATCATTTGGACTACCAAGTACTTTAATTGTCCTTTATATCTTTTATTTATTTATTTATTTTTCCTCAAAGATAGACCATTGCTTTCAGCCAATGGAATCTAATCTTTCTTTCTTTTTTCTTCTTCTTCTTCTTCCTCATTATTTTTATTTTTTATTTTTAATTTTATTTTTTGTATTTTACCCTAATACTAAGCAACTACCAATTTCTTGAAGTACTTAGGATCATATAAAACTATCCAAACCTCCAAATTTTGGAGGATCAAGCAATCAGTGTACCACCTTATGACGCATGAATGACGTAGTAATTGTAGGCTAGAAAAGTCATGGGCTGTCCCTGTCTGGCCCTCACGCCCATCTCCTCAAGCTACATGTCTGTACAACTTGGGGAGCATGCCTTCATGATCCAAGCCGTTGATCTTAATGAAAAAGGTAATGCATGAAGATTCCCCGAAACAATCCTACTTCATAAATGCATTGTCTATCCACATGGTTCATCCATTTTCCAGCTCATTGTAGGGTATGTGTGGTGATTGAATGCCCACAAGTAAAAAGTCCCAGGGCTTGCCAACCTGCTGATAAGGTCAAGTATAAATTGATGAACGAAGAACAAATATCAGCTAGATACAGAACTTCTGAGTCCATGCACAGGAAGCTTTTAAATTTTAATGGTTAATCACCGCGCGTAGCCCACCTTAGATTTCCGACCTTTTTTTATTATTGGGCTCATGTCCAAAATGGCCTATCAAAACGGCTGTAGGGTGTAGGCACACGATAAATGCATCAAAATGGGCTCGGTGGTTGGGGGAAGCAGATCGGCTGGTGTACCACACACCACCGTGCCTGGATGGTTTGTTGACGTCACCAAGTTCTGTGGGTCCCATTATAAGATATGAGTTATATCCAAACTGTCGGTCCACTTTTTGAGCTCATTATAAGGCTTGATCTTAAAAATAAAATAGATCCAAAAATCAATTGAACCACACTGTAAAAAGCAGTGGGGATTGAATGCCTACCATTGAAACCCTTTTAGGCGTCACAGATACTTTTTCAATATGATATTTGTTTTCCACCATCATTCTAGTATGTGTAACCTTATGAATAAATGGGATTGGAAAATAAGGGTTACAGTGCGGCAAAAATCATTGCATTTGTCAGAAAATGCGTGCTTTCAATTTAAAAAAGAATTTTTAAGGAAAAGTTAGGTTTGAGATAACGAAGACTGGAGCCGATTCTTCAGCTTATTTTTGGATTCATTCGTAGACCGTTGAAGAAATGAAGAAAATAGTGGAAGGGCATAACTTTCCGGTGCAGCTGTGCTCCACCATCAATATATGTTTTATTGATGCCATCCCCTCATTTTGACAGTTCGTTTTAGGGCACGAGTCCAAAAATAAGCCTAATGGAAAACACTACAAGAAACAGTAGTGATAAACCGTAGTGATTGAATGCTCATCATTGGAAACTTTCCAATGGCTATGAAATTTTATTTATTTATTTATTTTTTAAATTAAAAGGTCATACCTATATCATCTTCTTAGAGTCCAACCGCCGTGCGTCGCACGCTTTCTTACAGTCAGAGTCGCACCGCCTATTAAATAGAGACTCACAAGTCAAAGAAACCAAATAAAAGCAAACTGCAGAGCAGCTGCATCGTCCAGAGAGTGGGCCCACACACGCCATCTTCTTTGACCGCTTGCCATCCGTAACAGTTCATCGCGGGTCCCACCACCCAAAAGACTCCACCGGCCTTTTGACATGCACGCCCACGTCACGACAAGACATTCCAGAGGGAGAGAGAAGAACCGGATTCCAAATAAAGAATCAAATCCACCTAAATCATATATTTTATAACGTAGGTGGAAGGGTTTCGGTTCACACGCTCCGCTCGGAACCGCTCCGCTCGTTTAAATTTACAATAATGCCCCTCGAATCTATTGATTTTTACAGCTGGCCGTCCCTGGGATCGAAGCCTAGAGCTGCCGCTTCCGGAGGGGCAGTTTGGGAATGGCGGTGCTCGCCTTCGTACGTGACGATCAGCGTCGTTGGATCTTCCGGGTCCCTCTCCACGTGCTTCCTCGCAGGGCAGCCACGTACGCTGCTACACTCGTAATAGCCCCTTGGATAAGGCGATCCTTTGATTGGTTTCTGGCCGTATTTCCTCCACGAATGCTCGTCGGGGGTGTATCATTTGTGTTTTCATCGGTGCTAGTCCGTGCGTTCCAATCACCAGGTTGGATGGCAAGTAACATGTATTTTCATTTACGCTGGTTTGTTTGACGTAATCACCCGGTTGGGTGGCAAAAAACATTACAGTGGGTCATTAAAAGTGTTTAGTGGTGGACATTTAATCAACACTTTTTCCAATGGTGTGGTGCACCTGAGATTTGGATCTGCCTCATTTTTGGGCTCATGCCCTAAAATGAGCTCGCAAAATGGATAAATGACATGGATAAAATACATTCATTATCGTGGGTCCTATCGAGCTTTTCCAGCAGCACGCGTACTGTAGGTGTAGACAGGGCGAGCATGGGCAAGTACCGTAAACAGAACGTTGTGCCACCTCCACTTGGGGCGCGGATTAGATACTGACGAGGTCAGTAGTGATCTACGTCACCAAGCTCTGTGGACCCTCCATGATGCACGTGTTGTATCCATACCGTCCAACCATTTGTAGAGATCGTTTTATGGCATCAGAAAAAGCATGAGATCGATCTAAGTTCAAATGGACCCACAACAGAAAACCGTGGGATCAGTCACATCCACCGTTGAAACATTTATAGAGCCCACCATGATGTATATTTTAGATCCAATCTATTCATAAGTTAACATAGAGATAGATGGAGTAAAAACAAAAATATAAGCTTGATCGGAAACTTCTGTGGTCCTGAGAAGTTTTGAACGGTGGATGTCACTGTCCCCACTGTTTTCTACGGTGGGGTCCACTTGAACTTTAGATATATCTCATTATTTTTTTCATGCCATAAAAAGATCTCTCCAAATGGATGGACGGTATGGATACAACACACGCATCAGGGTGGGGTCCACATATCTTGATGACGTCACTTCAGTAGCGATTTGGCTACTGAGCTTGTCAGTATCTAATCCGCGCCAATTTGGGCGTTCCTGTATGTATGTACCATTTCTCAGAAGCAGTCACGGTTGTACCTCTCTGGTCCTTAAAAAGCCGAGGACATTCACGGCCTCCTCAGGCTTCGTGTCTTTACCGCTAAGGCCCATGGCTTCATGATCCAAGCCGTTGATCTTATAAATGTAATGGATGAAGATTCCTCAAAACTCTCTACTTGAATCATTCTAAACTTTCTATTGGTGGTCTGGAAATAAATAGATAAGAAGATAATACAGAGATAGTCCACTTCAAAGGAAAAAAGCAAAGCATGTGATGGACATGGTTGGGCATGATCTATCCACGTTGGATTGCATTATATCAATGCTCAGAGAACCTATTTGTGACAACACAAGGCTGAAAGGCAGTTATAATTGCGTGGAAGCAATAACCTATGGCCAACATTTAGCTTCCAATTATCTTCGTTCAGGTGTATTCTGTTGTTGATGTCTCAAATCCGTGAATAACAACGTCAGTTAATGCCATCGACTGGCCGCTCCATGCCATCTAGCAGACGTCGTGACCATCGATAGATGTTGGGTGCCACTGGAAAAATTCAGAAAATCCATATTTTATTGCTGGAATGTTTTAGTATTTTACTCGATGTCTTCGAAGGTGTTTGATGACATAGACAACTCGTCGATGCCGTCGAAGACCCATCGAAGGTGCCATCGATCGCGCGCACAAAATTGCATAAGTACAAGATTTGTTTCCTATTCTTATTGTGATTCCTTGTAAGGCTATATATGCATGTAATCAAGTTTTGGGAGAATTATAAGGCTTTTTAATTAGTTCCAAATGGATTCAAGGGTATAGCTTGGGCTAGTAAGGGAGATTCGAGGCTTGTTCGAATCGGTGATTTTCATCTCTTGTAATTTTTTGCTTTCATAGTGCATCACCGTCGCTTTTTGCCATGGCTTTTTCCCATAAGGGTTTTTCCAAGTAATATTTGGTTTGTTTGTGTTTGAACTTGGTTATGTGATTGATAGTATTTTCCTTGATTCAACTCTATGTGCTTTCGATGTGTCCTTAACAACTGATATTAGAGCTAACGTTGCGAAGCTGATTGAATTTGAAAGCATAACTTCTAATACAAAGTTCGATGTTGAAAAATATTCTGGGAAAAATAATTTCGAACTATGGAATGTCAAGATGACTGGTCTCCTAGTTCAACAAGGATTGGACGATGCTCTCATTGAGAAGTGGCCATAATCGATGACAAATGATGAATAGAATTAGATGGATATGAAAGCTAAAACCTCTATCCAATTGTGCTTAACGGATGAGGTCCTCTATAATGTCATGCGAGAGAAAACTGGCGCAAGTACATAGGAAAAATCAGATAACATCTATGCGAAAAAATGTCTAGAGAATCGCTTGTACTTGAAACTTTAGTTGTTCAATCTGAATATGATGGAGGAGACTGATGTTAAGGCCAACATTAGTAACTTCAACAAGTGGAGGAAACGATAAAAGATGAGGAGACTGATGTTAAGGCCAACATTAGTAACTTCAACAAGTGGAGGAGACTGATGTTAAGGCCAACATCCGATAATTTGTAAATTATCGGATGTGGAGGAAACGATAAAAGATGAGGACCAGGCATGCATCTTGTTAAATTCTCTATCGGCTTCATATAAGTCGTTTAAAGACTCGTTGTGCACTGGTAGATCGACCATTAGTATCAAAACCGTTATCTCAGCCCTTCAGTCAAAGGCGATGAGAAAGAAAAAGGTGATGTGGGTGCCTTTACAAATGCACTGGTTATGAGGGGGCAAAATTCTGAGCAGGACAATGGATCTTCTCGATCAATATTCAAATTCAAGGGTAAAGGTAGAGGCAAGTTGAAGTACTAAAATTGTGGGAGGTCTGGGCACATGAAGAAGGTTTGCACAAATCTTAAGGCAAGAAAAGAGAATTCAAAAGGTTCTTTTGGGAGGCTAACATAGCGGAATCCAATGAGGAGATGAATGGTAGTGACATGCTCACCGCATCAGGATTTAGATACTTTGACAAAGAATGGATTTTAGATACGAGGGATTCATATTACATGATCCTTCATCGGAGTTAGTTCACTAGCTACAGTGAGTGCGATGATGGACATCTTTATGAGCAATGATAATACATGTAAAGTATTTAGTGTTGGATCAATGCGCATCGAAATGTTTGATGGTATGGAGCGCATCTTAACCTAGGTGAGACACGTTCTTGATTTGAAGAAGAGTTTGATATCTCTTGAATTACTCGAGGCGCTTGGGTGCAAATTCACAGAGTTCAATCGTGTCCTTAAAGTTTCAAAGGGAGTACTCATAGTTATGAAGGCACAAAGGAATGAAAACCTCAACAAGTTGATCGGGAGCACTTCATTAGGTGGAGCTGCAACATATGTAGCAAATTCTACATCTGCTCATATGTGTTATACACGCTTAGGCCACATGAGTGAGTAGGGCATGAAGGTACTTTCTGAGTGTTGTTTAATTCTAGTTTTTAAAAGTTTTGATTTTAGTATATGCGATCATTGTATATATGGTAAAAAATCTAGGTTGTCTTTTAAATCTGGGAAACATGTATATATGAGTATTCTTGATTATATGCATTCTGATGTATGTGGGTCAATGCCTATGGGTGTACATCAAGTCGAACCGAGTCGAGCTAGCCTCAGCTCGACTAGGCTTGGCCACTAGCTGACCTAAGCTCGAACTCGGCTCGGCTCGGTCCTTGAGCCTGATTGGACAGCTCGGCTCAGTTCGGTCAGCAGCTCGGGCTAGTTCGAGCCGAGTTTTTCTGTGCGGCATTTCCACAAACACCTGGACTACGCCTTCAAAATCCCTCTGTATGTGAAACAGAAGCAATGGTTTCACAAGGTATTTTATCAAACAACTTTTAAGAAACATAAAAACTAAGAAAAAAAAGGTATTCGTTTCATATACATACCTTCCTTGCCACCAGCCACACTTCGTTGAGTCACTTTATCAAACACTTGGTGAGCAACATCAATGGAAAAGTAACCAAGTCACCAAACTGGTTCGATCTGAGTTCGATTCGGTCTGAGTCGAGTCAAGCTGGGGCCTGCTCGAACTCGGCTCAACTCATTTTCGAGCTCAAAAAATTAGCTCGACTTGGCTCGAACTCAACTTCGAATCGAGTCGAATCAAGCTTTTTCGAGTCAAGTCGAGCGAGCTAACTAAGCTAGCTTGGTTTGTGTACACCCCTACCGATGCCCATGGTTTTTGGTAGAAGGTCGTCCTTATTTGTCACATTCATAAACAACTATTCCAGAAAAGTGTGGGTTTATTTTACGAAAAATAAATCTGATGTTTTTACCAACTTTAAACAATGGAAGGTGATGGTAGAAAAATAGTTAGGGTGAAAAGTGAAAGTGTTGAGGATAGACAATGTTGAGAAATTCACTTCAGGAGAATTCAATAGGTATTACAAAGATGAAGGAATCGTGAGGCGCAACATAGTGCGCCACACACCAGAGAAGAACAAGATGGATGAGCGGATGAATTAGACTCTCTTGGAGAGGTTCCGATACATGATCAGTAATGTTAGGTTAGGCAAGGAACTATGGACTGATGCCGTTAACACGGTCTACTACTTGGTGAATCGGTCCCCTTATATGGTCATCGATTGTAAAATTTCAGAGAAAGTGTGGAGTGGTCAGTATGTAAACTACTCGGGACTGCATGTATTTGGTTGCGATGCTTACTCTTATGCACCATCAGTTGAGAGAGATAAGCTGGACCAAATGGCTAAAAAATACATTTTTGTAACTATGGTGGTAGAGTGAAGGGGTATAGGTTATACGATTAGGTCACACAGAAAATCGTCCTTAGTGGTGACGTTAAATTTGACAAAGGATCATTGTTCCGTAAGGATAAGTACAAGGAATCAAAAAAGTTGATTGTGAACCTTCAATTACACAAATATGAAAGATACAAGTATGCAGACAGAAGTACAAGAGTAAGTGAAGCATCCACCTATGAGAAGGAATCTGCCAACGGATCGCAGGTTACCGGCAAGATACATGGATGACTCAAATGTCGCTTTTGCCCTCATTACAAATGAGAGAGATTAATTTAATCTTTAGGAGACTCTTGATGAGATGAATGCCGAAAAGTAAAAAAAACAACGATGAATGATGAGATGGACTCCTTGTACAAGAATAAAACGCGGAAGTTGGTGGAGCTTTTCATCGACCGTAAAACGATCGGGTGCAAGTGGATCTTAGAGAAGAAACATGATAGTACAAAGTAATGTTGGTAGCGAAATGATATACTCAGAGAGAAGGTGTTGACTTTACTGAGATATTCGCACCAGTTGTGAAGCAAGTATCTATCAGATTCGTGTTAGCGCTGATTGCCTAATATGATCCCGAGTTAGAGAAGATGGATGTGAAGACTCCCTTCGTGAATGGAAAATTGAAAGAGTAGATCTACATGAAACAAATAGAATGTTACGAAATATAAAGGGCATAGAACAATGTTTGCAAGTTAAAGAGGTCGTTGTATGACCTCAAACAATCACCTAGGCAATGGTAAAAAAAAGTTTGATTCTTTCATGGTGAGTCAGATGTGTGTCATGAGTGAGTATAATCATTATATCTATTATAAGACATTAAGTGATAGGAAATTCATTATCCTGATTTTTGTACATCAATGATATGCTTATTGCTAGTCATCGCATGAATGAAATCGATTTACTGAAGACTCAGTTATTAGGGATATTCTAGATGAAAGATCCGGGGGCTGCAAGGAGGGTTCTCGGTATTGATATACACAAAGACAGGAAGAGGAGCAGACTATGGTTATCTCAAGTGGAATACCTTAGGAAGGTATTGATGAAGTATGGGATAGAAAATGCAAAGCCCGACCGCATTCCCCATGCGGCTTACTTTAAGCTATCATCAGAACAATATCCCAAAATAGATGAAGAAAAGTATGATATCTCTCGTGTGCCTTATTCGAGCATGGTTGGAAGCTTTATGTATGCCATGGTATATACAAGACTGGATATTTCACATGTGGTTAATGTTATTAGAAAATACATGTTAAACTGGGTAAGCAACAATGGGAAACAATGAAATGGCTACTTCGATATATTCGAGGTACGTAGGACTATGTTTTATTTTTTGAAAAATCAGGGATCAAGTTTGTAGGCTATGTAGATTCTGATTATGCCAGCAGTGTAGACAATAGAACGTTGAATTCCGATTACTCGTTTGTGATAGCCAGTGAAGCGATCAGTTGGATGTCGAATCTTCAGTCTTTGGTGGCTCTTTCCACAACTGAAGCTGAATATATAGCGATGACAAAAGCATTCAATGAAGGTGTTTGTTTAAGGAGGAAAATAAATCAGTTGAGGCTTTAACAGGAGGCTGTGCTCGTCAATCGTGACTGCGAGAGTGTGATCAATTTGGCTAAAAAATTAGATTTATTACTCACGTACTAAACATATTGATGTGCGTCATCATTTTATTTAACATATACTTGAGGAAGGAGGCGTGACTCTAGAGAAAATTTGCATGAGTATAAATCTGGTTGACATTCTCACTAAGGTGGTTCCCAAGAGAAGTTCGAATTATGTGCAACATGAACTTCTCTGGGTTTGGTGAATGCATAAATGGAAGGTGGTATGTGCACGAGAAATGATGGTGGAGTTATGATGTAAAGAGGAATAATGATGATGAAAATGAGTTATGAAGAATAAAGATTGAAGACATGGTAGAGATTGTTGTTAATGTCTCAAATCTGTAAACAACAGAGTCTGTCAATGTCATCGAGCAGATGTTCGATGCCATCGATTTTTTTTTTTAAAATCCATGTTTTATCACTGGAACATTTTAGTGGTTTACTCGATGCTATTGACAGATCGTCAATGCCATCGAAGGTTCCATCGAGCATGTACGCAAACCTGTGTAAGTACGAGATTTATTTCCTATTCTGATTGTGATTCCTTGCATGGTTATATATATGGGTGTAATCAGGATTTGTAAGAAATATAGGGCTTTCTAATTCATTCCAAAGGGATTTAACGGCATATCTTGAGCTTGTAAGGTAGATTCAAGGCTTGTTCAAATCGGTAATCTATATCTCTTTAATTTTCTACTTTCATAGTGCATCATTGTCTCTTTGTGTCGTGGCTTTTTTCCGCAATAGTTATTCCACATAAAATTTGATTTGTTTATATTTGAACTTGGTTGTGCGATTGGTAGTATTTTGCTTGATTCAACTCTGTGTGCTTCCGTAGTTCCCCAACTATCAATTCTTATGGAATTATAAAGATAATCAGCCAACAACCCCTATGGCTTAGTGGTAGAATCATGAGAGTTTCAACATGAGGTCATCTGTTCGAGCATCCATTGTAGTGTGAGTGAACGGGCCCTATTGGTTATTTTATTATATTTGTTTAAGCTTAAAATTCTATCGAATAACATGATGATATATATGATAACATGCTAATAAGATGCATCGATTATTATCATTCATTCGTATTGCACCTGTGTTGACTCTTGGGGGCATGTCATGGAAGACCCGTAGGTACTTACAGTAACGGGTGACCTAAGGGACCACCCGTTGATGCCCACAATATGTAGAAGCCTACCAAGATGGTCGGAGCCTACAAAAAAAAGGGTTATCCATGTTAATGGAATTCAACTCAAGCAGGTGAATGGATCTACCCACTTGATGCGTCTACACATCCATGCATCTCATAACAGCCATACATTTTTATTTTAATTATGATGTGCATGAACCGTGATGGGTTCACTCACTAACCTGACCAACTAACATTGTGGTTTGACAATCATATAGAGACAAATGAAACAAGAAATTAAATCCGAACCAAGTACCAAAAAATGATGACCGATTGCTAGATGAATCACAAGACCAGTTGCAGTATTTGGCGAAAGATGAACTTACGATGTTGGATTAACGAATTATTTGTGTTTATTATTTAGAAGTTTGATTTCTTTGTTGCATTTATTTGTATGTAAATATAATTCATCATTATTTATAAATCTGATCATGATGAGCGATATTTTTTTTTTGTTGAATGAAGTTTCAAATGAGTGGATTCAAATGATTCATGTTTAGATGATGTGGTTTTAAATATATGATGATGAAAATTATAACAAACATGGATGAATGGATGTTAAATTTGGATGTAAACTTAGAATTCATTAAATTATGCATCCAAACAACTGTATGAAAAAGGAATTAAGTACACTCAGTGTACGGGTCATGAGCCAAAACTTAGGTCTAAGGGTGGACACTGTATCTGAATTTTGAGGCGTGACAATATGACCATCCCTTCACTGTCATGGAAATGGATTAATAAAGGTACCTTTTAAGCTTCGCCTATAAAGTAGGAATTATAATTTGGTAAATATATATCTAGAATTTAATGATAAAAATAATATTTAAGAGTAATTTTCTGGTAAAAATCATTTGTTATTATCACCACCACAATTGTCATATGCAATTGTGCATCTCCATGCATCCATATGAAGGGTGCAGATTGGTAGTGACCCCTCTAGTACCAATTTGGGTGCTGGTTAGTGCTGCAAAAGCTTTATGGGCCCATCATGATGTTTTAGCCATGCAGTCAGAATAAGATTCAAATTTTAGGTGGACCATGCCGTATGAAACAGTGGTGATTGAACGTCCACCATTAAAAGTCCTTTTAGGGTCCACTAATGTTTATTTGCAATACAATCAACAGATTAGGTCACACAGATCTGTATGAAGGGAAAATACAAATATTGCTTGATACAAAACTTTTGTGGCTCTAAGAAGTATTTAATGGTAGGCGTTCAATCATCAGTGTTTCCTATGTGTGGTCCACTTGAGATTTGTATCATCCTCATTTTTTAGATCATGTACTAAGATGAGCTGGCAAAATTGATGGAAAAGGCATGGATTAAAATGCATACATCAAGGTGAAGGTGAGGCCCACAGAGCTTTTTCTAGCAACGACAAGCTCTGAGGCAGGGTACTCGAGCGGTCACTACCGAATCGGAGTCCCCTATGTGTACCACGTATAAACATTAGCAAGATCTAAGACGGACGAGCATGTGAGTGGACTGGCTATATAGACCACAAATCTGCCATCAATGTGAACTAATGGTTATCCTATTTTCATCTTAACTGTTTCTTATTTTGTTCCTATTGGCCCATCGAATGAGTGGAGTGGCTGGATTGTGTGCTAATCAATGTTCAACACATGGGCCTGCCTGATTAATATCCTGATTCTCACACTCATGTACCTCATTTTCCACTAGAGAGGTGACTGCTCATTCAAAGTGCACCTGAGCTAGTGCAATTATCATTGTTACTATTAACTTATACCATTCATCCCACATGTTGCACGTACTGTTGAAACATAAGATCAATTGAATAAATGAGAGTAAGCATTTCCAAGCCGTTCAACCTGAAAATGTAGTGGGCTAGGTGAAGCTTCCAGCCCATATCCACATACTATACTGGGCTTTCAAGTGATAGAAGTTCCTCTCTAGCCCGGCTGGGCTTTCAAGTGCACTACACCAAAATCGTCATTTAGGAACGGTTCTAAACCGCTCCTAAATGCTTCAGGAACGGTTCAATACCGTTCTTAAAAAGAGGCGTTGCAGAAAATCAGGAACGGTTTAGAACCGTTTTGGGTACCGTTTCAACAGAATTTTAGGAACGGTTTCAAACCGTTCTGGTGCCAACGGTCACATTTTCAACCCAAAATTTTAGATATGGTTTTGAATGCTTATTGATGTTGCCTAACGGTCAGATTTTAGGACAGAATTTTAAGAAGAATTTTAAACCATTTTGGATGTGCCATGTGAACAGTAACCCATCCATGGTAGGGTCCAGTAGGTTCTAATAACCTCTCAACCATACAAATCGTTACAAATCGTATATCTCGGTCTTGGTGAGATGTTATGGTAGAACCATCTCTACAAAGTACACGGGCAGAGAAATGTATAGATCAGGACCGTTCATGTAATGGCCTTTATTATTATTATGAGTGGTTCATTTTTATTTATTTATTTATTATTATTTGTTTTAATCACATTTGCCAAAATATTTAGCCATTTACTACTTTCACCTCAAACCGTCACTTTAAAGGAAGGCCATCCATCTTTCAAATGTAAGAATTAGGGCCGTAAGAAACCTCTCCAGCTCTTTTAACACTTCCAAACTTGGAAATGAGACGAGGACAATGATTTTGTAAAGCACGACATATCAGTTCAACTGATCCATCCAACACTCTAAATCTTCTCTCAAATAAAATTACAGTATAGTATTTTAGTAGGGTCATGAGATACAGGATTAGAGGCAATGGGGAATGGATCTTGAAAGCATGGAGCCAAAACAAAAGCACCGAACATCATAAAGCAGCAGGCCAGGTTCTGAACCAGCAGCTACGGTTGAAGGAGCCTGAACGCTTGCATCTTCAGCAGTCCCATCTCTGAAAAATGTACGCAGTTACACAATCAAACCAGATACACATGCACGAGTATACACACCTGTATGAAGAAAATAAACGGGTTTGATTTTGGACCTTCTCATCAACGCAGCGGAAGTGCACAGCCAAGCAGAACTTGTTATTCTCCACCTTAGCTCCTGGAGTGGGTTTTGTTTTCTCCACCAATGTTTTATAAACCTTTAAAAAAAAAAAAAAAAAAAAAAAAAAAAAAAAAACAGAAAAATCAAAACCCATTTTGAAAAATCACATTATACCCCTGCTTTTTTAATAAAAGCACCACTGTTTCTACTTTCGGTGTGAGAACTGTACACACTGGTACCATTCTAGGAAGTTATTCAAAGAAAAAAGAGAGCAGAGATTAGGCGAAAGGAGACGAACCAACCTCGTCTATCATGGGCAAGAACTCGCTCGCGGGTTGAAACAGAACAGCTTTCTTTCCCTGACAGTTAAAAAATAAAATGATAAAATAAAGAAAAAGAAATTGTATTGACTTTTCAGTATCAGTAGTCCATGAGCCTACCAAAAGGTGTACTACTGCAGGAGTGTACTTACTCAGCCCAAAAATGTAAAGTTATTTCACTTTGGGCTGCTTCTCTTGGTTAGGCCTGGATATAAAACACTGACCTTGAGTCCCAGCAAGAAATATGAGCTTGTTTTGGGATGGACCAGTTAGCCCAGCCCAGTTTCCACCTTAGTTCTCAAGAAATCTCTCCACATTGGTTATTTCTTGAAAGGCCTATGCACAGAGTATTGAAGTTTTTTCTGTTTATTATGATCTTTCGAATACGATACAGCTAAGCCAGTTCTGGTCATTGCAAAGGACCCAGATCCAACCGTTGATGTCCTAATGTGTGTTGCACATGTCATAACCATGTCTCTTAATGTATTTAAACCACTTCCTCTCTACGAGTGCATTAATGCATGGGCCATATATATCCACTGGTTAGAGCAATTTTAGAAACATGGGCCATCTATGACGTTATCAAACATGGACCACCTAGATAGACCACCCTGCCAAGTATGCTGCTGAGAGATGGCACTATGAAATTCCTGGCTCAGATTGATACATCAGCCTACGAAGGACACTATGGGGCGAGATGGTTCTGTCATAGGCATGTTTGACTAGTTTCTACCACAGATTCCCATGCTAGTTTTACATGGTTTAAAAAATGGATGTGCCTCATCCTCCCCCACATGATTTACTGATGTGAAGCCATCTAGACCATCTAATCTGTGGGTCAGATTGTAAGTAGGACATATATCTAAAATCATAGTGATCAGGCGATCCTACCTGTTCAATTAATGGTAATCAAATGGATCTTTAAAAAATAAATCAGTGAGTAGCCTACATTGGAAGGGAAAAATCATATGGGTAATATTATCTTCTCAGTGCAGGTTTTTATACATGCTACGCATAAAAAATAGGGCCACTAATCAGGCAACACGAGCATAAAACCAACAATACAAACTCTTTGCACACATATGGCCCACCTGATTATCAGATTCATAATAGCTTTGATTCCACTATGATGGAAAGTTAAACAAACATCCTAAGTGCAGTCTCCTTGGCATTCAGGTGAGAGGAGAAAAAGAAAAATGGTAAGTAAGAGTAGGGATGAAAGTGATTCTGATAACTCAAGTGATTCTGATAACCCCAGTGAGACACATATTTGTGAGGTGCATCTAATGGGATGAAAGAATTAATCAACCTAATCCAAAACTCAGGCAGGCCACACTGCCTTAAGTTAGAGGTTTGGGGAATATGATTTGACATTGTTTCCCATGCCCTGGCCCACCTGACTTTTGATTCGAGCTGATTTTTGGGCTGTAAAGTGAACATGAGAAGGCGTAACTAATGGACGGAGTGGATTTCACATGCACAGCACAGAGGAACCCCTTACAAATTCCTCCCTGCTGTGGGCATGGTATGTTAATCGAATCTAAACGTAGATATATAATGAGTTCCACCGTAGATGGATTATAATCAAGAATGAGAAGTGTTGAGAAGTGGAGCCACATCTGGGTTGCCTAAGACTAGTCGAGGTTGCGCGGATTTCGTATCGCAAGTCCTTTCGCAACTGGGATGCAGAAATGAGTTTCATGGATTTCGTGTCGCAAGTCCTTTCGCAACTAGGATGCGGAAACGAGTTTCGCGGATTTCGTGTCGCAAGTCCTTTTGCAACTGGGATGCGAAAAGGAAGTTGTCAAAACTATAAATTGGGGTCCCTAGGGCTATTCTAAGGTTAAGATGAATATTAGGGTGCTATTATAAGGTGTGGGAAAAGGGTTTTCTCTGTATCTCCAAGGGAGAGGTTAGTATATTGCCTTGTAATCTTCATTCTTCATAGTGGAAGTTTGCATCCGTGGTTTTTTTACCCTAGTTTGGGGTTTTTCCACGTATATCTTATCTTGTGGTTTGTTTTGGATTGCTTTGATCTATTTCTAGTTTATATTTCTTCCTGTTTATCGTTTGTGGGTGAGGCCTGAGATTGGATCTAGGCTCACTGTGTTGTTGGCGTGCTGCGCAACAAGAAGAACTTTGATATTTTAGTAAGTTTGATGGATGAACTGCAGGCATTCATAATCATATACGTAGCATATGTGTTACTTGATGAAATGCAGGTACATGGAAAATACATGTGGCATATACATTAGTTAAACAAAGAAGATTGTGGCCCCACATGGCTTATGAAAAATAGTTGGACTAAAATAATTCTTTAAATATTGGATTAGTAGACATCTAATGGACGGTAAAAGTAAAAAATAATAGGTAGTTCCATTCTAATAAATCTGAGATTTAAATGATCCAGTTCATTCGAACTTTATAACTTATCTTAATGGGGTTACATGATTTTGATAGTCTAAACTTTATTATTATTATTATTATGTCATTAAAGGTAGGAGCACACCACCTATAATTTTATCAATGTGGGAGCAAACTATTTACATCTCACTAGATTGGGATCCAAAGACCCCACCTAATTAAAGAAAGAAGGGATTGCAAGCAGTGAAACAGGGCCCGAAACAGGGGTCAAAATAGTTTCCAAAAAAGCCTACTCACATAAGATACAAAAATACAGGTTATGTGCTCCTACCTTTCTCCAATAGAGAGGGAGTGGGAGAGGGAGAGGGAGAGAAAATGTTGCCCCTGGCTACTCATGTTATGTATATATAGTAGATATTAGTACTAATGACAATGGGGTTGGTTCTCGGTTTTTTGGTCTAGATTAAGATTTAAAAAAATGTGATCCCACCTAAGTATGTGTTGGTGCTTAAAAATTCACAAATAATTATATATGCTATTAAGACTGTAGAAGATTTGAATCATCCCAGATTATTATCCAATATGTCAACACCTAAATTTGAAGTCTCAAAAGAATGCTCTGAAGTTTACATTTGTCATGCGGCCAAACCGGCGACTAGATCATGTAAACTACGTTAGTACTGCCCACCTGAATATTTGCTCCATAATGTACATCAAATCAAAGATCATAAAACACACACACGCACCATGTGAAGTTCAGAGCTAATCTAACAATCAGATCAAACAATAACATGTGATTGTGGAACCTTCGTAAGGGATAGTGTATGACCAGGTGAAAAACAAATAAATAGGTAGTTTATAATAAGGTAAATAGCATTTACAAGCAGGTGAATAATGCTTTCAACCATGTGAATAACTTGTAGAATAAACTTATTCTAGGACTTGTGGAGGAACCGATCGACCTCTTTATCTCTACCTACAACATGATTATCCAGATGATAAAATTGTTGAAATTTTGGTTTAAAAATAAAAGTTCGAAAATTTTATTTTCCTCTAAAACATTTTTGTAAAAACCAAAGAAAAAAGGGGTTTTCCTTAGTTCCACATTAGATAAAGTGGGAGAAAAGTTTTGGTTGATAAGTATTTAAGTATGGAGTATTCTTACTTGGAGAAATAAAGAGATACTCAGTTCGCCCTGGAACGCACATGCGCTTGGGCTTGAAAGGTCCGAAAATGGACAACCCTTAATGATCCAATGGTCAAATCATTGATCTAACAATCAAAAACATTTGTAATTTAGTGTCAATGGTCAGAAACATTTTACAAATGTTCTAAACCGTTAATGACTACCTAGCAACGGTCCACACCCTAGATGCTATATAAACTGGACCCTCCATGTCCAGAATGATCCAAGTCCAACCGATTCAATCAGAATCCGATATGATCTCTATAAATAGTTTTCCTTTCAAGTTTATTTAAGAATTTACTAAGTGACTAAGTTTGACCACTCAACAAATCTGCAAAGTTCCAAACTGCGTTAACCAAATCCCTAAGTCCCTTTGTGATTGTTGCATGTAGGACCTTAAGAAAAAAAGCTTGTCATATCTGGAAGTAATCGACCTGTAACTCGTTACGATCTCAATTCAACCGAGAATGGGGTGAATTAAGCTTTAAAGATAGCGTATTACATACATGATTTACTGTGGTGCTTATTTTAGTTTTATCTTTTGGTTTCAATATTTTTTTGTGAAATATTTTCCAACAAAAATTAGTACTATCCAAAGAGGACTGCAACAAGAGTTGCCGGGAGAGATTCAAGAAAGGATGTAAATTGCAAAAAATGTGTATATGGCAATACATGCAATCATTAAGTGGGTGGCCTTTGAGCCCTTGATCAAGCCAATCATCGAATAATCTTCTCTTTTTGCGCTGTACTCACACCTAATATGATATTAGATTCGGTGTTTCTTAATCCTTCTACTAGAGATCTGATGTAATTGATTAGGCCAAATCAGTTTTGATTTTGCACGGATGAGATGTGTCTGTTGGAATGGGTCATGGGATCAATATCACACTTAAGGGGCTCTCATACCATGACAAAAAACAGAAATATAAATAAAGAATTTTGTTTTTTTTTTTTTTCATAGTGTAAAACTCTTTGCAATACAATGTATTTATAGATTACAGGGAGAATAAAATCAGATCTCTACTTAAGATGTGGAATGGGAAAAAAATCTGTGTTTGACTAATCAAGACCAGATCTCTAATACCTTCTCATGTTTGTGTTGCCTTTTTTCTTGTATTTAGGGTCTTGTGTTAAAGTCATTGGTACATTTCTCATGGGCCATTTTTAGTTTTTGTACATTTCTCATGACAGACATTCCCTTCCTCCCTCATTTCTTGAATGTCCAGGAAGTGGCTCCCTTAAGGTTCAGAGATTTTGAGGTGAGTCTGATTAGATTTTGTTTCGTTCATCAGTTTTTTTCCCTGATTTTTGGTGATTTTTTAGTTGAATGGTTTGCTCATTAATAAATGTGTAGATCCGTGATGAGAGATTGGAATTTTTTGTTGAGAGATGTGGACAGGAGTTGAGTCATGTAGTGTGTATGCATGTGCGAGTTTATGAGATTCAGGCAAGTGATAAGGACACAATGAGGCCTACCTTTTTTTGCCAGGGCACATACATGGTGGGGCCTTCTCGATGAATGGCTCAGATCTTGCATACTACCACACAGATAGGAATTGAACCGGTGCTTAGTAACCTAAGCAGTTTTTTTCTAGTTTTCATTTAAAAACACCTAAAAGGATATTCCAATGACTCTTTTATGTTGATGTTTGGTCTTCTTTAATCTGTTTAATTAACTGTGTAAAAAAAATAAATCAATAATGTGTATATAAATTGGATGGCTTGTACATGTGAAGATGAGAAGTGGGTCCTGAAATTAATGATTTCAAGTTTCTTTCTTAATTTCTGTTGAATTTCTGATAAACCCACGAGGGATGCTCAAGTCAGATGGGTTGGGACTTGGAGTTTTCATCAAGGTTGTAAAATTGGTGTTATCCAAATATAATGGCCCATGAAATTTTAATGGTTTGCATTAATGAATGTTGTGTAATTCTCTTTGTACTTCAATAAATGGTTGTGTTGATGTCAAGCTCCTTCCTTCATGTGGGGCGTACTAACAAAAAAAAAAAAAAAAAAGCTCCTTCCTTCACGTGGGCATCTGTGATGAAATTGGCTTTTAACCAGGTGCAGAAAAAGAAAGATACAGAGTTAAAATGAGGTAGTTGACCTCATATACAATGAAATGACATTCCAATGGTGGCAATGCATTGGAAGCCCCAGTTGATGGCATTGATCATTGTATGGGCTACCTTGAAAATGAGGAGGTCTGTAATGGTGTCACAAGACAGAACAAGGAGATTTGATTGTAGTTGCTTCACTTTGATTGAATCACCCACTGACTTGGGGAAGGACGTGATGAGGTCGATCATTGTATTCCTTGAGGATAACTACTCCAATCCATAAGGGGAGAAAAAAGAAAATAATTTCTAATAATTTGAAATGAATTGATTGATCCTAAACAATGGAATAATAATATTTTAAATAGTGATATCTAACTTAGGAATAAGTTTCAGAATCAAACTCTAATTCAAACTCCCTAAGAAAACATGACTTACTAGAAATAGTAAACTTACTATTTATATATGGTCATGATTTCTACTGAACTTCATGGTTTTTGGCCAAAAATAGTAACTGTCCGATTTGGCCTAACCACATTATTCTCCTAAATTTTCAAAGTCCTTTTCATGTTGGGCATGATTCCTTAACCCAACCCATCAAAAGTTATGATAGAATTCAAACTTACTATAAATAGTAAAAATAAAAAAAATAAAAAAAAAGAAAAAAAAAAGGGAATTTTGACCATGGATCTGATGAAATCTCGCAAATCCGGCATAGGCAATTGGATGTAGCAGGTTGGTTGGCTAAAGTAGCTTCTCCTACCCAAAATCATATATGGTATGTCTGAAAAACTCATTCTGATTTGCGAGATATGACTATTTTAAAGTTATGACAATCCTAATCACTTCTGCTTTCGATCGGTCCTAATCATATATGGTGTCCGCAACCCATTCTACATCACCAACCCTATTGCCCTGACGAGCCATCAACATTCGATTTCCATCATTCACATGGAGAAGGGATCCACCATCCAGGCATCCATCTCTTTAGATAGAATCTCTTTAATGGCCAATATATGGCATTCTGGTCTCTGTTGGCTGCTATTTAAGGTAAGGTGTTTCTTATGGGCCTGTCATTTGGCAGATCTCATGAAACTTGGTAGAGTAATTGATGCACTTGGGTACTAAAAATTATATACTTTGAAGATAATAAATTAAAATTAAATCCTTCATTCTAAATTCTTATCTATGGTCCAAATTATCTATGGTCCAAATTCAACATCTAAATTCTTACTAATAGAAAATTATAAGCATTAAATTAATCTAAAAATTTAAAAACTTATCTAATTTAATTTAATTTAATTTAACAGCTTGCACGGTTTGATTGAGCTAATACATACTAGTGTACAATTCCAAAATGCCCAAGTATCAACCCTCACTATTTGACTATTGAATAAACTCCCTTTTTACAACCTTCATTCTTTCTTTCTTGGATCTTGTAAACCACTGCCTCTCTCCACGTGCATTGCACTTACTAATCTATTTAAAAGTAGAATATGGAATGCTTGGGTAATTTGATTAGGACAGCAATAATATATGTTGGCCCACCTTTTGATAAGGATCCATGTCATGAATGAGACAAACCACGACGACCCTCCAATGAAAATCTCTGGCAAGTGTTTCTCTAATTGAAAGGATGACTGAGTGTTTTCTAAATTCTAATAGTGAGATATTCAAGTTATAATGTATTATATATTACTAATATCAAGATAGAAACATACAGTCACCCAGATGTTGCACTACTCGGATCTGGTCAATGCTCAAGTTTTTTGATAGCACAGCAGGGGTAACTCTTTAGTCTTCTCCTCTGCCAAATGGAATTGGGTCCTGCCCCATCTGGATTGGAAATCGGTCCAGGTAGGAACCCATGGGACCCACCATGATGTATGAATTTTATTTACATCATTCATCTAATTTTCAAGGTAGAGTCAAGCTCAAGTAGACCACGCCACAAGAAGTAACAGTGAATTGATGCCCACTGATGTAACTTTCCGATGGAGGACCGTAATTTTTATTTACCATCCAATCTCTTCATAAAGTCACATAGACATGGAAGAATGATAAACATAAATTTTAGCTTGATTCAAAACTTGTGTGCCTCCTAAGATGTTTTTAAAGATAGTGTTCAATCCCCGTTGTGTGGTCCACTTGAATTTGCCTCATTTTTTTGCCTCATAAGCTAAAATAATCTGGAACACAGTGGATGAACAACGAGTGTGGATAAAACCATACATTACAGTGGCCCCATGGAGCCCTACTGGACCATTCCATCGCCCAGGCAGGACGCAGAGTGGTGCAGTCACTCGGAAGCAGATTGCATACTGAGTAAACTTTATGGGGCCCACTGTGATTTATACATTTTACTCCTCTTGAGGGCCAAATATTGCATATTAGACCCCAGTTATAACATGATTTTACTAACATGATACTGTTTAACGTCCTATTTTAATCATGTTTTTATTGCAAGGTGAATTTAAGAGCTTGGACTGAAAAGGGTGTTAAATGCATGGATTTGATGCTCAAGAGTCACCAATGCAATGGACAGATCTTAGAGGACTGAGATCGAAGAATTTACACACCAAAGATCAGAGAAAATCAAGTGATCAATGATAAAGAGGCCTGAAAGTCGTCCTGAATTCAAGATCAGAGGGTTCCCACTATCCATTTGGCTCAAAACTTTATATATGTGTTGAGGGTCAAATATTGCATATCAGACCCCAATTATTGCCTGGATTTACGAGCATAATACTGTTTAACGTCTCGACTTAACTGTGTTTGTGATACAGGGTATATTTACGAGCTTGGATGGAAATATGGTGTTAAAAGGGTGGATTTAAGGCTTGGGCATCACCAAGGCATTGGATGGGACCAAGATCAAGGATTTACACGCCGGAGATCAGAGAAATTCTAGCCACTCACGATGAAGAGGCCCGAAAATGGTCCAGAATGCAAGATCACAGGGTTCCCGCCATCCATTCGGCTCGAAACTTCATACATGAGATAGAGTCCATATATTAACCGTACATATTAAATTTCAGCCATTGGATCACTATGAAAGTGGGTCAACGGTCAGATCAGCCCATAAATTGTCAAATTGGGGCCCACCTGATATCTGGATATGCTTCAATTTTGGTCTCAACCCCTTAAATTAAATAAGGAAAGGGGTGGATGGAGCAGATTTACCATAACCATCACGATCGGACCTGACTTGGGTTGCATGTGTGTATAGTACACGTACACACGCGCAACACTGGATCACAAATCCAGTCAAAGCACCAAGACCCGAGCTCTCCTTCTTGAAAGTGGATTTCTGCCAGCGTCCTCACAACGTCCGACCGTTTTTTGATAATGTGGCCCACCCATCATCCAAATGGATGATCTGAACCGTCCATTCACTCAAGGGGGTAGCCAAAACCATTAACTAGCTTTCCTTTTTGGCTCATGCACGTGTACACACGTGTATCGTGATTAAATGCAAGATTGACGGTGGAATGAAGAGTCTTGTGGGCTACACAAAAATCAATAAAATCTCACCATTCCCAGACGGTTTTTCGCCAGAAATTTAATGTACGGTGTGGATTTCTCAAACGATGTGAATTATGGGCCCCGCCAGCAGCACAACGGAAGCAATCCGCTTTTCTCTCTGTTTACGCAAGAACAGAGCATGCGGTGATGCACTGTGGCCCACCATGGCCAATCAAACTATTGATCCGAACCGTCTAATGCATCCGGGAGATTTTTTCTACCAAGACCCTGATGTCGCTATGTCTCCATGAATGCATCCAAGCTTACATCTGCAAGGAACACACTGCTGTGATAGTGGCCCATATGAATCACAGATTCACGCCAAACTTGGGCTCATGAATCTGAGATGATGCAGAAGTTCGTAGGATGGATTTGATTCTCCATTCGATCAAACTAAGTGGGCCCCACCAAGCAAAGCAGCGCAGCTGCTTGCGTCGGTAACGCAGTCCGGATGTGATACGCACAGAAACACCGACTCCAGCAAGTTCTTGAGCCAACTGACTTCCCTGCCTATAAAAGAACGAGAATAGAGAGAGAAGGGGCATCCGATCTAGATCTGGGTGTGGAGCAGCCGTGGAGGCCTAATTCAAGAGAAAGAGTATTTTAGAGTTTTTATTTTATTTTGTTTTCTGTTTTTCTTATTATTCAGTCCAATCATGTTGGGCTAAACTTCTTAACTAGGGCTAAGAGGTGAAGCTTGTAGCATGATTGGGACGTTTGCTTGGCTTTAATTCATGTTTTGTTGAATTCTTATGGATTTTAGTTATTTATGAAGGCATATTTTTAGTTTTTAATGGTTTGTTGTGACTCAAATTACAATGGATCTGCGATAGCTTTAAGTATGTTTTTCCTATTATTGAGATTGTGAAATTAGTATGACCTGTTGTTCACCATTATCCCATGGGCATGGTCGAGTGATGGAATTCTTCCTAACTTTCACAATTCTCCTGTGATTGACTGTGGGTTTGGTAAATTGCTGTTGTTTGCCATTGTCTCCTGGGCATGGTTAGGTGATGGGATCACTTCCAAATTTACATCAATCATATTTGTTGATGATTAGATCCATGAGACATTCAGAGATCTGACAAATCTCTTCTCACCAACTAGATAGGATATGGCTCTAATTCCAGTTGTGTCCTTGAATCGATACAAGGTAACTTCCCAATTGCTACAAGTGGATCCTTAGCACCCTAGTTCCCACCTTTATTTTTCACAAGTTTTAGATACATATTTTACTATTATTCCTCAAATTCACTTGATTTAGATTTCATCTTAAGCTAGTTCTAGTTCTGGTTAACTTCAGATTACGTACAGGTTTCAATCCCCGTGGATTCGACCTCGGTCTTACTGAGATTATTACTACATCACAACCCTATACTTGGGGAGTGAACAAGTTTCGCCAAAAACTTGTTCACTCCTCAAGTATAGGGTTGTGATGTAGTAATAAACTCGGTGAGACCGAGGTCGAATCCACAGGGACTGAAACCTATACGTAATCTGAAACTAACTAAAACTAGAACTAAGATGAAATCTAAATTGAATGTAATTGAGTAAATAATGGTGAAATAATTATCTAAAACTTAGAAAATTCAGGGAAAAGAACACTAGGGATTCAGAGGATCCACTTGTAGAGATCAGGGAATTCTATGCCTGCATCAAGAAATCAACTGGACTTACTTGATTAATTTTCAAAGAGATGAAAGGTATATGAATTAGACTGGATTCCATCACAAATCCATGCCCATTAGACAAGGTAAACAACAGAACTAAAACAAATCCATAACCAATCAGAAGATGTATGAATGTTAGGAAGGATTCTGTCATCCAACCATGTCCAAGGGGCAATGGTGAACAACAGGTTTCCTAACACCACAATAAAGGAAAAGGAGTTACTCAAGCCATCACAGATCTACTGTAATTTCAGTCACAATAAATCATTAATAACTAGAAAAATTCCTTAAAATCAAACTAACATCAACATAGGTTCAGTCTAACATAAATCAGAGCCGTAGAATAACTCTCATCACACCACAAGCTTCACCTCTTGGCCCTAGCTAAGAGGCTCAGCTTGACCTAAACATAATTAGGCTAATCTCTAAAGAAAAGAAAAGAAAAGAAGCAAATAACTCTATCTTCCTGCACGTTTAAGCCTCCAACCGAAGATGATCTCATCTCACGTTCTCTCTCTCTTTCTTATAGGCAGGTAAGACGGTGAAGAGCTCTCACGCAAAAGAGGCGGTGTCAGTGGGACCCATGTTCGAATTCTAATGGGAAATCCACACCGTCCATTAGAATCTATTCGAAAATCCGTTCGGGAAGGGATAGTTCTGGGTGTCCATTGATGCGGCCCATAGAGTTTTAAACTTACCGTCTGTCTGACGTTTGGACAGTTAAAAATTGATATCTGCTATCATTCGAAATAACACCACCTAGGCGTGGGTTGTAGTTAGCATAGGAAATGGATGAATGGTTTGGATTTCCCATTAGGACAATAGGTGGGGCCCACAACATGTCCGATCACAAGACAGCGTTAACGCTGTTTGAAACAAAACGGAAATTTCCATTTTTTTAAGGGAAGGCTCGGTGGGGTCCATATCAGCCGTCCTTCTAGAGAATCACTCCCTTCTTCAGACATCTGCATCAGTTCAGGATCACGGGCCCAAGTTTGGCATGAATCCGCATTTCAGATGGGCCACACCATTAACTGACGTCATGGCACTTTCCTTGCTACTGCGGTCTTGATCATCTGCATAGGAATCTAGAATCTATTGGGTTTCGGTTATTCCCATCGTCCCGTTCGAATGTACGGCTCGAATCATCAGAAAGAGCAATGATGGTGGGCCATTACATCATCAGCGGACGGCCCCTGCGAAAAATGGAAACAGAGACTTCCGTTCTCTATTTGAAACTCGAGCGGGCGCGAGTCAAAGTCGGTTTGACCCGACCTTACATTCAGTGCACCTCCAGTGCACGTGTGCTATGCACACTCATCCCATGTAAATGGGTCCCACCATGATGATTCGAGCAATCCACTCCATCCATTCATTTTTTCTCCCTATTTAAGGGGTTGACACCAAAACTGAAGTATATCCAGATATCAGGTGGGCCTGAAATCATTAGTTTATAGGATGATTTGTCCGTTGGGCTACTTCCGCAGGGATCCAATGGATGAAATTTGACGTGTACGGTTATTTTATGATCCTCAGGCCATATATGAAGTTTTGAGTCGATCAGATAGTTGAAACCCTGTGATCTTGCATTCTAGATCATTTTCGGGCCTCTTTAACATGAATGACTTGATCTTCTCAGATCTCTGGCGTATAAATCCGTTGATTTTGGTCCCATGGAGTTCGTCCCTTGCCTTGGTAAATTCTGAGCATTAATTCCATGCTTTTAGCACCCTGTTTTCGTCAGCGCTTGTAAATACACTCCGCATTACAAATATGATTAAATCGGTCCATTAAACGGTATCATGTTCATAAATCTAGGCAATAACTAGGGTCTGATATGCAATATTTGACCCTCAACAATATGGCCTAAGGACCCTAAATTAACCGTACACGAAAAATTTCAGCTATTGGATCTTTGTGGAAGTGATCCAACTAACAGATAAGCCCATAAATCACTGCTCTGGGCCCACCCGATCTTTGGATATGTTTCAATTTTGGTCTCAACCCCTTAAATTAGATGAAGAAGCAGATGAACGGATTATAATTATCATTAGTATCACTATGGGACCCACCTTGGGGTGCGTGCGCACCCAGCGTACGTAATCACGCAGTGCACCAGATCGAAATCCCGGTCAAAGGACGGTTAACCCAACCCGATTCTCTCTTTCGCAATAGAGAACGGATGACCGACCGCTGTGACCCGTAGTGGGCCACCACCGTAGACCATATCGACGATTGGGACAGTCCATTCGACTCAGGGGGTGGGGTCGACCGTATCTATGCTCTCCTTTTGGTCCCATGTACGTGTACAGAATGAACGACGAGGTGATTTGATACAGTGGACCGCACCAAAACTACCTTTTTTTGACCGAAATTTCGTCAAGAATCTAATGGATGGGGTAGATTTCTTCAAAAACATCACCGTGGGGTCCACCAAATAATCCAGTGCAGGTTCGTATGCAGGGACGTGAGTAACGCACATTCGGCCTCCGTGGGCCGTTTTGCGAGCTTGATCATGGTCGGATGGCTGATCCGAACCGTCCAGAAGAGAGATAGGGTGGTCATGACCCTATCGATGGAGGCAGAACAGGTTTCTTTAATCGTCGGGTTCTCCCACAGCCGTAACCGCAAGACGAGTTGTGGATTCTTCCGTTATCGCTGCGCACGCAAGGTGCTACGTAAAGAACTGCTCCCACCGACTACTTTTGGCTATAAAAGGAGAAGAAAGCAAGAGGGAGAGATCATCTTGGGACGTGGAGACGTGGAGAAGAGAAGAGAGAGAGAGAGAGAGAGAGAGAGATTGTGGACTGTAAAGCTCGTATCCTAGACCGTACCGTTCCGTAGGCTTCCACGGCCCTCCCTGTCGAATTCTGGCGACCCGCGATCTGTTTCCGGCATTTACGCGGGATCCTGAGTCATGTCCCGTATATCAGAGTCAGCGCGACCCGAGACTTATACCCTAGCGACCGCGCCGTCGCCGCGGTTCCGACGCCGCGTATTACGCGCCGAGGCGATACCCGGACCAGGAGATGTGGGCCCGCGATCAGTTTGAGAAACACCGCGTATTTACAATCTCAAGAGAATCTCTACAACATATCAAATCAATTCCATCAATCACCTCTCATGTCAAGTACAAATTCTCATTCCTAAGCAACCCCAAAGTCAAAGCAACCCATCCCTCACATGTCAAAGTACATATCACCCATCACTCACATTTTCACCCATCACCCTCTTACATCACTTACACCTCTCTCTCTCATCTCTCTCTCTCATTTCTCCATTTTCAAGCAAGTAGCCCAACGTCCATGAGAGCTCTATGTGGCCCACTTCCTACCTCCCATCTCTACCATCCAAAGAACATCTCGACCATTGAAATCGTCTCCTTGAAGCTCTAGATCGTGTTGGCGGAAGAAGGAAGAGGAGATCGTGATGGTCCACCTTGATGGACGGTGCTAAGGACCCCACCTGTGATGTATGCATTTTATCCACGCCGTTGTCCAATTAGCGGACCGCATTTGTTATCCAAATCGGGGGCCTACCTTGCTACCGCATCCAACTAGGGCCCACCCTTGTTGTCCGTTTGAACAGACCCTGATGAAGGGAAATCACACACGTCAGTTTGATCCGTGGGCCCCACCATGATTTCCGTATGATGCCAACATCGTCCAGTGACTGGACGTGGGGCCACATAATACAAGTGTTTGTCCAGGCCGCCCGTCCAGGGGCCTGGACGTGGATGTATTTTATAATATATATATATATATAATAGTATATTATGGTGGGCCCCACGTGGGACCCACCTTTACTTCATGTATTCCTTCCATCCGTGGATCCCATCCACGTGGATCTTACCCGATCCACGTGGATCTTACCCTGATGTATGGTACCCTGATGTATGGTTACATCCAGTATCACGCATGTGTTTCATTCAAACCGACCAGCCATCTGGAGGACGGAGCCCACCCCTGCACGTGTGGGTGGGACCCACCTTGACGAATGTAGCATATATCCACACCGTCCATTTTTGGACGGTGCAGAGAGGGGCCACCGAGATGTATATAACCGTCCATCCGTTGGCAGTTGCTGTGGCACCAACGTGATGTATGTATTTTATATACAAACCGTCCTTCCATTTGGAGGTGTGGCCCACCCCACACGTGTGGCACGTGTGGAGGTGGGACCATCTTGGTGAATGCATTGTATATCCCCTAGCCGTCCATCTGTCCTTTGGTGCGGACACCACCTTAATTCATGTGTTTATACACGCCGTCCAGCCATGTTTTCAGATCGTGTGGGGTCTTTACTGCACGTGTAGGATGGGGCCCACCTTGATGGACGTGCCTTACATCCTAGCCGTCCATCTGTTTGGGGATGGTGGGACCCCCTTGTAACATGTGTGTGTGTGTTGTGTGGCGCACACCTTGATGTATGAATGTGTTCACCACGTTGTCCATCCATTTTTTCTTGGATGAGGCCCACCTGTGTGTGTGTTGTGGGGTACACCATGATGAATGTGTTTCAACCACGCTGTCCATCTGTTTTGTTAAACCTTGAGCTGCCCCATCAGGCCGACTTGATATATATGAGGCCCACCTGTTGTATGAGGCCCACTTTAATGTATTTTGTGGCCCATTTGTGAGGTCCACCTTAATGTATTTTGTGGCCCATCGGTAAGGCCCATCATGATGTATATTTGAGGCCCATGTGATAGGGCCCACCTGCCTTGTATTTGAGGCCCATGCGGTAGGGCACACCTGCTTTGTATTTAAGGCCCATGTGGTAGGGCCCACCTGCCTTGTATTTGAGGCCCATGTGGTAGGGCCCACTTGTTTTGTATTTGAGGCCCGTATGATGAGGCCCATTGTGATGTATTTGAGGCCCATGGGCAAGGCTTGATGTGATGAATTTATGGCCCATGTGCCGAGGCCCATTGGGATGTATATTAGACCTTTGTGTGAGGCCATGGGCCCACTGTATGTTTGGCTTTGGCTCTATGTGGGCCACTCCTTGGGAGCAATGTTGGTTAAATGGTCATATTGATGGGCATTGATGGTTTAATGTCCACATTGTGACCTTCCCATAGGTCTTGTGTAACATCCCGAAATTCGGGGGTCGAGTAGTAACTCAACTCCCGAGTTCCAGAACATCACTTATGTAACAAAATGAATGATGATTGAATGTTGACTGTATTCGTGCATTGAACATGAGTGCGATTAAGCCAAAACAACATATCATACTCTAGAGACAGTTAAATTACAAGCGGAAGACTGTGATAGACATATAGAATATAAAAACTGTGGTGAGTCTCCAAAGTGTGATAATGTTACCAGGTTAAACAATTACAAGCACAATTCTAAAATATACCAAATGTGAGGAAGTGTAAAGTCTTCTATCCCAAGTGTCATAGCCCCATCAATACAATACCAAGTCTTCATAGACCTGTCAGAGAGTTACATATAGGAAAACTCCTCCTCAACATCATAGTAGTAGTCCAGCTCTGCTTCACAAGCATCGCCATCACTTGAAACTCAATAAATCTAGTTGGTGTGTACAACACCGTCCCGTAACGTGGGAGTGAGTAGCTAACTCAGTGGAACAATAAAGCATAGGTTAATATGTGATCAATACAGTCAAGCAATAATGATAAAGCAGTACAATCAAACACTCCTAACTACTTTTATTAATGCAAGTATGAATGCAGTCATGATGGATGCCCTCACCACACCCTCCCTCATGCGACACCATCTTACGTTCGCGGCATGCTTTCATCCCTCAGTGCTCCACATCTTCTAGGCACATGCAATGCATGATGAGTATGATTACCGAGTTTTTATTAGTCCATTTCAAACAGAAGGATTGGGAAACTAAGGTACATCCCTTGTATCATTCTCAAACATGATCCATTCTAAGGTCGTCAGTCCTAATTAATCTCAGACGATGGTGTGTTTTCTAGGTCATTGCAAAGGCTGCCAGGGCTGTTACGCACAAAGGTTACACCACTCCCCCATCACCTCTTAAACGATTCATCAATATACAAAAACAGGCCTAGTTCATACTCTCTACACTGCGGCAAAACTCTAAGGCTCACCGCAATTTCAGAGTATGCTCAAGGTCACTACAAAGGGCTGTCAGGGCTGTTGCTCGCATTCGTTGCACCACTCCCCCATCACCTTATCAGTGTAGGCCAACAGCACGAATTTAGTATCCCATACCACCATAATCGGCTCACGAGTCTGATTGCTCACTGCTTACTACGGAGAGGCACGTGGCCCCAGCGTAGGCCGACAGCTCGACCACGGTGTCCCATACCACCATGCCCGGCTCATGAGTCTTAGCGGATCGAGGTACCATGGTTAAAAGGGATTTCACTGGTAAGTTTGGTACCCTAGGTTCAAGCAGTGGTGACCAAACATGGTGAACATACATTAGACATATCGGGTTACTTGACGAGCCTGACTAGCCCGAGCGCACAATCACTTGGACGACATGAAGTGCATAAGCACTTCACGTGGCCTAACCACTGTCGCCAACTGAAGTACGACACGGTTTCGTCAAATACATCTTACGTGGTGACACGAATCTTAACCACGATCCCAAGTCTGGTACCGATTGTCTGAACTATAGACATAGTCCCAAACTAAATCAATCTTTATTCATAGCATGTGGAGTAAAGCATAATAAGCAAAGTAATTCAAGCATGTTAGTAAGCATGTCATAAAGCATGTTATAAAGTATGTTATAAAGTACTACATAAATAGGAATACAAACACATATATCGCACAAATAAGCGGTTTAAGTAAACAACCTCATAGAGGAAATCATACATGTCTCTAAGGTAGTTGAGAATCTCATCTCAACACCCTCCTAAGGCATCAACATCCAATCACTTACTCACACAAACATTTTCACAAACACTTAACATACACTTTTTCAACATACTTAGTGTATGTTAGGAAACATGTATTAGGGCGAGTCCATTCGCCAAGCAAGTATTTTACGCATATATAATATATTTATTCAACAAATAATCATGACAAACACATCTCTAAAATATGTATGTATACGGTACTTTCTACAATACAGTATTTCTACATACATAATATATATTAGTAAAACATGTATTTGGGCGAATCCTTTCGCCAAATAAATATTTTATCCATATATCGTATATTCATACAACAAATAATCATATCAAACACATTTCCAAAATTTATACGTATACGGTATTTTCTACGAATACCTAGAATATGTAAAATTCCATAATCTACATCGTTAATCGAAATAGAAAACGGAAAGTACTTTGTACATGTGCAATTGCATGCAGATCATGAATCTATCATTATTTGGCATTGAAAGCGTTGAAAACCATAACCTATACACCTAAAGTCCGCACCTTGTGTCGTAGAATCATAACGGAGTTGATAGGTTTGTTAAGCTTCCATATTCGGCAGTTTGGCAACCTATAGAATGAAATAAGTTAACTATTTTATAACCTACAACCTTAACAACCCCAAAACAGATTAGGGTTAGGGTTTCTTACCTAGAAACGGAGCCGGAATCGCCGAGAATGCGATTAGAATGGAGCGGTTAAGCATGGATAGCAGCAGGGAAGCAAGGCAAAGAAGAATCTCTCACATCTCTCTCACTTTCTCTCTCTTTCCCTAGGGTTTTTCTCAAATTCGAATGGCTGAAATGAGAGAGGGTTTAAGGTCCTTATATAGCCTAAAACTTCATCAAAATAGACTTGGGAACAAGGTATACTTGGGTTTTGTCCAAAGGGCTTCTGTTTCAGCTCAACGGAGGACTTCTGGTGGGCCTCCTTGAGCCAAAGGTCGGACTTAAGCTCACAAACTATGGATCTAGGTTCTATTAAGTTTTTGTTCCAGTAGGGTTCTCAGATCACGCGTGGCGGGCCAGTTTCAGTTCAACGGTCAGTGTATCTAGATCCGAAATTCCGAGTACATGTAAATGTGTATGAAATTTCTCCTGATCCGAGGGTGTAATTTGGCCGATTCTCGATACCGTCGGGTTGCTATCTTGACCATGGCGACAAGTCTCAGATTACTATTCAAGATATTTATTTTGTAAAGAAAACAAGTGTTTTAACACTCCCTCGCTCCGGACTCAAGCGAACAGCCGTGGGACACTGTCTGGGTCTGATTTCCGAGATGGTTGTCAAGCCCAGCGAGGCGGTCCTAATTCCTTAACCTCGTATTATTCGAATTCCCAATGTGCAGTCCAGATCTGATACGGAGTTTCAACGTGCTCTCGAGAGCAATCAGGTAATGAGTTTGATCCGAGATTTTAGGGTAACCTAATGTCAATGATTCTACAAGTTTTGGGTCTTGCAGATCGTATTTAAAGCGATTCTAGCAGATTTCGTAGCTAATCTAGTTTTTGCACTTAGTTAACTTTGTCGAATTTCTAAGGGATTTAATCCTAAGTGATTTTCGTCTGAGGTGGTACTTAGTCCTTTGTAGTTTGTATATAGAATTATCCAAGTTGTACTACTTAGCTAGTTTAAGATAGTGTCTAGGGTGAAAGTACTTAGAAAAATTGAAAGATCAAGGTGGTGAAGGGTGGGATTTGTGAAGGAAATGGGTTTAAAAGCGGTTTTAGACTTTGGAATTGAGTTCTGACAGATTAATAAGGTGTCAGGAGCGACCCATTGCCTAAGGACGTCTAATCCTAGGTTGGCAAAAATTCGGGCTGTTACATCTTGGTTGGCTGATTGTCGAGGCTGATTCCGATTGTCACGGCCAATTCCGATTTGTTGAGGCCGATTCCGATTGTCGAGGCCGATTCCAAATTCTGATTGTCGAGGCCGATTGTCGAGGCCGATTCCGATTATCGAGGCCGAGTCAGATTAATGAGACCGATTTCGATTCCGATTGTCGAGGCCGATTCCGATTGTCGCGGCCGATTCTGATTGTTGAGGCCTATTCCGATTGTCGAGGCCAAGTCAGATTGACGAGGCCGATCCCGATCCCGATTCTGATTGTCTAGGCCGATTTTGATTGTCGATTATGATTGTCGATTGTCGAGGCCGAATCAGATTGACGAGGCCGATCCCGATTTCGATTGTCGAGGCTAATTCCGATTGTTGATTCTGATTGTCGAGGCCGAGTCAGATTAATGAGACCGATTCTGATTCCGATTGTCGAGGCCGATTCCGATTGTCGAGGCTGAGTCAGATTGATGAGACCGATTCCAATTCCGATTGTCGAGGTCAAGTCAGTTTGACGAGGCCGATCCCGATTCCGATTGTCGAGGCCGATTGTCGAGACCTACATGATGTATATTCGACCCGTGTTTGAGGCCCAATGAGATGTATATGCGGCCCATATTTGAGGCCCATCGTGATGTGTATTAGGCCCTTGTGTGAGGTCATGGGTCCACTATATATTAGGCTTTATGTGGGCCACTCCTTAGAGGCAATGTTGGTTAAATGTCCACATTGTTGAGGCCGATTGTTGATGCCGATTGTTGATGCTGGTTATTGATATCGATTATGAGTATGTGACAACATAGCATTATGATACATGCCCATACGCATCATCTGCATGTTTGTTATGAGATGTGATTGACCATTGCATATGTCATTGTAACGCCCCGAACTTTTCAATACTCGAGTATTGAAAGTTCTCGAGCGTTACCAAGAAATTTACTTAATATGTCACGTGTACGATAACAATCCGACAATCCTAGCCTTACATCATCGCCCTGACACAAACCTAACTGTTAGGAAAGAACTTCATTCATAGATCAAGCCATCTAACCGTCGATTTCCAGGCAGGACCATCCATCACATGATTTGACTAAGTACCTTTCCACGAAGGGCACAACGAATAACTCCCTATCCGTAGTGATTTAGATATACACTCCCTTATAAGAATTTCTTAGAAACGTGCCTATAACCATGTGGAGCCATTGAATTTTCCAATACTCTAAGATCAATAATAATTACAAAAGTGCCACTAACCTAGCCCCTTGAATTCTAGATCACGCAGTTCTCACGGTCTGTTTAATGAGAAAAGTTATACCATGCTTAGGGATCATAAATTAGTCGTTCACGTCGAAAGTTAGCCCTTAGATCATTGTAGAAAGGGCCTTGTGAACAGATCAACCAATAAACACCAATTTTGGGGCCCACTTGACCCTTAGATACGTTTCAATATCAGGCTCAACCCCTTAAAGTGAGTGGAGAAGAAAATGGATGGTGAAGATCGAAGCAAGGACATCACTATGGGCCCCACACAAGTGTTACGCGTGCACCACAGGGGTGCACTCGCTGTGCACCATACTGAGGTTGGGTCAAACGCCGTCTGACCCGCAGAATCCTGAAGGGATTCAAATTCACAAAACTCCCGCCGCAGCAGGGAGTTGCGATCCGTTTCAGTGGGCCACTAGCTCGATCCGGAAGCCCCATCCGGACCGTCCATTCGAACCGGACGAAAGGCCAGAGTAAGACCTAGGTGATATTGGTCTGGGACACGCCAGGGAGAGGTCACTAGCTTGCAGAACGTCAGGATCTTTCCGCATGATCAACCAGGTGGGCTGCATCAACGGCAAGCCAAAACAGTCCACTCTGAAATCGAAATCTCGCTTCGAGTTCAATGGAAGGTGTGGATTTCTCAGAAGTTAGATAATATGGACCCCACTAAGATCACCTCAATCGGTTATACGCAGGTTGCGGACGTTTGGATGATCTGGCCTGATGGACGGTTAAACTAAAGAGCTGGAGATCAATCTAGACCATCCAGACACTCCGGAAAGAGGTCCCGACCGTCCCTAATATGACGGATTAGGTAGATCTGGTCGCAAAATTCCAGAAGAACCACAGCACGCAAGGCTCTCTTTGCGAATTCGCTACACTATAAGCAGGGCTGCGTACGAGCCTTCGCAGAAGGATTTGCACACCCCTCTGCCTATAAAATCCCCCTCTCATTCACGACGAGAGGAAGCAAAAGACAAAAAAAAGTAATAATAAAAAGAAGAAGAAGAAGAAGAGAGAAATCGTGAGTGAGAAACGTGAGGAGGAAAGGTAGAGAGCAACCATGTAGCCACTGTCTGATCCCTGTCCGATCAGCAAGGAAAAGAAAAGAGAAAGGAAAGAAAGAAGGAAAGAAGGAAAAGAGAGGAAGAAAGAGAAGAAAGAAAGTAAGAAAAGAGAAGAAAAGAAAGAGAGAAAGAAGAAGGAAAGGAAAAGAAAGAAGGAAAGAAGGAAAGAAAGAAAGAAAGAAGAAGTGCTGTCCATCGAGTCCCATTGCTCGCCAGCCAAATTTTAGGTCAGGTCTAGCTCGTCAGTTGGTGAAAATCTTCCCTCCTCCTTTCCCTACATAACCTTCCTTTAAACGTCTTTTACCTATAGTGTTGGAAAGCTCCACCATAATAGGACCAAGTTGACTAGGTGGAAGAGCATCCGAGTCTCAAATAACTTGAGTCATGCGTAGTTCAACTTACAAAACTCTAAACTCATTAAGCCACTTTCAAAAACAGGTGGAGCGATAGTCTCAAAGCTACTCGAATGTTAAACCTTAAAAGACATCCAAGCAACCAAGGTGAGGGTTTTATCTTTTAGGCTTACCTTAATTCAATTTAATCTTTATATTCTATCTATTCATACTTTCATGTATATGATTTTGCCTTTCATGCCTTTGCCTGCTCTTGCCTCTTCCTGCTTTTGAGGATGAGGATTATCCTGCTTTCTATCTGGATTCTTGTCATTTATCTGGCCTTTTCATGCCTTTGATGTTATGATTATCATGTCTTTCATGATTAATTACATGTTTTCTGGGAATTATCCTATCAATTGATTTATTTAATATCATTACAACTATTGGCCCTTTTGGGATTATGACATTATGTCAAATACAAGTGAATTTCTCTGAATTTATATGAGGTTACGAATACCAGTCTTGCCCTGCCTTATCCATTATTGAGTTGGCTCTACCACTTGTCTTGATATTTGAGTTGGTTATGCCACTCGTCTCTTTATTGAGTTGGCTCTGCCACTCTTCTTTTTGTTGAGTTGACCATTGTCACTCTTCTCTTATTATGATTGGCCATTGCTACTTTTACTGAGTTAACCATTGTCACTATTCTCTTTATTATATTGGCCTTGTGCCGTCTATCTTTAAAGGCATGGGCATGTGTTTTGTTATTCCAGAACCTCTATGATTCAGTTTATATTCTTCATGATTTAGCTATATTCTCTATAAGTGCAAGTGATGTGTTATGAGTATCACAACTAGTGAATCGATTATCTTATCATGGACGTAATGCGTTACGGGTAGCAGCCCTCTTGGTCGGCACGTAATTCCGTGGGTTGGTTGGTGTGGTGCACAATCGATGTATGTAAATCGGCATACGTATTACATCAACTTTTCGGGATTGGATGTCGCAATTAGTCGCTCCATGAACACATCGTATTATGTAAATCCCCCAACCGCGTGTTGTGTTGCCTTGAGATGTTCGCATAAATCCACGCTAGCGTTGGCCATGCCGGCAAATATCCGTAGCTATGGGATGTGGGTCGAGCCAGGTTTCCTATGAATTATATTCCACAATGTGATGATCACTACGTATGATGAGCCCCACATACTTTGGTAGGCATGCATCTCATGTAGGTTGTTTGTGCATGCTGATACCTCGTGTTAGTGGAGCATGGGACATATCAGACCCCTTACTTTATCTGTTATGAATCTCTTAAATTATTGTTAATCTTGAAGGATAACCTTCACTACGAGTAGGGCATTGACCCTCTCCCAACTGTACAGTTGATGCAGGTGACGTACAGAGTGAAGACTTAGAGAACTACTTCCCTATAGAAGATTACGCTGAAAGAATGTGAAGATAAATTATTTACTTAGTTTTATACTTCCGCTATGAACTTTGATGTTGTAATAAACCTCTCATTATGAGGCCTTGATTATTCCTTTTACTCTAATGATATATAATTAATACAGTTAATTTCCCTCTTGTGAATGTTACCTTTATGAATGTATCTGGATGTGATTAAATAAATGAAAAAATAGGGTACGATTTCAGAGCATCCAGTTTATTCATTATTAACACCCGGTTTCCTCGGGCACGAGTACAAACTCTGGCCGTGAAAATTTGGGCTGTTACAGTCATAGGACAGTTGTTCATGGGGCTCCCTGATAGGCGGAGTTGCCCCACATGAGCGCATAGTATGCGCAGGATTGATACATGATTGAACTGTGTGACTCATGCATCTCGCATTTGTGTGACATGACCACCGTACGCCCTAACGACATCAGAGTCGTAGCCTCCACAGGTATTTTGTGGATGGCCAGATGAGACACCGGAAATCTGTTCTACATGAGGTGCTATAGATATCCCTAGGTGAAAGTCTCTAAACCCTCTTGGTTCTAGAGGTTGCTCCAAATTCTAGACCGAGTGAATGTATGAGCGCATGAGAGCCATATACAGTTAGGTCGCGTCTCCCACTATCGTGGTCGGTTGGAAGAGGGCACGGCCTTACCTGCCCGAGAGGAGGGGATAATGCTAGGCTGAGTCTGACCAGCTCGAGGAATGGGTCCGTTATCGACGAGCCGGGCCCGATATTATAGGTGGATAGTGAAGTCTCTTCCACTCACCTTGTTGCGCGTGATGGGGCGACAATCTGGTTTGGAGTGTAATAGACTCCGGTGATTTCCCAGAGAGGAACCGTACTGATATGTAGACTTATTGAGTAGGAGTTGTATACTCATACATTCATTTCATTCACTATCCACTCGGGCTGGTGGTGCGCAACTAATTGTTGTGTACCTTCATATGGTCAGGATTTCGGTTGGGCGCGCGACTAACCTGAGATCAGGAGTTTACCACATTGAGTCTGACTATCCAAATTTATGTATGGGACTGGTTTGGATAGAAGTCCCTTGTGATGGACCCCGTAGCCTACGATACTACGTACTATCATCCCGACTTCACACTCCGGCTTGGTCTTTCATTCGCATCGCATATTGCATTACATCCTCAGCACATAGTATTTGGCTTACTGTCTTCACATTGCATAGCTAATCTACATTGCTTCCTCGGTATATGATATTGGTTATTATATTTTTGCATCGCATAGCCTGGATAAGGCTAATGGTATTTATGGGACTATTAGCATGTTTTCTCATTATTCTGATTTTGTATGATTTATGGCCCTGTCAATATTTCCGTTTACTCTTATTACTCTGATATTGCTTACTTGACACTTACCTTGTACACACACTTTCACCACCCACTAAGCTTTCTATAAGCTTATGCACGATAGATGCGTGCAGGTGGCATTAGGTTGCAGCAGCATTGAGCTTGGAGCGTGCAGCAGACTTATGAAGCTTTGATTTTCGACATATGTATTTCCCTTTCAGTACTGTATTCAACTGTTTATATTAGTGGATATGTGATGATGATGTTGCTTTTATGATTTGGGTATACTTGTGGTTATGATTGTTACGAGATAAATATACACTGAAAAATCCTCCTTATAGGATTCCAGGATCGAAATTTGGCGTATAGGCGTTGGGATCCGATAATGGGGTACTACGGAGGCTGTCGGCACAGGATTCAGTGATCGGGGTTCTTGTGAGACCGATCTCCGGGTTTGGGGCGTGACATGGACGGTTTCAAGTTTTCTTCTCCCCCCCCCCCCTTTTTCTCTCTTTCTCTTTGATGATCATTGTTAAGAGCTTAATTTCATCATGTCTATAATGAGTTAAACCTCTTAGCTAGGTCTACGAGGTGAAACTTGTAACGAGATGAGATCTCTTCTATGACTTTGATTCCTGTAAGTTCACCTTTGAATTTAGTTTGATTATAAGGAATGTTTTTAGTTTTTAATAGTTTATTGTGACTTAAATTACAATCGATCTACGATAGCTTTGAGCATGTCCTTTTCATAATTATGATTGTGAAGTTAGGAAGCTCTGTTGTTCACCATCGTCTCATGGACATGGTGGGATGATGGAATCCTTCCTAACATTCATAACTCTCTCAGATTGATGTGGATTGGTTAAGTTTTGTTGTTTTCTTTGTCTCATATGCATGGTTTTGTGATGGAATCAATTCTAATTCTCATATCTATCTTCTATTGAAAGCTAGATCAAAGTAAGTTCAGGATTGATTTTTAATGAAATATTTTTCAACTGGATGAAGATAGGACTCTGATTCCAGTTGTATTCTTGAATCAAGCATAAATTTCCCTGATCTTTATAAGTGAATCCTTGTAATCCCTAGTTTCCCATATTTGAATTATACAAGTTTTAGTTCAGTAATTCACAATTATTCTCTTAAAATTTCCTGATTTAGATTATATCTTCGTCTAGTTCTAGTTCGAGTTACTTTCAGATTACGTGTGGATTCGACTTCGGTCTTACCGAGATTATTACTACATTGCAACCCTATACTTGGGGTGGTGAACAATTCCCTCCCCATTCATTTTACCGGATAATTCTAGGTGTTGATATAGAAAATTGAAGCATATCTGGTGCTTAAGTAGACCACACCATAGGAAACAATGTGAATTAAACTTCACCATTGTAAAATTCTTGTTATCTTATTTGTGTTTTCCTTTCATCCATATCTCTGTGATTTACGCGCAAGTTGGATGACAAATAAACATCATTGTGGGTCATAGGCAGGCACCGGAAATCATCATCCTCACTGTTTGTTTCCTGCCGTGTAGTTCACTTGAACTTTGAATTTACTTCAATTTTGACTTCAACCCTTAAAAGACCTGGAAAAACAGATGAACAGTGTGGATATACCACATACATTTATGGTGGGCCTAAGGCCTAACAGAGGTTACTCATTACCATAAAAGCCTATTAACTTACTCAGTGCATGGTCCGATTTCAGTCACTCCTTCACATTCCGGCAGCGGACCAACTCTTGAGCTGCACGAACCATTCAAAGTGTCAAAGTTACATGGGCCAACGATGAAGTAATTATTATATTATACTGTTCATCCATTTGTACAGATCATTTTAGATCTTTATATATATATATATATAAAATAATAATAATAATAATAATAATAATAATAGTAATTTCCAAGGCTCAGGTGGACCACGCCATTCGATGGCAGTGGTGACAATGATTCTCACCGTTAAAACATTCCTAGGATCCATCATAATGTTTACTTTCCATCCAATCTGTTCATAAGGTCACACATACTTAAATGAAAAGAAAAAAATAAATATCATATTCATCCAAATTTTTGTGACCCTTAGGGCCCATTTGGATGGGGGGATTGGAAGGGAGTAGGTGGTAGTTAATGGGATTAGCTTGTCTAATCCAAAGGTGTATGGGCAACTACGTGTTTGGCAGGGCAAGGAGATAACACAAATGACAGTCCGGAGGATTCACTGCTGGATTCGGAGGGAGTTGTGGCGAGAGGTAATCCAGAGAGAGAGAACCGGGCGTGTAAGAATTTTTTTGAAGGACCTTTGCCTCCATTCAAAGGTCCGATCCGGACCGTCCATCAGAGTCCTACAGGCCACTAACCACGACCTAGGTGAAAATTTTTCAAGAGGCAGCATGTATCGGATTTTGACCGTCAAAACGTAGGATGGACGGCAAAATGGAAAATCAAGTAGGCCGTGTCAGAAGCAATCCAAAATTGGCCCTCTCCAGCTGAAATTCCATCACGGAGCTGGTGGACAGTGTGGATTCCTCAAACCGCCGATGATCATGGACCCACCAACATCGCAGCGCAAAAGCATGTATCGGATTACGCCGACTCTGTTTTTTGCTACTGCTGTTGCTGTTCCCACTCCATCTTCTTCCCTCTTTCACCTCCTTCTCCTTCTTCTTCTTCAACAACATTTCTCACAACACCCATCTCTCTCCAATCAGTTTCCTTCTCTCCTCTTTCATCTCTCTCTATCAAGCATTGTGCGGGATGTTGGATACGCTTGGCCGTCCAAACAGACCCATCCATTGGACGTTGGATCATCCAATACAACGAGATTGGAGACAATCCACTGACTTACATTTAAGAGTATCGATTTCTGTGTAATCCACCCAATTACACCCTACTCCCTTTCAATCTCCCGTCCAAACGGGCCCTTAAGGGTGTGTTTGGGCGGTGGGATTAGGTGGGATGGGATTCAAAAAACATAATTATTAATCATGGATGGGATTGTCCCTTGTTGCCATGGAAAAGATTAATGCCATACTTTTTTGGTAATCCGGTGGTACATTGAATGGATATACCCACCATCATTTGAAATTACTGAGAATAACACACATGTGTTATATCTAAACCGTTCATTTGTTTTGTAACCTCATTGTATGGCATGGGCCTAAAAATGTGGGAGATCCAAAACTTATGTGGCCCCAAAGAAGTTTTCAACGGTAAGTATTCAATCCCCGTTGCTTTCTATGGTGGGGTCCACTTGAGCTTTAGATTTACCTGATTTTTTGGCCCATGCTCTAAAATAATCTCGAAAAATGGGTGGACAGTGTGGATATAGCCCACACATCTTGGTGAGACCTACACAACTTGCTAACATTGAGTGAAATTGGCACGGACCGAATGCAATTCCATTTAATCTAATTCTAAGCTTTTCCATTCTTCCCAGACATGGAGTGGAATTGACACATGAACAGACGAATCCCATCCCACCTAATCCCTTCTAATCCCACTGCCCAAACACGCCCTAAAGGGTTTGGATGACATGTGTTCAATCCTCCATTGCTTTTTTTACAGTGTGGTCCACTTAAATTTTGGATCTGTTTTATTTTTCGGGAGAAAATGACCACTGTAGACAAAACCTTTTACCCAGCGGTTTCTATGAAAGACTACAAAATTTAGTTACCAATCTAGATTAGCACGTGCGGACAACGACTTTGAGGACGAAACTACCCCTCCTTTTTACTGCCGTGACAGCGACTTTGAGGACGAAACTACCCCTCTTTTTTACTGCCGTTGCTTTTCCTCTCCCTCCCTTCCCTCGTTCCATTTTCGAAAAACGTAAGGACGAAAACCACTGCACTACATCTGCTGCTTGGATCCCACCACGATCTAGCTGGATCCCACCCTCTTTATTCAGCAGCGTTATCTCGTTTTGCTGAAAATGGTCCCTCCACGGAAAAAAGTACGCACTACAGGTATAATGTAGTACATTTACCTAAACGGTGTAAATTTTTTGTGGGCCATTGAACCGTTAGATGAAGCTCGAATCTTGGTTTTCGGTTCATCCATGCAAAAATCATCCAATGAACATAATTGATTACAAGTAAAACATCATTGTGGGGCATAACAAGGTTTCTACGGTGGAACCACTGTTTCTTGTGCTTTGATTCACTTGATATTTCGATATGCCACTATTTTGGGCTAAAACCCTTACTTTAGATGGAAAAACGGATGAACGTCGTGGATAGTTCACATACATTCAAGGCGGGCCAAACTCAGTTTTTGTAATTTTTATAAAAAAAATTTATTATAATTTTTTTTAAAAAAATTGGGTTAGCTTGTTAGTACACACCCATGTCAGTACACACACTCCATGTTAGCCACCCCTGCTGAATTCCTACATTACCTTGCTCAATTTCCTATGTTGCCTCGCTCAATTTCTAGCTTCCCTCGCTCAACTCCTAGGTTGCCTTGCTCAATTTCTAGCTTCCCTCGCTCAATTCCTACGTTGCCTCGCTCAATTTCTACCTTCCCTCGCTTAATTTCTAGGTTCTCTCGCTCAACTCCTAGGTTGCCCTCGCTCAATTTATACCTTCCCTCGCTCAATTCCTACGTTGCCTCGCTCAATTTTCTACGTTGTCTCGCTCAATTTCTAAGTTCCTTCGCTCAATTCCTAGGTCACTTCGCTGAATTCCTACGTTACCTCGCTTAATTTCCTATGTTGCCTCGTTCAATTTCTAGGTTCCCTCGCTCAACTCCTAGGTTGCCTCGCTCAATTTCTAGCTTCCCTCGCTCAATTTCGAGCTTCCCTCGCTCAATTTCTACCTTCCCTCGCTCAATTCCTACATTGCCTCGCTCAATTTCTACCTTCCCTCGCTTAATTTCTAGGTTCTCTCGCTCAACTCCTAGGTTGCCCTCGCTCAATTTCTACCTACCCTCGCTCAAATGCTACGTTGCCTCCCTCAAATGCTACGTTGCCTTGCTCAATTTATAGGATCCTTCTACCTTCCCTCGCTCAATTCCTAGGTTACCTCGCTGAGTTCCTACGTTGCCTCGCTCAACTTCTAGGGTTCCCTCGCTCATTGTCTCAGTTCCGTCGCTGAATTTCTTGGTTGGCTCACTTAATTTATAGGTTTTCCGCTCAATTTTTTAGGTTGCCTAGCCTGGTTTGTACGTTACCTTGCTAAATTTAATGTTTGCCTTCACGAAGCACTCATTTTGTAATTTGTCTCCCTCAATTTTTAGTTTGCTTCGCTCGATTTTAACTATGTTTAATTTTTTGTGTTATGATTCTTTAAGTAGTGAAATTTACTTTTAATATATTTTCAATTACATGTTTGTAGGTGGCGATTCTTGTTCCCAATTCCCAAACCCATCCTCTAAGTGTTCATTGAGATGGTGGTTCGACACGGTGAAGGGTGGATTAGAGAAGCATGATACTCGGCTAAGCCTATTCAAGCAATCCCCATTTTCGTTCTTATTGCACCTCTCATCCTTTCGATTTATAGGGGCTTTATTTCACCTTCTTCTTATAAGATATAAAGGTGATCTTATATTTGAGATACGGGGGACACGGTTGCAATTCACCGAGATAGACTTCACCCTCATAACAGGGTTTAAGACTGGGGAGCTTACAATACCAGAAAAGCATCCCATCAGTAGTACATTAATGGACAAATACTTCAGAGAATATCCAGTTTATAAGAAGCATTTATTAGATGTGTTTAATAAATTAGTTGATACCAATAAGCACGAGGATGTCGTGAAGGTTGCTCTACTTATGTGTGTAGAGTATTTTGTTAGGGGAACCGAATCGAAAACTATGTGTAACATAGATTATATGTACCTAGTAGACTCCATAGAGGATTTTTATAGCTATCCTTGGGGTAGTTTGGCCTACAATACAATGTTGCAAGAAATTCGCAAATTCTTGTGATGGCATCAGCGCGATTCGCTACAATGTATATGGTTGCGTCTTTCCTCTGCAGGTAAAAACTCTTTATTTATTCTACATGATTATATTCAATTGTGGATTTTTATCCTCATGTAATTTCTTTAAAATAGATATGGGCTGTAGAGAGATTACCGGCCCTGCGAGAGTGTGTTATTTCATTTGTTCCCTCGCAAATTCCACGCTTCATTCAATATCGAGGCTGGAAGGGTTGGAGGTACAACAAAATAAATGCAATTTTTGAGAGTGAAACTGTAAGTATATGTATTTCTCCGCCGTTCACTTTGCTTGATTTGACACTTACACTCCGTATATTAACATCAATCTGAGTTCTTTTGCAGACTATCTTAATAAAGAACTTGGAACCCACCTTACGAGAATGGGAAACGGACGCCGTACGCTTGCTCCGTGATAGTTTTCAGGTGAGATATCATGAGCATTTAGTTAAAATGAAATGTTGTTTAATTCACCGTTAAAAGTTTTCCGACTCTTATATGTGCATTGATACATTTTGTAGGTCATCGAAACCCAGGAATTGAGCGATGAGGGTAACGAGAATGATGACGAGGGTGAGGGGAGATCAGCGGAAAGTGATGAAAAAGGCGTACAGGGAGAGAGATCAGGGCGGAATATCGTGAAACCTTCTCTTTTGATGGATGAATTTAGGGTTGGGATAGATGAGTTGAAGAAGGAGAGAGAGGAGTTGAAGAAGGAGAGGGATGACCTGAGGAAAGAGAAGGAAGAGTTGAGAAAGAGAGAAGAGAGGCTCGATGAGAGGGAGGCGCTGTTGAAAGAGAAAGAATTGTTGAAGATGGAGAGAGTAGATCTGAACGAGAGAGCGCAATTGAAGAAAGAGAAGGAATTATTTTTCACCATGAACGAGGAGTTGAATAGGCGGATGTGTGAGTTGTTGAGAGAAACTGAAAACTTAGCGAAAGAGAGGGAGGCCTTGAAGAAGGAGAAGGAATATTTCTATATATAGAGAGGACAGTCTATGAGGGATGAGGACGGGGAGTTGAAGAAGAAAGTGGAAGTTGAGCATATGGAAGAAAAAGAACAAGGAAATGTAGATATGGAGGTGCAATCGTATGGTATGGCGGAGCGTAATCTATTTGATGAAGCACCCGTTTCTCCAGCTGTTTATGTAAGGAGAACTAAAAGGGTACTTAAGCCATCATATTATATGGTTTCTCCATTCTTGTCCCTGTCTTTGATCAATACAACCCCGAATGTAGTGAGGCGACCTGAGGAAGTCGTAAACTTTCCTACATCTCCGATACCATTTCATTTACAGATGGATCCATTCAGGATGCTATCGACGGATGAACTCAATGAGGTAAAAACTACTATGAAGCAAATACGGATACAGGAGAGGCTTCATGGTTCAAGTCTATATGGGTAGATGACGCATGGGTTGATAGCATAGTAAGCATTCGTATGAGAGTGTCTATATACATTGACTTTGATATAGTTATATTTTTTAATCAATTATTGCTGAATCATATTATCTTGTGGAGTAGGCTATTGACAAATATGTTGACTTCGTAGAGGAAAGGCAGGCTGATTGTGCAATTGCATGTCCCCAAGATTGCAAGTTCTGTCCCACCTATTTTATGGTAAATATTTTCTTGGGAGTATCGCTAACCAGTTTTTTTTTAATTAATTTGTGTTTTTCTACTTGTATTGATCTTTGATTACGTTTGTTACAGCAATGCCTTAAAACTAGTATGCCGACTCTAAGGTCGTATCGGGACTCGAAGTCTGCTTCGGAACGTGCAAAGTTGGTAGGCATGATGAACAATGTCATCGCAATTGCTAAGCAGCGGGGTAAATCACACGCCAAGGAGATTTGGAATAGTAAACGGGTAATTTATTCATCACATAACATCAAAAAATGTCGTAATGTGTTCTTTGAACATGTTTTTTAACTGATAGCCTACTTCTTAAACATGGACAGGTTTATGTACCCGTCAACCATGATAGCTGTCATTGGTTCTTGATGGTCCTATATCCAAGACAACGGGAGATCATTATTATCGATAGCTTAGTGTCAAATGCTCTCCTAAAGTATAAGAAGACGATCAATTTGATGACGGAGGCACTCCTGATTCTTTTCTATGCCACCGGAGACGTCACCGCGCTTGAAGGGAAGACTTGGACAGCCAAATCCATGAAATCAGGCTTGAAAGCAATGCAATGGTTTTGACTGTGGCATATTTGTAATGAAATTCATCGATATACTGTACAGCGGTCGCACCTTGGAGGGAACAGACATGCAAAAATTTACTATACATTGGAGGAAGTCGATAGCGTATGATTGTTTGTCTGTAACTTGTAAATGATACTTGTTGTAGGCATGAGATGAAAAGGATAATTTTGTGGAATGTTGTATTATATATAGTGTTGTATGTACCCCGCACAATTTGTACTTCCGAAAATTTTATTATGAATTAAATTTCAAAACGTGTAAATGTTTCCGTCACTCAATTTTTAGGTTGCCTCGCTGAATTTCTAGCTTCCCTCGCTCGTTTCCCAAATATAAAGAGCATTGCATCCATGTAAGTCAATGATTAATAAGAAGTTGTTGTTGTATAGGGAAGGAAAGAGGGAATGAGGAAAGAAAAGAAGATTAGAAAGGGAAGGAAGGGAACCATTACTTGTTGAGAAAGCTTAGAAGAATAAAAGCTATTTTTGAAGAATATTAAAAGCCCATTGCTTTTGGAATGTCCGAGTGACTTAGATTACAGGAATACATATTTCTGTTGTGGCACTCCATCGTTGCAGTCCACCATCCCAAATAAACTTCAAAATATTCGACAAATTTTAGATTTACGAATGATCAAAGGCTGCTTGATATTCAAATTGATGTGAATTCCTATATCCATTGTGCGGGCAAGATTAGCCACTCACTCCGGAAATGATAGGAGCTGCTTGTGATCTGTTAGAAATTGCAAGTTGGAGAATTAAAACCGAACAAACCACCTTAATAATTACTATAAATTTTTCATTGTATTGTGAATTGAATATGATATTAATTAACAAGCTTTTTGTTGGATTCTCTAAATGACTTTTCTCCATGTAAAAAAATAATACGGAATAATACAAATAACAAAAAAGTTATTAGACTACGGATCTAGCTACAGTTATAATCCGTAGTCAAAGGAAGACATATAGATCTGATTTCGATATATCGAAGTAGAGTATGTACCGATATATCAACTAACTGTCGATATATCGAAACTCGTCTGAAACTGTCCAGTGGCGAAATCCGCTTTCAAAGCAATTATCGATATATCGACTAATTATCGATATATCGTGTCGATATATCGACTAATTGTCGATATATCGAAACTGGTCTGAAACTGTCCATTGGCAAAATCCGCTCTTCAAAGCAATTATCGATATATCGACAAATTATCGATATATCGAAGAAGAGTATGTGTCGATATATCGACAAGTTGTCGATATATCGAAAATGGGCTGAATCTGTCCAGTGGCAAATTCCACTTTTAATAGAAATTATCGATATATCGACAATTAGTCGATATATCGAAGGGTTACAACATCGATGTTATCGAATATTAATCGATGACAGTGGCGTCAAGTTGTCGATAGGATCGAACACTAATCGATGTTATCGAAATAAGTCAAGATACGAACACTTCGATATATCGACTACTTAGCGATATATCGAAAATGGTCAGAATCTGTCCAGCGACGAATCCTCTTTTAAAAGGAATTATCGATATATCGACTATTTGACGATGTATCGAAGGAGTAAAGTTGTCGATATATCAACTAATTGGCGATATATCGAAAATGCTCTGAAACTCTCCAGTGACAAACTCCTCTTTTAAAAGGAATTATCGATATATCGACGCAACTTCGATATATCGAATTTAGAAGATGTCGATATATCGAAAATGCTCTGAAACTGTCTAGTGACGAGGTCTCTTTTTAACTGAATTATCGATATATCGACACTTTGTCGATATATCGAAGCAGATAATGTGTCGATATATCGACTAATTGTCGATATATCGAAAATGGTCTGAAACTGTCCAGAGACGCAGTCCTCTTTTAAATGCAATTATCGATATATCGATAAGGTTCCGATATATCGAAGGAGAATAGATGATTTGAAAAGAGAAGTTCCCTGTGTCCGACTGTTGGCTGTGTTCGATATATCGATTAACAGTCGATATATCGAAATGTTGGATGTATTTAAGCTGCGGCCCAACGATTCCATTTCATTCCTTCACTTTTCTTCTTCCTCTGCACGACAGCCTCTCCAAGAAGTCGGTGGCGGTGAAGGACGACCATTTTCCAGAGCTTTTAAAGGTTGGTACTTCACATCATTCAAAACCCTAGAATTTCCGCCCCTATACCTTATGTTGTTCATCCCTATTTGCCATCCACTTCTTCAATCTCCTTGATTTCCCATTCTTTTATCAGGATATCCTCTTCAAGTTTTCATCTACATGGGAAAAGAGCGGAGTAAATCGATTCATCAGGGAGAATCATCCAACCCTAGGCCAAAACGTGTTAAAAAAGTTGCCCACAGGAAAAATGCTCAGCCGGCAACCCAAAATGTCTCTCCACCACCTACAAACATTCCGCCACCCGAACTTCTAATCCCTAATAGTATTCTACCAGTTTTGATGCTCTGTCTTATCTTGCAGAATGGTATATGCAAGATTATGCAAGTAGCTAAAACTGTTAGCCACTGAAAATATTTACCTTATGTTCATTCCATTTTAGTTTTAATTTTTGTAAATAAATTTGACAAAAGAAGGTCAATTTTAGGCAGGTAGTTGGTCATAGAAATTTGACAAAATATGAATGTCATTTGTTAATTGTGCTTGTTTTATGAGAAAAATGATCATACTATAGTATGAGTGTAATGGTTCTCATGCATAACTCAAACTGATCATGCCTTAATCTTTTGAAACTTTTCCCCGGTTGTCACATAGTTTATTGGAATGTTCTTTTGCCATTTTCCGACATATATGGGCTTCACTTAGTTGACTTTCTTAACCAAATGTACCTTTTCATGTGTGTTTCTTTTCCTTTCTGTTCTTTATCTATTTTTTAAAACATTACTCTTAATTTCCTTTGTTCCATTGTGATCTTTGTATCATCGTGTAATTCTCCAACCTGAGTTTTATGCTCAGGTGCTGCTGGAACTTGGTTTTACACACTTCATTGTGAACACGCTCCTTATGCTTGTGTCGACGACTCAGACCATCATATCAGTGCCAATATTGTTGGATGCAGCACTACATGTAGTTGTTGAGGAACATGTTGATCGAGGGAACCTAGAAATAGAGAGAGGCAACCTAGAAATCGAGCGAGTGAACCTAGTAATTGAGCGAGGGAACCGAGGAATTGAGCAAAGGAACCTAGAAATTCAGCGAGGGAACCTGGGAATTGAGTGAGGGAACCGAAGAATTGAGCAAGGCAACCTATAAATTGAGCGAGGGAACCTAGAAATTAAGCGAGGGAACCTAGAAAATGAGGGAGGAAACTTAGGAATTATGTGAGGGAACGTAAAAAATTCAGCGAGGAAACCTAGGAATAGAGCGAGGCAACCTATAAATTGAGCGAGGGAACCGAGGAATTGAGCGAGGCAAAGTAGAAATTACGTGAGGTAGCATAAGAAATTCAGTACAACAAACTGAAAATTTGAGAGACAACTTGGAAATTGAGCAAGACAACCAAAAGATTATTGCATGAGAGGAAATATATTACAACATATATCATACAAAACACTAAATAAATTACAAAGTATGCTATACATCAGGTATAGGAAACTTGCACGTCCGGCGATTATGCCCAGTTTGTTTGCACCGACCGCACTTTAATGTTTTCGATTCTTCTCCACGCGAGGGAATTCTTAACTTCTTTGGTCTTCCAGATGGCCTCTTCTGTCCTGGGGGTTTAATTTTTGCACAATACTCCTTGAAGCCTTCTGTAATCTCCCATTCGCTCATGTCACGTACTGGGTACACTAATTCGTTATATGTGCTTAAGTAATTTTGCGCTGTGTAGAATGGGGAGCAATACGAGTAATGAGGAAGATTGTAGTTTGTACAAGCGGACAGGACATGCATACAAGGGTAACCCTTCATGTCAAACTCACGACATGTACATGAAAGCGAGTTGAGCTTGACTGTATCATTATAATCTCCCACGACATAGTACTCATCTCGAGAAATCGGATGACAGCGAACATCTCGCGCCTTCTGTATAAGATCCTTCAACTGTTGCTCCGCCCATGGTGTCAACGGACCTACAAATGAGGCTGCAGATTCTCTTCTCTTGTAAAACAATTCCTATATCTTACATCTTACAGCCTCTATCAATTTAGTAACAGGATATTCCCGTGCTTCCTTGAAGAGAGCGTTAACATACTCAGATATGTTCGTGGTGACCAAGTTGAATCTTTTCCCTGGAAAGTGCGAAGATGCCCACCTTTCATAGCCAATTTCTGTCAGTCATGCATGTACTGGGGGGTTGGCCATTTCAATATCATGCATTAATTTTTCAAATTTAGCCCTCCTGCAAGTCTTAACTGCCCGCCAATAGTATATCTCCAGCGACTTGTCTTTAAAGGTGTCCACCAAGTTTCTATAAATATGGTACGCACAGTACCCATGAATTGCATGTGGGAATACTTGGGGAACCTCTTTGTAACAACCCGAATTTCCACGGCCAGAGTATGTACCCGTATCCGAGGAAACCGGTCGTCAATATTTTAATGTGAGAGTGTCTCAAGAACTTGTCCTGAGATTTTCTTCTTATCGACATTTCATTAACCCACATATTCGATGGAAACCATCCGTAAGATGAAATTAACTGTCTTCCTCATTCCAAATGAAAATAAATAAATCGTCAAAAGTTTTCACCGTAGGAGTAAAATTATGAATAATAAAAAGTGTAAGCAAAACTAATTCCTATTCTTGATCTTAATCATCGGGTTCTCCCTCGAGTCGGTGCTCCTCTGGTTCTTCCATCTGTTCGTCACCTGCATCATCTGTGTGGTTGGGAGAGGGTCAATGCCCTACTCATAGTGAAAGTTACCCTTTAAGATTAACAATAATTCAGGAGATTCATAACAAGTAATGAAAAATGTTCGGATATGTCCCGTAGTTCCCTAATACGAGAATATCATGACATACAAACAATCTACATGAGACGCATGCCTAGCATAGTGAGTGCGGCTCATCATACTTAGTGATCGTCACAACATGGAATATAATTCATAGGAAACCCGACTTGACCCGCATCCCATAACTACGGATATTCGCCGGCATGGCCAACGCTAGCGTGGATTTATGCGAACATCTCAAGGCAACACAACACGCGGTTGGGGGATTTACGTAACACGATGTGTTCATGGAGCGACTAATTGCGACATCCAATCCCGAAAAGTTGATGTAACACGTATGCCGATTTACATACATCGATTGTGCACCACGCCAACCAACCCACGGAATTACGTGCCGACCAAGAGGGCCGCTACCCGTAACGCATTACGTCCATGGTAAGATAATCGATTCACTAGTTGTGATACCTCATAACACATCACTTGCACTTATAGAAAATATAGCTGAATCATGAAGAATATAAACTGAATCATGGAGGTTCTGGAATAACAAGACACATGCCCATGCCTTTAAAGATAGATGGCACATGGCCAATATAATAAGAGAAGAGTGACAATGGTCAACTCAGCAGAAGTGGCAATGGCCAACATAACAAGAGGAGAGTGACAATGGTCAACTCAAAAAGAAGAGTGGCAGAGCCAACTCAAATAAAGAGACAAGTGGCATAACCAACTCAAATATAAAGACGAGTGGCAGAGCCAACTCAATAATGAATAAGGCAGGGCAAGGCTTGTACCCATGGCCTCGCATGAATTCAGAGAAATTCTCTTGTATTTGACATCAAGTCATAATCCCAAAAAGGGCCAATAGTTGTAATGATATTAAATAAACCAATTAGATATGATAATTCCCAGAAAAACATGTAATCATGAAAGACATGATAATCCATAACATCAAAGGCATAAAAAGGCCAGATAAAATAACAGGAATGTGATATAAGACAAAATAATTAAATCAACTTAAATTACTGTAAGCTTTAAAGGATAAAACCCTCACCTTTGATTATCGTCTTCTACTACCAAAGTTAGATGGTCAGAAGCGCACCTTAAGATTCAAATCGTGACCTTATTCACAAGGCCCAAATAATTAAGATTAAGGCTTGATCCATATTACTATTGTATTCGATTTAATTTAATAAACTAAAAGTTTGGCTTTATCTATTTCCAACCATTATATATATATATATATATATATATATATATATATATAAATTTTATATGAGTGTTGTTCCGCCTCAACTATTGGGACGAAAAGAAAAAAATAAAATAAATAAATAAAAATCAATCTAAGCAACCTACCTGACCTCGAGTCAACTCAGCGAGTCGACTCGGCTCAACTCGGAATTCCCCTTTCCTTCTTCCTTTCTTTCTCTTTTTCTTTTCTTTCTCTTTTCTTTTCTTCCTTGCTTTTCCTTCTTTTCCTTTTCTCTTTTTCTTTCCTTTCCTTGCTTTTCTTTCTTTCTCTTTTCCCCTCTTCTTTTCTTTTCTTTCCTTTCTTCCTCTTTCTCCCTCTGCCGGACGGCAACAGATTTAGCAACAATTGCCTGATTTCTCTCTCTCTTCCTCTCCTTCGTTTCTCTTCCTTTGTGTCCTCTCTCGGTAGGCTAGGGAGGGATTTTTAAAAGGGAGTGAAGTCTCCAGAAGTTTCCTGCGAAACCTTTCGCAGCTCGCTCTCTCAGTCCCTGTTTTGGCACGGCGGTTTTGCGAAGATCGAACCTGCGTATGATGACTGTGTCGTTTGGGCCCATTCATTCCAAGAAATCTAACCACGTCAGGGCGGTCGAAATCCCCAATCTCGAAGTTTGGACGGCCAAGATCATTGTATGAATTCCGGGTTTGGCCGTCGTTTACAGCGGATCGTCCGGTTTTCTCGGACGCGCGGTTTCTGTTGTTGATTGCGGAGGGGCCAGCTTGGGGAAATGTGATGGAACCCTCGGTTCGATCCTCGCCTTCCATTGATTTCTCCTTGCAATTTCAGCCCAGGGGAAGGCGTTCTGATCTCATTTGATGTGGCCCACCTCGTTCCAGCTTTCGGCGATGATTTGAACATAGCCAAAGGGGCTTCTTGCGGCAGTGGTTGCAGGCACGTGTGCATGCATGGCCACACTTGATCATCAATGGTTCTGACCGGTTCGAACCCCTCTACAAGATGGGCGGTCTGGATCATCCATGTGGCCCATGACAGTGGCCCACCTCATCTCTCAAAACGGACGGAGTCCGTCCGATGCGAGCGGTCAGCAACAGAGACTCCGTGTTTGATCGGGTCGATGATTGCTGAGTGATTTTCTTGGGACGGTGCACAGCGGGTGCACCACAGTGGTGTACACACAATCATGTGTGGGGTTTCCCATGACTTCTGCCTGAAAGATCTATACCGTCCATTCAGTGAGTTATCTATTTCCAAGGGGTTGAGTCCAAATTTGAGTTATGTCTAGTGATCGAGCAATCCTAGAATCGATGGTTGAGGATTGTTTATCAACTTGGGCCACCCCCATCGTGATCTAAGAGCTAAGACTCATTGTTAATGGTTAATTTAAGATTCTTAGGCATTGTATGAGGTTTCCTTTTAAGGGATTAGTGGGAACCACGTGGTTTTGAATCCTATGGTCTGGCTAATGGCATCTTCGTAATAATCATTAATCTAGACGTTTTTACAACTCTATTTGTTCCATGTGATTGGGGTCGCATTTATAGATATTTCTTATGAAAAGAACTATGTCTAAATCCTTATGGATGAAGGATCACGCCTTGTCTCAGTTTGAGGGAGTGTGCAAGTACTAGTCTCTGTGATTAACGGTTGCATTACCTGCTTTATAAATGGGAGCCGTTTCAAATGGTTAGATTTACGTCAGGATATAGGTGTAAGGTAAGGATGATGAGGTCTGTATTTTACACGTGTACAGGTTATACTATTTTCTTGGTAGCGCTCGGGGACTTTCAATATTCAGATATTGAAATGTTCAGGGTGTTACACTCTTTCAGTAAACCTTTATGTCGATCGGAAATAATCACAAGACCCTCCAGATACCCTAACGCATCGTTAAGGTAGGTAAGGAACCAATTCCAACTCATGCTGTTCTCCGATTCTCCGATACCAAACGCAATTGGAAATATATGATTGTCCCCATCTAAGGCCGTGGCGATGAATAGAACACCCTTGTATTTACCCTTTAAGTGTGTCCCGTCAATGGCTAATACCCTCCTCATAGAATTCTGAAAACTTCGAACGCATTGTTTGAGCGCTACAAAACACCTCTCAAACCTCAAAGTCTCTTGGTTAACAAGCACGACAGTCACCGTCCCTGGATTGACCATCCTCAACTCATGCAAATACATGGGGAGTTGATTGTAAGAGTCTTCATAAGACCCCATCACCTGATTAATTGCAAGCTCCCTCGCTTTCCATGCCTTCCTATAACTGATAACAATATTATATTTCTCTTGCATAGCGAAGATAATATCACGTGGCCTCAAACCTAACCGTTGCTCAATGCGGCTAACAACCAAATCACACGCTAACTTACTACTTGCTTGTCGGTGATCACTCTTCATCCACGACATGCCGCACGTGTGTTCCGACGTATACCTCCGTATCTTGAATATCCCGGTATTATTCACCCGAGTTGCGCAAACCCTCCAGTCGCATTTATCTTCTAAGCACACCACGCTAAATCTGCTAGAACTTGAGTACAGTACCTTATACTGAAATTTATTGCGAATTGCAAATTGGCTTAGAACATACTGACATCGACTCGTCCTTAAATGTTTGATCAACAGCTATATCGATCGGTTCAAGCAACGAATCTGTATATTCCAAAGGATTCGCTCAAGATTGTGAATGCGGATCATCAAATGGCACAGGAACTTGACGAGTGATGAAGTTTCCACTTTCAGCAAGGTCTGGAAGCGGAATGTTGCTTACACGTACAGCTTGGGTGGTGGATGATGATGACAGATCTGCTATTATTGCTAAAGGCGGTGGCATGTACTCATAAGTGAGGTTAAGGTCACGTGCCCAGCTGACTTGGCTACTCACAAAGTTTGATGTTTGAGGCGGCTCGGGCAGTTGATCGTTGCTCACTACCACTTGTAATGGAGATGCCTTGTATTCAAATTCCACGCCATGCTCCTCAGGAAAACTGTCTATGTGTGTTGTCCTCTTAATGTGTTGCATTGTCTCGATGACTAAGGGAATGAATTTATCCGAATGCTCCAACTGTGTAGCTAGGAACTCTCGCACGTCATCGTCGTCTGCGATTACGGTTGGACGGATTGATTCATTTGTGCAAGGATACATTACTTTCATCCTAATATCACAATCTATTGGTTGTCTCTTAATAATCCTGTAAATTCTAGACAGAAGCTCCTCATACGTAGTCTCGACACGTAGCGAAAAAGTTTTCGTTTCCCCACCAGTGTACGAGTATCGCTTGTTTTCATATTCAATCTCCCCGCCATAACAGCAGATGATTCTCGTAGACATTATCTGAAAACCAATACAATGACATTATATTAGTGAATCATTAAGCAATGGAAGCTTGCCATAAGACAAAACTCGATTAAATAATAGAGGACCGAGTTCTCACGTTCCATAATAGATGAGGATGGTACAGAGCTTAAGGAAATAAAGAGTAAGCAATGCGTTAAATTTTTAAATAAACAATAAGAGCTTACATGGATTACAGATTCTAGAGATACAAATGATTTCATGTGGTGCTTGTTAAATTCAGCGACGCTATCTATCATGGAATATCCATATAGTCTTCTATTTTAACAAGACAATTCTATGATGGCCTAGTACACTTTAAAAAAATATATACGAACCTAACATTTCTACATGAGGATTTGGGTTTAAAATATGTTAAACTTACATCAATTTTCAAAGCTAGTCTCAACAAGTAGAGTTAGGGTTGAAATTTCACCTAAAATTTCACTATTGAATATTTCTAATTGTTGGAACATACAAGAGATGTTGTTTCTGATCAACGAGATGTATTTGGCGATTCAAATTACAAAATCCTAGTCTCAATATGCTCCATTTAGAGCTAAAATTTATTTCTCAAACCTTTATAAATTCGCTTCTACTTAGTGCTAATTGCCAAAAGTTATGCGAAATATCATCTCTAACTAATGAGATTTCTTAGTGAATTTTCATTTTTAATTCCTAGTGCGGGTTTTAAGTTTAGAGGGTGCTTAAATTTTATCTAATGTACAATATAATGGGTAAGGAACTGCTTACAATGCAAAAACTCATTTCAATACTGTCTACTGAATGTCTTCACAATGTCATTTCAACTAAGGAAAATTATGGGAAAATTCAAATCCTCGGTTCTTTAAAAAGTTCATTGGAGGTCAAGCTCAAAGAACATTCCGTTTAATCTAATACACATCATACCAGTTTATTTGTTCTCCCATAATTCCAAAGTTCATTGGAGGTCAAGCAATCACAAATGTACCATAAGGGGATACAAGGCTAACTTCTCTACACATGGTTAATCCATATATAATTAGACTAATAGGAATTTAAGCATTATATCATACATTAATACTAAATATCAAGCACTTGATAATTTGAGCGAGCTTCGGATAAAATGGAATAAACCTCAAGTAAAATTAACCGCAGCAAACATGAAAATGATTAAGGCAAACATCTGATTCAACAAGGCGGAGTAGAAATTGAGCAAGGGAAACATGAAATCGAGCGAGGGAAGTTCGAATTTGAACAAAGGAAAACAAATAATCAAGCGAGGGAAGCATGAAAATTCAGCGACGCAACCTATAAATTGAACGAGGCAAATTAGTAAGTCAGCAACGCAACCTAGAAATTGAATGAGATAAACTAGAAATTCAATGAGGGAAAAGCCAAAGTTTAGCGAGACAGGCTAGAAATTGGGCGAGGCAAACTAGAAATTGAACGAGGGAAAAATGAAATCGATCGAGGGAACTTCGAATCTGAGCGGCACACAAGAAATAATTGAGCGAGGGAAGCGTGGAAATTTACCAACGCAACCTATAAATTGAACAAGGCAAACTAGAAATTCAGCAAGGGAAGAGGGAAAATTGAGCGAGGTAAAGTATATATTGAGCGATACAAACTGACAATTGAGCGAGGAAAGCTGAAATTGAGCATGGTAAACTGAAAATTGAGCATGGCAAACTAGAAATTTAGCAACGCAAACATGAAATTGAGTGAGACAATAATGAAATTCATCGAGGCAAACATGAAATTTATTAATGCAAACATTAAATTGAGTGAGCCTAGAGTGAGATTGAGCTGGGCAAACATTAAATTGAGCAATCCTACCATGAAATTGAGTTGGGTGAACATTTAATTGAGCGAGCCTAGCATGAAATTGACTTGGGAAAACATTGAATTGAGTGAGCTTAGCATGAAATTGAGCTCGGCAAACATTAAATTAAGTGAGCCTAGCATGAAATTGAGCTGGCCAAACATTGAATTGAGTGAGCCTAGCTTGAAACTAAGTTGGGCAAACATTGAATTGAGCGAGCCTAGCATGACATTGACTAGGGCAAACATTGAATTGAGCAAGCCTAGCATGAAATTGAGTGAGCCCTAAAATGAAATTGAGTGAGCTTCAAATGGAATTGAACGATTTTCACATTAATTTGAACGATCAACGCATAAAATTGACTAAGCCTAACAAATGAACTTGTAAGAGCCTGACATGAAATTCACAGAACTTCGTATAAAATTCGACGAGTAGTCGATCAATTGTCGTCGACTTCCGCTCGTCTCAATTTCCTTGAGTTCTTCTTCAAATTCAAGTGTGCAGTGGCTAAGTTTAACCAAGCACCTTTGCTGAATTACAAGCTAAATTTTCACAGGTACTTAGTTAAACGTTGTCCAATACTACAAATGAATATATCTATAAACCACACTATGGTTTTTTTTTTTTTTTTAAATATCTGTACCTCCAGCAACCGTACCCTCGCTCAATGCAAGTTGAGGACGGGTGCTTTCAAGTGAGGGATTAATTTAAACCTTTTCGAAGATTGGAGGTGCAACCACTTTGGAGGATTCCACGTCACCCTCGCCAAGATGGAAAATGCCAAGTGTAAAATGATAATATGGAGATGATAAAGTTTGAAATTTAGGAAGAAAAATGATAAGAAAAATGGCCCTGCGTCGGTTTTTCTCGTTGCAATGGAACGCAGGGATGTGTCCTAAAAAAAAGCGCATCTGTTTTCTGTCAAAGGGAGAGGAAAAGGGAAAACCGATTGGCTACTCCCCCTGCCACCAGCCAATGGCTGATGTTCGGTGGTCTGTGGGACCGACCATGATGTATGTGTTTCATCCATGCTGTCCATCTATTTTTATAGATCATTTTATGATAATACCTAAAAAATGAGTATATAACAATCTCAAGTGGACCACATTACATGAAAGAGTGTTGAATGAATGTTGACTATTAAAAAAATTTTGGGGGCCATAAAAGTATTGGATCAAGTTGATCTTTTTTTTTTGCTTCATCTGGGTCTTTATGGCCTAATCAACAGATTGGATGTCATATAAACAGTACATTGGGCCTTAGGAGGATTTAAATGATGGATATCCAATTACTATTGTTTTCTTGTGGTGTGGTCGACCTAAGATTTAAATTCCTTTTATTTCTATGTTGAACCCCTAAAATGATCTTTAAAAATGGATGAACGGAATGGATGAAACACATACATCATGGTGGGGCCGACAGACCACCGAACACCAGCCACGGGACCGTTGTCAGGGGGAGGAGCCAATCCGTTCCGCAACAGCAGTAAAAAGGAGGGGCAGTTTCGTCCAAAGAGTCGTTGTCCGCACGTGCTAGTCTAGATTGGTAACTAAAGTTTGTATTCTTTCATAGAAACCGCTGGGTAAAAGGCTTTGTCTACAGTGGTCATTTTCTCATTTTTCGGTTCAAGCCTTATAACGAGCTCACCAAGTGTACAGACGGTTTGGATATAAATCATACCTCATGATGGGATCCACAGAATTTGGTGACGTCAACACAGCCACATCGGTGGTGGCTGGTACACCAGCCAATCCGCTTCCAATCCGCAGCTCCAGAATCCCTCACAAGCTGGTAGCTGCTTCCCCCTTTTAACAATCTGTAATTCCGCTCCTTTTTCTCCATCAAATTCTGCGGTGACGACCTCATCCTCAGTTTCACGTACTCCTGTAAGGGCAGAGTCCCACTACCCCTGGTTCTCTCAAGATGAAGGGAAAGCTCATAGGCAGGGGTACATTCGGGCATGTTTATGTTGGTTTTAACAGGTGTGTCTCAACCTTATATCTCATTCAAGGAATTTGATGCATGCAAAATAAATCTCATGTCAGCATTGCAGAACACTGCTGCTTGATTGTACTTTGGGCATGTTTTGATATATGGAATCCAAGGGAAAAGAAAGGAAAAATAATAATTATGCAATGATGATTTACATGATAGTAAGTGGAAATCTCATATTATCCTAACATGATTCACCTAATTTCTTTTGCCAATAATCCAAAATATGGAAAATTGTAATGATTGTTTGGTGGGGTCAGCCATTTTCTTTTCCATCCAATCAACACAAATTGTCACAGACCCATTTCCTTTTCCTTTTCCATTGTTAGGCATGGAATCCATGGTTTCCAAACATGGCGTTTGGATGTACAAGTGATTGAGTTGCAAACATCCAGTTTAAGTAAGAGGAATTGAGAAAATGTATCGATGTTTCATAGCATATGAAGCAAGCAGCTCTGAAGTTTTGTTTTTTTTCCTCCCTTTTTCCACATCCCAATTACTGGAATTGCATTTTGGAATTGGGACACTCAAATTGGCTGGTAAAGGAAATTGTAGTTCATTTTTTGTTGTTGTTGTTAAATTAAAATTTGGCACTGATAAAAAAATATATTACAATTTGGTTATTACTAGTAAATTTTGTTTTTGGACATTCCCACTTTAGTAGACTTGATAGTGGTTATTCAATTTGATAATGCATCTAGGCATGCCCCAAATGTTTAACCTTGTCAAATACTTGTGATTGCTGGTCATATTAGTCTTCACACACGCACACACGCACACGCAAATGCACACGTGTATATATCTCACCATCAATGTGGAGATTTATCTAATGTGTGTGGTGTGGTCTATTTACGTTTATTTCCTGAAACCTTGGCCGAGGAGAAGTCTTGTGCTCAGTGATGGCTGTTATGATTGGATCTACTAATTCTGGATTTTCCTATGTAACAGGGGACTTCACTTCTTCAAACTTTGCTGCACCGATGCTTGTCCATTTTTGTGCACCCAACAATCCCGTATACGGCTCATATAAAGATGATTTGTTTTTTTCTTTCTAATTGTTTAACACTTTTCATTTTGGTTACCTTTTTAACCTATAGACAATTAATCTTTTGCTTTATTATCACACTATTCTTCACTTAAAATTTTTTTTTTTTTAATTTTTTAATTTTTTAATTTTTTTTTTAATTTTTTAAATTTTTTTTTACATATAAATGATTACAATATCCAAATAAAAATAATATTATTATCCAAATATTTTGTAGTTGAGTTGGGGAGTCTTAATTTTCAATTCCGCCATGGATTTGGCCCCAGATCTGCATCCAAGGCCTAGATATTGTCTGTGTCCATGCTAAATAAATTTTCTTCAGAGTTGCTATTTCCAAATTATTCAAGTATTTCCCTCATGGGAGTAGAATGAAGTCATGAAACCATGTTGTCCTTGAGCGCTGTTGCCTATGCTCCTAAAGTTGTTGCTATGTTGTCTGTTTCTTTTCTTATTATGTTGTTTTGGTTTTAGTGAAAGTGGTGAATTGTGTGCAATGGACGTTACACTCTTCTCTTATGATGCCAAGTCAAAAGAAAGTGCAAAGCAATTGATGCAGGTAAGTTCCTTTTCTAACAGAATTATTTGGAACTTGTCGTCCAAAGCTTGCGGATATTCTTACCTTTGCAACTTCTTTTACCGTGGCTTCTTGATTACTTCAATATGCAATTTCTTATTTCATTTTTTGATAAGTTCTATTATTCTACTCTGCCTGAAATATTTATTGGAAATGTATTTTTTCCCCAAATATCCATTTATTCTTTTCTAATAAGATTCTATTAGGCATTTGGCTTTTGTAAATGCATAATGTAGATGCTAGCACTTAACATAAAAATTCATGTATTTTTTGTACTTATAGTAACTGGTTTAGTTCTAATTCTTCCATTAAGTGGTTTTTCTTGGCTCCATGGATAAAATCAAGCTGTGAGTTCTTGACTTTAATCTCAACTCGTAACTTTTTTTTTTTTTTTTTTTTCTGATAAGACTCCCTTATGCATTTGAGTTACATAAATGCGTGATGTTGATGCTAGCACTTAGCACAGAAATCCATGCACTTTTTGTACTTACATCTATTGGGCTAGATCTCATTTTTCCACTAAGTGATTTTTCTTGGCTTCCTGGATAAAAATCAAGCTGTGAATTCTAGACTTTAATCTGGTGGAGTTGCCTCGCAGGGAGATTTCTTCTTGGGTCAAGGGGGGATGGGCCCTTTCGTCAGGATTCTGGACTGTATTCATAAAGAGATTACATTCCTGACCATGGGAACCCCTCAATCAGCGTATCTGACCCTTTGGTGGTCGAGCTTGCTGTTAGAGGGGCTTTGTGCCCCCCTTTCTTGGTATTGGGAATTCCCTTCCCATCCTTTACTTTTAATGAATCTCATTACCCTTTCACCAAAAAAAAAAAAAAGAAGAAAAAGAAAAAGAAAAAGAAAAAGAAAAAAGAGGGTTTTGCACAGCCCTTTGGGAGTTCTCATGGAAGTTATATTTGCATGAGTTGTTTTCATCATGATTTCTCCATGGAAGGGTATAATTAAAGATCTAAGAACATTATTATCCTTCTGGCCAAGCAACTCAATAGCAACAGTGTGTTATGTGACTACAATGATGTCACCTTTGCACTGAGCAGACTTGTTTCAAACTTGCAGAGAAAGGTCTTGCATGGCATTTAGTTGTTTTTACTGTTATTTAGTAGTACTGGAAGCTCTACCATCAATATGATAAGGAGATGTATGCAGCACGAAGATTCTCATATATGTAGGGTTAATAAATGCTATTTCGCAGCTTGAATCACAGTTCTATACATCTGCATCCTTATGGTAACATGGCATGCATATGTGGTGATTAGGACTGTTGATCTGGTTACTGGTACCATGTGGATAGCACATATCCCCAAAGCAATAGGATTGGACTGTGGTAGCTGTTCAATCAGTTGTCTAAAAAAAGAACGGGTATCTCAAAACAGAGCAACAGCCCATGGTCAATCAGAAAATTCACACCAACTTGATGGTCAAGAGTGTCTGAAATTTTTGGCCTACGGCTTATCTGTGACGTCAATGGTCCCGATCAATGCTCATGTCAGGGAGCTGCAGAAGACTTTGTCCGCAAGCTGCATGATAGCATTCCTGTAGAGTTGGCAGTACTAAATCAACAGAGTGTGGCATTATAAGGGGCTCAATGGATTTGTTACATTTGGGTGTGTCCTGTTAGCTTATGGAATGATAGGCCATTAGTTCGAAGATAGGGTTTTCCCATCTTGAAATTGATGGAGATTTTGCTAATGGTATCAGATGGGCGAGTTTAACTGAAGCATATCCCTGTTGTCTTTCTTGCTGGGTGGAGGAGATTAGAGAGATGAAGGGGACCATCTTGGACTCCTCTCACGTGGGGGCACGAATATTGTAGCGGATGATCTTGCTAAAATTGGCCCTCTCATATTATTTGCCTTTTTTGTGCTATAAAATCTTGTTTGATCTTAAAAAAGAAACTGAAGAATGTACCAGGTCCATGAGCATGCAGTTAAATACCGTACCTCCAGAAATCCATCTCTCTCTCTCTCTCTCTCTCTCTCTCTCTCTCTCTCTCTCTCTCTCTCTCTCTCTCTCTCTCTCTCTCTCTCTCTCTCTCTCTCTCTCTCTCTCTCTCTCTCTCTCTCTCTCTCTCTCTCTCTCTCTCTCTCTCTCTCTCTCTCTCTCTCTCTCTCTCTCTCTCTCTCTCTCTCTCTCTCTCTCTCTGAACTCATTGTTTAAAAAATCAACGTATGGCGCTTGATTGTAATCAACCTATGTAACAGTCCACATAGTGCTTATGGAAGTTTTGATCCATTTATTTGCTGGAACCCATCATGGATTACTTATGATTCTAAAGAATCACTTTTGTGGCTTGATCCATTTATTTGCTGGAACCCATCATGGATTACTTATGATTCTAAAGAATCACTTTTGTGGCAATTATAGGAATAGGATGGCTATAGAGAGTAAGGCAAAATGAAGGATGGATTGCATTGTCCGATCAGTATGATTTTCGTATGGTAGCCTGAGAGAATGTGTTCTGGACTTGATGGGAGTTCAGAACGATCTATTGGATTGTCTAACTTAACTGTTGCAACTAGGAGCACTATAACTAAGTGCTCTGGGGGCACTGGAGCATTTCTCATTTCTTTAATATCTAAACAGCTAGTTTACGGAGTTGAGTCTTACAAAGAATCTATGGTCTTCAAGTTGAGTTTTACCTTTGCTGGACATTAAGTTTCCTGAATTGAATATCATTATAATTCTGTGGTTATGGAAGTTACCTTTGCTAGACCTGTGGTTGGCGTCTCCTCTTCTGATAGCTAGTTTGGCCCACCCGTGTTATGTATCCGGCTGATTTTTGACCCAATGCCTGGCATCACGGAGTGTTCCTGATGGACGACATCATGGTGAGCCAGAGGACTTAGATTGTTGCACACGCTGTATAAAACAGGTGTTGTTGAGGATTCTGTTCCAATCAAAAGGGGGGAAAGATTTATTCTGGTTGAGAACAACAATCCATGTCAAATGGGGCAAAGGCCGAACTTCAGAATGTGGAATGATTCTTTTCCCTGATTGACGGACACTTTTTTTTGGGTTTTCATGGCCGTGAATCAGACAGGATGATAAGTTCAGCTAGCCTAACTTTTATATTGTGTCACATCCATTTAAGGAACTACAAAGTGTACTGTGGTACACATGCTATGTTTACAGTGGTTTTGTGCATGCTTATGGATTGTTGTGCTATACCAGCATTCAAACAACATACCTCAGTTGAGTTAAATTGTGAATATTTTCTACCATTTTTCTGTTTGGTTTCAACATTGCATTGTTTTGAATGGTACTTGTGTTGGTATCTGCATTTAGGAAGTTGGTCAGGTCAAGACCAACAATTGGAATGGGTCAAGAGGTGGGCCCATCATGGATCAGCTGTGACTAAAATGCTTGAGCTGTTTGAATGATCATAACAAATTTTTTTTTTTTTTTTTTAAATGGGAATATTTCATTAAATGAAGAAAATATACAGCGGAATGGACATTCGGGCACCCCCAAAGGCAAAAAAAAGGGGGGCGCCTATCATAAAGAGCAGCCTCCAACAACCACTAGAGAAAACAAAAACTGCCTATCAGTCCAAAGGGTATGTTCGAAGAGAGCCTAACCTGACTTTATCTAGGAAGATCAGCCCCCGCACCTGAATAGGGAGGTCATTCACCTGGTTGTGGTAGGAGGCGGATTGGCATTTGCTCCCCCCTCGGGCCATCCCATCAGCCGGGCTGTTGCCTTCTCTCGTGATAAGCCTGAAAGAGAAAGATCCTCTTTGCTTCAACTTAGAGATCCTAGAGACCTATGGTCTCCAACTCCAGGAAATGCGAGCCTTACCCGAAAGGAGATCAACCACTACCTTCGAATTTGATTCAACCTCAACCTTGTTCAGCCCAATATTCAGACATATTATGAGCCTGTCATGAATCGCGCGGAGTTCGGCTCTATTATTGGAGCCCACTCCGTAGCCTATTGAGAATGCGAAAACAAAGGTTGCCATTTTCCCTTCTACATACGCCTCCACCTCCTGACAACCCCGGATTCCCTCTCACAGATCCATGTACATTTAATTTGACCCATTCTCTTGCCGGTTTAACCCACCTGATAATCTCAGTTTGATATCTTTGTTGGGGTGGAATCGAGATTCCCAGCCCATCCCAGATCTGATCCTGTAGAGGTATGATCTTAGACTTGTTGTCGAGCAGCATATTGATGCTCCCTTTGATGCGAGCAATGGGGATTGATGGCTTCATTGGTTTATTATAAAATCTAGTTTTGTTTCTGGCTCTCCAAGTTTCCCACAAAATCAGGAAGTTTGCGGATGCGGGAAGGTACGCTACCGGGGGCCGAAGCTTGGCGCCATTGCATCAATCTCCCTTCAATAGTTTGGAGTTGCAAAATGGGGATCCCGAATACTGAGTTGAAATGACGCCGAATCTTAAAGGCCTGCTGCCCATAGAGAAAGAGATGCATGAGGGACTCTGGCTCAGGACGAGAAGTGGGCCTTTCTTCATAGCAGTTGCATCTGGAGGCTATCTGAACCCCTTTGGATTGGACCCTGTCGTCCACTGGGATCGCGCCTTGCAATAATCTCCACACGAAAATAGAAATCTTTGGAGGTAACAATTCTTGCCAAATCCAGTTCGACCACCTCCTGGCAGGGAGCCTAGCTCTACTTAGGTTCCAGGCCGACTTGATAGAGAATAAGCCGGAAGAATCGTGGGGCCAGAAGCATTTCGGATTGTCCTCCGACGTGACGAACCCGCCATGAAAGATGAAGTTGATAACTTCCTGGGATAAAAAGGAAAAAACAGAGGATGGAGGAAGCGGTCCAGCTGAACCGAGGAAATCATTTACCTTTAACGACAGCAATGCCTCTGGGATTGGACTGACAGCTAGATGCTAGAGGGGGCCCAGCCCTATCCAGTTGATCTTCTACAGGTTCTGATCCCCGTTTCCCACTTCCCATTGCACGTTATCAGACAGAAATGACAGAAATTTTCTGATTTTCTTCCATAGCTGAGAGACGTGGCTGGACATTCTACCCACATCCGTCATCTCCAGATCGCCATTTTCATTTGGAGAGCCGCCATTACATCTTTCAGGTTTCTAACACCCAACCCTCCTTCCCCAATGGGATTAGTGATTTTCTTCCAAGCAATCTAATGAAGTTTCCTTTTGCTCTCGGCCCTTTCCCAAAAAAATTGAGCAAAACTCCGCCCCAGATTTGCTATAACCTGATGATGCAGGACATGAAATTAAATATGGAATGCAAGAGATCAAGCCTGAGATTATACCACTTTTAAACAGTCACAAAATTCCACATCCTACATACTATCAAACATTCAAAAAGGGGAATCTATGGGGGTCCATGCCTACACAACTTTAGGGTTGAATCTAATAAAATTATAAGCCAAACAAGCCTAAAGGAGTGTAAGAATCATCCATTCTTGCAAGGGATTGTTCCCAACTCAAGAGATTCACTAAGCTTCAATTTGGGGGAAAATCTAGGGTTTGAAAATTGGGAATAATTGAGATTTGGGACTCTTTAGGGTTAGGGATTTGGGTTAGGAGGTTTGTTTAGGCAAAAAGGAAGGAAATAGAGGAGAAAAGAAAACCTGGAATGGTCTGCACATGTTAGTCAATCGAAGGGCCTGGACGCACGTGCGTGACAGGTCGTCCGCACGTGTGTGGGACCGACGAAGCTGAAAATCGTCTTGTAGGCTGGGATAGGCCAGGGATGGGATGCTTCCATACCAAATTTCACGTCGATCCGACGTAAGGTTCGTGCGTACTCCACCAAGGTTTCAGCCCCTCAAATAGGCCATAATCTGAAAATTTGTGTGTATTGTTGTAGGAGAAAACTTGGATGCAAAAATGGGTGAATCTGAAGGTGAAAGGGGTGTAGAGGGTGATGGATGTGGTGCGTAAGAAGATGGAGATGATTTAGAGCGAATGTGGCTTTGCACCACGGTAGTTAGCCCTTCGAGGAAGGGAGGACTTCGCACCCTATTCGATTCTTCAACACCAAAGAGAGAGAGAGAGAGAGAGAGAGAGAGAGAGAGACGCAAAAATTTTTATTCATAAAATATCATTGTCATACCTACATGAGATTTTTATATTTATAAGAAAACCCTAAACTCAAAAAAAGACAGAATTACCCTTATGTCATGTGCGCGCACTAATACCAAAGCTAAAGAAAATAAATACTAATCTAAGCAATCAAAGCCGTTCATGAAGTTTCTAATAATAAAAATAGTGGGCAGTTGAGCTCGGTGAATTCGACATCGAATATCGACCGAGAACAGCAATCAAGGGCCAGGCAGTGGTCGATTTTATAGCGGAGTTCACTGCTCAAAATAGTGAGATCGAGTCGTATAGCTCAAACGCACCCATGTGCTCGACAGAGAGCCTTGTGATCCTCCCTATCCCTCAGTTTGTCGGGGAGACCAAGGCAGAGGATAAATGGATGTTGTTCGTAGACGGTTCATCAAACTCAAAGTGAGGAGGAGCAGAGATCGTTCTAGTCGTGTCTGATGCGACGACAGTTTAGTACGCGATAAGGCTCGGATTCCGAGCCTCAAATAATGAAGCAGAGTATAAAGCCCTGTTGGCCAAGCTCAGATTAGCAGCCGCCCTGGGGGTCTGAATTTTGAATGTCAAGTGTGACTCTCAGCTTGTTGTAAACTAGGTATCATCAGAATATGAAGCGAAAGAAGCCAGAATGGTAGCTTACCTGAGTGAAGCTTGAAAAGCTAATGGAAAAGTTCCAGGAGTGCAACATCGATCAAATACCAAGGGCTGAGAATTCCTGGGCCGACGCGCTCTCGAAGCTTACTTCGGCTACTGAAGGAAGAATCCCGAGATTCGTCCCAGTGGAGTTCTTGAGCAAGCCGAGTATCGACTGCCACGGTCAAGAGGTTGTCCAACCTATACAAACGATTCCGAGTTGGACGGACCCGATAGTCGAGTTTCTCAGGGATGGTAAGGTTCCCGAGGACAGATTGGAAGCCCGACGCCTAAGGATTAGATCGGCACGATATACTATCATCGGGGATATCTTATACAAGAAGGGGTTTTCTTAGCCATATCTGAGGTGCCTGCGACCTGACGGGGCAGAATATATGATTAGGGAGATCCACGAGGGGATATGCGAAAATCATTCCGGAGGCAGAGCCCTAGCGCAGAAGATCATTCGTTAAGGATACTTCTGGCCAACGATCCAAGGTGACTCCAGAGACTTCACTCGGAAGTGTGACAAGTGCCAAAGATTCGCAACCATCCCCAGATAGTCGGCGGAAGAACTGACCTCCATGAATGGGTCGTGGCCATTCGCTCAACGGGGAATCGACATCATCGGCCCTCTGCCCCAGGGTAGGGGCAGACCAAGTACGCTATTGTAGCAGTGGATTACTTTACCAAGTGGGCCGAAGCCGAGCGTGTTGCCAAGATTACCGAGAAGAGGATAACGGACTTTGCTTGGAAGAATATCGTTTGTCGATTCGGCATCCCGCACACCATTGTTTCGGACAATGAAAAGCAGTTCGACAACGATAGGTTCAGGAGCATGTGTCAAAAGCTCGGCATCAAGAATGCATATTCATCACCTCGACATCCTCAGTCGAATGGCCAAGTGGAGGCAGTAAATAAAATAATAAAGAGTCACCTCAAGACTAAGTTGGAAAATGTGAAAGGCGCGGGGACCGATGAACTCCCATTTGTGTTATGGGCATACAGAACTACAACTCGGTCAGCAACAGGGGAAACACCATTCTCCCTTTCCTACGGTGCTGAAGCGATCATTCTAGTTGAGATAGGACTCCCCACGGCCTGAGTGCGATCATATCACGACAGGCAGAATGCTGACCAAATGGTGATGCGTCTCGACTTAATTGAAGTACTGAGAGATACTGCCAGGCTACGAATTGCAGCTCGACGCCAACAGGTCGCCCGCTTCTATAACTCCAAGACCAAGATGAGACGCTTCCGAGGGAGAAACCTCGTCCTTCGTCGTGTGTTCCAGAACATTATGGAACCTAGAGTAGGGTCCTTGGGCCCTAACTGGGAGGGACCCTATCGAGTAGTTGGCTTGACGAAACCTAGGGCCTATCGCTTTCAGGATATGGGGGGACGACTACTACCGTATCCCTGGAACGCCATGCATCTGAAGATCTACTATTCCTAAGCAGGACAATGTAAGGGTCGGGACTAGTTATGATAACATTCTGAATAAAAGATGCAATTTTCTACGTGAAGTTATTCTACGCGGTCTATATGGGACTTCCCCTCCAAGGAAGAAGATCCCGATGATGGGTCGACCACTTAAAAAGTGATCGCCTCGTCAACCGAGCAAGTTACGAAGGGCCATTTCTCATGTGCAGAAGTGGGATCCTTCGAAGAGCTAACTCTTAAAGAAGAGGTCGGCTCGTCACTTGACAACCCTTGCAAGCATAATTCACAATTAATAAATAAAATCATCAACCAAAAATTAACTAAATTATGGAGTGCAGAAGCGCCATAATTTTTTATTACAAAAAGGGAGGGAGTAAAATCAGTCAATGCGAGGGGGAGGGTCGATAGCGGAGCTAGGGGGTTGGACGGTAAGAGCATCTTCGGCCTCGACAGCGGCAAGAGTATCTTCAGCCTCCTCGGTAGCCAGACCTAACGTCGAGGTCCCCTAACGTCGCCCAAGCAGGGGTTATAGGCATAGTAGTAGATTCTATCTATCTCGACAGACCTCTTTGCTGAAGACTTGAACTCATAAACAGCCGCAACAGCTCCTGAAGCAACCAAAGCTTATAGCTCGGCAAGTTGCGCAGCTAGGGCCTCAGCAGCGTCAAGCTTAGCCTGCCCCAATTCAGCCACCAGCCGCATATTGTCCTCCTCCGCCCGTTCAAGATGAGCCTTTGTGCTCGTTAGTTCGGACTCAACCGAGTCCAAACAAGACTGAAGCCTGTTGACCTCCCCTTGGAGCATCAGCTCCCTTAACTGGCCTTCTCCTACCAGGCCCTTCAGCTTCTCCTATTCCTCGGCTGAGGTCTTCAGGAGCTCTTCCAGCTCGGCCTTCTCCCTTTCGATCTTGGTCATCGCCTTTAGCCTCTCTCGAATCAAGAGAAACATCGGCAATACCTGAGAAAGAAAAGAGTTAGAAAGTATAAAACGACAATCAGAGCCAACAAATCGAGTAAGGTTGAGAGCTTACCGTATAACAGACCGAGGCATAGTTGTTGATGAATGACTCGGGAAGGCGAGTAAGAGTATTGGCGATTGACGTCTCAGGCACATGCTTTGCCGCCCAGTCGACTAGGAGAGACATATGATAACCGAGCGAAAATATCTCCGATCTCAAGGGGGGAACCGGTTTAGGGGCTCCCCCGACACCGCTAGTTGCTGAGGCCTGAGGCTCGGCCTCCTCTATGATGTCCCTATCATGAGAGAGACCCATGGCAACAGTCTCTCCGACCACTTCTCTCTCCGTCCCGGGTGGAGGGTGAGGGACAGTTAGAGAAGCCTCGGGGGCTAGAGTAGGAACTGCGGAAGGCTCGGCTGCGGTGGGGGTAGTTTTCTTCTTCTTCGCTGTGATCTTCACGCGAGGCTCGGAATTCATCATTACACTAAGAGGGGGACGCGACGCCCTCTTCCTCTTAGAGCCTGAAGCTTCGGCCATACTTGGTCAAAGAGGCTCAGCTCAGAGGTATGTCTACAAGGAAAACTTAAATCATATGTAAGATTGCAAGACTTACCCAGGGCGATAGGGAAGGGCATGAATCCGCAGAGCCCGGATTGAAGAAGATTGTCTGGACTGATGATAATATGCCAGACGTGCTGCTCTTCCTTAAGCACCCGGGCCCTGACAACTTGGGCTTGGTGGAAGGGAGATAGTTCAGGGAGGCTTTTCGGATAATCTACAAACAGAAGACAGAGCAGATCAGAAATCTAATACATAGCGTTAATCTTTTAAAACATAGAGTGAATCTCAAGAGATTCAACCTGAGTTGGAGAACTTGGTAGGCGCTCTGACTCGCAGATTGCCGAGCTTGGATGTGGGTGCTTCCCACTCTCCCGAGCCCCAGAACCACTTGCTCTTCCAATCCTTATTGGAAGAAGAGAGTCTAGCGACGAGGCCTAGGGCGCATTGGCTCCTCGTTGAGAAATAATACCAGCACGGCTCAAATGAGTCGTGCTTGGCTTGGTACATGGACATGAATTCGTCCGGCGTCAGATCTTGGTTCTTGAGGTGACGCCAAATGATGTACGAAGAGATCAGGGTTCGCCAGGCGTTAGGGACGAGCTGACCTGGTGCCAGCTTCAGACGTGCGGTCATCATGCGCACGAAGGGGTGGATCGGGAACTGGAGCCCGCACTAGAGGGTGCAGATGAAGATTGCAATATCTCCATCGGTCGGATCCCCTGGAGCGTCGAGGGGGGAAGGAGATCTGATGTGCAACGAGTCGGGGATTTGGTAGTCTGCCTGAATTTGAGCCATCCGAGATTCGACCAAGACCAAGCCCTTGGGGATAACTGCCTCGGACCGGCCTTCCGAAGGCCCAGCCATGGCCCTTCCGGCCGAATCCCGAGGTATTCTCTTCGTTCCTTTGGCACGACCTTTTGCCTTTGGGCCCGTAGTCTTCTTCGTAGGAGGTCGGAGTACTACCTCAAAGGAACCTTCCAAGCCCCCGCGCCAGGAGTCAGTGATCTCCGACTCGGAGTCATTCCTGACTGCTCGGACTGCTCGAACTTCGTCTGAATCGTTCGACATAGCGAGATTAAAGAAAATTGAAAGAAGGTTGAGAGGGAGGAACTCACAGGAAATCGCTCTTCAGAGGACGACTGACAGCGCAAACTCTCAGAGAAAATGTAATGTAGGAGGATCCAAATGGAAGCAGAGGGCGACTTTTATAGCCTTAGTTGGTCGGTTGTAATCATGATGGACAACTGTCTCAGAAGCTGAAACGACGTGACATCGAGCCCTACTGCATACGTGGCGAGGAATCATTCGTCCGAGCCGACACCCTCCGAGCAGCTTGTTGCCAACACTGAATAGCATTCAATGCACAGACAACCCTCCACCTCTCAATGTCCACGCAGCAGCGCCCCGCTCACTCAAGCGATTCGAATTCTTAACCGTCGCCACGTGTTCGTCAACCACAGGCTCGTACCCAAAAGGCTGCCGCCGTAGTACGACGCCTTGATAACGGAGAGCCATGATTATGGCCATTCGTTTCAATCTTGCCAACTTATCATCATAAAGGGAACGACAGTTCATTTTCCCAGTCATTTACTCCCTGAGTCCGAGCTTGGACTCAGAGAGTAGAGGCTTCTGTTATGGGGAAATCTGAGCCAAACTCGACAGAGGTAGACTTAGACTTGGATCTGCTGATTGGGCAACTGCGCCAAGACAGGTATATTCCGACCTCAATTGAGGAAAGCCCGACTCGGTTAGTGAAGGAGATTATCATAGTAGAACGGGTGAGAGAGGTCGATGAGCCAAGCAGAGCCTCAGACTGATAATAGTTTATCTGCACCGACCTAGTCGTAACAATCAAGGTTGAGCTTCCAAGTTCTTTTGTAGAGCTTTGACCCTGACCTGGAATCCGGAAGAAGCCATTACACGTCTTTTGCCCTATCACTACAACTGGACCCTTGTTAGCAAGCGACTAAAGCCGACCCGATTGCAGGTTACTAAAGCCAACCTGATTGTGGGTTCGGATTGTAAGGGCCGGCTCGGACGAAGGAGCGTCCGAGAATTACGCTCAGGAATCAACTCCGGTAACACATGTCTGGAGTAACATCTGACGCACAATCTCTGGGTAACGGCCAACATCAGCGCACACATCATTCTCGCTCAACGACAAGGACCATGCCGAGAATGACGGACACATTCATCTCAAGAGAAAGGTATAAATAAGAGACATATCTAGAGGAATAGGTACGCAATATCTCTCACTCGAAACCCACCTACACTACTTAGACTCAGATTCCTAGCCTGACTTTGGCATTGGAGGGTTCCCTGCACTAGTCGGGGTCTCCTTTGTCCTTCTCCTGTGCAGGCTTACAAGGCTCGGCACGAGTGTTCGGAGCTCGGCGAGGGCGAACCAGATTTTTGCATCAACAGGTACCACCGACGGCCGACTGAATCTGATTTCGGGTGATATATATATATATATATATATAAAAATTGTGGGTTCGGATTGTAAGAGCCGGCTCAGACGAAGGAGCGTCCTAGAATTACGCTCAGGAATCAACTCCGGTAACACATGTCTGGAGTAACATATGACGCATAATCTCTGGGTAACGGCCAACATCAGTGCACACATCATTCTCGCTCAACGACAAGGATCATGCCGAGAATGACGGACACATTCATCTCAAGAGAAAGGTATAAATAAGAGACATATCTGGAGGAATAGGTACGCAATATCTCTCACTCGAAACCCACCTACACTACTTAGACTCAGATTCCTAGCCTGACTTTGGCATCGGAGGGTTCCCTGCACTAGTCGGGGTCTCCTTTGTCCTTCTCCTGTGCAGGCTTACAAGGCTCGACACGAGCGTTCGGAGCTCGGCGAGGGCAAACCAGATTTTTGCATCAACAGGTACCACCGACGGCCGACTGAATCTGATTTCGGGTGATATATATATATAAAAGCCCTGAACCCCATCTGCCCTGGCAAGAGTGTCAACAATCGGAATTAGGTCAGGTCCTATGGTAACTGGTACCTGAACTAATTGGGTCGGGTCTTGGATGGTCATTTTGGGTCTAGCGTCTAAATCATATGGGATGGATTATTTTGCATAAGGAATTTTACAAAAAAGCTACCTATTTAATATAGAATTTTCATTTTGGTACAAATCCCAAGAATCAGCCCCATCCATGATTCAAGTGGAACAAGCGATTGTAAATAATGTATACAACAATGGTCACCCTCCAAAATATTTCCCTTGATGTGGCCCGCTTGAATAATGCATAGGCTTAATTTTTGAGCCATAGGCAAAAAAATTTCATAATTTTTTCTTATCATCTAATTGTTGGAGTAGATTTGATATAATCACATCGGTAGCCTATAAAAATAAAGGGTAGACGTCTCTTTTATAAATATTTCTTTTGGTATAGCTTACCTAAAATCATGGGCACACGTCCCTCACCCAACTGTTTGCATATTTCCTATGATATATTATGGGAATTTTACCAATGCTCACCCTTTTATTTTTGGTGGGCCTCACCATATGTGTATTTCAGATCTACCCTTTGGCCATTAGATTTGTAAACCCATGATAGGTCAAGTCCAAAAGACAAACTGAAGTGTGATTCAAGTCTACCACATTATCCAACAATTGTATTGGTTAACTATTTAAATGTTTTTTTTTTTTTTCCAAAATTAAAACATGTTTACAAAATATTTTTAAAATTAAATCTTGACATTGATCAATGTGGCCCAAATGGAAGAATGTAAAAATTTCTATAGAGTGGGTCTAATTAATCAACAGTCTAGATCTCCCTAATAATTGGATAATATGATTGAACGTACTAGTGGACTGCACTCAATTGTTATTAGTCTAAAACCATGTAAGGAGTGGTGCGATATAATTATACGTTGCACGCACATCATTTCAATGGGACCATGAATGCTAAATTCACGTGAAGCCTAAGGGAAAGGAGTTTCAATGGATTCCAAACTCCTCACCCCTAGTATCTACATAAACATGGCTAAGTCCCCAATCCTACATGCATCTAAAGCTAATTTTCTATTTTAGTATTTCTCTAATGGTGTAAGGTGCGAAGATCCCCACAACTAGAAATCTGATATCGCCTTTCCATGACGTATGTCTTTTATTTTATTTGATCTCCATACTTGATGCATAGTATGATCAGTTTCAATTCCGCAATAAGGTCTACACAGTTTGGACCAACTATATCATGTTTATGGTTGAAAAGTTACCACCTTTTTGAAGTATGGTTTAAGAGTCAAGGGTTGAGACAAAATCCTTCAGTCTTGGGTCCAGTTATGACTCAATTGAGTTCACCAGTATTTTTAGTTTTGATTCCTAGTATTGACACTACAACAAAGTGCGGCATTGCCGGCCTTTTTTTTCGGGCGCCCAACGTGCACTGCCGGCAAAGGGCGCCGAACATATCAATAACCCTAACCGGCCCCTTCATTTGCTCTCTCTCTGTTTCCGCCCCCATTCCCCTCTTTCCCTCTCTCCCGATTCTCCTCTTTCCTTCTCTTTCTCTCTCCCGATCTCCGCTCCCAATTCTCCTCTTTCCTTCTCTTTCTCTCTCCCGATCTCCATTTCCCTCTCCTCTCTCCTCTCCCTCTCTCTCTCACCTGCTCCATCTCTCTCATTCGCCTCCCTCTCTCTCTGTCCAATGCATCTCCACCGCATCTCCACCATCTCTTCTATCTCCCTCACGTCATCTTTTTACTCGGATCTCCATTGCAGCAGCCGCCCGAAGGAACCACGCACCATTCGAAAGCCCCTTTTCAGATTTTTGTGGCATTTCTTAAAATCGAAGGAATCTAAAGCTCCTCTCTGCAGGTTTGATCTCTTCCTCTCTCTATCTCTTTCAAATTTCATGAATGCTAACTATTTGATGAAATGACTCAACAAGATAGGATTTCATGTTTTTTTTTTTTCTTTGTAGTGAAAATGAGAATCTGGATTCATGAATCCCGTGTCTCATTATCTAAGGTAGAATGAATCGAACTCTGCCGATTTCTCCATATCTTGCAATTTCATCACTTTTTATTTTTTTATTTATTTAAGGAATGAGGTACTGTCATAGATGAATTAGAAGATCTGGCCTTAGTTCCTACAATTCAGCTCATCATTCGCTGATCCAGACCATTGATATAGTGGGCTCCATCATGGATGGACAATATGCCCAAATGAGCTCATCCAACTTTCAGCCTTTTGTGAGTTTTTCCTTAGCTGAATAATTCGCAGGGCAGGAGATGAATGGTCAAGATTGTCCCATCTTGGGCTTTTTGGAAGATCAAGATCTGGATGAGCAAAAAATGTGGCCCACTTTCAGGAACTAAAGACCGAGCATAATAATAATATGTAATTTGAGTATCATGTGAAGTTGTTTTGGGGATGCAGGAGAGCTATACTGAATAGAAGAGCGGTGAGGGTGAAGTCGCAGCTAACATCTCACAAGAGATTTGCAATTTCATCACTTGATTTTTCTTTCTGAATCTAGATGTGTGTTTTCTTGACCAGAGGTGTGTTTTCAAGTTGCATTACTATTCATTACCTGAAAGCACAAAAATAAAATGTGACCTTGCTTCAAAATTTGGTGAGCCCCACAATGATGTTCATGTGAAATTCACCCTAATCATTAAGTGTGTCACCTCGATATAACCATAGAGCATAAAAATCGATGCAGATCATGATTTAGGTGGGCCATACGAAGGAAAAAGTGGGAGAGGGAAACCCATATTTTAATATATATATATATATATATATATATATATATTTTAAGGGCTCATTATGATGATTATATAAAATCCACTCCAATCATTAGATGCAAAGATAAAATGTAGGCCTAGGGATAAAAAATCAGTCGCATCCTCAATTCATATGGGCCACATGAAATGAAATAGTTTGGAGGATGAGGGTTATTGTTTCCCTTCATATGGCCCACTTGAATCAAAGACAGGGCTGATATTTGGGCCCTACGGTCAAAACTAAGTGACACACCTGGTGATCAAGGTGGATTTTACATAAACATCATAGTGGGTCATGTCCCACAACATTTTTAAGGGTGGGAATTTGACTTTGTATGAAATGGTTGCAATTGACTTCAAGGATTGATGTACCCTACCTTAATGTTTACATGAAATCCATTCCTCATTACAAGGTCCATCAAATCACCTACTATGCTGATATTTGGGCCTATGGCTAAAATTGAGTGACAGGTCACCCTACAGCGGCCAGAAGAATGAAGCAAGCAAAAGCTATGCCCAACAGAATGTGTTGTGGCTAATATGGGGCCTGAAGACCAGTATCAGGAGGAGATCGACTTAGGTTAGTTCAGCTTTATGAAAATGTGTCTATCAAAAATAACCTTTAGCCTAGTTAGTGTGTCATGATTGATGTCTGATATAACTGCATACTAGAGACAACAAAAGCCATTGGCATCTTCGTGCAGGACAACAATCTTGAAGCATCTGCATACTAGGTATGTTAATAATATCTGTTTTGGCTTGTTCAAAATCATGATAGGTTGGCTTTAATGACTGCTTTTGTTTCAAATAGGAATGCAGTCACTTGATATCAATATTCAGCCCCTTCAAGAAATTTTAGATCTAACCTTTCCATACAGCTGTAGCGGTATTCACAGATTAAGATTCACTGTTATTGATCATGTGTTTTCTGACTTGATTGAATAAAATGTAGGATGGAAACATAAACCCATGTTTGTGAAATTTGAGCCTATTCTTGAAGTTGACAATGACCCCGTCAAGGTTGCTGTTGCTGACAACCTCCATGGTGTGGTTTTCAACTCTGAAAAAAATGGTTTGTACCTACCAACATCTCTTTTTGGATTTTTCTTTGAAAATTCATGAAATTTGGCAGATAAAAACAGAAGTTTGTCAAAACAAGAGCAGAGATTGCCCAACACAAGGAAATCATAGGGACTTCTTACTTTTTTAAGGTTTTGATTCATATCACTTTATCTCACTTCATCTCCAATCTATTGATATATACCTCTATTAATGTTATTGTTGCAATTTGGGTTGTAACATTGATCGTAGATTCCTTTGATGGTAGATTCCTCTATTAATGTTATTTTCCAAGCATTTTGATCCTTCTGTTACTTTGTAATCTGTCCTTTTCTTTTCTTTCTTTTCTTAAATAACATATAGAGGCCAACTTTGGTGTGAGGTTACTTCAATGTAAGGTCTTTTAGCAATGCCAACGTTGCTTCATAATCAGATGTTAGACTTTGATGGGTCTCCTTGGAAATGCTTTCTGTGATGTAAGATTTTAATCAGACCAAAGATCAAACTTGCCGCGCTTTTTGGTTTTGTCTTATCTGCCGCCTCTCTTCTGGTGCACTTCCTTCTTGCCAAGCATACAAGTGAAGATTTGGTAACGTTCCATGGCACGGCAGAATTGGGTGGGGATATCCTTCCGATATTAGGGAAACAGGTAGACTTACACGCATGTTATTGTTCTGTTTTTTCTTAATTATATATTAGTGTGGTTACACGTATGTTATTGTTCTGTTTTTTGGAATTGGAAGTGTTCGATTTGATGAGGTATGCATACTCATTGAAATGTTCTAATTTCATCTCGTGTATGAATTTCAGCCTATCCCAAAAAACTGGGATAGGCCTTAATGGCAATGTTAAGAATTCTGAATTTCTTATTGTAAACCAGTGTGGACTACTCTTGTTTATTAAAGATAACTAAGTTCATGGGCTACATGCAAGTGAGATGTAGACATCTCCTATCAGGAGATGTCGCTGCCTCAACAATAATCTCATTTAGTTAACTGTAATTAAGTAATAGATTTGTACAAGTTATGGGTAATCAAGCTTATTTTTCATCCTTTCTCACCTGAATTAATACTTTTCTTTTAAACTTGTAATAGTTACTTTATTCTTTTAACCTTATCAGAAATTTGAGCTCTTTCTCAAAGAAGAATTTTGCATGGCATCTCCAAATTGAATATCAGTTGTGAAACCTGAAGAGAAAAATTACAATGATTAGTAAATCAGTTGTTTTTGTCATTCCTTTGAATTTCAGATGTTCCAATTGTGCAACTATACAGTTCCTTGTTTGATATTTATTTGTCAACACATCAACGAACAATATCTTCAATAGGATGTATCAGCGATACAAGTAGGCACTAATTTTGTGTAGGGAGGTGGAGCCAAATTTACAAATGTCATGTGAGACTCAACCATGGACAGACTTTCAACTAGTATCAAGTTCAGCTTTGACGTTGTAGAAAGTCACATGATCCACTACTTCCCACCTCTTGTGATGAGTGCAATCATACAATTGATGAACTGATATTCTATTGAGCTGTGTACTTCGTATCTTGTGCAAATGTTTAATATGGTTAACTGCTCAATGTGTGTTTAATGTAGTTAATTGCTCAATGTGTGTTTAGTGTGGTTTACTGCTCAATCTGTGCAACGTTCATCAATTTTCTTTTCTGGTTGCTGGTCTCTCTTGTAGGAATACTTGGTTCCTCAAGAATACATACAGACAATGAGATAGTCCATGCTAAATTGATGCCCGGTTTCTTCTTACGATCAAGTTTGTGAAGTGTTCATGAAAGAGTTTGGAAGTATGCCACATGAATTATGTTCTTTTTCTTTCATTGTTTGGTAAATTCTTTATTCATATCATCTTGGGTACATGAGGTTTTCATCGTTAATATTTTTTTCTCACCAAAATACACAGCCAAAATTTCCCTGTTCTTGTCTCTGATTTTTTTATTTTTTTTTTATTTTTTTTATTTTTTTTTTTTGTGTGAAGAGTAGTTTTATAGATTGATTAAATGCTCAATTGGTGCAAAACTTGCCAACTGAATGAAGCAATCTTTTTATGAAACAGATTTTTGTTGAGTTTGATCTTGTTCCACTAGCAAGTGCTTCCCTCGCACAGGTTCATGTTGCTCACATGCATGATGGCAAAAAAGTTGTTGTAAGGGTTTTTTTTTTTTATTTTTTTATTTTTTTGTTTTGTTTTATTTATTTTTTTGCATCAGGTTTGAAGAAGAAAGTTGATAAAGTAATGTCTGCATTGAAGGAATGGACTCAAATTTCCTATGGTTTCAAAAAGAAAACAAAGGTGTATATCTGAACTGTTGTATTGTTGCCTCTTTGATTTGTTAGAAAGGCACTGCAATAGGCATTAGGTGATTCTTTAAAATAAAACTCAATGGCACATTTGAGTTTCAAGAATGGTTAAATGGGAGCAATGAGAAATATGAATATGTCCAAAAGGAAATACTAGATGGCCCAAACAGTGGACCTAGCCTCTGGATGCTAATATATCTAAAGAGTCACTTTGATCCAAATTATTTTGGTGATTCTTTTTTATTTTAATCTAGTGTTATTATTATTATTATTATTATTATTATTATTATTATTATTATTATTATTATTATCATGGGTCATTTGTTTCATGCTTGGGAAAATTTAGGGTTAGGTCAGTGAAGGATACTTTGCTACTAGTTTTGAAAGGGACAGGAGTCCTCTCTTGGGTTGTCATGGTTCACCAAGTGGATTGGTAAGTATTGTCATGTCACTTTCCTACCATCTGTTTGTGCATTTGTTCAGCTGAATTAAAGTGAATATCTTGTATCAATGCAGATTCAGTTTCTTTGTTTTTCCTGCTCCAGATACACTTTGAATTAAAGTGAATATTGAGAGGGGAGTTTGGGGCTGGGCTTTTGGATCTTCATGCTATGGATGACAGAACTTCTTTCAGAGGTATGATGCTATGGGAAGCCACATGTTGTCCTTTGATACAACCTGTCTTTTCATTTGCATTTACCTATTCTCGATCCATCTCTGTGGTACTGAAATTATGTTTGCATGGTACAGTGGAGTTATTTTCAAACATTTGCACTAACAAAAGTGTTCCATCCATAGGTGTATCTAGATTTCACAAACTAGTAGATGCAGCTAGGATATGGTAATTTTAGGTCATTAAATTCCATTAATAAAATTCTCCTTAAATCTAAAACGCAAGGCAATAACAAATCTAATATTACTCCACTGGGTGTTGATGGTAGTCGGTTGATATTCTAATATGCTTCAATGCAAGATTATCCTATATTATCAAGTATAGAATACAAGCAGATATGTGAATAGAAATCATCTTCACCATATCTGAAAAAATTGTCTTCTTCTTTTTGCCCTATTGTCATCAGGGTATTTTTGTGGTACAAATCAACTTAGTAACTAGTGAAAATTGCACTTACTAGTTACTAGTGTGAACCAAATAACCAATTATAAAAGCTGAATAACTCAATGAATTGGGTTCATCTTATCCATCGGGTTAGCCTCATCTACACTCCTTCCTACAGGACTGGCAGTTTGGTGGTCCCTACATCAATGGGGGTTTAACTAGTTCGGTCCGGTTTGATTCACGGTTGGTTGCAGGTTTGATTTAGGGATTGTGAACTCAGGCTGAAATGTGAATCAGGTAACTATGCTCCAAGCAGTTTGGGCCAAGCATGGACGTGCTGACAGGAGCCACTGTAAACAATAAACCTGTATTCCAATCTCTGTTAGTATAAATACCCAAAATGCTGCAATGGTCCACATTCGGCTTTCAATCTGGGAGGGTTGGGAAGCGTGGTCCATCCACAGCAGGTCACATACAGTACAATCAATTATATATTATTTCTGTTTGTAGCTTTACATATTTTTGTTTTCCTTTATTCTTATCAGTACAATCAATTAATTATTATTTCTGATAAATGCTAGATTTATTAAAATGGAAATAATAGAAATCCTGTAATAATGAGGGCAGAAATGCCCAAGACAGTCTAGGCACTCCTTTAATCAACATAACATGAAAGTATTCTCCTGCCTAGGGTTTTTTTTTTTTTTTTTTTTTTTTTTTTAAAGTATTTTCCTGCCTATTCTATGACAGCTCAAAATTTCTTTCTTGACTCCAAAGGTACTGAAAGAGAGCTTTAAAATTTATTGTGCGATTAATGATGGCATCATTAATCTTGTTGATAAGGTATGTTAATTGTATAATTTTTTGCCAAACCCCCCTTTTTCTTGGCCTATGGATTTCATAAAGGCCTTGCATTTATATTTCAATGACTATTTATTTTCATTACAGTTTTTTGAGATGCCTAGGCATGAAGCTTTCAAAGCCCTTGAAATCTACAAACGAGCTGGCCAGCAGGTAATATTGCCGCCGTCACTATATTTATATAAGTTACTTTGACTAATTCACAACTGCTTTGTTTGAATCAATTGGTACATTTGGAGATCCCATAAGCACAAAATAATATAATGTGGTGAAAATTTGTCTGACCTTACATCATTTATCATATCCAAACATATCACCATCTACCAATACCATTGGCATAGCTGTCTGTTGAGCCGCTGAGAAATTCTTTGATAAGCTTGTGTTGGTAAGTGGCTTAGCACATACGTTCTGCAAATAAGATCATGGGGACATCGTGAAATAACATGTGAATGTCCAACATACCTTCTGGAATATCCAGCACACCCTGTGGGAGTATTTTGAGGCCCTGCTTGCCCCATGTTATTTATTGTGCATGCTTTTCTGCCTAAAATGTTTCTTGCGTCTCCTATGAAACCTATGTAAAAAAGAAAAGAAAAAAAAGTGCTGTTTATCCGTGTTTTTGTTTTTAAAATGAAATTTATGGATGTTCAAGTTTGTTTGTTGCAACTTTCTAAGAAAAAGTGACGTTTTACACCCTTCTCTGATTTCACTCAAAGAATCTTCCTTGAAAGATTTGAAGGTCAAGCAGTTGCTGCTGTAGTTATAACAGAAGCCATTATGTTGGATCTTGTGGTTTCCTTGTAGGGATTGTCACATGTCAGTTGTTGGTTCTACAGAAGATTATGTTGGATCTCTGTTTCTTGGAAGATCTGGTTTATGCTTGGTGGTATCATGGTATGTGAGCTTCTCAATTATTGTGTTTAGTGTCTTAGATGTACCCTCTTTCTGATGATATGTTGTCACCACGTGTGCAGGCTTTGTGGGGGCCTTTTCTGTTGCTAGTCAAGGCGTAGCTCTTGGTTTTTGTCTGATGCTTGCTACAGGTTCTGGTATGCTGGTAGTAGGTCTCTGCCTTGCAGAAGAGAGGTAATATCTGAATTTTTTAATTAATTTATGGAAAATCGAAATAAAGAAGAGGAAAATCGTAGAGAACACCTTCACAGCCCCCATCCCATCTATCTTGCTGTTTTTGGTTTTTTCGTCTCTAATGGCCACGGAGCTACTACGGAATATAACCGTACCCATATCTTTTTACCTACGGATTTTAACCGTAGTATTTTCCCGTTTTCCGCCAGTTCAGTGAAAAAGTGACGATTTTAGGGGCGTCCAGCAAAACCGCCGGTAAAATCTTTACCGACTGAGCCTTTACCGGCAGTTGCTAAACCGCCAGTAAGGCCAATTTTCTTGTAGTGAATTGGATCAGGTCCTCCTTTCCAAGTCTACTCAAATGAGTCACTCTTTTAAAAAAAATTATTTAAAGTTCTCAACATGTACTGTCCGCCCCCTTTTACTATTTGTTAGAAAATTCCATTTCAATTTAGTATTGTCACATAAACCCTTTTTATTTTTACACTGGATCGTGAAAGGACCTCTAATAAACTTTGGTCGAGGACAATCAATTATTAAACATATTAAATTACACCTTTGTCCTTTGCTTTATAGAGACTAGAGGTTCTCAATCAATTATTAAACATATGAAATTACACCTGTCCATTTCAATTCACTTGGTCATGTGGTCCCGATATGGCCAAGTGATCTAGATTGTTCGATGGTAGACCATCCATGACATTTTATCTAAACCGTTCAAATGCTAGATCAAAGCCATCACAATGTCGTGGATAACTTTTTTTTATTATTTATTTTTATTTTTTTTTTAATGGTAGATCGAACTGTTGATGTCCTAATGTGTGTCGTACAACCATGTCCCATAATGTATTCAAACCACTTCCTCTCTACGAGTGCAATGCATGGGCCATATCCACTGGTTAAGAGTAATTTCAGTAACATCTATGACTCTATCAAACATGGGCCACTGGTTAGATGGCTCAATGAAATTCCTGGCTAAGATTAATGCATTAACCTACCGAGGACACTATGGGGAGATGGCTCTGTCAAAGGCATGTTTTACTAGTTCTACCATAAATTTCCATGCCAGTTTTACATGTTTTAAAAATGGATGACATCATTGTGAGCTAGAGAACTTTATCGTTGCACACACTGTATAAAACAGGTGTTGTTGAGGATTTTACTCCGATCAAAAGGGGGGAAAGAGTTATGCTGGTTGAGAACAACAATCCATGTAAGATGGGGCAAAGCCCGAACTTCAGAATGATGGAATGATTCTTTTCCCTGTTTGACGGACACTTGTTTGTTGGGTTTTCACCGTTGGCCAATGTTCATTTTCACCATCCTTTGATGGCCGTGAATCAGACAGGATGATAAGTTCAGCCTAACTTTTATACTGTGCCACATCCATATTACGAACTACAAAGTGTACTGTGGTGGTACACATGCTATGTTTATGGTGGCTTTGTGCATGCTTATAGATTGTTGTGCTATGCCAGCATTCGAACAGCAGACCTCAAGATTACTGAGAAACTTTTCCATTTCTGTGCGAGTTGAGTCAGATTGTGAATATTTTCCACCATTTTTTTTCTGTTTGGTTTCAGCATTGCATTGTTTTGAACAGTTACTTGTGTTGGTATCTGCATTTAGGAAGTTGTTCAGGTCATGATCAACAATTGGAATGGGTCAAGAGGTCAGCCCATCATGGATCGGCTGTGACAAAGAAGCTTGCGATGTTCTTCTACCTAATCTGTTGTTGTATATAACATCAATCACATCTGCAGCAATTTGAAGAAAAATCTAATTACAGTTTCTTTTTCTTCCTCATCTTCACCACCTCTTCTGCTAATTTATTCATTTGATTGAGAATAAAACCGATTGTTTCTCCTTTCTATACTATCCTCTTTTTTATTTTATTGTATTTTATTTTTATGTTTGTTTCAGAAAATGCTCCAGTGCTCTTAAAGCACGTTAGTGCTCCTAGTTGCATCAGTTTACTTGGGCAGTCTGATCGATTGATCTGAACTGTCCATCTCGGCCAGAACACATTCCAATGCAAAATCTCATTGATCATATGATCCAATCTGTCATTGGTTTGATCATATGATCCTAGCAACTAGATGTATCAATTGGTTACTGGACCCATTTTTCGTGTGAATGGTCTTTGACTATACATATTGAAGCTATTGATCAAATGGTTATGTTTGTTGAATAACTGTGATGCTTGCATGGTAAACCATGAAATGTGCAGTGGACCTAATGAACAGTCTCGATGAATGGGTTAGACTGTTGAAGCGTCCTTCAACCATTAGCACTTAGGCTTGTTTGGCTTCAATTGTGTTTGATTAGCCACTTTATTAAAAATAAATAAAAAACAAAAAACTCGTGGCACACATAAAATTGAAGTTCTCCTGTTGAAGGGTTTGTTAATTGCACATGGGTGTATTACCGTACATCACATAGCCATATTCGTGGTGTGTAGGTCCAAGATCAACGGTTCAAATCTTTTGAAGGATGCAGCCCATGAGTTGAAACCCGCCACCATATGGTAATATGGTAAGGTGGCAATGTACGCTATCATAACTAAAAAGGTTTTTAGTCTCTCCCTAGTTGATATAGATAAAGAATCAATCCATTTGACACCCTGACCCACCCTACCGACTCACCCTCAAGCCGTGTCAATGGACCCCTGACTCGAGCCGGTTTGGGCTAAAATCAAGACCGAACGAGTTGGTCCCAGTAGTTAGTCTTAAAACTGTAATAAAAACCCATACATTAGTAGTAATGGAGAATCTTAAGTTCCTTACTGTAACTTGGCAAAAACGGCTTGGGCTATTAACTTCTAAATTATGGTGAACCGTGTAGGGAGTCTACACTCGAGCCATGGTTCAACCAACATTCTGAAAATGGCGGCGACTCATCATCCTCATGTGTCACTCCTGTGCAGCTATTTAGACCTTCTAAATATATATAGGGGTACATTCGATGGAGTATTTCTTGCAAACCACCGTGACAAACCAATCACAACCATCCATTTGTGGTTCTGAAAAGGACAGTTGAAAGTAAAATAGCATGTGGTTTAAAATCTATGGCCAAAATTAGGTCCTTGGGTTTCGCTACAGATTATTCGCCAATCAAGTCAGTCCACTAATCAAGTGCCAAAGTGGGCCCATCATGAAATATTATCTGGCTCAAAATTCAAGCCAAATGCAGGTGTGCAGGACCACTTAAAGCAATGGCTGGCCAACAATCTCACACACTAGGTTTTGGAAACGGATTGGCTACTCCCCCTGCCACCAGCTCCATGGCTGGTGGTCGGTGCTCTGTGGGCCCACCATGATGTATGTGTTTCATCCATTTTTTAAGATCATGTTATGGCTTGATCTCAAAACTGAGAGGAATATAAATCTCAGGTAGACCACACCACATGAAAACAATAGCGATTGGATATCCACCATTAAAATCCTCCTAAGGCCCACTATACTGTTTATTTGACATCCAATCTGTTGGTTAGGTCATACAGTCCCAGATGAAGAGAAAAAACAAAGATCAGCTTGATCCAAAACTTTTATGGCCTCCAAAATGTTTTTAATGGCCGACCCTCATTCAACACTGTTTCCTGTAATGTGGTCCACTTGAGATTTGGATATAACTCATTTTTGGACTCATACTATAAAATGATACGTAAAAATAGATGGACGGCATGGATGAAACACATACATCATGGTGGGCCCACATAACACTGACCACCAGCCATTGGCTGGTGTCAGGGGAGTAGCCAATCCGTTTCCCTAGGTTTTTTTTTTTTTTTTTTTTTTTAAATTTTTAAAAGTAAGAGTATTTCATTTTACAAAATTCAAGCTTTACAAGAACTGGACAATCTCACATACGGTGTGACTCCATCAGATGAGTGGATTGACAGCGAAAGCTTCGGGATGGTTCTCATCATTTTAGCTGTGCAGAAGGCGGGCCCTGTCATGAAATATCGTTTGGTGCAGTATTGAACTGAATTCAGATATGCAAGACCACTTAAAATTAGTAATGGGTGGTGAACAGTCTCTCACACCAAACTCAACAAATAATAATAGTTCAACTTGCCAAACTATGGGAAGTGTCCCACTCTATATGTGACTTTGCCCAAAAAATTAAGCCAGCGGAATTATTAGGTGGGTCACTCTCATACATCGAATATGGACCATCACTCATTAGGTGGTTTCTTACATTGAATATAGACCATCGACTGATCTTACTAACCATATGTTTTTCTTACGGGTGTGTGTTCCAATTAATGAGTAGAGCAGCTAACACTTATAAAGTAGAAATATTTATTATTATTATTATATTTTTAATATTTTTGCAGAAAGGTAGGAGCACACCACATGTTATTTTATTGATACTTGAAAATTATATACATAAAAGGGGAAAATGCTGGCCAATCCCCTCCCGAAATTCTAGTTACTAAGCTTTTTATTACAACTCTTATAAAAAGTACTAAACAAAAAAAAAAAAAAAAAAAAAAAAAAAAAAAAGAAAAGAAAAAGACAACCACTGTAAAGCTTTCACAACTAGGTAGCAAACAATTATTCATTATTCATGACCTTCGTTTCCAAGTAACTTCTTCAATCTAACATCTTGCAAAGTGACAGCTGTAAAGAAGTCTTTCTTTCATCTCATCAATGAAACGGTAATAGGCAATCCTCCAAGCTCTCTTGAGCACTAAAACGCCACAGAAGGCCCAAAACCCCACAGCAAATCCTGGTCCCAACGTAGAGTAAAACCAAACCATTTCATGCGCTCCATCATCTTTTTTTACATCACCACCGACAGACATTGGACTTTGAGAAGTCTCATCATCACACTTATTTGTAAGAGTAGGTCCACAGAGATCGTTGTTGCCCATATAAATAGAAGGATCTTGAAGTGTCTGGAGCTGATTTCCCGATGGAAATTTTCCCAACAAGTTGTTATTCGAGAAGTTCAAGTAACTTAGAAAAGTTAAACTTGACATGCTCAGAGGAATTGTACCCGAAAGCTGATTTTTGGAGAAATCAAGAGACTCTAGCAATGCCAAATTACCAATCTTGTCCGGAATCTTTCTAATCAAATGGTTTCCGGATAAGTTTAAGACACGCAATCCCAAAAGACTTGTGAGTTCTTCAGGGATTTCTCCAGATAAGTTATTGCTTGAAAGGTCTATGCATGTAACCAATGAAATTGTTCTAGTGTATTCAAGCATTAGCCCCTTCACTGACACAAGCAAGTTTTCCTCATAATTAGATCTTGTTCCATTCACAAGAAAGTGTTCCGTCCTCTGCTCATTTTTCATGGCCGTGAGATTCTGAAGACTTTGAGGAATTGAACCGGATAAACAATTTTCTCCCACATCAAGGACCTGAAGAGAAGTTATGTTTAACAATTGTGATGGTATGTTACCAGTAAACATATTGGATCGTAACCTCAGAATTCTTAAAATCGGAAAACTTTTGCCAATCCAAGTGGGAATATGACCTGAGAAACCGTTCTGTCCAAGGTCAAGAGTCTCCAAATAAGTACAATTCTTCAAAGATGAAGGCACTTCTCCTGATAGGCGATTGTTGCTCAAGTGCATTATTTGAAGGTAATATAACATACCCAAAGATATGGGAATTTTTCCTGATAAACGGTTCTTGCTCAAATCAAGTGCCAAAAGGTTTACACAGTCACCCAATCTTAATGGAATGGTGCCACTTATATTGTTTTGGGAAAGATCAAGGACAAAAAGAAACTTCATTTTGCCTATGGATGAGGGAATTTTGCCACTGATTTGGTTACCTCTGGCAGAAAAGATACCTAAATCATTCATTGTGGATGTAAAATTGAGTGGGATTGGCCAAGAGAATTGACTGTTGGAGAGATCAAGTACTCCAGCTCCATTCAATATGCAAGGTATGGGACCACTAAAATTGTTCGAACTCAAATAAATGTGGGCATCAGGCAACATTTTCAATGGGTTGGGCAATTGGCCGGCAATCTTGTTATTTGAAAGGTCCAGTGAAGAAAGTTGGGTTGTAAAATCCCAAAACCAGGTGGGGATGACAACAGAGATGGTTGTGTTAGAGAGATCCAACTCCGATGTGTATTTTTGTGTTCGTGTCCAGGGAGGAAGACCTAAACGAGATGATCCTAGCGAAATTCTAAAAAGTTGAAATGGAGGGACCCAATCACAGTGTATATCAAAAACCAAACAATTGAAAGACAAATCTAAGTTGTCCAACTTTTTGAGGTTTTCAAAATGAGCTACAGACACGTTTCCTGTCAAGGAGTTGTTACAGAGGTCAAGCTTAGACAAGTTAGAAAGTTGTCCTAAAATTGTTGGAATTATCCCATTCAACTGATTTTCTCGGAGAACTAATTCCTTTAGGGACTACAATCCTCCAAGAGATGAAGGGATACTCCCGTTCAACCGATTGCTACTGAGATCTAAAGATTGCAAGGAAGACAATCCTCCAAGAGATGCAGGGATATTCCCATTCAACTGATTGCCACTGAGATCTAAAGATTGCAAGGAAGACAATCCTCCAAGAGATGCAGGGATATTCCCATTCAACTGATTCTCCCTGAGATCTAACGATTGCAAGGAAGACAATCCTCCAAGAGATGCAGGGATATTCCCATTCAACTGATTCTCCCTGAGATCTAACGACTGCAAGGAAGACAATCCTCCAAGAGATGCAGGGATATTACCATTCAACTGATTGCCACTGAGATCTAAAGATTGCAGGGAAGACAATCCTCCAAGAGCTGCAGGGATACTCCCATTCAACTGATTCTCCCCGAGATCTAAAGATTGTAAGGAAGACAATCCTCCAAGAGCTGCAGGGATACTCCCATTCAACTTATTGCCACTGATATATAAAGACTGCAAGGAAGACAATCCTCCAAGAGCTGCAGGGATACTCCCATTCAACTGATTGCCACTGAGATCTAAAGATTGCAAGGAATACAATCCTCCAAGAGCTGCAGGGATACTCCCATTCAACTGATTCCGTGAGATATCTAAGGATTGCAAAGAAGACAATCCTCCAAGAGCTGCAGGGATACTCCCATTCAACTGATTCTGTGAGAGATCTAAAGATTGCAAGGAAGACAATCCTACAAGAGCTGCAGGGATACTCCCATTCAACTGATTCTCACTGAGATGTAAGGATTGCAAGGAAGACAATCCTCCAAGAGCTGCAGGGATTGGGCCCAACATGCATTGGTGGAGAAAAAGGTTCTTTAGATTTTTTAGTTCATTGAACCATTCAGGAATGGGCGCATTCATTTGGTATCCAACCAATGTCAGGCTCTCTAAATTGATAAGCTTAGTTATGGCTATTGGAATGCAACCTCTTGTATTCTCATAAAAAAACAGAGAGAGAGACTGAAGTGATGTGATATTCCAAATAGAATTGGGGATTTCTCCATGCAGCTCATAGAAATATAGATGAAGTAGCTTCAGTTTACTCCAACTGCCTTCAGGGAGTTGTGAACAGTTAGGAAAGAGAGATCCTCTCAGCCGCAACTCTTCCAAGTTGGGAAGTTGTGAAAATTGGCAAGGAACTGGACCATCAAAATTGTTATCCAAGAGATATAAAGACACAAGACTAGTAATGTTAGCTATCCACCTTGGAATTCTAGAGTTGAAGTCATTCCAAGAGAGATCAAGGACACGAAGAGATGTGAAATTAACAGAAGCAAGAGTTGGAGAAATATATGAAAGACCACATTCTACTAAGCGTAGATCAACGAGGGAAGGACACATGTTCATTACCTGGACCCAATCATGGCTTACCATGGAAAGGTTCACATAAGACATGTCGAGGTACTTTAGAGAAGGTAGGCTTGTCAACCACCACAGCTTTTTGGCACTCAAGGAATTATAAGAAAGCTTCAACGAAATGAGGTGAGAGAGGTTTCCAAGCTGACGAGGGATTCTCCCACTGAACCCTGCATCTGACAAGTACAAATGCCTCAACTCCTTCATGGAACCCAAAAACTGTGGAATTGGGATACCATTAAAAGCATTGTAGCTCAAGTCCAACAAGTGAAGATGCTTCAGTTCAACCACAGCTGGATCAATTCTGCCACTTAGTCTGGGAGGGTAGTTAAATGTGAGACGGTAGTCATCCCAATTGGGTAGTTCCGCATGGAGGTCGAGTTTAAGAACATACCCAGTTATGTTGTGGCAGGTAATTCCTCTCCATTTGCAGCAGTCTGAGGCTTCATCATCCCAAGAAGAGAGAAGATTGGAAGGATCGTCGAGAGCCTTCCGAAAAGTAGTCAGAGCTTTTCTCCGGGAATCCAAGCAACTACCACTCACCTTCCAATATCCTCCACAGTATATCAGCATATTTAAAAGAAAAAGGAAAATAAGAAACCCACTTCTCTCCATTCCTTCTCTCTCAGCTCCAGAAAAAAGAAAAAGGAATGAAAATTTGCTTCTTTACTAATTTCTCCCTTCTCATCCTTGATTTATAGGATTCTGACGTCCATACCAGGACACGTGGCCCAGGGCCCACTATGGAATCCGAGTCTATACTACACAACTATGATACGATAGTTCACCGCCATTTTCTTCGGACCCAATTAGGTGCGGCCCTTCTTAATGTATGTATTGTATGTCCACTTCAAATGGTTGAAAAGTCATAATGGTGGTGAACCATCAGATGAGTATAGCTTGGAAGCGGATTAGCTACTACCTGCCACCAGCCCGGTGGCTGTGGTGGGCGCCCTGTGGGCCCCACCATGATATATGTGTTTCATCCATTCCGTTCATCCAATTTTACAGATTATTTTAGTTCTTGATCCAAAAAATGAGAGGGATATAATTCTCAAGTGGAACATACCACAGGAAAACAATGGTGATTGGATATCCACCATTAAAATCCTCCTAAGGCCCACTATACTGTATATTTGACATCCAATCTGTTGATTAGGTCATACAGACCCAGATGAAGGGAAAAAATGAAGATCCGCCTGATCCAAAACTTTGATGGCCCCAAAAAGTTTTTAATGGTCGAAGTTCATTCAACACTGTTTCCTGTAATGTGGTCCAACTGAGAGACTTAGATATACATTTTTGTTTTAGTTTCATAAAATGATCTATAAAAATAGATGGACGGAATTGATGAAACCCGTACATCATTGAGCACCGACCACCAGCCAATGGCTGGTGGCAGGGGAGTGGCCAATCCGGACGCGGATTTCCTGCGAAAGCCTTTCGCAGGGAGTTCCTCCGCTGTGAACTTAGGTGGGTCCACTGTGATGTTTATCAGGAATTCATTTCGGCCATCCATTTTGTGAGGAGAAAATGACCACTGTAGATAAACCCTTTTACTCAGCGGTTTCTATGAAAGAATACGAACTTTAGTTACCAATCTAGACTATCACGTGCGGACAGCGACGTTGAGGACGAAACTACCCCTTCTTTTCGCTGCGAAGACGAGCGCTGACGCTCCTCGAACTGAGAGTTGTACGAACGGCTTAAAAGAGATCAAAGTTACATGGCCGGACAGCTATATATTTATTATATCCACAACGTTCATCCATATTTCAAGATCATTTCGGAGCATTATCCAAAAAAAAAATCATATCCAAAGATCAACTGGACCACACCACAAAGAGCAGTGGGGAAATTGATTTTCACCGTTAAAAATTTTGTAAGGTCCACCATAACATTTATTTTACATCCAATCTATCCATAAGGTCACAAAGGCCAGGATGAAGAGGAAAAACAAGTTTCATAATGATCCAAAACTTCTGTGACCCCTAAAAGGGTTTCAATGGTAGACGTTCAATCACCCACAGCCTTTAACAGTGTGGTCCACTTGATAGCTAGATCTGTCTTATTTTTCGTCTCAAACCTTAATACGAGTTTGCCAAAAATATGAACGGTTTGGATATAACACATACCTTATAATAGGACCCACAAAAAGTGGTGGGATTACAACAGCAAAAAATTAAAAAAAAAAAAAAAAAAAAAAAAAACGTCGATATAAATGGTCCAGAACTGTCCAGTGAGTTTTCCTCAAAAATCTTACAATTTTCAATATATCGACTGTCTGTCGATAAATCAAAAAAGGTGTTTTTACCTTTAGCTACGGATTATAACCGTAGCCATATTTGTAGTCTGTGCCTGTCTATGAAATTTTATATTTTATTTATTTATTTTTTATTTTTTACATAGAGAAATTTATTCTACCTACAATTTTCTTTAATACATATTTATATAAATAAGTATATATTAGCATATAAAATTTTTTTCCCTCTTTTTTTTTTCATTTATTTCTTTACACATTTAACAAGAATATCTTCTAAACCAAAATTAGTTACTTGACATACCACATATGATTTTGGGGTAAGAGAAGCTACTTTAGCCAACCAACCTAGTTATTTTCCAAGATTCCATCAGGTCGATGGTTGAAAATATATTTCATTCACTTCGCTGTCAATTTCAGTCACTTCGCGGTCAAACTAGAAATTGAGCGGGACAAATATGAAATTGAGTAAGCAAATTGAAAATTGAGTGAGGCAAGGTAGGAATTGAGCGAGGGAACCTAAAAATTGAGAGAGGCAAGGTAGGAGTTCAACGAGGGAATCTAGAAATTGAGCGAGGTAAGCTAGAAATTGAGCGAGGCAACGTAGAAAATGAGCGAGGGAACCTACGATTTGAGCTAGGCAACCTAGGAATTGAGCGAGGGAAGCTAGAAATTGAGCGAGGCAACGTAGGAATTGAACGAGGGAAGCTAGAAATTGAGAGGCAATGTAGGAATTGAGCGAGGGAAGCTAGAAATTGAGCGAGGCAATGTAGGAAATGAGCGAGGGAAGCTAGAAATTAAGCGAGGGAAGCTAGAAAATGAGCGAGGCAACGTAGGAATTGAGCGAGGAAAGCTAGAAATTGAGCGAGGCAACGTAGGAATTGAGCGAGGGAAGCTAGAAATTGAGCGAGGGAAGTTAGAAATTGAGCGAGGCAACGTAGGAATTGAGCGAGGGAAGCTAGAAATTGAGCGAGGGAACCTACGATTTGAGCTAGGCAACCTAGGAATTGAGCGAGGGAAGCTAGAAATTGAGCGAGGGTAGGTAGAAATTGAGCGAGGCAACCTAGAAATTGAGCGAGGGAAGGTAGAAATTGAGCGAGGCAACCTAGAAATTGAGCGAGGGAAGGTAGAAATTGAGCGAGGGAACCTAGAAATTGAGCGAGGGAAGGTAGAAATTGAGCGAGGCAACCTAGAAATTGAGCAAGGGAAGCTAGAAATTGAGCGAGGCAACCTAGAAATTGAGCGAGGGAAGCTCGAAATTGAGCGAGGAAAGGTAGAAATTGAGCGAGGGAAGCTAGAAATTGAGCGAGGAAACCTACGATTTGAGCTAGGCAACCTAGGAATTGAGCGAGGGAAGCTAGGAATTGAGCGAGGGAAGCTAGAAATTGAGCGAGGCAACGTAGGAATTGAGCGAGGGAAGCTAGAAATTGAGCGAGGGAAGCTAGAAATTGAGCGAGGCAACGTAGGAATTGAGCGAGGGAAGCTAGAAATTGAGCGAGGGAAGCTAGAATTTGAGCGAGGCAACGTAGGAATTGAGCGAGGGAAGCTCGAAATTGAGCGAGGGAAGGTAGAAATTGAGCGAGGCAACCTAGAAATTGAGCGAGGGAAGGTAGAAATTGAGCGAGGGAAGCTCGAAATTGAGCGAGGGAACCTAGAAATTGAGTGAGGGCAGCTAGAAATTGAGCGAGGCAACCTACGATTTGAGCTAGGCGACCTAGGAATTGAGCGAGGGAAGGTAGAAATTGAGCGAGGGAAGTTAGAAATTGAGCGAGGCAACCTACGATTTGAGCTAGGCAACGTAGGAATTGAGCGAGGGAAGCTAGAAATTGAGCGAGGCAACGTAGGAATTGAGCGAGGGAAGCTAGAAATTAAGCGAGGCAACGTAGGAATTGAGCGAGGGAAGCTAGAAATTGAGCGAGGGAAGCTAGAAATTGAGCGAGGCAACGTATGAATTCAGTGAGGGAAGCTAGAAATTGAGCGAGGGAAGCTAGAAATTGAGCGAGGCAACATAGGAATTGAGCGAGGGAAGCTAGAAATTGTGCGAGGCAACGTAGGAATTGAGCGAGGGAAGCTAGAAATTGAGCGAGGCAACATAGGAATTGAGCTAGGGAAGCTAGAAATTGAGCGAGGAAACATAGGAATTGAGCGAGGGAAGCTAGAAATTGAGCGAGGCAACGTAGGAATTGAGTGAGGGAAGCTAGAAATTGAGCGAGGGAAGCTAGAAATTGAGCGAGGCAACGTAGGAATTGAGCGAGGGAAGCTAGAAATTGAGCGAGGCAACGTAGGAATTGAGCGAGGGAAGCTAGAAATTGAGCGAGGCAACATAGGAATTGAGTGAGGAAGCTAGAAATTGAGCGAAGGCAACGTAGGAATTGAGCGAGGAATCTAGAAATGAGCGAGGCAAACGTAGGAATTGAGCGAGGAAGCTAGAAATGGGCGAGCGGGCAACGTAGGAATTGAGCGAGGCTAGGAATTGAGCGAGGCAACATAGGAATGAGCGAGAACATAGGAATTTTGAGGAAGCTAGAAATTGAGCGAGGCAACGTAGGAATTGAGCGAGGGAAGCTAGAAATTGAGCGAGGCAACGTAGGAATTGAGCGAGAAGCCAGAAATGAGCGAGGAAGCTGAAATTGAGCGAGGCAACGTAGGAATTCGGTGAGGAGAAGCTAGAAATTGAGCGAGGAAGCTAGAAATTGAGCGAGGCAACATAGGAATTGAGCGAGGGAAGAGTAGAAATTGAGCGAGGCAACGTAGAAATTGAGCGAGGGAAGCTAGAAATTGAGCGAGGCAACGTAGGAATTGAGCTGGAAGCTAGAAATTGAGCGAGAAACATAGAATTGAGCGAGGCAAGGTAGAAATTGAGCGAGGCAACGTAGGAATTGAGTGAGGGAATCTAGAAATTGAGCGAGGGAAGCTAGAAATTGAGCGAGGCAACGTAGGAATTGAGCGAGGGAAGCTAGAAATTGAGCAAGGCAACGTAGGAATTGAGCGAGGGAAGCTAGAAATTGAGCGAGGCAACATAGGAATTGAGTGAGGGAAGCTAGAAATTGAGCAAGGCAACGTAGGAATTGAGCGAGGGAAGCTAGAAATTGAGCGAGGCAACGTAGGAATTGAGCGAGGGAAGCTAGAAATTGAGTGAGGCAATGTAGGAATTGAGCGAGGGAAGCTAGAAATTGAGCGAGGCAACGTAGGAATTGAGCGAGGGAAGCTAGAAATTGAGCGAGGGAAGCTAGAAATTGCCGAGGCAACGTAAGAATTGAACGAGGGAAGCTAGAAATTGAGCGAGCGCAACGTAGGAATTGAGCGAGGAAGCTAGAATTGAGGCGAGGAAGCTAGAAAATGTGAGCGAGGCAACGCAACGTGGGATTCAGGAAGCCAGAAATTGAGCGGGAAGCCAGAAATGAGCGAGGCAACGTAGGAATTGAGCAGGAAGCTAGAAATTGAGCGAGGAAGCTTTCAGAAATGAGCGAGGCAACGTAGGGATTCAGCGTGGGAAGCTAGAAATTGAGCAAGGGAAGCTAGAAATTGAGCGAGGCAACGTAGAAATTGAGCGAGGGAAGCTAGAAATTGAGCGAGGCAACATAGGTTGCCTCGCTCAATTCCTACGTTTCCTCGCTCAAATCCTAGGTTACCTCGCTCATTTCTAGCTTCCTCGCATAATTTGTAGCTTCCTCAACTCAAATCCTATGTTGCCTCATTTGAATTTCTAAGTTCCTCGTCAATTCTAGCTTCCTCGCTAAATTTCTAACTTCCTCATCATTCCTAGGTTGCCTCGCTCAAATTCTCGGTTTCCTAGCTGAATTTTTACCTTGCCTCACTCAATTTTTAGGTTCCCTCCCTCAATTTCTAGCTTCCCTCGCTCATTTTTTAGGTTATCTCGCTGAATTTCTAGGTTCCCTCGTTTAATTTCTAGCTTCCCTCGCTTAATTTCTAGGATTCTTCATTGAATTTCTACGTTGCCTCGCTCATTTCCTAGGTTCCCTCGCTCAATTCTATGTTGCCTCAGCTCAAATCTAGGTTGCCTCCTCAATTTCTAAATTCCAAGCACAATTTGTAGCTTCCCTCGCTCAAATCCTAGTTGTCTCGCTGAATTTCTAGCTTCCCTTGCTCAAATTCTAGCTTCCTTCGCTCAATTTCTAACTTCCCTCGCTCAATTCCTAGGTTACTTCGCTGAATCCCTACGTTGTCTCGCTAATTTCTACTTCCTCGCTCAATTCTTACGTTGCCTCGCTTTCTAGCTTCCTTGCTTTCCTCGTTGCCTTCAATTTACTTTCTAGCCTCGCTCAATTTTCCTCATTTGAATCCCTACGTTGATCCTGCAGTTCTCATTTCTATTTCTTCTCCTCATTTCTAGCTTCCTCGCTTAATTCCTACGTTGCCTCAAACTCGATTTCTAGCTTTCTCAAACTCAATTTCTGGCTTCCTCGCTCAATTCCTACGTTGCCTCGCTCAATTTCTAGCTTCCTCGGCTCTAATTCCTATGTTTCTCGCTCAATTTCTGGCTTCCCTTCGATTTATAGCTTCCTCGCTCAATTCCTACGTTGCCTCGCTCAATTTCTATTTTCTCGCTCAATTCTGGGTGTTGCCTGGCTCAAATCGTAGGTTGCCTCGCTCAATTTCTACCTTCCTCGCTCAATTTCTACCTTCCCTCGTTCAATTTCTAGCTTCCTCGCTCAATTTATAGGTTGCCTCGCTTCAATTTCTACCTTCCTCGCTCAATTTCGAGCTTCCTCGCTCAATTTCTAACTTCCTTGAATCCCTACGTTGCCTCGCTCAATTTCTAGCTTCCTCGCTCAATTCTTCGTTGCCTCGCTCAATTTCTACTTTCCTCGCTCAATTCCTACGTTGCCTCGCTCAATTTCTAGCTTCCCTCGCTCAATTCCTAGGTTGCCTAGCTCAAATCGTAGGTTGCCTCGCTCAATTTCTACCTTCCCTCGCTCAATTTCTACCTTCCCTCGTTCAATTTCTAGCTTCCCTCGCTCAATTTATAGGTTGCCTCGCTCAATTTCTACCTTCCCTCGCTCAATTTCGAGCTTCCCTCGCTCAATTTCTAGCTTCCCTCGCTCAATTTCTAGGTTTTCTCGCTCAATTTCAACCTTCCCTCGCTCAATTTCTACCTTCCCTCGCTCAATTTCGAGCTTCCCTCACTCAATTTCTTGCTTCCCTCGCTCAATTTCTAGCTTCCCTCGCTCAATTTCGAGCTTCCCTCGCTCAATTTTGAGCTTCCCTCTCTCAATTTCTAAGTTCCCTCGCTCAATTTCTACCTTTCCTCGCTCAATTTCTAGTTTCCCTCGCTCAATTTCTAGCTTCCCTCGCTCAATTTCTAGCTTCCCTCGCTCAATTTCTAGCTTCCCTCGCTCAATTCCTATGTTGCCTCGCTCAATTTCTAGCTTCCCTTGCTCAATTTCTAGCTTCCCTCGCTCAATTCCTAGGTTGCCTAGCTCAAATCGTAGGTTCCCTCGCTCAATTTCTACCTTCCCTCGCTCAATTTCTAGGTTGCCTCACTCAATTTCTACCTTCCCTCGCTCAATTTCTAGGTTGCCTCGCTCAATTTCTACCTTCCCTCGCTCAATTTCTAGCTTCCCTCGCTCAATTCTTACATTGCCTCACTCAATTTTTAGCTTCCCTCGCTCAATTTCTAGCTTCCCTCGCTGAATCCCTACGTTGCCTCGCTCAATTTCTAGCTTCCCTCGCTCAATTTCTAACTTCCCTCGCTCAATTCCTACGTTGCCTCGCACAATTTCTAGCTTCCCTCGCTCAATTCCTACGTTGCCTCGCTCAATTTCTAGCTTCCCTCACTCAATTTCTAGCTTCCCTCGCTCAATTCCTAGGTTGCCTAGCTCAAATCGTAGGTTGCCTCGCTCAATTTCTAGCTTCCCTCGCTCAATTTCTACCTTCCCTCGCTCAATTTCTAGGTTGCCTCGCTCAATTTCTACCTTCCCTCGCTCAATTTCGAGCTTCCCTCGCTCAATTTCTAGGTTCCCTCGCTCAATTTCTACCTTTCCTCGCTCAATTTCCAGCTTCCCTCGCTCAATTTCTAGGTTGCCTCGCTCAATTTCTACCTTCCCTCGCTCAATTTATAGGTTGCCTCGCTCAATTTCTCCCTTCCCTCGCTCAATTTCGAGCTTCCCTCGCTCAATTTCTAGCTTCCCTCGCTCAATTCCTACGTTGCCTCGCTCAATTTCTAGCTTCCCTCGCTCAATTTCTAGGTTCCCTCGCTCAATTCCTACGTTGCCTCGCTCAATTTCTAGCTTCCTCGCTCAATTTCTGGTTCCTCGGTCAATTCCTACGTTGCCTCGCTCAATTTCTAGCTTCCTCGCTCAATTTCTGGCTTCCTCACCGAATCCCTACGTTGCCTCGCTCAATTTCTAGCTTCCTCGTTGAATCCCTACGTTGCCTCGCTCAATTTCTAGCTTCCTCGCTCAATTCTTCGTTGCCTCGCTCAATTTCTAGCTTCCTCGCTCGATTCCTACGTTGCCTCGCTCAATTTCTAGCTTCCTCGCTCAATTTCTAGCTTCCTCGCTCGCTCAATTCCTACGTTGCCTCGCTCAATTTCTAGCTTCCTCGCTCAATTCTACGTTGCTTCGCTCGATTTCTGCTTCCTCGCTCAATTTCTAGCTTCCTCGTGAATCCCTACGTTGCCTCGCTCAATTTCTAGGTTCCCTCGCTCAATTTCTAGCTTCCCTCGCTCAATTTCTAGCTTCCCTCGCTCAATTCCTACGTTGCCTCGCTCAATTTCTGCCTTCCCTCGCTCAATTTCTAGCTTCCCGCGCTCAATTTCTAGCTTCCCTCGCTCAATTTCTGGCTTCCCTCGCTCAATTTCTACGTTACCTTGCTCAATTTCTAGCTTCCCTCGCTCAATTCCTATGTTGCCTCGCTCAATTTCTAGCTTCCCTCGCTCAATTCCTACGTTGCCTTGCTCAATTTCTAGCTTCCCTCGCTCAATTCCTACGTTGCCTCGCTCAATTTCAAGCTTCCCTTGCTCAATTTCTAGCTTCCCTCTCTCAATTCCTAGGTTGCGTAGCTCAAATCGTAGGTTCCCTCGCTCATTTTCTACGTTGCCTCGCTCAATTTCTAGCTTACCTCGCTCAATTTCTAGATTCCCTCGCTGAACTCCTACCTTGCCTCTCTCAATTTCTTGGTTCCCTCGCTCAATTCCTACCTTGCCTCACTCAATTTTCAATTTGCCTACTCAATTTCATATTTGTCACTCAATTTCTAGTTTGACCACGAAGTGACTGAAATTGACAAATGTGAATGAAATGTATTTTCAACCATCGACCTGATGGAATCTTGGAAAATAACTAGGTTGGTTGGCTAAAGTAGCTTCTCTTACCCCAAAATCATATGTGGTACGTCAAGTAACTAATTTTGGTTTAGAAGATATTCTTGTTAAATGATTAAAAAAATAAATGAAAAAAAAAGAGGGAAAATTTTTTTATATACTTATATATACCTATTTATATAAATATGTATTAAAGAAAATTGTAGGTAGAATAAATTTCTCCATGTAAAAAAAAAATAATAATAAATAAATAATTTCATAGACTGGCACAGACTATAGTTATGGCTACGGTTATAATCCGTAGCTAAAGGTAAAACACCTTTTTCGATATATAGACAGACAGTCGATATATCGAAAATTGTAAGATTTTTGAGGAAAACTCACTGGACAGTTCTGGACCATTTTCGATATATCGACTGTCTATCGATATATCGACGTTTTTTTTTTTTTTTTTTTTTTTTTGTTTTGTTTTGCTGTTGTAATCCCACCACTTTTTGTGGGTCCTATTATGAGGTATGTGTTATATCCAAACCGTCCATCTATTTGGCGAGCTCATATTCAGGCTTGAGACTAAAAATAAGATAGATCTAACTATCAAGTAGACCACACTGTAAAAGGCAATGGGGAATTGAACGTCTACCATTGAAACCCTTTTAGGGGTTATAGAAGTTTTGGATCATTATGAAATTTGTTTTTCTTCTTCATCCAGGTCTTTGTGACCTATGAATGAACTTAGACAGGAGGATTTCTCACGAACATCACAAGGGCCCCCAAAAAGTTTTTAATGGTCGACGCTCATTCAACATTCAACATTGTTTCCTGTAATGTGGTACACTTGAGATTTGCATATACCTCATTTTTTGTCGTATGCCATAAAATGATATGGAAAAATATATGGACGGCATGGATGAATAGCATACATCATGGTGGGGCCCACAGACCACCGACCATCCGCCGTTGGTGGTGGCGGGGAGTACCCAATCCGTTCCGTGAAAGGAGGGGTAGTTTCGTCCTCAACGTCGCTGTCCGCACGTGATAATCTAGATTGGTAACTAAAGTTTGTATTCTTTCATAGAAACCGCTGGGTAAAAGGTTTTGTTTACAGTGGTCATTTTCTCTTTTGTGAGCTAATATTGGGAGATTAGACCAAAATCGAATAGGATCCAAGACTTAAGTGGGCTGTACTAAAGGAAAATGTAGTTAGGTAAATTCCTACCGTTGAAACTTTCCTGGGTTCGACAGTGATGTTTACATGCCATCCATACCGTTAATAACGTCATTCCTACTGGGATGAACCGAAAACATAAATATTAGCATGATTCAAAACTTCTGTGGCCCTTTTGAGCTGTGGACGTTCAATTATCATGTTTTTGGCCCACTTGAAAATTGTATACGGTTCATTTTTGTCTTATGTTCTAAAATGAAATCACAAAATGTATGGAAGGTGAGGATTTATCACAAACATTCCAGTGGGCCCCACCTGCGTTCCCAGCGCAGGAACCTGCGAAAGCGCTGGGAACCTGCGAAAGGCTTTCGCAGGAAATCCGCGTCCGACGGAATGGCGAACGGATTGGCTACTCCCCTCACACCAGCCCCCGGCTGCTGGTCGGTGCTCTGTGGGCCCCACTATGATGTATTTGTTTCATCCTTTCCGTTCATCCATTTTTACAGATCATTTTATGGCTCCAATCAAAAAATTAGAGGTATATAAATCTCATCTGGACCACACCACATGAAAACAATAGTGATTGGACATTCATCATTAAAATCCTCCTAAGGCCCACTGTACTTTTTATTTGACATCCAATAGGTTGATTAGATCATACAGCCCTAGATGAAGGGAAAAAACAAAAATCAGCTTGATCCAAAACTTCTATGGCCCCAAAATGTATTTTAATGGTTGACGCTCATTCAACATTGTTTTCTGTAATGTGGTTTACTTAAGATTGGGATATAACTCATTTTTGTTATTATAATGTAAAATGATCTGTTTAAATAGATAGACGGCATGGATGAAAAACTTACATCATGGTGGGGCCCACGGAGCACCGACCACCAGCCATTGGCTGGTGTCAGGGGGATCCGTTTCCGACGGAATGGGAGGCGGATTGGCTACTCCCCCTGACACAGCCCCGGGGCTGGTGGTTGGTGTTCCGTGGGGCCCACAATGATGTATATGTTTAATCCATTCCGCTCATCCATTTTTACATATCATTTTAGAAATTTATACAAAAACAATGATAGGGATATAAATCTTAGGTAGACCACACCACAGGAAAACAATAATGATTGGATATCTATGATTAAAATCCTCTTAAGGCCCACTACTGTTTATTTGAAATCCAATCCGTTGATTAGGACATAAAGATCCAGATGAAGGGAAAAAATAAATATTAGCTTGATCCAAAACTTTTATGGCTCCCAACACGTTCTTAATGGTGAACATTCATTCAACACTTTTTCCTTTAATGTGGTATACTTGAGATTTAGATATATCTCATTTTTTTTCTCATACCATAAAATGATCTATAAAAATAGATGGATGGAATGGATGAAACACATACATCATGGTGGGGCCCACAGAGCACCGACCGAGTAGCCAATCCGTTTCCGACGGAATGCGGATGCCGGAAGCGGATTGGCTGGTGTACCACACACCAGCGATATAGCTGGTGAATTGACGTCAGCAATTTCTGTGGTTCCATCATAAGGTATGTGTTATATCCAAACTGCCCATATAATCGACGAGGTCTTCTTAAGGCTTTATACAAAAAATATGATAGGTCTACATATCAAGTCATCAAGTGGACCACACTTGCAAAAGCAGTGGGGATTAAACGTCTACTATTGAAACCTTTTGGGGTAACAGAAATTTTGGATCAATATAATATTTGTTTTTCTTCTTTCGTGACCTTATGAATAGATTGTTTGGAAAATGAATGTTACGGTGGGCCCTACGAATGTTTTGACGGTGAAAATTACTATCCCGCTGATATTAGTGGTGTGGTCCATTTGAGCTGCTGATATGATTCCTTTTTTGGCTCCTCTTGTAACATGATCTCGAAAATTGAATGACCGGTGTTGACATGGTAAATACATCTTTATAGAGCCCACACAACTTTGATTTCCTTTGAGCCGTTCGTACAACTAGGAGGACATTGGCTACTGATAAGTGTTTTTTTTATTTTTTTATTTTTTATTTTTTTGTAAATTAGCTTGTTAGTACACTCCACTGTCAGTTCACACATAACCATTAGCCTCCCCAAAGAGCCTATACCAAAAGCACTGTAAATAAGTTCAAGTCCGAGCTGTGCCTTTTTTTTCTTTTTTTTTTTGTTACCCAGAACTTATCTCATCAAAGATGTTTTACGATATGTAGGTAGGCTTTTTGATGAAAATACCCCTATATATTAGGGTTAAGCAGATGGAAAAAGAAGAGTATTTTTATCTTTTTGGATTTGTCCATACAAATAGTAATTTATTTTGTTAATTAAAATTTTTTCGGGTTGAATGAAGAAACGTGGGTAGTCCATCAGGTCTATACTAAAAAATTACCCATGTGGATCAGGGTGTGGCCACTGACAGGTTGAGTAGCCAGACTCACTAGTGAAGTGACATCACCGAGTTCTGTTGGCCTACCATCATATATGTGTTGTATCACGCCTTTCATTTGGAGAGATATTTTAAGGCATGGTCCAAAGAATGATTCAGATCCAAGGCTGGGGTGGACCCCACCACAGGAAACAGTGGGGAGAGTGACGCCCACAGTTGAAACCTTCCAAAGGTCCACCGTGATGTTTATTTGAGATCCAACCTGTTTGTGTGTTAACCCAGACATAAAAGAAGGGAAAACATAAATAACAGCTTGGTTGAAAACTTTTGTGGCCCTTAAAACTTTTTAACGATGGGTGCCACTTTCCCCACTGTTTTCTGTGGTGGGGTCTACTTTATCTTTTGATCTAGCTCATTCTTTAGATCATAGCCTAACATGATCATCTCTTCAAATGGATGGAGGGTGTGGATATAAAACATATGTTGATGCAAAAAATCTAGTGCACCTGGTTCCTTCCAATACCTGCACAGGAAAGATAGAAAAGGGACCCTAGCTAGAGCCGGGGAACCTCCCATGCTTAAGTCAGTGACTGGACTAGGAAGAAGGGATTTTTGAGTTATTTTCTGCATACCTTTTTGCTTGAAGATGTTCCTCTTTTATAGGGATAAGAGGTCCCGGCGTATGGGGATTCTCTCCCTGATTTCAAGGAAAATTGATTTACTTACAGTTTGCTCACGGATACTTACCGATCCTGAGATTTCCGGGGTCGGGAATCCTTTTACAAGATTTTCGGGACGGTATTTATGCTTATACCATCTTATCCTTGCTTGGCTCGGCCTTACTTGACTCAATTAATAAGTCTCGGCTAGCTGCAGAGACAGGGCTTTTCGTCTTTTATTGGATGGAATAGAATCGGTTTGGGGCAGTTATTCTTTCATAATCTGATAGCTGACAATGTAACCGATCTAATACTAGGTCGGTTTTATGGTCAGTCAGGTGACTTTTAGCATATGGGGTTTATTAGATCCCTTTAGACATTGCTGTCTCTTTAACCGAGACAACTTTATGTGTCTTATAAATTTGGCCTGTGGCGCCTGACTGTATATCTCTCGGTCAGGATTTATCTCCCGCAATCCGAGTTAAGTCTCTCCTTTAGGCTTCATCTTGTGTCGGTCTAACTTGTTGCCTCGGAATCTCGGACATCAATGGAGTTGGTCCATTCCATAACCGAGTCTCCAAACTTGTCATGTTTTTTCCCAATAGTAAGCAGGTGACTCGGCATGTCTTTTCTGTGTTTTTTCTTGCTATGATTCTTCTAAATCTGACTGAATGCGTTTTTGCAGACATCCCCAAAAAAAGGTCGAAATTAGGGGCCAGCGCTCTAGCTCGGATCAAAGAAGTGAGGGCGCTAAGTCCAGAAGATCGGTCTTGGAAGAATCTCCTTCAGCCAGAGCTTCTTCTCCTCTCGGGCCTAGATTCTGCCGTGACAGGTATCCTTTATTTATTCTGACGCGTTTCTTCTGGATTTTACTTTAACTTGTTTGCCTCGTCAGATAAAGATATGGTTGAAGCTCGACCTCTCCTGAAACTAGCATCCAAGATGAAGGCCCCCTCGCGAGGTCGGTGCTTCTGTCGGAGCCTCGGCCTTCGAAGAAGGCAAAGATGGCTCCTAAAGCTAAGGAGTCATCCGCCCCGATCGCCTCCACCCCGGTCATCCCGACTGTCGTCGTACTTTCTGACCCTGAAGAGAGGGCAGAAGATGTGAACGCGCCTCCTGCCGAGTCCCAGGTGGCTTCTGAGCCAGGACCTATTGTAGAGCGGGTCTCGAAACCGAGAGAGGAGCATGGAGGGGAGGCTTCGGGAGGGGGGCTGACTCGACAGGAGCCTTCGCCTTTCCAACTGGTCGTGTCAGGGATGATCCCTTGGGGCATCGCTCATGGGAGTGAGAGAGATTTTGTTAGTCTCTACAATGCCCCTTCGCTACCAACTCTTGGGCATGCGGCGAAGATGCTTCTTGAGGTAATATTTGTGATTTCTCTTTTCGTTTGTGATTTCTTGTACTGTTGACTCAATCTAGCCTCACGTTCTCCTTTTTGCAGCTGGCCCCTTGTTTGGTTAAGGCCTGCTCGGACCTGACTGCGGCTCAAAAGTAGGCAACTGAGGTGGAAGCAAAAGTCGAGGCTGCCTTGATTTAGGCCGGAGTTCTATCGGGCGACTTGGGAGTCGCTAGGAAGGCCGCCGATGATGCCTAGGCCGAATGTGCTCGCGTGACCTTGCTACTGACAGAGGCTCAAGAAGAGAGTCGGCGAATTCGCCAGGCTCATGTTTCTTGCGGGGATAAGTTGGGTCGGACCAAGGTTGAGGCTGAAGCGGCTATCCAGAAGGCCATCGACGAGGCCAAAGAGGCCACAGAGGCCAAGGATCGGGCCATATAGGCCTTTCTCGAATCCCAAGAGTTCGAAGAAGAGAGGGATTACTTGTATCAAAGTGGGTACATAGCGTGTATTTATATGATGAAGCAATGTTTTGCCAACCTTGATCTTTTGGGATTTGATGAAGGTGCCTTCGGATCGGAGGGGTCGGAGGCCGAGGCTGCCGGGTCTACTAATGCTGCGGCTGGTATCGAGGTCGAGTCTGAGGCAGCTCCAGATTTTGATCCAGGTGGTGGTAGTAACTAAGTTTGTGCCGCCTCTTGAATTAGCTACTGATGAGCCTTGGAGTTCGATTTTTGGCACTTACACCAACATTCCATTTTTAACACTCACACCAGCGCTTCATTTTTAGCACTTACACCAGCACTTCAAGCAGATCAAATCTTTAGGGCAGTCTTAGAAGTATCTACAGCCGAAGAAGGAGTTTGCTCATTATATCCGATCTTTCTTTTGCCTTTAACCCTTTTATTCTATCAATGTAAGGCCAAAGTAAGATGTAACCCGATGTAACAAACATACCAATGAATGAATATACTTTGTTTTTTTTTATATTCATTTCAACTTAGTTTACATGCTCGTCATCTTTGAGTCTTTTTGAACGCTTCGTTTGGCCGACCTAGGGATAATAAATCTTTAGATGCTTGGCATTCCAAGGATGAGGTAGTAGTTGTCCGGATGGTCTTCCAATCGATACGTTCCAGGTCGGATGGTTCTTGAGACGACATAGGGCCCTTCCCAGTTGGGTCCCAGTGTGCCCGCGCCAACTTCCTTGGTATTGAGGAACGTTTTTCGAAGGACCAAGTCACTAACTCGAAAACGTCTGACTTTGACTCGAGCATTATAGAACCGAGCTACCTATCTTTGGCGAGCCATTATTCGCAGTTGAGCCTTTTTCCTTTGTTCATCCACAAGGTCGAGTCCGAGGGCCAAGAGTTCTTCGTTATCCTCTTCATTAAAGGAACTGACTTGGGCTGAAGGTAACCCAATCTCGATTGGAGTAACAGCTTCCGAGCCATTAGCAAGAGAGAATGAATTTCCTCCTGTAGCAGTTCGAGCTGTGGTTCGGTATGCCCACAATATCTTCGGGAGTTCCTCAGCCCATGCCCCTTTGGGTCGGTCGAGCTTATTCCACATATGTTGTTTAATGATCTTATTGACCGCCTCAACCTGTCCGTTTGTCTGAGGATGATGGGGAGATGAATACATATTCCTGATTCCGAGATTGTCGCACATATCTCGATAGCTCCTATTGTTAAACTGTTTCCCATTGTTAGAAATAATAGTCCGCGGTATCCCGAATCGACAGACAATATTTTTTCATACGAAGTCCGTGATCTTCTGCTCTGTTATCCTTGCTAACGGCTCTGCCTCGGCCCACTTTGTAAAGTAGTCTACTGCTACGACAGCAAACTTGGTATGACCTTTCCCCATAGGGAGTGGTCTGATTATGTTAATTCCCCATTGTGCAAAGGGCCAAGGACCGGTCATAGTAGTTAGTTCTTCAGGCGGTTGTCTCGGGATGACCGCGAATCGCTAACATTTATCGCATCTCCGGACGAGCTTACGAGCGTCGTGGTGGCTAGTCGACCAATACTATCCCTGACGTAGGACCTTATGTGCAAATGATCACCCTCCTGTGTGATTTCCACATATCCCTTCGTGGATTTTCTGTAATACATAGTTAGCTTCGCTGGCGTTTAAGCATCGCAGCAACGGAGCATAATAACCTTTCTTGTATAACGTTCCGTTGAATATGGTATAACGGGAAGCTTAGATCTTGAGTCGCCGAGCCTCAGCACGATCGTCGGGCAACTCCCCCTTGTCAAGATATCGGACGATTGGATCGAGCCAAGAAGGTTCCAAATTAATTGTATGTACGGTCGAGCTAACTGGTTTGATAATCGGCTTAGCAACGTACTCAATTGGGATGGACCTGGGTATGTTGTCTTCATCGGCAGAAGCGAGTTTTGCTAATAGGTTGGCTTTGGCATTTTCTATCCGAGGGATCCGAGTTACGACACAAAGTTGAAAGCCGTTAATCAGTTATTTAGCTTTCTTCATGTATGCTTTCAACTGTTCTTCCCGTGTTTGATATACGTTGGTAACTTGGTTAACGACTAGCTGTGAATCGCTGAAAACATTGAGATGCGTAACGCCCAAACCGGCCGCGAGTCGGAAGCCGAGCAATAAAGCTTCATATTCTGCTGTATTGTTCGAGACTTGAAATCCAAGTCTTAAGGCATACTGCATATAGGTCTGATCGGGAGTTTTTAAGACTACTCTTGCCCCGCTTGCCTTAGAGTTGGAGGAGCCATCGACATGCAGCTTCCAGGGGATGGGGTCAGGCGGTAAATCGTGAGAAGCAGTCGTCGATTTGTCAATGGGCTCGGTAGCTGAGTCAGCTTGTGTGTCACATCAGCAATGAAGTCACGTACGGCTTGCCCTTTGATTACTACCCTCGGTTTGTACTGAATGTCAAATTCGCTGAGCTCAATCGCCCACTTTATAAGTTGGCCGGATGCTTCCGGTTTTTGTAGAATTTGACGCAATGGGAAATCGGTCATGACGATAATAATATGAGCTTGAAAATATGACCGAAGTTGTCGTGAGGAGACTACCAGAACTAAGACCACTTTTTCTAAGAGCGGATATCTTGTCTCTGCCGGTAGTAATGCTTTACTAACGTAGTAAATCGGCAGTTGCTTTCCTTCGTGTTATCGTATCAGAGTCGAGCTAACTGCTGCCTCAGATACTGCGAGATACAACAACAGAGCCTCCCCTTGTTCGGGTTTCGATAAGAGAGGCGGAGATCCAAGATAAGACTTCGGTTGTTGGAACGCTGTTTCACACTCTTCCGTCCAATCCACCATCTGTCGTCCCTTCAGTTGTTTAAAGAATGGAAAACATTTGTCGGTAGCTCGGGAAAGGAAACGATTGAGTGCAGCTACTCGTCCGGTCAGCCTTTGTATATCTTTAATTGTTTTTGGAGACTTCATGTCGAGCAATGCTTTTATCTTCTCCAGATTTGCCTTGATTCCTCGTTGACTAACTAAGAATCCGAGGAACTTAGTCGAGCTTACGCCAAAGGCACACTTACTCAGATTCAACTTCATTCAGAATTTGCGTAAGATCAGGAACATTTCTTCCAGGTCAATTATATGGTCGGCCGCATGTATACTTTTGACAAGCATGTTATCAATATATACTTCCATGGTTCAGCCAATTAGCTGAGCGAATATTTTGTTCATTAATCTTTGATAAGTTGCTTCGGCATTTTTCAAACCAAACGGCATCACTCGGTAACAGTAAAGACCTTTGTCGGTGACAAAGGTGGTCTTAGATTTATCAGATTGATTCATTACAATTTGATTGTACCCTGAATAAGCGTCCATACAACTAAGAAGTCCGTGCCCCGCAGTGCTATCTACCAACTGATCGATTCTCGGAAGAGGAAAGCTGTCCTTTGGGCAGGCTTTGTTTAGGTCGGTATAGTCAATACAGACTCGCCACTTCCTATTAACTTTCTTCACAAGTACGATATTAGCTACCATTCTGGGTAATATATCTCTTCTATGAATTGGTCTTGAGGAGCTTGTCAACCTCTTCTTCAATAATAGCGTACCTTTTAGGGGCGAGCGGTCGTCTCCTCTGTCGGATCGGCCGATAGGTCGGATCGATGTTGAGTCGGTGAGTAATCACGGATGGGTCGATTCCCAGCATGTTTTCATGGCTCCATACAAATACGTCGGCGTATCATCGGAGCAAAGCTATTAGGTTGTCTAATTTCAGTGGCGATCGTAGAGACAAGCCAATTTGCACCGTTTTAGATTCATCTGTCTCGACCAAAGGTACCAAAATAAGGTCTTCCACCGATTGTCCTCGTTCGTGAACTTCGACCCGAGGATCTAATGATTCGATCATGGATACCACGGTCGGGGCCTTTACTGCTGTTGCATAGCAACGTCATGAGTCTTGCTGATCTCCTTTGACGACTCGTACTCCTGATTTAGTCAGAAATTTCATGGAGAGGTGGTATGTAGATACTATAGCTTAGAGGAGACTCAGAGAGGGTCGGCCGAGTATGACATTGTAAACGGAGGATTGATCGACTACCAGAAAGTCGACCATTACTGTCGTTTGATGCGGAGGGCTTCCAGCAGTAAGTGACAATGAAATGATCCCTTCTGGGAGCGTCTGTCCTCCCGAAAATCCGATGAACGAGATACGAACTGGCCACAATGTTGATCGTTCAATGCCCATTTTGTCGAACGCCTGAGTGAACAGTACATCAGCAGATGATCCGGTGTCGACGAGTATACGGAATACCCTTTGGTTTGCAATGGTAAGGGTGATGACCAATGCATCATCATGAGGGTAGTAGATACCTCGAGTGTCTTCGTCTGTAAATGAAACACAATACTTTTCTCTCTTCTTTCCTTTCGAAGGCCGAGCTAAGATTAAGACCTCGGATTCAGGCCGACTAATGCTTCTGACATGGTTCTTTCAAGAATTGTTTAAGTCGCCCCCACCTTGGGGACCTCCGACGATGGTTCGAATTTCCTCTGTCGGTTAATTTTCCCCCGGGCATTCTTCCACTATCTCGATTCTTTCGACATGATCTTTAAGTTGACCTTCTCGAATGAGTCTCTCGATCTCTTCTTTCAAGTGATAACATTCACTCGTATTGTGGCCGTGATCACGATGGTAATGGAAATATTTATTCTTATTCCGGCGGTTGGGATTGCTTCGGAGTTTTTCTGGCCAATTGATGAATCCTTCACTCTTGATCTCCATCAGCACCTGCTCTTAAGGTTTATTAAGAGGGGTATATGTAGAAAACCTCCGGTCAGGTCGCCTGCCCGATTTGCGTTCATCGCACGTTCGATCGTCCTTACGCTTCTTTCTACCAGCCGAGTCAGCTTCTTTTTTGGCTAATTCTTTAGCCGGGGTTTTCACATTTTGGGCGGCCTCACGTAAATTTCGTGTTTCCTCTGCGTCTGCGTACTTATCTAACCGAGTCATGAATTCAGCTAGGGTTTCAGGCGGATTTTTATTTAAGGATGCTAAAAATGGCTTGTCCCTAACACCTTGCATGATGGAATTGAGTGTAGTTTCTTCCGAATATTTTCAGACTTGGAGAGACTCAAAATTGAAGCGTTTGATGTAGTCTTTCAGCATTTCTCCTTCCTTTTGAACAATGTTGTTTAGATGTGCGGGAGGCTTCAACTTTTTCTTTCCGCCAATGAAATTGGTGAGAAAGGCGTTGCTGAGTTTCACGAACGAGCTGATGGACTTCGGTTTTAGCTGTTTGAACCAAAGTCGAGCTATGTCAGCTAAGGTAAGGGAGAAAGCTAGGCACATCACGGCATCCGAGGCGTCATGCAATTCTATGTATGTTCGAAAGCATTCGATGTGTTCGGTTGGGTCGGTTTTTCCGGTGAAAGGTGCAATCTGTGGAAGACGAAACCGTTCAGGTAACCGAGCCTGCATTACGTCGTCCACAAATGGGGATGCCTTTGTTTCGGGTCTGGTTTGATGTGCATCCCAACTATGCCTCATGTCCGCCATCTCTTCTCGTACTTCTTTTTTGAAGTCCTGGAGATCAGCATTTCAAGGTTCGTCGCTTTCCACTGTGCCCTCCACAAGAGGCCGACTGCTCCTCCTCCGATCTATCGCGTGTTGAAGATCAGAGGGGGGCAACACGGCAGTAGCGAAATGATCGGGCATTGGCTCGGGCGAACCATGGGGCTGACTCAACTGAGGGAGTGACCGTGGAGCGATAGGCTGAGGATCGACGACTGGTGGTGGGACGTTTGTTGCCTAACCCTGATAAAGTTGTTGAACTTGCTGATGATACATCTGCTCCAACATCTGTTTCATAACGTTTATATCGGATCGAAGCTCCCAGACCTCTCGACCCAACCGTTCGTTGCTTCGGTTCCGCTGGGCATTTGTCGCAACAGAGGTTGCTAAAGGAGCTGCGGAACCCCGGCGGTTGTCTGGTTGGTTCGGAGCCCCCTGGGCTGCGCTAGCAGCCGGTGGTCCAGTAACAACGACATCATTTGGCTCTTCCTGATCCGTTCTCCTAGTTCTCACCATTAAGATCATTTACAGCTTCAGGATGGAGCGTGGAAAATGATTTTTTGTACTGTTTCCCACAGACGGCGCCAATCTGTTGATGCAAAAAATCTAGTGCACCTCCTTCCTTTCAACACTTGCACAGGAAAGATAGAAAAGGGACCCTAGCTAGAGTCGGGGAACCTTCGATGCTTAAGTCAGTGACTAGACAAGGAAGAAGGGATTTTTGAGTTATTTTCTGCGTACCTTTTTGCTTGAAGATGTTCCTCTTTTATAGGGATAAGAGGTCCCGGCGTATGGGGATTCTCTCCCTGATTTCAAGGAAGATTGATTTACTTGCAGTTTGCTCACGGATACTTACCGATCCCAAGATTTTTGGGTCCGGGAATCCTTTTACAAGATTTTCGGGACGGTTTTTATGCTTATACAATCTTATCCTTGCTTGGCTCGGCCTTACTTGACTAAATTAATGAGTCTCGGCTAGCTGCAGGGACAGGGCTTTCGTCTTCTGTCGGATGGAATAGAATCGGTTTGGGGCCGTTATTCTTTCATAATCCGATAGCCGACACTGTAACCGATCTAATACTAGGTCGGTTTTATGGTCAGTCAGGTGACTATTAGCATATGGGGCTTATTAGATCCCTTCAGACATTACTGTCTCTTTAACCGAAACAACTTTATGTGTCTTATATATTCGGCCTGTGGCTCATGACTCTAAATCTCTCGGTCAGGATTTATCTCCCGCAATCCGAGTCAAGTCTCTCATTTAGGCTTCATGTTGTGTCAGTCCAACTTGTTGCCTTAGAATCTCGGGCATCAATGGAGTTGGTCCATTCCATAACCAAGTCTCCAAACTTTGTCATGTTTTTCCCCCAACAACATACATTATGGTCACCCCACAACGTGACTTCGGTAGGGAATCTCGCTACTCAACCTGTCAGTAAATAATTCGCGCCCAGTCTTTGAACGACACGTACCCACAGCAGCTATGTCGGCCCAAAATACAAAACTCAAGAGCAGCGGATTAGCTGGTGGAGGCGGATTGCGTACTGGCTAAACTCTGTGGGATCTACTATAATTTATGTATTTTATTCAATCCATCCATACATTTTACCAGATGATTTTAAGGCCTTACCCCAAAAATGAAGCATATAAAAAGCTAAAATGGACCACATCACAGGGAACAGTGTGAATTAAATGTTCACCGTTGAAAATTTCTTGGGGGAGTCGTATAAGTTATGGATCAAGCTTATATTTGTATTTTCCATTCATTCATGTTTCTGTGATCTTATGAGAAGGTTGGATGACAAATAAACATCACTGTGGGGCCTAGCGAGGTTTCAATGGTGGAAATCATTATTTCCGCTGTTTCCTGTGGTATGGTCCACTTGAGCTTTGGATAAGCTTAAATTTTGGTCTCAACCCCTAAAATGAGCTTGGAAAAACGGATGGACGGTGTGGATAAATCACATACATTCATATTTTGATTTCTTATCTTCTCTTAGCTCGCATAGCTTGGAAGATTATGTGTCAATGAAGAATTTTGAGAAGGATCTTAAGAAAAAAGATAAATTTCAAGTATGTTTGACAAATATTCCCCTTCTTGCGTGCGTGCCTTGCTATATATGAGCTGCAAGTAGGGTCTCCTAAGTAGATTTCGATTTCTTTGAAGTTTCTTTGATGATCATGGCCACATAGTGTTGCATTAGTTGTCTCGAGTTAGTGTTGGAAACCAATCAATGTGGAAGTTGTGAACCATCATCTGCTGATCCTGGTAAGAAGCAAAAAGGATATAAGAATAAGATTAAAAAGACAGGTCTGGTGGTTCTGTTTCCTTTCAGGAAATGCAAGAAGCTATAAAGAAGTAGAAGATCACCATCATCTGTTGATCCTGGTGAGGGTTGTTGTCTATGTTTTAGGAAGCCCATTCCATCAGATTCTCTAATCGCATATCAACCAACTGATCCCAATAGTCGTGAATTTGGTTATGAATTCTTTAAAGAAGCAGAAGTATAAGTATTGTTTCTTCACACAAACACACACACACACACACACACACACACACACACACACACACTAGAACTTCCTTGCAAGTTTATACTTTATTTTCAGAGTGTTTACTTTTCTTTTCTATTTTTTCCCATTTTCCTTTCTTTCCCTTAGTAAAAGATGATGCATTTAGATTTGAGTAGAATCTTAATCTACAATTGCCAAACGAATAAATTCTTTGCTTCTTCGAGGAACTTTCTACTACCTTTTCCTTTAATATTTTCGTTGTGTATGATGCTTGATACAAGTAGGTAATTGTAGGTGACACTTACCCACCCACCGCCGCACAAGCGCAAGTGGACGAACACACAAAGAAGCTTGCATTGTCGCATGAATGAGTTTAATGTCAGTCAAGATACATAATCCTTAGTTCAAAAACTGCGCCAACAAATCGGGATTTTACAGAATGCAAGCAGGTCACTTCTGGGCATTTGAGTTTGTAACGGGACAATTCAGATAGAATCAAATAGAACATTAGGATGAATAACAATAAAATAGAATCAATTGCACTTGAATGCACACACCCACACCCACAATACATCCATAGCTTTTATTATAAATTCTGTTTATTCTTTCTGGCATTACACTAATTGTTTCAAAGATTTTATTCAGAATTGAGATTGGATATTAGGAACATTGTGTGATCTTGGTTATATGAATGAAACTATAATAGTTATCAGCTGTATCTGGTTTATCTACTTAATGTTAACCACATTTTCTGTTGCAAATTTTCAATCAGGATTTGTTCCTTTTTCTCTACTTTCTAGTTTCAGCTATGACTTCGTTCAAGATTTACCACATGCATCATACACGTAAATCAAATTAAACCATTCAAGTTGTGAGCCATAATTTAGATGGACCATAGACCGAAAGTTATATGGAATTGATTATGTAAATAGCTAATTGGTAGGATATTTATTGGATAGTTCAAATGAAAAAAAAAAAAAGAAAAAATAGATGGACCATAGACCACAGATTTTTTAGCATGTGAACATTTAAGTTGGCACAGTTATATCTTCTTTTCTTTTTGAATGGTATCAAGGGAATGGTTGCCTGTTAAGAATTAGCTCTAAATTTCAGAGTTCAGGCTTCTTGCTTGCAATATTAGAATCCTATGGTCAGTTACCGAGAAATATTTTTCTGCAACTTATTAAGCTTTCAATACAATGATAGATGCAACTTTCGCTGTCGTTTGTGCTTCTCGAGGTATTTGCACAAAAAATCATATTTTTCTCAGATATTTAAAGAACATATCCACTAGATTTTCTTAGGGTTTCCTTGTTAATTCTTGATTGGCTCCATGATCCAGTTTGGTTTCTTATATTTGCTACTGATGCACAGATCTTACTTTCAAGTTGACCTTTTGTGCAAGCTAGCATGTATAACCCGTTTGAACGCCATGTTTGGGAATCTTATATAATGGAGCATCATAATTCTCATCTTCTCATTATCTAAGCCTTATCTCAACTAATTGGGAATCATACTGTTCCTATCAATAATAGTCAATGCACATTTTCTGTTTTTGGTTCGTGTCTTGGGTTGTAGGCTGTTTGTAAGGAAGCTAAATGAATCCCACCTAGTTTCTTTGGCGGGACAGGTGAACCAAATTGGGTCTGTCACTGAGAGAATTGAGGGTCATATGCACATATGCAAGAGGGGCTGAGATATCAGTTTTTATTTTTATTTTTAAAGGCTTCTATATATATCTCAAATGCAAGCAGAAGATTAAACAATTCAGCTGGTTGCAGACCCCACCTAGTTTTGTTTCAAAATACAAATGGCTTATTGGATGGCTGGCTGTCTTGTATGTTTGGATTTTGAAACCATGCATCTGGACTTTATGGAAATGAGGAACGAAGAGAGTTACTGACATAGAGCGGGTCGCAGACACTTTCATGGAAAAGATGGACCAGAGAAGACCCTTATAACTGTCTCAAGGAATGTTTCTGCAATTTGGAAAAGATGGACCAGAAAAGATGTGCTTTCGAAAATTTTCACTAACATTTTTTATCTTGTTTTCTTACCCAAATCATTGCAAATTTCGTTGCTATCACGGAAGATCATGTATTCCAGTCTCTACCCACATGGGCCCCTGAAACTGTATCAGTTCATAGCCACGGTGACAGTAGTGATGATCCTCCTTTCTCAGCTGCCATCTTTTCACTCCCTCAGATACATCAGCCTCACTTCTCTTCTTCTTAGCTTGCGCTATCCTTCTTTGGTTGTCATTGCCTGTATTCGTGCAGGTAACACATACATAAAAGACCTCTTATATTTTCTTTTATTTTTGGAATTGGAAATTTAATCTGGCCTAAACTTGGTATGTTTTATGTTCTAATCTTAATCAGGAGAATAAAGAAGGCCTTGAGTTGCTCAAGACTGCCATTGCCAAAGCAGGTGTTGGCACAGTGTTGGTAAGTCATAATGCTGTTATTCAATTGATTCTTGAGAAATAATTTTTTTCCAATGACAGGTGATTATTTGTAATATCTCCCCTGGTCTTAATATTTGTTATTCTCTCTACAAAATTATCCTTTCTCCTTTCATTGTATTTCTTGGTCATAATGTTTATCTGGATGTTATGCTTTAATCATCTAAATGCAACAACTTTCCACCATTTAGGCTGCAGTTATTGGTTGAGTTATAGAGCCCTGTCTATGTCTATTTGCCTGACTATGCATGTATGTAATGTTTGTGGGATGAGAATGTTTTTCCATAACAATCTTAAATCATGTTTAGAGATATCAAAGATTCATAACATCCTTATTCTCTTGAGGAATTGAAAGTGCTTACAGAAGATGCACTTGAGGTGAATGATGAGCAAAGTCATGTTAGGCAAGTCCATGGCTTATGCTGCTTTTAAGTTGTCCTGTAGTTACACTGCGTTTTCAATCATGTTTGTTGACATGCTTTTCATTGTTGGTGTGCTGAAAGAATGAAACCCTGGTTTCTAAAACAGGGTCACATTCACACCTACGGTTGAACATTGCAGTATGGCTACAGTTATTGGCCTTTGCATATGCATCAAACTAATGCGTAGTCTACCTTCTCGTTACAAGGTATGTTGCTTATTGCTTCACTTTTGGTAAGCTAAGGTTGAAGAAGGAACTGAAAATGTTGGAGTTTTTTGTAGTTCTATTGCTTCATGACTGTGGTGACCTGTTGAACACCAGGGTCCACCAATATCACCATGATCAGATGACGAGAAATGGGTGGTGACACTATTTTATTATTTTATCTTCCATTTTGCAAGCCCTTCAATTTTTTCCCCACTTGCCACTGTTCAATGAAGAGTACTTTTGGATCGTGGTGGAGCTCTTCATCTGCTTGACAGACTTCATTGAATTGAGTATGTCTTTCAAAAACTATTTTAAAGTCTTTCATTGCAGATTTTGGTTTTTGTCTTTCAAAATGTATTTCAACTCCACTTGAAATGCAACTTCCTATGCTAGAGCTGCTGAAGGTAATCATTCCTTTGTATTTTTATTTGTTTTTCTTCGTTGACTAGCCAGGTTGAGTCAAGGCAACCAAATTCAGACCAATTCGAGTTTTTTTTTTTTCCCCCTTTTTCAAGTCTTTATGAAACCCGATTGTATTTTTATGAGTATTATATGTATATATTTCTTTTATTTTTATATGAAATGGAACTAAATTCAAAGTCAAATGCATTGTAGATAAGGATCTTCTCTTAATTTAATGATAACTGATCTGTAGGTGGACTTTTGCATTAGTCATTGTCTATTTTGCGGTATGTCCTGCTCTTCATTCTCTTTGTTCTGTAAGAGTATGCATTCAGTCAGGCCCTTTTTTTTTTTTTAGTAGCATTGCGATATTCATATGTATTTATTATCTAGATAATAGAATGGATTTGTATGTGCAACGTCTATTTCTAAAATGGTAAATGAATTCAATTGAAACTGAATACAATATTCAAGCCATTTTCAGTTTTACATATACGATTGTTGATTGTAGCTTGGCACTGTGATATCTGCTCATGGATGCTGGATGTATTCAAACCATCTCATGGAGAATGAGGAAAGTGGTGGATTCTTGAAGGTTTATGTTTTTCCTAAACTAAAATCAATGAATCTAGCAACTTGCATGAGATAACTAGGAAGCTTAGAGTCTTGCCAAAGCCTTCATGACATACGAAGGAATATTGTTATCATATAATTATTCTGCTTCGGTCTTCCTAATCTTTTTACCAAACTGATCTGTTTGACTGCTGCTTGATCATGACTTTCTCAAGTCTCAAAATTGAATAGGCTCCATCAGTGGAAGCCAACTCTGAATTATGCAGCTACAAATAACTGAGTTTCAGCCTTGTCACTGACAGTACAGCCACTGTGTAGACCAACTTTCTTTGAAGCATTGGCATGCAATTGTTAATTGAAGGTAGATACCGAAGGATATCAGGTCAAAGATAATGAGTGCATTGGTGGCTTTGACTACTTCTGCTTCTCAAGGGAATCTGTTCACACCAAGTGATTAGCCTCTGACTTTGGTAATTGTAGCAGCCCATATAGATAAGAACTATCAAAGAAAGGATTCTTATTGTTAGGTAATCATCTTAAAGGAGGATTCTTATTGTTAGGTAATCATCTTAAAGGATTAAAATAATGCATTAGTGCTCAATTGGTCGCTGTAGCAAAGGAGCATGCTGCCTATGGCGAAATCACAGAATCAAAAGTGTCATTTTTCATAATGATTCCGAGAGTATGGCTGGATCATTTTCGTAAGATTATGATAGTTTTAAGTTACTCTTTCCTTATTTGATAAGTTATTTGGGGCTTTATGTAATTTTGATTTTGTAATGAAACATCTTCAAGCACATTATTTTCTTATGTTTTTCTTTGGATTGATCTCTATTTTGATGGAATGCAGTCAACTTCTGTTAATTTATTTCCCTTGATCCTAAATTTTGTGTGTTTATCTGGGTTTAAAATTGTTCCTAAAATTTGACCGCTGGCAACATTGTAAAATTTTATTCCTTAAATGTGACCGTTGGCACTAGAACGGTTAAAAACCGTTCCTAAAATTCTGTTTCTAAAATTTGAAACGGTATCCAAAACAGTTCTGAACCGTTCCTATTTTTTGCAACGCCTCATTTAGGAACAGCTTTAAGCTGCTCTAAAGCATTTAGGAATAGTTTAAAACCGTTCCTAAATGAGGATTTTGGTGTAGTGTGGATAAAACTCATACATCACGATGGGCCCTTAGATCCCTAGCTTGTTCTGAGCTCAGTAAACCAGTAATGTGAGTGATACCCTGACTGTATAGGGCCCACTTTGATGCATGCATTGTATATGAACAGGGTGGGCTGTTTTGAAAACTTATGACATGGCATAAAAGGTGAAGATAAAAACTTCAGATGAATTACACAGCACGAAATAATAGTTGTTGAATGCTCATTATTAAAAACTTCTTAGTGTTGTTTACCATCCAATCTGGTAAAAAGTTCCACAGACATTAGAGATGAGAGGAAAAAATAAATATCATATCGGTCTAATATAAACCTTTTTTGACCTGAAAAAGATTTTAATGGTTAGTAACCACTGTTTCATGTGGTGTGATCCACCAGAAATTTGTATCTACTTTTTAGGCCCTAAAATAATCTGGCAAACAGATGGAGTGGATATGTAATGCATACATGCATCAAGCTGGCCCTAGGGTCTGGGTCTCACCCGCACAACAGGTTCCCATGTAGCAGCTAAGTCATTGGTTGGACGGATTTTGTGGCCTCATGGTGTGTTGAGGGGTTGATGTAGCAAAGTTCCATGGGCCCTACATGATGTATGTGTTATATCCATACCGTCCATCCATTTTTGGAGATCATTTTGTTGAATAGTCTGAAAATAAAGTAGATCCAAAGCTAAAGTAGACCAGACCTCAGAAAACAGTTGGGAAAGTGATGTGCCCACCGTAATTTTTATTTCCTATCCTTTTTATAAGATCGAACAATGAAGAGAAAATACAAATATCATCTTGATCCAAAACATCAGTGCCCCTAACAAGCTTTTAATGGTAGGCGTTCAATCCCCAGTGCTTTTCATTGGATCCAGTCAATTTTGGGTTCATGCCCTAAAATGATCTTGCAAATTAGATGTACGGTGTGGATATAACACATACACTATAGTGGGGTAGTCCACAACATCGTCCTGTCAACACATCATGAGTTGGCAACGGGAGCAGGTTAGGTGACATCCCGACTCACCGAGTCTGTAAAAGTTGGCAACGGGATGTGACTACATGGCTGTCTAATTGGCACTTACGTCAAAGTCAATATGTCACGGAAGGGATGGACTGTTACAAGTAATAAGCTGTCTAAATTACTGGCTACTAATAATGAAGCAGGCATATCCTAAGATCACACTCACAAAGAAAGAATGACCGTTACTTTGTTAACCATTAGACGAATGCTTAAAAAGTAACCAACTGTCAACTGTGGAATTATACGATGATCAGGCTGACTATAATGCTTTATATACAGGCACTCAGAAATTATAAATGTAGTGTACATTAAATCATTAATTCAAATAAAATTGAGTAAAATGTGCAGCCCAATGTGGGAAAGTAACACACCCAAGATCAGGTTAGTTGAAAAATCCTGAACTCTAATTTTTGGACTCTTGTTTGTTTGAATAAGACGTACCATTGGATATTTTTCATCTTAACCATCCAATAAGTGTTCACCAATTTGACATTTTGATGAACCCGTAAGCTTAATTTTTACTTCAAAGTTCATGCACAGAAAGTACCTTTATATGAATGGTTTAATTTTACCACTCGTATGGCATGGATGCATTTTCTAAATAATTAAGTGCTTGCATGTTATCCAACACAATCTGCGAGTGTATTAGAGTTTTTTTTTTTTCTTCAGAAGAATAGTGTTAGATGGCTTTTGCTGATAGTCATGTATGTTGCGAATGTGAACTCCACGGCAGGGACAAAAGTCTATATCAACCTGTCAATGGGGGATGTGATTGCTAATATTGAACTGTCTGGAGATTCTAGTGGAGTTGTCTGCTTGCATGAATGAGTCCTTGTGAATATCCTAGTAAAATTAGGAAAAATATGAAGAAAAAATTATCTTAACACTGTCTGACAGTTCACATGCACCCATTCGCATAAAGTAAACGGTACAAACATCAAATTATGATTTTTTGTCCCATATATTGTGAGAATTATTGTATACATGAGACTCAATTCAATACTTTCAGTGAAATGGGAAATAGCGTGCAAAATTGTAATAATTATTTCCCCGTAACTGATTTGATAGTGTACTTTTTGGAGGTAAAAAGCGCAAATATTGTAAAACATTTGTGGGTCCCATCATGATGCATATCATATATCCACACCATTCATCCATTATGTTAGATAAATTTATGATATAAACCAAAAAATGAGGCATATCAAATGCTCAAGTGGACCACGCCATAGAAAAATGTGAATTAAATACTTATCGTTAAAAACTTCCTGGGGCCATTGTTTCTTTTGGTATGAGCCAGTTGAGCATGGATCTAACTCATTTTTCTTCTCATATCTGAAAATATTGTGATAAAATGGATGGACAGAACAGATATATCACATACATCAAGAGGGGGTCCTAAAATGGCCACGGTTACTTTTGAACCGATTTCCAAGAAGTGAAATCCCCGTAAATATTCAAACAGGTGAAATGGTAATAATCACCCGTTTCCTGGGTTTTTACCTTTTCCCGGTGAAACGATGAAAAACAAACAGGCCCTTATTGTTTGTTATGCACTTTTTATATAAGGTATACTAATAAAATCCATATTGCATATATGTTGCAGTTGCACATGTGAACATGGTGCAATTAATGTTATTAGTTTGGACCATTGAACAATGGGCCCTGCCCCGTACAGCCTGAAAATGGTGGCTTTAAAAATCATGCATAATATAGATGTCCTAATAGTGGGCCTTCGATCAATTCTTCTTAAGCTCTCATGTCTTTTATGTGCATGCATGTGCCAACCTTTTCAGTGAGCCTGTTTAATTTTTTGGCTCAGGGAATTACTATTTTTTTGGCTGATCTAATTGTATCATTTTCCATCCTCAACGTGAATATCTTATAAACATTTTGGATGATCACATAATACTTGAGGATTCTATGCAAATCCTCAACATACACATATCCCATGATTTGGGGTGTGACTTTGGCAACATGAGGTTTGCTAGAATAAATCCTCACATATCATAATATGATATGAGGAGGCCAATTCAAACCATTTACAAGATAGCTGAGCTGTACATGAACCGAGTTAGCTTAGTTATCTCGCTGGACTCGACTAAGAAAAGCTCAACTCAACTTGGCTCGAAATTGGGTTCAAGCCAAGTCAAGCTAATTTTTTAAGCTCGAAAAAATTTCGAGCCGAGTCCGACCTAAATTGAACTAGACTCAACTTGGGTTGGAACTTGACTTGGATTGAATTGATTCAACTCGGATCAAGTTTACTTTATATATATATATATATATATATATATATATATATATATATATATATATATATATATATATATAAAAAACTCTAAAAATCTAAACTTGAACTCAGTTCGTAGGCTCGAAATTGAACTCGGTTTGAAAGATCGAGCTCAAGCTCAGCTCGAATTGCTGACCGAACCAAGCCGAGTTCGAGCTAGGGTAGCCTGCTAGTCGAGTCGAGCCGAGCTGAGCCTAGCTTGACTCAGTTCAGCTCATGTGCAGCTCTAGCCCTCATCCACGATAGTGAATACCTAATGATGAAGTTCGTCAACTAGACTGCTGAGCACTTGTTTACTTATTTTTCATCAAATATAAACCATACGCTTGACCATTGCTTTTTGGGCCATTGATTTTAAAGTCTGAGATTTTAAATCTTAAAGATTTTTGAAGCATACATTCATGGCTATATTTTGTCATATCAACAATAGGGATCACCTAATGCATGGCCCATTGAGTATAAAGTAGAATCTTGAATATTTTTAAAGCAGACATTCATGACTATATTTCATCGTATAAATAGTAAGGATCACCTAATAAAATCCTAAATCCATTGTATATTGTCCCAACATATCATATTGTAATACATTGGGATATTCTATCAAAGCTCTAATGACAATGGGTTTAATAATTTAGTTAAATTAATTTGACTGATCCATACTACATTTACAATTTCTCAATCCCCCGTATAAGCATACTCTACCAAAGTTTCGAGTAACTCCTCTCACAATGCTACCACAGTGCATTTATGTTATTTTATGCAATTGCATTGGAAATCCTCCTTGGCGTATGAATGTATATTTTCAGTATTTTAAGAAATGTGAACAATTCATCTGTTTGATAGCTACTGAAAAAGAGGCGGAAAAGTAAAATGAGAAATAGCTATCAGCTAAGAAAAATGTCATTTCACGTTCTTTTAATTTTCTTGCCCTATTCTTGGGATAAGTCATTGTATGTGTAGAAAAAACATTAAGTGGACCATAAAAGGGCTTATAATTCGTCAAGTCTGACATGACATGGGCTTGTAGGATACGGAGATGATTCTATTGCTTCTTTTACCTATTCATTTGTGGACTGTTGAAGAAAACAGTAGAATGCCCAACTGTCCTTTGCTCCACCACGATGTACTGCTTTATCCATGCCATCCATCCCTTTTACCAGCTCATTTTATGGCATAAGCCCAGATATGAGACCAAGTGGACAATTCCAAAGGAAACCGTGGTGACTTATGAATGCCCACCATTAAAAACTTCTTGAAGGCTAAAAAATTATGGATCAAGCTAATATTTGTGTTTTCATTCATATTAATTTGTGTGACTTAATTAAGACGTTGGATGGCAAATAACATTGCAGTGGGTCATTGGATGGTTTTAATTGTGGGCGTTCAATCACTGGTATGGTGCATCATGAGATTTGAATCTAATACATGCCATAAAATGAGCCGGAAAAAAAATGGATGAATGGCATGGATAAAATACATACATTATGGTGGGATTCATAGAGCTTATCCAGGAGCACACACTACTCGCTACTGTTGCCGCGTGTTATTCTATGCAGTCTATCCCATACGAGCATAGGTCGAGATGAGGTGAGGCTGGGTTATTACCATAAATAGAATGATATGCTACCTTCACTTTTCGGCGATTCCTTATGCATCGAACATTTCTCAGAAGCACTCCGGTCCTTGAGGAAACCGAGGCCATGACTTCATGATCCAAACCGTTAATCTTAATGGGAAATGTAGTAGATGGAGATTCCTCAAAACACTCCTAGAATGATTCTAAACCTTTTATTGGTGGTCTAAAAATAGATGAATAGGAGAAGAATATAGCAATAGTCCACTTCAAAGGAAGAAAGCAAAGCATGTGATGGACATGGTCAGGCATTACAAAGTGCATTTTATCATCCAACACACTGGCTGGCAGAGTATCAAATATTTTATTTTATTATTTTTTTAAGCTACTGAATAAAGGCTATATATTATTGGCAGGCTTATGCAAATTGTATAGTTTTTTTTTTTTTCCAAAAGATTTTGCTATATTTCACTGAAAAAGAGGATCTTTACACAAAGCGCAGTAGACCTAAGGCGATAAAGTACCTTAATAACGTGCAGATCCCACGATGATGTATGTGATCCACACTGTCCATTCATCTTGCCAAATTATTTTAAGGCATGTTCCAAAAAACAAAGCCAGTTATAAGCTCAAGTGGATCACACCACAGGAAACAATGTAGATAATAACATTTGCTGTTGAAAGTGGAAACCTTTTAAAGCACAAAACTAGAGCTGGGCAAAATAGACTCGATCCAGTGGATCCGACCCGATCAAACCCGATCCAACCTGATCAGAACCGATCCGATGGTCTGGATCGGATCGGTGCTGATCAGGTTGTCCCATCCAGATCCGAAATCTTTTCGGGTTGAATTCGGATTGGCCCTGATCCGACCCGACCCGACCCGAAAATCGATCCGAATGGATCCGGACAGATCCGATCCTACCTGATCCGGAGTAGTTCTTTTGATACTTCTACCTTTTCCTGTGGTATGGTCCGCTTGAGCTTTGGATATACATCAATTTTGGGTTCAACCACTAAAATGATATGCAAAAACGAATGGACGGTATGGATACATCACATGCATTTAAGGTGGGCCCTAATTGAGATTGTTGTGTACAATAGCAAAATGATTTGTTGTGTACTGCACACTGCACACAGCTACTACATAGCTGGCTTTCAACCTAAGTGTAGATACGTGTCGTGCCAAGAAGATGCTACTCTATTCAAAGGAGATCAACGTTATATGGCCCCATAGTGATGTTTTTATTATATCTACACCGTTCACATATATTTACAGATTAATTTAGAGAATTATACAAAAAAGGGCGACCCAAAAAGGATTTCAATGATAGACGTTTAATATTCACTGCTTCTTTCAGTGTGGCCCACTTAATAGTTAGATCTATCTTATTTTTCGTCTCAGGCCATAAAATAAGCTCGACAAATGGATGGACGGTTTTGATATAACACATGTACCATGATCAGACCCACCTAACTTGCTAACTTGACGTCAATACCGTGTACCACCAACGCACGGGACAGTCCCACTGACGCCATTCACAGCTGTAAACAGCCGTAACTTTTAAACGTCGAGCATTGTACAAACGGTTCAAACGAATTCAACATGGGCCCCACAATGATGTATTTATTATATCCATACCATTTAATCATTTTTCATGATCATTTTAGAGCATTCGGTAAAAAAATGAATCATATCTGAAGCTCAAATGGACCACACCGAAAATAATAACGAGGATAGTGAATTTCACCGTTAAAAAGTCTGATCAGTATTATACCTAATCCAATCCGACTCGGTTTCCTTGGCCGAGTCGGACTCGGTTTGGGTCAGGCCAACAAGGTGTCGGATCTGATCGGATGGCATGTCCCACATCCGGCCCCGGATCGGAATGAGTTCGGGTCAACGTATTTAGATCTCGAACAGAATCGGCTTATACACAATCTGATCCAACTCGGTCCGATGCCCACCTCTACACAAAACCACATATAGCAGTGATATCTAACCTGTTCATAAAGCCAAACAAAAATGGATGAAAAGAAAACACAAATACCGGCATCATTCAAAACTTGTGGGCCCCAATAAGTTATCATCAGTAGGTATTCAGTTCCTCCTATTTCAAGTGCTGAGCCCATGAAGCTTTTTTCTAGCACGGGCTAGCATTGAGGTAGATACGTGAGAGGTTACTACCGAATCCAAGTCCCCAACACGTACCCACATATAAATATTTGCAAGATCTAGGACGATCATCACACATGCCCATTGGTGGACCACAAATCTGCCATCAATGTGAACTGTTGGCTATCTTATTTTAATTGTTTCATCTTTTATTCCTACTGGTCCATCTGAAGTGACTGGATTTTGTGCTAATCAATGTTCATCGCATGGGCCAGCTTGATTAATATCCAGATTCTCACACGCATGTGACATATTTGTACATTTATCAAACTTGTTTAAGATAGGACCAGTTCATCAGGCAATCCTCACCATTTAGATTCCATACGTGTGAAACCAGGCACATATTTTCAGTAGGTGCGCAGCACATGACATAATATAAACCTATTTTTCAATCTCTTAACCATTCATTTATTTTTATTACTATTGTTATTAATTTTTTACAGCCGTAGCCTATTGGATGAGCTCATAGGCTTGGCATCCAAGTTGTGGATCGCTCCGATTTCACACTCATGTGATTTTTGATGGGCCCGGGCTAACCCGGGCCTATTGCCACCCTAGTTCTCAAGGAATCTCTGCACGGACGTTGGTTATTTCTTGAAAGGCTTAGCCACAGAGTATTGAAGTTTTTCTGTTTACCATGATCTTTCTAATAAAATACAGCAAAGTCATTTATGGTCATTGCAAAGGACCCAAATCCAACCATTGATGTCCTAATGTGTTTTGTACATGCCACAACCATGTCCCTCAATGTCTTCAAGCCACTTCCTCTCTCAGCGTGCAATGCACAGGCCATATCTTCTGGTTAAGAATAATTTCGGAAACATGGGCCATCTGTGACTCTATCAAACATGGACCACTTAGATACACCACCCTGATGAGTATGCCACCGCAAGATGGCTCTATAAAATTCCTAGCTCGGATTGATACATCAGCCTACCAAGTACAATATTGGGATATGGCTCTGTCATGTCGACATGCATGTTCTACTTGTTCTACCATGGATTCCCATGCTAGTTTTGTATTGTTTAAAAAATGGTTGTGCCTCATCCTCTCCACATGATTTACTGATGTGAAACTATCTAGATCATCTAAATTGTGGGGCCTATTGTAAATATGACATATATCTAAAATCACACTAATCAAGCAATCCAAGGCATCCAATTAACAGGAATCAATGGATGTTTAAAAATAAAATAGTGAGTCATCTGAATTCAAAGTGAAAAATCTTAAGAGTAATATTATCTTCTCAGTGCAAGTTTTTATAGATGCTATGCATACGGCAACACGAGCATAAAACCAACCATACAAATTCTTTGCATTCAGGTGAGATGGAGAAACATGATAAGTAAGAGTAGGCGACTTCAAAATCTCAAGGCTATCTCCTATGATGCTGCTAAGGGTGAACACAAGGATTTCTGGACTCGGATTTGGTAGTGACGCCACCAGGACCGATGTTGGTGCCTGTCCATACTAGAAAAGCTCTGTGAACTCCACCATGATGCATGTGTTTTAATTATCCACAGTCTGTCCATTTTTCCAACTTATTTTAGGGCATGAGCCCGAAAATGAGGCATATCCAAATGTTGGTTGGACCACACCGCAGGATATAGGGCTGATTGAACACCCACTGTTCAAAACTTCTTAGGGCCACGAAAGTTGTGCATCAAGCTGATATTTGTGTTTTTCCTTTCAACCAGGTCTGTGATGTAATCTACAGGTTGGATGGCAAATAAACATCACAGTGGGACTAGGAAATTTTTAGTGGTGGGCATTAAAGCACCACTGTCATGTTTTGTGGGGGCAAACAAACTATCTTTATCTCACTAGATTGGGATCTAAGGACCCGAAAAGGGGCTAAAAAAATATGATAGGTGGACTATATTTATCTCATGACCCGAAAGTCCATAAACTCAACAAGAACCTAACTTCCAAGTGGGTCAGATTGGTTGGCCCACAGGTCCATCCATTCCACTTTTCTCCTAAGTTACTAGTGAGTATAACATGTGCAACGTATAGGAGAAAGGATGGCCCGGCTGACAGTATGGCCCGCTTGGGTAGTGAGACTCAATCTGTATCATTCATCTGGAATTATTCAGATCTCCCGTCCCAGGTTCGAGGTCTCCTCTTCCTGGACTCTGTGGGGCTTGGGGCAGTCAGGGCGAGCTCTGGGAGCAGGTACGGGTGACTGCTCTGCTCTGTTCTGCGCCAAATCATCCAGCAGCTAGCCCTGTTTTCTGCTGGGAGTCGTCTGTCAGGATCGGCAGTAGCAGCTCAGTTGGTGTTGCCCTTCAGCAGTGCCAGAGGTAGAGTTTGAGCAGGGTTGTTTTTTGGTTTTTGTTTGATCGGCAGCAGGTGTTGTCCTTCAGCAGTGCCAGAGGTAGAGTTTGAACAGGGCCGTTTTTTGTTTTTTTGATTGATCGGCGGCAGGGGTTTGACAGTCTGTTTGAGCTGCCCCTTCAGTTTCGGAGCTGAGAAGCTGCCGTTGGCCTCTGTTTCAGCTCTGGTTGCAGGTTTTCTCGGAGGAGGCAGCGATCAGTCTCGGTTTTTTCTGATTGTTTTCCTGCTGAGTTTTTCTTCCAGTTTAGTTTTGTGTGGGAGTGGTATATGATAGGTGCGGTCCGGTTCTTTTTGGTGGGACCCGCCCGAATGTCTGTAAATTGCAGATTCTCATTAATGAAATTCAAGTGGAATGTTAACAAAAAAAAAATAAAATGTATAGGAGAAAGGTATTAGATGGTAAGACATGAGGAGATGTATGAAGAAGCCATTTCAAAATGGAGTTTGTGACATACTTTGGCAGAGTGTGATATTTTATACCCACATGAGGAGATTGTGGGACCTGCATGAGTGATAGTGTATAAGCAAGTGAAAAACAAATAAATGGGTAGGTGATGATAGGGTGAATGGCATTTACAAGTAGGTGAATAATGTTTTACAACATGTGAATAACTCTTAGAATATTAAGCGTATTCTACAAGGAACCGGGCTCTGTAACTCTTCCTACAGGAATATGATTGTCCAGATGACAAAGTACTATCCAAATAGGATTGCAACAAGAGTTGCCAGGAGAGATGCAAGAAAGCAAGTGAATCGTAGCAAACATGTATAACACATACATCATGGTGAGGCCCACAGAACTTGGTGATGTGATCATGCAATCTGCTTCCCAGATCAATGGCCACAAAACAGAATGGATTTAGGTCAAGCGATTTTGTAGGTTTACAACCAACGTTGGTCTAAATGGTAGTCAGGCTAAACACATTATTAGATATAAAATAGAAGCTCAGGCCCAATTATCAAATGGCTCAAACTTGTGGCTAGGATCAAGTATACCATTGGGCCCAGGTACCAAATGGAAGCAACACGTTCAGCGCAAGTGCTAAATGGACTAATTCGAGGAGCCAGGCCCAAGTGCCAAATGGGCCCAACTACCAAGTTAAGCCCAATTACAATTAGGCACTTATTTAAGGAGAAATTTTGGTCCTAATTTATTTAAAAACTCAGCTAAAAAATGGACCACAATCAGGCCCAAACATTAATAAAAAAATATGATCCTGAGTTTGACCCAGATCTCTGGTTATCTATGGCGGTCCAGATCAGAGAACATTAGGGGTCCAAATTTAAGCCCCCAAAGTGGGCCCCATCTGGGTCTGAATCTATAACCAGCTTAAGTCTGAGAACGGCCTTGATTAAAAGTATCTAACTTTTCAGTTTTTTAGCCAAAATTAGCCCATAACATGCTCCCAAAGATGATGACATTTGGACACACTAAGATTTCAATTCAACAGGGTCCTTAATCATGCCTCCCTGCAGGTAGACTCACAAGAGTTTCAATATGAGATCATAGGTTCAAGTACCATTGTGGTGAAATTCCACTGTGGTGTAAGTCATCTATGTCGATGCAATGACCAATGCGGTAGTCTTGGCAGTGATCAACTATTGATTGCAATTTTTAAATATTAGCTTGGATTATCATGTTTAAGCATTATTACTTGAATTGTATGGTATTTGAACGATATAAAGTCAACTTGGATATAATTATAATTTATTTTTTTCCCACCAACCATTATGGTTTAAGCTTCTACAAAATGAAAACTTATTATATATAATTGTGTTTTACAATATTTTGATTACTAAATATGTAAACATGTGCCCTTCAACGTCTCCTAAGTTTTAATGAAAAATTCTACTATTTTTCTTAATATTTTTCCAGTATATCCCTCAATCAACAATATTTTTTTTTTGAGTATTGACGATAATATCACTGATGCCAATACATGTTCACACATACCTCAGTCATCGGTTGTTGATAGAGACCAAGAGATGGCAACGCTGAATTAATATTGAAGGGTTGCATGTGATCAATGCTTGGACACTGGCTAAATTGCTGAGTCCAAGAAGATCAACAAGTCCGGATTCAACAGTCCAGGGATGTCAGGGCTCAGGCCCTATACTCCCCCGACTCAACCTACATATACCTCTGAGCATGGGTTTTTTTTTTTTTTGGTTTTCTTTGCCAATCAGACTGACTGGTTCAGTCCTGAGTTAAGTCACTACTCGGCCGAGTTCGTGTGACTAGGATGAGTAGGAGCGATTCACCCTTTATTCTCGGTACCAAGTACTAACCCATGGCGTTGAACAGTATCAGACTGGGGGCGAGTTGTATCTGAACCATCCATGCTTGTTAGGTCGTTTTTGTAATTATCTTGGTTTCATGTGCTGAGTCAAGTTATTTTGATTTAGGTAGGTTTTAGTTTGTAGGCTTTCGGGCCCATCCTAAGGTAGACGTGGAATTACATCCAGCCATACAGGTTAGTGTGGTTGATGGGGCCCACGTGGCTATGGCCGGGAATGAATTGTGCCTGGACCAAGAAAAAAATAAAAGTTTTTATAAGGCCCGCATGAGCATTTCAAAGTTGGACCCGAAATTGATCCGGGCTCGCTCACATCACACATGCTAATGAATCTGTCTGCATGTATGTAAGATGCATTCCAAGCATCCAAAATCAGGAAACATGTTCATCAGTGGGCCAAAACATGTTTTTACCATTTTGGGATTGTCTGACGAGCGGCTCTGATCCCATATGTACACGTGCTTCATTTCCAAGTGTGAGGTCACCGCATCCTTGGATGTAGAGAGGGTCGCGGATAGTTTCATGGCTAAGATGGATCAAAAAAGGCCCAGTCGACGAGAGAAGTGATCCGGACCATTAGAACCTTAAAACAGACATATCTCGCAAACCAAAATAAGTTACTCAATGTACCATATATGAATTTGGGGTAGGACTAGAGGTATACACAAACCAAGCTGGCTCGTTTAGCTTACTCAACTCGACTCGACTCGAAAAAGCTTGATTCAACTCGGTTCGAAGCTAAGTTCGAGCTGATTTTTTGAGCTCGAAAATGAGTTCGAGCTGGCCCTAACTCGACTCGAATCGAACCCAACTTGAATCAAACTTGGATCAAACTAGTTCGGTGACTCAGTTACTTTGATATTGATATTGCTCACCAAGTGTTTGATGAAATGACTCAACGAAGTGTGGCTGGTGGCAAGGAAGGTATGTATATAAAACAAATGCCCTTTTTTCTTTATTTTTATGTTGCTTAGAAGGTGTTTAACAAAATACCTGTAAAACAACTGCTACTGTATGTAAAACAATGACATTTTAAAGGATTTTGAAGGTGCAGTCCATGTGTTTATGAAAATGTTGTACATACGAACTCGGCTTGAACCGGCCGAGCAACTGACCGAACTGAGCTGAGCTGACCAGTTAGGCTCAAAGACCGAGCCAAGCCGAGCCGAGTTTGAGCTGGGGTCAGCTAGTGGCCAAACCAAGTCGAGCTGAGCCCAGCTCAACTCGGTTCGACTCGATGTACACCCCTAGGTAGGATGTACCGTGTCTAATCTCTATAAATAGTTTTCCTTTTAAGTTTATTTAAGATTTTGCTAAATGTTTGACCACTCAACAAATCTGCAAAGTTTCAAAGTACGTTAACCGAATCCCTAAGTAAGTCCCTTTGTGATTGTTGCACGCAGGACCTTAAGAAAAAACTTGTCTTATCTTGGAAGTGATTCACCTATAACTCATTAGTGATCTGGGAAGTAATTCACCTATAACTCATTAACTCATTAGTGATCTAGGAGGGACTGGATACAAATTAATGTTGATGAATTTTCCATTGGTAACCTGAGCCCTTTTGAGGGAGGCAGCGTATCTAGGTGTAGTGACGGGAATTTTTTGTTCACCTTCTCGTCGGCCTATGGCATAAGCTACAATACCCGCGCTGAATTTAGGGCGATCTGGGAAGGTTTATCCTGGTGTGCCGACTTGAGTTTCTCAAAGGTGGAGATGGTGAATGACTCAAAATCCATTGTTTCGATTCTCTCCAAGAATGGGGATGCGGTGTGGTCCATGTGCTATTGGAGGGTGAGAATTAAAGCGCTATAAAAAATAGTAGAGGTTTCTTTCGTACATACCCCAAGGGAGGCAAATACGGTGACAGATGACCAAGCGCGCAGGAGAAGTGCATCCTAGGCCAGTGTTTTCTTCTAGAATCAGAATTCTCTCCCCACATTCGCTAGGGGGCTTTTATTTTTAGACAGAACAAGGCTAGCTTTCTTGAGAGAGAGAGAGAGAGAGAGAGAGAGAGAGAGAGAGAGAGAGAGAGAGAGAGATGATCAGATTTTCCTTTTCTTTTATGTGTTTCCTTCCTTATGATAGGCGGCCCCTACTATTTTTGTTGATTGGGCTGCCCGAAATCAATATATACAATGAGGTTCCTTTTTGAAAAATAATTGGAAAAAAAAAAAAAAAAAGAAACCTCATTAGCGATCTCAATTCAATTGAGTATGCAAGTTGTATTTTTTCTCAACTGTCTGATCTTCTAGTCTGGGAGACTTTTAGTACATCCCCATGGTGGGCCACATCAGATCAAAGGTTTGGGTCACTGGATCACATGACCCGCATGTATGGAATTTAGTGCTTCATCACACTGTGCATGACCTGATGCATTGAGACACCGTCATTTCTCTTACGTTGCTGCTTGTTGGGGGTCACAATACAGTTATCTTAAATTATTACATTTTTATTTTTTGCATGGTTAATTTTTTGAGTTTTTGACTCAGCCCTAACAGCAATTTTTTTCCCTTCTGTGTTGAAGCGTGCTGCATGAGGATCAATATCCTAACATCACCCGAAAGAACTCAGGAGAGATTCTGTTGTTCAATAACCAAAGGGACGCGGATTGCGTCCTACCTAATCCGTCCGGGCGGGGCTCTGTGGGTCCACCGTGATGTAATTATTTTATCCACACCGTTAATCGTTTTTATATGATCATTTTAAGGGAATACCAAAAAATGAAGCATATAAACAGGCCCAGTGTACCACATCAAAGGAAGCTGCAGTGATAATGACACCCACCGTTGAAACATTTCTAAGGGCCACCGTGGTGTTTTTTTACCAGCCAACCTATTAATAAGGTTATGCAGACTTGGATGAAGTGAAAACACAAATTTCATTTTGATCTGGCACTTCTCCAGCTCCTAGGAAGTTTTTAATGGTGGAAGTTTAATCCAAAATTTGTGGTCCACTTAAGCCCTGACCTACCTCACTTTTTGGTTTATATATTAAAATAATAATATAAAAATAATTAACGGTGTGGATAAAATAATTTCGTCACGGTGGACCCCACATAGCCCTGCCCGGGCGGGGGTAGGACGCAATCCGCGTCCTAACCAAAGTCTCTCTTCATCGGCCAAACGGGGTCATACTTCCAATCTTCCTCAGTACAGTGCTTTTGGAATGGGAAGTGCTCCTGACAGTTCCATGTCTAGTCCTTCTACAAGTCCTATAAGGGCAGTTTGCCCTGAGCAAATTGCGCTCTTCTTTTTGGGCCTCAAAGCCTTACCCAGATGTTGCACTGCTCGGATCTGGTCAATGCTCTAGTCCAGGTTCAGGCCATAACTCTGGAATAATTCAATGGGAGGGGATATGTCAAGACAGTTATTTTGGCAGCACAGCAGGGGTAGCCCAGAGTGTTCTTCTATACCTAGCCCTAGAATGACAAGTCCTGGACCTAGCTCTAGAATACAAAGTGGTGCTGTCACTCCCTTACATCCACGGGCTGGAGGTGGAACGCCGGAATCCCCCACAAGCTGGGCCGATGATGGGAAACAACAAAGCCACCGGTTGCCGCTTCCCCCCTTAACAATCTGTAATTCCTCTCCCTTTTCTCCATCAAATTCTGGGGTGACGAGCTCATCCTCAGTTCTACGTAGTCCTGGAAGGGCAGAGAATCCCACAAGCCCTGGTTCACGCTGGAAGACGGGAAAGCTTATAGGAAGGGGGACATTCGGGCATGTTTATGTTGGTTTTAACAGGTGCGTCTCAACCTTGTAGCTCATTTCAGGAGTTTGATGCATGCAAAACAAATCTTTTGGTGTCTGCATTGTAGAATACTGCTTCTTGATTGCACTTTAGGGCATGTTTATATACATGGTATCCAAGGGGAAAGAAAGGAAAAATAATCATTATGCAATGATGATTTTCATGAGAACTATTGAAACGTGGAATCCAATATTGAGTTTTTGTTTGGATAGCAAGTGGAAATCTCAGGTTCTTCTAACATGATTCGCCTAGTTTCTTGTGCCAGTAATCGAAAATATGGAAAATTGTAATGATTTCTTGGTGGAGTTCACCTTTTTCTTTGCCATTCAATTAACACAAATTGTCACAAACCCTTTTCCTTTTCCTTTTCCTTTTCCATTGTTTGGCATGGAATCCATGGTTTCCAAACATGGTGTTTAGATGTATAAGTGATTGAGTTGCAAACATTTCCCCCCCTTTTCCACATCCCAATTAATGTAATTTCAATTTGGAATTGAGACTCTCAAATTGGCTGGTAATGGTAAGAAATTACCATTCAGTTTTTGTTGTTGTTGTTGTTAAATTACAATTTGGCACTGATAAAAATATTACAATTTGGTTATTACTAATAAATTTTGTTTTTGGACATTGCCACTTTATTAGACTAATAAAGGCTATTCAATTTGATAATGCATCTAGACATACCCTAAACGTTACCCTTGTCAAATACTTGTGATTGCCGGTCATATTTGTCTTTTTTTGTCTCTCACCATCAATTTGGAGATTTAGCCGATGTGTGCGGTCTCGTTACCTTTATTTTCCGAATCCTTGGCTGAGGAGAAGTCCTGTGCTCAGTTATGGCTGTTATGATGGGATCTACTCATTTCTGGTTTTTCCTATGTGACAGGGGACTGCATTTCTTTAAAATTTGCTGCTCCGATGGTTGTCCATTTCGGTGCACCCAATAATCCTGTATACAGCTCATACAAAGATGATTTTTTCCCCTAATTGTTTAACACGTTTCATTTTGGTTACCCTTTTCATCTATAGATAATTGGTCTTTTGGGTTATTATCACACTATTCTTCACTTATAATCTTTACATATAAATGATTATGATATGTGAATAAAAATAATATTATTATCCAAATATTTTGCAGTCGGGTTGGGTATTCTTAATTTTCAATGCTGCCATGTATTTGGCCCCATATCTGCATCAAAGGCCTGGACAATGTCTCTGTCCATGCTATATGAAGTTTCTTTGGAGAAGCCATTTCTGAAATATTCTAGTATTTCCCACGTGGGAGTATAATAAAGTCAAGAAACCATGTTGTCCTTGAGTGCTGTTGCCTATGCTCCTAAAGTTGTTGCTATGTTGTGTATTTATTTTCTTATTTTGTTGTTTTGGTTTCAGTGGAAGTGGTGAAATGTGTGCAATGAAGGAGGTTACACTCTTCTCTGATGATGCCAAGTCAAAAGAAAGTGCAAAGCAATTGATGCAGGTAAGTTCCTTTTCTAACAGAATTATTCGGAACTTTTCATCCGAAGCTTATGGTCCAAGTTGTGTGATATTGATATCTTTGTAACTTCTTTTACTGTGGCTTCTTTATTACTTCAATATGCAATTTCTGATTTTCATTTTTTGTAAGTTTTATTATTCTACCCTGCTTGTTCTGACAGGAAATAGCTCTCTTGAGTCGCTTGAGACATCAAAATATAGTGCAATATTATGGGTCGGAGACGGTATGCATAGTTGTGCTGATTTATGAGAATCGATAAGTTTTTCTTTTGTAGATTGCTGTTGCCTTTTGTATATTATTGTATTCTCCCTATGATTATTCTTGAATTTATATATATATATATATATATATATATATATATATATATAATTCTTCTTTTATCTTTTGCCATTTGAAATTTTGCTGCCATGATGTTACCATGCTTTTATTACCAATCAAACAAAAAGAAGCTTTTGTTAGAGTTAGTTCTGCACTGATGAAGTGCTTCGCAATTTGAAAATTTTGTTGACTAGGCTTTGAATAATTCTGTTGATGATGTTAGCATGCTTTTATTACCAATCAAACTAAAAGATGCTTCTGTTAGAGTTAGTGCTGCATTGATGAAGTGCTACTCTGACTGTGGTAAACCAACCCTGTCGCTAATGATTCATAAAATATTTATTGGAAATGTATGTTTTTTCTTGAATATCCATTTATTCTTTTCTGATAAGATTCTCTTAGGCATTTGGCTTTTGTAAATGCTTAATGTAGATGCTAGCACTTAACACAGAAATTTATGTATTTTTTGTACTGATATTAACTGGGTTAGTTCTACTTCTTCCACTAAGTGATTTTTCTTGGCCTCATGGATAAAATCAAGCTGCAAGTTCTAGACTTTAATTTCAAAATTTCTCTCTGATCTTTTTTTTTTTGAATGTTCATTTATATTTTTTCTGTTAAGACTCCCTTAGGCATTTGACTTGTGTAAATGCATAATTTAGAAATCCATGCACTTTTTGTACTTGCATCAATTGGCTAGATCTCATTCTTCCAATGAGTGATTTTTCTTGGCTTCATGGATAAAATCAAGCCATGAATTCTAGACTCAATCTCTGCATGGTGGTGGAGGTGCCTTGCAGGGAGATTTCTTCTCGGGTCAAGGGGGATGGGCCTTTGGGATTTGGACTGTATTCATAAAGAGATTAGATTCCTGACTGTGGGAAGCCCTCAATCAGCATATCCAACCCTTTGGCGGTCGAGCTTGCTGTTAGAGGGGCTTTATGCCCCTTTCTTTGTATTGGGAATTCCCTTCCCATCCTCTTCTTTTACTGATTCTCATTACCCTTCCACCCAAAAAAAAAAAAAAAAAGAAGAAGAAGAAGAAGAAGAAAAGAAAAAAGAAAAAAGAGAGGGTTTGGCACAGTCCTTTGGGTGTTCTCATGGAAGTTATGTTTGCATGACTTTGTTTTCATCATGATTTCTCCATGGAAGGGCATAATTAAAGATCTATGAACATTATTTTCCTCCTGGCCAAGCAGCTCAATAGAAACACCGTGTTATGTGACTGCAATGATGTCACCTTTGTACAGAGCAGATTGTTTCAAACTTTCAGGGAAAGGTCTTGCATGGCATTTAGTTGTTTGTGCTGCTATTTAGTAGATACTGGAAGCTCTACCATCAATATGATAAGGAGATGTATGCAGCATAAAAATTCTCATATATTAGAGTTAATAAATGCTATTTCACAGTTTGAATCACAGCTCTATACAGCTGCATCCTTATGGTAACATGGCATGCATATGTGGTGATTAGGACTGTTTATCTGGTTACCAGTACCATGTGGATAGCACATATCCCCAAAGCAATGGGATTGGACTGTGGTAGCTATTCAATCAGTTGTCTAAAAAGGAACGGGTGGCGACAGTCCATATTTAACCAGAAAGTTTGCATCAACTGGATGGTCAAGAGTGTCCAAGATTTTTGGCCTACAGCTCATCTATGATATCAATGGTCTGATCAAATGCTCATGTCTGCCATGTATACTGTGAGCAGGGAGCCTTCGCTGCCTGAGTTGCAGTTCTTGCAGCTGCATCCTTATGGCAACATGGCATGCATATGTGGTGATTTAGACCGTTGATCTGGTTACCAGTACCATGTGGATGGCACATATCCCCAAAGCAATGGGATTGGACTGTGGTAGCTGTCAATTAGTTGTCTGAAAAAGGAACGGATATCTCAAAATAGAGCAACAGTCCATACTCAACTGGAAAATTCACTCCAATTGGATGGTCAGGAGTGTCCAAGATTTTTGGCTTACAGCTTATCTGGGACATCAACGGTCCCGATCATTGCTCATGTCTGCCATGTGTACTGTAAGCAGGGTGCTGCAGAAGACTTTGCCCACAAGCTGCATGATAGCATTCATGTAGGGTTTGCAGTACTGCAGACTCTGGCATTATAAGGGGCGCAATGGATTTGTTACATTTGGGTGTGACCTGTTAGCTTCTGGAATGATAGGCTGTTAGTTCGAAGATGGGGTTTTCACATCTTCAAATTGAAGGAGATTTGGCTAATGGTATCAGATGGGTGAGTTTAACTGAAGCAAATCCCTGGTGTCTTTTGTGCTGGGTGGAGTAGAGTAGAGAGATGAAGAGGACCATCTTGGACTCCTCTCATGTCTGTGGGGGCATGAATGTTGTAGCAGATGATCTTGCTAAAATTGGCTTGTCTGCAATCTCTTGTGGTTTGAGACTCCTCTCTCGTATAATTGGCCTTTTCCTTGTGTCTATAAATCTTGCGCAATCTTTTTTAAGAGCCTGAAGAAGGTGCCATGTTCATGAGTATGCAGTTAAATACCCTACCTCCAGAAATCCATATTAGACTCCAGATGATCTCTCTCTCTCTCTCTCTCTCTCTCTCTCTCTCTATTCAAATGGATATTGATATGGGTTGAATCAATGTTTATCATTGCTGGCAGCAAAACGTTTATGATTAAATTTCTCATTTTCTGTAATATATGTGAATTGCGATGATATGATTGTCAATGAATGATAATATATGCTTACATCTGTTTTTTTTTTTTTTGAAAGATGATGCTTACATCTGTTTTGATTTTCTTTTCATGGACTTCTTATTGAATTTGTATCCTCAAACAGATAGATGACAAATTGTATATCTACCTGGAGTATGTATCTGGTGGTTCCATTCATAAGCTTCTTCAAGAGTATGGGCAGTTCGGAGAACTGGCAATTCGGAGCTATACCCAACAAATCCTTTCAGGCCTTGCATACTTGCATGCCAAGAATACTGTCCATAGGTGGATATACTTACTAAGTTTCCATTTCAAATTAGTAGGCTTGATTTGGTAACGTGAGGCTCATCGTTAATATTCTCTTGTTATTGCTTCTATATTCTAGTGCGTATTAGTTAATCTTCACTTCTTGTACAGGGACATTATAGGTGCAAACATTCTTGTGGACCCCAATGGGCGTGTTAAGCTGGCTGATTTTGGGATGGCAAAGCATGTAAGCTTCTCCCAAAATGCCGCATGATTGTGATACTTGGACATTCTATTCTTTTTGATGTCCTGCTGCAGTTACTACTGCTTTTATGAGAGAATTTGATGCTGATACCAAGTCGTTAGTTATGCTTGTTTTGGTGTTCTGCTTTTGCACACATGCTTTATGGCACAACTTTTTCCTTGTCTTTTTTTTTTTCAACGGAATATATCTTGCATTCTTAAAGAAAAACATTGTATGACTTAAGCAACTATAGTTAGGTGGCCTTTTTTTTTTTTTTGAGTGCTAAAAGAAAAAGAAAAAGAAAAAAAAGTTGGGTGGCCTTTTTTTTTGAGCGCTAAAATATGCAATGTTGATTCAATTGAGTGTTGCAATGGAAATAGGTTTGGAGTGGACAAACCCATGATGTGTTTGGTGATCTAGGATTTGGATAAGATGGAATCGGGGTGGAGGAATTGGAAGCGAAAAGGAAAAAAAATTGTCAGTAAAAAGGCCAACACTGAAATTGTGATGGAGCAAGGCTGGGGATTCACAATCTCTTTCTTGATACCAGTCTTGCAACATAAAAAAGTTTGTCGTAGGTTTGTGGTCTCACAAACTCGGTCAGATGCAGATCTATTTTGGATTTACCACTAGGATACCATGTAAGGTTTACCGTGTTTCATTGGATGGGCTTTGGTGAAAGGTAGATATGAGGGGTGATCTTATGTATTACCATGGCGTCTTTCTTGGCTTCGTTAAATGGGAGGCCGGTTGGTTTTTTCCAAGAGGTCTGGAGAAATTCAGCTTGGTGAATGGTGACCCTCTTTCTCCCCCTTTCTTTACTATTGTTGCGGAAGGCTTACTAGATTGTTTTCATGCAGTTCAATGCGAGAAATTCGGGTATTCATATTTTGCACCTTCAATTTGTGGATAAAACACTTGCCTTTTGTGATGCCAAGAAGGAACAAACAAGTTGGTAATTTTCATGATGTTTTAAAGTGCTTTGAAGCAGTCTCAGGCCTAAAGTCAAATCTTAGGATAAGTTCCATGGAATTGGTATTGGTATTTGAGGAAGATGTCCTTGTCCAGCTTGCAGCTGACATGGGGTGCAAATGTGGTTCTTCCCTTTTGACTATCTTGTGCTTCTTTGTGCTTAAATGCATTCTTTTCCCTTTGGGATCCAATGGCGAAAAGAATCTAAAGGAATTGCAAAGTGGAAGTGGATTTAGAACTCTAATTAAATCCTCCTTCTCAAACCCATTCTAATTTACTTTATGTTCCTCTTCATAATTTTGAGTTTGATTTTGGAAAAAAAAAGTTGGAGGAACTTCAAAGCTATTTTCTTTTGGAAAGTAATTGTGGTAGACGAAATCACTTCCAAAAGCCTAAATAGAAAGGGCGCTTAGATTGCATGGGAAATGGTGGTGGCTTTTAACATTGAAACATAAGCATTGTGGAGAAAAGTTATTATCACAAAGTGCATGATATCCTTTGTGGGGGGGATTTTGGAGGGCCAATCAAGGAAATGTTTGTGTAGTTTAGAGAAAGCATTTTTGGGTGAGAGACCGTCACCATCATCAAAGCCTTACCCCAACTAATAGTGGATTTGTGGGTGGGAGACAAAAAAAAATATGTTGTTTTTTCCTTTTAAAAAATGTTATTGTTGACCCCGATTAGTTAGGAAGGCGTAGATGATGATGATGTTGATGAGATGAAAACAAATATATCCTAGAAGAACTTTAAGAAAGGGTGTTAAATCAACTGGGCGTGAGTCCTGCTGGTGTGGTAGTTCAGTCTTGCTTGAATTGATAATGTAATCTATATAGAAAAGGGGCATTAAAGTTTGTTTAGGGAGAGGAGATGGGATTGGCCTTTGAGAAGACACTTGGGGGGTTTTAGATTATTTGACATCTACTTTCCTAGTTCTACTTTCCTAGTTCTTTATATTCACGGCCTAGGACAAAAAGAGTTTTCTTTGAAAGATAAAGGGAATTTTATTCAGATGCGGTCGAGTTGGTGCCCAGAAGCTTACTACCTTAACAAGCAAAAAGCAAGATGCAATATTTCAAATTGGAAATACGAGAAGCCACTTGCCTACAAGAGATTTCGCCCTTCGCATAACAATAGAAACATCATTACTTTGTTGAAGCATTTTCCTTTCCATTCCCACATAGATCATAGAGCCGCGAGGAGCACCAACCTCCATTCCCTTTGAGCTTGATTTCCAATAGACACCCCATGACCCACCTCCAAAAAACTTCTTCACTAAGACATTGATGTAGATATGAACCACTCCACCTTGAAAGAAGAGAGGATACAATCTCAAACCCCCCTATTGAAAGGACAATGACCAAGTGATCAATTGACTCTGCGTTGCTCACGCATACATACAATGCAGATGTTTGGGATCATCATTCTCCTCATTCTCCTTTTGCGCAGATTGTCGATGGTCAATACCCTTTTCCTTACAATTAACCATGGAAAGAACACTACTTTTGGATGGGCCTGATAATGCCATAATATAGCCGTTGGGACTCAAAACCCTTGCTTGAATGGTTACAAAGCAACTTATAGAAGGAGCTAACCATAAAACAACTTGAGCTTTCCTTACGCCACACCATCCTATCTCGTTACCCACTCGACGAGCTAAAGAAGTGAATTCTTTGAAGGGGAGAAACAAAATCTTCATACTCATCATTTGACAGATTACGTCAACATGGAGGCGACCACATCCCCCAGGATCCACTAGCTGCCCAACAATTCACAACCGATATGTCCACATCCATTGCTAGCCTCGCCAAACTTGGGAATTCAACCATCAAGGGAACCTCCATCGACCAATCATCCTTCTATGACCTGATATGATCTTCGTTACCAAATACGAAGCTTATGTCCTTAGTTTCGCTTTCACACCAGACACCCCTGCCACAAAACAGACACTCTATAAAGAGGAGTCTCTAGTCCACCCGTCTCCATCCTCGTATTCATGAACACGCACACTAAGCTTGCACATCTCCTCCCAAGCCAAAAGATGAAACTTAACCTTGCCTTTCGAGCTTTGCTATAGAAAATCCCTTCTAAGTCTCTCCAACTAAGCTAGAACTGATTTTGGACATTTTTAAAGGGATATGAAGTATAAGGGCATATTACATAACACAGATTTAATAAGTGTTATCCAGCCCCCCAACGACAAATATAAACTTTTCCACCTCAATAGGTTCCTTTCAAATCTTTCGACAACTTTGTCTCACAAATGCTTAGGAGGTCTACTGATACACAAAGGCAAAACCCAAATACGTCAAGGCAAACAATCTCATCTTACAACCAAACACTCCTGTTAGGGGTTCCAACTCATTCTGCATCTTGATTTCTAACATTTCACTCTTGGCTAAGTTAACCTTTAACCTCAACACTGTCTTCTAGCATGTGATGACCATGTGAAGCCGGTCCACCATATTTGGATTTGCATAGCAAAATATTAAGTTGTCGTCTAAGAATTGTAAGTGAGATTTTGGTGCTATTCTTGTAAATCTGAATAATGCCACGGAGATTTACTTATACAACCAAAGGCTTTGTTGGGGCCCACTGTGATGTTTATGTGACATCCACTCCATTGGTTGCACCATTCCATTTTAGGACGTCAACACAAAAATCAGGTTGATACAAAATTCAAGCATGCTAAACCACAAGGAATAGTGGGAATGAGAGTGTCCACCATTGAAATCTTTCTGGGGCCCACAGTGATGCTTATATGGCATCCGAGATGTTCATAGAATAAAACAAAAGATTAATGTTAAAACCAACTATCAACTTGATCGAAATGTCGGTGGGCCTAGGTCAAGGTATTCCTTAACGGTAACGGTGGTCGTAACGACCACCATCGTTACCTTCACGATACGGGTTGTAATGGCTGTTACGGTCTCTCTTTGTTTTTTTTTTTTTTTTCCAAAAAAAATAAAATAAAATTAAAAAACCTGTATCGGCCTTGTAATCAACCGTTATGGGGTCATCGCGGCTATTACAAGGGACGTAACGAGCCGTTACAGGGCTTGTAACAACCTTTAGCGGTTATTTTTTTCATAATGACTATTACGGCCTTTTCAACCTCGTAACGTGTAACGGTTGCCACTTTTACCTTTACGTAACGACATTTATAGCCTTGTAACGGCCGTTACGGCACACTATGGCCTAGGAAGGTTTCAATGGTGTGTGTCTAAATCCTCTAGGTTCTTTGTTCTCTGTCTCACTTGAGTTTTGGATCAACTTGACTTTTAAACTCACATCCCAACACGATCTTTTGCAGATGATGGATAGAGTGAATGTCACCCATAAGCCATACATCCCTTTTGGGTCCATAGCTTTTTGTTTAATGCCCTCGTAATACTTGAGTGACATGTGTCTTAAGTAGATGGCGAATTGCTTGGATGAATTGCATGAGAGAATCTTTGTAGCATTACACATGAAAAAAAGCCTCATAAAGGATTGTTAGGAATTCTTGGCAAGCAAATTGGTTTGGAATGTCAAATTTTGATGCAGTGGTAGCTAGCCAGTGTTTCAACATTGTGGTCCTAGGTTTGAGCCCATCTTATCTATTAAAAAAAGGGAAAAAGACAAGAACCAAAAAAATAAATCTAGCAAGATATGAAGGATAACTAAATAGAAGAGTTAAATAACATATATGGGCTGGAAGCTTACATGTCTAAGGGGAGATAGGGAAGTTTGGACCATGGTGTGCCGTAAAGGCTGTTACGGGGCTGTAAAGGCCGTTATGTAAAGGTAACTGTGGCAACCGTAACACGTTACGGGGTCGTAATGGTTGTTATGGAAAAAATGGCCTGTAAAGGTCCTTACAACCCCTATAATGGCCCATTACCCCCCCCCCCCCCGCAATTACGGTCGTTACACCCCGTATCATAAAGGTAACGGTGGTGACCGTTGCGACCACTGTTACTGTTATGAAATACCTTGGTTTGGACAGATGCTCTATTGGCAACTTCAAAAACTTCCACAAAACATACGACTATGATGGTGCTTGATGATATTTTTCCTTTTGGCAAAGCATGGGGAGGAGTGCCTCCATATGTGCCATATGTGGAGGCCTTCTATTGGATGGGAGTTGTAGGGCCAATGGTTGATAAATTGAAGAAGCTTGGGCACAAATTACCTAGCATGTTTTACGTGTGAAGAGGCTAAAGAAAGAAATGAGGGAGCATATCTATATTCAATGTGCGGTTGTGAGGAGAATTTGGACTCACTTCATTCAGATCTCCAGGGAGAAGACTGGAATAGGCCTGGTCTAGATTTCCTACAGGTAAACAGGTTACCAGAAGCTGACGTAAAAAATCTCGAGGTCCCCTTCTCATCGGAAGAAGTCAAGGCAGCGGTGGACGACTTGGGAGGAGACAAGGCTCCTGGGCCTGATGGCTTCCCAATCCTTTTCTTTAAGATGTTCTGGGAAGAACTTTAGAGTGATGTTATGGAATTCTTCAGCGAATTCTACAAAAGAGGGCGTCTCTCTAAAGGGCTTGGAGCCTCTTCATTGCGTTAATCCCCAAAATTTTGGGTGCGGCTTGCTTCAAAGACTTTAGACCAATAAGTCTGATTGGAGGATCATACAAGATCCTCGCTAAAGTTATGGCATCTCGCTTAAAGAAGGTGGTAGGGAATGTGATATTTGGAAATCAGAGCGCTTTCATTCCGGGTAGACAAATCATCGACAATGCCTTAATAGCATATGGATGTTTAGATTCCAGCCACAGATCTAGATAAAAGGGTATCCTATGCAAGCTTGACCATGAGAAGGCATACAACCATGTGGATTGGGGATTCCTTCAGTATATGTTATCTCGTATGGGTTTTGGTGAGAAATGGAAAGGGTGAATAGGGGAGTGCGTGGGGTCGGCACACTTCTCTGTTCTTCTAAACCGCTCCCCAAAAGGTTTTTTAAAAAGCTCTAGGGGGTTACGACAAGGGGACCCGTTTTCGCCTTTCCTTTTCCTTATAGTCAGGGTGGCTCTATCCAGAATGTTAACCAAAGGTCAGGAAGAAGGTATTCTTAGTGGTATCAGAGTGAAGGGTATGGACAATCCGATCTCTCATATCTAGTTCGTGGACGACACATTACTATTCGGTGAAGCAAATCAGGAAAGGGTGAGTAATCTGCGCATAACTATCTGATGTTTTGAGGCGGTTTCCGGTTTGAGAGTTAACATGGCAAAAACCGAGATGTTTAGGGTGAACATGGAACAGGAAGAGATCAGTTCTTTTGGAGAGTTCTTTAACTGTTCCACAGGCAGCTTCCCGACCTCCTTCATGGGCCTTTCGTTGTGCATTGGAAAGCCTCCAAAATTCCTCTGGGACAAGGTCATAGACAGATTCGACAAATACCTTGCTAGATGGAAATGCAAATATCTTTTGGGGGGCGTGTCACCCTAATTAAGTTGGCTTTATTGAATCTCCCGTTATACTTTATGTCCTTGTTCAGATGTACTGCCTATGTCCTGACTATCCTGGAAAAATTTAGATGCAACTTCCTTTGGCACGGGAAAGAGGAGAAAAAGAAATTCCACTTGGTAGAATGGAAGGAGGTGTGCAAGCACATCCAAGGAGGAGCTTGGATAAAAGTTCTCAAGACAATGAACATGGCTCTTTTAGGCAAGTGGGTTTGGAGGCTAGGGACTGAAAAGGGGAGTCTATGGAACAAGTTAATCAAAAGAAAGTATGGTAACTCAACGGGAGGGTGGTGGACCAAGGACTCTTCTTCTTATAGGGCCTCGTCCCTTTGGAGGGGTGTCCTAGCCGTGAAAAAGGAGGTCCTTAAAGGCATCGGTTTCGACATTGGAAACGGAGAAAATGTTCGTTTCTGGGAAGATATATGGGTGGGAGAAGTAGCTCTTAAAGTTGACTTTCCTAACATATTCCGCATTGCTCCAAACCAAGTCATATCAGTAGCAAAGTGTCTTTCTTTATCTGGCGGGAATTTGGAATGGAATTTGGAATGCAGAAGAAATTTACAGGATTGGGAGATTGCAGAGTATGCGACCCTCCTTGATTGAATTTCAAAAAGTAAGCCAGATCTTTGGTCTGAAGATAAGCTAACATGGAGGGCTGATAAATCTGGTTTATTTTCGGTTAAGTCTTTGTACAAAACTCTGGATAGCAATCCCTTCCCCGATGAACAACCAATGACAAACCAGTTTTGGTACTACTCAGTTCCTCCTAACATAGCTTTTTTCGGGTGGCTGGTTAGAAAGAATAAGGTGCTTACGGTCCACAATTTGAGGAAGAGGGGGATGATCCTTATTATGTGTGTCTATGCTGCATGGCTGAAGAAGAGACGGCTGATCATTTGTTCGTTCATTGTTCATATATTAATCAGATTTGGCTAGAAATATTAAGCCCCTTCGGAATCAAATGGTGCTCTCCTGACACAACATGTCGGCTGTTAAAGGCGTGGCACAGTGTCAGCCTAGGAAAGCGAAGAACTCCAATCTGGAGAATAGCCCTTCTGGCTGTTTTCTGGGCTGTTTGGGAAGAAAGAAATGGAAGATGTTTTAGAAACGATTCAAATTCGGTGGAGTCTTTAGAGCGTAGAGAAACATTTTATCTCAGAATGAGCTGCTAATGTAGATAACCTTAAGGGCTGTAATTTTATTTTCCTTGGAGCTTAGGTGGTTCGCTTCCTCAGCGGCCCCACCCTTCTGTGTATCTTTCTCTCTCTCTCTCTCTCTATTTTTTTTTTTTTTTTTTTTTTTTTTTTTTTTTTTATAATATAATTTTTGTGACTCTTCAAAAAAAAAGAAGAAAGATTTTGAGCTCAAAGATCCTATTATTCCTTCTCCAAATATCCCGTAAAATAGCACAAGGGATCAACTGGCATAAGCACTTGCTGCACGACATTGCTTCATTAGGTTTTTGCTCGTTTTGGAAAATTCCCCACTTTTGCCTTCCATATGAGTCGCTTTGAGAACAAGGTTCCCCATCCATCGGCCCTTGAAGCACTGAACAACCTATGACCTAGCTGACTTTGGAAAGCCGAAGAAATGAGGCCAAATCCCGCATGCTGCCCCACATAGAAGAATACACGTTTAACAGGTTCCCCATCCTACCTGCACATGGCACACATGTTTGACATATTTCTCTTCTTAAGGCATATCAATTGTGAGGATTTTGTTTAATGCAGATGTCCAGACAAAAGCTAGGACCCTTGGGAGGAAATGGATCTTCTACACATTTGCACCTTTAAAGCAAGGATTGCCCCAATTTCTCATCTTCGCAATGAGGGATTTGAATGTAAACAATCCATTCGCTCACCACTTCCATATTTTTCTATCATTATCCCCCATGTTCACATAATTCATACTTCGAAGGGCCACAAATTTGTCACCTCTTTGTTGTAAAGGTTTCTCTAGAAAATAATATTCCAAACACCACATCATAACATTGCATCACACCGTCACCGTTGCCTCCTTGTTTATAGTGAGAGAAAAGAAGGGAATGATCTTATTCTTACCAATGCAAGATCCCCAATCTAGATATCTTACCAAAAGCGAACTCTCTCGCCAATGCTCACCACAAAATGAGTCCCCTCCTCGGTCAAGCTTCCAACTTTGCCTGGAACTGTGTCCCTCCCCTCCACCAAACTTCTGTTCCAATTTTGCTAGCCTTCCAGGCTTTTGAGATCCTGTTAGTAGAGGAACATCTCTTTGGGAGCCAACCCTCTTATGGCCCTTCGCCGTACTTCCTAGCAATCACCTCCCTCCACAAGGCTTCCAATTCCTCCCCAAAGCTTGACCGCCACTTACCAAGCAAGGCTCTATTCTTATCCTTCACTCTTCCAATACCAAGGTCACTTTATGCTTTTAGCTTTTGGACCTCTTTCCAATCTATAATGTGAAACTTATGGGTGTCCTCCCTAATCCCCACACAAGAAATCCCTTTAGAGCTTTTTAATTCTGTACACCCACTATCATATTAAACAAGGATAAGAAATATGCCGATGATTATTCTTTCCCCCCAAAGATAAGTAAGAAACTTTCCATCTTCCCAAACTTTTTTATTCTTTCCACTACTGGATCCCAAAAGTATGCAACATTCGCATTCCCACCAAGTAGTAGCCTTAATTACTTCACCGTACAAGTTTTCCACTTTACATCTTGTACGTGTATGTGTGTGGGCCTATGACTGCGTCCACAGGTTACATACACCTGGGCCTTATGTGTTAGCCTTTATTCCTTTTTTTTTATCTTTATTTTTATGTTTTCTTTATTTATCCCTAGTTTTTTTTTTTTTTTTTTTTTTTTTTTTTTTTTTTTTTTAAATTTTTTTTATTTTAACGTACATCCCAACCCATACACCCGGGCCTTATGTGTTAACCTTTATTCTGTTTTATCTTTATTTTTATTTTTTCTTTATTTATCCCTTGTCTTTCTTTATTTTTTTTACATCCCAACCCTATGAGCTTCTTCTTTTTCTTCTTTCTTAAATATCTCATTTAGACAATATATGGAGAGAGGCTAATGAACTGATAGACTGTCTCGCAAAGGAACACGTTTGATACACACACTTTTTTCGGGCAAGTATTTGACTCTGATTTAGTTGCTTGTCTGTCCTTGACAAATGGCTTCCTTCATTCCTTTCCTTTTTTGAATAATTTTTCATTATCAGTAAAAAGTTTTGGTCAGAAATAAAAAGTTTGAAAAGAAAACCCAGAATGGGAATGCATGTATTCCTGTGTGTGTTATTACAGCCGTGGGTAACAGGTTACATGATTTGGGTGTTGGTGGGGGCTGCAGTTTGGATTCATGCTACCAGTTCTGGGTCTGCGAACATCAGTATTTAAATCGCTGCTATATTTGTTTGCAGACAAAGTGAAAGTAAGTGCAACTTGTCCATTTCTTCATTATGCATGCTAGGAAACATCATTAGTTTTTGTGAATCAATTCCTTGAGCATCCAAATGAATGCTAAGATCAGTGGAACTTCACAAAGAGCCAAAAAAAGAAAAAAAAGTGGAGTGGGAGAGCTCATCATCGCCAAATGATTGACAATAAAGTTCGCGTATCATGTAGCAGCGATTTTCATTACAAATATGAGTTGAATACTGTGAGGCTGTGAGCTAGATGCTGACATTGATGTAAATCTTAGTGAATGACTGTAAATACTGATGTTCGCTAATTAATAATGTGGCTATGCTGAATTGCTGATCGTGCTATCTGTAGATACAGATATTTCTGGGTTGTGTGCTGATTAAATAACCACATTCATTATGTGTGATTCCTGACCTTCTTTTTCCATATTTCCATGGCTGGGATCATTCCATGTCTCAACACTCATTTCCTTTTTTTCAGATTACTGGTCAATCATGTCCTTTATCGTTGAAGGGAAGCCCTTACTGGATGGCCCCCGAGGTTGGGTTGTTTTTCTTGCCAAACCCTTCCATTTCTGTTCATGACATATTTCCCAATTGCATTTCTCACTTGTGCATTTTATTCAGGTTATAAAAAATTCAAATGGCTGCAATCTTGCGGTGGATATATGTAGTCTTGGATGTACTGTTTTGGAGATGGCTACAACGAAACCACCTTAGAGCCAGTATGAAGGGGTCGGTTATTTGTGTTTTTTTTTTAATTTTTTTATTTAAAAAAAAAAAGAAATTCTGTACCCTATCATAGATTGACTTGAAATTGAGTTGTTCCTCACGTAACTGAAATTCATAAACTTGCCTAAGCAACAGCACACAGACACATGCATGTATCTCAGCTTGAGTGCTTGTGTAGTGGAAGTGAATTTATTGATCTTTCTTTTTCCTAGCTTATACTGATTTCTGAATGTTCTGATCTGAAGGTTGCTGCCATGTTTAAGATTGGGAACAGTAAGGAACTTCCTGCAATTCCTGATCATCTCTCAGATGATGGCAAGGACTTTGTAAAGCAGTGTTTGCAACGTAATCCACTGCATCGTCCTACAGCGGCTAAGCTTTTGGAGCATCTCTTTGTAAAAAATGCAGCACCTGTGGAAAAACCCATCATCAGTCAGCTGTTAGAACCACCTACCAGAGTTGCAAATGGCATCATGAGATCCACGGTATGGAAAAATCTCTTCTCATCATCCATCCTATCTATTCCAACTTAATGGAACAGGTGGGACCTGGCAAGCTCATTAGCTTGTTGCTATAGTAAGCTGCATATATTTGTCCGATGTTTTTGGCGATTGCTATTTTGAAATCCATTTTCATTAGCTGCTTCGAAGTAGCCATACTTGGCTTGCTGATGCTGTTTATAGAGTCTCTACATGAGACGTTAATTGGGATTTGAATGTATCATCATCTGAAAGATATATCATTTTCATGAACTGCACTGGATGTGATTACTTATTGGAAAAATATATTCTGTTAATTCTGTATGTGTGACCACAAGGGTTATGAAACAGTTGGAGATATTTGCACTAGAAATATTGGCTGTCTTAATTTATTATTTTGTTTATTATGCCTTATTATGCTTTTCCCCCCTTCTGATATTTGTCTGTGCATGGATTGATTATGTGGTTGTGCATGGGCATGTGGATGGCGTGTTGCTGCTTGCTGGAACAATGTAAACTAGATTCGTATGTAATGATTCCAGGAAAATATCTACTCTCTCTCTCTCTCTCTCTTGGCATCTCTTATACTTGAATGCACATTTATTACAGCTAGCATGCAGTTACTTATATTGCTAACTTTAGTTAGGTATCCACTAGTCTGTGAGAGAAGACAATTTTCTTGTTATTTACAGTTGAAATTTCAAACAGGTGATTGAGGCCAAGCAGGGTCGCTTGCTTGAAAATTTAGAGCTTTCAAATACTGAATGCTGTACTTGGATATGCTTATAATTCAATTCAATAAAGTTGAAATGGACAAAGCTTTGAACTTGTTTTTTTTTTTTTCCAAAAAACTGCGTAATAGTTTTTCCATTGTTTAGGAGGCAATGTTGTCAAACCAAAATAAAATGGCAGGGGCGATCGGAAGGCTATAGGTGCGTTGGAAAATCCTCTGCAACTAGTGGTGAATCACGGACGACGAAGGATCTTTGAGGTTGGGGAATCAAGCAGAAGGGGAATGGAAGCTGGATCAAAATGAGGTAAGGAGAGGGAGATTAAGGCGCATGGGGGGAAGGGGTGAGAGGAAGGAGCAGAGGGGAGAGGGAGGTAACAGGGAGATATTGGGAGAGGGAATGAAGTAGAGAAGGGGCTAGGAGGGGTAGGTTGAGGAGTAGTGAATAGGAGCAAGGAGGAGCTAGGGGAGAGGGAAGTTGCAAGGACAAGGAGGTGAGGGAGAAAAGGGATTCGTCTGAGAGGGATGGGGAGGTCATAAGAAGGGCGCAATGGCGGGAAGGGAAGGAGGTGGGCCATGGATTAAGGTAGAGATGAAAGATAGCTATGTGCAAAGGGCTAACCCTTTTTTTGGAGTACCCCACTTTGTTTATAGAGAGCTTTCCAAAGGACTAGAACAACCTCCATTTCTCTCGGGTCTTTCAAGTGGTAGGGGAGGTGAAGGAAGTTCCCTTGAGATCGAAAATCTTTGGGTTATCAGGTCTTTGCTTTTGTTCAGATGACATTGGCGGGGGATGCAACTTGTGTGGTGGTGGAGCTAAATGGAAAGGGCTTAGGAGGAAGCTCTTCGTCCAGAAATCGAGAGAGGGACCGTAAGTGATTAACAAGTTTTCATCAAAGGAGAACGATTTATCTATGAAGGAGAGTTGTGAAGAAGAAGTTGTGAGTGGGAGGTACCGAACAAAAAGGGAAGAGTTCGAGAAAGGGAGACTCAGTGATGGGAGCAGATCCTTTAAAGATGCTATCTTGGGGAAGGACTTGGATACAATACAAGGCTTAGTGATGAGATCTCGAAGTTGGAAGAGGAGATTTAACTGGTTGGAATGAAGTGGGTATAGAAGGAGGAATCGAGCTTGGGGCCTGTAGCGAAGGTAGACCCTTGAGTGCAAGAGAACTCCTTGGAGGTTTTGCAGTGGTCTTTGGTTGCTCTTATGAGAGAGGGCATCTTTGAAGGAGATCTCGGTATGGATGGATGCCTGTTGCGAGCTGAAGAGGGAGGGTTTTGTTCCAAAACCCTTGGGGAAGACTGTGGTTTGGATCTCCTTAAGGCCATAAATCCCTTCAGACCAAGTGCTAATGACTATCTCCTGTTCAATGATAGTCTGCAGGTGGGAAGAGAACTCCATCTTTGGCATAGAAGAGGTGTGCTTCTTGTCATGGGGGGTGCTTGTGGAGGTGTGGTTCATGGAACCTTTCTTGGGCTAGGCTCGTTCTTAGCGGTAGTAGTGGATCCATAGTTTGAAGGGGGGAGGAGGTTAGCGTAGGTCGAATCTGTTTGCGGAAGAAGAAAGAGGTGAAGGATTAACAATCCATTCCAATTGTCGTTGGGGACCCATTTGTTGATAAGAGTTGAGAGGGAGGTTTGCTAGGGTTTTCTAAGAAGATGGGGGAAGATTGGAGGTACAGGGTTGTTAGAGTTCTAACTGGAAGGTGCACAGATAGGGAGAGTGTAGATGATGGAGTACGATCAGGGTGCTTCTGTAGAGCACTAGATAGGAGTTGCAACACTAGATTGGTTGTCAGGGTGTAGGCGGCTCTTTGGAGCCATTGGAAGTGACACCATGAGTCTTGGGAAAATGTGGTGTTGGCGGTGCAAAGGGCGATGTATGGGTGTTGGGCGTCTGACGTTCTTGTAGGCAATGTGACGGTTGAGGGGATTTGAGATGTAGGATACATGTATGGATGTCATGTTTCACAAATGATTATTCAAAGGACAATTCAAAGCATACAGATCCTAGGACCTGTGGGTTATGGGCCAAGCCCACTAATCAATAATTTTAGCAGAACAGTTCACCAAACAATAATTTCAGCAAGCAAAAAATTCATGTCATTTCAATTAGAAATCATCCCCACATGCACACGATCATATAAAGATTAAATTGCAGGATGTTTTATATTAAATTGCAGGATGTCAAGGTTGTTAGAACAGCCGCTTAGCATAGAATATCAACAAAATACTCATGGGCAGATTCATACACACATAGAATTTACCATACTCATTCACCACATAAACTATGTTTAGAGGAGATGAAGATCATGTGGGATATGTTGACAAACAACATTCTTATAATAGAATGGTCTGATGCACCATTGAACATTATAGAAAAAACACAATTTCCTTATCGGGGACTTGATCAATTGCCTTAATGGATTTTCTTTTTTCCATTTTCATTTGTATCTTCAGATCTTTTTTTTTTTTAATTTTTAATTTTTAAATAAAATAAAATATCGTTGTCTTCTTTTAAAAAAAGAAAAAGAAAAAGAAAGAAAGAAAGGTTTTTGGCATTTTTTCAGTTTTTTAATTTTCTTTTCAAATCGTTGGAAAAAAAATTGGTTGATACAACTTCGTATCAGCTGTTACAGGACCAGCTGAATTTTCTTTTCCTCACTGGTTCTTCAAGTAAAGTTCAAAACCAGGGCAAGGAAAATGATAGGAATTCCAAATGAGGATGGTATCGTGGAATTTAAGAGGATTGGTTGCCTGAATAAAATAATCCAAATAACGCATTTTTGTAAAAATCAAAATGTGCAATTGGCTGCCTTCGAAAGGGATGAAAATTCAGTTATGATAGGATAATTATTTCTTCTATTTGGGAAGCATTGCAATTTGGTTTCTGTGAATGCTGTTGGTGGTCAAGTGGCATAGTGGTGATAGGGGAATACAATCCATTGGTAAACGAGGATTGATGCACAAGTTTAAGTGCTGGTGCTGTTGAAGAATGTAAGCAATGATCATCGACGGTTTTCTATCACAGTCTATGGGCTGAATGATCGTAGCCACTGAACAGATATTTGGGCAGAATTAGCTGGAATTAAAGCAGGTGGAATGTACCATGTTGCATTGGAGGTGACTTTGTTGTTGGACGGTTTCCTCATGAATGGTAACAGATTACAAGGAGCATGTGTGATTTTTCTGATTGAGTGTGTAGAGGTATGATCTTATTGATTCCATTGATTGGAGCTAAGTTCACATGGTCCAATCAACAAGAAAGACTAGCAATGCAAGGATCACTGGATTATTGGTTTTGGTAGAATGGGAAAACTTTCTGGATATCAGATTAACATGACTTATCTGGTTTCTGATTGGAATCTTGAGTTACTATGTTGGGACTCCAAACCATCTTGGTTTGAACTATTGTGGCTTGAAGGTGATGATTTCATCCCTAATGTTGAAGGATGGTGGTCTTCCTTTAGAGCTGAGGTCTAGGCAGGTCGTAGGCTTGTGATAAAGCTTAAGTTGCTAAAATGTAAGAACAAGGAGTGGAAGGAGGATCGCTGGAAGAAACAAAAGCTCGTGTATTGTAAGCTATTTAGGATAGAAGAGGATGCCTAATTACAAAAGCTGAAAGGTCAGTATGCTTGCCGAAGTTCTATTTCAAAAAGAATGCAAATGAAGAAATCAAGTAGTGTTAATGATCCAGGAAGTTTGGCTAAAAGAAGGGACGAAAAAGAAAAAAAAGAAACGAAGTTCTTCCAGGATGTAGCCAATGCAAGGAAAAGTACTAAATTGACATTATTTTAGACAATGATGAGAGAATCAAAGGAAAGAGGCTATTTGTGAATCTATTGTAGAGTTATAATCTGATTTTGCTGTTTGGTGATGGATGAATCACTTGAGATTAATCCAACTTTTGATCAGAAGGGCCTTTCAAGAAGATGGATCTTCCAAGAAGATAGATGAAGTGAAGGAAGAAATAGAAAAAATCTTGGAAGGAATAAATCTCCAAGTTCTGCAAGCGAATGAAAATGACTTCCTCCCCAGAAGTAAATCGGTGGTGATTTGAGTAAATGAACCATAATTTAAAGTAAATATAGTAACATCCAAATGCAACCTAAGTGCATTTACCCCACCATTGCTGAGATTCCTTAGTCTGTTTGCTAATTGGGAAGCTTCTTTCACATTGGAAAGCCAATCATGGCATTTCTATGCAAGATCTTTTCACTTCGAAGGGCAAACCCCTTGGTGTTTCAGTTGCTTATTTCATGAAGTTTTTGTGTTGTACTCATTTTCATTTTAGAAACAGTATTCTACCAACCCCAACTTACCACTCCAAAAGAAAGAAAGCTGTAGATTTTCTCTAGATCAAATAAATCCAAAATCATGCTTTCATGTATTTCCCAATCGGATGTGTTTTATTAAGTACTAAACAATTGGCTGACAAACTAGTGGTGGCCCATTTGGTTTGTAATTGTCTGTTTAGTTCATTTGATATTTAAGGTTGTATGGAGTTGTACAAAAATGCCATCACATGACAGCTTTATTTGCTGTATTTGGTTGTCTTGATTGTGGATCTGTTGCTGCAATTGTTCTCAGGGTATCGGCCACGCGAGAAATCATTCATCTTTGGATATGGAAGGGCTAGCTCTCCATCAGCTGTCTTTGGATATGGAGGGGCTGGCAATCCATCAGCTTCGAGGGGCAAGAACTCATTCATCAACCAGGTTTCTCTCTCTGTCTCTTATGTTCATATGTTAGTTTGGGGTGGCTTATTTCCTGTTGTAATGAGGTTCTGAGTTCGTATGAGCACTGAACTCGTTGATTGTAATCAACCTATGTAATGGAGTATTACATGGCGCTTCTGATCAACCTATGTAACAGTCCATCACATAGCGCCTCTGGAAGTTTTGATCCATTTATTTGCTGGAGCCCATCATGGATTGCTTATGATTCTAAAGAATCATTTGATGGCAATTGTAGAAATAGGTTGGCTATAGAGAATAAGGCAAAATAAAGGTTGGATTGGATTGTCCGATCAGTATGATTTTTTTAATGGTAGCCTGAGAGAATGTGTTCTGGACTTAATGGGAGTTCAGAACAATCTATTGGATTGTCTAACTAAACTCTTGCAACTAGGAGCACTATAACTTATAGCGCTCTGGAAGCACTGGAGCATTTCTCATTTCTTTAATATCTAAACAGCTATTTTACCTTGCATCTTACAAAGACTTTACATAGTCTTCAAGTTGAGTTTCACCTCTGCTGGACATTAAATTTCCTGAATTGAATGGGCCGTTAATGTAGATTCTCTGAAGGGTTGTAATCTTCTTTTCTTAGGTGCATAGGCGGCCCGCTTTCTCAGCGGCCCCTATCCCTCTGTTTTTCTCTTTTTTCAATAAAATTCTCGTGATCCTTCAAATTTTTTTTTTTTCCTGAATTGAATATCATTCTAATTATGTGGTTATGATTTTCAGTGATAGTCCTATTGCTGAGGACATGTCCAGTATCTCCCATTGGAAGCCCTCTCCTCCACCCAAGATCTTCTCAACATGTGACTGGAAGGATGTCCCCTTCTCCCATATCCAGTCCTAGAACTACCTCTGGGTCGTCGATGCCTCTCACCGGTGGCAATGGCGCCATCCCCTTTCATCACCTCCAGCAGTCCACCTTCCACCATGATGGCTTTGGAAGCACGCCAAGGTCTCCGAACAGCCTGTACCCTAACGGCTCCACCTATCACGATCCCAAGCCCGACTTCTTCCGAGCAATGCAGCCTGGTGGCCCTCATGCCTACCGGGAACTGATCGCTTCTGAAAATGACATCCTTGGAAAGCCATTCGGAAGGCCGGCGCATGGCAGCGATACCTGGGAACTGTATGATGGGCAGCCAGTGTTGGCCAATCGTGTGTCGCAGCAGCTCTTGAGGGATCATGTGAAGTTGAACCCTGCACTTGATCTTACCAGTCCAGCCTTGCCAATGCTTCGCCGATCCAATGGCATCTGATTTGACATGGGCAGACTATCAGAGCATGCCTGTATTGATCATCTTGAGTTAATTTTCTTTTCTTGATTCTGGCGCGGTTGGTTTATCATTGTAACAGCAGTAAAGAAGACCCATTTGTACAATAAGGGATCCAACATGGAAGCCTGTGGAGAATAAGATTGTAGGAAGCAGTGGAGGCATACGGTTCTCATCTGAGGCGGATGAGGGCATTCCTATCCTCCTTATGGTAAGTGTGCTATTGATATCATTGCTCATTTCCCAATATTCCCACCTCAATGGCTAGAATTGGTAGTTAATCGAAGGGACCAGAATCGTCTACAACACCTGTTTTATACAGCATGTAAAACACCCAAGCTTTTTGGGACCCACCATGGTTCATATGTGAAGTCCTTGCAGAGCATCAAGTTTAGGGCGCTTATTTTCACCATAAACACTGCGCCTAAAACTCCTGAAGTTCATGCAGAGTGGCCGTCATGAGTTTTGGATCAGGCTGGTTTTCGCATATTCACTGTCCTTGTGATTTGGCATCTCCTCTTCTGATAGTTTGGCCCACCAGGGTTGTGTATCTGGCTGATTTTTGGCCCGAGTCTTGGCATCGTGGAATGTTCCTGATGGATGACATCATGGTGAGCCAGAGGATTTGGATTGTTGCACGCGCTGTAAAAAAGCAGGTGTTGTTGAGGATTCTGCTCCAATCAAAAGGGGGGAAAGTTATGCTGGTTGAGAGCAATAATCTGAGCCTTACTTTTATACTGTGCTGCATCCATTTTAGGAACTACCAAGTGTACTGTGGTACACATGCCATGTTTATGGTGGCTTTGTGCATGCTTATGGATTGTCATGCTATGCCAGCATTTGAACAATAGACCTCAAGGTAACTGAGGAACTTTTCCATTTCTGTGCGAGTTAAGTCAGATTGTGAATATTTTCACCATTTTTTCTGTTTGGTTTCAGCATTGCATTGTTTCGAATGGTACTTGTGTTGGTATCTGCATTTAGGAAGTTGTCGAGGTCATGACCGACAATTGGAATGGGTCAAGAGGTGGGTCCATCATGGATCGGCTGTGACTAAAAAGCTTGCGCTGTTTGAATGATCATAACAGGTCAATCAGAGGATTTTCCCCTGCTGGATGGCCATCTGATTTAAACTTCTGTTTGTCCATTGGGAAAGTTGTCGAAATAGGCCGAATTTTAGCCTGTTGCCGATGGTGGTGCATTTCTCGACTGCTTCCTGTACTGTGTACATGCCCCAAGATTGCAAGGGTGCAATTTTGTGTTCTTCGTGAGCATTGTGACGAAAGAACCACACCAAAGTTCCATAACTTTGCATCTGCCGTCTGCTATCCTAATTATGATTTTGGGTCAGTCCGTGGCAATCTCTAAAGAATTTGGGATTTTCATCTGAATCCAAGCTTTGACGAGTGTCCTACTCCACCCCATTGACTAGTTTCGGACGTGGCATTAGTTGAAGTTGGACTCCATGGAGTTGAAAGACCACTTACATTTTACTTTTATGTTTGTATCTTTAGTTTCATCGGGAGCTTTTAATCATCCTCCGACACAACAACTGATGTTGGTATTTTTGAAATTATGATTTTCTGCAGGAGGGATAGCTTCCAATGATGTGTATCAAGATCAGATTCAGCAGTTCCTAACAGCAATAAAGTTTCAACACCATTGGGAAAGAACTTTATATTGTTATTGTTGAATTCATGCACTTCTGTGAAAAGGTTCATGTCACTTCATGAAGAGTCACATGTCCCTTAGTTGAAAAGGTCCATGTCTCTTTGTGAAGAGTCACATGTGCCTTAGTTGAAAAGGTTCATGTCTCTTTGTTGAAGAGTCATGTCCCTTAGTTTTTATGCTATAAATATGTGTATGGATTTCATTTTTATATATGAAGAAGTACTACAACAAAAATTAGTTTTCTCTTATTCCCTTCTAAGTTATTTTTACCAAGTAAAAAGGCTACATTAGCCTACAAAGTGGTATCAAAGCCACGTTTCAGGTCTTGACTAAGTGTTAGAAACTTCTAAAGAAGTAGAATCGATGGCAACGAATGGTGCAATGATTCATCCCGCAATTCCCATTTTTGGAGGGGAGAACTTTGATCATTGGAGCATCAAAATGAAGACCTTGTTCCAATCTTAAGGGCTACGGGAGATTGTTGAAATCGGTTATCCAACTACAACCGATCTCACATCTCTCTCAGCCATACAACAAGAACAACTGAAGGAGAATAAGAAGAAAGATGCGAATGCCCTCTTCTTCATTCAACAAAGTGTCTCTGATTCTATCTTCTCTAGAATCATTCCATCTCAAACTTCAAGGCAAGCTTGGGACACTTTACAACAGGAGTTCAAAGGTACGTCTAAAGTAATTACCATCAAGTTACAAACTCTACGGAAGGAGTATGAAAATCTGAAAATGAAAGACTCGGAAAAGATGAAAGATTATCTTTCACGAGTGATTGAAGTGGTGAATCAGATTAGGATCTATGGAGATTCTATTTTTGATGAAAAGGTGGTTCAAAAGCTTTTAATAAGCCTCCCTACAAAATATGATGCTGCTGTTGCCGCAATAGAAGAATCTAAGGACCTTTCAACCTTATCATTGGTTGAGTTGATGGGCTCTTTAGAATCACATGAACAAAGATTGTTGAGGCGCGAAGAAAAATTAGTTGAAAGTGTGTTTCAAACAAAACTTTCAATTGGTTCACAAAGTTCTTCTGAGAAGACATAAGTTGGTCCTAGAAAGAATCAAGGCAATTACAAGAAAGGTGGAAAATTGATGCAAGGAAAATGACAAAATCGAAACAAAGGTAAAAATTCAAATCTTACCTGCGATTTTTGCAAAAAATCTGGCCATATTGAAAGTGAGTGCTGGAATTGAGGCAAACTTCAGTGTTTTAACTGTAAAAAGTTTGGACACGTAAAGAAGGATTATCGTTTCAAGGACAATCAGTATGCTGCAAACTTCTTTGAAGAAAAAGTTGAAGAAAACATGTTTTTTACATGTCAGTACTCACTCACTCAAACTGAAGACATATGATACTTGGACGGTGGATGTAACAATCATATGACAGGTGATGATCGGATATTCACAAATATCGACTCATCCGTCAGATCTCAAGTCCGTATGGGAAATAGTGCTATTGTGGAAGCAAATGGAAAGGGGACAATTGCCATTGAAACCAAGAAATGGGTCAAGTATATAAAAGATGTTTTACTTGTTCCTAACTTGAATCAAAACTTGCTAAGTGTTGGGCAACTAGTTCAAAATGGGCACTCCATATTCTTCGAAAATGATTCTTGCATTATTTATGACAAGAATGACACAAATCAAGTGATCGCTAATGTGAATATGGAGAAAAATCGTAATTTTCCTATTAAGTTGCGATATTCGATCGATTGTGCACGGAAAGTCAAGACACTTGATGAATCTTGGCTTTGGCATAAAAGACTGGGGCATTTGAGCTTTCATGGATTGAAGTTGATGGATCAGAAGAATCTGGTCGATGGTTTACCGTCTATCAAAATTAAAAATGACATTTGATCAGGTTGTGCATTGGGAAAGCATCATCGTGCACCTTTCTCAAGAAGCACGTGGAGAGCAAAGTCACCCTTGGAGTTGATCTACACTGGTATTTGTGGAAAAATGCAAACTCCATCACTTAGTGGAAGCTTGTATTTTATCATCTTTGTTGATGATTATACAAGAATGATGTGGGTGTACTTCATAAAGCAAAAGTCGGAAGCTCTTTCGATCTTCAAGGGCAAATCACAAGTTGAGAGACAAAGTGGTCTCAAAATCAAGATGCTGAGAAGTGATCGTGGCGGCGAGTATGTCTCTAAGGAATTTGAGACATATTGTGAAGAAGAAGGAATCGAGAGGCAATTGACTGTTGCTTACACACCTCAGTAAAACGGCGTTGCAAAACGGAAGAATAGAACAATTGTCGAAATGGCTCGTTCTATGTTGAAGGAGAAAGGCATCCCAAATACTTTTTGGGCTGAAGCTGTGTATATAACTGTTTACTTGCTTAATCGGAGTCCTACAAAAGCTGTGGATGGCAAAACACCGATTGAAGCATGGTCAGGTCACAAGCCTTCTGTAAAACATCTCAAAATTTTTGGTTGCATTTGTTATGTTCAGATTCCATCTCAAAAGTGTCAAAAACTTGATAAAAAATCTGAAATTTGTATTTTCATTGGTTATAGTACTTCGTTAAAAGGTTATCGAGTATATAACCTTGAGACGGGGAAGCTAATGATTAGTCGAGATGTTTTGTTCAGTGAAAATACAGGATGGGATTGGAAAAAGAAAAATATACAAGAACAAGCCGTTCTTATACAAGAAGATGAACCGAAAAGTACTCAAGATGTGGAAGAAGAAACAGAAGCAGAAAATGATGAAGAAGATTATGGACCCACAACTCCATTCTCTTCACCAGACGCTACTCCATCCGCATCATCAAGTTCTCCATCAACAACTTCAAGTATTTCATTTGAATCGCCCCCGAGAAAAATGAAGAGTCTAAGAGACATCTACGAGCGTTGCAATTTTTCGGTTGTAGAACCGGAAAGCTTTGAAGTTGCAGCACGAGAAGACAATTGGGTGAAAGCTATGGAAGAGAAAATTTGCTTGATCGAGAAGAACTCTACTTGGGAGTTAGTTGATTGTCCAAGTGGCAAAGATGTTGTTAGAGTAAAATGAGTTTACAAGTCTAAACTCAATTCAGATGGCTCAATCCAAAAATATAAGGCAAGGCTCGTTGCAAAAGGTTTTACACAACAACCAGGCATTGATTATAATGAAACCTTTGCACCGGTTGCTCGATTGGAGACTATACGGACCCTCATTGCACTTACAGCTCAAAGGAAGTGGTCCATTTTTCAGCTTGATGTCAAATCAGCCTTCTTGAATGGTGTCCTCGATGAAGAAATTTATGTTGCTCAACCACAAGGATTTGTGGTGGAGGGCAAAGAAGATAAAGTCTATCGGTTGAAGAAAGTGTTGTATGGACTAAAACAAGCACCGCGTGCTTGGTATAGCCAAATCGATGGTTATTTTGCCAAGAATAAGTTTCATCGGAGCAAGTGTGAGCCTACCTTATATGTCAAGACTGAAGGTACATCTATTCTCATCGTATCATTGTATGTTGACGATTTGATAATCATGGGAAATGATCATAGTATGCTCCATCAGTTCAAACTCGATATGATGAAGACATATGAGATGAATGATCTTGGCATGATGTATTATTTTTTGGGAATAGAAGTTTCTTAAGACGAAAATGGAATCTTCATTTCTCAAAAAAGGTATGCTGAATCTATTCTTGCAAAATTCAGCATGGAAGGATGTGACCCAGTTACTACTCCTTGTTGAGGGTCAAATATTACATATTAGACCCCAGTTATTACATGGATTTACGAACATGACATTGCTTAATGAAATATTTTAATCGTGTTTTTGTTGCAGGATGTAATTAGGAGCGTTGACTGAAAAAAAGAGTATTAAAAGCGTGGAGTTGACGCTCCGAAGTTACCAGAGCAATGGACGAACTCCAGAGGACCAAGATTGAGGAAATTACATGCCAGAGATCCGTGAAAATCGAGAAACTGAAGCCCAAGTGACCTGAAATTGGTACAGAATGCAAGATCACAGGGTTCCCACCATCCGTTCAGTTCAAAAGTTTAGACATCACCTGAGGACTATAAATGAACCGTACACGTCAAATTTCAGCTCCTGGATCCCTACAGAAGTGAGTCAACAGATAGATCAGCCCATAAATCATCAATATGGGGCCCACCCGATCTTTGGATATGCTTCAATTCTGGTCTCAGCCCCTTAAATTATAAGAGAAACAAGATGGATGGTGTGGATTTCTCATATACATCATCATGAGACCCACCTGTACATTGCACGTGTACAACGTGTATGCATTAGCGGTGCACCACACTTAGAATCGGGTCAAACCGAGGTTGACCCGACAAATCCCGTTGCAAACAGAGAACTCCTTCTCTGTTTACAATAGACGGACGATGTTCGTCTGGGTGTCACGATGTGGGCCATCATGATCATCCACAGGATGATCTGAACTGTCCACTGCGTTCAGGAGGTGAATTCGACCGTACCCATGGAGACTTATCCTCTCATGCATAAGTACATAAGATATCCACCGTCAAACGCAAGACGGACGGTGGAGTAAAAGTATAGGTGGGCCACACTAAATCTGAGAACAAAATACCCATTTCTGGGTAGTTTTTCGAGATGAATACAAGTAACGGACTGGATTCTCAAAATACACCAAAAAGTGGGCTCCACAGAGAGTCCAACGTCCATCTGTCTGCGGACTCTGTTTACGCAGGTCCGGAAATTCCGGACGTTGCGGCCCTTTGATCGCGGTTGGATGAACGATCCAAACCGTCCATTGTAAAGGCCGTCGAAAAACGTCCCAAGGAACGTTAATATTCAGGACGAGATGTAAGGAAAAGGGGAGTTGGGAGGTCCCAGTTTTAACTGCGTAAAGGACTGACGACTACGTATCTCTCCGCAAGACTCCGCCGGTCATGCGGAAATCCAACCAATTGTAGCTGTCCACGGACTATTCCTTGTGCGGAAGAACCATCCGATCGACCTTCCATCTGTATAAAGAGAGAGGAGAAAGAAAGATGAAAAAAATCATCTACGGCTGGGCAGGAACGTGAAGAGAGAGAGAGAGAGAGACAGGGAGTTCTGTTTTATTTTTATTTTGTTTAAGGGATCCAGCCCATTCATGTTGGGCTAAGAGGTGAAGCTTGTAGCATGATTGGGATGTTTGCTTGGCTTTAATTCATGTTTTATTGAATTCTTATGGATTTTAGTTATTTATGAAGGCATATTTTTAGTTTTTAATGGTTTGTTGTGACTCAAATTACAATGGATCTGCGATAGCTTTAAGTATGTTTTTCCTGTTATTGAGATTGTGAAATTAGTATGACCTGTTGTTCACCATTGTCCCATGGGCATGGTCAAGTGATGGAATTCTTCCTAACTTTCACAATTCTCCTGTGATTGACTGTGGGTTTGGTAAATTGCTATTGTTTGCCATTGTCTCCTAGGCATGGTTAGGTGATGGGATCACTTCCAAATTTACGCCAATCATATTTGTTGATGATTAGATCCATGAGACATTCAGAGATCTGACAAATCTCTTCTCACCAACTAGATAGGATATGGCTCTAATTTCAGTTGTGTCCTTGAATCAATACAAGGTAACTTCCCAATTGCTACAAGTGGATCCTTAGCACCTTAGTTCCCTTCCTCTGAATTCTCTTAAGTTTTAGATAAATATTCCACCATTATTCTTCAAATCACAATTGGTTTAGATTCCATCTTAGTCTAGTTCTAGATCCACTTAATTTTAGAGTACGTACAGGTTTCAGTCCCTGTGGATTCGACCTCGGTCTTACCGAGTTTATTACTACATCACAACCCAGCACTTGGGGAGTGAACACTCCTCTTGTAGTAAACGAGAAGCTGATAAAAGACGATGATTCAAAAAAGGTGGATGAATCATTATACAGAAGTATCATTGGAAGCCTCTTGTATCTCACTACTACAAGGCCTGATATTATGTTTGCTGCGAGTTTACTCTCGAGATTCATGAATTGTCCAAAACAAACTCACTTAGGAGTTGCAAAAAGGGTGTTACTATACATCCAAGGATCATTAGATTATAGAATCATGTATACTCCTATTCCAAACTTAAAATTGGTAGGATATACAGATAGTGATTGGGTAGGATCCATAGATAATATGAAAAGCACATCGGCATACACTTTCTCTCTTGGATCCGGGATAATTTCTTGGGCGTCAAAGAAACAAAGTACCGTTGCTCAATCTACAGCAGAAGCAGAGTATGTGACGGCATCTCTTGCAGTTTCTCAAGCAATATAGTTACGAAGAATTCTTGAAGATATTGGTGAAAAACAAAATGAATGAACTACTATATATTGCGACAACATGTCAACCATTTCAATTGCAAAAAATCTAGTATATCATAACAAGACGAAGCATATTGCGATCAAGCATCACTTCATCCGCGAAGTTATTGAGAGTGGCGAGATCAAGTTAAAGTATTGCAAGACAAAAGAACAAATGGCTGACATGTTCACCAAGGCACTCCCTAAAAAAAGTTTTTGTCATCTTCGAGAGATGTTGGGAGTAATTCAGAAAGTGTATTAAAGGGGAGTGTTGAATTAATGCACTTTTGTGAAAAGGTTCATGTCTCTTCGTGAAGAGTCGCATGTCCCTTAGTTGAAAAGGTTCATGTCTCTTTGTGAAGAGTCACATGTCCCTTAGTTGAAAAGGTTCATGTCTCTTTGTTGAAGAGTCATGTCCCTTAGTTTTTATGCTATAAATGTGTATGGATTTCATTTTTATATATGAAGAAGTACTACAACAAAAATTAGTTTTCTCCTATTCCCTTCTAAGTTATTTTTACCAAGTAAAAAGGCTACATTAGCCTACAGTTATATTCATCAATAGTCACAGAGGAAAATGAAAAAAAGAAAAAAAAAAAAAAAAAGTCTTAAATTGGGAATTTGGAGTACCCCTATTTTTTTTGGGCTATGGCCACTGTACAGATGCTGGGGAATTGCATTTAAGGGTACAGATTTGGCACAGCGGGGTGGGCTGGCTGAGGCTGCTGCGTTCGGCCTAGGTTTTAGCTGCTGTTACTGGCTATTCTTCTACCTAATCTGTTGTTGTATGTAACATCAATCACATCTGCAGCAATTTGAAGAAAAATCTAATTACAGTTTCTTTTTCTTCCTCATCTTCACCACCTCTTCTGCTAATTTATTCATTTGATTGAGAATAAAACCGGTTGTTTCACCTATCTATATTATCCTCATTTTTATTTTATTTTTATGTTTGTTTCAGAACACATTCCAATGCAAATATCTCATTGATCTTATGACCAAATCTGTCATTGGTTTGATCATATAATCCTAGCAAATGGATGCATAAGTTGGTTACTGGACCCATTTTTCGTGTGAATGGTCTTTGACTATCCATACTGAAGCTACTGATCAAATGGTTATATTTATTGAATAAGTGTGATGTTTGCATGGTAAACCGCGAAATGTGCAGTGGACCTAATGAGCAGTCTGTATGAATGGGTTGAGACTGTCGAAGTGGGTCCTTAAACCAGGACCACTTCTACTTAGGCTTGTTTGGCTTCAATTGTGTTTGATTAGCCACTTTATTTTTAAAAAATAATAATAATAATTTGTGGCACAGATAAAATTGAAGATCTCTTGATGAATGGTTTGTTAATTGCACATGGGTGCACTACCATACATCACACGGCCATTGTGGTGTGTAGGTCTTAGATCAATGGTTCAAATCTTTTGAAGGATGCAACCCCTGAGGGGAAACCCGCCACCAAGCCGTGTCAATGGACCCCTGACTCGAGCCAGTTTCGGCTTAAATCAAAACCGAACGAGTTGGTCCGAGTAGTTAGTCTTAAAACTCTAATAAAAGCCCATACATTAGTAGTAATGGAGAATCTTTCCTAACTACAAACTTGGCAAAAAGGACTTGGGCTATCATACAAGTATTCCAACTTCTAAATGATGGTGAACCGTGTAGTGTGTCTACACTCGAGCCATGGTTCAACCAACATTTTGAAAATGGTGGCAACTCATCATCCTCATGTGTCACTCCTGTGCAGCTTATTTAGACCATATATAGGGACACATTTTTTATGGAGCATTTCTTGCAAACGACTGTGACAAACCAATCGCAACTATCCATTTGGTGGTTCTGAAAAGGGCCGTTGAAAGTAAAATAGCTTGTGGTTTAAATTCTATGGCCAAAATTTGGTACTTACAGTCATAAGGTGATGCCCGCATGTATAGGTGGGTCTCGTTACAGATTATTGGACAATCAAGTCAGTCCACTAATCAAGTGCCAAAGTGGGCCCATCATGAAATGTTATCTGGCTCAAAATTCAAGCCAAATGCAGGTGTGCAGGACCACTTAAAGCGATGGGTGGCCAACAATCTCACACACCAGGTGTGACTCCACCAGATGAGTGGATTGACAAAGAGATCTTCAGGATGGTTCTCATCATTTGAGCCGTGGAAAAGGTGGGCCCTGTCATGAAATATCGTTTGGTGTTGTATTAACTGAATTGAGATATGCAAGACCGCTTAAAATTAATAATGGGTGGCGAACAATCTAGCAAACCAAACTCTACAAATAATGATATATAGTTCAACTTGCCAAACTTTGGGAAGTGTCCCACTCTATATGTGGCTTTGCCCAAAAAATTAAGCCAACGGAATTATTAGGTGGGTCACTGATGCAGGGATGAACGTCAAGTAAGTTGGCTAAAGTAGATCGTCCTACCCCAAAATCTTATGCGGTACGTCGAGTAACTCATTCCGGTTTGCAAGATATGCATGTTTTAAGGTTCTAATAGTCTTGATGACTTCCGCCTCTGATCTGGCCTTCTCTTGTCCATCTTGGACATGAAAGTGTTCGCGACCCGCTCTACATCAGTCACTTCCATACACTGAATATGGACTATCACTCATTAGGTGGTTTCTTACATTGAATATAGACCATTGACTAATCTTCCTAATCATATGTTTTTCTCACAGGTGTGTTCCGATTAATGAGTAGAGCAGCTAACACGTATTAAATAGAAATATTTATTATTATTGTTATTATATTTTTGCAAAAAGGTGGGAGCACACCACCTGTAATTTTATTGATACTTGAAAATTATAAACATAAGAGGGGAAAATACTGGCCAATCCCCTGCCTAAATTCTAATTACTAAGCATTCTATTACAACTCTTATAAAAAGTACTAACAAAAAAAAAAAAAAAAAAAAGGACCACCACTGTAAAGCTTTCACAACTAGGTAGCAAACAATTATTCATTATTCATGACATTCGTTTCCAAGTAACTTCTTCATTCTAACATCTTGCAAAGCGACAGCTGTAATGAAGTATTTCTTTCATCTCATCAATGAAACGGTAATAGGCAATCCTCCAAGATCTCTTGAGCATTAAAACGCCACAGAAGGCCCAAAACCCCACAGCAAATCCTGGTCCCAACGCAGAGTAAAACCAAATCATTTCATGCACTCCATCATCTTTTTTTACATCACCACCAACAGGCATTGGACTTTGAGAAGTCTCATCACTATCACACTTATCTGGAAGAGGAGGTCCACAGAGATTGTTGTTGCCCATGTAAATAGAAGGATCTTGAAGTGTCTGGAGCTGATTTCCCGATGGAATTTTTCCCGACAAGTTATTATTCGAGAAATTCAAGTAACTTAGAAAAGTTAAATTTGACATGCTCAGAGGAATTGTACCCCAAAGATGATTTCTGGAGAAATCAAGAGACTCTATCAATGCCAATTTACCAATTTTGTCTGGGATCGTTCCAGTCAAATGGTTTCCGGATAAGTTTAAGACACGCAATCCCAGAAGACTTGTGAGTTGTTCAGGGATTTCCCCAGATAAGTTGTTGCTTGAAAGGTCCATGCATGTAACCAGTGAAATTGTTCTAGTGTATTCAAGCATTAGCCCCTTCAGTGACACAAGCAGGTTTTCCTCGTAATAAGATCCTGTTCCATTAAAAAAAAAGTGGTCCATCTTTTGCTCATTCTTCATGGCCGTGAGATTCTGAAGACTTTGAGGAATTGAACCTGATAAGCAATTTTGTGCCAAATCAAGGACCTGAAGAGAAGTTATGTTTAACAATTGTGGTGGGATGTTGCCAGTAAACATATTGGATCGTAAATTCAGAATTCTTAAAGCCGGAAAGCTTTTGCCAATCCAAGCGGGAATCTGACCTGAGAAATTGTTGTGTCCAAGGTCGAGAGTCTCCAAAAGAGTACAATTCTTCAAAGTTGAAGGAACTTTTCTTGATAGGCTATTGTTGTTCAAGTGCATTGTTTGAAGTTGATGTAGCAGACCCAAAGATGTGGGAATTCTTCTTGATAAATGGTTCTTGCTCAAATCAAGTGCTATGAGGTTTACACAGTCACCCAATCTTAATGGGATGGTGCCACTTATATTGTTTTGGGAAAGATCAAGGACACGTAGATTATGCATTGTGGATGTAAATTTGGGTGGGATTGGCCCAGAAAATTGATTGTTTGAGAGATCAAGTACTTCAACTGATCCATTCAATATGCAAGGTATGGGACCATTGAAATGATTCGAACTCAAATCAATGAAGACATCATCATCAGATATCATTTTTAGAGGGTTGGGCAATTGGCCAGAAATCTCGTTATTTGAGAGGTCCAGTGAAGAAAGTTGGGGTGTTAAATCCCAAAACCAGGTGGGGATGATGTCAGAGATGGATGCATTAGAGAGATCCAAGATGCCTACGCGTTTTTGCGTTTGTAGCCAGGGAGGAAACCGAGGACCTAAATGACAGGATCGTAGTGAAATTCTAGAAAGCTGAAATGGAGGGACCCAATGAGGTTGTAGATTGAAAGCCAAAGAATTAAAAGACAAATCTAACTCGTCCAACTTTTTGAGGTTTTCAAAATGAGTTTCAGACACGTTTCCTGTCAAGGAGTTGTAAGAGAGGTCAAGGCTAGACAAGTTAGAAAGTTGTCCTAAAGTTGTTGGAATTGTCCCATTCAACTGATTCCATGAGAGATCTAAAGAGTCCAAGGAAGACAATCCCCCAAGAACCGCAGGGATAATCCCATTCAACTTATTGTCACGGAGATGTAAGGATTGCAAGGAAGACAATCCTCCAAGAGCTGCAGGGATGCTCCCATTCAACTGATTGCCACTGAGATCTAAAGATTGCAAGGAAGACAATCCTCCAACAGCTGCAGGGATACTCCCATTCAACTGATTATAACTGAGATCTAAAGATTGCAAGGAATACAATCGTCCAAGAGCTGCAGGGATACTCCCATTCAACTGATTTTCAAAGAGATCTAAAGATTGCAAGTAAGACAATCCTCCAAGAGCCGCAGGGATAATCCCATTCAACTGATTGTAACGGAGATGTAAGGATTGCAAGGAAGACAATCCTCCAAGAGCTGCTGGAATATTCCCATTCAACTGATTCCCTGAGAGATCTAAAGATTGCAAGGAAGACAATCCTCCAAGAGCTGCAGGGATACTCCCATTCAACTGATTCCAACTGAGATCTAAAGATTGCAAGGAAGACAATCTTTCAAGAGCTGCAAGGATATTCCCAGTCAACTGATTCCAACTGAGATCTAAAGATTGCAAGGAAGACAATCCTCCAAGAGCTGCAGGGATATTCCCATTCAACTGATTGCCATTGAGATCTAAAGATTGCAAGGAAGACAATCCTCCAAGACTTGCAGGGATATTCCCATTCAACTGATTGCCACTGAGATCTAAAGATTGCAAGGAAGACAATCTTCCAAGAGCTGCAGGGATTGGGCCTGTCAGCATGCAATTGAAGAGAAAAAGGTTCTTTAGATTTTTAAGTTCATTGAACCATTCAGGAATGGGCGCATTTACTTGGTATCGATCCAATGACAGGATCTCTAAATTTATAAGCTTAGTTATGGCTCTTGGAATGCTACCACTTATATTCTCAACAAATGTCAAATGGAGAGACTTAAGTGATGTGATATTCCAAATAGAATTGGGGATTCCTCCATGCAGCTCACTGAAATATAGATCAAGTAGCTTCAGTTTACTCCAACTGCCTTCCGGGAGTTGTGAACAGTTAGGACAGAGAGATCCTCCCAGCTGCAACTCTTCCAAGTAGGGAAGTTGTGAAAATTGGTAAGGAACTGGACCATCAAAATTATTATCCGAGAGATTTAAAGAAACAAGGCTGCTAATGTTAGCTATCCACTTTGGAATTCTAGAGTTGAAGTCGTTTAAAGTGAGATGAAGGACACGGAGAGATGTGAAATTAACAGAAACAAGAGTTGGAGAAATATATGAAAGACCACAATCGACTAAGCGTAGCTCAACGAGGGAAGGACACTTGTTCATTACGTGGACCCAATCATGGCTTGCCATGGAAAGGTCCACATAAGACATGTCGAGATACTTGAGAGAAGTTAGGTTTGTCAACCACCACAGGTTTTTGGCACTCAACGAGTAGTCATGACGTGAAGAAAGCTGCAAGGAAATAATGTGAGAGAGGTTTCCAAGCTGATGAGGGATTCTCCCACTGAACCCTGCCGATGACAAGTTCAAATGCCTCAACTCCTTCATGGAACCCAAAAACTGTGGAATTGGGGTACCATAAAAAGCATTGTAGCTCAAGTCCAACAACTGAAGATGCTTCAGTCCAACCACAGCTGGATCAATTCTGCCACTTAGTCTGGGAGGGTAGTGAACTGTGAGATCGTGGTCATCCCAAGGTAATTCCGCATGGAGGTCGAGTTTAAGAACATACCCAGTTATGTTGTGGCAGGTAATTCCTCTCCATTTGCAGCAGTCTGAGGCTTCATCATCCCAAGAAGAGAGAATATTGGAAGTATCGTTGAGAGCCTTCCGAAAAGTGGTCAGAGCTTTTCTCTGGGAATCCAAGCAACTACCACTCACCTTCCAATATCCTCCACCGCATATGAGCATATTTAAAAGAAAGAGGAAAATAAGAAACCCACTTCTCTCCATTCCTTCTCTCTCAGTTGCAGAAAAAAGAAAAAGGATTGAAAATTGGCTTCTTTGCTAATTTCTCCCTTCTCATCCTTGATTTATAGGATTCTGACATCCATAACGAGGACACGTGGCCCAGGGGTCACCACAGAATCCGAGTCTATAGTACACAACTATGATATGATAGTTCACCACCATTTTCTCGGGGACTCAATTAGTCAAATGGGTGCGGCCCAACTTGAAAAGGTTGAAAAGTCATAATGGTGGTGAACCATCAAATGAGTGTAACGTACAGGGTTACAGTATTACGTACGGAATGCGGATGCCGGAAGCGGATTGACTGGTGTACCACGGAGCACTGGTGTATTAACGTCAGCAAGTCCTGTGGATCCCATCATGAGGCATGTGTTATCTCCAGACCTTCCATATATCATGAAGAGGTCTTCTTATTGTAAAATAAGATAGATTTAAGTATCAAGTGGACCACACTTCCAAAAGAAGCGGGGATTAGAGGTCTACCTTTGAAACTCTTTTGGGGTAACTGATATTTTGGATTAATATAATATTTGTTTCTCTTCTTCATCTAGGTTTTCGTGACCTTATGAATAGATTGTTTCGAAAATAAACGTTATGGTGGGCCCTACGAATGTTTTGACGGTCAAAATTGCTATCCCACTGTTATTAGTGGTGTGGTCCATTTGAGCTGTTGATATAATTCGTTTTTTAGCTACTCATCTAAAATGATCTCGAAAAATGAATGAACGGTGTTGATATGGTAAATACATTATTGTGGAGCCCACGTAACTTTGATCTCCTTTGAACTGTTCGTACAACTCGGAGATTGAGGAGTGTAGCGCTCGTCTTCTCACGACACGTACCCACATCAGCTATATCGGCTCAAAAATGATCTGAATACAAAACTCAAGTGGGCTGTACGTTAGGAAAAATGTGTGTAGGTAAATTGCTACCGTTGAATGCTCATTATTAAAAGCTTCTTAGTGCGTAACGGTTGTTTACCATCCAATCTATTAAAAAGTCCCACAGACATTAGAGACGAAAGAAAAAATAAATATCATTTCAGTTTTATATAAACTTTTTTTTGGCCTGAAAAAAATTTTAATAGTTAGTAACCACTGTTTCATGTGGTGCGTGGTGTATGGTCCACCTGAAATTTGTATCTGCTTCATTTTCAGGTTCAGGCCCTAAAATAACCTGGCAAACAGATGGATGGTGTGGATATGTAATGCATGCATGCATCAAAGTGGCCCTACCGATTCTGTGGCCTCATAGTGTGTTGAGCTGTTAGCAAAGTTATACAACCCCATGTGATGTATGTAATATATTCACACCGTCCATCCATTTTTTGAGATCATTTCATTGAATTAGTTTGAAAATGAAGTAGATCCAAAGCTAAAGTAGACCAGACCTCGGAAAGCAGTTATTTCCTATCCATCCTATTTATAAGATCAAACAGACGAAGAGAAAATACAAATATCATCTTGATCCAAACCCCTGACAAGCTTTTAACGGTGGGTGTTCAATTCCCAGTGCTTTTCATAGTATGATCCAGTCATTTCTGAGTTCATGTCCTAAAATGATATGGCAAATTAAATGTACAGTATGGATATAACACATACACTATAGTGGGGCCCACAGAAGGTTTTCACGTCAACACATCATGAGTGTGCCATAAAGGCAATCCGCGTTGCTAAAAGTTGGCAACGGAAGCAGAGGGGGATTAGGTGAGATCCCGACTCACCAAGTCAGTGCGGGCCTTAGCATGGGCCCACCTTGATGTATATATGCTATATCCATGCCGTTCATTTCTTTTGTTTAAGATTATTTTTTAGCATGAACTCAAAAATGTATTAAATCTAGTTCTCAGGTGGACCATACCTTAGGGAAACCATGGTGATTGTCCATAAATAGCCCTACTCTACCCATCAAAGTAGGGCTATTTATGGATCAGGTGTACTTATCGTGGGAGCCACCCTGATTATGTAGTCTGCATCCATGCCGTACATTCATTTCTCCGGATTATTCCAGGGAGTGAGCCAAAAAATGAAGAAGATCCATGTCTCAGATGGACCTGTGGAAAACAGTGGTGATTGCACACCCACCATTAAAAACTTCATAGGGCCCAATATTTATTTGTACATTAAGCTTAATGTAGAAACATTTTTATTGGATCTAGCATCTGCTCTTAATGCCATGGTTGCAAATGAGAACTTTTGGGCCTAGATCAATTCATCAAGATCAATCATCGATGATCCCATCCCTCAAAATGTTAGCCTTTTTGAACCCATGACCTTATGTTGAAACTTTTGTGAGTCTACCATCGAAGCATGACTCATGCTATACATGCATGTCAAGGTATAGGGGACTTAGATGGGAGGCACCCACAGTCTTCCTGAGTCCATTACTCTCTTACCAATATTAGAGGTGGTTAGGACCCGACTCGACTCGGTGGATCTAACTCAACCGACTCGGTCGGATTTAACTCGACCTGAATCGAATGTCAGGGTCGGGATTGGATCGAGTAGAACCACTTAGATCCAAATCCCAACTTAGTCGAGTTCGGGTTGCATAGTAACTCGACCTGACTCGATCCGAAATTAGATCTGAAACACGACTCAGACCGAAATCAGGTACTATAAAAACAAGGTTTTAACTTTTCCTTTCACCCACCCCTCTACCCTAACCCTACCCGTGCCGCACCAAACCCTATCGGAACCCCGAATCCAGGCCAGCCAGTAGCCCAGCGGATTCTCGACGAGATCCGACACCATCTCCTTCCAATTTGGCCAGAATCTGACCGAATCTCACTAGAAACCATGTCTTTTGGCAGATACATGGCCTACTCGCCTTCTTCGTCCACCGCTCCTCACTCTCCTCACATCTCTGGCATTCGATCTGCCTCCACCACTCTCATCGAGCAAGAAAAGTACATTTTTCTCTCTCAACCGTAAATCTAGTCGCCTTTGGATGGTCTGTATTTAACGATTTGGTTATGCCTTTTACTTTTAACCTTGTATTTTTGTAAAATCTTGATCTGATTTGATTGGATCTGGATTTAGCTGACCTGTTTGTGAAATTAGGGTTCTGGTGGGCTATGTGAGTATTTTTGCTTTTGGATTGATGGGAAGTTGGGAGCTTTTTTTATAGATGAGGACTGGTATGGTACACCGCAGGAACATGAGTTGGAGTTTGGCTGCCGCTGTTGGTGCATTTTGTGCGGGTGATCCAAGTTGTTCAGTTAGTAGCCTAAATCCTAATAGTTTGAGAAATGGCCCGTGGACATCGATTCGAGTCGGACCAGACTATGGGGCCCAAAAAAATTTCAACGGTTTTTTATCCTATCCGAACAAAGGCCAACTCGATCCGACTCGATATCTCTGATCGAGTTGGACTTGGTTCGGGTCAGTCTAGCCAAGATCTGGTTCAGATCGAGTCAGGCCCGCTGGACTCGATCCCGAGTCGGATCGAGTTCGGGTCAGGGTTTTGACAATACTGGGTCGAGTCAAGTTGGAACTAACTCGATCTGACTCGACTCGATGCCCACCGTTGGTTCGACATCCACTTTTATTATGGGCCCACTTTTGCAGACTGGACCATTTAGATATTACACATAATGGAAAATCAGACCTTATGAAATTTCTTAGCTAGTGTAGGAGGTTATTACAAATCATAGTAAATGAGTCTATATCAGTAACATCAGCTCATCTTACAAGTCAGGTTGTCCAAACGATTGTGATTTATCATTTAAGTCATAAGTCAAGATGCCACCATTTGGATGGGGCTATGCCCATTTATTATGATCTTATAGACGGTCCTGCCATTTGGCATAAACCAAGACTTATTATCATACTCTTTAATAAGCTCAAAGTTTATATTGCATTATAACGTCGGTGGTGTTACTTGTAGGCCTCACACTGGATAAGGCACAATCCAATAATCAAACCCTGTAGGCCCCATAGTTGATAAGGCGCAATCCAATAATCAAATCATGTATGCCCTACAGTAAATAAGGCACAATCCAATAATCAAACCCAGTAGGCCCTACGGTGGATAAGGCACAATCCAATAATCAAACCCAGGAAAAATGGAAACCACCGCATCGTGGAAAAGTAAAGTCCCTAATGACAAGGAAATCCTTCCGTGTACAGAGAATAATATATCATGCCTCATTACGGTTCTCAGACTTGGATGACTTCGATGTGACTCATCCGAGTTGACATGGATTCGGTAGCATTTGATTGGTTTGATCCCACAACTCATCCCTTGAGTCACCACCAATTCAGGTGAGTCGAGTTGATTCAGCCCTGACTCAGCGAGTCCTAACTCAACTCAAGAACAAATGAGTTAATCCAAGTCCCTAAATTTGTTAACTATATACCCACTGATGTTACAATTGAAATGGAAATGAAAATATTAAAGACAATTGTTTAGTAGGGCCAGTGATTTTGTTCCAAGTGGTTGGTATGATTTAGGCCATGGATATGGTGGACATCCTTTGGATGCCTATTTTCCTAGATATCCCATCGGAATATCCAAGCCAAAAATCTTAAGTGAATGTTCAATAATCCTAGCCACCCAATTGAATCTCATCAACTCAACTATTATCTTCCTATTCTAAAACCATTGACAGAATCATATGATCAAAGTAAATTTGATCCCTATTCTAAAATGATGCCCATGATCTGTCCTATAGGAATGACTATAGATGCATGTCAAGTTATACTGGACTAATAAGGCAACATTTAGTCTCGGTGGATCCCTTGTTCTAGCATTAATATCCATCCCTGCTGTAGGCCCATTTTTACATGCTTGGGTTAGGACATGCAAATCATGGCACATCAGGACCCTATCACTATTCTTGCGGAGTGTATGGATTTTATACATAATTTTGTAAACTAGTCTATATTAGTAAAAACTATGTATCGTACAAGCCACGATGCGTGAACGACTGTGATTCAAGTCAAAGTCAAGCAGTCAACATTTGAATGGGCCCAATAATACTTTAGTGCTATCATTGCCATGGCCTCGAATGGCCCAATAATACTTTAGTGTTATCATTGTCATGACCCTGCCCTTTTCAAACGAAGACACGAAATTCCCCAAGAGATCCCAATGTTTTATGTATTTTACCATAATATTAGTTAACCATCATTTACTCTAAGCACTTAGTCATCATATAAGACTATCCAAATGTCCAAATCTTGGGTCCATGCTGTCTCCATTACATTAATGTCCTATACAAGTGGCTGTTAGGGGGGGAGACGATATGCTTGTCATCAGTTCTGACACATCAGAAAATGTATACGTAGCAGACATTAATTCAAATTAAACGGACTAAATTTTGCAGCCCACCGTGGCAAAATTATAATATTAAAATCAGATTGTATGGACAGTCTTAACCGTTGATTTTTGAACACTTGTTTTATGATTAGATTTGGACCACTTTGGCTTCTTTTTTTTTTTTTTTTTTTTTTGTTCATTTTAAACAATCTAATAAAAATCTACCATCTAATGATCCAATGAGCTTAATTTTTTATTCAATGCAAATTTACACTGTTGTATCTGGTAGGTGTCATGATGGGTACTGTAGTCATGATCAGTTTGTAAAGGAGGGATGTTACTGAAACGACTGTCTACATTGCACCCAGTGAATTACAAGCAAAAAATGAAGTCCTGGCCAATACGTCAATGGAGGGATGTGACTAAGATGGCTGTGTAAATGGCACTGAAGTCAAGATCATTGTGTCAATTAAGGGATGAGACTGTAATAAGTAATAAGCTGTTAATTTTCCTTTATATATATATATATATATATATATATATATATATATATATATATATATATATATATATATATATAGAGTCCCGGTCTCCTGCGCACCGTGCCGCACGGAGCTTAAATACGAGCTCCGTGCAGAGCCGTTAGATCTCCATCTTCGGCTGAGATTAAGCATCCCTAAACAGCAGAGAGTCTTCGCATTTAAGACTCGCGTGCCACTATTTTTGGACGCTGACGAGCCCCTCCTGAAGTGACTCCAAGTTCTGTGGGCCACGTCATGATGTGTGTTTTGTATCTACACCGTCCATCCATTTGGACGGACCATATTATAGCATGATCCAAATAATGAATCAGATCCAAAGTTCGAGAGGACCCCACCATAAAAAACAGAGGGGAGAGTGATGCCCACCGTTAAAAAGTTCTGAGTGCCACGACATTTTTTGTTCAGGGAAATATTTGTGATTTAAGTTTATCTTAGTAGGAATGACATTATGAACGGTATGAATGAGATATAAACATTATGGTGGACCCAGGGAAGTTTCAATGGTATGAATTTACCTGCACACGTTTTACTAACGTATGGCATACTTAAGCTCTCGATTTATATCATTTTTTGGCCCATCGTTTAAAATGATCTTTCAAAATTGATGAACGTGGTGGATCTTCCATAAACATCAGGGTGGACCCCACCTAACTTAGGTGTCACAAAGTTCCTTTGAAATCCCTGTCCGCAGGTCATACATGGATTTCCTGCGAAAGCCTTTCGCATGAAGTTCCTGTGCAAGGATGCTGGGTGGGCCCCACCAATATGTTTGTGTGAAATCTACCCCATTCATTTTTTTCGAGAGATAATTTTAGGATGTGTGACCAAAATATAGATGTATCAAACACTCAACTGGGCCACACGAAAGGAAATAGTTGTTATTCAGTGAGCACCATTGAAACATTTTTTTATGGCCATAAACTTTCTGTATCAGGTTATATTTTTATTGTTTTCACTTCATCTACTTTGGAATGACCTTATAAACTGTTTCAATGGGTCCAAAGCAAGTTTCATCGGGTCCTTATCCACACATTTCCCTGTGGTGTGGTCCAGTTCACTATTTTATCACCCTGATTTTTTGAGTTCACGTAATAAAATGAGCTGGCACAAATGAAGGGAACGGATGTCACACATTCATCATGATGGGCCCACAGAGCGTTGTGTTGTATGCGCTCCCTACAGTACCGTGTGAAATTCCTTAACATGGACGTTTTCGGTTTCGCCCTGCTGAAAATTCCTATGATAAAGATTTTTAAAAGGTCAGGATTATAAAGAATCAACGTCTCAGAAAGACTTTGATGTCATAAAAATTTCTATCAAGATTTTCAACGGTCAAGATGTAATAGAATCTACTTTTTAGAAGAAGTCTTCATTTCCTACGACAGGCCAGTTTTCTAGACTAACATAGTGATGGAATTGGATTTTTTTCTTACCACGTTACGATGTGTGTACTTTTGGGGGCTAAGCTGGCCCCACCAACGGCTAATAAAGACCGTTGGATTGGAAGATTCTGCCCTTAAATGTTGTTGGTCGTCTGATCAAGGTGATATAGGGGTCATGCGTAATCCACGGTGACCCACCTATCCAGTGGCCCACCTTGATCATACCCACGTACTAGGCAAGCATCTAACAAATAGATGGTTAGGATTGTAAGTCCAATGCAATTCTTTGACCTTGGTCCATCTGTGGTGGGAACATTTTGAACAAGGCTAAATTAGTGTGTACACACGTATGGTCCAGATGGGCCGTCATCTTTTTTTTTTTTTTGTTAGCATGTTATTACACCCACAAAACTTTTTAACGGTGGGCATCAATCTCCCCTCTGTTTTTTGTGGTGGGATCCTCTCGAACTTTGGATCTGATTCATTATTTGGATCATGCCGTAATATGGTCCGTCCAAATGGATGGACGATGTAGATACAAAACACACATCATGGTGTGGCCCACAGAACTTGGAGACGTCACTTCAGGAGAAACTCGTCGGCGTCCGAAAATAGTGGCGCATGAGTCTTAAATACGGAGACTCTCTGCTGTTTACGGATGCTTAATCTCAGCCGAAGATGGAGATCTAACGGCTCTGCACGGAGCTCGTATTTAAGCTCCATGCGGGACGGTGCGCAGGAGACTGGGACTCTATATATATATATATATATATATATATATATATATATATATATATATATATATATATGGGAAAAGGTACTATGCACTCAAGCTCACGATAAGCTTATCATGAGGTCGAGCTGTGTGGGCCCCATCGTGATGCGTGTCGACCATCAACACCGTACATTTGATGGGTACCCTTTAAATTATGGGATATCCCAAAAATCAGCCGTATACGGAACTCAGGTAGGCTATACCATCTAAAATTATGTGAAGATACCATTAAAACAAATAAAAGCACTTGGTGGGGCCCACCTGAGTTTTGCATGCCCCTGAAACTTGGTCTGAACCCTAATTCAAGTGGGACACACATAATGGATGGGCTGGATTTGCAAACCACATCTCGCTAGGCCCTCAAAAATGGTTATGAATGTTTTAATGGTGTACGGCCCCTCTCCACTTTTGTATGTAGTGTGGCCCACACAAGTCATAGATTTACTTGATTTTTGGGAGCTAAGTCCACGATGGAATGGTGCATCTGACTGATGGGGTAGATGTTCGAAACGCATCACGGTGGGGCCCACACTGCTCGACCTCATGGGACGAACCGGTGAACCCGAGCACATGGTACCTTTTCCGCGCGTGTGTATATATATATATATATATATATACCTTAAAGATAGACCATTGCTTTCAGCCAATGAAATCTGATCAATGGTTTTTTTTTTTTTTTTTAAATTATTTATTTATTTATTTTATATTATACCGTAATACTAAGCAACCACCAAATTTTCTTGAAGTACTTAGGCATCTTATAAAACTATTTAAACCTCCAAATTTCGGGGGATCAAGCAATCAGTGTACTACCTTATTACGCATGGAATGACGTAGTACTCGTAGGCTAAAAAAGTCATGGGTTGTCCCTGTCAGGTCCTCACGCCCAAGACATACCGTCTTCTCAAGCCTCATGTCTATACAACTTGGGAAGCATGCCTTCATGATCCAAGCCGTACATTGATCGTAGGACTTGTTTGATTTTCTAGTTCATTGTTAAATGCCTAGTAAATTAGTAAATTGGTAATGATTATTTCCAAACATGTATTTGATTTTACGTTTTACATTTCTTTACGTGCAATTTGAAAAAGCCGTAAAATATTTGTGGGTCCCACCATAATGTGTATCGCTTATCCACACCGTTTATCTATTATGCCAGCTGAATTTATGGCATGACCAAAAAAATGAGGCATATCCAAAGCTTAGGTGGACCACGCCACAGGAAAAAGGGAATCGAACACTTACCGTTAAAAGTTTTTTGAGCCGTTATTTCTTTGGTGTGGGCCACTTGAGTGCTGGATCTTCCTTAATTTTTAGCCCATGTTTCAAAATTCTGTTATAAAATGGATGGACGGAAAGGATATATCATATGCATTAATGTGTGGTTCAAAAATTAAAACTATCCCTTTTAAACCGATTTCTAATACAATTTCCTGTGGATTTTCAAACGCCGTGAAACAATAATAATGACCATTTCCACGGTATTTACCTTTGCTTTGGAAAAGCAAATGAAAAAGGTAATGCAGGAAGATTCCCCAAAACAATCCTACTTGCAGTGAACCATGCAGAAGTCTCAACCAACCGGTGGATGCGGGGCCCAACTTGATAAATGCATGGTCTAGCCACATGGTTCATCAATTTTCCAGATCATTGTAGGATATGTGTGGTGATTGAATGCCCACGAGTCCCGGGGCTTACCATAATATTTTCACAATATTTATTTGCCATCTGGCCAACCTGCTGATAAGGTAAGGTCACATATAAATTGAAGAACAAAGAACAAATATCAGCTAGATACAAAACTTTTGAGTCCATGCACATTAATGGTTAATTACCGCTGTTTTCAATGGCGTGGTTCACCTTTTTATTTTATTTTTGGGCTCATGTCCAAAATGGCCTATCAAAACGGATGTATGGTGTGGTATACAATAAATGCATCAAAATGGGCTCCGTGGTTGGGGAAAGCAAATCGGCTGGTGTACCACACACCACCGTGCCCGGCTGGTTTGCTGATGTCACCAAGTTACGTGGGTCCCATTATAAGATATGAGTTATATTCAAACTGTCAGTCCACTTTTTGAGCTCATTGTAAGGCTTGATCCGAAAAATAAGATAGATCCAAAAATCAAATGGACCACACTGTAAAAAGCAGTGGGGATTGAACACCAACCATTGAAACCCTTTTGGGTGTCACGGAAACTTTGGATCAATATGATATTTGTTTTCTGCCTCCATCCAGGTATGTGTGACCTTATGAACAGATTGGATGGAAAATAAACGTTATGTTGCGGCAAAAATCATTGTATCCACTACTATTTGTGGTGTGGTGCAATTGAGCCTTTGAAATGAATCGTGTTCTAGAGAAGAACTAAAACGATCTCCAAAAATGTATGAACGGTGTAGATATGATAAATAGATCATTCTGGCGCATGTAACTTTGATCTCCTTTTAACCGTTAGTACAACTCGAAGCTCGAAGAGCTAGCATCAGCGCTCGTCCATCTTTAGCAAGACACGTACGCACACCAGGTAGGTTAGTGATGTGTGGTACACCAGCCAATCCGCTTCCGCGGTTGGGGCTTCTCGCCTTGTTGGGTGGGAAACAAATTGACTACGCTCCTTCTGGCATCAGCCCGAGGTGGCTGGTGGTTGGTGCTCAATGGTCCCACCATGATGTATATGTTTCATCCATTTTTACAGATCATTTCAGGGCTTGATCAAGAGATGAGGGGAATATAAATCCCAGGTGAACCACGCCACAGGAAAACTGATGTAGAACGTGTCACAGATACGTTCCTAGCATGGTTGGGCTAAAAGAAGATGGATCGTAAATTGACCATAACTTTTGATCCGGGTATCGTTACAGGGCGTACAACTTATCAATCTTTACTGAAACGGGCCATCCGAGGTGAATCGACCCACAAAGTGGGTCGCATCTGTCCGTTTCATCAAAAAATGCGCGCTTTCAACTCAAAAATGAGTTTTTAGAAAAATTTTACTATTTTTAGTAATTCCAATTTTTTTAAAATAATTTTTTAGAATTTTATATTTTCTTTCCTTATAGAAATAACTTTTAGTTATATTAGGACTCTTCTAGAGAAAGTTTATTTGAAATTCTTATTTTTAGAAATTAAGTCTTAGAAGAGTTTTATTAGGATTAAGATTTTTATTAGAGTTAGAATTTTGCTATTTTTGGTAATTATGAATTTTAGTTTATTTTTTTTTTCTATATTAATGGTGTAAGGAGACACATTAGGCAATTATCAATTATTCATCAATCTATTTCGAATTTATTTAGAATTTATTTCTATTTTCTGCTCTCTTTTCTCGTGGATTCGAGAAGTCTCTGTGAAGAGTCCAGAGAAGTTCCGTGGATACGGAATAGTTATCCTCTTGAGGAAGACGGTGCTCGACCTCACGTCCTCTCCTGCATTAAAAACAATAGTGATTGGATATCTAACATTAAAATACTCCTAAGGCTTACTGTAATCCAATATGTTGAATAGGTCATACAGACCGAGATGAAGGAAAAAAACAAAGATCAGCTTGATCCAAAACTTTCATGCCCCCAAAAAGTTTTTAATGGTCGATATTCATTCAACACTGTTTCCTATAATGTGGTCCACTTGAGATTTGGATATACCTCATTTTTGGTCTCATACCATAAAATGATCTAAAACAATAGATGAAACACATACATCATGGTGGGCCCCACAGAACACTGACACCGGCCATTGGCCGGTGGCAGGGGGAGTAGCCAATCCGTTTCCTTTTGGGTGAGGTGGAGGTCACATCCAAGATTTATCTTGAGGATCATAGAGTTGTTGGAACCAATTTACTTATGGTTCAGATTTAGCTTCCGAAGTTCCTCGGCTAGGTGTGGCCCATTCGTCAACTGTGGAATTATACGATACTTAGGCTGCCTTTGACGCTTTATACACAGGCACTTAGATATTATACATGTTGTGTACATTAATTCAGTTATCCATATTCTCACACACATATGACATATTTATACATTTATCACACTTGTTTAAGATATGACCTTCTCATCAGGAAATCCTCACAATTTATCTTCCATACATGTAAAATCAGGCAAATATTTTCAGTAGGTGGGCAGCACATGACATAATATAAATCTATTAATTTTTCAATCTCTTAACCATTATTTTATTTTTATTACTATTATTATTATTATTATCATCATCATTTTTACAGCTGTAGCCTATTGGATTGAGCTCATAGGCTTGGCATCCAAGTTGTGAATAGCTCCGATTTCACACTCATGTGATTTTTGAACCCGGCCCTGTTGCCACCCTTGTTCTTAAGGAATCTCTGCACGTTGGTTATTTCTCAAAAGATACAGGCACAGAGTATTGAAGTTTTTCTGATTACTATGATCTTTCTAATAAAATACAGCAAAGCCATTTCTGGTGATTGCAAAGGACCCAAATCCAACCGTTGATGTCCCAATGTGTTTTGCACATGCCATTAATAAAATACATGAATCCGAACTGGTGTATCGGTGGGCATCTAATGAAGTATAAATGAAAGTCATTATTGTAAACTTGGGTATGAGCACCGTAGGGGTGTTAATAGGCTAAGTAGTCCAATGGGCTTGCCTCAGCAAAGATGTCTAGTTGACCACTGTTAGTATAAAAATGAGCTGGTTTTGGGTTAGGTCAGGGTCTGCTCGAGCCTAACCACATTTACAAATAAGCCTAAACTCACTCCGCAAGTGCAACCTGACCAAACCCACTCCGCAAAAAGATTGAACGAGGAAAGGTTGAACCAAATCTTTCACAGGGTTTGAAACATCCTACCAACAAAAAAAGTGTACTAATTTATTTATATCGGAATAACACACATGGGATGTGAGCATTTGGGAAGCAAGGTTTGGCCAAAGTCAATACGAGATGGGCTCATTTGGAAAGTAAGGTCCAGCGCAAGAGCTAAATGGACTAATTTGAAGAGCCAGGCCCAAGTACCAAGTTAAGCCCAATTACAATTAGGCACTTGCTTAAGGAGAAATTTTGGTCCTAATTAATTTAAAAACTCAGCTAGAAAAATGGACAACCATCAAGCCCAATATGATCCTAAGTTTGAGTCAGATCTCTAGTTATCTATAGCGGTCCACATCAGAGCACATTAGGGGTCCAAATTTAAGCCCCCAAAGTGGGCCCCATCTGGGTCTGAATCTATAACCAGCTTAAGTCTGCGAACGGCCTTGATTAAAAGGTATCTAACTTTTCAGTATTTTAGCCAAAATTGGCCCATAACATGCTCCCAAAGATGATGAAGTTTGGACACAATAAGATTTCAATTCAACCGGGTCCTTACTCATGCATCCCTGGTAGACTCACAAGAGTTTCAACATGAGATCATAGGTTCAAGTACCCATTTGGGTGAAATTCCACTGTGGTGTTAAGTCATCTATGTCGATGCAACCACCAATGATTACAATTTGTAAATATTAGCTTGGATTATCATGTTTAAGCATTATTACTTGAATTGTATGGTATTTGAACGATATAAAGTCAACTTGGATATAATTATAATTTTTTTTTTTTTGTTTTTTCCCACCAACCATTATAGTTTAGTATTCTATCAAATGAAAACTTATTATATATAATTGTGTTTTACAATATTTTGAGTACTAAATATGTAAACATGTGCCTTTCGACGTCTCCTAAGTTTTAATGAAAAATTCTACTATTTTTATTAATGGTTTTCCCGTATGTCCCTCAATCAACAATATTTTTTTTGAGTATTGGTTATAATATCATTGCAATCCATGTTTCAGTTGCACATGAGAACAAAGTGCAATCTCATTGGTTCAAACCATAGAACAAGGGCCTCTGCAAGTACCAACTGAAAAACCAAAGGCCCATGCTCCAAAAATAATGCAAAGTAGCCATATTAGTGGACCTTCGGTGAAACATTCTTAAGCTTTCATTTCTTTTACATGCATGTACCAACTTATTCAGTAAGCCTGCCTAATCTCTCTCTCTCTCTCTCTCTCTCTCTCTCTCTCTCTCTCTCTCTCTCTCTCTCTCTCTCTCTTTTTTACCTTAATACCAAACGACCACCATTTTCTTTAAGTACTTAGGCATTATATAAAACTATCCAAACCTCCAATTTTTGGGAGATCAAGCAATTTCTTGAAGCACTTAGGTATCATATAAAACTATCCAAACCTCCAAATTGTGGGGGATCAAGCAATCAGTGTACCACCTTATGATGCATGGAATGACTTAGTAAATGTAGACTAGAAAAGTCGTGGGCTGTCGCTGTCTGTACAGCTGGGGGAGCATGCCTTCATGATCCAAGTGGTTGATCTTAATGGAAAAGGCAATTGATGAAGATACCCCGAAACCGTGGCTGTGGGGCCCACCTTGATAAATGCATTGTCAACCAACCCGTGGCTGCGGTGTCCACCTTGATAAATGCATTGTCAACCAACCCGTGGCTGCGGGGTCCACCTTGATAAATGAATTGTCTATCGTGCATCCATTTTCCAGCTCATTGTAGGGTAGGTGATTGAATGCCCACAAGTAAAAAGGTCCCAGGGCTTACCATAATATTTCGACTATATTAATTTGCCATCCAAATAAGGTCACATATAAATTGATAAAGGAAGAACAAATAATATCAGCTACATACAAAACTTTTGAGTCCATGCGCAAAACGCTTTAAATGGTTAATTACTACTGTTTCCATTGGTGTCGCCCATCTTAGATTTGAACCTTTTTATTTTGGGCTCATGTCCGAAAATGGCCTATCAAAATGGATGGATGGTGTGGGTATACAATAAATGCATCAAAATGGGCTCGATGGTTGGGGGAAGCGGCTTGGCTGGTGTACCACACACCACTGCGCCTGGCTGGTCACCAAGTTCTATGGGTCCCATCATGAGATATGAGTAATATCCAAACTATCCATCCACTTTTTGAGCTAGTTGTAAGGCTTGATCCAAAAAATAGAATAGATCGATCCAAAAATCAATTGGACCACACTGTAAAAAGCAGTGGGGATTGAATGCCTACCATTGAAACCCTTTTGTGTGTTGCAGAAACTTTATGTCAATATGATATTTGTTTTCTCTCTTTCAAGTATGTGTGACTTTATGAACTGGATGGAAAATAAACGTTATGGTGTAGTGAGAATCATTGTCTCTACTACTATTTGTAGTGTGGTCCACATCAACCTTTGAAATGAATCATGTTTTAGAGAAAGAACTAAAATGATCTCGAAAAATGGTTGAACAGTGTGGATATAATAAATAGATAATTGTGGCGCCATGTAACTTTTATCTCCTTTGAACCAGCTCAAGGAGTAAGCGGATGTCCACCGTGATTTATATATTTTATCCACTCAGTGCATCCATTTTACTAGATAAATTTAGAACTTGATCCCAAAAATGAAGTATATCTAAAGCTCAAATGGACCACACGATGGAAACGGTGTGAATTTAATGTCTACTGTTGAAAATTTCTTGAGGGCCACTAAATTTTTGGATCAAGCTTGTATTTGTGTTTCACTCGTAATCCATTTTTTTGTGATCTTATGAACAGATTGGATGACAAATAAACATCACTGTAGGGCCTAGCAAGGTTACAACGGTGGAAATCATTATTCTCACTATTTCCCATGGTATCGTCCACTTGAGCTTTGTATATGCTGCCATTTTGGTTTCAACTCCTTAAATGATCTAAAAAAACAGATGGACAGTGTGGATTAACCACATGCATTCGAGGTGGGCCCAACAGAGTTTACAAGCGTACTGCGTAGCTCATTACCCAATCCGATTTTGCTCGAGGAGCGTCTACGCCGTCCTGACCGACGCGGATTTCCTGCGCCAGAAACTAAACGTTATGGTGGGGCTCACCGTGATGTTTGCAGGAGTCGACTCCGTCCATCTGTTTTTAAAAAATTAGATCAAAAGTAGCAGGATTCAAGACTCAAGTAGGCCGTACTGAAGGAAAAAGGTAGTCGGGAAAATTCCTAGCTTTGAAACCTCCCAAGTTCAACAGTGATGTTTACCCGCCATCCGTACTATTAATAATGTCGGATGAACTGAAAACACAAATATTAACATGATTCAAAACTTCGGATATTTCAACTGTGGATGTTTAATTATCACGTTTCCAGCTCACCTGACCCTTGGGTATGGTTCATTTTTGGCCTCATGCCCTACAATGAACTCACAAAATGAATGGACGGAGAAGATTTCTCATAAACATAACGGTGAACCCCACCTACGTAAGCCTTTAGCAGGAGATCCGCTCCCGTCTTCGCAAGACACATATCGGTACACCAGCAAATCCGCTGTCACCTTGTTGGGTGAGGTCACATCCAAGATGGACATAGCCCCAACATATGGCTCAAGGACAGCTTGAGGATCATAGACCTGTTGGAACGAAATTACCTATCGTTCTTCGGCCAGGTGTCGCCCAGCTGTCAACTGTGGAATTATGTGATACCTAGCTATGACGCTTTATACAGGGCCGCTCAGAAATTATACATATGGTGTACGTTTATTCAGATATCCGTATTCTCACACACATGTGACATATTTATACATTTACCACACTTGTTTAAGATAGGACCACCACATCAGGCATTCCTCACCATTTATATTCCATACATGTAAAATCAGGTGTATATTTTCAGTAAGTTGGCAGCACATGACATAATATAAACTTATTTTTCAATCTCTTAACCATTTATTATTATTATTATTATTACAGCTGTAGCCTATTGGATGTGATCATAGGCTTGGCATTCAAGTTGTGGATCACTCCGATTTCTCACTCATGTGATTTTTGATGGGCCGGGTTAGCCGGGCCCTGTTGCCACCCTAGTTCTCAAGGAATCTCTGCACGTTGCTTATTTCTCCAAAGGTATAGTCACAGAGTATTGAATTTTTTCTGTTTATTATGATCTTTCTAATAAAATACGGCAAAGCTATTTCTTGTCATTGCGAAGGACCCAAATCCAACCGTTGATGTCCCAATGTGTTTTGCACATGCCATTAATAAAATACATGAATCCTAAGTGGTGGATTGGTGGGCATCTAATGAAGTGTAAAAGAAAGTCATTATTGTAAACTTGGGTATGAGCACTGTAGGGGTGTTAATAGGCTAAGTAGTCCAATGGGCTTGCCTCAGCAAAGATGTCTAGTTGACTACTATTGGTATAAAAATGAGCTGGTTTTGGGTTAGGTCAGGGTCTGCTCGAGCCTAACCACGTTTACAAATAAGCCTAAACTCAGTGTCAGCCCAAGCCCAAGTGCAACCTAACCAAACCCACTCGGCAAAAAGATTGAACGAGGAAAGGTTGAACTAAATCTTTCACAGGGTTTGAAACATCCTACCAACAAAGCAAGCATACTAATTTATTTATATCGGAATAACACACATGGGCTGTGAGCATTTGGGAAGTAAGGTTTGGCCAAGGTCAATCCGAGATGGGCTCATTTGGGAAGTAAGGTTCAGTGCAAGAGCTAAATGGACTAATTTAAAGAGCCAGGCCCAAGTACCAAATGGGCCCCACTACAAAGTTAAGCCCAATTACAATTCGGCACTTACTTAAGGAGAAATTTTGGTCCTAATTAATTTAAAAACTCAGCTAGAAAAATGGACAACCATCAGGCCCAAACATTAATAAAAAAATATGATCGTAAGCTTGATCCAAGATCCGCCTGGTACACTTTTGAGGATCCGGTAGGGGTTTGCAGTCCTGATGCTGAAACTCAGAACATAATTATAATGAGAAAAGTACACGCATTAAAAAATTCTGTATTATAGATTAAAGACATCATTCAAACATGATGTTCACCTGATGGTAGTGAAAGGCCACCATCCACAATTCCCCTATAAACACAGTATTGAAAGTCCCAATTAAACAAAGAAATGAATTATCTCTGATCAGTCTCAGCAAAAACCAAAATCTGCAATGAAGGACTTCAAAATAGAAAGACATACTCAATTCAATGAAGTCAGTCAAGCAGATGAAGAGCTCCACAATGTGATGGCCTTTTATGTACATAACTAACAAGCTGTTTGGCATTGTAAAATTTCGAGTATGAATAAGAAAGTAAATGGAGCGATACACAACCAAACAGTAAAATACAATGGCAGGTCAATTCCCTGAACATAAGTATAGCACATAAAACCCATTTGATTAATTGTAATAAGCATAACAGTTAATATCTCAGACTTGATATGTTCAGCTAGAGGTAAGTTCAGCTAATTTGATGACTGGCAATGATATGTTCTGTCTCTTTCTCTCTCTAGTTAAATTGCAGGCTGCAGCCTTACCATTTACCTGTAGAGTCTGTTTTACTCTGGTCCAGCTGAGGGGCCTGCCAACATTTACTCTCTTCCTCAGGGTCCACCAAACCTAATGATTTCTTTCCAGTTAGAAGATACAGATTTAGGGATACCTGTTAACATCTCTGACTTGCATGCTCCATGTTTTGGCATAGTCCCGGATGAGTTGAAACACATCCACTTCCATCTTACAAGGTCCTGAAAAATCCGAGTCCCTTTCAGCCCAAATGCACAGCAACATCGCCTTCAAAAGAGCTTTCCACAATATCCTGCCTATTGGGCCCCATGGTGTCCATTCATGTTCAAGCAAAAGAGATGGGATTGTCCCATCAAGGAGATGCTTGGGTCAAATTCACAATGGGGCCATCAGATCAGGAGTTTGGATCCATGGGCCTTAGTTGTACTTGTATAGACCCAACGATATTACACACATCCTCTAGTCAAGGATCACACACTTTCTATTATGGAGGAATGGGCAGGAATAACAATACTGGAATAGAAATGTGATGCAGTGAGTACCTCAATACATGCATTGGCTATGTGAGTGTGACAACTGGGTCTGGGTGGCAACAGACAGATTACAACTTCCACCTGCATAGAAGTGTGGTGTTAGGTGAACAAAATACATTTCATGGTATGGACACCATAATAAATATAATTACACATCTTAAACTGATCAACATGGATGAAACATTTTACACAATCATTGTAGAGAAGAATTCATGAAATATAAGTAATAAATGAACGATAAATTCAGAATGGAAGAAATTTGATTTTTAATCAAGAGGCTAATGAGTAAAAAAAAACTGTAAAAGCTTTTGAAAATCAAAGGTATATACTAATCTCCTTCAAACCTGTAAAATTCAATCAGATGTACTGACATTTTCTGAATGATCCTCGCAGTATGATAATTCAAAACGCTATGTGAACAGTTGTAGGAAGATATAATTAATTTGTAAGTACAATGGGAAAACTCTACCTCTGCAATATACTTACAAAGGCTTCCATAATCCATTGCATCAAGCTGAACTGCCACTGCATTTGGAATACCTTCAATAGTCTGCATTAGAAGCACTATGCACTACAAAGAAAACCAACAGATACATAAGTAGCAAGAGTGGGGTTTAAAATCCCACTACCAAATGAAATAAAATATCAGAAAATATGGTGGAACCTACTTGATAATAGCAAGAGTTCATTTGGATGAACGTACTTGATAATAGCAAGGGTTCATTTGGATGAACCTACTTGTTCCTTCAGACGGTGATGGAACCTTGCCAGGCGAGCCTGGAGGCTCACCAAACCTGCAGCCTTGCGCGAGAGCACAAAGCTCAGCTTGGTCACATAATTATCAATCAGGCTGCCCGGTTGGTCCACCTCTGCAAGTAGCTTCATTTCCTGATATAATACAATCATGAAATGTAAGATATAAAAATCAAATCTTTACTAACGAAAAAATCCCAAAGATCACAAATCATATAAGGTAAATCTATCGAAATATAAGCTAGTTCGCATATTGTATCCATACATGTCATTGTATGGATACAATATGCATGCAGCCATTCAAAAACATGATGAAATGAAATGCAACAAATGAAATGCAATGTCAGCTGATGAATTTCATTTAATATACTGCTCAATATGGAAAGAAGATAATCAGTAGAGGTTAAATAAATAGAGCTTTCCTAAGGCCACGTGCATCTAGACGTGGCAACACATGCAGACCTGACACATGAATAAGCAGGGCCATCAAGAGGCCTGGCTAGGGATTGGAATCAACCCAAATTTTGAATTCTTTGGGCTGGGTCTGTCAACCTGGGCCTATTTAAAATTTCCATTTTGCCTGGTGGGCCTGAGCCTAGCCCGTTGACACCCCTAAGAATAAGACATCCAAGATATGCACCATGTCCAGCCAAATGTAGATGATCTGGGTGAACAAAGCAAAAGGCAATTAGATCAAGTTCACATATCAAACTTCTCCAACCTACACACAAAATAAAAAGATAACTATTTCCATCTCAATAATTACCACAACAATTGGATGTTATCCTACAAGGCATCAAATTGGTTTACAAGCACACCAGAGTGAAGATATCGGTCAATAGAATAAATAATCAATGGAAAATAAAAAACAGATTGACTGAAGATGTATGTAAATTAAATTGGTTTTGAATTTAAGATATATACAACTTTAGATCAGACGTAGAAATTCATAGATAAATTGGTACAACATTTAAGATATAAATAAGTTCGTGAAATCAGAGTTTTACCTGGAATGCTATAGTAAGTGATCAAAGTCTTCTATCTGCAAACTTGCTAATCGCAGCGTTAACTCTCTCCACTATGGCTGACTTATTGCGTGCAAGTTTCAGAATATGCAAAACCATTGCCCAAGGAGGATAAGCATCTGACTAGCCACTGACAATTAGAGTTGTTAGTAAGAAGAAAACCACAAAGGTAATGGCAACATTACCTGCTCTGGTGCACCTTTGCTAACATGATGCATTTTTGCTTCACTGTCAATATAAGTTGGAGCCGTTCACTTATCAGTTGGATTAAATGGAAGGAAATGAACCTCTTGAATGCCAGCCCATGCCTTCTTGTATGTATAGATGGAAAGAGAGGCTGAAATGGAAGAATCAATGATAAAGGCATTATTTGTCTGTGTATAAATAAGAAGATCCCTATGGAAATTTCATTCATCCTTCAGGTCAGCGAGCATCCCAATAACATCTTGGTTTTTAAGCCAGGAGGCTCATGCAATGATTAGAATAACAATATCCTGGTCTTCTACTCTTGCAAAAACCTGGTTGCAATAATTCAAAAACGGGCATTAGAATAAAAATCAAAAGACTCTCTTCAATAAGATGAGCCCCAAATGCATTCCATGTTGGACCTCAATAAGTTTCCTGTCAACTGCGAGTCTGTTTAAAGTTTGCATTACTTACCAATTAACTTAAAATCTGCAAATCTCAAAACAAAAAGCTAAAGGACCCATGGGTCATCCACAACCAACTCTGGCACCTTCATAGGAAAGACACGAGATGGAAAATAGATTAAGGAAACAATAGAGCCATCTTGTCACTTCAGAATGAATGAACAGATTATCCACAGTTTCCCAACACAGCACATCAACCTATATTCAGAACCACGTGCTTCTATGTTGAAGACATTCAAATCTTAAAGCCTTCTCACCATTGTTCTCCAACCAAAAACCTCTGCTAGAGGGATGATGGTCCTCAGGCTCATTCATGGTTGAACCATTCCCCTTAGTCCATGCTCCAAAGGACAAGGCTAAAAATCAACCCAAGTGATTCCATCTTCAAACTCTACTATAAATCCATCCATCTCGGAAAATAAACCTCCTCAAGCATTCCAAAGATACACAACTTATGAGAGCTAGACAATTTCCTACCCTCACAAATCCCTTTTGTAATTTTCCCCTGATTATTAAAAATGGTATTACTGAGTTAATGAATACTCTTATATGTTTCATCATCATTTATGCTTCAAATCTTTAGATTTCTTTGCTTGAAACCAACTCTTAAAATCCAAGCAGAATTTTTTCACATAAAGGAATTTGGATATGATATCATCGATTAGGGATTTGCTAATTGCACACTCGTGTAGGAGCCCCTGCCCATCCACACTCAGGCACAATTCCAATATGCAACATGTGTGAGATATCTGAACTTTCCAATAGGTGGAGCTTTACCATAAGGACGATTGACATGACAATGACGACAATGATGAGAATCACAAGGCAAGGGCAGAGAGCTACCGTAACGAAAGCGCATTTGCTGTCGGCGAAATCCTCTTTCTTGTCGTACTGGTCTCGGATCTCGAGAGTTTATGAAGGAGGAGGCAGAGCAGACGCAGAAGCCATTGAGATTGGAAGAGATCTCGATCCAAGAGGATTAGAAATGGTGGGGATTGTTTGGGTTCTTCCACACAGACATTCGACCGCCATTAAAACCTGAGAGGGAGAGAGTGAAAACGGTTCAGATCTGGCCGACGCCAGATTATATTAAATAAATTGTAGTTGCAAAAAAAAAAAAAGAAAAAAAAAAAAAAAAAAAAAAAAAAAAAAAAAAAAGAAGTCAGACATTTGCAAAAAGATTATTTGTCTGTGTATGAAGTGTAAGAGAACAAGTTGAGTTGAACTAAAATTGAAAACAATCATTGCATACATATGATACAACCAATCTTTCAAAAAGTACTTTGGCATGATATGCGTGCGCCAACGTATCACCAATTCTCAGCAAACTGAAGAAAGGCCCTTGGTAACTTCTTTTGGTGCCAGACCTTCAAGTAGACCTTTCCCATCAGGAAGCTGTGAGCCTGTGACTATTTTTGTTGGAATTGTCAGTCCAGAGGTGTTATTTTGTGCTATGAAGCAGTTCAGTGAAAGAGATTAATATTTTAAAAAATTAAGAATCTAAATCTCATGTAAAACTTAATCATATGTCGTATTTGATTTTACAGCAAAACTTGATCAGTATAAATGATCTTACAACTTCTGAGCAACCAATTCTTCACTAACATGTAAAAGCTAAAGTATGAAAGTTTCATTAACCTCATATTTTGACATGTTTGAAAATGGGGTTCAACCAAGCCACAGAAAAAAGTTCATATTAATGAGAACCATGTTGATGTTCTTGCATATATCTATTAGTATCTAGGATAATGAATCATATCAGCTTTTTTTTTTTTTTTTTTTTCATTCGACAAATCAATACATCCTTTTATAGAAAACACACACTAGTTTTCAGGAGTACCCAAGCATTATGGTCACAATGCCATGCCTCCACTAGAGGCTTTAAAGATCTTCTAAAGGCCAGTACCTCTCTCGTGGATGATTGACAATAATTGCCTCATATGCAATGCGCTTATTCGAACTTTAATATTTCAAAGACAAGGCACATACCTTTTCTTTCTTAGCAGGGGGGAAACTCCAAATGCTCCAATTCCATATTGAGGATAGTAAGCACATGACCTCAGGCGCAAAATCCGACAGAACAAAGATAAGAAAGCAGAAAATGAACAAACATGTTAGCATGAACATTACATTGAAGTGAAGATGCACATTCCTCAGAAATAACAAAAGACTAGCTCTTTATAAAGAGAGCTACTTACTCATCCAAATTCGATACGGAAAGATCCATGAATGTATAGGGAACATCTAAGTCCCTGCTCATATAAAGAAGTCATAGTGATAAGGTAAACCAACTCTCTTTTGAAAGGCTGTATTTGGGCGCACTATCGAATTTAATTGCAAAATTAGCTTAAAAAGTGGAAAATGGCCGAATTGCAACTCCCTCCCTTAGAATTCATATGGAGGAATTAGGCTCAAAATTGCATTTATACCAATTCAAGTCGGATATGAAAAGTATTTAACTGCCATTTTTTTTTAGAGGTACTTCCTCATTATAATAGCAAGGAAAGCAATTAAAATCTGGACATTTCTAGTCAACTAACATTTGCAATTCAATTCAAGGGTGCATACAAACACGGCCTAATATTTTGCACTAGAATAGCAACTGAAGAAAGTAATCTGTCTCCACCTCTGCCAGCGAAATATAGCATTTCCTACAAGATTCTCCCCAGCCTTGTTGTCGAGTGGACCTGATACCTGAAGAAGTTAAGATGAAAAAGATTCCATAGCTATGCGAATGCTAAAATAAAATTGTGGCCAATTAGCAATTTAAAGAAGTCAGACATTCACAAAAAGTTGTATCATATGAATGCATATGTTACAATTTGGGGTAGGTCAGTTCTGAAACAAATTTGAGGTAGTATCAACATATCCTCAGTCAATAGATCATCTTGAGAGAAGTTGTAAACCTCGGTAACATGCCACCAAAAATAAATAAAAAATAAAAATGAAAGAATGCTATAAAATAAGCAACTGGTATAAACAGAGAAAATAAGAATTCCACTAAAAGAGATCAAAAGAGATCACCGAGCACCGACCACCAGCCACGGGGCTGGTGTCAGGGGGAGTAGCCAATCCGTTTCCTATACTATGGGGCTTACGAAGGCAATTGCATAAAAATACATAAATGTGCCGTTCGGTATTGCTCTGTGGGCCCACCATGATGTATGTGTTTCATCCATTCCATTCATCCATTTTTAAAGATCATTTTATAATTTTATTTTTAAAAATAAGAGGTATATAAATCTTAAGTGGACCACACCATACGAAAACAATAGTGATTGGATATCCATCATTTAAATCCTCCTAAGGCTCACTGTACTGTTTATCTGACATCCAATCTGTTGATTATGTCATAAAGACCCAGATGAAGGGAAAAATCAAAGATCATCTTGATCCAATACTTTTATGGCCCCAAAAAGTTTTTAATGGTCGACGTTCATTCAACACTGTTTCCTGTAATGTGGTCCACTTGAGATTGGGATATACCTCATTTTTTGTGTAATACCATAAAATGATCTACAAAAATAGATGGATGACATGGATGAAACACATACATCATGGTGGGGCCCACGGGGACCACTGAACACCAGCCATTGGCTGGTGGCAGGGGGAGTAGCCAATCCGTCTCCCATAGTATATAAAGATATAATTCCAGGATCATGCTCACAAAGAAATGTGAACCGGTCGTTTGTTTGATGACTATTGTAAAAGAGGCAGAAAAGTGAAGGGAAAATAGGTATCAGCCAAGAAAAATGTGTTTTTATATCTTTAGACCATAAAAGGAACTATAATTCCAAGTCAAGTCTAAAATGACATAAGCTTGTAAGAGATGGAGAAGATTCTGGAAGCCGATTGACTGGTATGCCACACACCACCAATCTGGCTGTGTGTCTAAATAGACCCCACCGGGTTGCCCACCGGAACATTTTTCAAATTTGGTTTTTTGCAATATCTTGATTTCAAATACATGTGTCCTTTAACATCTTCTGAAGTTTTTAGCGATTATTTATTTATTTATCATTTTCTCAATGTTTGCCTCAATCAAAGAAATTATTTCAAGTATTGGTGATAATATTGGCCATGTTAATATATGTTCTTATATCCCCTTGTCATTGATGCATATACAATGACCAACCATTGACAGAGAGCATAAGATGACAATACTAAATGTTGATGCAAAAAACTGGTGCGTCCTCTTCTGATCTATTTCGTCTGCACAAGAAGGAGACAATGGAAACCCTGGCTAGAGCTGGGGACCCTCCGATGCTAAAGTCAGGAATAAGATCATATAAGAGGGTTTTTTGAGATGGTTTTTGCATACCTTTCACCTTGGAGATCTCCTATATTTATAGGGAAGGGAGGATCCTGTCGTGCCAGGATTCTTTTCCTGATATCTTGGAGATTGGCATCAATCCGTTTTTGGACTCCAATCGATCCCGAGATCTTTAGGATCGGGGATCCTTTTACTAGATTTTCGGGAAAGTGTTTTCATTTACACTGTTTTTACCTTGCTTGAATCAGGCCGAACTGACTCTACTGATGAGTGAGTCTTGGCTGGCTACACGTGTAGAGCTCTTTACCATCTGTCGGGTGAGATGGACTCGATTCGTAATCAATATCTTCTCTTAATCCGATAGCCAGTTCTGTAACTGACCTAAATGTGGGTCGGTTTTATGGTCCTTTTGAGCTTTGGGCCTTAGTCGGCCTCTTTGGATGTTGCTACCTTGTTTATCGAGTCAACTTCGTGCATCTCATAGATTTTGCCTCATGGCTCTGGACTTTGTAAGCTTTGGTTAAGATTCATTCCTCATAATCCGAGCTAAGTCTCTCCTTTAGGCTTTTGATATACTTGCCTCGGTCAGACTTGTTGCCTCAGAATCCCAAGTGGTGTTAGTAGAGTTGGCCCATTCCATAGCTGAGTCCTTGGACTTGTCCTATTTTTCCTCATTACTGAATATTGAACAGTTGTGATCAATGCTCGCTAAATTACTTGGTCCAAGAAGATCATCAAGCTTGAATTCAACAGTCTAGGATGTCACAAGTCGGGTCCTGTAGTTCCCCAAACCCAAGCTATAACTACCCATGAGCATGGTTTTTTGACTTAGCGACTCAGATGGACTCATTCGATCCTGAGTTGAGTCATGACTTGACCAAGTCGCGGTGACTCAGATGAGGACCATGTCATCCTCTCTTACTAAACCATGGCGCCGAACAGGATATCGAACTCAACCAAGTTCCAGTCAACTGAGGCGAGTTGCATACCATCCATGCCTCTTGAGGCCGTTTGTAATTTCCTTGGTTTTATGCGCTGACTGAGTTATTTTGAATTAAGTCGGTTTAAGTTTGTGGGCTTGTGGCCCATCCTAACCTAGTTGTGGTATCATATCCTGCCATCCAGGTTGTGTGCGCCTGAATGGGGCCCACCAAGTTGCCCACTGCAACATTTCAAAATTGGGCCTGAAATTATTCCAGGCCCACTTACATCACACGTGTTAATGAATCTGTATGCAACGTCAGCAAGATAGATTTCCATACATCAGTGGACCCAAACATGTACGTAGAATTTGAACCACTAATCATATGGACATGAATCTTTACCATATTGGGATTGACTGACGAGCTGCTCTGATCTGACACACGGGTGCTTCATTTCCAAGTGCGAGATGACTGCATCCTCACTAATGCAATTAGCACCACTAAGTGGGCCAATGTCAATGCCCTTATTTGACTCGGACTCTGTTGGAATAGAGCTCGAAACAAAGGTCCAAAGACCTGAGGGTTGCCAATGGCCGAATGGATCTGGTTTCGAGTCCTAAAAAAATAAAAACCCCGAATGTCAACAGGTTGGGTTTGGATTGGGTCCTATGGTACGTGTACTTGAGCTAATTAGGTCCGGTCCTGCCAGGTCTGGGTCCAGGATCTGATTGGGTTAAGTTCCTATCAAGTCTTACCATGTAGGATTTACATGGTCGGGCCACTCATGGATGGTTTATGTTGCACCAGAAATTTTTCAAAAAACCTATCTACTTATGTAGAACTTACATGCTGGCCCCTTTTTTAAAACTTTTTTCAATAAGCTATCCCATTAATCTAGTAATTAACATTGGAGGAAAGGGAAGGGGTTAAGGGATCAGGTGGCCCCTACCGTGATGTTAATGCGAAATCCACTCCAACCATCAGGTGATTCACCCCATACTAGGCTCTGGGCTAAAATATTAGCCACATCGTGATTCAAGTAGACCACACGATTAGAAAGAATGTATAAGGTAATACTCACCCTCCAAAAATATGAGCCACATCGTGATTCACATGGAGGGTCCGATGGAGCACTTTGTTATATTTGGATGGAACAACATGGCCATTAATTAGGTTATCTGCAACATTTGTTTTTAAGTCTGTATGCATATCAATCCGAGTAAGAGTTTTAAAATGGATAGATGAAAGTGGGCCCGAGAGAGTAGACGATAGCGTACCAAGGTCGTCGTCATCAAATGGGCCAAGAAGCCCATCAGAATCCAGAAATTTTCCATTGGAAGCAACGGACCCCACTGATACGGCCAGTACCAAAAACTGCAAAACTAAAAAGATTGGGCCCGACACCGAATATTGTTGAATTAGATTGATTAAAGGGCTGGTCCAATGGGTCCACCATTGCTGTGTGGACGGCCATAGCTAGGAAGGATTTTTTTTTTGCTAGTCCATAAATGGGCTATCCAAACGAGGCCCAGAACTAATGGTCCTGTCATCGCATTGGATTAGAAGCCAGAGCTTCAGGCCCCCACAAGAAGGCCAGACGCCCAGAAGACACCCGGCCTGGCTCTAGCAAAGCTGGCGAGAATGGGCGGAGACCCAGAATCATATCCGTAGTGGGCCCGGGAGTCGGGTTAGGCCGGCAGTAAATGGATGCGGTTTGCGTGGTGTGGTGCACAAAACCGACGGTGTGTTGACGTGGCAAAGTTCTGTGGTCCCACCATTACGTATTTATTATATCCACACCGTCCATCCATTTTAAGAGATTGTTTTAGGCAATGGTTCAAAAAATGAGGCAGATTTAAACCGTAAATGGACCACACCGTACAAAGAAGTAGGATGATGATGTCCACTGTTAACACCTTCTTCTAGCTCACCATTATGTTTATTTGACATCCAACCTGCTCATAATGTCACAAAGGCATGGATGACGATAAAACACAAAGATAAGCTTGATCCAAACTTCTGTGGCCCTTAAGAAGATTTCAATGGTAGGAATTCAATCCCCATTGCTTTCTTTCGTGTGATCTAATTGAGTTTTGGATCCGCCTTATTTTTGGATTTATATCCTTAAATGATCTCGAAAAATGGATGAACGGTGTGGATATAACAAATACATCGTGTTTGACCTACAGAACTTTGCCACGTCAACATGCACCAAGGTCCCGCGTCTTAGGTGGACCACATCACAGGAAACAGTGTTGATTGAACGGTCACCATTAAAAACTACACAGGGCCCACCGTAAGAAGATCTGTAATGTTTATATTCCATCCAACCCGTTGATAATATTGTACAGATATTTATGAAGAAGGGCCCCACACTGTGAGGATAGTACGTGTTAGCCGGGTAACTTCTAATCCCCCGTTGATATTATTTTAGATTAGATTGTCCGATCAGAACGATTTTTTTTATTTTTTATTTAAAAAAAAAAAAAAAAATTTAAATGGTAGCCGGAGAGAATGTGTTTTGGACTGAAAAAGAGTTCAGAACAATCTATTGGATTGTCTAACTTCATTTGTGCAAGCAGGAGCACTATAACTTATTAGTGCTCCGGAAGCAATGGAGCATTTCTCATTTCTTTAATATCTAAACCGCTATTTTACCTTGCATCTTACAAATACTACATAATCTTCAAGTTGAGTTTTACCTTTGCTAGACATTTAAGTTTCCTGAATTGAATATCATTCTAATTCTGCAGTTATTGTTTTCAGTGATAGCTGTATGTCGAGGACATGTCCAATATCTCCCATTGGAAGCCCTCCTCCACCCAAGATCTCCCCAGCATATAAACACTGCGCCTAAAACTCCTCAAGTCCATCCAGTGTGGCCCTCATGAGTTTTGGATCAGGCTGCAGGTTTTTGTATATTCACTGTCCTTGTGATTTGCTCTGATGAACGGGTTTTGATGAAAGATAAACACTATGGTGGCACCACATAGACCTATGGTTGGCATCTCTTCTTCTGATAGTTTGGCCCACCAGGGTTGTGTATCTGGCTGATTTTTGGCCCGAGTCTTGGCATCGTGGAATGTTCCCGCTGGATGGCATCATGGTGAGCCAGAGGACTTTGATTGTTGCACGCACTGTAAAAAAAAACAGGTGTTGTTGAGGATTCTGCTCCAATCAAAAGGGGGGGAAAGATACGCTGGTCGAGAGCAACAATCTGTGCCTTACTTTTATACTGTGCCACATCCATTTTAGGAACTACCAAGTGTCCTGTGGTATGCATGCCATGTTTGTGGTGGCTTTGTGCATGCTTATGGATAGTCATGCTATGCCAGCATTTGAACAATAGACCCCAAGATAACTGAGGAACTTTTCCATTTCCGTGCGAGTTAAGTCAGATTGTGAATATTTTCACCATTTTTTCTGTTTGGTTTCAGCATTGCATTGTTTCGAATATATGTGTTGGTATCTGCATTGAGGAAGTTGTCGAGGTCATGACTGACAATTGGAATGGGTCAAGAGGTGGGCCCATCATGGATCAGCTGTGACTAAAAAGCTTGCGCTGTTTGCCCATCAATCAGAGGATTTTCCCCTGCTGGATGGCCATCTGTTTTAAACTTCTGTTTGTCCATTGGGAAAGTTGTCGAAACAGGCCGAATTTTAGCCTGTTGCCGATGGTGGTGCATTTCTCAACTGCTTCCTATACTATATAAATGCCCCTAGATTGCAAGGGTCCAAATTTGTGTTCTTCCTGAGCATTGTGATGAAAGAACCACACCAAAGTTTCATAACTTTGCATCTGCCATCTGCTAACCTAATTATGATTTTGGGTCAGTCTGTGGCAATCTCTAAAGAATTTGGGATTTTCATCTGAATCCAAGCTTTGACGAGTGTCCTACTCCACCCCATTGACTGATTTCGGATGTGCCGTTAGTTGAAGTTGGACTCCATGGAGTTAAAAGACCACTTGCATTTTACTGTTATGTTTGTCTCTTTAGTTTCATCGGGAGCTTTTAATCATCCTCCGACACAGCAACTGATGTTGGTATTTTTGAAATTATGATTTTCTGCAGGAGGGATAGCTTACAATGATGTGTATCAAGATCAGATTCAGTAGTTCCTAACAGCAATGAAGTTCATTGCAACACCATTGGGAAAGAACTGTATATTGTTATATTCATTAATAGTCACAGAGGAAAATGAAAAAAAAAAAAAAGGTCTTAAATTGAGAATTTGGAGTACCCCTATTTTTTTGGGCTATGGCCACTGTACAGATGCTGGGGAATTGCATTTAAGGGTACAGATTTAGCACTGCGGGGTGGGCTGGCTGAGGTTGCTCCGTTCGGCCTAGGTTTTAGCTGCTGCTACTGGCTGTTCTTCTACCTAATCTTTGTTGTATGTAACATCAATCACATCTATAGCAATTTGAAGAAAAATCAAATTACAGTTTCTTTTTCTTCCTCATCTTCGCCACCTCTTCTGCTAATTTATTCATTTGATTGAGAATAAAACCGGTTGTTTCACCTATCTATATTATTTCTCGTTTTTATTTTATTTTTATGTTTGTTTCAGAACACATTCCAATGCAAAGATCTCATTGATCATATGACCAAATCTGTCATTGGTTTGATCATATAATCCTAGCAAATGGATGCATCAAGTTGGTTACTGGACCCATTTTTTGTGTGAATGGTCTTTGACTATCTATACTGAAGCTGCTGATCAAATGGTTATATTTATTGAATAAGTGTGATGTTTGCATGGTAAACCATGAAATGTGTAGTGGACCTAATGAGCAGTCTGTATGAATGGGTTAAGACTGTCCAAGGGGGTCCTTAAACCAGGACCACTTGTACTTAGGCTTGTTTGGCTTCAATTGTGTTTGATTAGCCACCTTATTTTAAAAAATAATAATAATAATTTGTGCCACAGATAAAATTGAAGATCTCTTGATGAATGGTTTGTTAATTGCACATGGGTGCACTACCATACATCACACGGCCATTGTGGTGTGTAGGTTTGAGATCAATGGTTTAAATCTTTTGAAGGATGCTACCCCTGGGGGGAAACCCGCCACCAAGCTGTGTCAATGGACCCCTGACTCGAGCCAGTTTCGGCTTAAATCAAAACTGAACGCATTGGTCTGAGTAGTCAGTCCTAAAACTCTAATAAAAGCCCATACATTAGTAGTAATGGAGAATCTTTCGTAACTACAAACTTGGCAAAAAGGGCTTGGGCTATCATATAAAAATTCTAACTTCTAAATGATGGTGAACTGTGTAGTGAGTCTACACTCAAGCCATGGTTCAACCAACATTTTGAAAATGGTGGCAACTCATCATCCTCATGTGTCACTCCTGTGCAGCTATTTAGACCATATATAGGGACACAGTTTTGATGGAGCATTTCTTGCAAACGACTGTGACAAACCAATCGCAACCATCCATTTGGTGGTTCTAAAAAGGGCCGTTGAAAGTAAAATAGCTTGTGGTTTAAATTCTATGGCCAAAATTAGGTACTTACAGTCATAAGGTGATGCCCGCATGTATAGGTGGGTCTCGTTACAGATTATTGGACAATCAAGTCAGTCCACTAATCAAGTGCCAAAGTGGGCCCATCATGAAATGTTATCTGGCTCAAAATTCAAGCCAAATGCAGGTGTGCAGGACCACTTAAAGCGATGGGTGGCCAATAATCTCACACACCAGGTGTGACTCCACCAGATGAGTGGATTGACAAAGAGATCTTCAGGATGGTTCTCATCATTTGAGCCGTGGAAAAGGTGGGCCCTGTCATGAAATGTCGTTTGGTGTAGTATATCGTTTGGTGTAGTAAATTCAAGTTACTTCCCTGTCTCATGAAATATCGTGGAAAAGGTGGGCACTAAATTCAGATATGCAAGACCACTTAAAATTAATAACGGGTGGCGAACAATCTTGCAAACCAAACTCTACAAATAATAATATATAGTTCAACTTGCCAAACTTTGGGAAGTGTCCTACTCTATATGTGGTTTTGCCCAAAAAATTAAGCCAACAGAATTATTAGGTGGGTCACTGATGCAGGGATGAACGTCAATTAAGTTGGCTAAAGTAGATCGTCCGACCTCAAAATCTTTTATGGTACGTCGAGTAACTCATTCCGGTTTGCGAGATATGCATGTTTTAAGGTTCTAATGGTCTTGATGACTTCCGCCTCTGATCGGGCCTTCTCTGGTCCATCTTGGACATGAAAATGTTCGCCACCTGCTCTACATCAGTCACTTCCATACATTGAATATGGACCATCACTCATCAGGTGGTTTCTTACATTGAATATAGACCATGGACTAATCTTACTAATCATATGTTTTTCTCAATGGTGTGTGTTCCGATTAATGAGTAGAGCAGCTAACACTTATTAAATATAGAAATATTTATTATTATTGTTATTATATTTTTGCAGAAAGGTGGGAGCACACCACCTGTAATTTTATTGATACTTGAAAATTATATACATAAGAGGGGAAAATACTGGCCAATCCCTTCCCTAAATTCTAATTACTAAGCATTCTATTACAACTCTTATAAAAAGTACTAACAAAAAAAAGGAAAAAAAAAAAAGACCACCACTGTAAAGCTTTCACAACTAGGTAGCAAACATTTATTCATTATTCATGACATTCGTTTCCAAGTAACTTCTTCATTCTAACATCTTGAAAAGCGACAGCTGTAATTAAGTCTTTCTTTCATCTCATCAATGAAACGGTAATAGGCAATCCTCCAAGCTCTCTTGAGCATTAAAAAGCCACAAAAGGCCCAAAACCCTACAGCAAATCCTGGTCCCAACGCAGAATAAAACCAAATCATTTCATGCGCTCCATAATCTTTTTTTATATCACCACCAACAGGCATTGGACTTTGAGAAGTCTCATCACTATCACACTTATCTGGAAGAGGAGGTCCACAGAGATCGTTGTTGCCCATGTAAATAGAAGGATCTTGAAGTGTCTGGAGCTGATTTCCCGATGGAATTTTTCCCGACAAGTTATTATTCGAGAAATTCAAGTAACTTAGAAAAGTTAAATTTGACATGCTTAAAGGAATTGTACCCCAAAGATGATTTCTGGCGAAATCAAGAGACTCTAGCAATGCCAATTTACCAATCTTGTCTGGGATCGTTCCGACCAAATGGTTTCCGGATAAGTTTAAGACACGCAATCCCAGAAGACTTGTGAGTTGTTCAGGGATTTCTCCAGATAAGTTATTGCTTGAAAGGTCCATGCATGTAACTAGTGAAATTGTTCTAGTGTATTCAAGCATTAGCCCCTTCAGTGACACAAGCAGGTTTTCCTTGTAATAAGATCTTGTTCCATTAAAAAAAAAGTGGTCCATCTTCTGCTCATTCTTCATGGCCGTGAGATTCTGAAGACTTTGAGGAATTGAACCCGATAAGCAATTTTGTGCCAAATCAAGGACCTGAAGAGAAGTTATGTTTAACAATTGTGGTGGGATGTTGCCCGTAAACATATTGGATCGTAAACTCAGAATTCTTAAAGTCGGAAAGCTTTTGCCAATCCAAGCGGGAATCCAACCTGAGAAATTATTGTGTCCAAGGTCGAGAGTCTCCAAAAGAGTACAATTCTTCAAAGTTGAAGGAACTTCTCCTGATAGGCTATTGTTGCTCAAGTGCATTGTTTGAAGTTGATGCAGCAGACCCAAAGATGTGGGAATTCTTCCCGATAAATGATTCTTGCTCAAATCAAGTGCTATGAGGTCTACACAATCACCCAATCTTAATGGGATGGTGCCACTTATATTGTTTTGGGAAAGATCAAGGACAACAAGTGCCTTCATTTTGCCTATGGATGAGGGAATTATGCCACTGATTTGGTTACCTCTGGCAGAAAAGACTTGTAAATTATGCATCGTGGATGTAAAATTGGGTGGGATTGGCCCAGAAAATTGATTGTTGGTGAGATCAAATACTGTAGCTCCATTCAATATGCAAGGTATGGGACCACTGAAATGATTCAAACTCAAATAAATGCCGGCATCAGGCAGCATTTTTAATGGGATGGGCAATTGGCCAGAAATCTCGTTATTTGAGAGGTCCAGTAAAGAAAGTTGGGGTGTTAAATCCCAAAACCAGGTGGGGATGATGTCAGAGATGGCTGTGTTAGAGAGATTCAAGTACTCTATGCGTTTTTGCGTTTGTAGCCAGGGAGGAAACCGAGGACCTAAATGACATGACTGTAGAAAAATGGTAGAAAGCTGAAATGGAGGGACCCAGTGAGGGTGTAGATTGAAAGCCAAAGAATTAAAAGACAAATATAAGATGTCCAACTTTTTGAGGTTTTCAAAATGAGTTTCAGACACGTTTCCTGTCAAAGAGTTGCTAGAGAGGTCAAGCAGAGACAAGTTAGAAAGTTGTCCTAAAATTGTTGGAATTGTCCCATTCAACTGATTGCCACTGAGATATAAATATCGCAAGGAAGACAATCCTCCAAGAGCTGCAGGGATACTCCCATTCAACTGATTGACACTGAGATCTAAAGATTGCAAGGAAGACAATCCTCCAAGAGCTGCAGGGATACTCCCATTCAACCGATTGCCACTGAGATCTAAAGATTGCAAGGAAGACAATCCTGCAAGAGCTGCCGGAATATTCCCATTCAACTGATTCCGTTGGAGATATAAAGATTGCAATGAAGACAATCCTCCAAGAGCTGCAGGGATACTCCCATTCAACTGATTCCAACTCAGATCTAAAGATTGCAAGGAAGACAATCCTCCAAGAGATGCAGGGATATTCCCATTCAACTGATTCTCCCTGAGATCTAGAGATTGCAAGGAAGACAATCTTCCAAGAGCTGCAGGGAGACTCCCATTCAACTGATTGCCACTGAGATCTAAAGATTGCAAGGAAGACAATCCTCCAAGAGATGCAGGGATATTCCCATTCAACTGATTCTTCCTGATACTCCCCTTGATCAACGTCCACAAAGAGTATTCGGATGAAGAAAGCTGCAAGGAAATGAGTTTAGAGAGGTTTCCAAGCTGAGGAGGGATTCTCCCACTGAACCCTGCTGTTGACAAGTTTAAAGACACAAGGCTACTAATGTTAGCTATCCACTTTGGAATTCTAGAGTTGAAGTCATTCGAACGGAGATCAAGGACACGGAGAGAAGTGAAATTAACAGAAGCAAGAGTTGGAAAAATATATGAAAGACCACATTCTACCAAGCGTAGCTCAACGAGGGAAGGACACTTGTTCATTACGTGGACCCAATCATGGCTTGCCATGGAAAGGTCCACCAAAGACATGTCGAGGTACTTTAGAGAAGTTAGGTTTGTCAACCACCACAGGTTTTTGGCTCTCATGGAAAAATCAGAAAGCTTCAAGGAAATGAGGTGAGAGAGGTTTCCAAGCTGATGAGGGATTCTCCCACTGAACCCTGCTTCTGACAAGTTCAAATGCCTCAACTCTTTCATGGAACCCAAAAACTGTGGAATTGGGATACCATTAAAATCATTGTAGCTCAAGTCCAACAACTGAAGATGCTTCAGTTCAACCACAGCTGGATCAATTCTGCCACTTAGACTGTATTTATCATCGTAGAGGTCCAGTTTAAGAACATACCCAGTTATGTTGTGGCAGGTAATTCCTCTCCATTTGCAGCAGTCCGAGGCTTCATCATCCCAAGAAGAGAGAATACGGTCAGGATCGTCGAGAGCCTTCCGAAGAGTGGTGAGAGCTTTTCTCTCGGAATCGAAGCAACTACCACTCACCTTCCCATATCCTCCACAGTATATCAGCATATTTAAAAGAAAGAGGAAAATAAGAAACCCACTTCTCTCCATTCCTTCTCTCTCAGCTCCAGAAAAAGAAAAAGAAATGAAAATTTGCTTCATTGCTAATTTCTCCCTTCTCATCCTTCATTTATAGGATTCTGACGTCCATAACCAGGACACGTGGCCCAAGGGTCACCACGGAATCCGAGTCTATACTACAGTATGACATGATAGTTCACCACCATTTTCTCGGTAGTCAATCTTAACGTTAGTAGGGGTGCACATTTAACCGGTAGAACCGTGGAGCCGGATCGGAACCGTTGGATCGGTCCGGTTTGGTCCGGTTCTGGACAGCACCGGTTCCGGTTCAGTTCCAAAATTACAAGAACCGTTGAATACGGTTCGGTTCCTGTTTAGGGGTAAGTAGAACCGACCCGAACTGTAGAACTGTAGTCCCCACCTTTTCTTACACGTTAGTCATTACTACGAAGAGGATGAATGGAGTAGATCTCTGAGAATACCATCAGAAGTGGCCCCACTTTTTCTTTTTTTTCAAAATATTCAAACCATGCAAAAACGTCCGTCCAAGTACGGACGTACATGGATTGGATTTTGACAGTGGGCCCCACCCATCATCCCTTTTCGCGATCTGAACCGTCCATCATGTAGGGTGCTCAAAAATGTTCCAAGGGACGTTCCCCTTTTCAACAAAAAGCGAGGAAAAATGGGGGTATCTACCTGTCCATATTTGAAAAACTCAGAACCGTGGAACCGAACTGGTTTTCACGGTCCGGTTCTGGTTCGGTTCTAGTGTGCTAACGGTTCGGTTCCGATTCCGAAAATCCTAGAACCGTTAGGAACGGTTCGGTTCCGATTTTACCCCGGAACCGGACCAAGCCAACCCGTGTGCACCCCTAAACGTTAGTACTGTATATCGAGTTATCCACTTCAAATGGTTGAAAAGTCATAATGGTGGTGAACCATCAAATGAGTAGGTTAGCGGATTGGCTGGTGTACAACACTGCAGCTATATATAACTGATGTATTGATGTCGGCAAGCTATGTGTGTCACATCATGAGGTATGTATTATATCCAAACCGTCCATCCATTTGACGAGATCTTCTTAAGGCATGAGCCAAAAAATAAGAAAAATCTAATGATCAAGTGGACCACACTGCAAAAAGCAGTGGGGTATTCAACGTACCATTGAAACCCTTTTGAGGTCACAGAAGTTTCGGATTAATATGAAATTTATTTTTCTTCTTCGTCCATGTATTTTTTACGTTATGAACAAATTGGATGGAAAATAAATGTTATAATAGGCCATATGAATTTTTTAACGGGAAAATCATCATCCTCAACTATTTTTGGTGTGGCCCAATATTATTCATTTTTTGGCCAATTATCTAAAATGATCTATAAAAATGAATGAACTGTATGGATATGATAAATATATCATTGTGGAGCCCATGTAACATTGATCTCCTTTGAACCGTTGATACCATTCGGAGCTCGAGGAACGTCGGCGCTCGTCTTCGCACGACACGTATCTACACCAGCCACATAAAATTATCTAAATACAAAACTCAAGGGAAGCGGATTGGCTGGTGTAGCACACCCCAGCTATGTACGTGGTGTATTTACCTAAGTAAGTTTTGTGGGTCTCATCATGAGGTATATGTTATATCCAAAACAGTACATCCATTTGGCGAGCTCGTCCTAAGGCTTTGGCCGAAAATGAGAAATATCTAAAGATAAGATGGACAACACTGCAAAAAGCACTGGGTGATTGAACGTCTACCATTGAAACTATTTTGGGATCAAAGAAGTTTTGGATCAATATGAAATTTGTTTGTCCTCTTCATCCAGGTATCTTCGACCTTATGAACAGATTGGATGGAAAATAAACGTTATGGTGGGCTCTACAAATATTTTAACGGTGAAAATCATTATCCACGCTGCCATTTTTGGTGTGGTCGATTTGAGCTTTGGATATGGTTCATTTTTTGAATAATTCTTTAAAATGATCTCAAAAAATGTATGAACGTTGTTGATATAATAAATACATCATTGTGAGGCCCATGTAACTTTGATCTCCTTTAAACCGTTTGTACAACTTGGAGCTCGAGGACCGTCGGCGGTAGTCTTGGCATGTGTGGGTACGGAAGCGGAATGCCTCCTACCCCCGCCCGGACGGTAATCTGTCTGGGCAGGGCTATGTGGGGCCCATCATGATGTAAGTGTTTTATCTACTTCGTTAATCGTTTTTCTCATATCATTTTAGGGTATGAATAAAAAAATGAGGAATATGAAAAATTCCAATGGACCACATCAAATTAGTAAGCTGCAATGACTATGACACCCACCGTTGAAACGTTTTTAAGAGCCACCGTGATGTTTTTTTTTTTTTTTTTTTTTTTTTTTTTTTTTACCATATAACCTATTCATAATGTCATGAAGACGTGGATGAAGTGAAAACAAAAATATCAGCTTGATCCCAGCTCCCAAGAAGTTTTTAATGGTGGACGTTCAATCCCCACTTTGTGATCCACGTAATCTCTGGACCTGCCTCAGTTTTTAGGTCATACCCTAAAATGATATGAGAAAAACGATTAACGGCGTAGATAAAACACTTACATCACGGAGGGCCCACAGAGCCCCGCCCGGACGGATTACCGTCTCGGCGGGGGTAGGACGCAATCCGCGTTCGTGTGGGTACACCAGCCAATCCGCTTCCAAACTCAAGTGTGGAGTACGTTAGGAAAATATGTAGGTAAATTCCTACCATTGAAACCTACATGGGTCCACCGTGATACTGTTCATAAGCTCATTCCTAGTTAGGATAAATTGAAAATATAAAAACTAGCGTGATTCTAAACTTATGTGCCCCACGCATGTTTCAACGGTGGAAGTCCAATGCTCTGTCGTGTGACCCACTTGATTTTTGTATTTGTGTCAGTTTTGTGCCAATGTTCTAAAATGATCTAGAAAAACGGATGGAGAGGATGGATTTACAACAAATAATATGGTGGGCCCTTAGATCCCCAGCTTGTTCTGAGCTCGGTAAACCAGCAATGTGAGTGATACCCTGACTGTAGGGCCCACTTTGATGCATGCATTGTATATGATCACGTCTGTCTGTTTTGAAAACTTATTTATGACATGGCACAAAAAGTGAAGAAGATAAAAACTTCAAATGAACTACACAGCACCATATAGCTGTTGTTGAATGCTCATTATTAAAAGCTTCTTAGTGCCATAACGGTTGTTTACCATCCAATTTGTTAAAAAGTTCCACAGACATTAGAGATGAAAGAAAAAAATAAATATCATAACGGTCTTATATAAACCTCTTTTGGCCTGAAAAAGATTTTAATGGTTAGTAACCACTGTTTCATGTGGTGTGGTCCACCAGAAATTTGCATCTGCTTCATTTTCAGGTTCAGGCCCTAAAATAATATGGCAAAAAGATGAAGTGTGGATATCAGGATATTTAATGCATACATGCATCAAGCTGGCCCTACGATCAGGGTCTCACCCACACAGCTGGTTCCCGTGTAGCAGCTAAGTCAGTCGGTTGGACGGATTTTGTGGCCTCATGGTGTGTTGATGGTGTGTTGAGGTGTTGACGTAGCAAAGATCTATGGGCCCTACATGATGTATGTGTTATATCCACACCGTCCATTCATTTTTGGAGATCATTTTATTGAATTAGTCTGAAAATGAAGTAGATCCAAAGCTAAAGTAGACCAGACCTCATGAAGCAGTTGGGACGGTGATGTGCCCACCGTAATATTTATTTCCTATCCATCCTATTTATAAGATCAAACAGATGAGGAGAAAATGCAATTATCATCTTAATCCAAAACATCAGTGCCCCCAACCAGCTTTTAATGGTAGGTGTTCAATCCCCAGTGCTTTTCATAGTATGATCCAGTACTCATTTTTGTGTTCATGCCCTAATATGATCTCGCAAATTAGATGTACATTGTCGATATAACACATGCTATAGTGGGGCCTACATAACATTGCCACATCAACACATCACGCGTGTGCCATCAAGGCAATCCGCATCCATAAAAGTTGGCAATGGGAGCGGATTAGGTGAGATCCCCACTCACCAAGTCAGTGCCGGCCTCACCATGGGCCCACCTTGATGTATGTATACTATATCCATACTGTTCATTTGTTTTTTTATTTCTTTTTTTTAAAAGATTATTTTTTAGCATGAACTCAAAAAATGAAGTAGATATACTTCTAAGGTGGACCATACCTTAGGGAAATAGTGGTGATTGTCGGGCAGTTAAAGTTTTGGATTGAGCCGATATTTACTTTTTCTCTTCATCTATGTTCATGATACTTCATCAACAGGTTCGAGGGCAAATAAACATTATGAAAACATTGCGAAGGGTTCGATAAGTTTTTAATGGTAGGGTCTTTAATAACTATTGTTTCCTATAGTATGGTACACTTGAGTTTTGGATCCACTTCATTTTAGGAAATGAGCTCGAAAATGACTTGGAAAAACAAATTGATGGCATAGATTTAGAATATACACACATCAAGGTAGGCCCCAAGGTAAGGGTCGCACCTATGTGGGTGCAGGTGGGCCATACCCAATGGCTCTCAGTTGGTACTGATCTCCAGCTAGGCACTTAGGCTGATCACTATAGGGTGGCCCATTTTTTATTTTTATTTTTTCAGCTCATTTTAGGGCATATGCCTAAAAATGAGGCAGATCTAAAATCCCACTATGGCATGTGTGTAGGCATGCCTAGTTCAGATGAACCTCGTTTATGAGTTGAGATTTTAGTGAAAGAATGTTTTTCCAATGAATAAGTTGTTGTGACTCAATCTCAGTATTATTATGAAAAATATGGTTAAAAAATAGTAAATTATAATAAATTGTGATGGTTCATATGCATCCATTCACATAAAGTATGTGATACAAATAGTAAATTATAATTTTTTCTACCACGTGGTGGAAATTTTTGTATAGATGGTACTTGATTCAATACTCTATTATTAGTCCTACACATGATGTGATAAAATCTACGTTTCAGTTGCACATGGGATTATGGTGCAATCTCATTGGTTCAGACCATAGAACGATGGGCACTGCCGGTACAAACTAAAAAAACCAAAGGTCCATGCTCCAAAAATCATGCAAAGTAGCCCTATTAGTGGACCTTTGGTGAAACCTTATTAATCTTTCATTTCTTTTACATGCATGTACCAACTTATTCAGTAAGCCTGCCTAATTTCTCATTTTTTTTATTATTTATTTTTATTTTAGTATTTTACCATAATACTAAGCAACCACCGTTTTTCTTGAAACACTTAGGCATTATATAAAACTATCCGAACCTCCAAAATTTTGGGGATCAAGCAATCAATGAACCACCTTGTGATGCATGGAATGACATGGTAAATGTAGACGGATGGTAAACGTAGACTAGACTATTTAGAAATTGCATATAATGGAAAATCAGACCTTATGAATGAGTCCATATCAGTAACATCAGCGTATAGTACAAGTTACCTTGTCCTCACTATTGTGATTTATGTCATAAGTCAAGATGCCACCATTTGAATGGTCCCATGCCCATTTATTGCGATCTTGTAGACGGTCCTACCATTTGGCATAAATCAAGACTCATACCATACTCTTTAATAAGCTGAAAGTTTGTATTCCACCTTAACATGGATGGAATTACTTGTAGGCCCCACAATGGATAATGCACAATCTAATAATCAAATCTAGGAAAAAAAATGCAAACCACTGCACTGTGGAAAATGATCATAAGATATGACATCCCCATTTGGTATCTTCTCCACATCCTAATCATGGGGAAGTCTTTCCATGCTTAGAGAATAATACATCATGCCTCATTACGGTTCTCTGACTTCTATTATCCCAGTCGACATGGATTCGGTAGTGTTTGATTGGTTTGATCCCACATCTCACTCCATGAGTCACCACCGACTTAGGTGAGTCAAGTCGATTCAGCCTTGACTCAGCGAGTTAAAATCATTGTGTCAATTAAGGGATGAGACTATAATAAGTAATAAGTTGTCTAAATTACTGACTACTCATGGAGCAACATATCCCACGATCACACTAAAAAACAAAGGACGATCATTTGTTTATTAGCCATTAGACTAATGCTTTATAAAAAGTAAGCAAGAGCAATCCATGCATGCCTAGTTCAGAGGAACCTCATGTACGTGTTGAGGTTTTAGTGAAAGAATGTTGGTTGTACAAGTGAGTTGTTGTGACTAAATCTCAATTCTATTCAATAAGCCTGCCTGAATTTTCAGCCAATGGAATTACCAAGTTCTTTTGGTCAATCAATTATACCACTTCTCATCCTCATCATGCGGATCCTACACACATTCTTGAGGATTGCATGTATATAGTACTAGAGGATGCCGTGCACATCCTCAATATATGCATATCTCATGATTTGGGGCGTGACTTGGTGAATACCTAATCACGAAACTTATCATTTGGACTACCAAGTACTTTAATTGTCCTGTATATCTTTTTTTTTTTTCTTTCCCTTAAAGATAGACCATTGCTTTCAGCCAATAGTATCTGATGAGGTTGGTGTTTTTTTTTTTTTTTTTTACCATCATCCTAAGCAACCTCCTTTTCTTGAAGTACTTAGCATAGTATAAAACTACTCAAACCTCCAAATTTTGGGGGATCAAGCAACCAGTGTACCACCTTATGACGCATGGAATGACGTAATAAAAGTAGACTAGAAAAGTCATGGGCTGTCCCTGTCTGGTCCTCAGACCCAAGACACACGGTCTCCTCGAGCCTCATGGCATTACAACTTGGGGAGCATGCCTTCATGATCCAAGCCGTTGATCTTAATGAAAAAGGTAATGCATGAAGATTCCCCAAAACAATCCTACTTGCAGGGAATAGATGCACAAGTCTCAACCAACCCGTGGCTGCGGGGCCCACCTTGATAAATGCATTGTCCATCCACCTAGTCCATCCATTTTCCAGCTCATTGTAGGGTATGTGTGGTGATTGAACGCCTCCCAGGGCTAACCATAATATTTCCACAATATTTATTTGCCATCCAACCTGCTGATAAGGTCACATATAAATTGATGAACGAAGAACAAATATTAGCTAGATACAGAACTTTTGAGTCTATGCACAGGAAGCTTTTAATGGTTAATCACCGCTGTTTTCAATGGCGTGGCCCACCTTAGATTTGGACCTTTTTTTTAATTTTTGGGCTCATGTCCAAAATGGCCCATCAAAACGGATGAGTGGTGTGGGTATACAATAAATGCATCAAAATGGGATCGGTGGTTGGGGGAAGCCGATGGGCTGGTGTACCACATACCACCTGGTTTGTTGACGTCACGAGATATGAGTTATATCCAAACTGTTTGTCCACTTTTTGAGTTCATTGTAAGGCTTGATCCAAAAAATAGGATAGATCCAAAAATCAATCGGATCACATTGTAAAAAGCAATGGGGATTGAATGCCTACCATTGAAACCCTTTTGGGCGTCATAGAAACTTTGGATCAGTATGATATTTGTTTTCCGCCTTCATCCATATATGTGTGACCTTATGAACAATTGGATGGAAAATAAACGTTACGGTGCGGCAAGAGTCATTGTATCCACTACTATTTGTGGTGCACTTGAGCTTTTGAAACGAATGATCATGTTCTAGAGAAGAACTAAAATGATCTCATAAAATGGATGATCGGTGTAGATATGATGAATAGATAATTGTGGCGCATGTAACTTTGATCTCCTTTTAACCGTTAGTACAACTCGAAGCTCGAGGAGCTAGCATCAGCGCTCGTCTGTCTTTCGCAAGACACGTACCCACACCAGGTAGGTTGGTGGTGTGTGGTACACCAGCCAATCCGCTTCCGTGGTTGGGGCCTCACCTTGTTGGGTGGGAAACAGATGGGCTACGCTCCCTGGCATCAGCCCGGTGGCCGGTGGTCAGTGCTCCGTGGGCCAACCATGATGTATATGTTTCATCCATTTTTACAGATCATTTTAAGGCTTAGTAAAAAAATGAGAGGAATATAAATCTCAGGTGGACTACACCACAGGAAAACAATAGTGATTGGATATCTACCATTAAAATACTCCTACGGCCTACTGTAATCCAATCTGTTGAACAGGTCATACAGACCGAGATGAAGGGAAAAAACAAAGATCAGCTTGATCCAAAACTTTCATGCCCCCAAAAAGTTTTTAATGGTCGACTTTCATTCAACACTGGTTCCTGTAATGTGGTTCACTTGAGATTTGGATATACCTCGTTTTTGGTCTCATATCATAAAATGATCTGAAACAATAGATGAAAGGTATAGATGAAACACATACATCATGGTGGGGCCCACAGAACACTGACCACCGGCCATTGGCCGGTGGCAGGGGGAGAAGCCAATCCGTTTCCTGTTGGGTGAGGCGGAGGTCGCATCCAAGATTTAGCTTGAGGAACATAGAGTTGTTGGAAATAATTTACCTATGGTTCAGATGTAGCTTCCAAAGTTCTTCGGCCAGGTGTGGCCCATCCGTCAACCGTGGAATTATATGATACTCAGGCTGCCTATGACGCTTTATACATGGGCACTCAGAAATTATAAATGTTGTGTACATTAATTTAGATATCCATAATCTCAACATATTTATACATTTATCACACTCGTCTAAGATATGACCTTCTCATCAGGCAATCCTCACCATTTAGATTCCATACATGTAAAATCAGGCAAATATTTTCAGTAGGTGGGCAGCACATGACATAATATAAATCTATTAAATTTTCAATCTCTTAACCATTATTTTATTTTTATTACGATTATTATTATTATTATCATCATCATTTTTACAGCTGTAGCCTATTGGATTGAGCTCATAGGCTTGGCATCCAAGTTGTGGATCGCTCCGATTTCACACTTATGTGATTTTTGAACCCGGCCCTGTTGCCACCCTTGTTCTCAAGGAATCTCTGCACATTGGTTATTTCTCAAAAGGTACAGGCACAGAGTATTGAAGTGTTTCTGTTTACAATGATCTTTCTAATAAAATACGGCAAAGCTATTTCTTGTCATTGCGGAGTACCTAAATCCAACCGTTGATGTCCCAATGTGTTTTGCACATGCCATTAATAAAATACATGAATCCTAAGTGGTGGATTGGTGGGCATCTAATGAAGTGTAAAAGAAAGTCCTTTTGTAAACTTGGGTATGAGCACTGTAGGGGTGTTAATGGGCTAAGTAGTCCAATGGGCTTGCCTCAACAAGGATGTCTAGTTGACTACTGTTAGTATAAAAATGAGCTGGTTTTGGGTTAGGTCAGGGTCTGCTCGAGCCTAACCACATTTACAAATAAGCCTAAACTCACTCCGCAAGTGCAACCTGACCAAACCCACTCCGCAAAAAGATTGAACGAGGAAAGGTTGAACCAAATCTTTCACAGGGTTTGGAACATCCTACCAACAAAGCAAGCATACTAATTTATTTATATCGGAATAACACATATGGGATGTGAGCATTTGGGAAGCAAGGTTTGGCCAAAGTCAATCCGAGATGGGCTCATTTGGAAAGTAAGGTCCAGCGCAAGAGCTAAATGGACTAATTTGAAGAGCCAGGCCCAAGTACCAAATGGGCCCAAGTACCAAGTTAAGCCCAATTACAATTAGGCACTTGCTTAAGGAGAAATTTTGGTCCTAATTAATTTAAAAACTCAGCTAGAAAAATGGACAACAATCAAGCCCAAACTTTAATAAAAAAATATGATCCTAAGTTTGAGTCAAATCTCTAGTTATCTATAGCGGTCCACATCAGAGCACATTAGGGGTCCAAATTTAAGCCCCCAAAGTGGCCCCATCTGGGTCTGAATCTATAACCAGCTTAAGTCTGCAAACGGCCTTGATTAAAAGGTATCTAACTTTTCAGTATTTTAGCCAAAATTGGCCCATAACATGCTCCCCAAGATGATGAAGTTTGGACACAATAAGATTTCAATTCAACAGGGTCCTTACTTATGCATCCCTGGTAGACTCACAAGAGTTTCAACATGAGATCATAGGTTCAAGTACCCATTTGGGTGAAATTCCACTGTGGTGTTAAGTCATCTATGTCAATGCAACCACCAATGCAGTAGTCTTGGCAGTGATCAACTAATGATTACAATTTATAAATATTAGCTTGGATTATCATGTTTAAGCATTATTACTTGAATTGTATGGTATTTGAACGATATAAACTCAACTTGGATATAATTATAATTTATTTTTTTTTTGTTTTTTCCCACCAACTATTATAGTTTAGTCTTCTATCAAATGAAAACTTATTATATATAATTGTGTTTTACAATATTTTGAGTACTAAGTATGTAAACATGTGCCTTTCAACGTCTCCTAAGTTTTAATGAAAAATTCTACTATTTTTATTAATGGTTTTCCGGTATGTCCCTCAATCAACAATATTTTTTTTGAGTATTGGTTATAATATCACTGCAATCCATGTTTCAGTTGCACATGAGAACAAAGTGCAATCTCATTGGTTCAAACCATAGAACAAGTACCAACTGAAAAACCAAAGGCCCATGCTCCAAAAATAATGCAAAGTAGCCATATTAGTAGACCTTCGGTGAAACATTCTTAAGCTTTCATTTCTTTTACATGCATGTACCAACTTATTCAGTAAGCCTGCCTAATATCTCTCTCTCTCTCTCTCTCTCTCTCTCTCTCTCTCTCTCTCTCTCTCTCTCGTATTTTACCTTAATACCAAACGACCACCATTTTCTTTAAGCACTTAGGCATCATATAAAATTATCCAAACCTCCAAATTTTGGGAGATCAAGCAATTTCTTGAAGCACTTAGGTATCATATAAAACTATCCCGGGATCAAGCAATCAATGTACCACATTATGATGCATGGAATGACTTAGTAAATGTAGACTAGAAAAGTCGTGGGCTGTCCCTGTCTGTACAGCTGGGGGAGCATGCCTTCATGATCCAAGTGGTTGATCTTAATGGAAAAGGCAATTGATGAAGATTCCCCGCAACCGTGGCTGTGGGGCCCACCTTGATAAATGCATTGTCAACCAACCCGTGGCTGCGGGGTCCGCCTTGATAAATGAATTGTCTATCGTGCATCCATTTTCCAGCTCATTGTAGGGTAGGTGATTGAATGCCCACAAGTAAAAAGGTCCCAGGGCTTACCATAATATTTCGACTATATTTATTTGCCATCCAAATAAGGTCACATATAAATTGATAAAGGAAGAACAAATAATATCAGCTATATACAAAACTTTTGAGTCCATGCGCAAAAAGCTTTAAATGGTTAATTACTACGGTCTCCAATGGTGTTGCCCATCTTAGATTTGGACCTTTTTATTTTTGGGCTCATGTCCCAAAATGGCCTATCAAAATGGATGGATGGTGTGGGTATACAATAAATGCATCAAAATGGGCTCGGTGGTTGGGGGAAGCGGATTGGCTGGTGTACCACACACCACTGTGCCTGGCTGGTCACCAAGTTCTATGGGTCCCATCATGAGATATGAGTTATATCCAAACTATCCGTCCACCTTTTTGAGCTCGTTGTAAGGCTTGATCCGAAAAATAGGATAGATCGATCCAAAAATCAATTGGACCACACTGTAAAAAGCAGTGGGGATTGAATGCCTACCATTGAAACCCTTTTGTGTGTTGCATAAACTTTATGACAATATGATATTTGTTTTCTCTCTTTCAGGTATGTGTGACCTTATGAACAGATTGGATGGAAAATAAACGTTATAGTGCAGTGAGAATCATTCTCCACTACTATTTGTAGTGTGGTCCACATGAACCTTTGAAATGAATCATGTTCTAGAGAAAGAACTAAAATGATCTCGAAAAATGGATGAACAGTGTGGATATAATAAATAGATAATTGCGGCGCCATGTAACTTTTATCTCCTTTGAACCAGCTCAAGGAGGAAGTGGATGTCCACCGTGATTTATATATTTTATCCACTCATTACATCCATTTTACTAGATAAATTTAGAGTTTGATCCCAAAAAAATGAAGTATATCTATAGCTCAAATGGACCACACCATGGAATCAGTGTGAATTTAATGTCTACTGTTGAAAATTTCTTGAGGGCCACTAAATTTTTGGATCAAGCTTATATTTGTGTTTCGCCGTAATCCATTTTTTTGTGATCTTATGAACAGATTGGATGACAAATAAACATCACTGTAGGGCCTAGCAAGGTTACAACGGTGGAAATCATTATTCCCACTATTTCCCATGGTATCGTCCACTCGAGCTTTGTATATGCTTCCATTTTGGTTTCAACCCCTCGAATGATCTGAAAAAACGGATGGACAGTGTGAATTAACCACATGCATTCGAGGTAGGCCCAACAGAGTTTACAAGCATACTGAGTAGCTCACTACCCAATCCGATTTTGCTCGAGGAGCGTCTACGCCCGTCCTGACCGACGCGGATTTCCTGCGCCAGAAACTAGGTGGGGCTTACCGTGATGTTTGCAGGAATCCACTCCGTCCATATCCGTTTTGTGAGCTAATTTTAAAAAATTAGACCAAAAGCGAGCAGGATTCAAGACTCAAGTAAGCCGTATTAAAAGAAAAAGGTAATTGGGAAAATTCCTAGCTTTGAAACCTCCTGGGTTCAACAGTGATGTTTACTTGCCATCCGTACTATTAATAATGTAAGATGAACTGAAAACACAAATATTAACATGATTCAAAAATTCGTATATTTCAACTGTGGATGTTCAATTATCACATTTCCAGCTCACCTGACCCTTGGATATGGTTATTTTTAGCCTCATGTCCTAAAATGAACCACAAAACGGATGGACGGAGAAGATTTCTCATAAACATCACGGTGAGCCCCACCTACGTAAGCCTTTAGCAGGAGATCGGCTCCCGTCTTCGCAAGACACCTATCCACACAAGCTAAGTTAGTGGTACACCAGCAAATCCGCTTTCACCTTGTTGGGTGAGGTCACATCCAAGATGGACATAGCCCCAACATATGGCTCAAGGACAGCTGGAGGATCATAGACCTGTTGGAACAAAATTACCTATCGTTCTTCGGCCAGGTGTCGCCCAGCTGTCAACGGTGGAATTATATGATACTCAGGCTACCTGCTAGCTATGACGCTTTATACAAGGCCGCTCAGAAATTATAAATCTGGTGTACGTTAATTCAGATATCCGGATTCTCACACACATGTGACATATTTATACATTTATCACACTTGTTTAAGATAGGACCACCACATCAGGCATTCCTCACCATTTATATTCCATACATGTAAAATCAGGTATATATTTTCAGTAAGTTGGCAGCACATGACATAATATAAACTTATTTTTCAATCTCTTAACCATTTATTATTATTATTATTACTGCTGTAGCCTATTGGATGTGCTCATAGGCTTGGCATTCAAGTTGTGGATCACTCGGATTTCACACTCATGTGATTTTTTATGGGCCGGGTTAGCCCGGCCCTGTTGCCACCCTAGTTCTCAAGGAATCTCTGCACGTTGGTTATTTCTCCAAAGGTAAAGTCACAGAGTATTGAATTTTTTCTGTTTATTATGATCTTTCTGATAAAATACGGCAAAGCTATTTCTTGTCATTGCGAAGGACCCAAATCCAACTGTTGATGTCCCAATGTGTTTTGCACATGCCATTAATAAAATACATGAATCCGAAGTGGTGGATTGGTGGGCATCTAATGAAGTATAAAAGAAAGTCATTATTGTAAACTTGGGTATGAGCACTGTAGGGGTGTTAATAGGCCAAGTAATCCAATGGGCTTGCCTCAGCAAAGATGTCTAGTTGACTACTGTTGGTATAAAAATGAGCTGGTTTTGGGTTAGGTCAGGGTCTGCTCGAGCCTAACCACATTTACAAATAGGCCTAAACTCAGTGTCGGCCCAAGCCCAAGTGCAGGCAATCGGTGTACCACCTTATGACACATGGAATGACGTAGTAAATGTAGATTGGACTATTTAGATATTGCATATAATGGAAAATCAGACCTTATGAATGAGTCCATATCAGTAACATCAGTGTATCTTACAAATTACGTTGTCCAAACTATTGTGATTTAAGTCATAAGTCATGATGCCTCCTTTTGAATGGCGCCATGCCCATTTATTGTGATCTTGTAGACGGTCCTACCATTTGGCGTAAACCAAGACTTATAGCATACGCTTTAATAAGTTGAAAGCTTGTATTCCACCCTAACGTGGATGGAATTACTTATAGGCCCTACAGTGGATAATGCACAATCTAATAATCAAACCCAAGAAAAAAAATGCAAACCACTACACCGTGGAAAATGGTCATTAGATTTGAAATCCCCATTTGGTATCTTCTCCACTTCCTAATCATGGGGAAGTCTTTCCATGCTTAGAGAATAATACATCATGCCTCATTACGGTTTTCAGACTTCGATTATCCCAGTCGACATGGATTCGATAGTGTTTGATTGGTTTGATCCCACATCTCACTCCTTGAGTCACCACCGACTTAGGTGAGTCAAGTCGATTCAGCCCTGACTTAGCGAGTCCCAACTCAACTCAAGAACAAATAGGTTAATCCAAGTCACTAAGTTTGTTAACCATATACCCACAGCTGTTATAATTGAAATGGAAGGGAAAATGTTAAAGACAGTCGTTTAGTAGGCTAGTGATTTTGTTCTAAGTAGTGGTTTGTATGATTTAGGCTATGGGTATGATGGATATCCTTTGGATGTCTACTTCCCCAGATATCCCACATCGGAAGATCCAAGCCACAAATCTTAGGTGAATGTTTAATAATCCTATCCACCCAATTGAATCTCATCAACTCAACTATTATCTTTCTATTCTAAAACCATTGAGAGAATCATATGACTAGAATAAATTTGAACCCTGTTTAAAAATGATGCCCATGATCAGTCCTGTGGGAATGACTATAGATGTACGTCAAGTTATACCGGATTAATAGGGCAACATTTACTCTTGGTGGATCCCTTGTTCTAGCATCAATATCCATCCCTGCCGTGGGCCCATTTTTACATGCTTAGGCACTAGGACATGCAAATCATGGCACATCAGGACCTTATTATTACTCTTGTGGAGTGTATGAATTTTTTACATATTTTGTACATTAGTCTATATTAGTAAAAACTATGTATCTTACAAGCCGCGATGCATAAACGGCTGTGATTCAAGTCAAAGTCAAGCAGTCAACATTTGAATAGGCCCAATAATACTTTAGTGCTATCATTGTCATGGCCCCGAAAGACCTAATAATACTTTAGTGCTATCATTGTCATGGCCCGAATGACCTAATAATACTTTAGTGCTATCATTGTCATGGCCCCAAATGACCCAATAATACTTTAGTGCTATCATTGTCATGCCCCGAATGGCTCAATAATACTTTAGTAATATCATTGTCATGGCCTCTCCCTTTCCAAACGAAGACACGAAATTCTCCAAGAAATCCTAGTGTTTTTTGTATTTTACCATAATACTAGTTAACCATCATTTTCTCAAAGCACTTAGTCATCATACAAGACTATCCAAACGTCTAAATCTTGGGTCCACGCTGTCTCCATTACATTAATGTCCTGTACAAGTGGCTGTTAGGGGGAGAGATGATATGCCTGTCATCAGTTCTGACACATCAAAAAATGTACATGCAGCAGACATTAATTCAAATTAAACGGACTAAATTCTGCAGCCCACTGTGGCAAAATTATAATCTCAAAATCAGATTGTCTAAACAGTCCTAACCTTTGATTTCTGAATACTTGTTTTAGGATTAGATTTGGACCACTTTGGCTTTTTTTTTTTTTTTTTTTCATTTTAAATCGTCTAATAAAAATCCACCAACTGATGATCCAATCAGCTTAATTTTTTATTCAATGCAAATTTACACTAGTGTATCTCGTAAGCGTCACGGCAGGTACTGAAGTCATGGTCAGTCTGTTAAAGGAAGGACATTAAAGGAATTTTTGTATAGATGGTACTTGATTCAATACTCTATTATTAGTTTTACACCTTATATGATAAAATCTACGTTTCAGTTGCACATGGGAATATGGTGCAATCTCATTGGTGCAGACCATAGAACAATGGGCTCTATCTGCCAGTACAAACTGAAAAACCAAAGGCCCGTGCTACAAAAATCATACAAAGTAGCCCTATTAGTGGACCTTCAGTGTAACCTTCTTTTGCTTTCATTTCTTTTACATGCATGTACCAACTTATTCAATACTAATTTCTCAATGATTTTTTGTATTTTACCATGATACTAAACAACCACTATTTTCTTGAAGCACTTAACAGCATATAAAACCATCCAAAACTATCCGAACCTCTAAATTTTGGGATCAAGCAATCAATGTACCACCTTATGATGCATGGAATGACGTAGTAAATGTAGACTAGAATAGTCATTGGCTGTCCCTGTCTGGTCCTCACGCCCAAGACATACAGACTCTTCAAGTCTCATTATCTAGATGAAAAAGGTAATGGATGAAGATTCCCCGAAACAATCCTACTCGTAGGGAATAGATGGGCAGGTTTCAATTTTATGATCAACGGCGCCTGAAATTATCCGGAAAAATGGATGGACGGTGTGGATAAACCACATACATTCACAGTGGTCCCAGCTGAGTTTACTAAGTACGATAAAAGCGTTACTCAGTACGCAATCCGATTTCGTATGTAGCTTCTTAGATAAGTTTTACACCAAATATGTAGCTTCTTGAAGAAGCTTTATAGGTCTGTAGCTAGCACCACAGCTAACCTATATAGCTACCTTATCACGTGTTGTGCGAGACAGCACGGACGCTCCTCGATCTCCGAGCTGTGAGAACGGTTCAAAGGAGATCAAAGTTACATCTTACATGGGCCCCATAGTAATGTATTTATTATACCTATACCGTTCATCTAATTTTAGAGATCATTTTAGAGCATTATCCAAAAAAATGAATCTTATCCAAAGGTCATCTGGACCACACCATAAATAGCAGTAGAGATAATGATTTTCACCATTAAAAAATTTGTAGAGCCTACTATACCGTTTATTTTACATCCAATCTATTTATAAGGTCACAAGTAACTGAATGAATAGGAAAAATAAATTTCAAGTGGAAAAATAAATTTCATATTGATCCAAAACTTCTGTGACCTTAAAAAGGGTTTCAATGGTAAACGTTCAATCTCCCACTAGTTTTTTGAAGTGTGGTCCAGTTGATGGTTAGATCTGTCGTATTTTTTGTCTCAAGCCTTATAATGAGCTCGTCAAATGGATGGACGATTTGGATATAACACTTACCTCGTGATCAGATCCGTTACACCAGCAGATCCGCTTCGTACACCGGCAATCTGCTTCCTTCAACTTGACAACAGCCTGTAAACAGCTGTACGCCGACTATTCTTCAGCTGCGACCCTCTCTCTTTTCCTCTCTCTTTCGTACACACCTATACCTCATTTCTCAGATTTATTTCTCTCCAACAGACATCTCCAGAATGATCGTGTCCTCATGACTCCGTTCGTTTTGAGGCCGTGAACAGGTGATCAGAACCATCTCCAGAGTGATCGGAGCTGTTGGACAGATGGCCGCAGTCCATTAATGATGGGCACTCGTAAATATTCCAACATCTGTGGCATCCAATCTGGATCGTTGCTGTATCCTGGACTCACCATGGTTGTAGACTATGTATCAAAAGGGTTACAATAATCTTCTGTCTGGAGAAATTGTTTAGAGTATTCCCTATCCGCGAGGGTTACCATCGGATCAACGATCGGATCATCTAAGTCCATATAAATGCCGTTGATGGATACATCACAGTACATCTAGCTAGCCTTCTTCTTACCTTCTTCTTCAATAGAAACGGAGAGACAAATATAGAGAGAGATAGAAGATATAATAGAGAGATAGATAAAAATAGAGATATAGAGTTGGGCGGGATTTTTTGGCGTCAAACGAAAAGCCTAGGCGGAGAATGAGCGAAACTTGTAGTTAGAGATATATTTAAATCCCGGGTCGGGTCAGTTCGGACCATTTCGGTTTGAGTTTTCGGATCAGTTCTGTCCGGATACACCTCTACCCGAACCTGATCCGAAAAACGATCAGATCTGTAGACTCGATCAGGCCTGATCTAGGCCATCGGTTCTGTTCAGAACGGGTCGGAACGGGTCGGATTCGCCGGATCGGATTAGATCTGCCCAACCTCGACAGGCAATCCGCTTCCATTTGGATTGGCAGGGATTGAGGACGCGGATTGCGTCCTACCCCGCCCGGACGGATCTGTGGGGCTCACTATGATGTAAGTGTTTTATCCAAGCCGTTAATCGCTTTTCTCAGATCATTTTAATGTATTGAGGTAAAATTGAAGCAGGTACAAAGCTCAAGTGGACCACACCGGAGGAAGCTGCAGTGATAATGATACCCACCGTTGAAACCTTTCTAACAGCCACCGTGATGTTTTTTTTATCATCCAACCTATTGATAAGGTCATGCAGACATGGATGACGTGAAAAAGCAAATATTAGCTTGATCCGAAACTTCTCTAACTCCTAAGAAGTTTTTAATGGTGAAAGTTAAATTCTCACTTTGTGGTCCACTTAGGCCCTGTACCTTGCTTTTTTTAGCTCATACCTTAAAATGATATGAGAAAAGTGATTAACGGCTTGGATAAAACACTTACATCACGGTGGGCCCCACAGATCCTTGCCCGGACGGATTACCGTCCGGACGGGGTAGGAGGCAATCCGCATCCGTGGATTGGGTAATACACCACCAGGAACTAGCTAGCTGTTAGGAGATCTATAGAGCCCAACGTGATGAATATGTTTAATCCCAGCTATTCATCCATTTAAAAAAAATAATTTTAAGACTTAAGCCCAAAATGGGGACAAATCGTAGACTTACGTGGAGTACACCACAGGAAGTAATATTGACAATGACTCCAACTATTGAAACCTTGGCAGGACTCGCCATAATATTTTATTTGCCATGCAACCTGTTCATAAGATCACATGTGCCTGGATGAATGGAAAACGTGAACATCAGCCTGGACCAAAGCTTTTGTGGCCCTCCACAGGTTTTCAACAGTAGCCATTCAATCCCCCCGTTTTATGTGATGTGATGCACTCAAGCCTTCAATGTGCCTTCTTTATATACCTACGTCCTAAAATAATCTCTCAAAACTTAGAGAATGTTTGCCCTAATCTTTCCCAAATCTTTTTTCTAATATTGCAAAATCAAGAAGACTGGCTTAGCTGTCCAACCGAGTCTAACTTGAAGACTGGACGGTATCTTTATTTAACTTGAATTGATATATGATAGTTAAAATATAAAATTAAAGATTGATAATTAATATACAACGTTTTAGAAATAAGTAAAATAAAATTATAAAATTAAAGATTGATAATTAATATACAACATTTTAAAAATAAGTAAAATAAATAAAAATTAGCATCCGTACTTAAATGCCATTGTAGACTTTCCTTCGAGCGTTCGTACACTTTCCAACGTGAAACACAGACCTTCCCTACCTTCGTTAAAGCAGTGTCCATACTTGCCAACGTGAAACACTGACTTTTTGGCAGCTTAGTTAAGGGCTGTTTGCTTTTCCAGTGCACCGGTAAGTGCTAGGTGAAAGAGTAATAATTATTTTCCCGTTTATTTCCAACATATTATATTTGACTGCTTATGTTCTTTTTACACGAAAACTGAATACATTACAAAATATATATGGTCCCACTGTGATGCACATCGCTTATCCGTGGAGCACACCATATGAAAAAGGAATCGAATACTTATCGTTAAAAACTTTGTGAGGCTACTGTTTCTTCTGGTGTGGGTTACCTGAGTATTTTATATGCTTCGTTTTTTATCTCATGTTTTAAAATATTGTAGTAAAATAGATGGACCGAACGGATATATCACATATATTACCTTACTATTCAAAAACTAAAATTATCTTTTTTAAGCTATTTTCAATGTCACAAATACCTACGAATTTTCAACCTATTTCTGTATATTTATACGGCTTTTGAAAAAAACAAACAGGCCAAAGCAGTGCCCGTATACACGTGCCAATGTGAAACACAAACCTTTTGGCAGCTTCGTTGAAACAGTATCCGTATTTAGGCCAATGTGAGACATGAAACTTTTGACAGCTTTGTTAAAGCAGTGTCCGTACACAGGCCAATGTGAAACACGGACCTTTTGACGGCTTTGTTAAAGCAGTGCCCGCACACGCGCCAATGTAAAACAGAGACTTTTGACACCATCATCGAGGCAGAGTCCGTACGCATGTGCCAATGAATCTTTTGACACCTCTGTTTATGCGCCTGTACACAAACGCCAACGTGCAACACAAACTCATATATGTCCCAGCCCAGCCTATTGCCAGCTTGCTTGGACCTGATACGGTGGGTCCAATCTCACTTCCCGAACCATTCGTTATTGCGTTGAGTCCAATGACCAACTAAATGGTTGCATTCCGACCTTTGGGTTGCAGTAGAGTATAGGACATGAGTTACGGTATTTGGACTGATGTAAACCGGCTCACGGATACTTTCGTGAAAAAGATGGACCAAGGGTAGATGGGATGAGTTTTTTGATATATTATGTCTTTGGGGTAGGATTAAAAACTACTTTACCCAAGCATCGCAGCTACAACAAGTTCCACATGATGGATTTGCAAGATTCTATGTATCGACGGTCAGAAGTCAATTCTAATTTTGTTTTCACTATAAACTGTAAGTTTTAGTTGGAATATGAGTTTTGATCCTTTGGGTCATAGGAAATGTGCATGACATGAGAAGGGCTTTAAAAAATTAGGTGAATAATGTAGTTAGGCCAAATCGGATACTAATTATTTTTGGCGGAAAACCATAAAGTCTAGTAGGAATGGAGGCCGTCTAAAAATAATAAGTTTACTATTTAGAATAAGTCACGGCTTTTTTGGAAGTTTGAATTGAAGTTGGGGTTGGCTTTGGCCCGGATTTTTAACTGTTCAGGATGGTTCTAGTGGGTCAGGCCTATTCAAAATTTTCATTTTGTCAAGCATATACTTGGCCCACTAACAACCCTATTGAAATAGTAGACCATTAATAATTTCAATAGTGGTAAGCCACCGACCCACCATTTCCAATCATGTGACCTCCAAATTCATGGGATTTATTGGATTTTGGACCCACACCCTAAAATGAGAAGGTGAAAATGGTGGATGGTTTGGATTTTTGCAAGCACTACAAAAGTAGGCACCACATAGGTTTAATGGTTGATGATAAGGACTCGCTGTCATATCATACACTACAAGAAAAAAGACCTTTTACCAATGCTTAAAAGTACTAGTAAATGTCAAAAAAAGCATCCTTAAAACCTTTGCCGGCACTCAGACGAGCGCATGCAAAGGGTTGCATCGACAAAGGATTTATTGACGCTAATCATACTTTACCGACGCTTTTGAAGTCACTATAATTGAGTAAAATTATCCGCCGCCCATTGTCCTTTTACCGGTGCTTGAAAAAGTTGAAAATTAAGTGCCGGTAAAGTTTGTTTAAGCGCCGATAAAAGTGTTCTAATGCACAGTTTCTAGCCATATTTTATCACGGAAAAGCGCTGCTAAAAGTCTAAGGAAGCGCAGTTAAAAGTCTTTTAAAGTGCTATAGATATTTGAGAGGCCCCGGTTAAAAGTTGCATTATCCGCAGTGCAGACCAATAATTGTTTTTTTTTTTTTTTTAATAATTCAATTGGAACCTGTAAATTTTTTTAATATTTGAAACCTAAAATATGTTGCAGTACAATTAAAAAGGAATATTAAACAAATATTATATCACTTCCTAATAAAAAAAATATAATATTCATAACAATAAGTTGAAAATGGTCTTGAATACATAAAAAAAAAAATCCTCCATGTGATCCACCGCTAGCATGAGTGGCGTCAAAAGGCTTATGTGCTTATGGGCCTAAATTTAGGCATAATTGATCAATATCTTGCACACATAAGAAGAAGAAGAAGAAGAAGAAAAAAAAAAAAGAGAGTCAAAAGGTGGCATTCCACAAAGATAGAATCAATGAATTAAAAAATAAACTTTTTTTTTTTTTTTTACACACGCACACTCACCCCTCGAGTTGGGCTCAGGCAGGAGCTTTGAGGGCCCACTGTGATGAATGGGTTTTATCCACACCATACATCCATTCAGCCATATCATTTTAAGGGTATAATATCAAAATGAAGCAGATCTCAGGCTCACGTGTAGCATACAGTTGGGATTAAACACTTACGGTTGAAAACTTCTTGAGGACATTTGTGTGGTCCTTTCATCCTGGACCTTGTGGTCTTATCGTTGTGAGCCATTGTCTCATGTGCATGGTTTTGTGATGGAATCACTTCTAGTTCTCACACCACTCTTTCATTGAGAATTAGGTCAAAGGAAGTTTGGATTTGATTTTACTGAAATATCTTTCAATTGGATAAGATGAGACTGATTCCAATTGTGTTCGTGAATCAAGCATAGATCTCCCTGATCTCTACAAATGGATCATTGGAAACCCTAGTTTCCCACCTTTGAATTTCTTAATGGTGAACAACAAGATTTTCTAGATTAACAATTCCAAAACATGAAAAGAACATACTCAAAACTATGGTAGATCCATTGTAATTTGAGTCACAACACTTATCAACGGGTTGGATGACAAATAAACATTCTTGTAGTCTCCAAGAAGTTTTTAATGGTGGGCGTTCTATAGTGTGGTCCACTTGAAATGGATCTGCTAAATTTTTGAGCTCATTTTGTAAAATGATATGGTGAAACGGTATAGATATAAGACACATACATCAAGGTGGGCCCACATTCATCTAGATCCACATAAGTCTGCACGCCACAGTAGAAACTTCCTGATGTGGGAAGGTAGGTGGGCCCCTTTGATGTTTGTGGGAAATCCACTCTCATTTATCTGATTTGACTGCTCAATGAGCTAAAAAATGAGGCAGTTCCAAAATTCAAGTGGGCCGCATGATAGGAAACAATGGAAGAAACTTCCTATGGCCATGGCTTAGGCCCCCTTCATGTAGGAGGGCCTGCACACACTTGAAATAGCTCTAATGTTTGTGTTTTCGATTCGTCACAGTGGGAGTGACGTTACGAGCGGTTTGGATGGCATAAAACATCAAGGTGAATGGTGAGAGTTTTCAAATGTAAGCATTTCCCTCCCCACTTTTTCCTATCAGCGGGCACACCTTGAGTTCTTGATCTGATGTATTTGTGGGCTTTGTAGGCTCATAATTATCTATATATTTTATTCATGCAGTCCATTCATTTTGGATCATTATTTGAGCGTAAGATCCAATAAAAGGAGCGGCATATCCAAATCTCAAGCAGATCACATCCTAAGAAAACAGTGGTGATAGAATGCCTACCATTAAAACTGTCTATGGTCCACTGTCTCGCTACTCAACCTGTCAGTAGCTAATCCGACCAACCCATGGCTGCGGGGCCCACCTTGATAAATGCATTGTCAATCCACGTAGTCCATCCATTTTGCAGCTTATTGTAAGGTATGTGTGGTGATTGAATGCCCACATGTATAAAAAGGTCTCAAGGCTTACCATAATATTTCCACAATATTTATTTGCCATCCACCGTGTTGATAAGGTCATATATAAATCGACAAAGGAAGAGCAAATATTAGCTGGATACAAAACTTTTGAGTCACTGCACAGGAAGCTTTTAATGGTTAATTACCATCGTTTCCAATGGTGTAGCCCACCTTAGATTTGGACCGTTTTATTTTTGGGCTCATGTCCCAAAATGGCCTGTCTAAACAGATGAATGGTGTGGGTATACAATAAATGCATAAAATAGGTTCCGTGGTTGGGGGAAGTGGAACGGCTGGTCCACCACACTACACCGCGTTGGCTGGTTTGTTGATGTCACCAAGTTCTGTGGGTCCCATCATGAGATATGAGTTATATCCAATCCGTCCATATAATTGGAGAGGTCTTCTTAAGGCTTTATTTGAATAGATCTAAGTATCAAGTGGACCACAATTCCAAAAGCAGTGAGGATTAAACGTCTACCATTGAAACCCTTTTGGGTAACTGAAATTTTGGATCAATATAATATTTGTTTTTCTTCTTCATCTAGGTTTTCGTCACCTTATGAATAGATCGTTTGGAAAATAAACGTTATGGTGGGCCTTAAGAATGTTTTGACGGTGAAAATCACTATCCCACTGCTATTAGTGGTGTGGTCCATTTGAGTTGTTGATATAATTCATTTTTTAACCACTCATCTAAAATGATCTCAAAAAATGAATGAACGGTGTTGATATGGTAAATACATTATTGTGGAGCCCACGTAACTTTGATCTCCTTTGAGCCGTTCCTACAACTCGGAGATCGACATGTACCCACACCAGCTATATCGGCTCAAAAATGATCTAAATACAAAACTCAAGTGGGCCGTATGTTAGGAAAACGTGTGTAGGTAAATTCCTACCGTTGAATGCTCGTTATTAAAAACTTCTTAGTGCGTAATGGTTGTTTACCATCCAATCTATTAAAAAGTTCCACGGACATTAGAGATGCAATAATAATAATAATAAATATCATCTCGGGTTTATATAAACCTTTTTTGGCCTGAAAAAGATTTTAATGGTTAGTAACCACTGTTTCATGTGGTGTGTGGTGTATGGTCCACCTGAAATTTGTATCTGCTTCATTTTCAGGTTCAGGCCCTAAAATAATCTGGCAAACAGATGAATGGTGTGGATATGTAATGCATGCATGCATCAAGGTGGCTGTATGGTCAGGGTCTCACCCACGGACGCGGATTGTGTCCTACCCCCGCCCGGACGGTAATCCGTCCAGGCAGGGCTCTGTGGGGTCCACCATGTCACTACACCAAAACTGCTGATTTGCGACGGATTGTTGCGACGGACTTCGTCCGTCGCAAAAATCGCTTGGTTTAACGACGGATTTAATCCGTCGCTAAGGGAAAAGGTCCGTCGCGAATCCCGTGTTTCACGAAAATCCTTTGTTCAAACGTCGCAGAATTTCGCGACGGACCAAAATCCGTCGGTAAAATCTGATTTACGACGGCTTTAGGACGAATTTTGGTCCGTCGAAAATTGGCGACGGACTAAATCCGTCGCAAAATCAAATTTTGCGACGGTATCGTTTCGGTAGCAAATTCCCGCCCAAAATACCAATTGGCGACGGTTTTTAATTGATTTTGCGACGGATCGTGGTCCGTCGTAAAAGTACTTTTGCCGAACATAAATTTTTTCCTTTTGTTTTTTACAATATGGTGGAAAATTACGTTTTTTTGTAGTCAAAGAATTGTTTTTAATAGAATTTCAGTAGTTTAATTGTACATATTTGTATCTAAGTTTATTTTTTAATAATTAATTGAATGCAAAAAAAAATTATTTTGTTTTTATATCAAATGAGTGGAATTTAAAAAAAAAATATTAAAACTAATATTTAAATGATTTGTAATATCACATGAAAAAGAATATTGAGAAGTTTAAAAAAATTAACAATGCTTGAAAAATAATTGAAAATGTTAAAATTTTGAAGTTAAAAGAAAAGGCTATTTATAAAAACACAGAGATTTTAAATATATATATATATATATATATATATATATATATATATATATATATATCATTTTAAAAAAGAACATTGAAAAGTTGAAAACAAAGCGATGCTTTTAAAGAAAAAAAATTGGCATTTTGAAATTTTTAAGAAAAACAATAAAATTTGAGAAAAATTTTCAGATTTTGAAAATAAAAATTCAAAATATGCATTTTAAATTTTCTTTTTGAAATATTTTATAATAAAATTGATATTTTGTTAAAAGTTTTCAAAAAAAAAAAAAGAAAAAGAGAAAATATAAAAATATACATATTGAAAAAACTGTTATTTTTAAATGGAAATTGAAATTTATCTGTGAAAAGAAATATATATTTTTTACTAAATTATTAGGCACATCCACTTATTGAACTTTTAACCATTTTCGGACAATCTAATCAGTCTAGATTAAAGAGTAAATAACTTCAAATGTTTAAATCAAAATTCACTCAAATCGTTAATCAATCTTGTATGCCAAATATCTTTCTCATATGTAGCTTGATCGGGGTGAGTAGCTAGTCAAATTGAGGGTATTGATTAGTAAAATAGAATAAATGGACTAGACGCGTAAAACGAGCCAAATATTTTGGTCAACTTATTGACCTCGTGAGAACCTAAGAATTGATGTTAGTATGTTTTGTGGGCCCCATCATGATGTGTGTCGAACATCAACACCGTGCATTTGATGTGTCCCCTTTAGGTTAAGAGATATCTCAAAATGAAACTCAAGTGGGCCACACCATCTAAAACTGTGAAGACATCCTAAAAAATAAAAAAACACTTGGCGGAGCCCACGTGTTTTGGATGCGGCTGAAACTTGGTCTGACGCCTCATCTAAGTGGGACAAACATAATGAGTGGGTTGAATATGTAAATCACATTTAGGCATGCCCAATATATGATTATGAATATTTTAAGGAAACCCATTTAGGTGAGTTACTCATTACCCTTAGCATACTGAGTAAACTCTGTGGGGTCCACCGTTATTTAATTATTTTATCCACTCTGTTCATCCATGTTAACAGATAATTTGAGGTCTAAAGAACAAAATGAAAGCATATCCAAAGCTCAAGTGGACCACACCACAAGAAATAGTGTGATTAAACCTCTTAAAATGACTTTTGCATTGAACATTAATTTTTTCCTTTTTTTTTTTTAGAATATGGTGGGAAATTATGTTTTTTTATAGTCTAAGAATTGTTTTTTAATAGAATTTCAGTAGTTTTATTGTACATATTTTTATCTAAGATTATTTTTTAACAATTGATTGAATGCATATATATATATATATATATATATATATATATATAGTTTTTATATTAAATGAGTGGAAATTATATTTTTTTAATGTAAAACTAATATTTAAATGATTTGTTATATCACATGAAAAAGAATATTGAGAAGTTTAAAAAATTTAACAATGTTTGAAAAATAATTGAAAATGTTAAAAATTTGAAATTAAAGGAAAAAGTTATTTGTAAAAACATTGAGATTTTGAATATATATATATATATATATATATATATATATATATATATATATATATATATATATATATATATATATATATATATATATATATAATGAAAAGTTGAAAACAAAATGATGCTTTTAAAGAAAAAAAAAATAGGCATCTTGAAATTTTTAAGAAAAAAAAATTTAAATTTGAGAAAAAATTTCAGATTTTGAAAATAAAAATTCAAAATTTGCATTTTAATTTTTTTTTTCTGAAATATTTTATAATAAAAATGATATTTTGTTAAAAGTTTTCAAAAAAAAAATTTAAGAGAAAAAATATTCATTTTGAAAAAAAATATTATTTTTAAATGGAAATTGAAATTTATCTATGAATTTTTTTTTTATATACTAAATTATTAGGCACATCCATTAATTGAACCTTTAGCCATTTTTGGACAATCTAATGAGTCCATATTGAAGAGTAAATAACTTCAGATGTTTAAATCAAATTTCACTCAAATTGTTGATTAATCTTATATGCCCAATATCTTTTTCATATGTAGCCTGATCGGGATGAGTAACTAGTCAAATTGAGTGTTGATTAGTAAAATAGAGTGAATGGACCAGACATGTAAAATGGGCCAAATATTTTGGTCAAAATTATAATTCAACTTATTGACGACGTGAGAACCTAATAATTGATGTTAGTAAGTTTTGTGGGCCCCATCACAATGTGTGTCGAACATCAACACCGTGCATTTAATGTGTCTCCTTTAGGTTATGAGATATCTCAAAAATCATCCGTATATGAAACTCAGGTGGGCCATGCCATCTAAAACCATGTGAAGACATCCTAAAAAATATAAAAGCACTTGGTGGGGCCCACATGAGTTTTGGATGCGGCTAAAACTTCGTCTGACCCCTCATCCAAGTGGGACACACATAATGAATGGGTTGGATATGTGAATCATATTTAGGTAGACCCAATATATAATTATGAATGTTTTAAGGAAACCTCTCTCCCGTATATTTAGGTGAGTTACTCATTACCCTTATCAAAGTAAACTCTGTGGGCCCCACCATGATGTATGTGTTTCATTCATGCCGTCCATCTATTTTTAAAAATCATCTTACAACATGAGACCAAAAATGAATTATATCCCAATTTGAAATGGACCACATTACTGGAAACAATATTGAATGAGCGTCAACCATTAAAAACATTTTGGGGGCCATAAAAGTTTTGGATCGAGATGATTTTTGTTTTTCCCCTTCATCTAGGCTTGTATAACTTAATAAACAGATTGGATGTCAAATAAACAGTACAGTGGGCCTTAGGAGGATTTTAATGATGGATATCCAATCACTATTGTTTTCATGCTTTTGATCGTGTGGTCCACTTGATAGTTAGATCTGTCTTATTTTTTGTCTCAAGCCTTACAACAAGCTCACCATATGGATGGACGGTTTGGATATAACACATACCTCGTGATAGGACCCACATAATTTGCTGACGTCACCAGCCCCCTCTCTCTGCGGAGCGGATTGGCTACTGACAAGTTGAGAGACTGTACTGAAGTGACGTCACCAAGTTCTGTGGACCCTACCATGATGTATGTTTTGTATCCACGCCGTCCATCCATCTGGAGAGATCATTTTAGGGTAAGATCCAAAGAATGAGTCACATCCAAAGCTCCAGTGGACCCCACCAGAGAAAACAGTGGGGAGAGTGACACCACCGTTAAAAACTTCTAAAGAGGATTGGTTAGGGCGCCGGCCCTAACCAACCCCTCTCTCTCTCTGCGCCTCTCCCTCTCCCTCCATCTCTCCTCTCTCTCTCTCTGCGCCTCTCCCTCTCCCTCTCCCTCCATCTCTCCTTCTCTCTCTCTCTGCGCCTCGCCCTCTCTCTCTACGGCTCTCCCTCTCCCTCTACGGTCGAGCTCTGTCCGCTGCACCCGTCGGATATACGATGTTCCGCAACAAGCAGGTCCCGTCCGCTTCTTCCTACTCCAAGCAGACATAGGTGTGCAGCCATTATTGCTTTCTGTTCTCTTCCTTTATCTAATTGATCATTTTCTTGGATTCAACGTGGAATTCCAGTTCTGCTCACGGTCGGAGCGCATCTACTTCAGTCCGATCTCTGTGGATGGAATTCAATGGCATTTCTGTAATTTCATCTCTTTTCTGTGTTGACTTTTCAGGAATAAAGTCCTGATATAGCAATGCTGTGGAGATTTGGCTTCTTTTCTGTCCCTGGTTATTGGAAGGACCACCGGTAATGCGGTTATTCTTATTCAGCTTTGAATGTAAAATCTGAATTTTGGGTTTTTAGTTGTTGGAAATTCTGATGCTGTTTCCATAAGATGAATGTGTTTGGTCCGATTTGTTTGTCATGGAGAATTGCATTTGTTCAAGTGTCGTGTGTTTTCTTGAATATTTTCTTCTTCTTTTTTTCCCCGCCCATCTGCAAAGAATTCTCTAAGTGAAAACAGAGACAAAAGGGCTGATATTTGAAAAGAAAAAAGAATGGATCTGTAGGGTCCCAAATGAATTGTTTTTTTTTTTTTTGAAAAAAAGCCTTGTTCAATGCATTAACATATAGTTCCTTTGTTGGGATTATGTTGGGAACCATTGGCTTGGGAGTGATATCAGTGACAAGGTTTGAAAATTGTTGCTATGGTGGTCACCACCAAAACCAGATTCTTTTGTCTGTATCGCCCCGTGTTGGGCTGATACAGCCATATCATTTATATATGAAACTGGTCATGCATGGGGAATAAAGTACCTGTTTCCTATGATACTGTGACCCTTGGTTGGTGATGCTATAAACTGTAAATTCTATTTTGGGTGCATTTGGATGCACAATTGATTTGGAATGTGTATGTTCATTTCAATTATAAGAGAATAATGAAATTTTATTGGTGTTTTCTAGTACTCGTAATGAAAAAAGGTAGGCCCTAAATTGCTGTTGAGTTCCTTTCAAGTCCAACTTAAAGGTAACATATCTGGAATTCAGTTCCTTGTCTCTCAAGATCAAGGCTAAGGGCTATTTACATCTTGGTCATTTCCACTTTATTGAACAAATCATTGCAACTCAATTTAATGTTGCATCTGAACACAGGCTTAGGGAGCTTTCTACACAATGGTTAAAGATGGGTTAGAATTTCTCCATCAATCTAATTTTGGAGTCAATCCCCATCCACTAATATTTTTTTATTCAGTGTTCATGGTACTGCATATGCCAACGTTTACTGATTTTTCTTTCGATGGTTACTATAATAGACAGAGATGAGATGGATACATGTGAGCATGCTGTAAGCTCTTGGCCATTGCATCCAAACTTGATCTACGGTTGTGACATGGAAAGAGTGGACCATACCAGAAGAAACAGTGGGAATCAAACACCTGCCTACAATTAAAAACTTCTTTAGGTCCCTGGAAGTTTTGGATCAAGCTGATATTTGTGTTTTCCCCTTACCCATGTAACCCTATGAACTGGTTATATGACAAATAAACCTCATTGTTGGCCCAGTGAAGGGAACAACTTTCAATGTTAGGCCAAGTAAGGCCACTGTTTCCTTTCGTGTGACCCATTTGAGCGTTGGATCTGCCTCTTATTTCGGCTCATTCCCCAAAATGTTCTGATAAAACAGATGGATAACATATACATTACGGTGGGGCCATGGATTAAAGTCAATACATTTGGACTGGTTTTCCAGGTGGAATTACTAACTCATTTTCAAACTGGATGAAAAAGTAACAATTGCTTATTTCTCAGGGATTTACATTTATCATGGAAAATCAAGCAGGCTTATATTTTTCTAGATACGACACCCATTATATTATGTCAAGGGAAATACAATTCATACAATTAAGGAGATTTTGACGACAAAGTTCCCAAGGAAATCCTAATTTCCCGAATAATGCCAAAACCAACAAAAATTCCAAACTGCTTTTTTTAATGCCACTTTCTTCTTTTTCCCAAAGAGAGGAGAATTGTGGGGCGATGTGGTCTGTGTTTGACATCCAATCCGTTCAACAACGCAGTCCACCTTCATGATCAGGCAAAACAAAAAATCAGCCAATCCAATCTTCCAATGGACTATGAATGAATTTAGAATTTTTGGGTGATGTACATTGTTTTTTTATAGTGTGGCCCAGCTGATGATTGGATCAGCCTAGTTTGGGTTATTCTAATCATCATGCAGGGATGCAGCTGGTGGACAGGTTGAATGTCATATATGCGCCATGGTGGGTCCCACAATTTATTGATGTTACCACCTTTTAGAGAGAATAATTAAGGGCATTACAGGGTAGTTTCCTCGAATTTTAAAATATCCGATGGTCCAATTTCAACATACAACTGTCTGCAAATCATAGGTTAGGCTTGTTCAGCCAATCTGATTTTGGGACTATCACTTAGCATTAGCAACAGTGTGTTCCAAAAATTAGTTGGCCCCATTTGAGCTACAATTTAGGAGTGCCTGCATATCAAGCATCACAACACAGCTAGAGTATCAAATAACTCCCCATTCCATTAAAAAAAAAAAAAAAAAAAAAAAAAAAAAAAAAAAAAAAAAACAGAGAGCATATATGCAATTTCAATCTAGACACCCAAATTGTAGTGTTAGATCATAAGACCAAGAGTTCCTCCATTGGTAGGATGATTCCATCAAGGGGTCAAAACTAAAATGGCCAACAGTTGAAATACTACAAGACAAATCATATGGTTAACATCATTAAATCAGTGTGAATTTCAGGCCATGACCCAACCAAAATGGAATTTGGGCTAAGTTGCTGGTATGGCAGAAAAATCAATTGATTCCATTTCTGATTCTGGCTGTTAGCAGGCATGTTGTATGGACGGTCCATATTGAATCAGCCACATTGCTGGACCAATCTTTACAACAGATGCAGAAAAGAGATGTCAATTTATTAAATTCCATGAGTTTATTAAAGGAAAAGAAAAACAAGAATTACATACATTCTTTGTGGTTCCTATGCATGAGAGAGGTTTTCTGGTTTCTGTTTTCATTTTTCCATTGAGAGGTTTTTGCCCAAACAGTCTCTTTCAAAATATGCTATGAGATTTGAAACACAGCTCGTTATATACAAGAAAACCACTCAAACTGTTTTGTAGTACCGCCGAGTGGGACCTTAAAACTACATGAATACCATACCTCGATGAGTGCTACCACAGTACCAAGCGTAATTGTCCTTGCACATCAGGAGCCTGTCAGTGGTTCTTGTTCTTGCACATCTCTCGAGCCATCTCCCGCAGCTCCTCTGGAGATGGAGGCCGAGGACCCTCTGGCGGATACACAACGTATGACCGCTGCACATTAAACAAGCACAAACGCCTGGAGGTTGGAACGGTGAATTTACAAATGTAAACACTACAAGCTTGCTTGTGAGGTGAAAACAAGTTGGACGATTGCAAATACCCACTTCTTTGTCTCATTTTCTTTTTTCATTTTTTAATGAAAAATGACAGGGTGATGCTTATCTAGCCACGGGCTGCTACAACCTCCTATGCTATGATGTGCAAAATTGTAATAATGGGATTGGCACTTTCACTTGGGTTGAGTTGTTTAGTTATTAATGGATGGGTGGAATTTTGGTGTTGGGTGTTTTGAGCATATGGGCTTAGGTTTTGCTATTAAGTTTTTTACGTGTTTGGATGCTCAGTTCAATTGCATATCAATTTATTAGGATTGTTGTGTAATTTGGAGTTGGAAGTCTTCCAAAGTGAGGGGAAGTTGGGCTAGCCCCAAATTCATTTAGGACTTGTTTGCTTGGATGGGCCTGAGGAAAATGGATAGGATAGGCCATCCATTTTGTTTCTAGCTTTGATGAAAGGAAGCAGATTGGAAATGGGTGCGTTTTTAATGTTTACTTGCTTTCAAACATAACATTTTGATAGACCAAACACCTGATTCTTTTAATGATGAGTTCAATTACCACTTCTTTCAATCTAATGTTTATGTATCCTCATCATAGATGTAGAGCTGAAGGCGAGTGGTGACCTCACCAAGGATGTAGAGCTAAGGGCGTGTTCGTAGCCATTGGTTAAGAGTGAGAGGCTACAGGGGCTATTGATGTCTATTGGTTGAAATTTAAGTTTGTTCAGGTAAGCATGATTTTCGAGCATGGATTTTCTCAGACTTGAGTATATTTCTATGATAAGAGTACTCATCTATACATAAATGTGGCAATGCTTATTAGTTGGTATGGGTTTTATATGTGGCCATGGGCATTTGCATAATATAGTTGATGTGGGTATTTCCTTGGCATGGTTAAAAAGTGAGCTTTAGACAAGGACTACGTTGGATGTGTATTTGGCATGGTCACTTTGTGTTTTTTTTTTTTCTTTTCACATGTATTTACTTTATGGTTTGTGTATTTGGATGTTATCCTCATTGTTGCATGTTTGCTCTGGTAGTTGGAATGCTGAAGTTAAAAGACTTAGCAGAGGCTTCTATTGTGGTTCTCAAGTGTCGAAGAGCATCAAAGCATAACTGCCCTATCGCCGACTGGTCTCATCTTCTGTTTTATTGCTGTGATTTACCTAGGAGATGTTGCAACTACTTTCAGTCCCAACTGATGTATGGTTTTGCCTATGGACATGTGCATTTATAGTCTGAAAACATTAAATAGACCGTTAACTGTTTTATTGGTATTGTGTTGATTATAGTCTTGATGAATGTTAAATGGGTGAAATGTGCATGCACATGTTTAATCATTAATTGATTATGATTGTTTGAATTATTTTTTGAATGACTATCAGGTGTAAGATTCAAAAAAAAAAAACAAACAAATTTGACAATTTTTTTTAATTCGCAGATATTTTAGCGACGGACTAAATCCGTCGCTAATTTCAAAACAGACCCGACGACGGATTGGAGGACCGTTGCTTTCCTCATATTTGCGACGGACCTTATCCGTCGCAAATATTTTAAATGACTGGTTTTTTCCGCATTTCACCGACGGATTTTTTATTTTTTGCGACGGATCTTATCCGTCGGTAAGCTGCGACGGACCTTATCCGTCGTAGATTCAACGACGGATTTTATCCGTCGGAAACAAAAAACGACCCAGTAAACAGCGACGGACGAAATCCGTCGTTTATTTGGTTTTACGACGGATTTCGTCCGTCGCAAATCCGCGATTTTGGCGTAGTGTGTTGTAAGTGTTTTATCCACGCCGTTAAACGCTTTTTTCCAATAATTTTAATATGTGACCCAAAAAACGAGGCAGGTCCAAGGCTTACGTGGACCACACCAAAGGAAGCTGCACTGATAATGACACCCACCGTTGCAACCATTCTAAGGGCCAACGTGATGGTTTTTTTTTTTTTTATTTTTTTTTACCATACAACGTATTCGTAAGGTCATTTAGACGTGGATGAAGTGAAAACACAAATATCAGCTTGATCCGAAACATCTCCAGCTCCCAAGAAGTTTTTAATGGTGGATGTTTAATCTCCACTTTGTGGTCCACTTAAGCCTTGGACCTGCCTCATTTTTTGGCTTATATATTAAAATTATCAGAAAAAAGCGTTTAACGGCATGGATAAAACACTTACAACACGGTGGGCCCCACAGAGCTCTGCCCGGACAGATTACCGTCGGGAGGGGGTAGGACGCAATCCGCGTCCCTCACCCACACAGCTGGTTCCCGAGTTGGACGGATTCTGTGGCCTCATGGTGTGTTGAGCTGTTAGCAAAGTTTTATAGCCCTACGTGATGTATGTATTATATTCACACCGTCCATCCATTTTTCGAGATCATTTCGTTGAATTAGTCTGAAAATGAAGCAGATCCAAAGCTAAAGTAGACCAGGCCTCGGAAAAGCAGTTATTTCCTATCCATCCTATTTATAAGATCAAACAGACGAAGAGAAAATACAAATATCATATTGATCCAAACCCCCAACAAGCTTTTAACGATGGGTGTTCAATCCCCAATGCTTTTCATAGTATGATCCAGTCATTTTTGAGTTCATGCCCTAAAATGATCTGACAAATTAGATGTACACTATAGTGGGGCCACAGAACGTTGCCACGTCAACACATCATGAGTGTGCCATCAAGACAATCCGCGTCGCTAAAAGTTGGCAACGGGAGCAGAGGGGATTAGGTGAGATCCCGACTCGCCAAGTCAGTGCAAGCCTTAGCATGGGCCCACCTTGATGTATGTATACTATATCCATACCGTTCATTTGTTTTATCCATACCGTTCATTTGTTTTGTTTAAGATTATTTTTTAGCATGAACTCAAAAATGTAGTAGATCTAGTTCTCAGGTGGACCATACTTGAGGTAAACCACGGGGATTGTCCATAAATAGCCCTACTCTACCCAATCAAAGTAGAGCTATTTATGGATCGGTGTACTTTTTGTGGGAGCCACCTTGATTATGTATTTTGTACCCATGCGGTACATTTGTTTCTCCAGATTATATACGAGAGTGAACCAAAAAAATGAAGAAGATCCATGTCTCAGATGGACCCATAGAAAACAGTGGTGATTGAACACCCACCGTTAAAAACTTCATAGGGCCCACTATTTATTTGTACATTAAGCTTAATGTAGAAATATTTTTATTGGATCTAGCACCTGCTCTTAATGCCATGGTTGCAAATGAGCACTTTTGGGCCCCATATCAGTTCATCAAGATCAATCATCGATGATCCCATCCCTCAAAATGTTGGCCTTTCTGAACCTATGACCTTATGTTGAAACTTTTGTGAGTCCACCATCGAAGCATGAGTGTGGACTCATGTTGTACATGCATGTCAAGGTATAGTGGACTTAGATGGGAGGCACCCACAGTCTTCCTGAGTCCATTACTCTCGTACCAACATTAGAGGTAGCCAGGACCCGACTCCACTCGGCGGTTCTGACTCGACCGACTCAACCTGAACCGAATGCCAAGGTTGGGTTCGGATCGAGTAGACCCACCCAGATCCGAATCCCGACTGAGTTGAGTTCAGGTTACATAGAAACGCAACCTGACTCAATTTGAAATCTGATCCGAAACCCGACTCGGACAGAAATCAGGTACTATAAAAACAAAGTTTTAACTTTTCATTTCACTCACCCCTCTACCCTAAGCCCACCTGCGCTGCACCGAACCCAATCGGAACCTCGAATCCAGGCCAGCCAACAGCCCAACGAATTCTCGGCGGGATCCGACACCATCTCCCTCCAATTTGGCCGAAATCTGACCCAATCTCGCCGGAAATCATGTCTTCCGGCAGATACATGGCCTACTCACCTTCTCTGTCCACCGCTCCCCACTCTCCTCACATCTCGGGCATTTGATCCGCCTCCACTGCTCTCGTTGAGTAAGAAAAGTACGTTTTTCTCTTTTAACCTTAAATCCAGTCGCCTTTGGATGGTCTGGATTTAACGATCTGGTTATGCCTTTTACTTTTAACACTGTATTTTTGTAGAATCTCGATTTGATTTGATTGGATTTGGATTTAGCTGACCTACTTGTGGAATTAGAGTTCTCGTGGGCTGTGTGAGTATTTTAATTTTCTTTTGGATTGATTGGAAGTTGAGAGTTGTTTTTTTTTGTTTTTTTTTTTTTTTTGAGATGAGGACTCGTATGGTACACTGCGGGAACATGAGTTGGAGTTTGGCTGCTGCTGTTGGTATGTTTTGTGCGGGTGATCCAAGTCGTTCAGTTAGCAGCCTAAATCCTAATAATTTGATAAATGGCCTGTGGACATCGATTCAAGTCGGACCAAACTATGGGACCTAGAAAAATTTCAACGGTTTTTGGGGCTTTAGGGGCCTAGAAGGGTTTGAAAAAGAATTTAGACATCTTTTGGGGCTTTAGGGCAAAATTTTGCATCACCGCCCTGATATCCCAGGTGTAAGTGAAGCCAATTAGTTTTCTTAAGAAACTTTGCCCCCACAAAAAACTACATGCAATCTTCATTCTTCCAAACCTTTACGATTCGACTAGGCAACCATAGTCCGAAATTTTGGTTGATGTGTTGGATGATGACATATTTACACATTTTTTTTTTCTTTTCAAATTAGTATGAATTTATGAAAATAAATAGAAATTAGAAATGAATAACAATGCCGAGAACCCTCTTTGTAGCCCCTAGATCTTTCATCTTGAATGTCCTTGATAATCGAGTATTTAATATATCGATCTCAAACATGCTATGATTATCGATCAACATGTCATCAACATAAAAAATCAGGATAATGAAATTTTCATCACTCAGTGTCTTGAAATAGACACAATGATCATACTCATTCCTGTTAAACTTCTTAATCACCATGAAAGAATCAAACATGTTATACCATTGCCTAGGTGATTGTTTCATGACATAGAACAAGCTCTTTAACTATCAAACATTATTCTCTACCTCTTGTATTTCGCAACATTCTGGTTGTTTCATGTAAATCTGCTCTTCCAATTTCTCATGTGTGAATGCAGTCTTCACATCCATTGGCTCCAGCTCGAGTTCGTATTGGGCAACTAGCGCCAACACAAATTTAATAGATACTTGTTTCATCACAAGTACTAATATCTCAGTGAAATTGACGCATTCTCTCTAAGAATATCCATTCACTACCAACATTGCCTCGTATCTATCATATTTCTTCTTCAAGATACACTTGTACTCGATCGCTTTACAGCCAACGGGAAGCTCCACCAGCTCCCACATCTCATTTTTGTGTAAAGTCTATCTCATTATTCATTGCAGCTTCCATTTTTTTTTTTTTTCATCTATATTGTTAAGAGCTTCTTAAGAAGTAGACAGATCCCTTTCATCCGTAATGAGTGCAAATGCGACATTTGACTCATCCCCGTATCTCACCGGTAACGTGCGATCCCATGGCAGATTCCCTCTCACGGGTGGCTACTCCACCTGCTCATGTACCTCAGTTACGTCTCTATACCAGCCTGTCTCATCTCTGTCTACTTGGATATTGTCCACAAGCAACTTTTTAGCTTCCTTGTGCCCATACAATCCGTACCCCTTCACACTATTACTATAGTCAATAAATATGTACTTTTTTACCATTTGGTCTATCTCATATCTCTCAACTGATGGTACATGAGAGTAAGCATCCCAACCAAATACACACAATCCTGAGTAGTTTACCAGCAGACCACTCCACATTTTCTCTAGATTTTACAATCAATAGCCGTAGAAGGGGACCGATTCACCAAGTAACAAGTCGTGTTAACGGCCTTAGTCCACAAGTCCTTGCCCAACTTAGAATTACTAATTATGCATCAGGCCCTCTCCAAGAGAGTTCGATTCATTCACTTAGCTATATCGTTCTGTTTTGGTGTGTGGTACACTGTGTGATGCCTCACGATCCCTTTATCTTTGCAAAATTTATTAAATTCCCCAAAAGTGAATTCCCAACTATTTTTTGTCCTCAACACTTTCACCTTCTGTTATGACTATTTTTCTACCACCGTCTTCCATTGCTTGAAGTTGATAAAAACATCAAATTTATTTTTTATAAAATAAACTCACACTTTCCTGTAATAGTCATCAATAAATGACAAACCATAACAACACTCCGCCAGAAACCACGGGCGACAGCCCCCATACATCAGAATGCACATAATTTAAAACCCATTTACATACACGTTTCCTATATTTAAAAAGACAACCTTTACTATTTACCATATATACAATGCTCACATATATTGAAATTAATACTTTTAAAAACTTGAATCAAACAATGATCAGAAAGTACCTTCATGTCCTGCTCACTCATGTAACCTAAGCGTGCATGCCACATACGTGCAAATGTGTAATTTGTTATAGACGTTGCAGCTCCACGCTTTACAAATGTTACATCAGCAACACAAAGATGTGTAGATCATTCATTAATTTGCTGGCTACTAGATGAATGGTTAAAAAGTATGAGAAAAACAGTCCATACAATTCTAAAATTTCACGTCTCTTTCATTGTTAGCTCTGTTATTGGGACAAGTCATTGTATGTATAAAAAAGTTTAGGTGAACCATGAAATTAGCTAATAAGTTGAACTGTGAGATTATTTAGACTTGTTAGATATAAAAAATATTATTTTTGTTTGTTTTACCAATTTATCTATGTTGCTAAAGAAAATAGTGGAATGCACTGCATTTTTCTTTTCAATTGTTTTTGTTTAGGTGGAACATTCTAAAATGGCCAAGGTACATGGGAAACTTAGGGAGCTGATTAGGTGCAGCCCTGCCCACACAAGTTACAGATTAACTTGATTTTTAAGCCCCAGGCCCACCAAGGAATTGTGCATATGACTGATGGGGTAGATGTTTCGACACGCATTACAGTGGGGCCCACACTACTCGACCTCATGAGAAGTTCCCATGAGCCTCACCACATAGAATCTTTTCCACACACACACACACACACACACACACACATATATATATATATATATATATATATATATAGAGAGAGAGAGAGAGAGAGAGAGAGAGAGAGAGAGAGAGAGAGAGAGAGAGAGAGAGAGAGAGATATGCTCACACATAACTAGTTGGACCATTTAAATTGGTCCAACTCACACATAACTAGTTGGACCATTTAAATTGGTCCAACTAGCTGTGTACTAAACGCCAAGGATTTTTACTTTCATCAATGTATAATATGCACCACATGTGAGGATATGTGACATTGAGTCTTATATAAGTAGGATGGCAATTATGTATTATAAATTCAATCCGTTCATCAAATAAGGCCCCTAATAAAATTTAATATATTAAAAATTAATAAATGGTCATCACCATTAGAGGCACACATGTAATTTAAATTTTAACTGTTAAAATAGATTTTTAAGAGTTCGCTCACTCACGACTAGTACGACGTCCCACAAACAGCCTAATTTGCAGGCTACTTAATGATATTAAATGTTGCCTAGATAATAGATATTTCATAAGAAAATGAGTTTTCCACTTGAGTAGCCCCCATTATGGTGTTAATTGTTTAATCCACCCCAACCATCAAGTGTGGAACCACATTTTAACCCTAGGGTCCAAATATCGCCCCGGATATGGTTAAGGTAGACTACAAGATTGAACACAGTGTACATAGAAAGCACACCCTTCAAATTGTTTCTTATGATGTGGCCCGGTTAAATCATGTATGGACCTACGTTTTGGGCCTCAAGCATAGATTTTTGTTTAGAATTTAATAGTTAGAGTGGATTTTACATGTTCATTACGGTGGGCCTAGTAGAAAATCTAGGGACTTTGAATCTTTGATTGTTGAGCATGTTTGGTGCTAAAAAACAGTACGTTAAGGTGGCTAAGTATTGTGAGCCCCACTATAATATATGTGTTACATCCATGCAGCCTATCCACTTGTTAATCTCATTTTAGGGCACAACCTCAAAAACTAGAAAGATACAAAGCTCAAATGGACCACACCACATAAAGTAACGGGGATTGAATGCTTACCATTGGAAATATTTTGGGTGCAATAGAAGTTTTGAATCAAACTGATATTTGTGTTTTCCCTTCATTCCCGGCTGTGTGACCTTATGAACAGGTTGAATGGACGGAGGGAGTGGATATGCTTCACATACATTAAGGTGGGCCTCTTAGTTGGCCGTGGATTAGCAACTGACAGGTTGAGTAGCCAGACTCTCTACTGAAGTGACGTCACCAAGTTCCGTGGAGAGATAATTTTGATGTATGTTTGGCATCCACACCTTCCATCCACTTGGAGAGATAATTTTAGGGCAATATCCAAAGAATGAGTTAAATCCAAAGCTCCAGTGGACCCAACATTGAAAACGTGGAGACACTGACGCCCACCATTAAAAACTTCTAACGGCCACAAAATTTTTAGATGAAGCTGATATTTGTGTTTTCTCTTATTTCATGTCTTTTTTTAACTTTTGAACAGGTTGGATTTCAAATAAACATTATGGTGGGCCTTAGGATAGTTTCAACCTTGGAATACTCTCTCCACTATTTTCTGTGGTGGGTCCACTACAGATTTTCCTATGCCTTATTCTTTTGCTCATGCCTTAAAATAATGTCTCAAAATGGATGGACAGTGTAGATACAACGCATACAGCATAGTGGGGCCCACATAACTTGGTGACGTCAGTTTGGCCAACTCGCTACTCAACCTGTCAGTATCTAATCCGCGTCCCAATTAAAACATCCGCTCGGCCCTTCATTTTATGAGTGGCCCAGTGTAATGTACGAGTGAGATCCGCTGTAACCATCAGATGGGTAATATTTTGTTGGGTTTGGAGCCAAAAAATCATGCTAATGAAAACGATTGGGAGAGACGTCCGACCTTTCACATTTGGCTTTCGAAGTTCTTCGGCCAGGTGTGGCCCAGCTGTCAACTGTGGAATTATATGATACTCAGGCTGCTTTTATATGACGCTTTATACACGCGCACTCAGAAATCATACATGTGCTGTACATTAATTCAAATATCCATATTCTCACACACATGTGACATATTTGTACATTTATCACACTTGTTTAAGATAGGACCACCTCATCAGGCAATCCTCACCATTTATATTCCATACATGTAAAATCAGGCACATATTTTCAATAGGTGGGCAGCACATGACATAATATATAAACCTATTTTTTAATCTCTTAACCATTCATTTATTATTATTATTATTATTATTATTATTATTACTACTACAGCTGTAGCCCATTGGATGAGCTCATAGGCTCGGCATCCAAGTGGATCGCTCCGATTTCACACTCCCATTGGATGAGCTCACAGCTGTTGCCAACCTTGTTCTCAAGGAATCTCTGCACGTTGGTTATTTCTAGAAAGGTATAGGCTCAGAGTATTGAAGTTTTGCTATTTACTATGATCTTTCTAATAAAATACAGCAAAGCCATTTCTGGTCATTGAAAAGGACCCAAATCCAACAGTTGATGTCCCAATGTGTTTTGCACATGACACAATGTCCATGTCTCTCAATTAATGTCTTCAAACCACTTCTTCTCTCAGCATGCAATGCACAGGCCATATCTTCTGGTTAGAGTAATTTTGAAAACATGGGCTATCTATAACTCTATCAAACATGGACCACTTAGATACACCACCCTGCTGAGTATGCAACTGAGAGATGGCTCTATCAAATTCCTGGCTCGGATTGATACATCAGCCTACCAAATACAATATGGGTACATGGCTCCATCATATAGACATGTTCTACTAGTTCGACCATCGATTCCCATGCTAGTTTTGTATCGTTTAAAAAAATGGTTGTACCAAATCCTCTCCACGTGATTTACTGATGTGAAACCATCTAGATCATCTAAATTGTTGGTCCTATTGTAAATAGACATATATCTAAAATCACAGCAATCAAGCAATCCTACGCACATCCAACAGGAATCAAATGGATGTTTAAAAATAAAATAGTGAGTGGTCTAAATTCAAAGTGAAAAATCATACAGGTAATATTATCTTCTCAGTGCAAGTTTTTATAGATGCTACGCATAAAAATCTGGCCCCTAATCACGCAATACGAGCATAAAACCAACAATACAAACTCTTTGCAATCAGGTGAGATGGAGAAATTAACATGGATAATAATAAGAGTAGGCGACTTCAAAATCCCAAGGCTATCTCCCATGATGCTGATAAGGATCTATACAACGATTTTTGGACTCTGATTTGGTAGCGATGCTGCCAGGACCGATGTTGATGCCTGTCGACGGTGTTTTATCCACACTGTCCGTCCATTTTTCCAACTCATTTTAAGGCATGAGCGCAAAAATGAGGCAAATCCAAATCTTAGTTGGACTACACCACAAGAAATAGTGGTGATTGAACACCCACTATTAAAAACTTCATGGGGTCACAAAAGCTTTGCATCAAGCTGATATTTGTGTTTATCCTTTCAACCAGGTCCATGTGATGTAATTTACAAGTTGGATGACAAATAAACATCACAGTAGGCTTAGAAAGTTTTTAATGGTGGGTGTTAAATCCTCGCTATTTCCTGTGGTGTGGGGGCAAACTATATATCTTTATCTCACTAGATTGGTGATAATAGGGTGAATAGCATTTACAAGTGGGCGAATAGTGTTTTACGACATGTGAATAACTCGTAGAATAATCTTACTTTGCAAAGAACCGGCCTCTGTATCTCTGCCCACATGATAATTGTCCAGATGACAGAGTTATTACTATCCAAATAGGAAGTGACTCAGATCGACTTGTTTGATCCTGAGTTGAGTCACAACTCAGCCGAAACTGGGTGAGTTCGACCAAGTCACTCTCTATTCTCAATACTAACCTATAGTGCTGAACCGGATCGGACTCAACCAAGTTCCAATCGATTGGGGCGAGTTTCATCTGAACGTTCCATTCCTGTGAGGCTGTTTTGTAATTTCCTTAAATTTATGTTTTTGAGTAAGTTATTTTGATTTAGGTCGGTTTAGTTTGTCGGCTTTTGGGCCCAACCTAAGGCAGTTATGGAATCACACCCAGCCATCAAGGTTGTGTGGCTAAATGGGGCCCACCAGGTTGCCCAACGGAGTATTTCAAATTTGGGACTGAAATTACTCCAGGCCCACTCACTTCACACGTGTTAATGAATCTTTCTGCACATCTGTCAGATAGGTTTCCATGCATCCAAAATCAGTAAACATGATCATCAGTGGGCCAAAACATGTGCACAGAATTTGAACCACATCATATGGATATGTCCTTACCGTATTGGGATTGCCTGATGAGTGGTTCAGATCTGACACACGAGTGCTTCTTTTCCACGTACGAGATGACCACATCTTTGCTAGTGCAATTAGCACCACTAAGTGGGCCCATATAAATGCCCACTTGGCGCAGACCCTGTTGCAATAGGGCTAGAAACAAAGGTCCAAAGACCCGAGGGGTGCCAATTGCCTGACGGATCTGGTTTCAAGCCTTAAAAACAAGCCCCAAACCCCATCAGCCCTGATGGGTTGTGTTAACAGGTTGGCTTCGGATCCAGTCCCGTGGTATGTGTACTTGAGGTAACGGGGTCAGGTCTTGCCGGGTCTGGTTCCTTTTGGGGCCAGCCGTCGTTCTTGGAGATCCAAAACAGGATGTGATTGGGTTAAGTGCCCATTGGATCGACTATCTAGGTTTAGGATAAGTAAGAGAATGTACATGGTCGGGTCACAAATGGATGATTTATATTGCACAGGAAATTTTATAAAAAACTACCTTCTGAATATAGAACTTACATTCTGGTTCTTTCTTTCCTTTTTTTTTTTTAAAAAAAAAAAAAAAAAAAATTATTATTATTATTATTTTTTCTTAAAAAAAAAAAGTTTTCGATAAGCTATTTCATTAATTTAGTAATTATAATCGGAGCAAAGAGGTTGGAGGCTCATGTGGGCCCACCGTGATGTTTATGGGAAATCCACTCCAACCACCAGGTGATTCACCCCATGATAGACTCCGGGCTAAAAAATTAACTGCATCGTGATTCAAGTAGACCACACAACTGGAAACATTGCGTAAGGTAACACTCACCCTCCAAAAATTAGCTCCAAGTGGACCACATGATTGGAACTATTGTATAGAATTTCTTTATGAAAGCTACATGGACAGGTCCAATAGAGCTGGTTGGTAATAATTTAATTCAACATTAGTGTAGTATTTTGTGTAAAAACACTATACCCTACCACAAAGAGTCTCACGTGGCCCATCAACCGGACGGGGAACACTAGGAAGGCCGGGCCTATTGATGGGGCCCACATTGGTGGTGCACTCTGTTACATTGGATGGGACAACATGTCCATTAATTGGGTCATCTGCCGCATCTGTATGCATATAACTCTCACTAAGGGCTATAAAATGGATAGATGAAAGTGGGCCTGAGCTAGTAGATGGTGCACCAGGGTCGTCATGATCGAATGGGCCAAGGAGACCATCAGAATCTGGTAATTTCCCATCAGAAGTACCGTACCTCACTGCATCATGAAGGCTTCATTTTGAATGCCCAGATAACCTAAAACTGCAAAACCCAAAAAATTGGGGCGGCACCGAATATTATTGAATTAGATTGATTAAGGGGCTGGTCCAACAGGTCCAACTTTGCTGTGTAGACGCCCATTGGGAGGGATGTTTTTGCGAGTCCAGAAATGGGCTTAGCAAACCAGGGCAATAAGAATTGGGCCTGGTCACCTTTATTGGAGCAGAAGCCAGAGTTGCAGGCCCCATATAGGCTGGAAGACACACGGTCTGCTCCAGCAACGCTGGCAACAAGAGTGCAGCGGCCCAGAATCGTTTTCATAGTGGCCCTGGTAGCCGTCCATCCAGTTTAAGAGATATATTCAGGCCATGATCCAAAAAATAAGGCAGATCTAATTACCTTAAATGGACCACACCACGTAAAGAAGTGGATTGATGATGCCCACTATTGAAACCTTCACAGGGATCACCACTATGTTTATTTGGCCCCAAGATTTGGATATGATTCATTTTTGGGCTAAATCACTAAAATTATCTGGTAAAATGGATGGACGGAGTGGATAAAATACATAAACATGGCGAACCGCACAGAGTTTACTCAGTACGTAGGCAATCCGCTTCTTGACTTTCACCTCCAACGGTAGAAATTTCGACCGTTGCAAGGGGAGGCCGACTGTTGTGGGTTGCGGAGAACAAGATTGTTGGAAGCAGTGGGGGCATACGGTTCTCTCGTCTGAGACTGAGAAGGGCATTCACATCCTCCTTTGCTATTGCTATCATTGCTCATTTCCCTATAGAACACCCCAATAGCTAGAATTGGTAGTCAATCAAAGGGACCAGAATAGTCTACAACACCTGTTTTATACAGCATGTAAAACACCCAAGCTTTTTGGGACCCACCATGGTTCATATGTGAAGTCCTTGCTGTGCATTGGGTTAACTAGAGTGCTTATTTTCACCATAAACATTGTGCCTAAAACTCCTCTTTTTTTTTTTTTTTTTTTTTTTTTTTTTTTTTTGGTGCCTAAAACTCCTTAATTAAGTTCATGCAGAGTGGCTCTCATGAGTTTTGGATCAGGTTGGTTTTTGTATATTCACTTTGTCCTTGTGATTTACTCCCGAACGAATTGGTTTTGATGAAAGATAAACACCATGGTGGCACCACATAGACCTACTGATTTTAGATCAATGTCATGGTTGGCGTCTCCGCTTGCGATAGTTTGGCCCACTCGGGTTGTGTATCTAGCTGATTTTTGGCCCAAGGCCTGGCATCGTGGAGTGTTTCTGATGGATGGCATCATTGTGAGCCAGAGGACTTAGATTGTTGCACGCGTTGTATAAAACAAGTGTTGTTGAGGATTCTGCTCCAATCAAAAGGGGGGATCGAAAGATTTATGTTGATTGAGACGACAATCCATGTCAGATGGGGCAAAGGCCAAACTTCGGAATGATTCTTTTCCCTGATTGACAAACACTTGTTTGTTGGGTTTTCACCATTGGCCAATGTTCATTTTAACCATCCTTTGCTGGCCATGAATTAAACAGAATGATATGTTCTGTTAGACAGGGATGTTAGATAGGCTACATTCCTTGTATAGGAGATTTTGTATTTATCACCTTACCTTGTATAGTTGGTGTAAAACTCTATATATTCAACCCTTTAGGGTTGTCTGAAATATAGAAAAAGAAAAGGAGAATCATTTTCTCCAAAGCCTTCATTGTTTTTGGTTTGTTTTCATGGTATTAGAGATATACCGATCCTGATCTGGCATCTCCTTCATCACCGGTACCATCTCCTGACAGATCTGACCCCTCCTACATCAGAAAAACCTGTTCCAGACCACCTCTATGCTCCTTCTGCGCTCTTGCGACATTAACAGCCCCATCCGATCTTCCCCACCCCGTCCGATCTTCCCCAGGCCTGCATGCCCCTGTCGTGCACGCACCTACTGCATTCGACCCCTTATGTTGTGCACACCCCTGCTACACTCGCACCTGTTGCATCCGATCACTTTCGTTCGCACGTACGTTCGCACGTACGTCTGTACCTACTGCGTCCGCACGTTCCCTACTACACCTCCTGCTGCATCCGATCACCTCCTACTGCACATGTCCTGCTGTCTCTGTCCGAACCCTTTTGTTGTTCTGATCTGTTGCCGTTTGCTGGTTACAGTTCTGCTCTATTTGGTGGTAATATAAATCCTGTTGCTGATTGTTGTTCTGCTCTATTGTTGTTTGCTGATTGCTATTCTGATCTGTTTGGTGGTGATATAAACCCTTTTGCTAATTGTTGTTCTGATCTGTTGTTGTTTTATTGCCCGCAACCAACTCTCCTACTGCAAAGTACCTTCTTCCTTGGCGTAGTTTATATCTCTTCCTATTTATGGACAAAGACTCCCGTACAGAGGTCCTACAATGTAGTTTCGATGGCACCAACTACAATCTATGGGCCATCCACTTTCAAAGTTTTCTCAAGGGTCGTGATTTGTGGGGACTGATTGATGGATCTGTTACTATCCCCACTTCCACCGATGCTGATAGAATGGCTGATTGGGAAATGAAAAATAGACAGATTATTACCTGGATTCCTGATTTCGTCGATTGATCAATAGCTGTTAGCCTCACGCCATATCGCACTGTTAAGGCTATGTGGGAGCATTTCCAAACAATATATCAATAGAGTAATGCGGCTAGGTTATACTGCCTGGAATAAGATCTGGTTCACCTTACTCAGGGTGACAAAAGTATTTAATCTTTCTACTCTACAATGGTTACAATTTAGACAGAGATGACTATAATGGATCCCGACTTCCCAAATGACTTTAAAATATTCCACACAATGCGCGAGAGTGCGCAAGTTAGACAGTTTCTTATGAAACTGCGTCCAAAATTTAAGCATTGCAGGGCTGCTATCCTGAATCGTAGCTTAACTCCTTCAATGAATTCGGTTATTAATGATTTATTAGCCGATGAATAACGACTGTAGGTCCTCTCTCAGGGGACATCTCAGGGACAATCTGACCTAGCACTTACTGTATCCACCTCTGCACCAAACCGTGGTTCCACTCCTTTAACTTGTCGCGGCTGTAACAAAATGGGACATGTCGTCGCTCAGTGCAAAGATTAGTGCGCGTATTGTCGAAAGACTGATCATAGTCTTTAAGACTGTCGTTCACGTGCCTACGCATCCTCATTCGGCCGTGGACATGGTGGTCGAGGTCATGGCCGTGGTCGTGCTCTTTTTGCTACTTCTATTATGACTTCTTCCGACCCTTCTGTTAGTGATACTGCATCCACTGGTTCTGTTGAAGGTCTTTCCTCACCTTTAACTCCTGCGATACTCCAGCAGATCGTGCAGGCCCCTTCTACGGCTGGTATGTCAGGTATAACTGTATCTTCTTTATGGTTTTTCGATTCTGGTGCTTCAAATCATATGACTGGTGACGTATCTCATCTTCGCAATATTCGTCCCTACACTGGCACTCAAGTTATTTCTACTGCAGATGGATCTAAACTACCAATTCAGTCTGTTGGTTCCTTAACTTTCCCTCCTTCTGACCATCGCCAGTTTACCCTTCATGATGTTTTTTATGTCCCTCAACTCTCCTCAAATTTAATTTTTGTTGGTCAACTTACATCCAATAACTGCTTAGTCATATTTCTTCTAAATTGTTGTTTTGTACAGGATCTAGCAACGGGGAAGGTACTTGGAAAGGGTAGGCGGCATGGATGTTTGTACGTGCTGGACTTTCAACTATCCGTTACTCCAGCTCATTATTTCTTCTCTCCCTCTTCCTCGGATATTTGTTCGGCAAATAAAATGTGGAAACTCTGGCATTTCGCCTGGGTCATCCACATTCTGATCGTTTGATTCAGCTTTTTTTTCTTCTGGCAAGTTAGGGAATATTTTTCTTAATAAAAGTAATTTGGATTATTCTTGTTCTTCTCGTTGCCTTTCAAAAAGTAAGTGTATTTCATTTCCTCTGAGTACTACAAAATCATCATCTATGTTTGAACTGGTGCATATGGATGTCTGGGGCCCTTCCCCAATTATGTCTCTCTCTGGACTACGATATTATGTTATATTCATTGATGATTTCACCCGTTATATTTGGATTTACTTTCTGCACTCTAAGTCACAGGTGTTTGAAAAATTCAAAATATTTCATTCTATAGTGGACACACAATTTCAAGTAAAAATTCAAACTCTTCGCTCTGACTTAGGGGGAGAGTATCTCTCCACAAATTTTCATATATATTTTCAGGGTCATAGGATTACTCATCAGACCACCTGTTCTGATACTCCACAACAGAATGGGGTGGTTGAACGAAAAAATCGTTATATTGTTGAAACTGCAAATACCTTAATAACAGCTATAAGTGTTCCTCGCTCCTTTTGGGCGGAAGCTATGATGCATTCAGTCTACTTGATTAATCGGTTGCCAATCACAGTTCTGAATAGTAAATCTCCCTACTTTGTTCTCACTGGTTCTCTTCCTACATATTCCACATTTCGTGTTTTTAGTTGTATATGTTATGTTCATCTAGCATCACATGAACATAACAAACTTTCCTCAAAATCAGTCGAATGTATGTACTTGGGATTTGGAGAAACTCAGAAGGGTTTTCGTTGTTATGATTCGGTCTCTCGTCATGTAAGGGTATCACGACATGTTATTTTTCTTGAACATATTGCCTTCCATTCATCTGTTCCTCCTTCGCCCACACCAGACACTCCTGGTCTTAATATTTTTCCTGACATTCTGGTTGCCTAAGTACCCCTTCTTGTCTATTGCAGGTTTATTCACGACGACCACGTATAGATCCATCACCTATTACTCTCCATACTGTACCCGTAACCGATCCGGATCCTATCTTGGTACGTCATTCCACTCATGTACATCGACAGCCTGATCACTTGATATACTCTATATCTGCCATGAATACTACCCTGGATACTGTATCTATTCTTACTTCATACCATCAGGCAGCCAGTCATGATTGTTGGAAGAAGGCTATGGCAGAAGAACTTGCAGCATTGGATGATAACCATACGTGAGACATTGTTACTCGACCTACTGACCAACAATTAATTAACAATAAATAGATTTATTCTGTGAAGCTCAAGTCTGACGGCTCATTGGATCGATACAAAGCTCGGCTTGTCGCTTAGGGATACAAGCAGGAATACGGAATTGATTATGATAAGACATTCGCTCCTGTGGCCAAGATGAAAACTATTTGCACTCTTCTGGCAGTATCATCAGTTCGCTCTTGGCCCCTCACTCAGATGGACGTGAAAAATGTTTTTCTTTATGGAGACATCCATGAAACAGTCTATTTGAAACCTCCTCCTGGATCTTTAATCTCTGCCAATAAAGTCTGTCGCCTAAAGAAAGCTCTATACGGTCTTAAACAAGCCCCTCGAGAATGGTTCAAACGTTTTCATAATGTGTTACAGGAGCTGGATTTACTCAAAGTGGTCATGATCCATCATTATTCTTGCGCACCTCTGAGCATGGAATCGTCATTGTTCTCGTATATGTTGATGACCTACTTCTGACTGGTAGCAATGATACTGACATCTCGACTTTAAAGGAAGTTTTGAAGTCATCCTTCAAGATGAAGGACCTGGGTCATCTGCCATACTTTCTTGGACTTGAATTTTTACGTTTTATACGTGGAATCCTGGTCAGCTAGCATAAATATACCAAGGATCTTCTCGCCTTAGCCTCCTTAACGGATTAGAAAACAGTTCAGACTCCCTTGGAGCTTAATTAACGTTCAATATGGCCGTGACGATGGTGAACTCCTTGCGGATCCCACTTTATACTGTCGTTTGGTTGGGAGTCTGGTTTACTTAACAATGACTCGTCCTGATATTGCCTACGCAGTCCAAGTTATCAACCAATTTGTTTCTGTTCCTCGAACTCTTCATATGACTGCAGTATTGCGCATCTTATGGTATCTATGTGGAACTCTGGATCGATCTCTTTTCTTCTCCTCCACGGCCCCTCTGGACCTTCGTGCTTATTCAGATGTTGACTGGGCCGATTATACTCTCACACGCAGATTTACCACTGGCTACTATATTTTTTCTTGGCACTTCTCTCATCTCTTAGAAGTGTAAGAAGCAGGCCACTATTTCTAAATCAAGCACGGAAGCCGAGTATAGAGTAATATCAGCAGCTTGTAGTGAGATTATCTGGTTACGTGGACTTCTTTCTGACTTGGGCGTTCATGTATAAGATCCTACTCCACTCCATGTAGATAATCTGATTGTCATTCAAATTGCCTCAAATCTGGTTTTTCATGAACAAACAAAGCATATCGAAGTTAACAGTCACTTTATCCGCGAGAAGTTTCAGTCTCGGATCATTTCTCTACCACATGTCGCATCTCATGATCAGCTTGCCGACATTCTCACGAAGTCCCTCAGTTTTGCATGACATTCATTTCTAGTTAGTAAACTATTACTTGTTGATGACAAGCATTAGTTTGAGGGGGGATGTTAGACATGAATGTTAGACAGGCCACATTCCTTGTATAGAAGATTTTGTATTTATCATCTTACCTTGTATAGTTGGTGTAAAACTCTATATATTCAACCCTGAAATACAAAAAAGAAAAGGAGAATCATTCTTCCCAAAGCCTTTATTGTTTTTGGTTTGTTTTCATGTTCAACCTAACTTTTATACCGTGTCACATCCATTTTAGGAACTAAAAAGTGTACTGTGGCACACATGACATGTTTATGTTGGATTTGTGCATACTTATGGATTGTCATGCTATGCCAGCATTCGAACAATAGACCTTAAGATGACTGGGGAACTTTTCCATTTTCGTGTGAATTGAGTCAGATTGTAAATATTTTCACCATTTTTTCTGTTTGGTTTCAGCATTGCATTGTTTTGAATGATACTTGTGTTGGTATCTCCATTTAGGAAGTTGGTCAGGTCATGACCAACAATTGGAATGGGTCAAGATGTGGGCCATCATGGATCGGCTATGACTAAAAAGCTTGCATTGTTTGAATGATCATAACAGGTCAATCATGTAAACAAAGCAAAAATGATGAAGGCTTTGAGGAAAATTATTCTCCTTTTCTTTTCTGTGTATTTGAGACAACCTTGAAGGGTCGAATATGTTGTAAATTATACAAAATAAAGTATTTTTGTAAAATATGAAAATTGAAAAATCACGATGATCAGAACTAAGGACAGGCTGAAGCATGTCTGAAACGCTGTCCTTAAAGCGTTATTTGCCCCTACTCAAGTGAATTGAGTATGTTGATAGGTTACAGGCAAACTGCTTCTAGGATACGACGAGCCTGGTGTGGGTCTGCGTTCAGCAAACACGAAGGCCCACCAAAAGGAACTCTATTATACACTATCTAACAGAATTACAATAAAGAAAAATCCTAAAAGAGAAAAGAGAAGAGAATATGTGATTTTTGACCGCTGCACTGGTTAGTTCTTCAGTCACTAGTTCAATTGAACCGTTCTAGACCACACCGTTGGTCTGTTCTTCAAGCAAAGGTTCAACCCTTGCTGTCTTGCTGGAATCACTGGAGTATAGGAGAGGAGTGGTGGGCCGTCTCAGTTCGTATGGGTCTGCTGGAGTGGGTTGAGAGATGGTTTGGAAACCCATCCAGGCCCTCCTTTTATAGGCTATGTTGGCTGGGGGTTATGGTCCAGGGAAATAAATCCCATGACCGTTTTAAGCAGTTGGAGAAAACTAACCGTTTTATGACCATTTTCTAACTGTTGTGCATGGGCCATTAATCTGCTGCAGGCTAACTGTTGTGAGACAGCACCTAGCCGTTCTCTTACTGTTGGGCTAGCCATGTAGCAGTTACAGCTGGACCCTGCACTAATGGCTTAGCTGTTACAGATTTGCTACAACAGCTCTTTTCCAGCACTATATATACTAGAGGACTCTCATTCAGTCATCTAGTCTTTCCTTCAATCAGCCATCTGCCTTTGCCACTTAGTCGCACCACGTCTCGCTCCGGTTCACTCAAGGATGCGAAAGAGTGACCCTCTTTGACACGATGTGGACGTGTGAAGTGCAAAGTACGCCATTAGCGCCTCTACAGCTACACTGCCTCACTTGTCCACACCCTCGCACCAAGCCCGAGCCCGTGCCCATGCCCGAGCGCGAGTGTTGTAGTACGCAAGATCCATAGTCCTTGGACTAAGTAGGCAAATATTATAATACTCCACTATTTTCATTTAAACCATAAAAAATTCTTCTCTTTTTCCAATGTGGGACTATTCCCAAAACCCACAAAAAGGTGTTTTTTCAAACACTTTTTATATATTATATATTATTTTTATTCTATTAAAATATATTTTAAAATCAATATTTTACAACAGAATATATAGAGTTTTACAACGACTATACAAGGTAAAATGATAAATACAAAATCTTCTACTTATACATCGTCTATCTATAGAATCGGCTATACAAGGCATGTGTCCTGACTAACAAATCAGAGGACTTTTCCCCTGCTTGATGGCCATTTGTTTTAAACTGATGTTTGTCCATTCGCAAAGTCATTGAAATAGGCCAAATTTTAGCCTGTTGCCTATGGTGGTGCATTTCTTGACTGCTTCCCATACCGTACACATCCCCCAAGATTGCAAGTGTGCAATTTTGTGTTCTTCCTGAGAAAGAACCACACCAAAGTTCCATAGCTTTGCATCTGTTGTCTGCTATCTTGATTATGATTTGGGGTCAGTCCACAACAATCACTCTAAAGAATTTGGTATTCATATGAATCCAAGCTTTGATGAGTGTCCTACCCCACCTCACTGACTGATTTTGGATGTGGCATTGGTTGAAGTTGGACTCCATGGAGTTGAAAGACCACTTGCATTTTACTGTTATGTTCGTAGCTTTAGTTAACCAGAGCTTTTAATCATCCTCCAACGCAGCAACTGATGTTGGTATTTTTGAAATTCTGATTTTCTGCAGGAGGGATAGCTTCCAATGATGTGTATCAAGATCATATTCAGCAGTTACTAACAGCAATGAAGTTTCAACACCATTGGAAAAGAACTGTATATTGTTATATTCATCAATCATCATAGAGGAAAATGAGAAAAGAAACAAAAAAGTCTTAAATATGGAATTTGGATTCCCCTCCCCTTTCTTTCTGTTGGGCTATGGCCACTGTACAGATGCTAGGGAACTGCATTTATTGCAGGGATAATTCTATGGAATGATGCATCTTAGAAGTTCTTCTACCTAATCTGTTGTTGTATGTAATATCAATCACATCTGCAGAAATTTAAAGAAAAATCTAATTATAGTTTCTTTTTCTTCCTCATCTTTACCACCTCTTCTGCTAATTTATTCATTTGATTGAGACGTTGTTTTGCCCTTCTATATTATCCTCTTTTATTTTATTCTATTTTATTTTTATGTTTGTTTCAAAAAATGGTCAAGTGCTCTTAAAGCACTGTTCTTGCTCCTAGTTGCATCAGTTTACTTGGGCAGTCTGATCAATTGATCTAACTGTCCATCTAAGCCAGAACACGTTCCAATGCAAAATCTCATTGATCATATGATCCAATCTATCATTGGTCTGCTCATATAATCCTAGCAAATAGATGTATCAAGTTGATTACTGGACCCATTTTTCGTGTGAATGGTATTGACTATTCATATTGAAGCTATTGATTAAATGGTTATATTTGTTGAATAAGTGTGATCCTTGCATGGTAAACCTTTTTTTTTTTGGCCAAGGAAAAGTTGGCCCCTCACCACCTGAGGGAGGTTAGCATGGGAAGAGATCAGGGCGCGACCTTGATTCTCACTACCCCACTTGGCCATCCCATCCGCCGGCCCATTACCTTCTCTCACTACGTCAAAGAGGCCAATTTGCGACGTATTTTTGCGACGGATTTCGTCCGTCGCAAAAATCTCTTGGTTTAACGACGGATTAAATCCGTCGCTAATGAAAAAGGTCCGTCACAATGCTTGTCATTCTCGAATATCCGTAGGCGGAACGTCGCGGAGTTTAGCGACGGACCAAAATCCGTCGCTAAAATCTGATTTACGACGTATTTACGACGGATTTTGGTCCGTCGTACTACTGCGACGGATTAAATCCGTCGCAATTTTTGATTTGGCGACCCTTCAAAATTCCCGCCCGAAATACCTGGTGGCGCGCTTTTCAGCTGCTTTTGCGACGGATCTTGGTCCGTCATAAAAGGTCTTTGCCGACGGATCATGGTCCGTCGTAAAAGGACTTGCGTTAACATAATTTTTTTTTTCATTTTTTTTAGACTGATGGAAATTTTAGTTTTTTAATAGTTTAATAATTGTTTTTTAATAGAATTTCAGTGGTTTAATTGTACATATTTGTATTGAAGATTATTTCTTGACAATTGATTGAATGAAAAAAGAAAATCTATTTTGTTTTTATATCAAATGAGTGGAATTTTTATTTTTATTTTTTAATTTAAAACTAATATTTAAATGATTTGTAATATCATATGAAAATGAATATTGAGAAGTTTATAAAATTGAACAATATTTGAGAAATAAATTAGATTTTGAAAAAATAAAAATCGTGATTTAATAAAAATCTATTTTGTGGGAAGAAAAAAGAATATTTAATAAAGTCGATAAATTTGAAAAAAAAAAAAAAAGCACTTGATTTTGAGAAAAAATAATATCCTGAAAAAGAAAATTAAATATATTTTAAAAAATGTGAAAATTTTCACAATGTTGAAAAATGAAAATATTTTAAAAAAGAAAATGAGAGTTTGAAATTTGAAAAAAATAAAATAAAATTGTGAAGTTCAATAAAAATTGAAAAGTTCGAATAAAATGCTTTTAAAAAAATGGAGAAGTGAAAAAGAATTGAAAATTTTAAAATAAAACGATATTAAAAAATCAATACTTTATCAAAAAACATACATTTTGAAACGAAAAATAAATAATTTTAAAAATTTTGTGATTTTGAAAAATGTTCAAAATTCAAAATTAAAAGAAAAAGTTATTTATAAAAACACTAAGATTTTGAAAAGTTGAAAACAACATGATGCTTTTGAAGAAAAAAAAATCGACATTTTGGAATTTTTGGGAAAAAATTTAAAAATTGTGAAAGTTTAAAATATTTTGAAAAAGTGAAAGTTTAAAATATTTTGAAAAAAAAAAAATCCAAAATTTGTATGTTATTTTATTTTTTGAAATATTTTATAATAAAAATGATATTTTGTTAAAAGTTTTCAAATAAAAATTAAGAGAAAAAATATACATTTTGAAAAAAAAATATTATTTTTAAATGGAAATTGAAATTTATCTGTGAAAAAAATATCTTTTAATAAATTATTAGGCGCATACACTAATTGAACATTTAACCGTTTTGGACAATTGAATTAGTCTAGATTGAAGAGTAAATAATTTCATCCATTATGTTCATCCATGCAGGGGGGACGCGGATTGCGTAGTGAGTAACTCACTATGCTTACCGTATTGAGTAAACTCTATGAGGTCCACCATAGTTTATGTATTTTATCCACTCCGTTAATCCACTTTTCCAAATAATTTTAGGGATTGAGCCCAAAAATGAAGCATATACAATGTTCAAATGGACCACACCATAGGAAACAGTTGAATTGAATGTCAACAGTGAAATTTTCTTGGAGGCCACAGAAGTTTTGGATCTAAGCTTATATTTGTGTTTTACGTTCATCCATGTCTGTATGATCTTATGAACAGGTTGGATGACAAATAAACATCACTGTGGGGCCCAACTGAGTTTACTCAGTAAGATAAGAGCGTACTGAGTAACTCAGCACGCAATCTAATTTCGGCAGGGGAGTAGTCAACCCGTTTCGTCGGACGAAAGCCTTTCACAGGAAGTTCCTACGTTGGGAACTTAAGTGGGGCCCATTGTGATGTTTGTGAGAAATCCTCCCAGTCCATTCGTTTGTGAGTTCATTTTAGTACATGTTGTCAAAAATGAACTGTATCCAAAGCTTGAGTGAGCAGTACTAAAGGAAAATGTGGTTAGTGAAATTCCTACCTGTGAAACCTTCATGGGTTCAACAGCGATGTTTTTGATAAATCTATCTCGACCATCAGTTTTTTTAGATTATGTTACGACATGGACCTAACAATGATATTGATCCAAACTTCGAGCGGGCCACACGGTAGGAAAATGTGAGGATTGAACTTCCGTCATTGAAACATTCAAGCGGCAACAAAAGTTTTGGATTACGCTAATGTTTTTATAATTTCAGCTCATCCATGTAAGAATAACCTCATGAAGCATATGGATAGCATATATACATCATAGTGGATCCCGAAAATTTTCTACTACAGGAATTCCCCCACTTATTGTTTCCAGCTGTATAACCCACATGAGTTTTAGATCTGCCTCATTTTTGGGCCTACATTATAAGATGACATGGAAAAATGGATGGACGGAGTGGATTTCTCACAAACATCATGGTGTGCCCCACCTAGCTTGCCGTTGAAGGAAGTTCATGCTAATTACATTGGCTACAAACCGCGTCCATTGGAAACAAAAGCCGATTGGCTACTTAACCAGACCGTATCCAGTCTGGCCACTGATGTGACGTCATCACATTCTTTGGGCCCATCATGATCAATCCTAAAATTATATTTAGAAATGGTTGGACGGCGAGGATTGAAACATATACATCATGGTGGGCCCATAGAGCCCTACCAAAGTGACGTTATTTGTTTTGGAGAGACAATATGTGAGTTTTGTGTTTGATGTAAAATAGTGGTGACTCATTGATGATAATAATTACAATGATATAGAGTTATCCAGACCATCTAAATAATGGGTCTAGTTATTAATGGGTAATATTTATATTTTTCTTATATAAAACTATCTTAATCGTCCAGTAAATAGTACCTTAAACGTATGGTTATTGATGTAGTTAATGTTTTAAATTATGGAAAACTCACAATCTGCGGATTTGAAACTAACATCTCATTTCAAAAGAGGGATTTCCAAATCCCTCTCTTCAACGTGGCTGAGCTTCCCGGAGAATGTCATTCTCTGGATGATCGGATGGAAGCCATCGCTTGTCTTCCGGCTCGTGGCCTCGCTGCATGGCAGTGCAGTGTGGTCAAGTTGAATCTTGGAGGGTCAGTCGAGGATCGTGGGGAGACCGAATGAGATGAGAGCGAGAACGTGGCTCCGAAGAGGAGAGGGTCGAGAGGGAAATGGAGAGACAAAGCAGATGGCGATAGCAGATCGGAGGATCTTTGGAGTCAAGCGAGGTCAAGTAGGTCAAGAGAGATGGTTGATGGGCAAATGTGGTGGTTGATGGGCAGACAATGAATCTTGGACGATGGGATACTGCTGGTACATTGCTATAATCTCTCTTCTGGAAATTTTGATTCTTGTTTTGAATTTCTTGGTTTAAATGTCTCTGCTCTTTCTTTCTTTTTTTTTTTTTTTTTTATAAGGACGTATTGTGGGAGATGTGGAAAGTTAACTGCTTTAAAAAAAAAAAAAAAAAATTAATTGTGATGATCATTTATGTACAAAGGTCCAACCAAGAATTTGGGCTGTTAATTTTTTGGGGCTTGTTATAGATTGCTTGTATTTCTAAAGAATCTTTTATCAGTCTTAAGCACCCCACCCTTGCCTTAGAAAATGGATGGCAATAAAAAAAGAAGGGCATCTTATTGATGGACCAAATCATCTAATGAAGAATGTATGCATTCTCTTTGATAAAAGGGTCCGTTTTGTTTATAAAAAAATAAATCCTAATGCATTGGTAGAATGACTAAATTAAAGAACACTAACAAATATAAATAACACAAAAGCTCTCTTGTGATCAATGGATTTCTATCAGTTATCAAATTGCTAAGGTTTCTCCATGTGAAGTCTGAGAGTCTTTGAATCTAGTTATAGAAGACAGAGAATATACCTCATTCTGGATGTCTGATGATCTATTCAAGGATTCTAAGGAAACCTTTAATGCATTTGGTTTAGTCTGCTGTTCCATGCAATCACTGGACTCATTGAATAAGAAAAATCTGCCCCAGTCATGGTGAGCTTGTAGAAGTCACTGCTATTTAAAAGTCAGGGGACGAGAAAACCTGGATCCAGTAAGTCTCTATATCTAAATCCCTCATTATTCATGCCCTTAGTTACATGATTATTCTAAAGGAGGTGCTGCTACTGAAAACTTGTGCATTCAAGTCATAATTCACAATGATATGCATTCAAGTCATAATTCACAATGATATGCATTCAAGTCATAATTCCAATTTTACCTGGGTTTCCCCACTAGTTAATGGAAGTTGCTGACATCACAATACTGTCCTCATAAGAGGATTGCAAGTATGAGCATTATGCAGACACATTGATGGCCGAGTTGTTGATTATGGTTGAAAAAATCCAACAGGTAGTTGTAATCATGGGCTCGATCCTGACAAAGCTTGATGGCATCCTACCTAATACTTTGTGTGGGCTGTTGTAGGGCATAGCTGTCAAAATGATTGCGGCTGGTGCTAAACATACAGCTGCAGTTACAGAAGATGGTGATCTTTATGGATGGGGATGGGGTCGGTATGGAAATTGGGGCTTAGGTGACAGAAATGATCTCCTCTTGCCGGGGAAAGTTTCTGCTGTTGAAGTATGTTGATTAACTCCCCGAGATTTATTACTTTTGCACCGATCCATTTTCAATTTCATATAGTCACTTAACATTTTTGGCACATGCTCGATTGAATATCTTCTTTTGTGATTGTTTGTGTTACTAGAAATAGTTGTCTTTACCTGGCTGGGTATCAAATTTGAGGTGAATTACTTTATTTCATGTGGTACTGTTGAATTTTATTCTTTGTATTGGATTCTAATATATGCATATGCACCTCTTAGTAGCACCAGGGTCCAGTTTGTCAAGCATTGTGAAGGTGAACTTCCATCAGGGCCAAAGTTCTTTCAACAAACTGAACCAACTCTTTCATCCTTCCTTTCCCTGTCACACTTCAACTTAGTTCTTCTTATGTATGGCTAGATACACTCATTTTATCTGTCTGTATGTCTATAAGAGTAGTTTTATATGTGTTTTGTTCTATATTTTTTGTCGTCATTAATTCATGAAAGAGGACACTTCCCAAGAGATCATAATATAGATTTTCCACAAACCTTTAGTTCTTATCTTGATTCCAATATCTGGCCAATTTCTGACATTCTTGCGGTGTTTGTCCTTGTAATGTTCTACTCTTCACCGAGCTGGTCCTTGACTGACTCCTATGTCTTGTGATTTATCTGGTCCTTGAGTGACTTCTCCATGAAGAGATTTCCTAGGTGCACACTCATGTTCAAATACATCCAGGTGTTTTCCATTTTCATATGAATAGATCTATATGTTTATGCATGACCCAAGAAGCCACACTACATTGAAAATTGGGGTGCAATGTGCTTTAGCATTTGCTTGGACCAAGCATATTGACATACTGCCAGTTTAGTGTAGGGAAGGTCTAAATAGAAGAGTTTTTTTTTTTTTCCTTTTTCTTTATATGAGCCAATTGCGAAACTTGACTGAAGGATTCTAGAGAAAGATGCTCATAAACTTGTATCAAGCTTTCACATCAAATCATGATATTAACCAAGTATCTGAAACACATCATTATGTCTAGTTTTTTATGTGTTTTGTTCTATATTTTTTGTCATCATTAAAATGGGTTATATGACTGATTTTCATGAAGGCAGACACTTGTGCATTCAAGTCATAATTCACAATGATATGCATCTAATGGTCCACCGAACATGTCATGCTCATGTTGTACTTTGTATGCTATTAATAAAATGGGGGTTTTGAATGATTTTCATGAATTCTATTTAACAGAAAACCACTATTTGATAAGGTCTTGTCATGTCCAATCATTTTTCTTTTGGTACTTATTTCATCATGGTTCTGTCATCTTTGTTTGGCTTAAATGATTTCAGATATCAGGTGGTTGGAGACACACTATGGCAATCACATCTATATGGAAAACTTTATGGCTGGGGATGGAATAAGGTTGGTGTTTTCTGATCTCCCCTCTCCATCATTGATCTCTTGAATTAAGTGAAGTCCCCAACATAGGGAAACAGATCTAGCAGCCATCATAAATCATTTCAACTGGTACAAATGAAAAGAGTTGTAGCAAAGTTTGTACATGTTAGTCTGGGGTACGCTTAATCCCTTGTCCTCTGTAAGGTTTAGGAACTGGTGCATGTTGGACACCATTTCGCAAATGCTGTCAATGCTACAAGTATTTGATTGGTGCACGTGGTGATGGATCAAGACCATTTAATCAGTGGGCCACCTCTTTGATGAGCCATAGTGCAAAAATCAAGCTCCTTGGCAGCTCGTAGCTGCCTGATCCATCTGTCTTTGGACAGCTGGTGGTAGAAAATAGTTTAAAGCAGTTGTCTAGAACTACCTGATTAATGCACAAGCATTGGCGCCATCCATGAGGTTGTTGGTCCAGACTGATTTCCAAAGTATGACATTGGTACAAGTTATAGTGGTGGTTCCATTCACTAAATGGCACCTGATATGCATTGGACATGCTATATTTGCATGAGATCAGATGTTTCCTTGAAAACACTGCTAATATTTCCAATATATTGTCCCCCATACAGTTTGGACAGGTTGGTGTTGGTGACAATGTTGACCACTACTCTCCAACACAAGTTAAATTTCCACATAAACAGGCATGGTCTTTTTCCCAAGCTCACCAAACTTGTTAAGATAGTGTTTTTGGCAATACTACTTTGGTCCAAGAACTCTTATCCTTTTCAGTTCTTTGGTTGAGAGTTTTCATATATAGATAATCTACCTTAAAACAATTTATTGGATCTATTTGCAGAAAGTATTGTAGATCTCGTGCGGATGGAGGCATACACTTGCCGTTACTGATAGACAAAATGTTTTCTCATGGGGTAGGGGTACAAGTGGCCAGCTCGGACATGGGGATTCCGTTGACCAGTACGTCCACTGTTTGAAGTAGTAAGTTGTAATGTGCTTTGATTATCTACCATGACGTACAAATTCCCATTTTTTCAAGTTTTTAAATCTGTGTATCAGGTATCATATCGTTCACCACCAATACAACCTGTCTTGCCCATGTCGGGCTATTTCAGGCTGATATGGTCAGATACAGCCATACTGTTCATGAGCGATACCGGTACCTATCTGGCAATAGGCACCGGTTTCAGACAATACTTTATACCTTGCTTTTTTCTTTTTTTTTTTGTTCTTTTTTTGGTAACATAGTTAAATGTTTAACCTGACAAGTGACAAAAAACCAACTGTGCTGATTGTGAAAGTGACACTGCTAAGCAATGTGAGAAAGAATCCATGATCATATCTAGCTTTTAGTTGTTGGACTCCGCTAGGATAAATTATTTCGACAATACTTATCCTAGGTGTGCAGAACACAAGTCCTATATCCTCTACGTGATTTTTTTAATTTTTTTTTTGCATAGCCTTTCGTTTTATTAAGTTTTATTAGTGGCCCACCCCGGTGCATTTTGCACTGCATATATCGTTGTTGTTGCCAAGCAAAACAGGAATTCTCACAAAATCTTGGCAAAAGTTCGACAACTGGTTGCCCATCTGACGTGAACCCTCCTTTCTTGTGGCATGAGACTGGAACCTGCTCATGTATCACTGCCATGCAGAGTTTATTACTAAAATACGTCCCGAATATAATTTTACGCCAGATCTATATGTTGGCTGATATGTGTTATATACTTGAAATGCCTTTTCCTGGTGCATTAGACTCGAGTAGCAGGGTCAAATAAACATAATTGAACACCAATTAAAGGCAGTGCAGTATCATAACATAAATCTGTAGCCATACATTGGCAATTATTTTTCCTTTTTCTTTCTTATGACTAAGAATGGAGAATCTGCTTCACTTATTGATTGGACACCTATTTATTATGGTCAATTGAACAATCTGAACTAACTCCGTTCTCATACCTGGAAACCTGTAGAAATATTCCCAAGATTGTAGAGGCTTTGAGCGCCGATGGATCTAGTGGCAAACAGATGGAATCCTCCAAAGTCGAGGCTCTATCAGGTTCTTACTCTTTTCCTTCTCACTCCTTTTCTACCTCATCATATGCTTTGACTGTCAGCTTTACTTGCATTGCTGATTGTTTATAAGCAGGGAAAGTCTGGGTTTCTCCATCAGAAAGATACGCAATTGTTCCTGATGAAACTGTAAGTGCCGCTTTCTTGTAGCATCCATTGTCATATGAGATTTCTGTGAAGATAAGTGCCCACCATGTTTACAAGTGAAGAATGCAATGGTGAACTACTTTATTGGCTATTTATGCTTGTTCTAACACCTTGAGTATGCCTCACCTTGCTAGAGGGCCATTTGCCCCATGCCTTTTAAAACACTGGACTGGTTGAGCTGTGAAAATAGGCCATCATCTTTAGCTTTCATAATTAATAGACATTTCCTTATGAACGCTGGTACACTTGCATTTGATTTATAATGTGCCCACAACATTTTCTACAGGGCTTGAGCAACTCAACTGTCAACATATTCATTCGTGTGTCTTTTAAAGTCATAACTTAACAGGGTCTTTCCATTTCTTAATATCTCTTATAATTAATAAACAAGATGTGAAGAAGATGTGCTTCAGCTCCATTCAACAGGTTAGAACTAGCTTTCTTTCCTGGATAGTGGATCTCATGGATTCTCATTCATTCACTAAATTTGATGACTTGGGACAGCCTGTCAATTGCATTTCGATATCAAACGACGAAAACTGCATGCTAGCAAGTTTCTTAGATTCTACTCTATACCTTTTGGATAGGTAATATCCTTTTTATTTTTTTCAAATTAAACCTTATAGTATGTTCTTCTGGTATCTGTGCATTGATGGATGGCTATGGCAGGTCTACGGGGGAATTACACTACACCAAAATCGTTTTACTGAAACGGTTACGAGTTTGGTTCAGAAACGGCTTGAAGCCGTTTCCGATTTGAAACGGTATTCAACTGTACTTGAGCCGTTTTTTATTTGAAATGGAATTCAACGGTATACGTATTATTTCCACTGTTTTGTTGGTGTGTCCCAATCGAGTGTTGGATATTCTTATTTTTTATTATTATGTTTTATTGTTTTATTTTAAAACAGATAAACGGAAGGGATTCGATAAGTAACCTCTGAGTGGACCCACAAGGCCCAAGAGGCACATTTATTTATATCTGCCGCAGACCACCGATTCATTTTCAGCCCTTTCTTACGCCAAAAGCTCCCAAACCCTATTTCATTGAACTATTGCATTGGTGACAGGTGCTGAAGGATGGACTTGCAACTTTACACGTTCCCTATGCATATGGATTTGCAATTATCTTGCTCACTGTTATTGTGAAGGTGGCTACATTGCCTTTGACAAAGAAGCAGGTGAATGACTCCATTGCCACTCTAATATATAGAAAAGCGAATGTTGACTTCTAATTCTTAAACATGTTAAATATAATGTTTTTAGTGTAGATTGACTATGAAATACTGGGAGGAGTGTATCTTCTTATTTACAAGACATCTCATGTATGAACAGTTTTCAAGAATTGGTTTTAGCTTTTCTTTTCTTTTTTGTTTTTTAATTCATTTGTACTGACTGGATTTTAGTGGGTGGGTTTCTTATTAGCACTGGACTCTTGAGCAGAAATGGGAAAGGCACTGATGGTAGGTTGGGTATGCAAATCCACATGTTCTCTGATGCAAGGTTTTGGTTTTCTGTACTACATTATGTGCCATTTCATGTTACTATATTCTTAACTTCCTGTTTAAGTTTTCTTACTCATCAGTTGATGGTAGCATTCTTTTCCACTACATTGGCAATGTTGATGCCATTGTTCAGAAAGTAATATTTCTCATCCATTGTCATGTACATTTGAGCAAACCAATTTTCATCTAATTTCAAGGAATTCAGTGTTTTTTTTTTTTTTTTCCAAAGAATTTTACAGTTATTCTCTTCCGCTACAGTGGCAATGTGGATGGATGGCATGATCTCCATTGGAGTAAATAAGGCATTACATATAGTTGCTAGTATATTATTTAAATGGATTTTAAATAATCATCATGGTGAACCTTGCAAATTTAAGGGTGCCCGTCTCTCTCCCAACAGTTTCCTTTATTGTGGCCCACTTAAATAATAGGTCAGCTTGATTTTTTGGCCCTATGGCTCTAGGCCTAACATGAGATTACACATTTGGTGTTGTAATCTAATGGAATCTTCGGTTGTCATGTTATTATGATAGGTGTCCATGATGGGCTATTCAAATTGGGTTGGTGTTTTCCAATGCTAGGCCAACCAGAACTTGGGTCTGAACCCAAGTTGCAGCCCTAGACCAAGCATGCACCTGGGCCCAACACTTCTTCTTTACTTTGTAATGGGTGCCACTGCTAGCTAACTATCATAGTAATAAAAAATCTACATATTTGCAAATTGCTTTGAAACTGAAATTCACTCTTTTGGGTCTGTGTATCTTCTTTCAATATGATTTAGTCCACTTGATCTATTTGATGATATAGATATACCAATGCAGAGAAAATCTTCGTTTCTTTTTTGGTAAATTGAAATTCATTACATGCCCACTTTATCAATTATAATATCTGGTTACCGCAACATTTCAGGATGCAGGGGGAACTTGGTGCAAATGCTATATTGGTTGTGTCAATTCTGCTTGTAAAGTTGGTGCTGCTGAAAAGAGAGGCAAGTTTTTTTTTTTTTTTTTTAATATGGTTATTGCCAAGCTGACCTGTTTTTAAAGCCATGCCCCAGGCGATTTTTTCTTAAAGGAGACTGGTTTTGGCACTTAGATTAGGGATTGTTTGAGGATTATTGGACATTGGAAAGAAAAGCTACTGTTTTGATTCATTGGAGCCTTGGTTTTTCAATTACTGAGTTTTTCTTACTTCTATTTTTCATGGCTGGATACTTGCCAATTTGTTTTTTGTTTCAGCAGTCTACTACGAACAATCTGCCCAGGTGATCTTATACACTCTTTTAATGTCTGAAATGTGTCTGATATGGTTACTTCTCATACAACATTTCTTACTATGGTGTTTCTTCTAAAGTTAGTTTAGAGTGGTATTATTTTTGTTAGTTCATAATTGATACATCTGATTGAGATGCTTTTGTCTGTTGCATCTTCTATTGTAGAATCCAAACATTGTGCAAATGTTGTTTCCACCTCTGTCTTCAAGCTGTTGCTGTTATAGGGACGACTGTCTTTCTCGTCTCTGGTCGGCGGGTTTCTTTTTTTTTTTTTTTTTTTTTTTTTTTTTTTTTTTTTTTTGTTGTTGTTGTTAGAATGACAGTTTAAGATGATTGTGTACAAAACTCGCTTGAGTTCTCCTTGAAAACTGCTCTGTGGTCTGAATGTTGAGAAAGGTCCTTGAAATGGTAATTTGAACTTGATTACTTCAGTATGTTACAGAACTTCTGATAAAGGAAAGCTGAAATAAGCATTTAACATGCTATTTCCAATGAGTATCAGTCAGATTGTTTTCTATATTTGGGTTATAGGTGGGAGATTAATTTTTGATAGTTCTGTTTTGCACAATGTCATGCAGGCTCGTGCCCGGTGTCCTAGACAGCCATGGCATGATTTACATTGCAAGATAGAAGGCCCCGCTGCTTATGATGTAATGACAAATTTGAACAGTGTTCGAGAAAGGCTACAAAATGGCGAGAATTCAAGCTTAAAAAGGTCACGCATTGGCATGATGATGCTTTACTAAAGTTAGATCGTATTTCATGTAGATCATCAGACGCTGGGGGACTAGCAATTACAAGCACATCATAAGCACCCCAGAACTCAGTTTTGTGTTCATTCCAGTGAGAATAGAACACTTTCAGCCGCTTCTGGAAGTTATCAAGATTGATCATGTAAACACTGGGTGCCCCAGCAACATTTTTGTCAGAAGGTTTTGCATTGCCATTTCGGTGTTCCGCCATTGAAGCTATGTCGGATCTAGAACAACTGAAATCCGCAACAAACCAAATAGAAAAATGCAGAGATAACTACAAATTTCAGAGAAGGTATGTCTCATTTCCTTTCACTTCTATTTCACGAATAGAATATAGTTCATCTGCAAATTACAGTTTTTTTATAGGATTTAGAACTTTTTTAAAAAATGAAAACTGCTGGTTGGAGTGGGCCACTTGGGTCATTTCCTCTTTTATTGAATTGAGTTGTTACCAATTTTGTGAATAGGATTCTTATGAAACAGTAGTGTGAATTATTTTTTGAATGACTATCAGGTGCAAGATTAAAAAAATATTAATAATAAATTATCGATATATTTTTTTATTTACAGATATTTTAGCGACGGACCAAATCCGTCGCTAATTTCTAAACATTGAAAATCAACGACGGATTTGAGGTCCGTTAGCGACGGACCTTATCCGTCGCTAATTTCTCACCGTTGAAAATCAATGATGGATAGAGGTCCGTTGCTTACTCATATTAGCGACGGATCTTATCCGTCGCTAATGTTTTCAGTGACGCCTAATTTTTTCAATATTACCGACGGATTTTTTATTTTTTACGACGGATTTTATCCGTCGCTATGATGCGACGGACCTTATCCGTCGCAGATTAAACGACGGATAAAATCCGTCGTAAAACCAAAAACGACCTAGTAAACAGCGACGGACCCAGCGACGGACGAAGTCCGTCGTTTATTTGGTTTTACGACGGATTTGGTCCGTCGCAAAACAGCGATTTTGGCAGTGTCTACAAATATGAACAAAAATTACATTACAAGTACTACTAAGGTTCCAGATTCTATCATCCAATACTTCTATTTTCAGTCTGGGAGAGAGTTGCCCAACAACAGCTGTACCACCAGAAGTGAGTCGGACTCAACAAGATAGACCATTGCTTTTTAGGCCATTGATTCTAAAGTCTATGAGATTTCAATCTTGAAGATTTTTGAGGCAGCACATTCATCACTGCATTTCATGCCCTTCATTGGCCACAAAAAACAAAGTCAAAAAGTAAAGTGTAAATAGTTGGCAGTTAAGAAAAATATTACTTCGCATCTCTGCCCTATTCTCCAGACAAATCACTATATGTGTAGGAAAGTTTAAATGGACAATTTAGTGTGAAGTAATAATAAACTTGTAAGATATGGAGATGACTCTTCCACTTCTTTTAATTATCCATTTCCCTTAAAGAAAATAGTAAAAGATCCTGCGTTTGTGCTTGTTATGCAGAACATTTTAAAATGGCAAAGTGTACAAGAAAGGGAAACTTAGGGCATGTAAAAGTTGGAAATGGCTGAGCTAGACACCTATGCTGCGTGTAAAAGTTGGGAATGGCTTAGCTAGATACTTATGCAGATCATTGAGTGAATATGTGGCCTTTTTTATTCTTTAAATTTTCATACAAAAGCTCACTCAAAAGACAAAAGAAAATTATCATAGCTTATTTATTTATTTATTTTAACTCTTTAAATTCTCATACAAAAATTCACTCAAAAGACAAAAGAAAATTACCAAAGCTTTACAACATAGGTTTTCATCAATTATTACCATAATCCAATTCAATCATGGAATTTTTTTATTTTTTATTTTTTGGAAAAGATGGGCAAACGCCACCAATTGTATTAAATAGAGAGAGATCAGATGTACAATCCTTCGGGCAGTCTCCAACAAAAAGAAAAGGAGCACCGCCTATCATGTGAAACCACACTCACACCACTATGAACAGAGAGCCTAAGGGTGAAACTGAGAGGGACAGACTACAAACAAGAGCTCGCCCGAACACCCCGACACAAGAAAATTCACACCGAAGTCAGGCTCTCAAGTAGCCCAACCCGACTTTGTCAAGGACCAAGAGACCCCTAATGGGAGACGGCATTTCGGAGCGAGAAAGAAAGAGAGTGTTGGCGCATCCCTCACTTGCCAGCCTGGCGAGCGCGTCAACCACAACATTTCCCTCACGAAAGATATGCCTGAAGCAGAGATTGAGGCGGCGGCCAAGGCAATGAATGGCTCCCAATCTGTACCAAATATTCCAGGGGCAGTGGGCGGAAGGGTCCGCTACTGCATCTACCACCAGTTTGGAGTCTGATTCAACGACGATTCTGGAGAGGCCCAATTTACTGCAGAGAGTAATTCCGTCAAGCATTGCCTGGACCTCTGCAGTTGAATTGGAGGCATGGTCGTAGTTTCTGTGGAAGGTGAAGATAACCTGACCCTTTGAATCCCGAGCAACTCCTCCGCCTCCACTTTCACCTGGGTTTCCACGGGAGGAACCATCGACATTAAGCTTAGTCCAGCCCGGGGGAGGACTTACCCACTTGACAATAGTCGGATAGGCAGGCGAGCTGTCGCTACCGATAGCCAGATGAAGGGACTGAAGAGTGGCGTCGGTTCTGAGGGACTTGCGATCGCTGTGAGGCAACTGACTACCAAATCCCCGCAGCCAATTGGTGACCCGAGCAATGATCTTGGGGCCGGACATAGGGATTCCCTCGAATCTTGAGGCGTTGCGGCTCAACCACAACTCCCAGGTAGTTAGCGCTGGGACCAGCCCTAGGAGCCGCCTGATGCGAGAGGAGTTTGAGGCCCTTGCCAGCCAACCAAATTCAATCATGGAATTTGAAACCCCTTGTTAATTTTCAAAACACACGAAATTCACCAAAAGAATTTACTAGAGGTCCTGTGTTTTTTATTTAATTTTTACTATAATATTGGATAACCAACCATTTTCTCTAAGCACTTAGAAATCATATAAGACTATTCAAACCTCAAAATTTGGGAGCACACCGTGGATAGAGCATATCTCTAAAATAATGAGGATCAAGCAATCAGTGTACCACCTACGATGCATGATAGACTAAAAAAGTCATGGGCTGTCCGTCTGGTACTCAGGCCGAAGACATACAGTCTCCTCAAGCCTCATGTCTGTACAACTGCGGGCCATGCCTTCATGATCAAAGCTGTTGATGTTAATGGAAAAAGGTAATGGATGAAGATTCCTCAAAACAATCGTATTTGAATGATCCTAAACGTTCTATAGGTGGCATCGAAAAGAGAAGGGAATAGATGCGCAAGCCTCAAACAAACTGTAGCTGCAGGGCCCACCTTGGTAAATGCATTGTCTATCCACATAGTCCATCCATTTTCCAGCTTATTGTAAGGTATGGTTGGTGATTGAATGCCCACAAGTAAAAATGTCCTGAGGCTTACCACAATATTTTCACAATGTTGAGGTCACATTTTTTTTTTATTTTATTTTAATTTTTACACACACGTGCACCCCCCCCCCCCCCCCATAGTGGGATTTCACCACCTATGGATACCCGAATCCTTGACCCAATGTTTAGGTCACATAACAATTGATGAAGGGAGAACAAATATCAGCTAGATGCAAAACTTTTGTGTCCAAGCACGGGAAGCTTTTAATTGGATCTTCTTATTTTTGGGCTCATGTTGCAAAATGACCTACCAAAAGGGATGAACGGTGTGGGTATACAATGAATGCATCAAAATGGAGGTCACACCTAAGATGGACATAATCCCAATGGATGGCTCATGGACAACTTGTGTATCATAGAGTTGTTAGAACGAATTTACATATGTGATGTAGAGTGGGTCGCAGACAGTTACATGGCCAAGATGGATCAGAAAAGGCCCGGTCGACGACAGAAGTGATCCAAACCGTCAGACCTTGAATATCGAGCGTATCTCGCAATCTGGAATGAGTTATCAGATGTGTAAAATATATGATTTTGGGGTAGAACGAGTTACTTTAGCCGGGTTACGCAAGCTGGATTTGTGAAATACCTCTAGATCGACGATCATTTCCCTATTTTAATTCCGTTTTTACTATAAATAGTAAGTTTTAGTTTAATTATAACTCTTCATCCATTGGGCTTTAGGAGTTGCGCCCAACGCGAAAAGAGCTTAGAAAAATTAGCAAAATAGCTTGGTGAGGGCAAATAAGACACTTACTATTTTTGGCCGAAAACCTTGCGCACTAGTAGACATCACCACTGTCTATAAATAGTAATTTTACTATTTATAGTAAGTCATGAATTCTAGGAGTTTCAATCGTAGTTTGATTTTGATTTCTCTCCCATTGCTTGGTATCCCTATTTAAAGGGTTGAGAACTTGTTTTATTCATTCATCAATCAATTTCGAATTTATTAGAATTTATTTCTATTTTTTTGCTTTCTTTCATCGTCTATTCGAGAAGTCTCTATGAGGAGTACAAAGAAGTTCCGTAGATTCAAAATAGTTATGCTCTTGAGAAAGACGGTGCTCGACCTCACATCCTTTTCCCTGCATCACTATGGTTCAGATTTAGTTTCCAAAGTTCTTGGGTCTGGGGTGGCCCAGCTGTCAACAGTGGAACTATATATGATACTCAGGCTACCTACGATGCTTTATGTGCAGGCACTTAGAAATTATACATGTGTACATTAATTCAAATAAAATTGACTAAAATGTGCAGCTCATTGTTGCAAAGTAACAATCCCAAGATCAGGTTAGTTGAACAATCATAACCTCTAAAATGTGGACTCTTGTTTGTGTGAATAAGACCATTGGATATTTTTCATCTTAACCATCTAATAAGCTTCCACCAATTTGATATTTTGATGAACCCGTAAGCTTAATTTTTAGTTCAAGGTATGTGTGCAGAAAGTACCTTTATATGGTTGGTTTAATTTGAGGCTTCGCCAAAATCATTATTGATTCAGATTCCCTACTGGTGGTGAATTTCCTAACAGGGTTAAACTAGCCGGGTTAGAAATGGAAGTACCGGTTATCTAGAATCTATGGCCCGCTGAAAAAAGGGCAAGTTCCAGCACATTCTTAGGGAGGGGAATGGGCCGGCCGATAGGATGGCCAGATTTGGAAGTGGTTCTCAATCCTATGCTCTATTCCACATTGTCACAGACACTCCTAGGGAGGTAAGGGGGCTGATCTTCCTTGACAGGGTGGGTTTGGGCACTCTCAGGAGCTAGCTCCACTTTGTCAGGTTTCCCTCTTCTCCACAGTGGAGGTTTTTAGTTTTCAGTCTTATGATAGGTTCCATCCAGGTCATTTTCATCATTAGGAAACCCGAATGTATATTAGACATGTAAAGGTCCTTTTTTTTAATGAAACAAAAAAAAAAAAAAAAAAAAAAGCATTGCCTCTGAAAAAAAGAAAAAAATTTGACTACTTGTATGGCATGTGTGCATTTTCTAAGTAATTACTAAGTGCCTGCATGTCATCCAACATAATCTGCCATGTGTATCAAAGCTTCTTTTTATTTTTAGGTCCAGATTGTTTGCTGGCTTATTTTCACTTGTTTAGATAGGTCAAAATATTGTTTGACAGGTCGAAATATTGTTCGACAGGTTGACAGAACGAGTCAATATGTCAAAAATCACATAATTTTTTATTTAAATTTCTAGACAATTTTCGGCTGTTTTGACTTGTCGATTCGACTGGTGGACGACAGGTCAACAGATGCGGAAAATTTATGCGATTTTATAATTTGTTTCCTTATTTGATTAAGATTCTTTAATTATATTTTTAGGGAATGTTTAGGATTATTTAAGGAGGTTAAACTCATTTTTTTCATGAATCAACCATCATTCTGTCAATAAAATTCCTTAAAGGTTCTTCTATTTCTCTCAAGGATTTCGAGAAGCCTCTTGTATATTCAAGACTACCTTGGGAATTTAAGGTGTTAATCTATCGAGGAAGATGGTGCTCGACCTCATCAAGTCCTCCCCTACCTTAGTTTTTGTACGATATATTGTGATAATTGTTGTATACATTAGACTTAAATCAATACTTTATTGTTTGTTCGGCACCATTTACACAAGGTGTACTAATAAAATCCATGTTGCATATATGTTGCAGTTGCACATGGGAACATATGGTGCAATCTCATTGGTTTGGACCATTGAATAATGGGCCCTGATTGTACAACCTGAAAATGATGGTCCATACTTTAAAAATCATGCAAAATTGATGCCCTAGTAGTGGGCCTTTGATCAATCCTTTTTAAGCTCTCATCTCTTTTATATGCATTTTCCAACTTATTTAGTAAGCCTGTCTAATTTTTTAAGGAGTTATTATTTTTTTTGGCTGATCTAATTGTATCATTTCCCATCCTCAACATGCATATTTTATACACATATCATGTCATTCTCGAGGATCCTACGTAAATCTTCATCATACACATATCACATGAATTTTTTTATTTTTTATTTTTATTTTTTTTTAAGTGAACGAGATTATATTCCACCGGAAAACATAAACAGCTCATTCGGGCCCGAGCAAGATAAACAAAAAGAGATCCCTGGCTCAGCCTATCGTAATGGGGGAAAAAAAAAAACGGCTATATACTTTGACCTAGGCCCGATCTAGAGCCGAGATGGATGGCTCCCAGGCCCACTTTGTCGAGAAAAATCGACCCTCTGATCATGGGGGGAAGCTCTGCAACATGGCGGGTCATGAAGGAGAGCTAGAGAGTGGATCCCAACCGGGCCAACCCATTTACAACGTATCCCATGATTTGGTGCGTGACTTGTGCAACAGGAGGTTAGGTAAAATAAATCCTGACATATCATAATATGATATAACATGATATGAGGAGGCTGATTCAAACCACTTACAAGATGGGTCTCATCCTCGGTGGTAAAAACCTAACAATGAAACTTGTCAATTGGACTGATAAGCACTTATTTATTTATTTTTATTTTTTCATCAAATATCGACCATATATTTGACCATTGCTTTGTGGGCCATTGATTTTTAAGTCTAAGATTTTAAATCTTAAATATTTTGAAGCAGACATTCATGGCTACATTTTGTTAGATCAACAATAGGAATCCCACCCAACACAACCCTGGATTGATTGTATTGTGGGCCATTGATTATAAAGTCAAATTTTAAAATTTTTTGAAGCAGACATTCATGACTATATATATTTCATCAGATCAACCATCAAGATCACCCAACACAACCCTAGATCTATCGTCTAGTCCCAATATATCTATTGTGATACATCAGGATGTATTCCATCAAACCTCTAGTGACAATGGGTTTAATAATTTAGTTAAATTAATTTGACTGATCTATACCACATTTATGATTTCTCAATGCCTCCACATAAGCATAGTACTCTACCAAAGTTTCGAGTACCTCCCCTCAAATTGCCACGCAGCACATTTATGTATTTTTATGCAGTTGCCTTCACAGGCCCCATGGTGTATAAAAGTACGATTCCAGATTTATGCTCACAAAGAAATGTGAATCAGTCGTTTGTTTGATAGCTACTGAAAACGTCGTAGAAAAGTAAGGAAAAATAGCTATCAGCTCAGAAAAATATCTTTTCATATCCTTCTCATTTTCTGGCCTTATTTTTGCGACGTGTAGACAAAATTAAGTACACCATAAAAGGAGCTATGGTTCCAAGTTAGACTAATTTAAGTAGACCATAAAAGGAGCTATAATTCCAAGTCAGACTAATTTAAGTAGACCATAAAAGGAGCTATAATTCCAAGTCAGACTAATTTAAGTAGACCATAAAAGGAGCTATAATTCCAAGTCAGACTAATTTAAGTAGACCATAAAAGGAGCTATAATTCCAAGTCAGACTAATTTAAGTAGACCATAAAAGGAGCTATAATTCAAAGATAGACTAATTTAAGTAGACCATAAAAGGAGCTATAATTCCAAGTTAGATTAATTTAAGTAGACCATGAAAGGAGCTATAATTCCAAGTCAAGTATAAGATGAGACGGACTTGTGAGATATGGAGATCATTCTACTGCTTCTTTTGCCTGCCATTTGTGGACTGTCGAAGAAAACGGTGGAAGGACCCAACTGCCCTTTGCTCCACCGTGATGTATATATTTTATCCATATCGTCCATCCCTTTTACTAGCTCATTTTATGGCATAAGCCCAAAAATAAGGCAAAGTGGACAGCGCCAAAGGAAATAGTGGTGCATGAGTGCCCACCGTTAAAAACTTAAAGGCTACAAAAAGTATGGATCATGCTGATAGTTGTGTTTTCGTTCATACTGGTCCGTGACCTAATTAAGAGGTTGGATGGCAAATAACATTGCATTGGAAATTTTTATTTGTGGGTGTCCAATGATCACTATTTCTGGTGGTATTTGCACTTGAGATGTTGATTTTATGGGTTGAGTCAAGTTATGTTGATTTATGTCGGTTTTAATTTATGCGCCTTTGACGTAGAGCAGATTGCGGGCACTTTCATGACAAAGATGGACTAGAAAAGGCCCGATTGGAGGCAGAAATGATCAGGACTGGCAAAATATTAAAATAGTCATATCTTGCAAATCAGAATGAGTTTTTCGACATATCATATATGATTTTGGGGTAGAAGAAGATACTTTAGTCAATGCTGGGTTGCCTATGCTGGATTTGCAGATATGAACTAGTAAGTGGGTGTCCTCAACCTCCTACAACTGCAGATAGTGACACGAGGAGTGGTCTATCTAAGCCGCAATGTGCGACACCCACAATAGCGAGTCTAAGTATGATTTCAAATCATTATGGTCGGCCAAGGCCGAACAATTATTACCAACTTACCGCTATCACCAACTGGGTCACTTATCAAACACCCGTCCTCAACGCCCCACGTCCATTTTGGTCATTAACAAAGGGGGCACTGAAGGTGATGCAGTGGAAGAAGGCCCTGAATTTGATGAAGATGAACAAGTCATTGAAGAAGGAGCTGGTATGAAGAATGGTTGGCAATGGATCATGACGAATTCTTAGTCATGAAGCCATTATTGTACACTCAAAGGAAGGAGGTGCACCTGCATCAGCATAATTTATTTTGTACGTGGTGTAACGTCAACAGCAAAGTTTGTGATATAATCATAAACAGTGGTAGTAGCAAGAACATCGTATTGAAGATGATGGTGGACAAGTTGTAACTACCTACGACAAGCATCATTCCCCTTACTTGATTACCTGGATTAAAAAAATGAACGATACCAAGGTAACTGAACAATGCACTGTCTCATTTTCAATGTCGACAACTGGATCACTTATCAGACACCCGCCCTCAATGTCCCGTATCCCATCTGGCCATTAATAAAGGGGGCACTGAAGGTGATGCAGCGGAAGAAGGCCCTGGATTTAATGAAGATGAACAAGCTATTGAGGAAGGAGCTAGTGATGAAGAATGGTTGGCTAAGGATCATAATAAATTCTTGGTCATGAAGCCATTATTGTACACTCTAAGGAAGGAGGTGTGCCTGCATCAGCATAATACATTCCGTACGTGGTGTACTGTCAACAGCAAGGTTTGTGATGTAATCATAGACAACGGTAGTAGCAAGAATTTCATATCGAAGATGATGTTAGACAAGTTGTAGCTACCTACGACAGGCATCATTCCCCTTATTCAATTAGCTGGATTTAAAAAAAAAAAAAGTGAATAAGACCAAGGTAACTAAACAATGCATTGTCTTATTTTTAATTTGTAGAAATTATAAAAATCAAGTACTTTGTGACGTGGTCAACATGGAAGCATGTCTTATATTACATGGTTGACCAACGGCAATTGGACCGTGATGCGACCTATCGAAGACAAGACAATGTTTATGCCTTCGTTAAGTATGGTCGAAATACAGTCCTTGCTCCTATGACACTAGAGAACCATCCTGAAGCTTCTAAAGTGGATGGGATCCATCCCGACCATTCGAGATTTCATAGAGGAATCCAAGGAAATTGGCAGGGTGTACACTGTGGTGGTTTAGGGTGAGGAATCAGAGCCCTTAAACATTTCTCAAAGTTTAAAGTTGTTATTGAATGAATTCAAAGAAATCTTGCCCAAAGATTTACTTGATGGATTTTCCCCCAATATGGGACATCCAACATCACATAAATCTTGTCTCTGAGGCTAGCTTGCCCAACTACCTTCACTATTGGATGAGTCCAAAAGAGTGTAAGATACGTTAGGGGCAGGTGGAGGAATTGATCCATAATGGTCTTTTAAGAGAGAGCATGAGCCCATGTGTCGTGTCAGCTTTATTAATGCCAAAGAAAGATATAAGGTAGGGCATGTGTGTTGATATTCAAACAATTAATAAGACCACCATTAAATATCGATTCCTAATATAGCGATTAAACAACATACTTGATATGCTAGAATGTGCCAAAGTATTCTCTAAACGTAATCTAAGGGGTGGGTAACATCAGATTCGTATCCAGCTTGGTGATGAGTGAGAAATGACATTTAAGACTAAAAAATGGTTGTATGAGGGTTGGTCATGCCCTTCGGCCTATCGAATGCACTGAGCACTTTTATGCATTAGATAAATCAAATGCTAAAGTTATTCATTGGCTAATTTATGGTAGTATATTTTGATGGCATCCTGATATGTAGATAGGGTGAGACAGAGCACGTGGAACATCTCAGGAAGGTACTACAGGTCCTGACAGTCAATAAGTTATAACCTCAACTTGAAGAAGTGCAGTTTTTTATATGACAACATATTGTTCTTAGGATCAGGTTATTCTTAGGATTTAATGTAACATCTATGGGCTTCTGTGTGGACAATGAAAAGGTGCAAGCCATCAAGGAATGACCAATTGCGATGAAGTGAGGAGTTTTATGAGTTGACGACTTTCTATTGTCGATTTGTGCGGAATTTCAGCACTATAGCTGCACCTATTACAGATTACATGAATAAATGCTCATTTCAATGGACTTATGAGGCTGACAAAAGCTTTGTTAAAATAAAACATCAATTATCCACAACACTTGTCTGGGTTCTTCCTAATTTCGACAAACTATTTGAGGTTGATTATGACACCTTATATGTCGAAATTGAAGGAGTCTTATCACAAGAAGGCAGGTCGATAGCCTTCTACAATGAGAAGCTTAATAAAGCCCGAAAGAAGTGATTGATATATGAACTTACGATGTACACAGTGTTCAAGCGCTATTGGCGGCATTATCTGATTCAAAGATAATGTATTCTCTACATTAACCACCAAACCTTAAAGTTTATTAATAATCAGACTAACATGAATCATGTGCATGTTAGATGGGTTATATTTTTACATGAATTCACGTTCGTTCTGAAGCATAAGTTAGGGCATCGGAACAAGGTGCCTAATGCATTTAGCCATCGTGCATCACTATTTGTTACGACAAGAAATGAGGTGGTCGGCTTCGATTGTCTTAAGGAGTTGTATAGCAAGGATGAGGACTTCAAGGATGCATGGGTGATGTGTCAAGAGGGTCATCCTAATGACCTACATGTGCAAGATGGTTTTCTTTTCAAAGGGAATCAACTATACATCCTCGAAAGTTCTCTAAGGGAGCAAATTATTCAAGAGCTACATGGAGGTGCCCTTGGTGGGCACCTTGATTGAGACAAGACACGGGCTATTGTTGATGAGCGATATTATTGGTCGCAATTAGTACATGACGTGGGTAAAGTAGTGCAGCGCTGTCATATTTATTAGACCTCCAAGAGGTTGTCTCAGAATACAAGCCTCTACAACCTGTTACCATTACTTGACGGCCATTAGGAGGACTTATTTATGGACTTCGTGCTTGGTCTTCCATGAACACAACGCAACATGGATTTGGTGTTCGCGGTGGTAGATCGTTTCTCAAATATAAAGCACTTTATCCCATGTAAGAATACCCTCGATACAACACACATGGCGATCTATTCTTCAAAGATGTTGTACAGCTATTCCCATGATTATTACTTTTAACTGTGACACAAAGTTCATTAGCCACTTCTGATAAATTTTGTGTAATCAGTTCAGTATGTAACTTTAGTTCGGTAGTGCCTAGTACCCACAAACTGATGGGCGGACTAAAGTTGTGAATCGTACTTTGGGAAACCTCCTTCAGTGTATTTTAAGTGACAAACCGAAGCAGTGGGTTTAGCCTTCTCTTAAGCAGAGTTTGCATTTAACAACATGGTGAATCGCTCGACAAGGAAGTCCCTATTCTAGATTGTTTATGGGCGAGTGCCCCGTCACATACTTGACTTGGTCCCTTTGCCTAAGCTCCTGGGCATGAGCGTTGCATTAGGACAAATAACGGACCAAATTATGGGCATTCATGCGAATGTGCAAGCCAAGTTACATACCTCAAACGACAAGTATAAGGAGCAACGACAATTTATGTTCGAAGTGGGCGACCATGTTATAGTCCATCTACGCAAGGAGAAATTTCCAATAAGGACCTACAACAAGTTGAAGAACATGAAATATGGATCAGTATAGATCAATGACAACACTTATGTTGTTGCTTTACCAGATGACATGGAGATCTTGCGTACTTTCAACGTTACAAACCTGATTGAGTATCATGAAGCAAAGCGAGATGAGAACTCGAGGTCGAGATCTTTTGAGGTGGAGGGGACTGATATAGAGCAGGTCGTCGACACTTTCATGGCAAAGATGGACCAGAGAAGGCCTGATTGGAGGCGGAGCTAATCAGGACCATCATAACCTTAAAACAGTCATATCTCGCAAAACGGAATGAGTTTTTCGACATATTATATATGATTTTGGGGTAGGAGAAGCTACAATAGCCAACCAACTTGCTATTTCTGGTTTCCGATGTCTAATTTGCGATATTCTATCATATTGAAGATCAAATGTCTATTTTATTTTCATTTTTACTAAAAATAATTAGTTTTAATTTGATTATAACTTTTGATTCGTTGAGTTTTAGGAGCCGTGCCCAACATGAAAAGGGCTCAAAAAAATTAGGAGAATAACATGGTTAAGCGAAATTAGACACTTATTATTTTTGGACGAAAACCATGAAGTTTAGTAGGAATGATGATAGTCTATAAATAAAAAGTTTACTATTTATAGTAAGTCACATTTTTTTGGGAGTTTGAGTTTAAAACTCCATCGTAGGATTGAACTCAATATTTAAAGGATTGTAATTTCATTTTAAACAACAATCAATTTATTAAGATTTATTTCTATTTATTCCATGTGGATTTGAGAAAACTTTAACTGCTTAGTGTATGGTAGGAAGGATTGGGTGGGATGGGATTCAAAAAATGTAATTACTACATATGACAGGGATTGTCCCCTATTCCTATGGTTCGGAAGATTTTTGTTTTTTTTTTTTTTTTTTAAAACCGATATTTGTATTGAACCTAGCAGCAAAAAAACAAGAAAACATCCTTTCGGGTGGGCCCTTACAAAAAGGACTGGGCCCACCTATCGTAAAACCGAAGAGACCTAGACAGAACTACTTTAAAATTTACGAATATGCACGGGGCTCTCTAACCACCCTTAACCCGATCTTATCTAAGAATAACAGGCCACGAATGCTGGGAGGGAGATCCCGAAGATGGGAGATCACGCGTGAAGTTTGGGCGTCGCTAGCCTCCCTAGCCATACCGTCAGCCGGGCCATTCCCTTCCCTGGGGATAACTGAGAAAACACACTTTGCATTCTGTTCCAAGCTCTTAATCCTAGTAACCCAGGGCCTCCATTTCCAATGGGTGAACGAAGACCCGGACAGCAGGCCTGCCACGACCTTAGAATCTGTTTCAACAACAATTTTTGAAAAACCATTTTCCAGACAGAGCAACACACCATCGTAAATAGCCTGAACTTCTGCTTTGTTGTTCGTGCCAACCCCGTAGGCAGTCGAGAAGGTGAAAACAAAGCTGTCGTCGTCCCTTCTACATACCCCACCACCTCTAGAAGCACCCGGGTTACCACGCGCCGAGCCATCCACTTTAAGTTTCACCTAACCAGGAGCCGGCTTAGCCCAGTAAACCGTTTGCATGATAGGAGCCTGCGTGGGGTGAGACCGAGGGACAAAACCAGACACGCCCTGTAGACACCCCACCCAGGCTAATATCTTGATTTTGTTAAGACAATCTGAGAACCATGATCATATCCTAAACCTAACCCTAATCCTAACCTGAGCCATCATGAGTCATCATTCAATCCAAACCATGTCCGAAACTGATCCATTTCTCGGGTCATTTTCAAGTAACAATCGAGCCAATTTCGAGTCATTTTAAGCCGAATATCCAAAACGGACTTTGTTTCACTCTAAAGACCCAAAAAAGGACCCACCGACAAAATTTCGAGGGAAACTGTACCGAAGTGGTAGTTTGACTACCGCCGGCGGTAGTCAAACTACCGCTTCCTCTCAAAAAGCATGCGCTGAGCCAGCCACACGAGAATCAGACCCAGCCAAGACCGGGCGGTACTCGGACTACCGCCGGCGGTACTCGGAGTACCGCCGCGTGCTGTCTGAGCAGGGACAGCTGTCCCAGCGTCCAAAGTCAACTCTTCCTGGAATTTACCCCTCCCATCTCTATTATTTACTGTTTTACCAATCCCCTTAGCCAATGAGAGCATGCCATGTGGCATCTCTCTCCTCTCCACCAATCACCATGTGCCACATCACCTTTACCCTCCTCTTGTCCTCTATTTACCAAAAAACATTGGAAAGGGCTATAAATAGCCCTCTCCCCTTTCATTTTCATAGAGATGGATGAGAGCCACCAAGAGAGGGAGAGAGTGAGAGAGAAAGAGTGAGAGAAAAAGAAAAGAAAAGAGAGAAAGAGAGAGAGGGAGGAAGAGAGTGAAGGAAGGGAAGGAGCTCCCAAGCCTTCAAGCCCACATTTTCAGCCACCTCCTAGCCTTCATCTCAAACCTTCCCACCCACAAGCCTAGTCCAAAATGATCATGGTTCAATCTACATCTTAGCCTTTTCAAGAATCAAGTCAAAGATCCATTTGCATACAAGCATTCATCATGACATCTACTCCCTTCTCAACCCCCTTGCTTCTCTAGATCTCTAGTGGACGTATGCTCTGTGACTTGCCGTACATCGGATCCTGTCACATCAGAAATTCCTAGTGATCTAGTCCACTTTTCTAATCTCTTTGCATAAAGCATCATCGCATCCGCTCTCTAGACACATTATCGGACGTATGCTCTGTAGCTTGCCGAAATACTCGGATCTTGCTACATCAGAAATCCACGTGTGACTAGTCCCCTCATGACCGAAGCATCATCATCATCCCTTGAGATTATTTTACCACACTAAATCGAGACCGTACATTTGTACGGGCAGAGAGGGTGCCTAACACATTCCCTCTTTGTAACCGATGTCCCTTACCCGGAATCCCGGATCGTAGACCAGGAGTCAATCAAGGTCGGAGGATCTTCGGATTTCTCCAACCTTACGTATTCCGTGGTTCTAGCCGACCAGCGGGATTATGAGATTATTCGGCTAGTGGCGACTCCAACAATCACAAATCAGCTTAATCACCCCCAGGACCACCACAACAAGACATTTTTCACAACAAAGTAGACGCCCGATTTTTCAGTGTCTACAGAATGGCGACTCCGCTGGGGATTTGTTAGCTCGCACTAGCTGAGACCCGACTCGAAAGAGTGTGGTACTATAATCTTAAGGGACATCATTACTACATTCACAAAAAAAAAATCTTTGGCTTACACTTGTTTGGGCATCAATCCTAGCCACGACCACTCAATCCCATGCAGTTATGGCTACCCATGAAAAAGAGCCGGCAGCTCTGCCAGCTCCTGAAGCACCGGCACCGGTACCGCCACCGTCACCGACACCTCCAGCAGCTCCAAACCCACAGGCCAATACAACCACGCAAGAGTTACTACTTCGAGCAATGCAAGAACTATTGCTTCGCCTAGTGCCAGGCGCCATACCGGACATACAGGCAACACAACATAGTGCTCAAAACAGTTTAACCCCACAACCTCCTTTTGCTTCCTCCCTTCCTCCTCCAGCAAATCCCATTCTACCATTCCCTACAGAATCAGCACAAGATCACCAACATCCTCTTCCTAGTAGGAGATCTAGTCAATTTCATGGGGAAAAACCCCTCTCATATGATCCTTCTGAACTCACAGAACTCCGAGAGCAATTGTACGATGTACAGAGGAAACTACAAAAGCAGCAAGGAGTGGATCATCCATCCACCAGATTCAGGGACTTATGTCCCTTTCCCGATGCCAAGGTACCTCAAAACTTTGAGGTTCCAAAATTCAAAAGGTATGATGGTACGGGGTGTCCTATGGACCATTTAAGAGCATTCTGTGGAGAGCTTAATACTCGCGGGTAATAATGGAGCGTTGATCCGTTTGTTTCAAAAATCCTTAAAAGGCGTGCGTTAGATTGGTACACGTCATTAGACTACCATCGAATTAAGACTTGGGAACAACTTTCCCAAGCTTTCCTTGATCGTTTCGTGTACAATCTTAATGCGGCACCCCCAAAAGGGCGGATCTTGTTGCCTTAAGGCAGAGGGACGATGAGTCATTATCGACTTACGTTGGACGATAGCGGGCTATGGCTGCCAGAATGAAAACACCCATTGATGACGAGGAGCAAATGTACATGATCATCCACTCGGCAAACTCGAGTATCTCTGGATACCTCGTCTCATATCCATATGCCAACTTTACCCAACTCATCCGCGCTGGGGAACAAGTTGAAGCCGGAATAAGGGCTGGGACAATCTCTCCCTGGTGGCCTCATCAGGCCTCCCCAGTACAACAGAATGTGGAAAGAAGGCCTACTGGATATGAGAATGGTAACAGAAGTGTTCCTGACCTTCATCCAACAGAAGAAGACAATCTTGTCGCCTCCACTCAAGGTGCTCAATTCGCTCCTCAAGAAGGACAATGGCAACAACAACAGCAGAGAGAGATTCCTCAGTACCCCAATCATGGTCAGGAGATGAGGATGACCCGGGAACCTAGGCAGTTTACACCGATAGCCCAAACGTACAGTGAGGTACTAGCCACGCTAGTCCAAAGGCAAATACTTACACCGCTACTGCCTAGGCTCCCACCAAACCCTCTGCCACCAAACTATAATGAGAATGAGTACTGTGCATACCACCAATCGCGAGGCCACACAACGGACTGTTGTTTAGCCCTGAAACATGTAGTTCAAGATTTGATTGACAACCAAACGATTGTGGTTACCTTTCCTGTTGTTGCCACCACCAATTACACCCTCCAGAATCCCCTGCCGCTGTATCAAGCAAGCCCCACCTCATTGGGCACCCCTGCCACTAATATCATTCAGGGAGAATCACCTTGCCATCAAGTCCAATGCATCCATTCAATCACTGCCAGCCCAACAACAATACCCCCAAGTCTACAAGGGGGACACCCTGCCAATCCAACCTCTTCGCTCTCAAATAAGCAAGGGGCATCTCCAGGCGGTCCAGTCTCCATTCCCCCAAATATGCAAGGGGCATGCCCATCCAATCCAATCTTTGCTCCCTTAAATATGCAAGGGGCATCTCCAGCCGGTCCAATCTCCATACCCTCGGAGCCACCCTCAATCAATTCAATCCATACATCCTCTGTCTCGCAAGGGGCACCATCTGCTTATCCGATCCTTGCTCCAACCCTCGTGATCCAAGAAAATGCTCATTCTTCGATCAATATACCGCATGCCCTAGTAAAATCAGGGCCCAACTTCAATCATGTGGTAACTTTTCAAGAAGGACATTTTGCTACTCAAAGGGATTTGTCTAGCTCTACTCAATCTTCGATCCTTCAAGAGAAGAGTCTAGGATGGTTGGTCCCCGCCTCTAGGAAACAAGTCGAGGAAGATATTGAAGTCAAGATTCTGATTAATCCCAAAACATCAATCATCACTTTCCAGATCTTTGACATCACAGCTTCATTTCATCTCCTTCCTGATCGGTCTTGGATCCATAGAGTCAAGGCTCTCTCTTCGACTCTTTATCAAAAAACCAAATACATTTTTGGAGACAAGGCGCTAACCATCCTGGATGATCCCGAACAAATCTTTCCGATAGAAGCAGTCAACCGTCAAGAGCCAAATATCCCGATCATAGACATACAATGCTCCGATGAGGATATCCCATACCATAGTCTTGAATTTAAGACTGTGAATTGCATACCTCTTGCATGTCCCATCGGATCAAACTATGTCTTCTCTCCACTCGAGCGCCAACATTTTTATTATCAACTCGAATATAAAGAGAATGCAGGCATGAGAGGACTGGAACATCTACCTCCTATGGGTGAGATAGCGAAGCACAGATGTATCAAAGGAGGGCAAAATCGGCAAGAGGAGAATGCTCGTTTCATCCACACATCAATCAAATCCATCAGAGAAGGGATCATCTGTTCGGTTGACAGGCTGAGATCCACCGTGGAGGATCAAATGAGAAAAATGAGCCCAACTGGGCTATTTGGAAATGACTCAAGCAAGGGGCAAGAATTTTCCCTAATTGACTGGACCACAATCTGGGTCCCGCTTGAGCAGGAAGAATGCAAATACTCACAATGCATTGGGGATGAACTGAGGAAAGGGACATCCAACACCAACTCGAAGCCCAATCTCAAACTCATCACAACATTTGGGTACAACAATGAGGGCCCACCCACTGATCTGTTTGGCCCTGCCTCCTAAGGGGAGGGAGTGCAGGGCAATAGCTGGTTCACAATCCCCAGAACGGCGCAATAAAAGAAAATAATGTTTGATTCCTCGAACAGAATCAGGCAATCCCTAATTCACATCGCCGTCTTTCTTAAAAAAAAAAAATCAGAAAATTCTCGAAAAGCCAAAAACATTGGATATTTCCGAAACACCAAAAAAAAAAAAATCATATACTTGTCAAAATTCAAAAAAAAAATCAGAAAATTTCAAAAGGCCAAAAACATTAGATATTTTCAAAATGCCAAAAAATTCAGATACTTGTCAAAATCCAAAAAAAAAAAGAAATTTCTCAAAACACAAAAACAATATAAAATCTTTCAAAACTCACAAGCAATAATGTGCCAAATGCGTCTGTTACAACACCCGAGTTTAAAGTCGACTCATATGATTTCGATCTAGAGTTGAACTTCAAACTCGTGGGTTTGAACGAAGCCCAGGATGTGGGAAAATGATGATCCGACTCTCGAGCTAGAGGATTCCCTCCGAAAGCTCAAGGCAAAGGCCAATGTCGTCACTGATGATTTTGAAATTATAAGCTTGGGATCCCCTGACTCCTTAGAAAAGTACGCATTAAGAGATCCTCGCTTCGTGAATACAAGTAGAGGATCACAGAATTCTTAAGGCCAGGGCTATCCAACCTTGCGTTTTCCTATGAAGCCTTACCTAGATCGAATGAAGAGCTAGTCATACACCATCTCTTATGAAGCCAGAAGTCAAGCCCATCAAGCAAAGCTGTCAAGATCACTTCTGAAGTCCACGATGGAGTCCTACTGATGAACGATGGAGATAAGCTATTGCAGCATGTCAGGAAGTGCTTCAAGTATCAAAGCTTGCACAACGGATCCATGTGCATGCTTCGAGTCTTTATAACCTGTCAACACTCTAGCCCTTCTTCATTACGAGATGTGGACATCATTGAAAGAATGAGCCCAAAGGCTTCCAATGGTCATGAGTACATTTTCGTGAAAGACAAAAGCGAGCGCCGACAACATCCTACATCAAAGATATGAATGAAAAAGAGAAGTCAAGAAAAATGATTGGTGGTAATCTCGATACAACCAACTACATCTTGCAGACATAGAGCGCACGACGATCGCTAGGACCAATGACAAGCAAGTCTGAAAGAAAGGTTAGCGACATGGTAATCATGCATATCTTATCATTGCGCCTGCTAGATCCAGGGGACAACTCCAGGCCATCCTAAGACGGTCCGCTGATCATCCGTAAGGTTCTTCCGGGAGGTGCCCTTCGTCTCACCATCATTAGGGGCAAAGATCTTTCAGAGCCCATCAACGCCGACAACGTGAATATCTATCTTGGGTAATCCTACCTGACTTTGTCAACAACCACAATCGTAAAGCTAAAGTTAAAAGGTTAGCATCCTGAGGTACATTCCATCATCATTCCTTCCCTCCAATAAGCGTTCAAAAAAAAAGGGTTCAAAAAAAAAAAGGAGAAGGACAAAAAAAAAGAGATAAAGAAATGGACGAATAAAGCGCACAGTCCAAAAAAAAAAGAAGAAGAAAAAGCAAAAAAAAAAAGAAAAGAAAGAGTCGAACCCAATGAGTGAGAACACAATTCACCAACCCATTTTTCCTCAAGATAGTTTAACCCAATGTCAACAGCTTCATGATCGTGATTGAAAACAAAGTCAGGCAGCTCACTAGTCGGCCGGCAATGAATGGAGTCTAGCCTCCCGCCTCTGTACAAGAAAAAGAAAAATCAAAAGAAAAGTAACGTGCCTAAGCAAAACGGGCGAGGTGAAAACCCGAAAGGGCGCCTCGAGTAAAAACAAGGCATGTAGCGGACTTGGTGAAAACCTGAAAAGGCACCAAGGGTAAAAAGAGCACAGCTGCCAAGGGGCAGGCAAGAGCAAAAACTCGGGACATGGTGAAAATCTGAAAGGACGCCATGGGCAAAAATGACGAGAAAGCCGGTCGTGGTGAAAACCTGAAAAGGTGCTACGGGCAAAAATGGCTAGAAAAGAAAAGAAAAAACAAAAATAAAAGTGCAGGTACAGGAGAAGTCAAGGCAACAAGCAAAGTAAGGAAGCACAAGGAAAGATAAGTCCCGGATCAGAATTTTGTCAGACTCTACCCAAATCCAAGGGTGTGATCCGGTATGCGCTACTCTCAGGGAATTGGGATCTCTAGTAAACAACTCAGAATACCAGATTCGACGTGGGCTAAGTTCAATGTTCTGATTCCATCATCCAAGCACAAGTTCAGACACAAGCAAACACCGACAAATTTGGCACAAACAAAATTTTCATTCCTTTATATACATCGTTTTCCTTTCTTTACTTTATAAAAAAAAAAAAAAAAAAAAAAAACATTTTGCAAGTACACTGCTTTTCCTTTCTTATATTTCAGAAGCGAAAATTCTCTATGCATACAAAATAAGCAGTCAGTCAACAGCAGAGATTACAGGTAAGCTCCTACCTCTCATATACCAAGAATCTTTCCCTGAGCCTCTCTATCTCCATGCGCAGGTAGAAGATCTCATCCCTATATAGACGGTGTGCCACGAGCATGCTCTCATCATACCGCCGCCCTACGGCTAGTCGGCGAGCCATGTCCTCGCACGAGTGGCGAAGCACAACAATCTCACTAATCAGGTGGCCATGTGTGGCTAGCAGAAAGGAAGGATCAATGAAAGGCCGCTCCTCGAAGGCCTCAAAAGAATCGATAACACAGGAGGAAGACGAAGCAGTGCCACCCACCCAAATCTGATCCATACCTTCCATACCTTCCATACCATCCATACCTTCCATACCATCCATCATCATCATACTAGTCATTCACACCATCCATAGTCATCCCTCCGTCAATCAAAGCATCCATAGCCATCCCTCCATCAATCAAACCATCTACACCATCCATAGCAATCATCCCATTCATGCCATCCATAACCATCCCTCCATCAAGCAAGCCATCCCCACCATCCATAGCAATCATCCCATCCATCAAATCATTCATGCCATCCATAGCCATCCCACCATCAAGCAAACCATCCAATCCCATGTTCCCCATTGAAGGAAGAAGAATTCAAGCCATAAATAACATTTACCTCTTCAAAGGGAGACATCCCTCCTCCACCTACCTCCACCGACCCATCCTTAAACGGATCCCCTCCATCATTTATGGACCCACCAACCTCACTCATAAACCCATCAACCCTTCATCAGGAACAACCATAACAACTCCAAAAAAAAAGGGGAAAAGAAGAAGACAAAAGATGAAAGGAACAAAAGGAAATAAGGACAAAACAAATGATCAGAAAACGGACGGACGAGAATACCGGAGGAAGAGACAAAAGGAATGAACAGGGAAGAACATGGCTCGCTGGAAGAAAAGATGGACGGAGGCGGCAATCGGATTACCGCCAGCGGTACTCGGAGTACCGTTTCAGAACAGAGGTGTCATCACTGAATCACTGCAGCACCTGACAGAGCGGCAGAATGGGCAAATGTCAACGGCGGTACTCCAACTACCGCCGGCGGTAGTCCGATTACCGCCGGCGGCAGTCCGATTACCACCTCGGCCCAGTTCCAAGTGCAGTCCGGATCAGATCCACTCCAAAGGGTATCACTATCCTTGCTATGAAAATGAGGTCCCAAGATCCCTCCTCCAGCAAAGCGGCGCCACCACCAGGAGCATAACCAGTGAAGAATCGGACCCATGCCATACTTGCCTCGCTCCAAGAGTCACTCTCTGTCCGGGTCGACAAAGGCGGCCAAGCCAGTAGCCCTCCAAAGCAGCAGCCAACTCTCTCTGTGACACAAATCTCCAATCAGATGGTCCAAGAAGGCAACAGCCCGGACCCATCTTCCAAGACCCATTTCCCAAGTCCACTTCAAAGAGCCCATCTCAAAGCCCAAGCCCATTCCGAGGCTCAGGTTCATTTCCAAGCCCGTGTCATAAAGCCTATCTCAAGGCTCAAGTCCATCCTAAGCCCATTTCAAAAGTTCAGGCCCATCTTCCAAGATCCATTTCCAAAAATCCCAAAAATTCCAAAAAATCCCAAAAATCCCAAAAATTCCAAAAAAATCCCCAAAATCCCAAAAAAAAAATCCCAAAATTCCAAAAAATCCCAAAAAAAATTCCAAAAAAATCCAAAATCCCCAAAATCCCAAAAAAAAAAAAAAAATCCCAAAATTCCAAAAAATCCCAAAAAAAAAATTCCAAAAAATCCAAAAATTCCAAAAAATCCCAAAAAATCCCAAAAAATTCCAAAAATCCCCAAATTCCAAAAAATCCAAAAATCCCAAAAATTCCAAAAAATCCCAAAAAAATCTCAAAAATTCCAAAAATCCTAAAATTCCAAAAATCCCAAAATTTTCCAAAAGTTTTCAAAAATTTCATAAAACCTCCAAATTTTCCAAAAAAAATCTCAAAATCTTCAAAAAATAATAAATATATATATATATACATATATATATATATATATAAATATACCAAGTAATAAATCCCCAGGCCCAAAAGGTTTGCTTCTTCTAAAAACATTAGCCCCATTAATTTATTAGTGGAGGCCATCTGACTTTTTACAAATAAAAAAATTAGCCCCATTAATTTATTAGTGGAGGCCATCTGACTTGCAAATAAAAACCGTTAGCCCCATCAGCTCACTAGTGGAGGCAACGCAACTGTTTACTTAACTTGCGAAAATAAAAACCGAACGACGACGCCCACCCGCGAGATCGAACGGATATTTTCCCAAAAAAAAAAAAAAAAAAAAAGGTTTCAAATAAAATCCTCAATGAGCCTAGCTCCAAAGGGGATAGTTTTTCAAAAAATGCATGCGTCGCGCAGTATACTGAGAAATCTTCTATATTCCCCAGTTGCGGACAGTGCAAACAGTTAAATAAGACCCGATCTCTTCCGGTTTCCCCGAAGGACGATCGAATCCGTACATGATATATGTACGATTGGCCAGATCTCTATAGCTGGGTAGTCGTACAAATGCTAGTAAGATGAGTGGATCTATCTTTGGAAAGAACAATCAAACTCGAAGTGAAGACGATCCATTGTAACTAAAGTGTCAGACTCAGCAGATTGCATGGCAAACAGATTACCTGCACATACCTAGCCCGGAATGTTTGCAAAATTTGATCGAGTCCAAGTCGGCGTAGTGAGTTCCCCGTAAGGCCGCACCAACGCGCAGGGCAGCTAACCATTTTGACGATCAAATGGAACAAACATTCCTAGGGTGATTACATAGCAAAGGAACGACAGACCTAACAGTACGGGAATCCTCGTAAAGCCGCGACAAATGCGCAGAGGCCCTTACTTTTCAGACTTACCCTCCAATGCTGTAAACAATCCGATGTGAAGAGGTTGTGATTGGTGATCCGTAAAGCCGCGACAAATGCGCAGGAGACAATCACAACGTTTTCCTCAACCCTCGTGATATGTGCAAGTCATCTTTTTCCAAACAGTCGACTGATGATGATACAATGGTAAGCAATAGATTTGAATCGCTACCCTTCATTCTGACCAGAAGGGTGGGGTGTCCACTTGCTTTGACCTTCAGTTGCTCGCAACCTCGGTCAAAGAGGGGCATCTGTAGACACCCCACCCAGGCTAATATCTTGATTTTGTTAAGACAATCTGAGAACCATGATCATATCCTAAACCTAACCCTAATCCTAACCTGAGCCATCATGAGTCATCATTCAATCCAAACCATGTCCGAAACTGATCCATTTCTCGGGTCATTTTCAAGTAACAATCGAGCCAATTTCGAGTCATTTTAAGCCGAATATCCAAAACGGACTTTGTTTCACTCTAAAGACCCAAAAAAGGACCCACCGACAAAATTTCGAGGCTGTTACCGAAGTGGTAGTTTGACTACCGCCGGCGGTAGTCAAACTACCGCTTCCTCTCAAAAAGCATGCGCTGAGCCAGCCACACGAGAATCAGACCCAGCCAAGACCGGGCGGTACTCGGACCACCGCCGGCGGTACTCGGAGTACCGCCGCGTGCTGTCTGAGCAGGGACAGCTGTCCCAGCGTCCAAAGTCAACTCTTCCTGGAATTTACCCCTCCCATCTCTATTATTTACTGTTTTACCAATCCCCTTAGCCAATGAGAGCATGCCATGTGGCATCTCTCTCCTCTCCACCAATCACCATGTGCCACATCACCTTTACCCTCCTCTTGTCCTCTATTTACCAAAAAACATTGGAAAGGGCTATAAATAGCCCTCTCCCCTTTCATTTTCATAGAGATGGATGAGAGCCACCAAGAGAGGGAGAGAGTGAGAGAGAAAGAGTGAGAGAAAAAGAAAAGAAAAGAGAGAAAGAGAGAGAGGGAGGAAGAGAGTGAAGGAAGGGAAGGAGCTCCCAAGCCTTCAAGCCCACATTTTCAGCCACCTCCTAGCCTTCATCTCAAACCTTCCCACCCACAAGCCTAGTCCAAAATGATCATGGTTCAATCTACATCTTAGCCTTTTCAAGAATCAAGTCAAAGATCCATTTGCATACAAGCATTCATCATGACATCTACTCCCTTCTCAACCCCCTTGCTTCTCTAGATCTCTAGTGGACGTATGCTCTGTGACTTGCTGCGTACATCGGATCTGTCACATCAGAAATTCCTAGTGATCTAGTCCACTTTTCTAATCTCTTTGCATAAAGCATCATCGCATCCGCTCTCTAGACACATTATCGGACGTATGCTCTGTAGCTTGCCGAAATACTCGGATCTTGCTACATCAGAAATCCACGTGTGACTAGTCCCCTCATGACCGAAGCATCATCATCATCCCTTGAGATTATTTTACCACACTAAATCGAGACCGTACATTTGTACGGGCAGAGAGGGTGCCTAACACATTCCCTCTTTGTAACCGATGTCCCTTACCCGGAATCCCGATCGTAGACCAGGAGTCAATCTAAGGTCGGAGGATCTTCGGATTTCTCCAACCTTACGTATTCCGTGGTTCTAGCCGACCGCGGGATTCTGAGATTATTCGGCTAGTGGCGACTCCAACAATCACAAATCAGCTTAATCACCCCCAAGACCACCACAACAAGACATTTTTCACAACAAAGTAGACGCCCGATTTTTCAGTGTCTACACGCCCAAACGATGGAGGCACTCCCGGTGGTCCACTAGGATGCGCAAAGCCCACCATTTTATCCGAACAATGGATTGGAAAGCAGACACGCCCAAACGATGGGGTGAGACCGAGGAACAAAACTAGACACACCCAAACGATGGTTCGGAAGATACGTTCTAGGATGTTTCGCGCATAGTATTAGATGGGATTAGGTGGGATGGAATTGCATTTGGTCCCGTGACAATTCCACTCATGTTAGCAAGTTGTGTAGGTCCCACCATGATGTGTGGGCTATATCCACACTGTCCACCTGTTTTTCAAGATTATTTTAGAGCATGGGCCAAAAAATCAGGTAGATCTAAAGCTCAAGTGGACCCCACCATAGAAAGCAGTGGGGATTGAATACCTACTGTTGAAAACTTCTTTGCGGCCACAGAAGTTTTGAATCTACTTCATTTTTAGGCCCATGCCATAAAATGAGGTTACAAAACTGATGAACAGTATGGATATAACACATGTGTTATTCTCAAAATTTTCGAATGATAATGAGTACATCCATTCAATGTACTACCTTATTACAAGCATGAAATTAAGTGGTAACGGGGGACAATCTCCGTAACATGTAATAATTATATTTTTTAATCCCATCCCACCTAATCCTTCCCAATACCATGCGCCAGGGACCCCTCACGGATCTGCGAAGTAGGACGGAGGGCAGATTGGCCGACGTACCACGCACCAGTTATATATGGCTGGTGTATTGACGTCAGCAAGCTCTGTGGGTACCATCGCGAGGTATGTGCTATATCCGTTATATCCAAACCCTCCATCTATTTTGAGAGATCGTATTAAGTCTTGAGAAAAAAAAATAAGGCAGATATAATGATCAAATGGACCACAATGAAAAAAAACCAGTGGAGGATTAAACGTCTACCATCGAAACGATTAGATGTGGCGAATCTTCTCAACCGATTAAACGTGATAAGTGCATCAGACGTCAGCATTAGCTGTTCCCAGAGATGCCTCACGGATTGGCGAAGTACGATGGAGGCGGATTGGCTGACGTACCACGCACTAGCTATATAGCTGTGTACTGACGTCAGCAAGTCATGTGGTGCCATCGTGAGGTACGTGTTATATCCAAAGCATGCTGTATAAACTCTCTGCCACAGCCTTGTATCTTACCTCTATATATATGTGGGCGTGATTCCGTTCACAAGCAGAGCTTAAAACGTGAGTTACGTGCGACAAGGAAGAGAGAGAGAGAGAGAAAAATCAGTAGCTTGAAACGTGGGTTTGTCGATGGCACTCATGCAAGGAGATGAGACCCATGAGGTGTTGAAAGCCCAAGCCCATGTATGGAGCCATATGTTTAACTTCATTAATTCCATGTCCCTCAAGTGTACCGTTCAACTTGGCATACCCGACGTAGTCTACAACCATGGTCATCCCATGACGCTCTCCGAGCTGGTGGCCGCACTTTCGATCACTCCCGCTAGAACGGCCCATGTGGGTCGCCTCATGCGTTTGATGGTCCATTCAGGGTTCTTCGCCATACAAAAAATCAACAATGATCAAGGAGGAGATGAAGAAGGGTATGTGCTGACACCTTCTTCTAGGCTCCTACTGAAGAACACAGCAACGTGCATTTCGCCGTTTTTGATGACGATGCTAGACCCTGTTCTAGTAACCCCATGGCATTTCTTGAGCACTTGGTTCGTAGGGGACGATCCATCGCCCTTCCATATTGCACACAAGGCGGGCATGTGGGATTGCATGTCCGAGAGCCCTGAGCTTAACAACTTCTTTAACGAAGCCATGGCTAGCGATGCTCGGCTAGCCATGAGCATTATTGTTAAAGAGTGCAGTCCGGTCTTCTAAGGGTTGCGGTCGTTGGTCGATGTTGGGGGTGGCACAGGAGCTTCTGCCAGGGCCATCGCCAACTCATTCCCACACGTGAAGTGCACCGTGTTTGATCAACCACACGTGATTGCAAGCGTGCCAAATAGTAATGACATTGATATGGTTGGAGGGGACATGTTCGAGTCCATCCCTTCTGCGGATGCAGTTTTCCTCAAGGTATTTAGTATTCCTTACTGATCTTGACTGACGACTGTTAGTAGTGGGACCACCACCATATATATTGGTGGGCCTTATATCTAACCATTTTTAGTTGGTATTACCTACGATTACAAACCCTATATGCACATGCAGGATGAGATTCTAGCTCACTTTCTGAGGAAGGAGTGGACAAAAGGAGATTTTGGAATATTCAGTCTCCTTTGATTGAGTGTTTACAATAATCTGATTGGTTTGCTTTTTTACGTGGGGGCTTAAGAAACGTATGTCCCACCTAATGAACAGTTTAGATCAGTCAATTGGATTCTCTGATGCAACAAAAAGCCCCATATATAACTAATATTGTTCACTCTATAATCTACATACCGGAGGGGGAGATGATGGTGGCTCTCCCATGTCACCGGATTATGGTGGAGTCTTCTTTCCACAGCAGCCCTGGCCAGGTGACAGATAAATCGGGACGATCCATCTCCTTTCCCAAGAAGTTATGTATCCTAAATGGTTCAAAGTACACATCCATCACATGATCCTAGTAATCTGATCATTGGCTTTCAGATGAACTGTGGAAGAACATCTAATGTCAAAATAAGGCTGATCCATTTATGGTGCAGGCTAAGCCCTTTACGCTGGGGCGGATTGTCGGATGTTCATTTATTTTAATGGTGTGGCCCACTTGAGCTTTGAATATGCTTCAATTTTGGATTCGTGCTCTATAATGATTTGACTAAATGGATAGACGGCGTGGATAAAACACATACATCGTTATGTGCCTGTGGAGTCCCGTCACTAGGGATATCGGTGGTGTTGGGGTCACCGGGCAATCCCCTTCGTTCATGGATTGTCTGGACCCTTTTCCTACCCGCTCATCTCTCTGTCATCCAATCAGAAGCTATGGTCATCCAACAGCTGATTTTGGACTACACCCTATCCATGGGAAACGGATTGGCTATTCCCTCTGCGACCAGAACGGTGGCTGGTGGTCGGTGCAATGTGGGCCCCCACAATGATGTATGTTTTTCATCCACTACGTTCATCCATTTTTACAGATCATTTTAGGGTCTGAAACCAAAAATGAGAGGGATATAAATCTCAGGTGGACCACACCACAGGAAAACAATAGTGATTGGATATCCACCATTAAAATACTCCTAAGGCCCACAGTACTGTTTATTTGACATCCAATCTGTTGATTAGGTCATACAGACCCAGATTAAGGGAAAAAAGAAAGATCAGCTTGATCCAAATCTTGTATGGCCCCCAAAAAGTTTTTAATGGTCAACGTTCATTCAACACTGTTTCCTGTAATGTGGTCCACTTGAGATTGGGATATACTCATTTTTGGTCTCATACCATAAAATGATCTAGAAAAATATATGGATGGAATGGATGAAAAACATATATAATGTTGGGGCCCACAGAGCACCGATCACCAGCCATTGGCTGGTGGCAGGCGGAGTAGCTAATACGTTTCCCTATCCATGATCAAGTTCGCCAGATAGAAGGTGCAGATTTCAAAAGCGAAGACCACACATGCCAACTTTGAATGCCTAATGACCAAGCTAACACTTATAGCACTAGACCCTCTCTCTTCAAATCATCCCATCCATCCAAATCTTAAATTGTGGCCAACAACAAGTAATTAACCATCACGACAATGGACTGCAGTGGATTTTACATGACTGGAGTGACGAAGACTGCGTGAAAATACTGAGAAGGTGCAAGGAAGCGATATCTTCTAAAGAAGAGGGTGGGAAGGTGATTATACTAGACATGGTTGTGAACATGAACAAGGACGATTACAAGACGACGGAGATGCAGCTGTTATTTGATCTGATGTTGCTGGTTCTCCTCTGTGGGAAGGAGAGGGAGGAGCACGAATGGCGAAAGATGTTCATTGATGCTGGTTTCACTCACTACAAGATTACACCTGTCCTTGGTACGCGGTCCATTATTGAGGTCTATCCGTAATTATTTGATGGTTTGCAGTGTTTAGCTTGTTGCTAGTTTGAGTATTAATTCTAGAATAAGAACACCTTTGGATTTATCAAATGGTGTCTATGTATCGGGCTTGCAAGTGATGGTCATCTATGTTTGTGGACGTGTTTAATCCTAGTGTTATTCTATGAAATAGAATTTGTGGTTAGGATTGTAGGGTGATTTTTATTATTATTATTATTTTTCTCTTTTTTGAAATGGCCAATGTATGGTTAGGCACAGTGGATGAATATAGTTCAGATTATCGTGATATTGTTGGATGTTAGTATGCTTCCAGTTAAAGGTTTCAAGGGTGGCCTATGTTAACACTATGTTCATTTTATTTTATTTAAAGGAAGGTGGTAACACACCACCAGAAATTTTTTTGAAGGGTAGAAAAATTACAAAAGAAACTTCTGGTGGGCCCCTAACAGAAATAAATGGCCGCACCTATCATATGGACTAGCAGACCTAAAACGAATACAGTACATAACAGCTAAAGGGCACACATCAACCCCTAGAAAAAACTACTACCTGCACAAAGGACAGAAAAAAGGAAAGAAAAAAAACAAATCCACCAACAAAAACCCAACCACAGAGAAGACACCGCCTCGCTCAGGAGCACTAGCTGATGCATGCCCTGACAAATGAAAAATTACTAAGTAACAAAAAGAAGATCACCGTCTTCCTCAAGTAATCAAGACCTTAAATATATAAGGTGAGTTTTTGAGTCAGTTAAAAGTAAGAGAGAGAATTCAAATATTTTATTGCATGATAATCTAAGATTATTCAATTAATGGGCATTTAGATTGTAAGTTGCTTAAGATAAGTTACTTATGCCACCTCTCTTTCATTTCTCCTGTGCCTCTTCTCTCTCTCTCTCTCTCTCTCTCTCTCTATATATATATATATATATATATGTGTGTGTGTGTGTGTGTGTGTGTGTGTGTGTGTGTGTGTGTGTGTGGGAAAAGGTACAATGCGCTCGAGCTGATGTCAATGTCCCATGAGGTCGAGCTGTGTGGGCCCCATCGTGATGCGTTTCGAACATCAACACCATTAGTCAGATGCGTCATTCCATTGTGGGCCTAGGTCTCAAAAATCAAGTCAATCCATGACTTGTGTGGGCCACACCACATACAGAAGTCGAGAGGTGTCGTGCACCATTAAAACATTCATAACCATTTTTTTGGGCCCACCGAGATGTGGTTTACAAATCCAGCCCATCCATTATGTGTGTCCCACTTGTATGAGGGTTCAGACCACGTTTTAGGTGCATGCAAATTTCATGTGGGCCCCCACCAAGTGCTTTTATATGTTTTAACGGTGTCTTCACATGATTTTAGATGGTATGGCCCACCTGACTTCCGTATATGGCTGATTTTTGGGATATCCCATAATTTAAAGGGGACCCATCAAATGCACAGTGTTGATGGTTGACACGCATCACGGTGGGGCCCACACAGCTCGACCTCACGAGAGCTTATCGTCAGCTGGAGCGCATTGTACCTTTTCCCATATATATATATATATATATATATATATATATATATATCACGGAAACGCTCACCTGTGAACCAATTCGTACGTACTACATACGAACTTTTTTGAGAACCCGTCATACGTGATGGGAATCCAACATCTGAACCGTTCATGTGAAGCAACACCTCGTAAAACCTCCTGGGCCCAAGTTTTACGTTGATCTAAAACTTTGATGTGCCATGAAAAATGAAAACAGTTTCCTCCCTTGATTTGCATTTCTCTTTGCTATGGCCCACCAGAATTTTATATCGGGGTGAAAATTTGTCACATGAGGTTTCATGAGATTCCGCATCACATGAACCGTTCAGATTAGACACCCATGACACGTGTACAAAGGTGCGCACGTGCGTAGGTGCGCAGGGAGCATGACTCTCTCTCTCTCTCTCTCTCTCTCTCTCTCTCTCTCTATATATATATATATATATATATATATATATATATATATATATATATATATATATATATATATATATATATGGGAAAAGGTACAATGCGCTTCGAGTGATTTTAATCAACACCATGCATTTGATGCGTCCCCTTTAAATTATGGGATATCCAAAAATCACCAGATACGAACTCAAAATGGCCATACCACTAAAATCATGTGAAGACATGCCAAAAACATATAAAAGCACTTGGTGGGGCCCACTTGAGTTTTGAATGCTGCTGAAACTTGGTCTAAACCCTCATCCAAGTGGGACACACATAATGGCTGGGCTGAATTTGCAAACCACATCTCGGTGGGCCCACAAAAATGATTATGAATGTTTTAATGATGTACGGCCCCTCTCAACGTCTGTATGTGGTGTGGCCCACACAAGTCACGGATTGAGTTGATTTTTGAGACCTAGGTCCACGATGGAATGGTGCATCTGATTGATGGGGTAGATGTTCGAAACGCATCACGGTGGGGCCCACACAACTCGATCTCATGGGACATTAAAATCAGCTCTAACGCATTGTACCTTTTCCCTATATATATATATATATATATATATATATATATATATATATATATATATATATATATATATATATATATATATATATATATGAAAATAAGGGTGTACCCACCCCCTTTTAAGGTGAGATTATTCCCTAAGGATACATGTAATTTAATAGAAGTAATTAAGTACTTTTAAGTAAAAAAAAAAAAGTTATAACTAATCATAAACCAAACTTACTTTTCTGAAATAAGTTACTTATATTGTTGTAAGTAGAAAAAGTAACTTATTTGGTAGTATCCAAATGAGCCCTAAGTCGAGTAGAAATTACTTGGAATAGTAAAATCTTCCTAGTTGACTAAATTTGTCAAAAATAGAAATGACAATAAGACCGTACTAGGCATTCCTGATATTATCGCAACCTTTAAAAAAAAATAAAAATAAAAATAAAAAATTTAAGATGAAAATCTTAAAACAAAAAAAAAAAAAAAAAAAAAAAATGAAGATATGATGAATATAAAAATTGCAAATATATATATATATATATATATAATAAAAAAAAAATAGTAAATTTTTTTTTTTCTTTCTAAAATCTCGATCTTAATTTCGAAGACATGCATTTTCTTGCGAAATGGACTTTTTCGACTAACATAGCAGGTTGGTTGACCTTGAATTAATGCATCGTTACATAAAGATCGATTGGTCATGCGCTTTGTGATGATACTCCAATAAAAGTTATGGTTGTTTTACAGAATTTTAGGAATCTAGAAATCCCTAAAAAACTGCTCTTGCTTATACGAGCCATCAACATTGAGTTTAAACCATCTCTCACGGTCAGAATCTACTTCATACAAATTGCCTCTTTCTTTCTCGGATGGGCCACCGGAACACCCAAAATTTGAATGAAGAGGGAGGGAGCAATCCCGAGCCATCAACATTGAGCCTCCAATAGCTCTTAACCTGCCTTTGGTTATAATTAAGGATGACTCCAGGCGGGGTTCAAGCTTTTGTCTTCAAACCGAGCCATGTTGTGTTCAGCCCACTCATCCCATAGGATGAGCAACAGCAAAAGACCCCAAAGCACGAAGAATTGCATCAACTATCTCACAAGAGAGAACAATGCAATAAGAGTAAGTAAATCCTCATACTAATTAATCTAAATTCATCATTATCTTTCATAACTTCTAATCTTTACTATCAATTTCAACCAAATATTGAAAATGATAAAATACCCTTTAATTTTATTGAAAGCATATACGTCTTCAGAAATCGAGTATGATCACTCAATCAAATGATGTTTGAATTGCCTGGTCATGGGCTCATTGGAAAATTAATTTAACAAGCTTTCAAAAGAACTAGTTTCCCATCGTTTTGCACACCATTGATCATATCCTAAAAGTGAGTAAACCAAAATAGTAATTAAAACATTAATTCAGCCTAAATAACAAAGGAGTAGGAGAAAATTTAACTAAAAGACTCCTCATGTGGGGTCTAAGAAGGCGGGCCACTCTTCACGCGATCTCGATCATGATCATCTAAGCATAAAAACCGACAAATACATGATTCCCTGAAAATCTAGGTAGTTGAATTGTTTGATTGCAGGCAGAATGAAAGCAGTAGTGGAGATTGACTTCGCCCAAATGCTACCTGCATCAAGGAAGGCTTATGGATTAGGTTCTAACCATTCATTGCAATCGGCATGGATATAAAAAGTTTGAGGTAATGCTAGTTATTTGTATGTAACTACAATGTGCCTGTGTATTAACTGTTATACTTGTTGTAAAATAGATGTCTTAAATCTTACTGCGCCGCTCGACTAGTTCAGTTCGACTTAAAGTCCAACAACAAAGTATTTAGGATTTTTGGGATGCTCGACCAGTCGAAGGACAAGCTCGACCAGACGAAGGGGTCCTTCGACCAGTACTGCGTCGATTACACCATAAGACTATCGATGAATGTACCACGTCCAACCATTGACAGAGACCATGAGACAATAATACTGAATATTGAACGCTTGTGATCAATGCTGGCTAAATTACTGGGTCCAAGAAGATCATCAAACCCGAATTCAACAGTCTAGGATGTCATGGGTTGGGCCCTACATTTCCCCAAACACATGTTACAACTACCCGTGAGCATGGTTTTTTTTACTCAAATGGACTCATTCAATCCTAAGTTGAGTCATGACTCGACCAAGTCGGGTTGACTCAGATGAGGACCATGTCATCCTCTCTTCTCAAAATACTAAACCATGGTGCTGAACAGGAGATCGGACTTATCCAAGTTCCAGTCAACTGAGGTGAGTTGCATACCATCCATGCCTCTTGAGGCCGTTTGTAATTTCCTTGGTTTTATGCGCTGAGTCAAGTTATTTTGATTTAAGTTGGTTTTAGTTTGTGGGCTTGTGACCCATATCCTAACCTAGTTGTGGTATCATATCCTGCCATCCAAGTTGTGTGGCTAAATGGGGCCCACTAGGTTGCCCACTGCAACATTTCAAATTTGGGCCTGAAATTATTCCAGGCCCACTCACATCACACGTGTTGATGAATCTATATGCAACGTCAGCGAGATAGATTTCCATACATCAGTGGACCCAAACATGTACACAGAATTTGAACGATTTATCATATTGATTTGAGTCTTTACCATATTAGGATTGACTAACGAGCGGCTCTGATCTGACACACGGGTGCTTCATTTCCAAGTGTGAGATGATCGCATCCTTGCTAGTGCAATTAGCAACACTAAGTGGGCCCATGTCAATGCCCTTATTTGACTCAAGACTCTGTTGGAAGAGGGCTAGAAATAAAGGTCCAAAGACCCGAGGGGTGCCTATGCATGGCCTAATGGCTGGTTTTGAGTCCTAAAAACAAACCCCGAACCCCATCAGCACTGGTACTGGGTTGTCCCAACCGGTCGGGTTTGGATTGGGTCCTATGGTATGTGTAATTGAGCTAACTGGGTTGGGTCTTGCCAGGTCTGGGTCCAGGATCTGATTGGGTTAAGTTCCTATCAAGTCTTACCTTGTAGGATTTACATGGTCGGGCCACTCATGGATGGTTTATGTTGCACCGGAAATTTTACAAAAAACTAATCTACTTAAGGTAGAACTTATATGTTGGCTCCTTTTATAAAATTGTTTTCAATAAGCTATCTCATTGATTTAGTAATTAACATAGGAGGAAAGGGGAGGGGTTAAGGGATCAGGTGGGCCCCACCGTGATGTTAATGTGAAATCCACTCCAACCATCAGGTTATTCACCCCGTATTAGGCTCACACGACTAGAAAAAGAATGTATGAGGTTATACTCACAATCTGAAAATTAACTCCATCCATGATTCAAATGGATCATATGATTGGAAACAATATATAGGATTTCTTTGTGAAGGCTACATGGAGGGGTCCGATGGAGCACTTTGTTATATTTGGTAGGAGCAACATGGCCATTAATTAGGTCATATGCAACATTTGTTTCCAAGTCTGTATGCATATCAATCCCACTAAGGGCCCGTTTGGACGGGTGGATTGGAAGGGATTGGATGGTATTGGAAGGGATTGGAAGTCAAATCCCGAGATTTGCCGGGCGTGCCAAACAGACCGGGTGATCTGATCCCGGATATAGCAATCCCATGGATTTTAAGACAATCCACTGACAACACCATCATTACCTTTAAATCCCATCCAATCCATCCTAATCTGTTCAAATTTGCAGGGACGTGTTTGGTTCGGGGGATTGGAAGGAATGGGAAGGTTTAATCCCGGGATTGGCCGGGCATGCCAAACAGACTCGATAAAGCAATCCCATGGATCTTAAGACAATTCACTGACAACACCATCATTACCTTGAAATCCATGTCATCCACCCTGATACCATTCAATCCCTTCAAATCCACCCGTCCAAACGGGCCCTAAGGGTTTTAAAATGGATAGATGAAAGTGGGCCCGAGAGAGTAGTGGATGGCGTACCAGGGTCGTCGTCATCAAATGGTCTCCGAGACAATCAGAATCCAGATATTTCTCATCGGAAGCAACAGACCCAGTGCATTATCAAAGGTGTTATTTGAATACTCTAGATAGAATAGGCCCACTACCCAAAACTGCAAAACTGAAAAGATTGAATTAGATTGATTAAAGTGCTTGTCCAACGGGTCCACCATTGCTGTGTGGACGCCCACAAGGACCTTTTTACTATTCCATAAATGGGCTAGCCAAATCTGGCCCAGAAGAAATGGGTCTTTGTCACCCCCATTGGAGTAGAAGCCAGAGTTTCAAGCCCCACAAGAAGGCCAGAAGCCCGGAAGACACCCGGCCTGACTCCAGCAACGCTGGCAACAATGGCAAGAGACCAAGAATGATATTCCGTAGTGGGCCTGACAGCCGGGTTAGACCCGGCAGTAAATGAATGCGGTTTGCGTGGTCCACAAAACCAACGGTGTGTTGACGTGGAAAATTTCTGGTCTCACCATTATGTATGTATTATATCCACACCGTCCATCCATTTTGAGAGATCATTTTAGGCCATGATTCAAAAAATGAGGCAGATCTAAACCTTAAATGAACTACTACACCATAGAAAGAAGTAGGACGATGATGTCCACTGTTAAAACCTTCCTCTGGCTCACCATTATGTTTATTTTCCATCCAACCTGCTGATAATGTCACAGAGACATGGATGAAGGGAAAACAGAAGACCAGCATGATCCAAAACTTTTATGGCCCTTAAGAAGATTTCAATGGTAGGCATTCAATCCTTATTGCTTTCTTTCGTGTGGTCTAATTGAGTTTTGGATCTGCCATATTTTTAGGATCATAACTCGAAAAATGGATGGACGGTGTGGATATATATAACAAATACATCATGTTGAGGCTACATAACTTTGGCATGTCAACACATTAACAGGTCCCAGCTTGACGGGAGCGGATGAGGTGTTACTCGGGTAATAACTTTGGTCCCTCCATATGTTTTTCAAGCGTATTTCATGAGTTAATAAAAAATAATCATAAGAGAAGTACTTCAACGGCATAATTAAGTCCAATCACAACATTTTTAATTTAACGTTAAAAAAAAAAAAAAAAAAAACCTTTGCACGAAAAAACCTAACATCGATAGATCATCAATGTCATTAAATATATTTCATGTCATTGAGCTAAACATTAAAACATTACAACGATAAAATATGAATTTTTCCAATGGCATCAAACAAGTATCAAAAGCTTTCTCAATACCATTAAAATGTGATCGACAAACTTATTAATTTTCAGATTTAAAACATCAACAACAAATTCAATATGACCAAAAAGCTGGTGCTACTCAAATGATCATAACAGGTCAATCAGAGGACTTTCCCCCGTTGGATGGCTATCTGTTTCAAACTTCCTTTGGGAAAGTCATTAAAATATGCCAAAATTTAGCCCGTTGCCTACAGTGGGGCATTTCTTGGCTGCTTTGTATACCGTACACATGCCTCAAGATTGAAAGGGTGCAATTTTGTGTGCTTCTTGGACATCTAGATGAAAGAACCACACCCAACTTCCATGCTTTGCATCTGTCCTCCAATACTGTAATTGATGCTGGCATTTTTGAAATTGCAAACAATGGCAAATCAGGACCACGTGAATAAATGTAAACCACTAGATTGGAAAAAGGTACACTAGACAAAAAAATGATCCATTTCGTATCTTCTGTACTGCCTAATAGTAGAGGAGCTTGTATATCTGAGGAAGAATATATCATACCTCATCATGGTTGTAAGACTTGTATGAATCCGATGCGGACTCATTTGAGTTGACTTGCTACCAGTAACCCCTAATCCGAAGTACATTGCCATGGAAAGCTTTTATCCAATGTAGATTGCCAGCCAAAGCCTTTAGAAGAACTTCCTACCCCATGAAGTTAGGTGGGGCCCACTGTGATGTTGGTAAGAAATCTACCAGATCCATCCATTTTTCCAGATCAAGTTGGGACATGAGCAATTTGATAAATTGCCAAAATTTAGACATTTTTTTTAAATAGAAAATTTTTGAATTTAATACTAAATGTTTTGACTGTATCTTACACAGTACACATGCCCTGAGATCGCGAGCGTGCAATTTTGGGTTCTTCATGAGCATTGGGACCAAAGAACCAAACCAAAGTTCCATAGCTTTGCATCTGTCTGCTATCCTGATTGATTTGGGGTCAGTCTGAGACAATCTTTAATGAATTTGGGATTTTCATCCAAATCTAAGCTTTGACATGTGTCCTACTCTACCCCATTGACTAATTTGGCTGCGGCATTGGTTGAAGTTGGACTCTATGGAGTTGAAAGACCACTTGCATTTTACTGTTATATATGTTTGTAGCTTTAGTTTCATCGGAAGCTTTTAATCATCCTCGGACGCAGCAACTGATGTTGGTATTTTTGAAATTCAGATTTTCTGTAGGAGTGCTAGCTTCCAATGATGTGTATCAAGATCAGATTCAGTAGTTAATAATATTAGCAATGAAGTTTTAGCACCAATGAAAAAGTACTGTATATTGTTATATTCATCAATCATCACATAAGAAAATGAAAAAAGACAAAAAGAAAAAAATAGTCTTAAATAGGGAATTTGGATCCCCCACCCCCTTTTGTTTTTGTTGGGCTATGGCCACCGTACATATATGTTGGAGAAGTGCATTTAAGGGTCCAGATTTCGCACTGCAGGGATAATTTGAAGGTGGGCTGGCTGAGGCTGGTGGGCTCTGTCTGGGTTTTAGCTGTTGTTACTGCTGTTCATGTACCTAATCGTATGTAACATCAATGGCATCTGCGGATTATTATTATTTTAAATCTCATTACAGTTTCTTCTTCTTCCTCTCACCACCTCTTCTTCTAATTTATTCATTTGATTGGGAATAAAATTGGTTGTTCAGCCTTTCTTTACTATCCTCTTTTTTATTTATTTATTTTTATGTTTGTTCCAAAAAATGCTCCTGTGCTCTTAAAGCACTGTTAGTGCTCCTAGTTGCATCAGCTTACTTGGGTAGTCCGATTGACCAGAGCACATTCCAATGCAAGAATCTCATTATTGTTCATATGATCAAATATGTAATTGGTTTGCTCATATGATCCTAGCAAATAGATGTATCAAGTTGGTTACGGGACCCATTTTTCGTGCGAATGGTCTTGACTGTCTATACTGAAGCTATTGATCGAATGGTTATATGATGTAGAACGTGTCACAAAAATATTCCCAGCATGGTTGAGCCAAAAGGAGGTGGACCGTAAATTGACCATAACTTTCGATCCGGGTATCGTTACGGGGTGTACAACCTATCAATCTTTACTGAAACGGACCATCTGAGGTGAACCGACCCACAATGTGGGTCGCGTCTGTCCGTTTCATCAGAAAACGTGCGCTTTCAGCTCAAAAACGAATTTTTAGGAAGATTTTACTATTTTTAGTAATTCCGAATTTTTAATATTTTTTAGAGTTTTAGATTTTCTTTCCTTATAGAAATAAGTTTTAGTTATACTAGGACTCTTCTAGAGAAAGTTTATTTGCAATTTTTATTTTTAGAAATTAGGCTTTAGAAGAGTTTTATTAGAATTAGGATTTTTATTAGAGTTAGAATTTTGCTATTTTTGGTAATTACGAATTTTAGTTTATTTATTTTTCTATATTAATGTTGTAAGGAGACACATTAGGAAATTATCAATGATTCATTAATATATTTCAAATTTATTTAGAATTTATTTCTATTTTCTGCTCTCTTTTCTCGTGGATTCGAGAAAGTCTCTGTGAGGAGTCCAGAGAAGTTCCGTGGATTAGGAATAGTTATCTTCTTGAGGAAGACGGTGCTCGACCTCACGTTCTACCCTGCGTCAGTTTAGTATCAAAGCGAGGTTTCTCCTCGGATTGATGGCTTCTAACAACGGGTCGGGCAACAATCTCATGGGTGGTGCTCAAGGGAATTTACCTTTAACGGCGGCAACCTTCGAAGTAGCGCAACGAGAGAATCACCAAGCCATGCAAGGGCTGCAGGCTTCCATTGACCGCATCGCGGATCTCTTGGCTGAAAACCTAAGGCAACTCCATGTTCATGGTGGTGATCCACCACCAGCAATTGCTGGAATTCGTAATTATCCGGATCGTAGGGCGATGCTATCAATGAACCATAGGATGGTTCAAGAATTCAAGATGAAAGTCCATGTTCCTAGTTTTAATGGCCAACTCTACTTCAAGGACTTCCTCGATTGGTTGCTTGAAGTCGAACTTTTCTTCGATTACATGAACATCGTAGAAGAACAGAAAGTTAAACTCGTGGCATACAAGTTAACGGGCAGAGCTTCAGATTGGTGGGAACAACTTCAACTCGAACGGCCAAGACAGATGAAGGCACCAATCCGCACGTGGTCGCGGATGAAGAAGTTATTGTGCATGCGATTCCTCCCTCGAGATTACGATCAGGTATTATTCCAACAAAACTAAAATTATTATCAGGATAGCCGATCAGTAAAAGGTTATGCAGAAAAATCCTATTATTGGTCTGTGAGAAACGACTTCATCAAAACGGAGTTGCAACAGACCACAGGTTTCATCGGTGGTGAACATGTGACCTCTATAGGAATGGAGAACCAACCTAAGACTTTTAAAGTGGAGGGACAATATCTTATCACTGAATAGGCCTTTGTTAAACAATCTGAGAAAACAAGACATATATATCGATTAGTTGAAAAGAAAGAATATATAGAGCCTGTGAATATCCCAGAAGATTTGAAGCCAATGTTGCAGAAGTTCAAGGAGATTGTGCTCGATGAACCCCCCAATAAGTTGCCTCCCATACGAGATATACAAAATCATATTGATCCCGTTTCAGAGGTAAGTCCACCTAATTGCCCACATTATCAGAAAAAATATGAGATCTTAACGACAGATGTGAAGGAACTGATCAATATTAGTCAAGTCAAGAAAAGCATAAGTATATGTATTGTGTAAGATGTAAAGGAACTGATCAATATTAGTCAAGTTAAGAAAAGCATGAGTACATGTATTATGTCAGATCAAGAGCTTAATACCAAGTACAAAAAAAGGGCTAATGAACATCAGCGTCAGAAGTTATCTCAGACTCATGTGTCAAGTCTCTTGCGTAACTCGAGGACGAGTTTTTTTCAAGTGGAGGGGTCTGATGTAGAACGTGTCACATAAATATTCTCAGCATGGTTGAGCCAAAAGGAGGTGGACCGTAAATTGACCATAACTTTTGATTCGGGTATCGTTACGGGGTGTACAACATATCAATCTTTACTGAAACGGGCCATCTAAGGTGAACTGACCCACAAAGTAGGTCGCGTCTGTCCGTTTCATCAGAAAACGTGCACTTTCAGCTCAAAAACGAATTTTTAAGAAGATTTTACTAGTTTTAGTAATTCCAAATTTTTAATATTTTTAGAGTTTTAGATTTTCTTTCCTTATAGAAATAAGTTTTAGTTATACTAGGACTCTTCTAGAGAAAGTTTATTTGCAATTTTATTTTTAGAAATTAGGCTTTAGAAGAGTTTTATTAGAATTAGGATTTTTATTAGAGTTAGAATTTTGCTATTTTTGGTAATTACGAATTTTAGTTTATTTATTTTTCTATATTAATGGTGTAAGGAGACACATTAGGAAATTATCAATGATTCATTAATCTATTTCAAATTTATTTAGAATTTATTTCTATTTTCTGCGCTCTTTTCTCGTGGATTCTAGAAAGTCTCTGTGAGGAGTCCAGAGAAGTTCCGTGGATTCGGAATAGTTATCCTCTTGAGGAAGACGGTGCTCGACCTCACATCCTCCCCTGCGTCATTATATATATTTGTTGAATAAGTGTGATACTTGTATGGTAATTAAACCATGAAATGTGCAGTGGGCCTAATTTAGAAGGTGGTGGACACATCATGAAATATCGTCTGGCACAAAATTCAAGCCAAAACGGGTGGTTTAAATTCCAAGGCCAAAATTAGTTCGTTACTGCCATAAGGTGGTGGGCACATGTATAGGTGGGCCTCATTACAGATATTATTCAATTCCACAATCAAGTCAGTCTACTCATCAAGTTCCAAAGAGGGCCCATCATGTAATATGCGTCTGGCACAAAATTCAAGCCAAACTCAGGTGTGCAAGGCTACTTAAAGCAATGGGTGGCCAACAATCTCACACACCACGTGTGATTCCACTCAAAAACCTATGTGAACATTTGAGTCGTGGAAAAGGTGGGCCCAGTCATGAAATATCGTTTGGCGCAGTAGTCAAGCTGAATTCAGATTTTTGCAAGACCACTTAAAATTAGTAACTGGTGGCGAACAATCTCCCAACTTGCCAAACGATGGGAAGTGTCTCACTCGATCCATATGTGACTTTTCCCAAAAATTAAGCCGTTGCAATTATTATGTGGGTCGCTTCCATACATTGAATATGGAGCATCACTCATTAGGTGAGTTACTTTCTTATATTGAATATATATAGACCATCTACTGATCTTGCTAACTATATGTTTCTTACAGGTGTGTGTTCACATTAATGAGTAGAGAAGCTACCACATATAAAATAGAAATATTTATTATTATTATATTTTTGCAGAAAGGTGGTAGCACACCACCTGTAATTTTATTGATACTTGAAAATTATATACATAAAAGGGAAAACACTGGTCAATCCCCTCCCTAAATTCTAATTACTAAGCTTTCTATTACAACTCTTATAAAAAGTACTAACAACCAAAAAAATAAAAAGAAAAAAAGAAAAAAAGAAGAGAAGAAACCACCGTAAAGCTTTCACAACTAGGTAGCAAACAATTATTCATCATTCATGACTTGTGTTTCTAACTAACATCTTCAATCTAACATCTTGCAAAGCGGCACTTGAACAGAGGACTTTCTTTCATCTCATCAAAGAAACAGTAATGGGCAATACTCTAAGTTTTCTTGAGCACTAAAACACCACAGAAGGCCCAAAACCCTACGGCAAATAGAGTTGGGCATCGGACCGAGTCAGATCGGATTTGGTCCAACTCGGTCATGTCCGAAAGCTGCCAGGACTTATCCGAATCCGATCAGAACCGGGATCGAGTCCAGGACACCTTATTCGAACAAATCCGTTATATGCTTGGCTGGACCCGAACTAAGTCCGACTCGGGTAAAGAAACCCAGTCGGGTCAGATTAGGTAAGGATGGAATTTTTAACGGTGAAAATCATCATCCTCGCTGCTATTTTCGGTGTGGTCCATATGAGCCTTAAATATGAATCCTTTTTTTCCAAATACTTTAAAATAATCACAAAAATTAGATAAACGGTATGGATATAGTAAATACATCATTGTGGGCCCATGTAATATAGAACTCATTTGAGCCATTCGTACCATTCGGAGCTCGAGGTACAGCTAGCCTTGGCGTGCACGACACGCTAGCAGGGGACGCAGATTTTCAGGGAAAGCCTTTCACAACAAGTTCCTCTGCTGAGATCGTATGTGGGGCCCACCGTGTTGTTTTTCAGGAATCCAGTCCGTTCATCCGTTTTTTGAGATCATTTTAGAGCATGAGACCAAAAGTGAGAAGAATCCAAGATTTAAGTGGGCCGTATTAAAGGAAAAGGTGGTTAGGTAAATTCCTACCGTTGAAACCTTCCTGGGTTCGACGGTGATGTTTACATGAAATCCATACCGTTAATAACGTCATTCCTACTAGGATGAACTAAAAAAACAAATATTAGCTTGATTCAAAACGTTTGTGGCCCCACGAATATTTCAACTGTGGAGGTTCAATTATCAATTTTTCGGCCCACCTGCGCATTGGATATGGTTCATTTTTAGCCTCATGTACTGAAATGAACTCACAAAACGTATAGACGGGGAGGATTTCACACAAACATAGCAGTGGGTCCCACATGGGTTCCCGCGCAGGAACTTCCTTTCGTAGGACGTCCGTCTCGACACGACACATACCTACAGCTAGCTGTATGCGTTGGGAAACGGATTGCTACTCCCCTGGCCACAGCCATTAGCTGGCGGTCGGTGCTCTGTGGGGCCCACCATGATGTATGTGTGTCATCCATGCCGTCCATCTATTTTTATATATCATTTTATGATATCATAAAAAAAAAAAAAAGTATATCTCAATCTCAAGTGGACCACGTTACAGGAAACAGTGTTGAATGAATTTTGACCATTAAAAACGTTATGAGGGCCATAAAAGTTTTGGATCAAGCTGATATTTATTTTTTTCCCTTCATCTGGGTCTTTATTACCAAATAAAGAAGTTGGATGTCAAATAAATAGTACGGTGGGCCTTAGGAGGATTTTAAATGTGAATATCCATTCATTATTTTTGTCCTGTGGTGTAGCCCACGTAAGATTTTTATCCCTATCATTTTTTGTATCAAGCCCTAAAATGATCCGTAAAAATGGATTAACGGAATGGATGAAACATGTACATCATGGTGGGGCCCACAGAGCATCGACCACCAGCCCCGAGGCTGGTGTGAGGGGGAGTAGCCAATCCATTCCCATAACGTTGTGTGGTATACCGGTGAATGATCTCATTGTACCGAGTAAACTTTGTTGGGGCCCACCCTGAATGCATGTGATTTATCCACGCCGTCCATTCGTTTTTCCATATCATTTTAGTGGTTGAACCTAAAATTGATGAATATACAAAGCCTTAAAATGAGCTCGCAAAATGGATGGACGGTTTAGATATAAAACATACCTGCGAGTCTCTTTCTCTTTCCCTCTTTCTCTTTTCCATACTGATTTTTCAATATATCTCTCTCTCCAACAAAGATATCCAAGCTCTTCTCAATATATCTCTCTCCAGCAGTACCTTCTTCTTGCCTTCTTCTTCAATAGAAACGGGGAGACAAGAGAGAATCACGGATAAAAAGAGATTGAGAGGACATTAGGCGGGATGTTTTGGCGCTAAATTCAGGCGGTAAAAGTTTATATATATATATATATATATATATATATATATATATATATATATATATATATATATATGGGAAAAGGTACTATGCGCTCGAGCGTAAAGCGGTCTCCATGAGGTCGAGCTGGGGTGGGCCCCAACGTGATGCCGTTCGAACATCTACCCCCTCAGTCAGATGCACCATCGCTGGACGGGCCCACACGGCTGAAAATCACCTCAATTCGTGACTTTTGTGGACCACACCACGTACAGAAGTGGAGAGGGGCCGTGTACCATTGAAACATTCAAAACCAGTTTTGGGGGCCTTTCGAGAGGTTTTTTCATGATCAAAACCGTCCATCATGTGTGTCCCACTTGAATGTAATTTTAGACTACTTTTCAGGTAGTATCCACATCTTAAGTGGGGCCCACCAAGTGCTTTTACATGTTTTCATGTGTATACTTATGTTTTCAGAAGGTATGGCCCACCTGAGTTCCGTGGACGGTCGATTTCCAGCCGTGTGGGTCCCACTTGGAGCGGTGCATCTGGTGGACGGTGTGGATCTTCGAAAGGAATCACGGTGGGGCCCACCCCAGCTCGACCTCACGGACGACCGCTTTACGCTCGAACGCATAGTACCTTTTCCCTATATATATATATACTTAATACATACGGTCTGCCATTCGGGTCGAGTCTGTTCGGGTCGGGTCGGGTACATTCGGGTCGGGTATCCGGGTCGGGTCTGTCCGGATATAGGTTTATCTGTACCCAAGCTGAAAATAATCTGATCTGGAAAATCTGACCCGATCAGGCCTGATCTTGGCCGTCGGATCTGTTCGGAATGGGGTGGATCCGCCAGATCGGGTCCATTTTACCCAGCTCTAACGGCAAATCCTAATCCCAAGGTAGAGTAAAACCAAACCATTTCATGCACTCCATCATCTTTTTTTACATCACCACCAATAGGCATTGGATGTTGATAAGTGTCATCACTATCACACTTATCTGTAAGAGGAGGTCCATAGAGATCATTATTCCCCATATAAATAGAAGGATCTTGAAGTGTCTGTAGCTGATTTCCTGATGCAATTTTTCCCAACAAGTTGTTATTCGACAAGTTCAAGTAACTAAGAAAAATTAAATTGGACATGCTTGGAGGAATTGTGCCTGAAAGGTAATTTTTAGAGAAATCAAGAGACTCTAGTAATGCCAATTTACTACTTTAAATTTGTAGGGGATCTTTCCGGTCAAATGATTTTTGGATAAATTTAAGACACGAAATCCCAAAAGACTTGTGAGTCCTTCAGGGATCTCTCTAGATAAGTTAATACTTGAAAGGTCTAAGCATGTAACCAGTGAATTTATTCTAGTGTATTCAAGCATTAGCCCCTTCACTGACACAAGCAGGTTTTCCTTGTAATAATATCCTATTCCATTCACAAGAAAGTGTTCTGTCTTCTGCTCATTTTCATAGCGGCGGGATTCCGAAGACTTTGAGGAATTGAACCAGATAAGCAATTTTGTACCAAATCAAGGACCTGAAGAGAAGTTATGTTTAGCAATTGAGGTGGGATGTTGCCAGTAAATATATTGGATCATAAATTCAGAATTCTTTGCCAATCCAAGTAAAAATATGACCTGAGAAATTGTTCTGTCCAAGGTCAAGAGTCTCCAAATGAGTACAATTCTTCAAAGATGAAAAGGCTTTTCCAAATAGGCTATTGTTGCTCAAGTGCAATGTTTGAAGTTGATGTAATAGACCCAAAGTTATGAGAATTCTCCCGATAAATGGTTCTTCGCTACACCAAAATTGTCAAACCATTCTAGTGCCAACGGTAATATTTTAGGAACGAAATTTTAAAAACGGTTTTAAACCTTCTTAACATTGCCAGTGGTCAGATTTTTTAACTGAAGGCTCCATAAAAGATACGGGTGGTTCCAAAAGATCTAACAGCAAGTATTAACTCCATCAGGCGTTTCAGCTTCACTCGCGTCGGTGCACCTACTTATCTCTACACGTGCCACCGTGTCAGAAATCAGAGAGATTCAAGCCATTCATAATGAAATTCATACCTTCTAGATTTCAACTCCCATAGATCAGACGGATCCACTCATATATTGGTGATACTAGTTAAAAGAGAAACGTTTAATTATATAATAATGATTTAATGATCCAAATTCATTTCAATTTTATGAAAGACAATCATTAAATTGGATTCGTAATATGAACGGTTCAGATCTTGTAGACGTATCTAATGGGGCATGCATTGACCGAGTGTACATGGAAAGTACGTACACCTGAGTGCATTTGGTACTCCTTTTCCTTTAGAGAAAATGACCACTGTAGACAAAACCTTTTACCCAGCGGTTTTTATCAAAGAATACAAACTGTAGTTACCAATCTAGACTAGCACGTGCGGACAGCGACTTTGAGGACGAAACTACCCCTCCTTTTCGCTGCGAAGACGAGCGCTGACGCTCCTCCAACTGAGAGTTGTACGAACGGCTTAAAAGAGATCAAAGTTACATGGCCCCACAGCTATATATTTATTATATCCACAACGTTCATCCATATTTCAAGATCATTTCGGAGCATTATCCAAAAAAAAAAAAAATCATATCCAAAGATCAACTGGACCACACCACAAAGAGCAGCGGGGAAATTGATTTTCACTGTTAAAAATTTTGTAGGGTCCACCATAACATTTATTTTCCATCCAATCTATTCATAAGGTCACAAAGGCCAGGATGAAGAGGAAAAACAAGTTTCATAATGATCCAAAACTTCTGTGACCCCTAAAAGGGTTTCAATGGTAGACGTTCAATCATCCACAGCCTTTAACAGTGTGGTCCACTTGATAGCTAGATCTGTCTTATTTTTCGTCTCAAACCTTAATACGAGTTCGCCAAAAATATGGATGGTTTGGATATAACACATACCTCATAATAGGACCCACAAAAAGTGGTGGGATTACAACAGCAAAAAATTTTAAAAAAAAAAAAAAAAAAAAAAAACACCGTCGATATATCGAAAATGGTCGAGAACTGTCCAGTGAGTTTTCCTCAAAAATCCTACAATTGTCAATATATCGACTGTCCGTCGATATGTTGAAAAAGGTATTTTTTACCTTTAGCTACGGATTGTAACCGTAGCCATAACTGTACTCAGAGCCCCTCTATGAATTTTTTTATTTATTTTATTTTTTTTATTTTTTACATGGAGAAATTTATTCTACCTACAATTTTCTTTAATACATATTTATATAAATAGGTATATATAAGCATATAAAATTTTTTTCCCTCTTTTTTTTCATTTATTTCTTTAATCATTTAACAAGAATATCTTCTAAACCAAAATTAGTTACTTGACGTACCATATATGATTTTGGGGTAGGAGAAGCTACTTTAGCCAACTAACCTTTCTATTTTCCAAGATTCCATCAGGTTGATGGTAAAAAATCCATTTCATTCAATCCATGATCATTCTCAGCCTTTAACAGTGTGGTCCACTTGATAGCTAGATCTGTCTTACTTTTCCACTTCCTTAATGCATCTTTCTCTCCCTCTTTAATGCTTAACCTATCATACAATTCATGATACAGTTTATACCTCCCACATATAATTATTATATATTACCTATCTTGATAGAATAGAATAGTGGAAAATGATTCATTTAGCCGACCCCAATTAGTTGGGATAAGGCTTAGGTCAATTCCTAGCCTCCCTTGCTCAATTTCTAGTCTCCCTTACTCAATTCCTAGGTTACCTCACTCAATTCCTAGGTTTTCTTGCTCAATTTTGAGGTTGCCTCACTGAATTTCTAGCTTCCCTCGTTCAATTCCTAGGCTGTCTCGCTCAATTCATAGGTTCTCTCGCTGAATTTCTAGCTTCCCTCACTCAATTTCTAGCTTCCCTCGCTTAATTCGTAGGTTGCTTCGCTGAATTTCTACGTTACCTCACTCAATTGCTAGGTTGCCTCGCTCAATTCCTAGGTTCCTTCGCTTAACTTATAGCTTCCCTCGCCTAATTCCTAGGATTCCTCGCTGAATTTCTACGTTACCTCGTTCATTTCCTAGGTTCCCTCGCTCAATTCCTACGTTGCCTCGCTCAAATCCTAGGTTGCCTCGCTGAATTTCTAGGTTCTCTCGCTCAAATTCTAGCTTCCTCATTGAATTTCTAACTTCCCTCACACCAGAGGTTGCCTCGCTCAAATCCTAGGTTTCCTCGCTGAATTTCTACCTTGCCTCACTCAATTCCTAAGTTCCATCGCTCAATTTCTAGCTTCCCTCGCTCAAATCCTAGATTGTCACGCTGAATTTCTAGGTTACCTCGCTTTATTTCTAGCTTCCCTTGCTGAATTTCTACGTTGCCTCGCTCATTTCCTAGGTTCCCTCACTCAATTTCTACCTTCCCTCGCTCAATTTCTACCTTCCCTCACTCAATTTCTACTTTCCCTTGCTCAATTTCTAGCTTCACTCGCTCAATTTCTAGCTTCCCTCACTCAATATCTAGCTTCCCTCACTGAATCCCTACGTTGCCTCGCTCAATTTCTAGCTTCCCTCGCTCAATTCCTAGGTTGCCTAGCTTAAATCGTAGGTTCTCTCGCTCATTTTCTACGTTGCCTCGCTCAATTTCTAGCTTACCTCGCTCAATTTCTAGATTCCCTCGCTGAACTCCTACCTTACCTCCTCTCTCAATTTCTAGGTTCCCTCACTCAATTCCTACCTTGCCTCACTCCATTTTCAATTTGCCTACTCAATTTCATATTTGTCCCACTCAATTTCTAGTTTGACCGCGAAGTGATTGAAATTGACAGCGAAGTGAATGAAATGTATTTTCAACCATCGACCTGATGGAATCTTGGAAAATAACTAGGTTGGTTGGCTAAAGTAGCTTCTCTTACCCCAAAATCATATGTGGTACGTCAAGTAACTAATTTTGATTTAAAAGATATTTTTGTTAAATGATTAAAGAAATAAATGAAAAAAAAGAGGGAAATTTTTTTTATATGCTTATATATACCTATTTATATAAATATGTATTAAAGAAAATTGTAGGTAGAATAAATTTCTCCATGTAAAAAATAAAAAAAATAAAAATAAAAAATAAAAAATTTCATAGACTGGCACAGACTAGTTATGGCTACGATTATAATCCGTAGATAAAGGTAAAACACCTTTTTCGGTATATCGATAGACAGTCGATATATCGAAAATTGTAAGATTTTTGAGGAAAACTCACTGGACAGTTCTGGACCATTTTCGATATATCGACGGTTTTTTTTTTTTTTTTTGCTGTCGTAATCCCACCGCTTTTTGTGGGTCCTATTATGAGGTATGTGTTATATCCAAACCGTCCATCTATTTGGCGAGCTCATATTCATGCTTGAGACTAAAAATAAGATAGATCTAACTATCAAGTAGACCACACTGTAAAAGGCAATGGAGAATTGAACGTCTACCATTGAAACCCTTTTAGAAGTTATAGAAGTTTTGGATCATTATGAAATTTGTTTTTCTTCTTCATCCAGGTCTTTGTGACCTATGAATGAACTTAGACGGGGAGGATTTCTCACGAACATCACAGTGGGCCCCCAAAAAGTTTTTAATGGTCGACGCTCATTCAACACTGTTTCCTGTAATGTGGTACACTTGAGATTTGCATATACCTCATTTTTGGTCGTATACCATAAAATGATATGGAAAAATATATGGACGGCATGGATGAATAGCATACATCATGGTGGGGCCCACAGACCACCGACCATCCGCCATTGGCTGGTGGCAGGGGGAGTACCCAATCCGTTTCCGTGAAAGGAGGGGTAGTTTCGTCCTCAATGTCGCTGTCCGCACGTGATAGTCTAGATTGGTAACTAAAGTTTGTATTCTTTCATAGAAATCGCTGGGTAAAAGGTTTTGTCTACAGTGGTCATTTTCTCTTCCCTTTATATCCAACCAGTAAAATCGGTTCAAAACTCCTTTCTCGCCAAATCATTTTGTTTTCACCCAACGCATCTGACGTGAGCTCCTTTCAATGGAGGTATGCACATTACACTCCCTAGAGTGCACCTTTGAAGGAAGGTTTCACCATCTGAGTTTCTACCAGTTCCACAATCCATGTTGAGAGGAGCAATCTCTCGAGGAGCTTGATCCAAGATCCGCCTGGTACACTTTTGAGGATCTGGTAGGGGTTTCCAGTCCTGATGCTGAAATTCAGAACATAATTATAATGAGAAAAGTACGCGCATTAAAAAATTGTGTATTATATATTAAAGACATCATTCAAACATGATGTTCACCTGATGGTAGTGCAAGGCCACCATCCATAATTCTCCTATAAACACAGTATTGAAAGTCCCAATTAAACAAAGAACTGAATTATCTATGATCAGTCTCAGCAAAAACCAAAATCTGCAATGAAGGACTTCAAAATAGAAAGACATACTCAATTCAATGAAGTCTGTGAAGCAGATGAAGAGCTCCACAATGTGATGGCCTTTTATGTACATAACTAACAAGCTGTTTGGCATTGTAAAATTTCGAGTATGAACAAGAAAGTAAATGGGGCGATACACAACCAAACAGTAAAATACAATGGCAGATCAATTCCCTGAACATAAGTATAGCACATAAAACCCATTTGATTAATTGTAATCAGCATAACAGTTAATATCTCAGACTTGATATGTTCAGCTGGAGGTAAGTTCAGCTAATTTGATGACTGGCAATGATATGTTCTCTCTCTTTCTCTCTCTAGTTAAATTGCAGGCTGCAGCCTTACCATTTACCTGTAGTCTGTTTTACTCTGGTCCACCTGAGGGGCCTGCCAACATTTACTCTCTTCCTCAGGGTCCACCGAACCTAATGATTTCTTTCCAGTTAGAAGATACAGATTTAGGGATACCTGTTAACATCTCTGACTTGCATGCTCCATGTTTTGGCATAGTCCTGGATGAGTTGAAACACATCCACTTCCATCTTTACAAGGTCCTGAAAAATCTGAGTCCCTTTCAGCCCAAATACACAACAACATTGCCTTCAAAAGAGCTTTCCACATTATCCTGCCTATTGGGCCCATGGTGTCCATTCATGTTCAAGCAAAAGAGATGGGATTGTCCCATCAAGGAGATGCTTGGGTCAAATTCACAATGGGGCCATCAGATCAGCAGTTTGGATCCATGGGCCTTGGTTGTACTTGTACAGACCCAAGGATATTACACACATTCTCTAGTCAAGGATCACACACTTTCTATTATGGAGGAATGGGCAGGAATAACAATACTGGAATAGAAATGTGATGCAGTGAGTACCTCAATACATGCATTCGCTATGTGAGTATGACAACTGGGTCTGGGTGGCAACAGACAGATCACAACTTCCACCTGCATAGAAGTGTGGTGTTAGGTGAACAATATACATTTCATGGTATGGACACCATAATAAATATAATTACACATCTTAAACTGATCAACATGGATGAAACATTTTACACAATCATTGTAGAGAAGAATTCATGAAATATAAGTAATAAATGAACGATAAATTCAGAATGGAAGAAATTTGATATTTAATCAAGAGGCTAATGAGGAAAAAAAAAATGTAAAAGCTTTTGAAAATCAAAGGTATATACTTATCTCCTTCAAACCTTTAAAATTCAATCAGATGTATTGACATTTTCTGAATGATCCTCGCAGTATGATAATTCAAAGCGCTATGTGAACAGTTGTAGGAAGATATAATTATTTCGTAAGTACAATGGGAAAACTCTACCTCTGCAATATACTTACAAAGGCTTCCATAATCCATTGCATCAAGCTGAACTGCCACTGCATACCTTCAATAGTCTGCATTAGAAGCACTACACACTACAAAGAAAACCAACAGATACATAAGTAGCAAGAGTAGGGTTTAAAATCCCACTACCAAATGAAATAAAATATCAGAAAATATGGTGGAACCTACTTGATAATAGCAAGAGTTCATTTGGATGAACCTACTTGATAATAGCAGGGCTTCATTTAGATGAACCTACTTCTTCCTTCAGACGGTGATGGAACCTTGCCAGGCAAGCCTGGAGGCTCACCAAACCTGCAGCCTTGCACGAGATCACAAAGCTCAGCTTGGTCACATAATTATCAATCGGGCTGCCCGGTTGGTCCACCTCTGCAAGTAGCTTCATTTCCTGATATAATACAACCATGAAACGTAAGATATAAAAATCAAATCTTTACTAATGAAAAAATCCCAAAGATCACAAATCATATAAGGTAAATCTATCAAAATATAAGCTAGTTTGCATATTGTATCCATACATGTCATTGTATGGATACAATATGCATGCAGCCATTCAAAAACATGATGAAATGAATAAAGGAACAAGGAATGTGCATGATTCTAACAACAAATGAAATGCAATGTCAGCTGATGAATTTCATTTAATATACTGCTCAATATGGAAAGAAGATAATCAGTAAAGGTTAAATAAACAGAGCTTTCCTAAGGCCACGTGCATCTAGATGTGGCAACACATGCAGACCTGGCACATGAATAAGCAGGGCCATCAAGACGCCTGGCTAGGGATTGGAATCAGCCCAAATTTTGAATTCTTTGGGTTGGGTCTGTGAACCTGGGCCTATTTAAAATTTCCATTTTGCCTAGTGGGCCTGAGCCTAGCCCGTCGACACCCCTAAGAATAAGACATCCAAGATATGCATCATGTCCAGCCAAATGTAGATGATCTGGGTGAACAAAGCAAAAGGCAATTAGATCAAGTTCACATATCAAACTTCTCCAACCTACACACAAAATAAAAATATAACTATTTACAATTGGATGTTATCCTACAAGGCATCAAATTGGTTTACAAGCACACCAGAGTGAAGATATAGGTCAACTGAATAAATAATCAATGGAAAATAAAAAACAGATTGACTGAAGATGTATGTAAATTAAATTGGTTTTGAATTTAAGATATATACAATTTTAGGTCAGACGTAGAAATTCATAGATAAATTGGTACGACATTTAAGATATAAATAAGTTCGTGAAATCAGAGTTTTACCTGGAATGCTATAGTAAGTGATCATAGTCTTCTATCTGCAAACTTGCTAATCGCAGTGTTAACTCTCTGCACTATGGCTGAATCATTGCGTGCAAGTTTCAGAATATGCAAAACCATTGCCCAAGGAGGATAAGCAACTGACTAGCCACTGACAATTAGAGTTGTTAGTAAGAAGAAAACCACAAAGGTAATGGCAACATTACCTGCTCTGGTGCACCTTTGCTAACATGATGCATTTTTGTTTCACTGTCAATATAAGTTGGAGCCGTTCACTTATCAGTTGGATTAAATGGAAGGAAATGAACCTCTTGAATGCGAGCCCATGCCTTCTTGTATGTATAGATGGAAAGAGAGGCTGAAATGGAAGAATCAGTGATAAAGGCATTATTTGTCCGTGTATAAATAAGAAGATCCCTATGGACATTTCATTCATCCTTCAGGTCAGCGAACATCCCAATAACATCTTGGTTTTTAAGTCAGGAGGCTCATGCAATGATTAGAATAACAATATCCTGGCCTTCTACTCCTTTAGCAAAAACCTGGTTGCAATAATTCAAAAATGGGCATTAGAATAAAAATCAAAAGACTCTCTTCAATAAGATGAGCCCCAAATGGATCCCATGTTGGACCTCAAGAAGTTTCCTGTCAACTGTGAGTCTGTTTAAAGTTTGCATTACTTACCAATTAACTTAAAATCTGCAAATCTCAAAACAAAGGGCAAAAGGACCCATGGGTCATCCACAACCAACTCTGGCACCTTTATAGGAAAGACACGAGATGGAAAATAGATTAAGGAAACAATAGAGCCATCTTGTCACTTCAGAATGAATGAACAGATTATCCACAGTTTCCCAACACAGCACATCAACCTATATTCAGAACCACGTGCTTCTATGTTGAAGACATTCAAATCTTAAAACCTTCTTACCATTGTTCTCCAACCAAAAACCTCTGCTAGAGGGATGATGGTCCTCAGACTCATTCATGGTTGAAGTAGAATCATTCCCCTTAGTCCATGCTCAAAAGGACAAGGATAAAAATCAACCCAAGTGATTCCATCTTCAAACTCTACTATAAATCCATCCATCTCAGAAAATAAACCTCCTCAAGCATTCCAAAGATACACAACTTATGAGAGCTAGACAATTTCCTACACTCACAAATCCCTTTCGTAATTTTCCCCTGATTATTAAAAATGGAATTACTGAGTTAATGAATACTCTTTTATGTTTCATCATCATTTATGCTTCAAATCTTTAGATTTCTTTGCCTGAAACCAGCTCTTAAAATCCAAGCAGAATTTTTTCACATAAAGGAATTTGGATATGATATCATCGATTAGGGATTTGCTAATTGCACACTCATGTAGGAGCCCCTGCCCATCCACACTCAGGGCACAATTCTAATATGCAACATGTGTGAGATATCTGAACTTTCCAATAGGTGGAGCTTTACCATAAGGATGATTGACACGACAATGACGACAATGATGAGAATCACGAGGCAAGGGCAGAGAGCTACTGTAACGAAAGCGCATTTGCTGTCGGCGAAATCCTCTTTCTCGTCGTACTGGTCTCAGATCTTGAGAGTGTATGAAGGAGGAGGCAGAGCAGACGCGGAAGCCATTGAGATTGGAAGAGATCTCGATCCAAGAGGATTAGAAATGGCGGGGATTGTTTGGGTTCTTCCACACAGACATTCGACCGCCATTAAAACCTGAGAGGGAGAGAGTGAAAACGGTTCAGATCTGGCCGACACCAGATTATATTAAATAAATTGTAGTTGAAAAAAAAAAAAAATAATAAAAAAATGTCAGACATTCGCAAAAAGATTATTTATCTGTGTATGAAGTGTGTGAGAACAAGTTGAGTTGAACTAAAATTGAAAACAATCATTGCATACATATGATACAACCAATCTTTCAAAAAGTACTTTGGCATGATATGCGTGCACCAACATATAGCAAATTCTCAGCAAACTGAAGAAAGGCCCTTGGTAACTTCTTTTGGTGCCAGAACTTCAAGTAGACCTTTCCCATCAGGAAGCTGTGAGCCTGTGACTATTTTTGTTGGAATTGTCAGTCCAGAGGTGCTATTTTGTGCCATGAAGCAGTTCAGTGAAAGAGATTAATTTTTTTAAAAAATTAAGAATCTAAATCTCATGTAAAACTTAATCATATGTCGTATTTGATTTTACAGCAAAACTTGATCAGTATAAATGATCTTACAACTTCTGAGCAACCAATTCTTCATTAACATGTAAAAGCTAAAGTATGAAACTTTCATTAACCTCATATTTTGACATGTTTGTAAATGGGGTTCAACCAAGCCACAGAAAAAAGTTCATATTAATGAGAACCATGTCGATGTTCTTGCACATATCTATTAGTATCTAGGATAATGAATCATATCAGCTTCTTCTTTTTTTTCATTCGACAAATCAATACATCCTTTTATACAAAACACACACTAGTTTTCAGAAGTACCCAAGCATTATGGTCACAATGCCATGCCTCCACTAGAGGCTTTAAAGATCTTCTAAAGGCCAGTACCTCTCTCGTGGATGATTGACAATAATTGCCTTATATGCAATGCACTCATGCGAACTTTAATATTTCAAAGACAAGGAACATACCTTTTCTTTCTTAGCAGGGGGGAAACTCCAAATGCTCCAATTCCATATTTAGGATAGTAAGCACATGACCTCAGGCGCAAAATCCAACAGAACAAAGATAAGAAAGCAGAAAATGAACAAACATGTTAGCATGAACATTACATTGAAGTGAAGATGCACATTCGTCAGAAATAACAAAAGACTAGCTCTTTATAAAGAGAGCTACTTACTCATCCAAATTCGATACGGAAAGATCCATGAATGTGTAGGGATCATCCAAGTCCCTGCTCATATAAAGAAGTCATAGTGATAAGGTAAACCAACTCTCTTTTGAAAGGCTGTATTTGGGGCGCACTATCGAATTTAATTGCAAAATTAGCTTAAAAAGTTGAAAATGGCCGAATTGCAACTCCCTCCCTTAGAATTCATATGGAGGAATTAGGCTCAAAATTGCATTTATACCAATTCAAGTCGGATATGAAAAGTATTTAACTGCCATTTTTTTAGAGGTACTTCCTCATTATAATAGCAAGAAAAGCAATTAAAATCTGGACATTTCTAGTCAACTAACATTTGCAATTCAATTCAACGGTGCATACAAACACGGCCTAATATTTTGCACTAGAATAGCAACTGAAGAAAGTAATCTGTCTCCACCTCTGCCAGCGAAATATAGCATTTCCTACAAGATTCTCCCCAGCCTTGTCGAGTGGACCTGATACCTGAAGAAGTTAAGATGAAAAAGATTCTATAGCTTTGGAATGCTAAAATAAAATTGTGGCCAATTAGCAATTTAAAGAAGTCAGACATTCACAAAAAGTTGTATCATATGAATGCGTATGTTACAATTTGAGGTAGGTCAGTTCTGAAACAAATTTGAGGTAGCATCAACATATCCTCAGTCAATAGATCATTTTGAGAGAAGTTGTAAACCTCGGTAACCTGCCACCAAAAAAAAAAAAGAAAAGAAAGGGAAGAATGCTATAAAATAAGCAACTGATATAAACAGAGAAAATAAGAATTCCACTAAAAGTGAATTGGGAACATACCTCAAACTTTCCTGGGCACCGAGCACCGACCACCAGCTACGGGGCTGGTGTCAGGGGGAGAGTAGCCAATCCGTTTCCTATACTATGGGGCTTGCTAAGGCAATTGCATAAAAATACATAAATGTGCCGTTAGGTATTGCTCTGTGGGCCCACCATGATGCATGTGTTTCATCCATTCCGTTCTTCCATTTTTAAAGATCATTTTATTAGTTTATTCAAAAATAAGAGGGATATAAATCTTAGGTGGACCACACCACAGGAAAACAATAGTGATTGGATATCCATCATTTAAATCCTCCTAAGGCCCACTGTACTGTTTATCTGACATCCAATCTGTTGATTAGGTCATAAAGACCCAGATGAAGGGAAAAAAACAAAGATCATCTTAATCCAATACTTTAATGGCCCCAAAAAGTTTTTAATAGTCGACGTTCATTCAACACTGTTTCCTGTAATGTGGTCCACTTGAGATTGGGATATACCTCATTTTTTGTGGAATACCATAAAATGATCTATAAAAATAGATGGACGACATGGATGAAACACATACATCATGTAGGGGCCTGGGGACCACCGAACACCAGCCATTGGCTGGTGGCAGGGGGAGTAGCCAATCCGTCTCCCATAGTATATAAAGGTGTAATTCCAGGATCATGCTCACAAAGAAATGTGAACCGGTCGTTTGTTTGATGACTATTGTAAAAGAGGTAGAAAAGTGAAGGGAAAATAGGTATCAGCCAAGAAAAATGTGTTTTTACATCTTTAGACCATGAAAGGAACTATAATTCCAAAGTCAAGTCTAAAATGACATAAGCTTGTAAGAGATGGAGAAGATTCTGGAAGCCGATTGACTGATATACCAAACAACACCAATCTGGCTGGTGTGGGTACGTGTTGTGTCGAAAGAGAAGTGCTGCCTCCTCGAGCTCTGAGATGTACAAATGGTTCAGGTGGTTCATCCATTTTGCCGGATCATTTCAGAGGATGACCCCAACAATGATTCATATCCAAAGCTTATGTGGACCACACTACAAATAGCAATGCGGACAATGATTTTCACCGTTTAAACATTCGCAGGGCCCATCATAACGTTTATTTTCCATCCAATCTGTTTATAAGGTCACACAAATGTTGATGAAGAGGAAAAATAAATATCACATTGATCCAAAACTTGTGTGACCCCAAAAGGGTTTCAATGGTATGTGTTCAATTCCCCACTATTTTTTGCAGTGTGGTCCGCTTGATATTTGGATCTGTCTTATTTTATAGCTCAAGCCTGACAATGAGCTCGCTAAATAGATGGACGGTTGGGATATAACACATACCTCATGATAGGACCCATGGAACTTGATGACATCAACACATCAGCCAAATCGGTGGTGTGTGGCACACCAGCCAATTAGCTTCCGATGATTCTACTGTTTCTTTTGCCAATTCATTTGTGGGCTGTTGGATAAAACAGTGGAAAGCCCTATTTGTTCTTTGCTCTAACATGGTATATATGTTTTATCCATGCCATCTATTCCGTTTACCAGCTCATTTTATGGCATAAGCCCAAATATGAGGTAAAGTGGACAACGCCACAGGAAATAGTGGTGACTCATGAATGCCCACCATTAAAAAACTTCTTAAAAGATATATAATCAAGTTGATATTTGTGCTTTTATTCATACAAGTTTGTGTGACTTAATGAATTGGTTGAATGACAAAGAACATTGCAGTGGGTCGTTGGAAGTTTTTAATTGTGGGCAATCGATGACCACTTTTTCATTGTTATTTGCACCTGAGATGTTGATTTTATGGGTTGAGCTAAGTTATGTTCATTTAGGTCGATTCTAATTTGTGGGGTTTGGGGCCATCCTAAGCTAGTCGTGGAATCATATCCAGCCATCCAGGTTGTGTGGCTAAATAGGCCCCACTGGGTTGCCCACTGGAACATTTTTCAAATTTGGTTTTTCGCAATATCTTGATTTCTAATACATGTGTCCTTTAACATCTTCTGAAGTTTTTAGCGATTATTTATTTATTTATCATTTTCTCAATGTTTGCCTCAATCAAAGAAATTATTTCAAGTATTGGTGATAATAACGGCCATGTTAATATATGTTTTTATATCCCCTTGTCATTGATGCATATACAATGACCAACCATTGACAGAGAGCATGAGATGACAATACTGAATGTTGATGCAAAAAACTAGTGCGTCCTCTTCTGATGTATTTCGCCTGCACAAGAAGGAGACAATGGAGACCCTGGCTAGAGCCGGGGACCCTCCGATGCTAAAGTCAGGAATAAGATCGTATAAGAGGGTTTTTTAAGATGGTTTTTGCGTACCTTTTACTTTGGAGATCTCCTGTATTTATAGGGAAGGGAGGATCTCGTCGTGCTAGGATTCTTTTCCTGATATCTTGGAGATTGGGATCAATCCGTTTTTGGACTCCATTCGATCCCGAGATCTTCGGTATCGGGGATCCTTTTACTAGATTTTTGGGAAGGTGTTTTCATTTACACCGTTTTTACCTTGCTTGAATCGGGCCGAACCAACTCTACTGATGAGTGAGTCTTGGCTGGCTACACGAGTAGAGTTGTTTGCCATCTGTCGGATGAGATGGACTCGATTCGTAATCAATATCCTCTCTTAATCCGATAGCCGACTCTGTAACTGACCTAAATGTGGGTCGGTTTTATGGTCAGTCGTGCGACTTTTGAGCTTTGGACCTCAGTCAGCCTGTTTGGATGCTACTACCTCGTTTATCGAGTCAACTTTGTGCATCTTATAGATTCTGCCTCATGGCTTTGGACTTTATAAGCCTTGGTTAAGATTCGTTCCTCATAATCCAAGCTAAGTCTCTCCTTTAGGCTTTTGATATGCTTGCCTCGGTTAGACTTGTTGCCTCAGAATCCCGAGTTGTGTTAGTAGAGTTGGTCCATTCCATAGCCGAGTCCCGGGACTTGTCCTATTTTTTCCCAACACTGAATATTGAACGGTTGTGATCAATGCTGGCTAAATTACTTGGTCCAAGAAGATCATCAAGCCTGAATTCAATAGTCTAGGATGTCACGGGTCGAGTCCTGTAGTTCCCCAAACCCAAGCTATAACTACCTGTGGGCATAGTTTTTTGACTCAGCGACTCAGATGGACTCATTCGTTCCTGAGTTGAGTCATGACTCAACCAAGTCGGGGTGACTCAGATGAGGACCATGTCATCCTCTCTTACTAAACCATGGTGCTGAAGAGGATATCGAACTCAACCAAGTTCCAGTCAACTGAGGCGAGTTGCATACCATCCATACCTCTTGAGGCCGTTTCTAATTTCCTTGGTTTTAGGCGCTGAGTCAGGTTACTTTGATTTAAGTGGGTTTTAGTTTGTGGGCTTGTGGCCCATTCTAACCTAGTTGTGGAATCATATCCTGCCATCCAGGTTGTGTGCGCCTAAATGGGGCCCACCAAGTTGCCCACTGCAACATTTCAAAATTGGGCCTGAAATTATTCCAAGTCCACTCACATCACACGTGTTAATGAATCTGTATGCAATGTCAGCAAGATAGATTTCCATACATAAGTGGACCCAAACATGTACGCAGAATTTGAACCACTTATCATATGGACATGAATCTTTACCATATTGGGATTGACTGACGAGCGGCTCTGATCTGACACACGGGTGCTTCATTTCCAAGTGTGAGATGACCGCATCCTCACTAGTGCAATTAGCACCACTAAGTGGGCCCATGTCAATGCCCTTATTTGACTCGGACTCTGTTGGAATAGAGCTCGAAACAAAGGTCCATGACTTGGAAATGAAATTTTACAAAAAACTATCTACTTACGGTAGAACTTACATGCTGGCTCATTTTTTAAACCTGTTTTCAATAAGCTATGCCATTAATTTATTAATTAACATTGGAGGAAATGGAAGGGGTTAAGGGCTCAGGTGGCCCCCACCGTGATGTTAATGCGAAATCCACTCCAACCATCAGGTGATTCAGCCCATACTAGGTTCTGGGCTAAAATATTAGCCACATATCGCCACACGACTAGAAAGAATAAGGTAATACTCACCCTCCAAAAATTGACTCCATCCATGATTCAAGTAGACTATTTGATTGGAAACAAGATATAGGATTTCTTTGTGAAAGCTACATGGAGGGTCCGATGGAGCACTTTGTTATATTTGGATGGAACGACATGGCCATTAATTAGGTCATCTGCAACATTTGTTTCCAAGTCTGTATAAATATCAATCCGAGTAAGAGTTTTAAAATGGATAGATGAAAGTGGGCCTGAGAGAGTAGACGATGGCGTACCGTGGTCGTCGTCATCAAATGGGCCAAGGAGACCATCAGAATCCTGAAATTTTCCAATGGAAGCAATGGAGCCCACTGATCGGCCCAGTACCAAAAATTGCAAAACTGAAAAGATTGGGCCCGAATATTGTTGAATTAGATTGATTAAAGGGCTGGTCCTACGGGTCCACCATTGCTGTGTGGACGCCCATAGCTAGGAAGGATGTTTCTGCTAGTCCATAAATGGGCTAACCAAACCGGGCCCGGAACTAATGGGCCTGTCACCGCATTGGAGTGTACTGTGGTACACGTGCCATGTTTATGGTGGCTTTGTGCATGCTTATGGATTGTCATGCTATGCCAGCATTTGAACAATAGACCTCAAGATAGGCCAGGAACTTTTCCATTTCCATGCGAATTAAGTCAGATAGTGAATATTTTCACCATTTATTCTGTTTAGCTTCGGCATTACATTGTTTTGAATGGTACTTGTGTTGGTATCTGCATTTAGGAAGTTGCTGAGGTCATGACCAACAATTGGAATCAGTCAAGAGTTGGGCCCATCATGGATCAGCTGTGACTAAAAAGCTTGCCCTGTTTGAATGATCATAACAGGTCAATCAGAGGATTTTCCCCTACTGGATGGCCATCTGTTTTAAAATTCTGTTCGTCCATTGGGAAAGTTGCAGAAATAGACCGAATTTTAGCCTGTTGCCGATGGTGGTGCATTTCTAGACTGGTTCCTATACCGTACACATGCCCCAAGATTGCAAGGGTGCAATTTTGTGTTCTTCCTGGGCATTGTGACGAAAGAACCACACCAAAGTTCCATAACTTTGCATCTGCCGTCTGCTATCCTAATTATGATTTGGGGTCAGTCCGTGGCAATCTCTAAGGAATTTGGGATTTTCATATGAATCCAAGCTTTGACGAGTGTCCTACTCCACCCCATTGACTGATTTCGGATGTGGCATTGGTTGAAGTTGGACTCCATGGAGTTGAAAGACCACTTGCATTTTACCGTTATGTTTGTAGCTTTAATTTCATCGGGAGCTTTTAATCATCCTACGACACAGCAACTGATGTTGGTATTTTTGAAATTATGATTTTCCGTAGGAGGGATAGCTTCCAATGATGTGTATCAAGATCAGATTCATTAGTTCCTAATAGCAATGAAGTTTCAACTCCATTGGGAAAGAACTGTACATTGTTATTGTTGGGGATTTGAACTGCGGAATCACATAGATCTAGATCTACGATTGCAATCCAATAGTAACAAGTAATCACAGAACACAAAGATTTAACGTGGAAAATCCTTGTGGGAAAAACCACGGCACAAAGTGATAGAAATCCACTATGAAATAGAAATTACAAGAGAGAGGACTTACTCGATTCGAAGAACCTCGAATCTCACCCTTGCTACACCCTTTGAAAACCTTAGAACCCCTTTAGAAAGCTTTAGAATACCTTAGAATAGCCCTAGGGACCCCTATTTATAGTTTAGGAAACTCCACTTACGCACCTAGTCTGGAAAAGTACGGAAACTGCCTCGAATTTACGCAGTCCTCACAAGATCTGCATAACCTGACTAGTCGAAGGAGGGCCTCGACTGGTTGAGCAACCCGCTTGATCGGTCGAGCCTGACCCTTAACTGGTCGAGCATCACGGACACCTAAAAAATAAGCTCGTTGGACTTTGAGTCGAGAGTGCCTTGACTAGTCGAGTAGTCCACTCGACCGGTCGAGCGTCTTTGAGGTTTGAGGACATCAGTCCTGACAACAATCTTCACCATGTCTTCAATCTTCAACTGTGTAGCTCCTTGACCTCTTCTCTTATCTCTTCATCACATCATAGCTTCAATCAACGCTTCTTGTGCACACTCCCTCCTTCTTTGACACCATCGCTAAGTCTAGAGAAGTTGTACATAATTTGAACTTCTCTATAGGAATAACCTTGGTGAGCATGTCTGCTGGATTCATGCTGGTGTGAATCTTCTCCAATGTTACGCCTCCTTCCTCAAGCACCTATCGGATAAAGTGGTGACGAACATCAATGTGTTTAGTACGTGAGTGATAAACAGAATTTGTAGCCAAATTGATAGCGCTCTCGTTATCACAGTTAACCGACACGACCTCCTGCTGAAGTCCCAACTGATTTATCATGCCCCTAATCCAAACACCTTCTTTAAACGCTTTCGTCACTGCCATATATTCTGTTTCAGTCGTGGAAAGAGCCACCACGGACTGAAGTTTTGACATCCAACTGATTGCTCCACCCGCTAGTACAAACGAGTATTCTGAAGTAGACTTCCTATAATTTATACTACCTGCATTGTCGGAATTTACATACCCTACCAACTTTGTCCATGTTTTCTCAAAAGTTAAGACATAGTCTTTCGTACCTCAAATGTATCGAAGTAGTCATTTCACTGCTTCCCAATGTTACTTGCCGAAGTTTGACATGTATCTGCTCATAACACCGACTACTTATGAAATATCTGGTCTTGTACAGACCATAACATACATTAAATTGCCAATTGCATTCGAATAAGGCACATGAGACATAACTTGTTTTTCCTCATTTGATTTAGGATATTGTTCTAAGGATAGTTTGAAGTGAGCCACGTGGGGAACGCTCACCGGATTTGCTTGGTCCATCCTATACTTGATCAACACCTTTTCAAGGTATTATGCCTATGATAACCAAAACCTGCTCTTCTTCCTGTATTTATGAATATCTATGCCAAGAACCCTCTTTGCAGCCCTCAGATCTTTCATTTCGAATATTCCTGATAATTGAGTCTTCAGTACGTTGATTTCAGACATATCCTGACAGGCGATCAACATATCATCAACACACAGTAGTAGGATGATGAATTTTCCATCACTCAGTGTCTTGTAATAGACATAGTGATCGTATTCACTCTGAGCAAATTTCTGACTCACCATGAAAGAATCAAATTTTTTATACCACTGCCTAGGCGACGGTTTCGGGCCGTACAACGACCTCATTAACTTGCAAACCTTTTTCTCTGCCCCTTTAATTTCGTAGCCCTCTAGTTGCTTCATGTAGATCTGCTCTTCCAATTCCCCGTGCAGGAATGCAGTCTTCACATCCATTTGTTCCAGTTCGAGATCGTATTGGGCAACCAGCGCCAACATGAATCTGATAGATACCTGCTTAACCACTGGCGCGAATATCTTTGTGAAGTCGATTATTTCTCTATGAGCATAACCCATGTGTGATTTTTATGCAATGAGTCCATCTCATCGTCTATAGCCGCCTTCCACTTTTCTACATCAGGCTCATCAAGAGCCTCTTGAATAGTAGACGGGTCCCCCTCATCTGTAATGAGGGCATATGCAATATTAGAGTCGTCCCTATATCTTGCCAGTAACCTACGATCACGTGGTGGGTTCCTTTTCAGAGGTGGCTGCTCCACCTGATCTTGTACCTCTGTCTGTGTATCTGTCTCTACCTGAGTATTATCTGAGTCAATCTGGACGTCTATGATCAACCTTTCTGGTTCTTTTTCCTCCTCTTGATCATTTTTGCGGAATAGAGAGCTTTCATCGAATCTAACATCAAGCTAGTGATGATCTTGCGTGTGATCTTGTCGAATAACTTGTAACCTTTCACACCAATGTCATAGCCAACAAAGATGTACTTTTTAGATCTATGGTCTAACTTATCTCTCTCAACTGACGGTACATGAAAGTAAGCTTCACAACGAAATATACGTAGATCTGAGTAGTCGATTTTCCGACCACTTCATACCTCCTCTGGGATTTTACATTCAATTGTCGTTGAAGGAGATCGATTCACCAAATAACTAGCCGTGTTAACGGCCTCTGTCCATAAGTCCTTGCCCAATGCAGCATTACTTAACATGCATCCAGCCCTCTTTAGGAGAGTCCGATTCATTCACTCAGCCACACCATTTTGCTTGGGCGTGTGACGCACTGTGTTGTGCCTGATGATACCTTCATCCTTGCAATACTCATTAAACTCACTAGAAGTAAATTCTCCACCATTGTCAGTCCTTAAAACCTTTATTTTCCGCCCTAACTGTTTTTTCACCATTGCCTTCCATTATTTGAATATGGTGAAAACTTCGGATTTACGCTTCATAAAGTAAACCCAAACTTTTCTGAAGTAGTAGTCAATGAATGAAACAAACCATGACGACCTCCAATGGAAACTTCTGACGATGACCCCCATACGTCAGAGTGCACATAATCAAGCACTCCCTTATAAACATGTTTTTTAGATTTAAAAGACAATCTAGATTGTTTACCATATATACAATGCTCACATATATCTAAATCAAAATTTTTAAAATCTGGAATCAAACATTGATCAAAAAGTACCTTCATGCCTCGCTCGCTCATGTGGCCCGGACGAGCATGCTACATGCGTAGAGACATGAACTCTGCAATAGTTGTTGCCGCTCCACCTGCTGAAGTGCTCCCAATCAACCTGTAAAGGTTTCCATGCCTCTGCGCTCTCAAAATCACGAGTGCCCCTTTTGAAACTTTAAGGACACTATCAATACCGGTGAACTTGTACCCTATAGCCTCAAGTGCATTGGGAGAAATCAGACTTTTCTTCATATCAGAAACGTGCCTGATGTCAGTCAAGGTACACTCCATCCCATCAAACATCTTGATGTTCACCATACCAATAGCCACAACATTACAGGCATTGTCATTGCCCATAAAAACCTGTCCACCATCGCATTCCTTGTAACTGGTAAACCAACTCCGATGAGGAGTCATGTAATAAGATGCTCATGTGTCAAGTATCCACTCGTCTTTATGATTGTCGTGTAAGTGACCAATCATGGAAATAGACAGAACATCACCACCACTTGATTCTTCATCAGATATAACTATATTGGCCTCCTTGGAAGAAGCCGCTGAATTTTCTTTCTTCATTTTAGGATTTCTACAATCCTTCTTCATGTGTCCAAACAGCCCAAAATTTCAACACTTTAATTTTCCTTTGCCCTTGCTCTTGGATTTGAATGTGTCTTAAAGACCCTGTACCTTGCTTAGAATCTCTACCCCTTGTAATCAGTGCATCGGAAGATGCCCCCATGTTGCTGTTTAGCTTTCTCATAGCCTTCCCTTGAAGGGCTGAGATAACGGTGTCAACACTTAGGGTTTTATTTGCAGTGCACATTGTGTCCCTGAAAGACTCATATGATGCAGAAAGAGAATTCAACAATATACATGTTTGTTCCTTATCTTTGACCACTTCCTCCATATCCAACAATTTGCACATCAATTTATTAAAGTTGCTGATATGAGCTTCTAGATCTCCACCCTCAGCCATCTTGAAGGTATAACACTATAGTTTCAAGTGTAAGCGATTTTCAAAGGACTTTTTTGCATAGATGTTCTTTAACTTCGCCCACAAACTAGCCGCAGTTTTCTCCCTCAACACATTATAGAGAACCTCATCCGTAAGACATAAACGGATTAAGGCTAAAACATTACTATCAAGGTTTTCCCATTCATCATCTTTCATGGTAGATTTTTGCTCATCAAGAGCCTTAATCTTGCCTTGCTTGGTTAACAGGCTAATCATCTTAACCTTCCATAAGTCAAAATTATTTTTGCCTGAGTACTTCTCAATATCAAACTTGTCGTTTTCCATTATTACTAATCTTGTAGATTTAGATCTGTGCCCCAACGATTGCTCTGATACCACTTGTTGGGGATTTGAACTGCGGAATCATACAGATCTAAATCTAGGATAACAATCCAATAGTAACAAACAATTACAAGAGAACACAAAAATTTAACATGGAAAACCCTTACGAGAAAAAACCACGGCACAAAGCGACAGAAACCCATTATGAAATAGAAATTACAAGAGAGAGGACTTACCCGATTCAAACAACCTCGAATCTCACCCTTGCTACACCCTTTGAAAATCCTAGAACCCCTTTAGAAAGCTTTAGAATACCTTAGAATAGTCTTAGGGACCCCTATTTATAGTTTAGGAAACTCCACTTACACACCTAATCCGGAAAAGTCCGGAAACCGCCTCAAATTTACGCAATCCTCGCAGGATCTACGTAACTTCGACTAGTTGAAGGAGGGCCTCGACTGGTCGAGCCTGACCCTCGACTGGTCGAATATCACGGGCACCCAAAAAACAAGCTCGCTGGACTTTGAGTCGAGAGTGCCTCGACTGGTCGAGCAGCTCCTTCGACCGATCGAGCAGTCCACTCGACCGGTTGAGCGTCCTTGAATTTGAAGACATCCGTCCTGACAACAACAGTTATATTCATCAATCATCACAGAGGATTTTTTTTTTTTTTTTTTTTAAAGTCTTAAATAGGGAATATGGAGTACCCATTTTTTGGGGGCCATGGCCACTGTACAGATACTGGGGAATTGCATTTAAGGGTCCAGATTTCCCACTGCGGGGATAATTCTAAGGTGGGTTGGCTGAGCCTGCTGCGTTGGGCTTGGGTTTTAGCCTGCTGTTACTGGCTGTTCTTCTACCTAATCTGTTGTTGTATGTAACATGAATCACATTTGCGGAAATTTGAAGAAAAACCTAATTATAGATTCTTTTTCTTCCGCATCTTCACCACCTCTTCTGCTAATTTATTCATTTGATTGAGAATAAAACCGGTTGTTTCTCCTTTCTATACTATCCTCTTTTTTATTTTATTTTTATGTCTGTTTGGGAAAATGCTCCAGTGCTCTGAAAGCACTGTTAGTGCTCCTAGTTGCATCAGTTTACGTGGGCAGTCTAATCGATTGATCTGAACTGTCCATCTAGGCCAGAACAAATTCCAATGCAAAAATCTCATTAATAATATGATCCAATCTGTCATTGGTTTGATCATATGATCCTAGTAGCTAGATGTATCAATTGGTTACTGGACCCATTTTTCGTGTGAATGGTCTTTGACTATCCATGTTGAAGCTATTGATCAGATGGTTATAATTGTTGAATAAGTGTGATGCTTGCATGGTAAACCAAGAAATGTGCAGTGGACCTAATGAACAGTCTCGATGAATGGGTTAGACTGTTGAAGCGTCCTTCAACCATTAGCACTTAGGCTTGTTTGGCTTCAATTGGGTTTGATTAGCCACTTCATTAAAAATAAATAAAAAAACAAAAAAACTTGTGGCACACAGAAAATTGAAGTTCTCCTGTTGAAGGTTTTGTTAGTTGCACATGGGTGCATAACCGTACATCACATAGCCATATTCGTGGTGTGTAGGTCCAAGATCAACGGTTCAAATCTTTTGAAGGATGCAGCCCATGAGGTGAAACCCGTAATATGGTAAGGTGGCAATGTACGCTATCATAACTAAAAAGGTTTTTAGTCTCTCCTTAGTTGATATAGATAAAGACTCAATCCATTTGACACCCCGACCCACCCTACCGACTCACCCTCAAGCTGTGTCAATGGACCCCTGACTCGAGCCGGTTTCGGCTAAAATCAAGACCGAACGAGTTGGTCCCAGTAGTTAGTCTTAAAACTGTAATAAAAACCCATACATTAGTATTAATGGAGAATCTTAAGTTCCTAACTATAACTTGGCAAAAACGGCTTGGGCTATTAACTTCTAAATTATGGTGAACCGTGTAGGGAGTCTACACTCGAGCCATGGTTCAACCAACATTCTGAAAATGGCGGCGACTCATCATCCTCATGTGTCACTCCTGTGCAGCTATTTAGACCATTTAAATATATATAGGGGTACATTCGATGGAGTATTTCTTGCAAACCATCGTGACAAACCAATCACAACCATCCATTTGTGGTTCTGAAAAGGACAGTTGAAAGTAAAATAGCATGTGGTTTAAAATCTATGGCCAAAATTAGGTCCTTGGGTTTCGCTACAGATTATTCGCCAATCAAGTCAGTCCACTAATCAAGTGCAAAGTGGGCCCATCGTGAAATATTATCTGGTTCAAAATTCAAGCCAAATGCAGGTGTGCAGGACCACTTAAAGCAATGGCTGGCCAACAATCTCACACACTAGGTTTTGGAAACGGATTGGCTACTCCCCCTGCCACCAGCTCCATGGCTGGTGGTCGGTGCTCTGTGGGCCCACCATGATGTATGTGTTTCATCCATTTTTACGATCATGTTATGGCTTGATCTAAAAAATGAGAGGAATATAAATCTCAGGTAGACCACACCACATGAAAACAATAGCGATTGGATATCCACCATTAAAATCCTCCTAAGGCCCACTATACTGTTTATTTGACATCCAATCTGTTGGTTAGGTCATACAGTCCCAGATGAAGAGAAAAAACAAAGATCAGCTTGATCCAAAACTTTTATGGCCCCCAAAATGTTTTTAATGGCTGACCCTCATTCAACACTGTTTCCTGTAATGTGGTCCACTTGAGATTTGGATATAACTCATTTTTGGACTCATTGATCCGTAAAAATAGATGGACGGCATGGATGAAACACATCCATCATGGTGGGGCCCACATAACACTGACCACCAGCCATTGGCCGGTGTCAGGGAGGTAGCCAATCCGTTTCCCTAGGTTTTTTTTTTTTTAATTTTTTTTTTAAAGTAAGAGTATTTCATTTCACAAAATTCAAGCTTTACGAGAACTGGACAATCTCACACACGGTGTGACTCCATCAGATGAGTGGATTGACAGCTAAAGCTTCGGGATGTTTCTCATCATTTTAGCTGTGCAAAAGGCGGGCCCTGTCATGAAATATCGTTTGGTGCAGTATTGAACTGAATTCAGATATGCAAGACCACTTAAAATTAGTAATGGGTGGTGAACAGTCTCTCACACCAAACTCAACAAATAATAATAGTTCAACTTGCCAAACTATGGGAAGTGTCCCACTCTATATGTGACTTTGCCCGAAAAATTAAGCCAGCGGAATTATTAGGTGGGTCACTCTCATACATCGAATATGGACCATCACTCATTAGGTGGTTTCTTACATTGATTATAGAACATCGACTGATCTTACTAACCATATGTTTTTCTTACAGGTGTGTTCCGATTAATGAGTAGAGCAGCTAACACTTATAAAGTAGAAATATTTATTATTATTATTATATTTTTAATATTTTTGCAGAAAGGTAGGAGCACATCACATGTAATTTTATTGATACTTGAAAATTATATACATAAAAGGGGAAAATACTGGCCAATCCCCTCCCGAAATTCTAGTTACTAAGCTTTTTATTACAACTCTTATAAAAAGTATTAAACTAAAAATAAAAAAAAATAAAAAAAATAAAAAAAATAAAAAAAACAACCACTGTAAAGCTTTCACAACTAGGTAGCAAACAATTATTCATTATTCATGACCTTCGTTTCCAAGTAACTTCTTCAATCTAACATCTTGCAAAGTAACAGCTGTAAAGAAGTCTTTCTTTCATCTCATCAATGAAACGGTAATAGGCAATCCTCCAAGCTCTCTTGAGCACTAAAACGCCACAGAAGGCCCAAAACCCCACAGCAAATCCTGGTCCCAACGCAGAGTAAAACCAAACCATTTCATGCGCTCCATCATCTTTTTTTACATCACCACCGACGGACATTGGACTTTGAGAAGTCTCATCATCACACTTATTTGTAAGAGGAGGTCCACAGAGATCGTTGTTGCCCATATAAATAGAAGGATCTTGAAGTGTCTGGAGCTGATTTCCCGATGGAATTTTTCCTGACAAGTTGTTATTCGAGAAGGTCAAGTAACTTAGAAAAGTTAAACTTGACATGCTCAGAGGAATTGTACCCGAAAGCTGATTTTTGGAGAAATCAAGAGACTCTAGCAATGCCAAATTACCAATCTTGTTTGGAATCTTTCCGATCAAATGGTTTCCGGATAAATTTAAGACACGCAATCTCAAAAGACTTGTGAGTTCTTCAGGGATTTCTCCAGATAAGTTATTGCTTGAAAGGTCTATGCATGTAACCAATGAAATTGTTCTAGTGTATTCAAGCATTAGCCCCTTCACTGACACAAGCAAGTTTTCCTCATAATTAGATCTCGTTCCATTCACAAGAAAGTGTTCCGTCCTCTGCTCATTTTTCATGGCCGTGAGATTCTGAAGACTTTGAGGAATTGAACCGGATAAACAATTTTTTCCCACATCAAGGACCTGAAGAGAAGTTATGTTTAACAATTGTGATGGTATGTTACCAGTAAACATATTGGATCGTAACCTCAGAATTCTTAAAACCGAAAAACTTTTGCCAATCCAAGTGGGAATATGACCTGAGAAACCGTTCTCTCCAAGGTCAAGAGTCTCCAAATAAGTACAATTCTTCAAAGATGAAGGCACTTCTCCTGATAGGCGATTGTTGCTCAAGTGCATTATTTGAAGGTAATATAACATACCCAAAGATATGGGAATTCTTCCTGATAAACGGTTCTTGCTCAAATCAAGTGCCAAAAGGTTTACACAGTCACCCAATCTTAATGGAATGGTGCCACTTATATTGTTTTGGGAAAGATCAAGGACAAAAAGAAACTTCATTTTGCCTATGGATGAGGGAATTTTGCCACTGATTTGGTTACCTCTGGCAGAAAAGATACCTAAATCATTCATTGTGGATGTAAAATTGGGTGGGATTGGCCCAGAGAATTGATTGTTGGAGAGATCAAGTACTCCAGCTCCATTCAATATGCAAGGTATGGGGCCACTGAAATTGTTCGAACTCAAATAAATGTAGGCATAAGGCAACATTTTCAATGGGTTGGGCAATTGGCCGGCAATCTTGTTATTTGAAAGGTCCAGTGAAGAAAGTTGGGTTGTAAAATCCCAAAACCAGGTGGGGATGACACCAGAGATGGTTGTGTTAGAGAGATCCAACTCCGATATGTATTTTTGTGTTCGTATCCAGGGAGGAAGACCTAAACGAGATGATCCTAGCGAAATTCTAAAAAGTTGAAATGGAGGGACCCAATCACAGTGTATATCAAAAACCAAACAATTGAAAGACAAATCTAAGTTGTCCAACTTTTTGAGGTTTTCAAAATGAGCTACAGACACGTTTCCTGTCAAGGAGTTGTTACAGAGGTCAAGCCTAGACAAGTTAGAAAGTTGTCCTAAAATTGTTGGAATTATCCCATTCAACTGATTTTCTCGGAGAACTAATTCCTTTAGGGAATACAATCCTCCAAGAGATGAAGGGATACTCCCGTTCAACCGATTGCTACTGAGATCTAAAGATTGCAAGGAAGACAATCCTCCAAGAGATGCAGGGATATTCCCATTCAACTGATTGCCACTGAGATCTAACGATTGCAAGGAAGACAATCCTCCAAGAGATGCAGGGATATTCCCATTCAACTGATTCTCCCTGAGATCTAATGATTGCAAGGAAGACAATCCTCCAAGAGATGCAGGGATATTCCCATTCAACTGATTCTCCCTGAGACCTAATGATTGCAAGGAAGACAATCCTCCAAGAGATGCAGGGATATTACCATTCAACTGATTGCCACTGAGATCTAAAGATTGCAAGGAAGACAATCCTCCAAGAGCTGCAGGGATACTCCCATTCAACTGATTCTCCCTGAGATCTAAAGATTGTAAGGAAGACAATCCTCCAAGAGCTGCAGGGATACTCTCATTCAACTTATTGCCACTGATATATAAAGACTGCAAGGAAGACAATCCTCCAAGAGCTGCAGGGATACTCCCATTCAACTGATTGCCACTGAGATCTAACGATTGCAAGGAAGACAATCCTCCAAGAGATGCAGGGATATTCCCATTCAACTGATTCTCCCTGAGATCTAATGATTGCAAGGAAGACAATCCTCCAAGAGATGCAGGGATATTCCCATTCAACTGATTCTCCCTGAGACCTAACGATTGCAAGGAAGACAATCCTCCAAGAGCTGCAGGGATTGGGCCTGTCAGCATGCAATAGTAGAGAAAAAGGTTCTTTAGATTTTTTAGTTCATTGAACCATTCAGGAATGGGCGCATTCATTTGGCATCCATCCAATGACAGGCTCTCTAAATTGATAAGCTTAGTTATGGCTCTTGGAATGCAACCTCTTATATTCCCACGGAATGAGAAAGAGAGAGACTTAAGTGATGTCATATTCCAAACAGAATTGGGGATTCCTCCATGCAGCTTATAGAAATATAGATGAAGTAGCTTCAGTTTACTCCAACTGCCTTCAGGGAGTTGTGAACAGTTAGGACAGAGAGATCCTCCCAGCTGCAACTCTTCCAAGTTGGGAAGTTGTGAAAATTGGTAAGGAACTGGACCATCAAAATTATTATATGAGAGATCTAAAGACACAAGGCTGCTAATGTTAGATATCCAGTTTGGAATGCTAGAATTGAAGTGGTTGGAAGAGAGATCAAGGACACGGAGAAATGTGAAATTAACGGAAGCAAGAGTCGGAGATATATATGAAAGATGACATCTGAATAAGCGTAGATCAACGAGGGAAGGACACTTGTTCATTACGTGGACCCAATCATGGCTTGCCATGGAAAGGTCCACATCAGACATGTCGAGATACTTGAGAGAAGTTAGGTTTGTCAACCACCACAGGTTTTTGGCACTCAAGGAATTATAAGAAAGCTTCAAGGAAATGAGGTGAGAGAGGTTTCCAAGCTGATGAGGGATTCTCCCACTGAACCCTGCTTCTGACAAGTTCAAATGCCTCAACTCCTTCATGGAACCCAAAAACTGTGGAATTGGGATACCATTAAAAGCATTGAAGCTCAAGTCCAACAACTGAAGATGCTTCAGTTCAACCACAGCTGGGTCAATTCTGCCACTTAGTCTGGGAGGGTAGTTAAATGTGAGACGGTAGTCATCCCAATTGGGTAGTTCCGCATGGAGGTCGAGTTTAAGAACATACCCAGTTATGTTGTGGCAGGTAATTCCTCTCCATTTGCAGCAGTCTGAGGCTTCATCATCCCAAGAAGAGAGAAGATTGGAAGGATCGTCGAGAGCCTTCCGAAAAGTAGTCAGAGCTTTTCTCTGGGAATCCAAGCAACTACCACTCACCTTCCAATATCCTCCACAGTGTATCAGCATATTTAAAAGAAAGAGAAAAATAAGAAACCCACTTCTCTCCATTCCTCTCTCAGCTCCAGAAAAAGAAAAAGGAATGAAAATTTGCTTCTTTGCTAATTTCTCCCTTCTCATCCTTGATTTATAGGATTCTGACATCCATAACCAGGACACGTGGCCCAGGGGTCACCACGGAATCCGAGTCTATACTACGCTACTATGATATGATAGTTCACCACCATTTTCTCGGGACTCAACTAGGTGCGGCCCAACTTTAAAAGGTTGAAAAGTCATAATGGTGGTGAACCATCAAATGAGTGTACCTTACAGTATTACGTACGGAATGCGGATGCCGGAAGCGGATTGGCTGGTGAACCACACAGCATTGGTGTATTAACGTCAGCAAGTTCTGTGGGTCCCATCATGAGGCGTGTGTTATATCCAAACCGTCCATATAATTGGAGAGGTCTTCTTAAGGCTTTATTTGTAAACTAAGATAGATTTAAGTATCAAGTGGACCACACTTCCAAAAGAAGTGGGGATTAAACGTCTACCATTGAAACCCTTTTGGGTAACTGAAATTTTGGATCAATATAATATTTGTTTTTCTTCTTCATCTAGGTTTTCGTGACCTTATGAATAAATTGTTTGGAAAATAAACGTTATGGTGGGCCCTACAAATGTTTTGACGGTGAAAATCAAAATCCCACTGCTATTAGTGGTGTGGTCCATTTGAGCTGTTGACATAATTCATTTTTTAACCACTCATCTAAAATGATCTCGAAAAATGAATGAACGGTGTTGATATGGTAAATACATTCTTGTGGAGCCCAGGTAACTTTGATCTCCTTTGAGCCGTTCGTACAACTCGGAGATTGAGGAGTGTAGCGCTCGTCTTCTCACGACACGTACCACATCAGCTCTATCGGCTCAAAAATGAGAAAATGAGCACTGTAGACAAAACCTTTCATCCAAGCGGTTTTTATGAAAGAATACAAACTTTAGTTACCAACTTAGACTAGCACGTGCGGACAGCGACTTTGAGGACGAAACTACCCTTCCTTTTCACTGCGAAGACGAGCGCTGACGCTCCTCCAACTGAGTTGTACGAACGGCTTAAAAGAGATCAAAGTTACATGGCCCCACAGCTATATATTTATTGTATCCACAACGTTCATCCATATTTCGAGACCATTTCGGAGCATTATCAAAAAAAAGGAAATCATATCCAAAGATCAACCGGACCACACCACAGAGCAGCGGGGAAATTGATTTTCACCGTTAAAAATTTTGTAGGGCCCACCATAACATTTATTTTCCATCCAATCTATTCATAAGGTCACAGAAGCCTGGATGAAGAGGAAAAATAAATTTCATAATGATCCAAAAATTCTGTAACCCTAAAAGGGTTTCAATGGTAGACGTTCAATTCCCCACTGACTTTTACAGTGTAGTCCACTTGATAGTTAGATCTGTCTTATTTTTCATCTCAAGCCTTAATATGAGCTTGCCAAATAGATGGACGGTTTGGATATAACATAGACCTAATGGTGGGGCCCAGAGAAGTAACGAATATTTCAAAGAAGGAAAAAAAAAAAAAAAAGCGATGAGTCGTGGATATCGCGGAACCCGTGATTGATCCCTGAGTCAAACGAAAGACTATGGCTACGGATTATAACCGTAGCTATACCCATATACTGTGTACTTCTCTTTTTAAATTTATTTATTTATTTATTTATTTTTATTTTTACATTTAGAATTTTATTCTATCTACATTTTTCTCTAACACATATTTATATAAATATGTATATATAAGCATATAAAAAAAATTATCTCATTTTTCATTTATTTCTTTATTCATATAACAAGAATATCTTTTAAACCAAAATTAGTTACTTGACGTACCATATATGATTTTAGGGTTGAAAGTTGGGTGGGTTCAACCCGACCAACCTGTGACCCACTCAACATTGGGTTGGGCTTGGGCAGGATGTATCGGGTTTGGTCTTGGGGTTGGGCCATACAAACACCAATCCGATAAAACTTGGAAACGGAATCGCCGGGATTGATCGTCAAATACATGGAAATGACCATGAAGTGAAGAGAATTGACTGTAAGTGCATCGAAATGACCATGAATATAAACAGAATCGTCGGAATTGACCGTGAAATGCATGGAAATGGCCATGAAGTTAAGCAAATTGTCCATGAAATGCGTGGAAATGACCGTGAAGTGAAGGGAATTGACCGTGAAGTGCATCGAATTGACCGTGAATCTAAACAAAATCGCTGGAAATGACCGTGAAATGCATGAAATGAAGCGAATTGACCATGAAATGCATGGATACGACCGTGAAGTGAAGGGAATTGATCGTGAAGTGCATGGAAATGACCGTGAATTTAAACGGAATTGTCGGAATTGACCGTGAAATGCATGAAAATGACTGTGAAGTGAAGTGAATTGAATGTGAAATGCATGGAAATGACCGTGAAGTGAAGGGAATTGACCGTGAAGTGCATCGAAATGACTGTGAATCTACACTAGAAATGTTCCTTGGTTGGATCCCACTTCTCCGAGCTTCCTCTTCTCTTCGCCTTATTTCCCCTTTTGAAATGCCCTAGGAAAAAATAAAAAATTTGTGTAAGTTAGAGAGGTGTGAGAAAATGGGGTTATATATAACTCCGGTTTTGATGTAAATGGCCCTAGTGACACTTGTATTCCCATACTAACCCTATATGGGTCATTTTTTGTCAGTAGGGTTGCGAGAAATGCATGGAATCACTGGGATTGACCATGAAGTGAAGGGAAATGACCGAGAAATGCATGGAAAATGTACCTAAATAAGACTTCAATTTCACTACTAAACTATGGAGGTATCCCAGGTGCCACTTATTATCTGAAATATACCCTGCAGCTTAGTTCAATTGGCCCCAGATGCCACTTATTAGCTGAAATGGCCCTTTGGGCCCACATATGGCAAATCGGGCTACAACCTATGAATTGAGTTAGGAATTGAGCAAGGGAACCTACAAATTAAGTGAGGCAACCTACGCATTGAGCGAGGGAACCTATGGATTGAGCGAGGGAACCTACAAATTAAGTAAGACAACCTATGAATTGAGCGAGGGAAGCTAGGAATTGAGCAAGGGAACCTAGGAAATGATTGAGGGAACATATGATTTGAGCAAGGGAACCTAGGGATTGAGCAAGGCAAGCTAGGAATTGAGCGAGGGAGCCTACAAATTAAGCAAGGCAACCTACGAATTGATTGAGCGAGGGAAGCTAGGAATTGAGCGAGGGAACCTTGGAAATGACCGAGGGAACATAGGATTTGAGCGAGGGAACCTAGGGATTGAATGAAGCAAGCTAGGAATTGAGCGAGCGAACCTAGGGATTGAGCGAGACAAGCTAGGAATTGAGCAAGGGAACCTTGGAAATAACGGAGGGAACCTAGGGATTTGAGCGAGGGAACCTAAGGATTGAGCGAGGGAAGCTCGGAATTGAGCGAGGGAAGCTAGGAATTTAGCGAGGGAAGCTAGAAATTGAGCAAGCGAACCTAGGAATTGAGCAAGCGAACCTAGGAAATGAGCGAGGAAAGCTAGGAATTGAGCAAGGGAAGCTAGGAATTGAGCAAGGGAAGCTAGAAATTGAACGAGCGAACCTAGGGATTGAGCGAGTGAACCTAGGGATTGAGCGAGGGAACCTAGGGATTGAGCGAGGGAACCTAGGGATTGAGCGGAATTGAGCGAGGGAAGCTAGAAATTGAACGAGCGAACCTAAGAAATGAGCGAGGGAACCTAGGGAATGAGCGAGGCAAGCTAGGAATTGAGGGAGGGAAGTTAGGAATTGAGCGAGGGAACCTACAAATTAAGCGAGGCAACCTACAAATTGAGCGAGGGAAGCTAGGAATTGAGTGAGGGAACCTACAAAGCGAGGGAAGCTAGGAATTGAGCGAAGGAACCTATAAATTCAGCGAGGGAAGCTAAGAATTGAGCGAGGGAAGCTAGGAATTGAGCGAGCGAACCTAGGAAATGAACAAGGGAACCTAGGGTTTGAGTGAGGCAACCTAGTAATTGGGCGAGGGAACCTATGAATTGAGCGAGATAGCCTAGGAATTGAGCCAAGGAAGCTATAAATTCAGCGAGGCAACCAAAAAATTGAGCGAGAGAACCTAGGAATTGAGCGAGGGAAGATAGAAATTGAGCAACGCAACATATAAATTGAGCGACGGAACCTAGCAATTGAGCGAGGTAACCTACAAATTGAGTGACGCAATGTAGAAATTGAGCAAGACAACATAAGAATTGATCGAGGGTAAGTATAAGGTGAGATAGAGAAACTTTAAATTAGGCGGGGCAAAGTAGAAGTTGAATAAAGCATGCATGAAAGTTGAGCGCCGGAAACATTTACACGTCATGAAATTTAAATTACAAGTCAACATATTTGTCGATAGCCTACTCCACAAGATAATCAAATAATAGATTAAAAGATATAACTATATGAAAGTCAATGTATATAGACACTCTCATACGAATGCTTACCACGCTATCAACCCACGCGTCATCTACCCATATAGACTTAAACCATGAAGCCTCTTCCATCTCCTTATTTGCTTCATAGTAGTTTTCTAGTTCTTTAAGTTCATTCATCGATAGCATCCTGAATGGATCCATCTATAAATGATATGGTATCTGAGATGTAAGAAAGCTTACGGCTTCCTCAGGTCGCCTCACCACGTTCGGGGTTGTATCGATCGAAGACAACGGGGACAAGAATGGAGAAACCATATAATAGGATGGCTTTAGTACCCTTTTAGTTCTCCTTACATAAACAGGAGGAGAAACGAGTGCTTCATCCAATAGATTACGCTCCGCCATACTATATGATTGTACCTCCAACTCCACATTTCCCTGTTCTTTTTCTTCCATATCCTCAACCTCCACTTTCTTCTTCAACTCCTCATCCTCATGCCTCATAAACTATCCCCTCTCGTATATAGCAATATTCGTTCTCCTTCTTCAAGGTCTCCCTCTCTTTCGCTAAGTTTTCAATTTCTCTCGACAACTCACATATCAGCCTAGTCAATTCCTCTTTCATGATGAAATACAATTCCTTCTTTTTCTTCAATTGTGCTCTCTCGTTCAGATATGCTCTCTCCATCTTCAACATATCTTTCTCTTTCAACAAGGCCTCCCTCTCATCGAGCCTCTCTTCTCTCTTTCTCAACTTTTCATTGTCTTTCCTCAGCTCATTCCTCTCCTTATTCAACTCCCCTCTCTCCTTCTTTAACTCATCTATCCCAACCCTAAATTCATCCATCAAAAGAGATGGTTTCACGATATTCTCCCAGATCCCTCTCCCTGTACGCCTTTTTCATCACTTTCCGTGATCTCTCCTCACCCTCGTCATCATTCTCGTTACCCTTATCGCTCAATTCCTGGGTTTCGATGACCTACAAAATGTATCAATGCACATATAAGAGTCGAAAAACTTTTAACAGTGAATTAAACAACATTTCATTTAATTAAACTCTTATGATATCTCACCTAAAAATAATCACGGAGCAAGCGAACGGCGTCCGTTTCCCATTCTCGTAGGGTGGGTTCCAAGTTCTTTATTACGATAGTCTGCAAAAGAACCTTGACTTGTGTTAATATACGGAGTGTAAGTGTCAAATCAAGCAAAGTAAACAGCGGAGAAATATATATACTTACAGCTTCACTCTAAAAAATTGTATATATTTTGTTGTACCTCCAACCCTTCCAGCCTCGATATTGAGTGAAGCGTGAAATTTGCGAGGGAACAAACGAAATAACACACTCTCATAAGGCCGGTAATCTCTCTACAGCCCATATCTGTTTTAAAGAAATTGGATGAGGATACAAATCCACAATTGAATATAATAATGTAGAATAAAGAAAGAGTTATTACCTGCAAAGGAAAGACACAACCATATACATTGTAGCGAACCGCACCTGATGCCATCACAGCAGCTGCAACCCCTTGCGACATTGTATTGTAGGCGAAACTACCCCAAGGATAGCTATAGAAATCCTCTATAAAGTCTACTAAGTATATATAATCCATGTTACACATAGTTTTCGATTCGGTTCCCCTAACAAAACACTCTACACACATAAGTAGAGCAACCTTCACGACATCCGCGTGCTTATTGGTGTCAACTAATTTATTAAACACATCTAATAAATGCTTCTTAAGAACCGGATATTCTTTGAAGTATTTGTCTGTTAATGTATTCTTGATGGGACATGTTTTTGGTATTGTAAGCTCCCCAGTGTTCAGCCCTGTTATGAGGGCAAAGTCCATCTCCGTGAATTGCAACCGTGTCCCCCATATCTCAAATATAAGATCACCTTTATATCTTTCAAGAAGAAGATAAAATAGAGCCCCTATAAATCGAAAGGATGAGAGGTGCAACAAGAAGGAAAATGCGGATTGCTTGAATAGGCTTAGCCGAGTTTCATGCATCTCTAATCCACCCTTCACTGTATCGAACCACCATCTTAATGAACACTTAGAGGATGGGTTTGGGAATTGAGAACAAGAATCGTCACCTACAAACATGTAATTGAAAATATATTAATAGCAAATTTCACTACTTAAAGAATCATAATGCAAAAAACTAAACATAGTTGAAATCGAGAGAAGCAAACTAAAAATTGAGAGACACAAATTACAAAATGAGTGAGAGAAACTTGAAATTCAGCAAGGCAAACATTAAATTTAGTGAGGCAAGATGAAACCGAGCTAGGCAACCAAAAAAATTGAGCAAGGTAAGGTGAAATTGAGTGGAAAACCTAGAAATTAAGCGAGGAAACTAAGAAATTCAATGATGGAACTGAGACAATGAGCGAGGAAACCTAAGAATTCAGCGAGGCGACCTTGTAATTGAGCGAGGAAAGCTAAAAATTGTGTGAGGCAACCTAGAATTTAAGCGCGGCTACCTATCAATTGAGCGAGGCAACCTAGGAATTGAGTGAGGGAAGCTAGAAATTGAGCGAGGGGATTTAGGAATTGAGCGAGGCAACGTAGGAATTGAGCGAGGGAAGCTAAAAATTGAGCGAGGCAACGTAGGGATTTAACGAAGTAACCTAGGAATTGAGCGAGGGAAGCTAGAAGGATCCTAGAAATTGAGCGAGGCAATGTAGTAATTAAGCGAGGCAATGTAAGAATTCAGCGAGGGAAGGTACAAATTAAGCAAGGGAAGCTAGAAATTCAGCGAGGCAACCTAGGATTTGAGAGAGGAAACCTAGAAATTGAGCTAGGCAATGTAGAAATTTAGTGAGGGAACCTAGAAATTCAGTGAGACAACCTAGGATTTGTGCGAGGGAACTTAAAAATTGAGCGAGGCAACCTAGGATTTGAATGAGGCAACCTAAGAATTGAACGAGGCAACATAGGGATTAAGCGAGGGAACCTACGAATTGAGCGAGGCAGCGTAAAAATTTAGTGAAGAATCCTAAGAATTGAGCTAGGGAAGCTAGAAATTGAGAGAGGGAACCTAGGATTTGAGCGAGGTAACCTAGAAATTGAGCGAGGCAACATAGGGATTGAGCGAGGGAAACTAGGAATTGAGTGAGGCAACATAGAAATTCAGCGAGGAATCCTAGGATTTGAGCGAAGCAACGTAGGATTTGAGCGAGGCAACCGAGGGAACCTAGGAATTGACGAGGAAAGCTACAAATTGAGCGAGGCAACGTAGGAATTAAGCGAGGGAAGCTAGGAATTGAGCAAAGCAACCTAGGAATTGAGCGAGGCAACATAGAAATTGGAGCGAGGCAACCTAGGAATTGAGCGAGGCAACGTAAGAATTCAGCGAGGGAATCTAGAAATTGAGTGAGGCAACGTAGAAATTTAGTGAGGGAACCTAGAAATTCAGTGAGACAACCTAGGATTTGAGCGAGGGAAGCTACAAATTGAGTGAGGGAACCTAGAAATTGAGCGAGGCAACCTAGGATTTGAACGAGGCAACCTAGGAATTGAGCGAGGCAACGTAGGGATTGAGTGAGGGAACCTACGAATTGAGCGAGGCAGTGTAGAAATTCAGCGAGGAATTCTAGGAATTGAGCGAGGGAAGCTAGAAATTGAGCGAGGGAACCTAGGATTTGAGCGAGGCAACCTAGAAATTGAGCGAGGCAACATAGGGATTGAGCGAGGGAAACTAGGAATTGAGCGAGGCAGCGTAGAAATTCAGCGACGAATCCTAGGAATTGAGCGAAACAACGTAGGATTTGAGTGAGGCAAGCGGGAACCTAGGAATTGACGAAGAAAGCTACAAATTAAGCGAGGCAACGTAGGAATTAAGCGAGGGAAGCTAGGTTGAGCGAGGCAACCTAGGAATTGAGCAAGGCAACGTAGAAATTGGAACGAGGCAACTTAGGAATTGAGCGAGGCAATGTGGGAATTCAACGAGGGAACCTAGCAATTGAGTGAGGCAACGTAGAAATTTAGTGAGGGAACCTAGAAATTCAGTAAGACAACCTAGGATTTGAGTGAGGGAAGCTACAAATTGAACGAGGGAACCTAGAAATTGAGTGAGACAATCTAGGATTTGAACGAGGCAACCTAAGAATTGAGCAATAGGGATTGAGCGAGGGAACCTACGAATTGAGTGAGGCAGCGTAGAAATTCAGCGAGGAATCCTAGGAATTGAGCAAGGGAAGCTAAAAATTGAGCGAAGGAAGCTAGGGATTGAGCGAGGGAAACTAAGAATTGAGCGAGGCAACGTAGGAATTCAGCGAGGCAACATAGGATTTGAGCGAGGTAACCAAGGGAACCTAGGAATTGACGAGGAAAGCTACAAATTGAGCGAGGGAACCTAGAAATTGAGTGAGGCAATGTAGGAATTAAGCGAGGGAAGCTAGGAATTGAGCGAGGCAACCTAGGAATTGAGTGAGGCAACGTAGAAATTGGAGCAAGCCAACCTAGGAATTGAGCGAAGGAACCTAGAAACTGAGCGACGGAACCTGGAAATTCAGTGAGGAAACCTAGGAATTGAGCGAGGGAAATTAGAAATTGAGCGAGGGAAGCTAGAATTTGAGTGAGGGAACCTAGAAATTGTCAAACACTTGAAGTCTTCGTATCGATCCCTAGCAGGGTGGGCTAACATGGAGTGTGTGTACTGACATGGGTGTGTACTAACAAGCTAACCCAATAAAATAAATAATAAAAAACAATTAATAATAATAAAAAAAAATTTTAATTACAAAAACTGAGTTGGGCCCGCCTTGAATGTATGTGGACTATCCACGACGTTCATCCATTTTTTCATCTAAAGTAAGGGTTTTAGCCCAAAATGGTGGCATATTGAAATATCAAGTGAATCACAGCACAGGAAACAGTGGTTCCACTGTAGAAACCTTGTTATGCCCCCACAATGATGTTTTACTTGTAATCCATCATGTTCATATGATGATTTTTGCATGGATGAAATGAAAACCAAGATTCGAGCTTCATCCAGTAGTTCAATGGCCCACAAAAAAATTACATCGTTTAGGTAAATGTACTACATTATACCTGTAGTGCGTACTTTCTTTCGTGGAGGCACCATTTTCAGCAAAACAAGATAATGCTATTGAATAGAGATGGTGGGATCCACCTAGAGTGTGGTGCGATCTAAGCAGTAGATGTAGAGCTATAGTTTTCGTACTCCTTTTTTTTCGAAAATGGAAAGAGGGAAGGGAGGGAGAGGAAAAGCAACTGCAGTAAAAAGGAGGGGTAGTTTTGTCCTCAAATTTGCTGTCCGCACGTGCTAGTCTAAGTTGGTAACTAAAGTTTGTATTCCTTCATAAAAACCGCTGGGTAAAAGGTTTTGTCTACAATGGTCATTTTCTCCTCAAAAATGGTCTAAATACAAAACTCAAGTGGGCTGTACGTTAGGAAAATGTGTGTAGGTAAATTCCTACCGTTGAATGCTCATTATTAAAAACTTCTTAGTGCGTAATGGTTGTTTACCATCCAATCTATTAAAAAGTCCCACAGACATTAGAGATGAAAGAAAAAATAAATATCATCTCGGTTTTATATAAACTTTTTTTTGGCCTGAAAAAGATTTTCATGTGGTGTGTGGTGTATGGTCCACCTGAAATTTGTATTTGCTTCATTTTCAGGTTCAGGCCCTAAAATAATCTGGCAGATAGATGGATGGTGTGGATATGTAATGCATGCATGCATCAAGGTGGCCCTACGGTCAGGGTCTCACCCACACAGCTGGTTCCCGGGTTGGACGGATTTTGTGACCTCATGGTGTGTTGAGCTGTTAGCAAAGTTCTATAGCCCTACATGATGTATGCATTATATTCACACCGTCCATCCATTTTTTGAGATCATTTTGTTGAATTAGTCTGAAAATGAAGCAGATCCAAAGCTGAAGTAGACCAGGCCATGGAAAGTAGTTATTTCTATATCCATCCTATTTATAAGATCAATCAGACGAAGAGAATACAAATATCATCTTGATCCAAATCCCCAACAAGCTTTTAACGGTGAGTGTTCAATTCCCAGTGCTTTTCATAGTATGATCCAGTCATTTTTGAGTTCATGCCCTAAAATGATATGGCAAATTAGATTTACAGTGTGGATATAACACATACACTATAGTGGGGCCCACGGAACGTTGCCACATCAACACATCATGAGTGTGCCAACAAGGCAATCCTCGTCGCTAAAAGTTGGCAATGGGAGCAGAGGGGATTAGGTGAGATCCTGACTCACTAAGTCAGTGCGGGCCTTAGCACGAGCCCACCTCGATGTATGTATACTATATCCATACCGTTCATTTGTTTTGTTTAAATTATTCTTTAGCATGGACTCAAAAATGAAGTAGATCTAGTTCTCAGGTGGACCATACCTTAGGGAAGCCGTGGTGATTGTCCATAGATAGCCCTACTCTACCCGATCAAAGTAGGGCTATTTATGGATCTAGTGTACTTATTGTGGGAGCCACCTTGATTATATATTCTGTATCCATGCTGTACATTTGTTTCTCCAGATTATTTGAGGGGGTGAGCCTAAAAATGAAGAAGATCCATGTCTCAGATGGACCTGTAGAAAACAGTGGTGACTGAACACCCACCATTAAAAACTTCATAGGGCTCACTATTTATTTGTACATTAAGCTTAATGTAGAAACATTTTTATTGGATCTAGTACCTGCTCTTAATGCCATGGTTGCAAATGAGCACTTTTGAGCCCCAGATCAGTTTATCAAGATCAATCATCGATGATCCCATCCCTCACAATGTTGTCCTTTCTGAACCCATGACCTTATGTTGAAACTTTTGTGAGTCTACCATCGAAGCATGAGTGTGGACTCATGCTGTACATGTATGTCAAGGTGTAACACCCCGGGTCTTCAGGGGCCGTGTAGGAACTCGGCCTCCGAATTCTCGGGTGTCGCTTATATCTTAATTATGGCGATTTATACATAAATTAGTTTAAATGAGTAATAAAGGAATCGGCTGGAGCATGAACATAAACCACAACCACAACTAATCTACTGAAATAAATGTGACTAATAACTACAAGTCTATAGGAATATTAAACGGGTCGCACAAGGTGTTGCCCAAAAAATTTATAAAATAACTGTCCAAAAGAATTTGTACGCTAGATCCATAGCTCAATAACCCATAATTAACTCGTACAGTCTACGGTGATCCACCCATAAGCTGGAAGTAAGAAGCTCCTCTTCCTCATCCATGCTCACCCCACTCAGCTCGTCGAACTCAGCATCACTTGTAGCTACTGAAGAGTATGGTTAGTATTTTAAAACACCATCCCAGAGTGGGAGTGAGTAGCTAACTCAGTGGTTACTATTAGCCTTAAGTTACATCAAGCATCAATTATATGATGAATTTAATGAAAGTCATACATTCACAGATCCCTAACTAGTCTTGTTAATACATATGCATATATTATGATATGATGCATGACCTTGCAACAACACTCCCTCGAGCGACTTCGTCTAATGATCGCGCATGACCAATACTCCCTCATTGCGACCTCAACGGCCGAGTCGCCAACCAACTAGTGCGATGCGATCGTGATCGTGTTAGCCGAGTTTTTAATTAATTTCATTCATCCAACAGATTGGAAAAACTGGTACACCCCACGTATCATTGCCCTCAATTGGTTACGAGGCCAAGGCCTCTCAACGTGCGAGGCCAGGACCCCGCAATCCTTGATCCCATCGGGTTTCCCTTCCCTGATTTCAAGCACATGGGGAGTGTAAGACCCGTATCCTAGTTCGTACTGTTCCGATGAATCCTGCGATCATTTCCGTCGAAGTCCGGCAATCCACGACTGATAATCGACGTTGCGATCGATCGTAAGTCGTATCCTTGAGATTTGAGTCGGTTTAATCCGAGACCTATATCATTGCGACTGCACCGTCGCCGCGGTTCCAACGCCGCGACTCACGCACCGATCCGATACCCTGACCAGAAGATGCGGGCCGGCGTTTATTTCGAAGAAACGCCGCGCTTTTACGATCCCGAGAGAATCTCTACACAATGTCAAATCAATCACATCAATCAATCAATCACATCAATCAATCAATCACTTCAATGTCAAGTACAAGCAACCCATGCTTTCTCTCTCCAAAGTCAACTTTTTCTCACCCTCTCTCTTACACCACCTTACATGTCAAGTACCACATCCATCACTCACCTCACCCTTTCACCCATCACACCCATCCCTCTCTCCTTACAACTCTTTCTCTCTCCCTCTTTTCTCACAACATTTCCAAGCAAGAGAGAGCCCACACGTCCAAGCCATTTGCAAGAGAGAAATGTGATTTTGGTGGCCCACCTTTCCCATTCCAAATCAATCATCCTAACCATCCATTTCCCATCTCCACCATTAAAGAGGAGCACAAGGAGGGTGGCGTTCCAACGGACCGAAAAGATCAACCGGTGGGTGCCTTATAGGATAGGTTTTTCATGTTTTGATGATGGACCGAGTGAGGCCTACCGATCAATGGTATGGATCTCACTTGGGACCTTAAAATGTGGCCGATGGCCCACTTTGATCTTCATGATCGTTCTGTGATGGGGCCATTCTCCATGAACCCCATCATGATGTTTATTTTCTAGTTTGTAATGGGTCATCTAGACCTTTCATTTTGGTGGAGAAGGGATCTCCACCGTTGATCCTTGATTTGGTGGGCCCACATGCAATGGGACCCACTCGATGTATGATTGCTTATAAGGGAGGGCTCATAGTGGTGGAGCCCTCCATCATGCGTGGCCCGTCTCTCTCTCTATCTCTCTCTCCCTCTCTTTTATTTATTTATTTAATTATCTTTGTGTGTGATGAAGTAGCCATGTGGCCCACTTGGATGGACCCCACCATGAAGCATGAACTAGATCCAACCCATTTGTAGGTGGGGCCCACTTTATTGGTGTGTATGTTCCACACCACCCATCATTTGGTGGCCCACGTGGGCAAAATTTCACACAGAAGTGAACAACGGTCCAGCGTCTGGGACGCTTTGACGTTGAATGAAAACACAAATATAAGCTTAATTCCTAAGCTTTAGAAGGGGTTGTGCATGTAGGCCCCACCTTGATAAATAACTTCAATCCACGCCGTCCATCCTATTTACCAGCTCATTTTAGGCGTTGAGCCGAAAAATGAGGCCAATCAGATTATTTGGTGGGCCATAACTTAGAAAACTGTAACTTGTACCGTTGAAAAATCACCTTATTTGTCTATTCACCAAAACCCTCGAATATTGGGCTTGTTTGGCTTGTCTTAAGCCATGGGGATCAGTGGACAGAGTGGATTCAACTTTTGCGGGCCCCACATGCGAAATACCTTGAAGATACACGTTTTCAAAAAAAAAAAAAAAACAAATAAAAGCAGCATGCTGCTGCTGCCTCTCTGACAAAGGACGTTGGCGTCCTGGCGTGAAACGGGCAGGGACCCACGGCTCCAGCCGTGGGCCCCACCATGATGTATATTTTTTATCCACGCCATCCATTTGGTGGGCCACTGCATGAAGTGGGCCCCCTCCAAAAATCAGGCCAATCCAGTGCTCAGGTAGCCCACATCATAGGAAACAGTGTGAATGAACGTTTACCATTGAAACTGTTTTGGGGTCCACTGAAGCTTCAGATCAAGCTGAAAATTGTTTTTCCACTTCTTTCAGGTCTGTGTGACCTTATGAACGGAGTGGATGGAAGATAAACGCCATGGTGGGCCCCACATGGGGCCCACAGTGATGTATGTGTCTATCCCACCGTCCAGGCGGGTGGTGGGGGGCCTACTGTGATGTTTGTGTTTTACCCACCGTCAAGGCAGACGGTGGGGCCCCTGTGAGGTGTGTGCGTGCGTGTGTGTGTGCACGAGTGTGTGCGTGCGTGCGTGTGTAGGTGTGTATGTGTGTGGTGTGTGTGTGTGTGCAGGCATGTGCATGTGTATATATATATACACGTATGTATATACATATTTAATGGTGGGCCTTCTTGTGGGCCCACCCGTGATGCATGTGTTGCCCCCAAGGCCATGCACCATTTGACCAGCTGGCTTAAGGCTTGAGGCTTGGGCTAACAATGAGCCAAATCCATAGTCCAAGTGGGCTCCACCTTACAATGTTTCGAGGCCCACTTTGAGATATAGGGCCGATGGGTTAAGGCCCATTGAATTGTATTAGGACCTATGGGTTGAGGCCCATTTGTTACACATAAAGGGCCCAATTGGTGTGGCCCATTTGATACACATAAGGCCTATGGGAATAGGCCCATTTGATATATGTCAGGCCCATGGGATTGGACTCATTTGATGTATTCTAAGGCCCATATTAGGAGGCCCATTCGATGTAACTAAGGCCCATTGGTGCGACTCATTGATGTGGCCCACTTGATGAATATAAGGCCCATAGACAGGGCCCATTTGATGTATTTAATGCCCAATGGGATGTACCTAAGATCCATTGCAATGCGTGACCCCAACCTGGTTCATGTAATGGTATTCACTACGGGCTATGCCTTGGGAACAATGTTGGTTTGACGTCCACATTGTAAAGATAATGATGGTTAAATGTCCGCATTATCACACTCCTTAAGGCCCACTGATAGGCCCATATTGTACTCTGCAGTTCGTTTAGGCCCATCTTCACTTTGAGCAACCCCATTATCATACCATAAGTATAGTCTTTGCCCCATGATTCATGATCATACGCATCATATGCATGCTTGAGATGAGGGTGGTGATCTAGCATATGCCTTCGGGCGACATTACGGGCTCCGATAGGCGGAGTTGCCTGCATGAGCGCATGGTTTACGCGGGATGGTTGCATGACCGATAGTGTGACTCATGCACTTGCATTGTGTGATTGTAGTTCTTGTATGCCCTAGCGACACCGGGGCCATAGCCTCCACGAGACACATCGTGGGTGGGCGGATTGAATCTGGGAAATGTTTGGTTCTAGCATGCGGGCGCCATAGATGTCCACGGGTGAAAATTCCTAAACCGGATGGTACCGAGGATGATCCAACGTCGAGGCCAGTGGACACATGAGTGCGCGAGGGCCGTATACCGATGGCCGCGTCTCTCACCGTGTCGTGGTCGGTTGGAAAGGGGTGTGACCTTACCCGCTTTGAGTGAGGGGGCAATTTCTAGGTTGAGTTTGACCGGCTTGAGGAATCGGTCCGCTATCGACGAGTGGGCCCGATATTGGCGGGCGGATAGTGAGGTCTCTTTCGCTCTTCCGGTTGTGCGTCCGGATAGGGACGGCAAGCTGGCGTAGAGTGTACTAGACCCCGGTGATTATCCGGGGCTGAGAACTGTATTGACATAAGGATTTGGATGTGGATTAGCATGCTTGACTTGCATTATGCATCACATGGCATTGGCATGACCGATAGTATTCTTATCTCGCATTGCATAGCCTTGGTACGTGGACTGTGTTCATATACTCATCAGCATGTTTCCGCATTACTTTGACCATGCATTCTGAGCACGCTCATATTGCGCACACACTTACACCACCCTCTAAGCTTTCTATAAGCTTATGCACGATTGATGCGTGCAGGTGACGCCAGGACACAGCCGTAGTCTCGCCGCAGTTGGAGCGTGCAGCCGAGCTTTTGGAGTTTTGTCATTTTCAGTATACTGTATTTCCTTTTATACACCTTGTACTCAAAGTTTTTGCTCATAGTGGATTTCGTGATGGTGTTCTTGTGGTTATTGTTCGTGGGTTATGCTTGTGGTTGTGCTTATTACGAATCAAATTGATTATTAGAAATCCTCCTTGTAGCATCCCAGGATCGGAACCTGGCGTATGGGCGCTAGGAGCCGAGAATGGGGTTCTACGGAGGCTGTCGGCGCCGGATTCGGCGATCGGGAATTTTGTGAGCCCGGTTTCCGAGTTCGGGGCGTGACAGGGAGTGCTGAGAAGAGGGATCACTTGCGGTCACTACAGGGAGGCTCGTCACCCCAGTGTAGGCCGACAGCTAGGACATAATGTCTCATTCCACCATGTCCGACTCTTGAGTCAGTGGATCGGTTTTAAATGGTTATCAATAGGCTTCAGTGGTTGAAGGGTGTTTCAGGTTCCATATAGGCACGAGCAGACATGGTTAACAAACATGCTTGGTCAGTAAGTGAACTAGACTGTGCGAGTTCAGGCGAGTACATGACGGACAACATCGAGTACAAGCGATCCATGTAGTCCAACTACTGTCGCCCATTCACATCCACCCAAATCCGCTGGTTTAGCCGCAGGATGGTCTTACCAACGGGACTACCTTCTCTCACCTCAGTTCCCTGACCAACCTAGGGGGTTGATGACATTCAATAATATTCTAACAATTCCGGATTCGTCTTCTAACACAAGTAAAGTCATGCACTCATACATCTAATATAAAAATTCAGATTTTTCTGTAATGCAACTACTAACAAAATACAACATTAATGTGTGTGTGTGTTGAGCGGGATTACTGAAGAGATTAAGAACTATACATCATTCATAGGACAAACATACAACAAAGATTAACACAATCGTGCGTGCCACAATGAAGGTTATACTAAAATCATATATGGGATGAACATGTCACACCAAAATCAAACCCAATCATGTTGAAGAACAAATAAACAACACTTAATCATTTCATGAACTTTACTAAAATCTTATATGGGATGAACATGCCACACCAAAATCAAACCCAATCATGTTGAAGAACAAATAAACAATACTTAATAATTTCATGGAATTTACTAAAATCTTATATGGGATGAACATGCCACACCAAAATCAAACTCAATCATGTTAAAGAACAAATAAACAATACTTAACTATTGCATGGAATTTAGGGGGGGCTATCATGTAGGGTCTTGGCTAGGTTCTCTCTAGATAACTCAAGCACATTATCCTAACATTCATAATTATTAAACTCATAGTAAAATTGGTACTAGGCCACTTAAGGATAATAGTCAGCACCTTGTGGCGAACCGCTCAATTCACGATGCCTGTATGGTTATGGTGTTAGGAAATCATAGTTGAAATGCATAAATAAGCATACAAGCTTGTAAGAATTGGAATGAATTAAACATAAAACCTAAACGTACAAACATAACTCAATACTTACCTTCAATCGTCGTCAAATCTACACCAATGAAGGATAATGTTGCTATAGAGGAGATAAGAGGGTGAAGGTACATATACCCTCATGCTTCCAAACTCTCTCTCTCTCTCTCTTTCTCCTCTTTTCTCCTCTTTTCTCCTCTTTCTCTTCTCCCTTTCTCCCTTTCTTTCTTCTAGGGTAAATTCGTATGGGGAGAGGGGTGCCCAAATGAAACCCTTATATAGTTCCAGATTTGGTGTAAATGGCCCCAAGGGCTAGGTTTTTACTATACTAGCCCAATGGGAGGGTCTTTTTAACCTCTAGGGCCCATTATAGGGCATACATATTGATATATACCATAGGATAGTTAGCTGTAACGATGATCTACGTATGATATGATCGGCCTGCCATTTGGATGTGCCGATCGACATATATGATTAGAAGTCTGTTCAACGGTCACCGATGGTCGATCGGGGCCGCGGCTATACGGATATGAGTAGGGAATTATCCTTACTCTATGTGTAAAGTTTGGTCGTAAACCGACGGTCCGAAATCCTTAACTTTGCATAAGAGTGGACGACTTAATTCACTTAAGTTTCAGCTTCTTCCATTAGGATATTTGCACTTCTCATGCACCCGTCCTTTGGCTCAAGTTGAGCGGTTCTAGATAGTACCTAGGTCCGACTCCCGTGATGGACGTCGAGCCCAGTAAGACGTACATTATTCTATAGTTTTGGAACTAGTGGCCCACCAACGAGCGGTCTAGAGTTTATTCAAAAAATAGGGGCATTTCTAGAATGAATTAGGTATTGAGATTTCTCGTGAGCAATGATTAGGGTTTGGATTAACTATGTTCATAGTGTGACCTATTTATAACTAGTGAAAGTAAAGATTTGGTCATGATTACTCTAAACTGTCGGTTTTATGATAAAAGAGTAACGGGGTTGATTTGGTCTATTAGTCCAGATCTGGACCTTATCTGACTCGGCTTCGGTTAGATCTTTAATTTAGTTATGATTGTCTTGATTAGTTAGCAATGGATCGGTTAGATTTGGCCCTATGTGAGTAAATCATGGGGCTAAACTTGATGTTCAAGTGATCGGGCGGATTCATTGGCTTCCTACGGTTGATTAATCGGACTTGTGTAGTTCTTTACTGGTTCCACCGGTGTATAAACTAACATTGAGTGCTAATGGTCAGTAAGTGATAATATAAGTTAATTACATAAAAAAAATTCAAGGATTTTTAAAAATCCAAAATAGTGAAAATCAAGGATGTTACACAAGGTATAGTGGACTTAGATGGGAGGCACCCACAATCTTCCTAGAGTCCATTACTCTTGTACCAATATTAGAGGTGGACTCGATTCGACTCGGTGGATCTGACTTGACCGACTTGGTCGGATTCGACTCGACCCGAACTGAATGCTAGGGTCGGGTTCGGATCGAGTAAACTCACCTAGATCCGAATCCCGACTGAGTCAAGTTCGGGTTACATAGTAACCTGACCTGACTCGATTTGAAATTCGATCTGGTTGGTTCTGAAACCCGACTCAGACTGAAATCGGATAATATAAAAACAAAGTTTTAACTTTCCCTTTCACCCACCCCTCTACCCTAACCCTACCCGTGCTGCATCGAACTCAATCGGAACCTCGAATCCAGGCTAGCCAACAACCCAGCGGATTCTTGACGGGATCTGACACCATCTCCCTCCAATCTGGCCGGAATCTAACCCAATCTCGCCGGAAACCATGTCTTCCGGCAGATACATTGCCTATTCGCCTTCTCCATCTACCGCTCCTCACTCTCCTCACATCTCGGGCATTCAATCCGCCTCCACCGCTCTTGTCGAGAAAGAAAAGTACGTTTTTCTCTTTCAACCTTAAATCTAGTCACCTTTGGATGGTCTGGATTTAACGATCTGGTTATACCTTTTACTTTTAACCTTGTACTTTTGTAGAATCTTGATCTGATTTGATTGGATTTGGATTTAGCTGACCTGCTTGTGAAATTAGAGTTCTGGTGGGCTGTGTAAGTATTTTAATTTACTTTTAGATTGATTGGAAGTTGGGAGTTTTTTTATTTTTTTTATTTTTTTATTTTTTTTATTTTTAGACGAGGACTGGTATGGTACACCGTGGGAACATGAGTTAGAGTTTGACTGTTGTTGTTGGTGCGTTTTGTGCGGGTAATCCGAGTCGTTCATTTGGCAGCCTAAATCCTAATAGTTTGAGAAATGACATGTGGACATCGATTCAAGTCGGACTAGACTATGGGGCCTAGAACAATTTCAATGATTTTTTACCCCATCCGAACAAAGGCCAACTCGATCCGACTCAATATCTCTGATCGAGTCAGAATCGGTTCGGGTTAGTCCAGCCAAGATCCGGTTCGGATCGAGTTAGGCCCGCTGGACTTGGTCCTGAGTCGAATCGAGTTCGGGTCAGGATTTTGAAATTACCGGATCGAGTCCAGTTGGACCTAACTCGGTCTGACTCAACTCAATGCCCACCGTTGGTTCAACATCCACTTTAATTATGGGCCCACTTTTACAGATTGGACCATTTAGATATTACACATAATGGAAAATCAAACCTTATGAAATTTCTTGGCTAGTGTAGGAGATTATTACAAATCATAGTAAATGAGTCTATATTAATAACATCAGCGCATCTTACAAGTCAGGTTGTCTAGACGACTGTGACTTATCATTTAAGTCATAAGTCAAGATGCCACCATTTGAATGGGGCTATGCCCATTTATTGTGATCTTGTAGACGGTTCTACCATTTGGCATAAACCAAGACTTATTAGCATACTCTTTAATAAGCTCAAAGTTTATATTGCACTATAACGTCGACGGTATTACTTGTAGGCCCCACCGTAGATAAGGCACAATCCAATAATCAAAACCTGTAGGCCCTACAGTGGATAAGGCGTAATCCAATAATGTAACATCCTGAATTTTTGCCAACCTGGAATTAGACGTCCTTAGGCAATGGGTCAATCCTAACATCTTATTAACTTGTCAAAACTAAACCCCAAAGTCTAAAACCGCTTTTGAACCCATTTCCTTCACAAATCTCACCCTTCACCACCTTGTTCTTTCAATTTTTTCTAAGAACTTTCACCCTAGACACTATCTTAAAGTAGCTAAGTATTATGACTTGGATCACTTTATATATAAACTACAAAGGCCCAGGTACCACCTCAGACAGAAATCTTATAGGACTAAATCCTCTAGAAATGAGACAAAATAACTAAGTGTTAAACTAGATTAGCTACGAAATCCGCTTGATCTACTTTAAATACGATCTGCAAGACCCAAAACGCGTAGAATTATTGACACTAGGTTACCCTAAAATCTAGGATCAAACTCATTACCCGACTGCTCTCGGGAGCATGTTGAAACTCCGTATCAGGTCTGGACCGCACATCGAGAGTCCGAATAATACAAAGTTAAAGACTTAAGACTGCCTCGCTGGGCTTGACAACCATCTCAGAAATTAAATCCAGACAGTGTCCCACGGCTGTTCGCTTGAGTCCGGAGTGAGGAGTGTGAAAACACTTGGTTTTCTTTAAAAATAAATATCTCAAATAGTAATCTGAGACTTGTTACTTGTGGACATTTTGTAAGCAACCAGACCGTCAGAATCTGACCCAAATACACCCTCGGATCAGGAAAAATTTCATGAACATATCCATGTACTTGGAATTCCATATCGAGATCCGCAGACCGTTGAACTGAAACTGGTCCGCCACGTGTGATCTGGGAATCCGACTGAGACAAAAACTTAACTCCACCTAGATCCAGAGTTTGTGAGCTTAAGTCCGACCTTTGGCTCAAGGAGGCCCACCGGAAGTGCTCTGTTGAGCTGAAAAAGTGTCGCTTTGGTTATAACCTAAGTATACCTTGTCCACAAGTCTATTCAGTGTATTTTTAGGCTATATAAGGACCTTAGAACCCTCTCTCTCACAACCATACGAATTTGAGAGAAACCTTAGAGAGAGAAGAGAGAAAAGAGAGAAAAAGAGTGAGAGAAGTGGGAGAATCTCCCTGCTATTATCCTCTGCCGTTCTACAAGCTTAACCACCCCATTCTCGTCGCTTTCCTGGCGATTCCGACTTCGTTTCTAGGTAAGAAACCCTAACCTAATCTGTTTTAGAGTTGTAAAGGTTGTAGGTTATGAAATAGCTAATGTATTTCATTCTATTGGTTACCAAATTGCCGAATACGGAAGCTTAGCAAACCTATCGTATTCGTTACGATTCTACGGTAAAAGGTGAGGACTCTAGGTATATAGGTTATGGTTTTCAACGCTTTCAATGTCAATAATGATAGATTCATAATCTGCATGCAATTGCACATATACAAAGTGCTGTCTGTTTTCCGTTTCGATTAAAGACGTAAAATATGAAATTTTACATATTCTAGGTATTCGTAGAAAGTACCGTATACATATAAATTTTGGAAATGTGTTTACCATGATTATTTGTTGTATGAATATATTATATATGGATAAAATACTTATTTGGCGAAAGGACTCGCCCTAATACATGTTTTACTAATATACACTATGTATGTAGAAATAGTGTATTCTAGAAAGTACCGTATACATATAAATTTTGGGAATGTGTTTGCTATGATTATTTGCTGTATTCTGGCAACTTCATGAGAGCCGTGTCTTGATTTACGGGGTTACAGGGATGTCGACTAGATGACCTTACACATTTTGGTACATTTTGAAATTGTACTTGTAATTATTTAACCTAGTAATGTTATCACACTCTGGAGACTCACCACAGTTTATATATTTTATATATCTATCATAGTCTTCCGCTTGTAAATTTAACTATCTCTGTAGTATGATATGCTGTTTTGGTATAATCTTATTCATGTTTCAATGCTCTCATCATAATCATCATTATCCGTGTTGCATAAGTGATGCGTTGGAACTCGGGAGCTGAGCTTTGCTCGACCCCCGATCTTCGCACGACATGTACCTACAGCAGCTATATAGCTGGTGTGTGGTACACCGTACACTAGCCAATCCACTTCCGAACCATCCCTCCATTTGAACAGCTCGTTGCAAGGCTTGATCGTAAAAAATAATACAGATTCGATTATCGTGACGATGTAGATATACAGTACACGCATGAAGATGGGCCCCATGGTAACCGACGGTAAGGGTGGCACCATCTTGGGTGAGGCCGGGGTCTCACCTAGGTCTGCTCCTCTCTAGTCCTCAACAGGAGAATATACAGCCTCCTCAATCCTTGTCTTTAAAATTGGGTGCACCACTTTATGATTCGTTAATTAGTGGATGGGCCTGATTTTAATTAATTTCAGGTGATCTTCACGATAGGGCCACTATGGAATAGATGTCCTGCAAAAGTGGCTTTAATGGGAGAGTTGATATGCCTGCTCCTCATCAGTTCTACATTAGACATTATACAGGTGGCATGCATTAATCAGAAATTATACACGATGCATACATTAATTTAAATAAAACTGACTAATTTGTGCAGCCCAATGTAACAAAGTTATTATCCCATGATTATATTAATTGAACAATCTTAATCTTTGATTTGATTTGTGGGATCATTGGATATTTTTCAGTTTTAATTTTCAAATGAGTGCCCACCAACTTGATATCCTGATTGTACCATAATTTTGATAGTTTAATTTAACTACTTGTTTGCCACGTTAGTATTTTCAAAGTAATAACTAAGTGTATCATTTAACACACTCTGCCAGAGTATTATAGTTTCAGGTGAATAGAAGGATGAATGAGATGGCCCATCATGGATGAGAAATATCTCAACATCTTACCACAAAGATGTGTGGATTATTCATTTGCTAGCTAGTACATAAATGGTTAAAAAGTAAGCAAAAAACAGCCCATACAATTCAAAGATTTCACTTCTCTTTCATAGCTAGGCTAGGGTCTTGGGTTGGGTTGGGTTGGTGTTCAACCCTAGTTCAACCCAATGTTTTTGTACCTCAACCCTAGCTCAACCCAATGTTGGATGAATTTTGTGGCCTCGTGGTGTGTTGAGGTGTTGACACAACCAAAGTTCTATATGTGTTATATCCACTCTGTTCATCCATTTTTGGAAATCATTTTGTTAAATCAGGCTGAAAATGAAGCAGGTCCAAAGCTAAAGTAGACCGCACCTCATAAAGCAGTTGGGACTCATGTGCCCACCGTAATGTTTATTTCCTATCCATTTTGTTTATAAGGTCAAACAAAGCTGATGAAGAGAAAACACAAATATCATCTTGATCCAAAACATCAATCCCCCCAAAAAGCTTTTACTGGTAGGCATTCAATCCCCAGTGCTTTTCATAGTATGGTTCCCTGGAGCTTTGGATCCAGTCATTTTTGAGATCATGCCCTAAAATGATCCAGATCATGCCCTAAAATGATCCGATAAATTAGATGTACTGTGTGGATATAACACATACACTATAGTAGGGCCCACAGAATGTTGCCACGTCAGCACATCATGAGTGCGCCATCAAGGCAATCCGCATCCGTAAAAGTTGACAACGGTCATTTGTTTTTTTTTTTTTTTTTTGAGAAATTTGCGAGAATACGACCCATTTATGGCCCATTTAGGAGGCTAAGCCCACCTCATTTTCCTTTGCGAGAATACGACCCGGCTGTACGGGCGCCTTGCCAAAGGTCGAAAATGCCCCTGCCTTTTCCTTCAAGCGGGAAGACGAGCGCTGACGCTCGTCGTACTCCGAGTTGTACGAACGGTTCAAAAGTGATCAACGTTACATGGGCCCCACAGTTATGTATTTATTATATCCACAACGTTCATCCATATTTTGAGATCATTTCGGACCATTATCTAAAAAAAGAAAATCATATCCAAGGATCAACTGGACCACACCACAAAGAGGAGCGGGAAAAGTGATTTTCACCGTTAAAACTTTTTAAGGGCCCACCATAACATTTATTTTCCATCCAATCTATTCATAGGGTCACAAAGACCTGGATGAAGAGGAAAAAAAAATTTCATAATGATCCAAAACCTCTGTGACCCCTAAAAGGGTTTCACTGGTAGGCGTTCAATTCCCCACTGCCTTTCACAGTGTAGTCCACTTGATTGTTAGATCTGTCTTATTTTCCGTCTCAAACCTTAATATGAGCTCGTCAAATAGACGGACGGTTTGGATATAACATAGACCTCATGATGGGACCCAAAAAACAAAAACAAAAACAAAAAAAAACTAAATTTTTATATATTTTTTATTTTTTTTACACGGGGAGATTTGGCTACGGATTATAACCGTAGCCATAGCTATCAAAATCCGTAGCCAAAGATGACTACCGGGGTGGGCGCGCCGAACTATCCGTGCCCGCGCCACTTGCTGATGCATCTGGCGGGGCCACGCCGATCCGGCGTGGCCACGCCCATTTGGAGGCCCCTATGGCTACGGATTATAACCGTAACCATAGATGGCTATGCAAATTTTTTTTATTTTTTTTATTTTTATTTTTATTTTTTACATGGAGAACTTTATTTTACCTACAATTTTCTCAAATACATATTTATATAAATATGCATATATAAGCATATAAAAAAAAATTTCCTCTTTTTTTTTTCATTTATTTCTTTATTCATTTAAAAAGTATATCTTCTAAACCAAAATTAGTTACTCGATGAACCCTATATGATTTTGGGGTAGGAGAAGTTACTTTAGCCAACCAACCTAGTTATTTTCCAAGATTCCATCAGGTTAATGACCGTGAAATGCATGAAAATTACTGTAGAGTGCATGAAAATGACCGTGAAATAAAACGGAATCGCCGAAAATGATCGTGAAGTGAGGGGCATGACTGTGAAGTGAGGGGCATGACTGTGAAGTGAAGGGGCATGACCGTGAAGTGAAGGGACATGACCGTGAAATGCGCGGAAATGACTGTGAAGTGAAGCGATTGGACTGTGAAATGCATGGAAATGACCGTGAAGTGAAGGGAATGACAATGAAATACGCCGAAATGACCGTGAATCAACACGGAATAGGCGTTGTGGTATGCATGGAAATGACCGCGAAGTGAGCGATTGACCTTGAAATGCGCGAAATGACCGTGAAATGCGCCGAAATGACCATGAATCAACACGGAATAGGCGGGAATGACCGTAGGATGCATGGAAATGACTGCGAAGTGAGGCGATTGGACCTTGAAATGCGTAGAAATGACCGTCAAGTGAAGAGGCGTGACCGTGAAATGCTACCGAAATGACCTTGAATCAACACGAATAAGGTGAATGACCGTGATATGCATGGAAATGACCGTGAAGTGCAGCGATTGGACCATGAAATGCGTGGAAATGACCGTGAAGTAAAGGGACATGACCGTGAAATGCGCCAAAATGACTGTGAATCAACACAGAATAGGCGGGAATAACCGTGATATAAATAGAAATGAGCATGAAGTGAGGCGATTGGACCGTGAAGTGAAGGGGCATGACCGTAAAATGCGCTGAAATGACCGTGAATTAACACGGAATACGCGGAATGATGGTATGCATGAAAATGACCGCGAAGTGAGGTAATTAGACAAAGTGAAATGTGCAAAAATGACCGTGAAGTGAAGGGACATGACCGTATGAAATATGCCTAAAATGACCGTGAATCAACACGGAATAGGCGGGAATGACCGTGAAATGCATGGAAATGGGGGTGAAGTGAAGCGAATGGATTGCGAAATGCACGAGACTGACCGTGAAGTGAAGACGTGTCACTGAGAAATGCATCGAAATGACCGTGAATCAACACGGAATAGGCGGGAATGATCGTGATATGCATGGAAATGGGGGTGAAGTGAAGCGATTGGACCGCGAAATGCACGGAAGTGACCGTAAAGTGAAGACGCGGGACCTCAAAATGCGTCGAAATGACCGTGAATCAACACGGAATATGCGGGAATGACCGTGATATACATGGAATAGGGTGAAGTGAAGCGATTGGACCACGAAATGCACGGAAGTGACCGTGAAGTGAAGACGCGGGACCGTGAAATGCATCGAAATGACCGTGAATCAACACGGAATATGCGGGAATGACCGTCATATGAATGAAAATGATTGTGAAGTGAGGCGATTGGACCGCAAAATGCGCGGAAGTGACCGTGAAGTGAAGATGTGGGACCGTGAAGTGCGTCAAAATGACCGTGAATCAACACGGAATATGCGGGAATGACCATGATATGCATGAAAATGAGAGTGAAGTGAAGCGATTGGATCGTAAAATGCACAGAAGTAACCGTGAAGTGAAGATGCGGACCGTGAAGTGCGTCGAAATGACCGTGAATCAACACGGAATATGCGGGAATGATCATGATATACATGGAAATAGGGGTGAAGTGAAGCGATTGGACCGCGAAATGCACGGAAGTGACCGTGAAATGAAGACGCGGGACCGTGAAATGCGTCGAAATGACCGTGAATCAACACGGAATATACAGGAATGACTGTGATATGCATGAAAATGGGGGTGAAGTGAACCGATTGGACCGCAAAATGCGCGGAAGTGACCGTGAAGTGAAGATGCGGGACCGTGAAGTGCGTCGAAATGACCGTGAATTAACACGAAATATGCGGGAATGACCGTGATATGCATGGAAATGGGGGTGAAGTGAAGCGATTGGACCGTAAAATGCACGGAAGTGACCGTGAAGTGAAGACGCGGGACCGTGAAGTGCGTCGAAATGACCGTGAATCAACACGGAATATGCGGGAATGACCGTGATATGCATGGAAATGGGGGTGAAGTGAAGTGATTGGACCGCAAAATACGCGGAAGTGACCGTGAAGTGAAGACGCGAGACCGTGAAGTGTGTTGAAATGACCGTGAATCAACACGGAATATGCGGGAATGACCGTGATATGCATGGAAATGGGGGTGAAGTGAAGCGATTGGACCGCAAAATACACGGAAGTGACCGTGAAGTGAAGACGCGGGACCGTGAAGTGCGTCGAAATGACCGTGAATCAACACGGAATATGCGGGAATGACCGTGATATGCATGGAAATGGGGGTGAAGTGAAGCGATTGGACCGTAAAATACGCGAAAGTGGCCGTGAAGTGAAGACGCGGGACCGTGAAGTGCGTCAAAATGACCGTGAATCAACACGGAATATGCGGGAATAACCGTGATATGCATAAAAATGAGGGTGAAGTGAAGCAATTGGACCGTAAAATGCGCGGAAGTGACCGTGAAGTGAAGACGCGGGACCGTGAAGTGCGTCGAAATGACCGTGAATCAATACGGAATATGCGGGAATGACCGTGATATACATGGAAATGGGGGTAAAGTGAAGCGATTAGACCGCAAAATACGCGGAAGTGACCGTGAAGTGAAGACGCGGGACCGTGAAGTGCGTCGAAATGACCGTGAATCAACACGAAATATGCGGGAATGACCGTGGTATGCATAGAAATGGGGGTAAAGTGAAGCAATTAGATTGCAAAATACACGGAAGTGACTGTGAAGTGAAATGCACAGAAATGACCGTATATTGGCCGCATGCATTTCGCGGTCCAATCGCTTCACTTCACCCCCATTTTCATGCATATCACAGTCATTCCCGTATATTCCGTGTTGATTCAAGGTCATTTCGACGCATTTCACGGTCCCGCGTCTTCATTTCACGGTCACTTCCGTGCATTTCGCGGTTCAATCGCTTCACTTCACCCCCATTTCCATGCATATCACAATAATTCTCGCATATTCCGTGTTGATTCACAGTCATTTTGACGCATTTCATGGTCCCGCGTCTTCACTTCACCGTCACTTTCGCACATTTCGCAATCCAATCGGTTCACTTCACCCCCATTTCAATGCATATCACGGTCATTTCCGCATATTCCGTGTTGATTCACGGTCATTTTGACGCATTTCACGGTCTCGCATCTTCACTTCACGGTCACTTCCGTGCATTTCGCGGTCCAATCGCTTCACTTCATCCCCATTTCCATGTATATCACGATCATTCCCGCATATTCCGTGTTGATTCACGATGATTTCGACGCATTTCATGGTCTCGCGTCTTCACTTCACGGTCACTTTCGTGCATTTCGCGGTCCAATCGCTTCACTTTACCCCTATTTCCATGCATATCATGATCATTCCCGCATATTTCGTGTTGAGTCACGGTCATTTTGATGCATTTTGCGGTCCCACGTCTTCACTTCACGGTCAGTTCCGCACATTTCGCGGTCCAATCGCCTCACTTCACAATCATTTCCATTTATATCACAGTCATTCCCGCATATTCTGTGAAGTGAAGTGAAGGGGCATGATCGTGAAGTGACCGTGAAGTGAAGGGGCATGACCGTGAAATCACAGTCATTCCCGTCATGACCGTGAAACCTATTCACGAAAATGACCGTGAAGTGAAGGGGCATGACCGTGAAATGCGTCGAAATGACTGTGAATCAATACGGAATAGGTGGGAAAGACTGTGATATGCATGGAAATCACGGTCATTTTCGTTTATTCCGTGTTGATTCATGGTCATTTCGGCGCATTTCACGGTCAATTCCCTTCACTTCACGGTCATTTCCATGCATTTCACGGTCAATTCGCTTCACTTCATGGTCATTTCCATGCATATCACGGTCATTCCCACCTATTCTGTGTTGATTCACGGTCATTTCGTCGCATTTCACGGTCATGCCCCTTCACTTCACGGTCATTTTCGGGCATTTCACGGTCCAATCGCTACACTTCACCGTGAAATGCGTCGAAATGACTGTGAATCAACACCGAATAGGAGGGAATGACCGTGAAATGCATGGAAATGACCGTGAAGTGAAGCGAATTGACCGTGAAATGCGTGAAAATGATCGTGAAGTGAAGGGGCATGATCGTGAAATGTGTCGAAATGATCATGAATCAACACGGAATAGACGGGAATGACTGTGATTTCCATGCATATCACAGTCATTTCCGCCTATTTCGTGTTGATTCACGGTCATTTCGACGCATTTCAAGGTCATACCCTTCACTTCACGGTCATTTCCATGCATTTCACGGTCAATTTGCTTCACTTCACGGTCATTTCCATGCATATCACGGTCATTCCCACCTATTCCGTGTTGATTCACGGTCATTTCGGCACATTTCACGGTCATTTCCGTGCATTTCACGGTCCAATCGCTACACTTCACCGTGAAATGCGTCGAAATGACCGTGAATCAACATGGAATAGGTGGGAATGACCGTGAAATGCATGGAAATGGCCGTGAAGTGAAGCGAATTGACCGTGAAATGCGCGAAAATGATCGTGAAGTGAAGGGGCATGACCGTGAAATGCGTCGAAATGACCGTGAATCAACACGGAATAGGCGGGAATGATTGTGATATGCATGAAAATCATGGTCATTCCTGTCTATTCCGTGTTGATTCACGGTCATTTCGTAGCATTTCATGGTCAATTCCGTTCACTTCACGGTCATTTCCATGCATTTCATAGTCAATTTGCTTCAAGTGAAGTGATTGGACCGCAAAATACGCGGAAGTGACCGTGAAGTGAAGACGCGAGACCGTGAAGTGTGTCGAAATGACCGTGAATCAACACGGAATATGCGGGAATGACAGTGGTATGCATGAAAATGCATGGAAATGATCGTGAAGTGAAGCGAATTGACCATGAAATGCGTGGAAATGACCGTGAAGTGAAGGGAATTGACCGTGAAATGCATGGAAAAGACCGTGAATCAAAACATAATCGCTGGGATTGATCGTGAAATACATGAAAATGACTATGAAGTGAAGCGAATTAACCGTGAAATGCATGGAAATGACCATGAATCAAAACGTAATCGTCGGGATTGACTGTGAAATGCATGAAAATGACTGTGAAGTGAAGTGCATTGACCGTGAAATGCATGGAAATGACCATGAAGTGAAGAGAATTGACCGTGAAATGCATGGAAATGACCGTGAATCAAAATGGAATCACCGGGATTGACCGTGAAATGCATGTAAACTTATAACCTAAACCTAAACCTAAACCTAAACCTAAACTTATAACCTAAACCTAAACCTAAACCTAGATCACCGGGATTGACCGTGAAATGCATGTAAACTTCACGGTCATTCCTACCTATACTTATAACCTAAACCTATTCTCAAATCTAAACTTATAACCTAAACCTAAACCTAAACCTATAACATTAACTTAAACCTTTAACCTAAACTTATTACCTTAACTTGAACCTATTCTCAAATCCCAAAACCTAAACCTTTAACCTATAACCTAAATGTATAACCTATAACCTAAACCCAAACATAAACCTATACCTGTAGAACCTATAACCTAAAACCCGAACATATTCTCAAATTCCTAAACCTAAACCTGCACCTGATCCTAATCTCAACTCCCTAACCTATACGTAAACCTAAACTTGAAAACCCAAACCTAAACCCGATCCTGATCCCGCCTATTCCGTGATGATTCACGGTCATTTCGACGCATTTCACGGTCACGCCCCTTCACTTCACGGTCATTTCCATGCATTTATCGGTCCAATCACTACACTTCACGGTCATTTCCATGCATATTACGGTCATTACCGCCTCTTCCGTGTTGATTCACGGTCATTTTGTCGCATTTCATGGTCATGCCCCTTCACTTCACGGTCATTTCCGAGCATTTCACGGTCCATTCGCCTCACTTCACGCTCATTTCCATGCACTTCATGGTCATTTCCGGCGCATTTCACAGTCATGCCCCTTCACTTCACGGTCATGAATGAAATTGACCGCTAAGTGAATGAAATGGATTTTCGACCATCGACCTGATGGAATCTTGAAAAATAACCAGGTTGGTTGGCTAAAGTAGCTTCTCCTGACATCACCATCATTACCTTTAAGGTCTGTTTGGCCAAACCAATCCCACGGTATTAGGAGGAATGGGATCGCGAGATCCCGGGATATGCATGATGAGCCAAACAGACCTTGTGAACTTGTCCCGGGATATAAGCAATCCCATGGATCTTAAAACAATCCACTGACATCACCATCATTACCTTAAAATTGATCCCATCCCTTAGTTGGAAGGAGTGGAAGGTAAAATCTCAGGATATGCCTGACGTGCCAAATAGACCCAGTGAACTTGTTCCGGGATATAGCAATCCCATGGATCTTAAACCAATCCACTGACACCACCATCATTACCTTAGGGCCCGTCTGGCCAGGCGGATTGGAAGGGATTGGATGGTATTGGAAATTAAATCCGGGATTGGTTGGGCGTGCCAAACCGACCGGGTGATCTGATCCTGGGATATAGCAATACCATGGATCTTAAGACAATCCACTGACATCATCATCATTACCTTAAAATTGATCCCATTCACAGTTATTTCGGCGCATTTCACGGTCAATTCCCTTCACTTCATGGTCATTTCCACGCATTTCACAGTCAATTCGCTTCCGGGATTAAACCTTCCAATCCCTTTCAATCCCCCAAACCAAACACGTCCCAGACATTTTTGAAGGGATTAGGGTGAATTGGATGGGATTTAAGGGCCTGTTTGGCCGGGCGAATCCCATGAGATCAGGAGGGATGGGATGGATTTTAAGGGCTCGTTTGGCACGCCCGCCACCACCCGGTCTGTTTGGCACGACCCGCCAATCCCGATTTAACTTCCAATCCCTTCTAATACCATCAAATCCCTTCCAATCCGCCTGGCCAAACGGGCCCTAAGGTAATAATGGTGGTGTCAGTGGATTGGTTTAAGATCCATGGGATTGCTATATCCCTAACAAGTTCACTTGGGTCTATTTGGCACGTCGGGCATATCCCGAGATTTTACCTTCCACTCCTTCCAACTAAGGGATGGGATCAATTTTAAGGTAATGATGGTGATGTCAGTGGATTGTTTTAAGATCCATGGGATTGCTTATATCCCGGGACAAGTTCACAAGGTCTGTTTGGCTCATCATGCATATCCCGGGATCTCGCGATCCCATTCCTCCTAATACCGTGGGATTGGTTCGACCAACAGGCCCTAAAGGTAATGATGGTGATGTCAGTGGATTGTCTTAAGATCCACGGGATTGCTATCTCCCGAGATCAGGATCTCGTGTCTGTTTGGCTCACCTAGTCAATCTTAGGATCTATCTTCCAATCCCATCCAATTTATGCGGCCAAACAGGCCCTATATGATTTTAGGGTAGGAGAAGCTACTTTAACCAACCAACCTGGTTATTTTCTAAGATTCCATTAGGTCGATGGTAGAAAATTCATTTTATTCACTTAGAGGTCAATTTCATTCCATCAGGTCCTGGGATTTGAGAATAGGTTTAGGTTATAAGTATAGGTTTAGGTTTAGGAATTCGGGTTCGGGTTCAGGTTTATCTTCGGGTTTAGGTTATAGCTAGGTTTCGGTTTAGGTTATAGGTTTCGATTTAGGTTATAGGTATAGGTTTAGGTTAGGGTGTAGATTAAGGTTTAGGGAAATGACCGTGAAGTGAAGAGGGTATGACCGTGAAATGCGTCGAAATGACTGTGAATCAACACGGAATAGGCGGGAATGACCGTGATATGCATGGGAAATGATTGTGAAGTGAGGCGATTGGATTGTAAAATGCGCGAAAGTGACCGTGAAGGGTCATGACCGTGAAATGCATCGAAATGACCGTGAATCAAAACGAAATAGGTGGGAATGATCGTGATATGCATGGAAATAGGGGTGAAGTGAATCGATTGGACCGCGAAATGCACGGGATTGACCGTGAAGTGAAGACGTGGGACCATGAAATGCGTCGAAATGACCGTGAATCAACACAAAATATGCGGGAATGACCGTGATAAGCATGAAAATGGGGGTGAAGTGAAGCGATTGAACAACGAAATGCGCGGAAGTGATCATGAAGTGAAGACGCGGGACCGTGAAATGCGTCGAAATGACCGTGAATCAACACAGAATATGCGGGAATGACCGTGATTTGCATGGAAATGGGGGTGAAGTGAAGCAATTGGACCGCAAAATGCGCGGAAGTGATCGTGAAGTGAAGACGCGGGACCGTGAAGTGCGTCGAAATGACCGTGAATCAACACGGAATATGCGGGAATGACTGTAATATACATGGAAATGGGGGTGAAGTGAAGAGATTGGACAACAAAATGCACGGAAGTGACCATGAAGTGAAGACGCGGGACCGTGAAGTGCGTCGAAATGACCGTGAATCAACACGGAATATGCGGGAATAACCGTGATATGCATGAAAATGGGGGTGAAGTGAAGCGATTGGACCGTAGAATGCACGGAAGTGACCGTGAAGTGAAAATGCGGGACCGTGAAGTGCGTCGAAATGACCGTGAATCAACACGGAATATGCGGGAATGACCGTGATATGCATGGAAATGGGGGTGAAGTTAAGCGATTGGACCGCGAAATGCACGAAAGTGACCGTGAAGTGAAGACGCGGGACCGTGAAGTGCGTCGAAATGACCGTGAATCAACACGAAATATGCGGGAATGATCGTGATATACATGGAAATGGGGGTGAAGTGAAGCGATTGGATTGCAAAATACACGAAAATGACTGTGAAGTGAAATGCATAGAAATGACCGTATATTGGCCGCATGCATTTCGCGGTCCAATCGCTTCACTTCACCCCCATTTCCATGCATATCACGATCATTCTCGCATATTCCGTGTTGATTCACGGTCATTTCAACGCATTTCACGGTCCCACGTCTTCACTTCACCGTCACTTTCGCGCATTTTGCAATCTAATCGGTTCACTTCACCCCCATTTCCATGCATATCACGGTCATTCCCCCATATTCCGTGTTGATTCACGGTCATTTCGACGCATTTCACGATCCCGCGTCTTCACTTCACGGTCACTTCCGTGTATTTCGCGGTCCAATCGCTTCACTTCACCCCCATTTCCATGTATATCACGATCATTCCCGCATATTTCGTGTTGATTCACTGATCATTTCGACACTTCACTTGCCCCATCGCTTTACTTCACGGGTCCACTTTCGTGCATTTCGCATGATCCAATCGCTTAACTTCACCCCATTTCCATGCATATCACGGTCATTCCCGATATTCCGTGTTGATTCACGGTCATTTCGACGCACTTCACGGCCCCGTTCCTTCACTTCACGGTCACTTCCGTGCATTTTACTTGATCCCAATCGCTTCACTTCACCCCATTTTCATGCATATCACGGTTATTCCCGCATATTCCGTGTTGATTCACTGGTCATTTCGACGCACTTCACGGTCCCGCGTCTTCACTTCATGGTCACTTCAAGCGCATTTTCATGGTCCAATCTCTTCACTTCACCCCCATTTCCATGTATATCACAAATCATTCCCGCATATTCCGTGTTGATTCACTGTCATTTCGATGCACTTTACGGTCCCGCGTCTTCACTTCACGGTCACTTCCACGCATTTTACGGTCCAATCGCTTCACTTCACCCCCATTTTCATGCATATCACGGTTATTCCCGCATATTCCGTGTTGATTCACGGTCATTTCGACGCACTTCACGGTCCCGCGTCTTCACTTCACGGTCACTTCCGTGCATTTCGCGGTACAATTGCTTCACTTCACCCCCATTTCCATGCAAATCACGGTCATTCCCGCATATTCCGTGTTGATTCACGGTCATTTCGACGCACTTCACGGTCCCGTGTCTTCACTTCACGGTCACTTCGGCGCATTTTGCGGTCCAATTGCTTCACTTCACCTCCATTTCCATGCAAATCACGGTCATTCCCGCATATTCCGTGTTGATTCACGGTCATTTCAACGCACTTCACGGTCCCGCGTCTCCACTTCGCGGTCACTTCCGCGCATTTTGCGGTCCAATTACTTCACTTCACCCCCATTTCCATGCAAATCACGGTCATTCCCGCATATTCCGTGTTGATTCACGGTCATTTCGACGCATTTCACGGTCCCGCGTCTTCACTTCACGATCACTTCCGCGCATTTCGCGGTCCAATCGCTTCACTTCACCCCCATTTTCATGCTTATCACGGTCATTCCCGCATATTCTGTGTTGATTCACGGTCATTTCGACCCATTTCACGGTCCCACGTCTTCACTTCACGGTCACTTCCATGTATTTCACGGTCCAATCGATTCACTTCAACCCCATTTCCATGCATATCACGATCATTCCCGCATATTCTGTCCTGATTCACGGTGATTTCGATGCATTTCACGGTCCCGCGTCTTCACTTCACGGTCAGTTCCGCATATTTTGCGGTCCAATCGCCTCACTTCACAATCATTTCCATGCATATCACGATCATTCCCGCCTATTCCGTGTTGATTCACGATCATGCCCCTTCACTTCACGGTCACTTCCCTAAACCTTAATCTACACCCTAACCTATACCTATTCTCAAATCCCAAAACCTATAACCTAAATCTAAACCTTAACATAAACCTATAACCTATAACCTGAATCCGAACATAAACCCGAACTCGAACCCGAATTCCTAAACCTAAACCTATACTTATAACCTAAATCTATTCTCAAATCCCAAAACCTATAACTACAACCTAAACCTATAAACCTAAACATATCACCGAAACTCAATTCCCTAAACCTTAACTTACAACCTAACCTAAACCTATACTTATAACCTAAACCTATTCTCAAATCTAAACTTATAACCTAAACCTAAACCTAAACCTATAACATTAACCTAAACCTTTAACCTAAACTTATAACTTTAACCTAAACCTATTCTCAAATCCCTAAACCTAAACCTTTAACCTATAACCTAAACGTATAACCTATAACCTAAACCCAAACCTAAACCTATACCACCAGTAACCTATAACTTAAACCTAAACCTTAACTTATTCTCAATTGCCTAAATCTATAACCTATAATCTATAACCTAAACCTTAGCCTAAACCTAAACCTAAACCTAAACCTTAACCTATAACCTAAACCTTAACCTATAACCTATAACCTTAACCTAAAGCTATAACCTATAACCTAAAACCTGAACGTATTCTCGAATCCCTAAACCTAAACTTACACCTAATCCTAATCTCAACTCCCTAACCTATACGTAAACCTAAACTTGAAAACCCAAACCTAAACCCAATCCTGATCCCGCCTATTCCATGTTGATTCACGGTCATTTCGACTCATTTCACGGTCACGCCCCCTTCACTTCACGGTCATTTCCATGCATTTCTCGGTCCAATCACTACACTTCACGGTCATTTCTATGCATATCACGGTCATTGCTGCCTCTTCCGTGTTGATTCACGGTCATTTCGGCGCATTTCACGGTCATGCCCCTTCACTTCATGGTCATTTCCACACATTTCGCGGTCTAATTGCTTCACTTCACGGTCATTTCCATGCATATCACGGTCATTCCCGCTTATTCCGTGTTAATTCAGCCTCATTTCGATGCATTTCACGGTCATGCCCCTTCATTTCACGGTCATTTCCGTGCATTTCGCGGTCCAATCGCTTCACTTTACGGTCATTTCCATGTATATCATGGTCATTCCCGTCGATTCCGTATTGATTCACGGTCATTTCGGCACATTTCACGGTCATGCCCCTTCATTTCACGGTCATTTCCGCGCATTTCACGGTCCATTCACCTCACTTCACGCTCATTTCCATGCACTTCACACGGTCATTTCCAAATAGCATTTCATAGTCATGCCCCTTCACTTCACGGTCATGAATGAAATTGACCACTAAGTGAATGAAATGGATTTTCAACCATCGACCTGATGGAATCTTGGAAAATAACCAGGTTGGTTGGCTAAAGTAGCTTCTCCTACCCCAAAATCATATAGGGTACATGATGTAACTAATTTTAGTTTAGAAGATATTCTTGTTAAATGAATAAAGAAAGAAATGAAAAAGGGAAAAAAAAAAATTTATACGCTTATATATACATATTTATATAAATATGTATTAGAGAAAATTATTGGTAGAATAAAGTTTTTCATGTAAAAAAAAAAAAAAAAAAAAAAAAAAAAAAAAAAAAACTTTAAAAAAAATTGCACTACGGTCAATGGCTACGGCTATAATCCGTAGCCATAGAGCCCGCATCTGGGCGTGGCCCCGCCAGACGGGCGCGGCCTCGCCGAATAGGTCAGTGAATGGCGCGGCCGCGCGGGAGAGCCGCTAGCTCGGCGCGCCCACCCTGGATAGGCCTCTTTGGCTACGGATTTTGGTAGATTTAGCTACGGTTATAATCCGTAGCTAAAAATCCGTATCAAATAAAATAAAATTCGGATTTTTTTTTTCAAATGTCGAATCTTTGTTTTTTTTTTTTGGGTCCCATCATGAGGTCTATGTTATATCCAAACCGTCCATCTATTTGACGAACTCATATTAATGCTTGAGATGGAAAATAAGACGGATCTAACTATCAAGTGGGCCACACTTTAAATGGCAGTGGGGAATTGAACGTCTACCATTTAAACCCCTTTAGTGGTTACAGAAGTTTTGGATCATTATTTAAAAAAAATTTTCCTCTTCAACCAGGTATTTGTGACCTTATGAATAGATTGGATGGAATATAAATGTTATGGTGGGCCCTAGAAAAGTTTCAACGGTGAAAATCAATTTTCTGCTGCTCTTTCTGGTGTGGTCCAGTTGCTCTCTGGATATGAAATTTTTTTTTTTTGTATAATGCTTCAAAATGATCTCAAAATATGGATGAACGTTGTGGATATAATAAATACATAACTGTGGGGCCCATGTAACGTTGATCACTTTTGAACCGTTCGTACAACACGGAGTACGACGAGCGTCGCCTCGTCTTCCCGCTTGAAGGAAAAGGCAGGGGCATTTTCGACCTTTGGCAAGGTGCCCGTACAGCCGGGTCGTATTCTCGCAAAGGAAAATGAGGTGGGCTTAGCCTCCTAAATGGGCCATAAATGGGTCGTATTCTCGCAAATTTCTCTTTTTTTTTTAAAGATTACTTTCTAGCATGAACTAAAAAATGAAGTAGATCTAGTTTTAAGGTGGACCATACCTTAGGGAAACGTGGTGATTGTCCATAAAGGGGCAATTAAAGTTTTGGATTGAGCTGATATTTACTTTTTTCCCTTTATCCAGGTTCGTAATACCTTATCAACAGGTTGGATGGCAAATAAACATTATGAAAACATTACAAAGGGTTGGATAAGTTTTTAATGGTAGGGTCTTTAATAACTAGTGTTTTTTTATGGTATGGTACACTTTAGTTTTCGATCCACTTCATTTTAGGGAATCGCCCAAAAATGACCTGGAAAAACAGATTGATGGCATAGATTTAGAATACACACATCAAGGTAAGCCTCACGGCAAGGGTCACACTTTCGTTGGTGAGGGTGGGGGCATACCTAATCCGCTCTTGGTTGGCAACGGTCTCCACCTAGGCACCTAGGCTGATCAGTATAGGGTGGCCCATTTTTATAAAAATAAATAAATTCAGCTCATTTTAGGGCATAAGCCCAAAAATATGGATCTACCTCTTCTTCTTTTTCTTCTTTCTTCTTCTAGAAAGAGGCAGTAGGGCGAGTGTGTACGGGTCTGTGGGAAAAAAAAAAAAAAAAGCATCTAAATATCAAGTAGATTACACCGTTACATTAGAGTGGTATGCCCACTGTTAAAAACTTCCTTGAGGAAAAAAAAGTTGGATCTGCCTCATTTATTATTTTTGGGCTCATGCCCTAAAATGAACCGGCAAAATGGACAAAATAGATCATACATCCTTGTGGGGCTCACAAAACTTTTCCAGCATCACATAGTGCCATGTCGGAGGTGTGCCCTACTCTACCCAATCCAAGTCGGACACGGCTTGCCTGCCAAGGGAGCAGATCAGGTGCGACCCTGCCTCACCCAAGACGGTGTACTTATTCTCCCACTAAACCATTCAATAACTACTATTTTTCTGTAGTGTGGTGCACTTGAGATTTAGATGTGCCTGATTTTTGTGTTCAAGTCTTAACAAGAACTATGAAACTGGCTTATAATAAACTTGTAAGATATGTAGATAACTCTTCCACTTCTTTTAATTATCCCAGCATTAAAGAAAATAGTAGAAAGTCTTATATTTGTGTTTTGTTAGGCGAACATTTTTAAATGACAAAGTCTACAAAAAAGGAAACTTGGAGCGTGTAAAATTGGGAATGACTCAGCAAATTCTTTAAATTCTCATACAAAAATTCACTGAAAAGATAAGAAAAATATCATAACTCTACAATATAGGTTTTCATCAATTATTACCGTAAGCCAATTCAATGGTGGAATTTGATATCCCTTGTCAAATTTCAAAACTCACAAAATTAACCAAAAGAATTTATAAGCAGTCTCGTGCTTTTTTTAAAAATTTTTTACCACAATACCAGTTAACCACCATTTTCTCTAAGCACTTAGGTATCATATACGACTATCCAAACCTTCAAATTTTGGGTCCACCATCTCCATTCCCGTTGTAGAGCGGGTCGCGGACAGTTACATGGCCAAGATGGATCAGAAAAAGCCCGATTGATGACAGAAGTGATCCAGACCATCAGACCTTAAATCGGGCGTATCTCACAATCCGGAGTGAGTTATCTAATGTAAAATATATGATTTTGGGGTAGAATGAGCTACTTTAGCCAACCAACCCCACTACGCCGAGTTACCCAATCCGGATTTGCAAAATACTACCAGATCGAGGGTCGTTTCCCTATTTTAATTTCGTTTTTACTATAAATAGTAAGTTTTAGTTTGATTATAACTCTTCATCCGTTGGGCTTTAGGAGTTGCGTCCAACGTGAAAAGAGCAGAGAAAATTAGGAGAACGGTTTGGTGAGGCCAAATAGGAAACTTATTATTTTTGGCCGAAAACCTTGCGCATTAGTAGACATCAGGACCGCTATAAATAGTAAGTTTACTATTTATAGTAAGTCGCGAATTCTAGGTTGTAGTTTGCTTCTGATTTCTTTCCTATTGGTTGGTATTCCTATTTAAAGGGTTGAGAAGGCGTTTATTTCATTCATTAATCAATTTCGAATTTATTAGAATTTATTTCTAATTTCTGCTTTCTTTCCTCATGGATTCGAAAAGTCTCTGTAAGTAGTCCAGAGAAGTTCCGTGGATTCGAAATAGTTATCCTCTTGAGGAAGACGGTGCTCGACCTCACGTCCTTCTCTGCGTCAATTCCATTAATGTCCTGCACAAGTGGTTGTTAGGGGGAGAGAAGATATGCCTGTCATTAGTTCTAACACATCAGAAAATGTACATGACAACAGACATTAATTCAAATAAAACAGACTTAATTCTGCAGCCTAACTTGGAAAAATTATAATCCCAAGATCAGATTGTTTGGACAGTCTTGACCTTTGATTTTTAGACACTTATTTTAAGATTAGATTAAGACCACTTGGGTTTTTCTTCTTTTTTTTTATTTTTTTTCTTTTTTTAAAACTATCCAATAAAAATTTATGGAAACGGATGGGCTACTCCCCCTAACACCAACCAATGGCTGGAGGTCGGTGCTCTGTGGGCCCTACCATGATATATGTGTTCCATCCATGCCGTCCATCTATTTTTCTAGATCATTTTATTGTATGAGACAAAAAATGAGGTATATAAAAATCTCAAGTGGACCACATTACAAGAAAAATTGTTGAATGAGCGTCGACCATTAAAAACTTTTAGGGGCTATAAAAGTTTTGGATAAAGCTGATCTTTGTTTTTTCCCTTCATCTGGGCTTGCATGACCTAATCAATAGATTGGATGTCAAATAAACAGTACAGTGGGCCTTCAGAGGATTTTACTGGTGGATATCCAATCACTATTGTTTTCCTGTGGAGTGGTCCACCTGAGATTTATCTCTCTCTCATTTTTCGGATCAAGCCCTAAAATGATCCATAAAAATGGATGAACAGAATGAATGAAACACATACATCATGGTGGGCCCCACAGATCACCTACCACCATCCACGGGGATGGTGGCAGGAGTAGCCAATCCGTTTCCAAAATGTATTTACTAAGCGTCACGGCAGGGACTAAAGTCATGGTCAGTCCGTCACGAAAGGGATGTGACTGAAAAGTCGGTCTACATCGCACCCCGTGAACGGCAAGAGCTGAAGTCAGGTCTATACGCCAGTGGAGGGATATCCTAAGATCACGGATGGTAGGTAATCCGCGTCCCATTACAAGGCCCTTGATCAACGGTACCATACTTATCAAAAGATCATAGCCATCTCTTATTTTTACTCTCCTGCACAACATGTTCCCTGTCAGTTATTTTCTTTTCCTATCGCTGATTTGGAGGCCACTATTTAGATAGCTAGGATCCTCCCAACTATGTATATCTAGAATCAATTTCTATCGTCAGTGGATCCCACTAAACAGGTCGTCCTGATTGAAAGATGACCCTAGCACATGTAAAGTGGTAATATGGCTCTACCATTTTCTAGTTCTTCTCTACGTACGGTACCATCCTATTATGGAATAATAAAGAATTTGGAGAAATAATTCCGTTGTCTAAAATTCCATTGCAACCTACCTACCCACACACTTAGTTACATTTAGACCTGTGGCATCATATAAACATTACTTTTTGGTGCAATCCATCAAAAGCAGATTCGGTACTGTCCTTACCTGTGCCAACATACTACCCTTATCTTAAATGGTGCACTAACCCATTCATACAGTGGACCGTACGTGCCGAGTCGGGACGGGCCGGGGCGAGTCAGGTTTCGGACCGAGACGGGCCGAACTGGGCCGTATCCGAACTCCGCCCAGACTCATTTTCGGGCCGGGTCGAGCGAGCTAACCGGGCTAGCCCGGTTTGTGTACACCCCTATCTGCTTGAATGAATGAGTCCTTGTGAATATCCTAGTAAAATTAGGAAAAATATGAAGATTTCTGTAACAAGAAGAAATCAGCTTCCGCCACTTACGCAGGCATCCGCGGAAGCGGATTGGCTGGTGTGTTGACGTCACCAATTTCTATAAATCCCATTATGACGTATGTGCAATGCCCAAACCATCCCTCTCACCAATTTCTATGAATCCCATCATGACGTATGTGTTATGTCCAAACCATCCCTTTATTTGGCCAGCTCGTTGTAAGGCTTGATTTGGAAAATAAGACAAGAACCAAATATTAGGACGGTGTGGATACATGATACATACATCAAGATGCGCCCCACGAATGAGCTGGCCCATCATATTTCAGGTGAATGGAAGGATGAATGAGCTAGCACATCATGGATGAGAAATACCTCAACATCTTACCCACAAAGATGTGCAGATCATTCATTTGCTAGCTAGTAGATGAATGGTTAGAAAGTAAGCAAAAAACAGTCCATGCAATTCTAAGATTTCACATCTCTTTCATTGCTAGGATAGAGCCTTGGGTTGGGTTGGTGCTCAACCCTAGCCCAACCAAATGTTCCTATATCCCAACCCAACCCAACATCGGGTTGAGAATTCTCAACTCAAGCCAAACCCAAGCGGGCTCAGTCGAGTTGGCCAGGTGGATACATGCTAATATTTTCGTTATTACATTAGTCTATATTTTTAGTATCTTATTTTTTGTACCTATGATTTTATTAATTATATATGTAGCTGTTTATCATAATAAATTTCATTTTTCCTAAAGAAATAAACTAAAATATAGGACAACGACTCCTTTAAAAGCCGTGTATTGATCTAGCATATTTGGGAGAGAGAAATCGAAAATCTATTTGGGAGAGAGAAATTCGGCATATCTTGTTAGCTTGAGTCATTGGAAATGACATAGACCAGTGAAACCTGACGGCAGTAAAATTTCTTATGCCTCACAGACGATCCACACTCAATTATAATTTATAAGTAATATATATATCGATCGGGTTTGGGTTCGGCAACCCGAAACCTCAACCCGCGCCCAACCCAAGTTTTATCAGGTTGGTGTTTGTATATCCCAAGTTCGAGATCAAACCTAATACATCCTGCCCAAGCCCAATCCAATGTCAAGTTGGTCATGAGTTAGTTAGGTTGAACCCACCCGACTTTTAGCCCTATTGCTAGCTTTATTATTAGGATAAGTCATTATGTGTGTGTGTGTGTGTGTGTGTATAAAGTTTAGGTGAACCATTAAATTAGCTAATAAGTCCAAACTTAACTGTAATATTACATAGACTTATTAGATATAAAAATGGTTCTTTTGTTTCTTTTATCAATTTATCCCTCCATTGCTAGAGAAAATAGTGGAATGCATTACATTTGCTTTTTCAATTATTTTATGTGAAGATTTGTACGTAGTACTCAACACCTTATAAAATTCATTGAGATAGGCGAGAAACTTTGATTTATTACTTTTCTTCTTTTTGCTGCCTGCGCTTGATCCTACTTTAGTATCATTTTATTTCGAAGGACATCGTTGATATTAAGAAGCCTCGTTCATACTACGTTTTAAGGCAAGTTGGAGTTGATCTTCTTTCAAAACTCTTAATTTAACTTCCTCCTCTACCTTTTCTGTAGTAGTTCTCTATGCACCAGAATGTTTGAATTGAGTAGAAAGTTTCTTATTTGAATTTATAAAAGCCTGAAAAAGAATTTAAACATCTTTTGGGGCTTTAGGGCATAATTTTGCATCACCGCCTTGACATGCCAAGTGTAAGTGAAGCCAATTAATTTTCTTAAGAAACTTTACACCCACACAAAACTACATGTAATCTTCATTCTTCTAAACCTTTACAATTCGACTGGGCAACTATAGTCCAAAATTTTGGTCGATGTGTTGGATGATGACATATTTACACACTTATTTTTTTATTTTTTCAAATTAGTATGTTGAGAATTTACGAAAATAAATAGAAATTATAAATGAATAACAATGCCGAGAACCCTCTTTGTAGCCCCTATATCTTTCATCTTGAATGTCCTTAATAACTGAGTATTTAATACTCAAACATGCTATGATTATCGATCAACATACTAAATCAGGATAATGAATTTTTCATCACTCAGTGTCTTGAAATAGACACAATGATCATACTCACTCCTAGTAAACTTCTTAATCACCATAAAAGAATCAAACATTTTATACTAGTGCATATGCAATAGTTTCATGACATACAACAACTTTTTTAACCGCCAAACATTGTTCTCTGCCTCTTGTATTTCACAGCCTTCTGACTGTTTCATGTAAATCCATTCTTTCAATTTCTCATGTGTGAATGCAGTCTTCACATCCATTGGCTCCAGCTTGAGTTCGTATTGGGCAATCATCGTCAACACAAATTTAATAGATACTTGCTTCATCACAAGTGTGAATATCTCAGTGAAATTGACGCATTCTTTCTAAGAATATCCATTCGCTACCAACATTGCCTCATATCTATCATATTTCTTCTTCAAGATACAATTCGACTAGGCAACCATAGTCCAAAATTTTGGTCGATGTGTTGGATGATGACATATTTACACACTTTAAAAAAAAAAAAATTAGTATGTTGAGAATTTATGAAAATAAATAGAAATTATAAACGAATAACAATGTCGAGAACCCTCTTTGTAGCCCCTATATCTTTCATCTTGAATGTCCTTAATAACTGAGTATTTAATACTCAAACACGCTATGATTATCGATCAACATACAAAATCAGGATAATGAATTTTTCATCACTCAGTGTCTTGAAATAGACACAATGATCATATTCACTCTTGGTAAACTTCTTAATCACAATGAAAGAATCAAACATTTTATACTACTGCATACGCGATTGTTTCATGACATACAACAACTTCTTTAACCGCCAAACATTGTTCTCTGCCTCTTATATTTCACAGCCTTCTGGCTCTTTCATGTAAATCTGTTATTTCAATTTCTCATGTATGAATGCAGTCTTCACATCCATAAGCTCCAGCTTGAGTTCGTATTTGGCAACCATCGTCAACACAAATTTAATAGATACTTGCTTCATCACAAGTGTGAATATCTCAGTGAAATTGACGCATTCTTTCTAAGAATATCCATTCGCTACCAACATTGCCTCGTATCTATCATATTTCCTCTTCAAGATACAATTCGACTAGGCAACCATAGTCCAAAATTTTGGTCGATGTGTTGGATGATGACATATTTACACATTTTTTTTTTCAAATTAGTATTTTGAGAATTTATGAAAATAAATAGAAATTATAAACGAATAACAATGTCGAGAACCCTTTTTGTAGCCCCTATATCTTTTATTTTGAATGTCCTTAATAACTGAGTATTTAATACTCAAACATGCTATGATTATCGATCAACATACAAAATCAGGATAATGAATTTTTCATCACTTAGTGTCTTGAAATAGACACAATGATCATACTCACTCTTGGTAAACTTCTTAATCACAATGAAAGAATCAAACATTTTATACTACTGCATACGCGATTGTTTCATGACATACAACAACTTCTTTAACCGCCAAACATTGTTCTCTACCTCTTGTATTTCACAGCCTTCTGGCTGTTTCATGTAAATCTGTTATTTCAATTTCTCATGTATGAATGCAGTCTTCACATCCATTAGCTCCAGCTTGAGTTCGTATTTGGCAACCATCGTCAACACAAATTTAATAGATACTTGCTTCATCACAAGTGTGAATATCTTAGTGAAATTTACGCATTTTTTTTAAGAATATCCATTCGCTACCAACATTGCCTCATATCTATCATATTTCTTCTTCAAGATACAATTCGACTAGGCAACCATAGTCCAAAATTTTGGTCGATGTGTTGGATGATGACATATTTACACACTTTTTTTTTATAAAAAAATTAGTATGTTGAGAATTTATGAAAATAAATAGAAATTATAAACGAATAACAATGTCGAGAACCCTCTTTGTAGCCCCTATATCTTTCATCTTGAATGTCCTTAATAACTGAATATTTAATACTCAAACAGGTTATGATTATCGATCAACATATAAAATCAGGATAATAAATTTTTCATCACTCAGTGTCTTGAAATAGACACAATGATCATACTCACTCCTGGTAAACTTCTTAATCACCATGAAAGAATCAAACATTTTATACTACTGCATACGCGATTGTTTCAGGACATACAACAACTTCTTTAACCGCCAAACATTGTTCTCTGCCTCTTGTATTTCACAGCCTTCTGGCTCTTTCATGTAAATCTGTTATTTCAATTTTTCATGTGTGAATACAGTCTTCACATCCATTGGCTCCAGCTTGAGTTCGTATTGGGCAACCATCATCAACACAAATTTAATAGATACTTGCTTCATCACAAGTGTGAATATCTCAATAAAATTGACGCTTTCTTTCTAAAAATATCCATTCGCTACCAACATTGCCTCGTATCTATCATATTTCTTCTTCAAGATACAATTCGACTAGGCAACCATAGTCCAAAATTTTGGTCGATGTGTTGGATGATGACATATTTACACACTTTTTTCTTTCAAATTAGTATGTTGAGAATTTATGAAAATAAATAAAAACTATAAACGAATAACAATGTCGCGAACCCTCTTTGTAGCCCCTATATCTTTCATCTTGAATGTCCTTAATAACTGAGTATTTAATACTCAAACATGCTATGATTATCCATCAACATATAAAATCAGGATAATGAATTTTTCATTACTCAGTGTCTTGAAATAGACACAATGATCATACTCACTCCTGGTAAACTTCTTAATCACCATGAAAGAATCAAACATTTTATACTACTGCATACGCTATAGTTTCATGACATACAACAACTTTTTTAACTGCCAAACATTATTCTCTGCCTCTTGTATTTCACAGCCTTCTGGCTGTTCCATGTAAATCTGTTATTTCAATTTCTCATGTGTGAATGCAGTCTTCACATCCATTAGCTCCAGCTTCAGTTCGTATTTGGCAACCATCGTTAACACAAATTTAATAGATACTTGCTTCATCACAAGTGTGAATATCTCAGTGAAATTTACGCATTCTTTCTAATAATATCCATTCGCTACCAACATTGCCTCGTATCTATCATATTTCTTCTTCAAGATACAATTCGACTAGGCAACCATAGTCCATAATTTTGGTCGATGTCTTGGATGATGACATATTTACACACTTTCTTTTTCTTAAAATTAGTATGTTGAGAATTTATGAAAATAAATAGAAATTATAAACGAATAAAAATGTCGAGAACCCTTTTTGTAGCCCCTATATCTTTCATCTTGAATGTCCTTAATAACTGAGTATTTAATACTCAAACATGCTATGATTATCGATCAACATACAAAATCAGGATAATGAATTTTTCATCACTTAGTGTCTTGAAATAGACAAAATTAATGATCATACTCACTCCTGGTAAACTTCTTAATCAGCATGAAAGAATCAAACATTTTATACTACTGCATACGCGATTGTTTCATGACATACAACAACTTCTTTAACCGCCAAACATTGTTCTCTGCCTCTTGTATTTCACAGCCTTCTGGCTGTTTCATGTAAATCTGTTATTTCAATTTCTCATGTGTGAATGCAGTCTTCACATCCATTGGCTCCAACTTGAGTTCGTATTGGGCAACCATCGTCAACACAAATTTAATAGATACTTGCTTCATCACAAGTATAAATATCTCAGTAAAATTGATGCATTCTTTCTAAGAATATCCATTCGCTATCAACATTGCTTCGTATCTATCATATTTCTTTTTCAAGATACAATTCGACTAGGCAACCATAGTCCAAAATTTTGGTCGATGTGTTGGATGATGACATATTTACAAACATGGTGCCTGCGTATCATCCAACGGAAACGGATTGGCTACTCCCCCTGACACCAGCCAATGGCTGGTGGTCAGTGCTCCGTGGGGCCCACCATGATGTATATGTTTCATCCATGCCATCCATCTATTTTTAACGATCATTTTAAGAGATAATACCAAAAATGAGATATATCTCAATCTCAATTGGACCACATTATAGGAAATAGTGTTTAATGAACGTCGACCATTAAAAACATTTTGGCGGCCATAAAAGTTTTGGATCAAGCTGGTTTTTGTTTTTTTTCTTCATCTAGGCCTGTATGACCTAATCAACAGATTGGATGTCAAATAAACAGTACAGTGGGCCTTAGGAGGATATTAATGGTGGATATCCAATCGCTATTGTTTTCATGTGGTGTGTTCCACCTGAGGTTAATATATCTCTCATTTTTGGGATCAAGCCCTAAAATGATCTTTAAAAATGGATGAACAAAATGGATGAAACACATAAATCATGGTGGGTCCCACAGAGCACCGACCACCAGCCCCGGGGCTCGTGTCAAGGGGAGTAGCCAATCCGTTTCCCCATCCAACACAATCTGCCAGTGTATCAAAGTTTTTTTTAATTATTTTCTTCTCGGGAAGAAAGCTATATCATTAAATTGGCTTTTGCATGCTCAGATATGGTCATGTATCTTGTGAATGTGAAGTCCACGTACGGTAGGTAAGAAGTCTAAGTCAAATATGATATAATATGACTTGTGCACCAGGAGGTTAGGTAGAATAAATCCTGACATATCATAATATGATAAAATATGATATGAGAGGTTGATTCAAGCCATTTACAAGATTGTCCTCATCCTCGGTGGGAAATACCTAAATGAAACTTGTCAATTGGACTGATAGGCACTTGTTTATTTGTATTTATTATTCTTTTTCATTAATTATAGGCCATATGCTTGACCATTGCTTCGTGGGCCATTGATTTTTAAGTCTAAGATTTTAAATCTTAAAGATTTTTTGAAGCAGACATTCATGGCTATATTTTCTTAGATCAACAATAGGAATCCTACCCAACTCAACCCTAGATTGATTGTTTTGTGGGCCATTGATTATAAAGTAAAATTTTAAAATTTTTTGAAGCAGACATTCATGACTATATTTCATCAGATCAACAATCAGGATCACCTAACACAACCCTAGATCCATCAAATAGTCCCAATATATCATATTGTAATACATCAGGATGTATTCTATCAAACCTCTAGTGACAATGGGCTTAATGATTTAGTTAAATTAATTTGACTGATCTATACCACATTTATAATTTCTCAATGCCTCCACATAAGCATAGTACTCTACCATACTCTGCCCATGTCGTATAAAAGTACAATTTCAGAATTATGCTCACAAAGAAATGTGAATCAGTCGGTTGTTAGATGGCTACTGAAAACGAGGTAGAAAAGTAAAGGGAAAATAACTATCAGCCAAGAAAAATGTCTTATTCAAATCCTTTTCATTCTCTGGACTTATTCTTGGGACGTGTAGAAAATTTTAAGTAGACCGTGAAAGGAGCTATAATTCCAAGTTAGGCTAATTTAAGTAGACCATAAAAGGACCTATAATTCAAAGTTAGACTAATTTAAGTAGACCATAAAAGGAGCTATAATTCAAAGATAGACTAATTTAAGTAGACCATAAAAGGAGCTATAATTCCAAGTCAGACTAATTTAAGTAGACCATGAAAAGAGCTATAATTCCATTCTCTGGACTTATTCTTGGGACGTGTAGAAAATTTTAAGTAGACCGTGAAAGGAGCTATAATTCCAAGTTAGGCTAATTTAAGTAGACCATAAAAGGACCTATAATTCAAAGTTAGACTAATTTAAGTAGACCATAAAAGGAGCTATAATTCAAAGATAGACTAATTTAAGTAGACCATAAAAGGAGCTATAATTCCAAGTCAGACTAATTTAAGTAGACCATGAAAGGAGCTATAATTCCAAGTCAAGTCTAAGATGAAATAGACTTGTAAGATATGGAGATGATTCTGCTGGTTCTTTTGCCTATCCATTTGTGGACTGTCGAAGAAAACAGTGGAAGGACTTAACTGTCATTTGCTCCACCATGATGTATATGTTTTATCCATGCCATCCATCCCTTTTTTCCGGCTCATTTTATGGCATAAGCCCAAAAATAAGGCAAAGTGGACAGCGCCAAAGGAGATAGTAGTGACTCATGAATGCCCATCATTCAAAACTTAAAGGCTACAAAAAGTATGGATCAAGGTGATATTTGTGTTTTCATTATTACTGGTCCGTGTGACCTAATTAAGAGGTTTGGATGGCAAATAACTTTGCATTGGGTCATTGGAAGTTTTTATTTGTGGACGTCCAATTACCACTTTTTCCAATGGTATTTGCACTTGAGATGTTGATTTTATGGGTTGAGTAAGTTATGTTGATTCAGGATGGTTTTAATTTATGGGCTTTTGATGGAGAGCAGATCACGAACACTTTCATGGCAAAGATGAACTAGAAAAGGCTCAATTGGAGGTGGAAATGATCAGGACCGTTAGAATATTAAAATAGTAATATCTCGCAAATTGGAATGAGTTTTTCGACTTATCATATATGATTTTGGGTAGGAGAAGATACTTTGACAACCAACCTACTATGCTAAGTTGCATATGCTGGATTTGCGGAAATGAACCAATAAGAGGGCATCTTCAATCTTGTACAACTACAAATAGTTACACGAGGAGCGGTCTATCTAGGCCGCAATGTGCGGTACCCACAATAGCCAGTCTGAGTAAAATTTCAAATCCTTATAGTCAGCCAAGGCCGAACAATTGTTACCAACTTACCGTTGCCACCAATTGGGTCACTTATCAAACACCCGCTCTTAACGCCCCGCGTCCCATTTGGCCATTAACAAAGGGGGCACTGAAGGTGATGCAGCGGAAGAAGACCCTGAATTTGATGAAGATGAGCAAGCCATTGAGGAATGATTTAGTGATGAAGTCATTATTGTACACTCTAAGGAAGGAGGTGCACCTACATCAGCACAATATATTTTGTACGTGGTGTACCGTCAACGGCAAGGTTTGTGATATAATCATAGACAATGATAGAGCAAGAACATCGTCTTGAAGATGATGGTGGACAAGTTACAACTATTTACGACAGATATCATTCCCCTTACTCGATTAGGTAGATTTGAAAAAAAAAAAAGTGAACGAGACTAAGGTAATTGAACAATGCACTGTCTCATTTTCAATTTGTAGAAATTATAAAGATCAAGTACTTTGTGACGTATTCAACATGAAAGCATGTCATATGTTTCGTTGTTGACCACAGCAATCGGACCGTGGTGCTACCTACTGAAGATAAGACAATGTTTACGTCTTCGTCAAGGACGGTCGAAAGATGGTCCTTCCTCCTATAATACTAGAGAACCACTCCGAAGCTTCTAGAGTGGGTTAAAGGTGAGGAACCAGAGTCCTTAAACATTCCTCCAAGTTTAAGGTTATTATTAAATAAATTCAAAGTACTTGATCATGTATGCCTTGTTCCAAAAGACTATAAGATACTTTAGGGGCATGTAGAATAATTGATCTATAATGGTCTTTTGAGAGAGAGCATTAGCCCATGTGTCATGCCAACTTTATTAACGCCAAAGAAAGGTGTGAGCTGAGGCATGTGTGTCGATGTTAAGACAATTAATAAGATCTATATACACACACGGTGGCCCCACAAAAGCCCTTGCATGTACATATTATTGTACAGGCCGGTCGGAACAATCCCTTTCCAATCCGAGACAGCGCTTGGCTTGGGGAAGTGGATTGGGTAATGAGTAACTCGCTACGCTTATTAGGTAAACTACGTGAGCTTGACCATGATTTATATATTTTATCCACTCCGTCCATCCATTTTACCAGATAATTTCATGCTTGAAACTAAGAAATAATCACATCCAATGCTCAAATGGACCACACCACAGTAAAAAGTGTGAATTGAACCTCTACCGTTGAAAAAAATTCTGGAGGGCTACAGAAGTTTTTCATTCAGCTTATATTTGTTTTTTCCCTTCATCCATGTCCGTATGATCTTATGAATATTTTGGATGACAAATAAACATCACTGTGGGGCCTAGAATGTTTTCAACGGTGAAAATCATTATTTCCACTGTTTCCAGTGGTATGATACACTTGATCTTTGGATATGCTTCAATTTTGGATTCAACCCCTTAACTTATATGACAAAACAGATAGACGGCGTGGATAGACTACACACATTCTAGGTGGGCCTAACTGAGTTTACTCGGTATGATAAGAGGGTACTGACGCAATCCGATTTCGCGCTTGGGTCGATCCCTGACTAATAGGCAATAGGGATGTGCAATAATCATCCCTGTTGGCCTTTGGAAAGATTTAGCAAAAAGACAGACCGTGTGATAACACACGGTCACATACTAACCACGCTAACCGCGTCCCGGTCTAACTCGGCTTCCGTGGATCCCTGACTGTGGGGCCCAACTTGATGTCTATGTCTTATATCCATGCCGTCTATCTGTTGATCTAGATCATTTTACACTACAGGCTCAAAAATAAAGTAGATCCAAATCTCAAGTGGACCACATCACAAGAAAAAGAAGTGATTGAATACCCACTATTTAAAACTTCTTGAGTCCACCAGAATGTTTATTTGCCATCTAACTGGTTGGTAAGGTCACACATGCATGGATAAAAGGACCATATAAATATCAGCTTCAGCTTGATCGAAAACTTTTGTAGTACATAATAAGTTTTTAAAGGTCAATCACTACTGTTTCCTGTGTTGTGGTCCACCTAAAATTTGGATCTACTTTGTTTTTTGCATAATACCCTAAAATGATCTCCCTATATAAATGGATGGTAAGGATATAAGAAATATGCATCGTAGTGAACCCCACATTCAGAAATCCACCTACCTAAGCCGTGCTCATTATTATTGACACCGACTCTATATGCACCATCAGACAATAAACCTTGTGTTAGGAAACCACCGTTGAAAAAATGGTGGCGATTCATTGACAGTTGGGTCAACCATTTGGACGGACTGAATTTCCCTCATAACATGAACATGATACGGATGGGATTATCATGTTTTTCTCCCTCATGACTTACAATCCTTGCTCACTGAATTGATGGAAGGCAATATTTTTCTCTTAAAAAAAAAAAAAAAAAAAAGTTGAAAATGAAGCAAAGCAAAATGGAAAGCTTGTGGATTGAATTGATTGACCCTGAGTCAAGTCTATGTTCACCCAACCTAGAGTTGAATTAAGGGGGTGATCCATCACGTCGAACCAGACAGGGTCCTGTCAGGTCCAAGTTTGATTAATCATTGGATTGCACCTGCCTCCGAAGAATATTCTAACCATGGGTCCAAGGAGAGCAGTGAGCTGAAAGTTTCACACAGCTTAAAATGCTACCCTTAGAAGAGGTGATTGTTGGCACACGTTTCTCGTATTCTTACAATTCATTAAGGGTATAGATCGTATAAGAAAATGGCCTCTGTTTGGCACACATGTTGGACAAGTTGCAGAATTCTCAAGGCAGGGATTGTTCAAGTTCAAGGTAGGTGGAACTTAATCCAATGACTTAGATCTTGTATATGCTTACTATTGAGAAAAGTCTTAAATCGGAAGGTTTTGAGGTCGTTCGACCGGTCGTAAGAAAGCCACGACTGGTCGTGGGAGGTGCTCGACCGGTCGTAGGTTCGAGTCCTGGCACAACTCAAAGTCCAGCGAGCTTTTGTTGTTTTTCTCGGAAGCTAAGACCAATCCTGGAATTTTCAGGACCAGTTGTAGGTGGGCTTCGACCAATCGAAGGAGGCCAAGACCAGTCCTGAAATTTCCAGGACTAGTCGTAGGTTATGCAGTTTGTTCCGCGATTTTGCGCGAAACTGCGGATTTGAGTCTTTTCACAACTGGGATGCGGAAGGGAAGTTTCCTAGGCTATAAATAGGTGTTCCTAGGATTTTTCTAGGTAATGGTAATGTATGCAAAAGCTTTCTAAAGGGGTTCCAGGATTTCTAAAGGGTGTTGCAAGGGTGAGATTCGAGGTTGTTCGAATCGGGTAAGTCCTTTCTCTTTGTAATTGATGCTTTCATAGTGGTGATTTGTCGCTTTGTGCCGTGGTTTTTTCCCGCAAGGGTTTTCCACGTTAAATCTGTGTGTTCTCTTTTCTTGTGTGTGCTTGGTGCCATTGGATTACCATCCTAGATCTAGATCTGTGTGATTCCGCAGGTCAAAAACCCCAACACTTACCACATTTAAATCTGTTGGAAATTAATTTTAAATAAAGCTTATGTATTTAAAAGGTTTATGACTACAAAAAGATAATCTTATACACACAAGAATGTAAAAAGAATTATGAAAAAACATAAATTCCTAGTAAACACAAAGTATATCCAAAGTTAAAGTGGAGCACAGGGCAATAAACAATGGGATCCAAGTAGACCTATACCATTGAAAATTTCTTAAGGATGGAAGTTTTGGATAAGCTGATATTTCTGTTTTCTCCTCATCAAGTATGTGTCACCTTCAAGATGTACGACACATAAACAACATTGAACCCAAAAAAGTTTCAAACATCATTATCCCCACTATTTCCTATGGCGTGGTCCACTTGAGCTTTGAGTATACTTCAAATTTGAGCTCATGGTCTAAAATGAAATTGCAAAGTGGATGGACCGTGTGGATAAAACACTTCTCACAATGGGCTCCGCTGAGTCTTGCCACCACCAGTCATGGTGGCAAGGTCAGCATACTATCCTTGTGTGGGAAGCGAATTGGGTGGGGACCCTAACACCACCACATAAGTCGTGTCTGGGAAACAAATTGGGTGGGGACTCTAACACCCCCAGGTAGGTCATCTTGGGTGAGAATCGGGTGGTGACCTTATAAGTAGTGTTGTGCGCTGTGAGGCTACCATATATATATATATATATATATATATATAGAAAAGGTACTATGCGCTCGAGCATAAAGCGGTCGTCCGTGAGGTCGAGCTGGGTGGGCCCCACCGTGATGCCTTTCGAACATCAACACCATCCACCAGATGTATCATTCCATAGTGGGCCTGGACGGCCCAAAATCAGGTCAATCCGTGACTTTAGTGGGCCACACCACATACAGAAGTGTAGAGGGGCCATGAACCATTAAAACATTCATAACCATTTTTGAGGGCCCACCGAGATGTTTTTTGCAAATCCAGACCATCTATTATGTGTGTCCCACTTGAATGAGGGTTTAGACCAAGTTTCGTGTGCATGGAAAACTCAGGTGGGTCCCACCAATGCTTTTATATGTTTTTGGCATGTATACTTATGGTTTTAGATGGTGTGGCCCACCCGAGTCATAGATTGACTTGATTTTGGGCCGTCCAGTGCTCACTATGGAATGGTGCATCCGGTGGACGGTGTTGATGTTCGAAAGGCATCAAGGTGGGGCCCACCAGCCTCGACCTCACGGACGACCGCTTTACGCTTGAGTGCACAGTACCTTTTCCCACATATATATATATATATATATATATATATATATATATATATATATATATATATATATATATATATCTCGTGTTGTCTATTCATTTTGTCAACTCATTTTAAAGTACGAACTCAAAAATGAAGTAGATAACCGGTTCAAGTGGACCATGCCACAGGAAACAATGGGAATAATGAAACCCACTATTGAAACCTTCATAGGGCCCAAAGTAATGTTTATTTTCCATGCAATCTGTGGATAAGGTCACACTAACCTAGTTGAAGGGAAAACACGGATATTATATTGATCCGAAGCTTTTATAGTCCTCAAGAAGTTTTCAATGGTGGGCATTAAATCATGATTGTTTCTTGTGGTATGGTTGACTTGAGCTTTTAATCTAATTCATTTTTGAGTTCATGCCCCAAAATAAGCTAACAAAACTTATGAATGCGGGTGGATAAAACACATTCCTCAGAGTTGGTTCTGCAGTGCCAAACACTACTTAGCTCCGCATCCCATTCCAAATGCTATCATATATGGCGAGGGGATTAGCTGAGACACTCAAGACATTGCGGCCGCTGGCCCTTGCCATGGGGCTTACCTTGATGTATGTATTATGTATCCACGTGTGCCCTCCATCCATTTTTTTCAGATCATTTTTAGGCATTAAACCAAAATTGAAGAAGATCTAAATCTCAGGTGGACCTTACTTTAGAAACAGTAGTGAATGAATGCCCTACCGTTAAAAACTTCAAGGGCACACCTTAATGTTTCGGTGGTCTGAGGCCACAAAAGCTTTGGATCAACATGATATTTGTGTTGTCTCTTCATCTATATGTTTGTGACCTTATCAACACATTGGATGGCAAATAAACATTTAAGTGGGATCCATGAATTTTTTAATGGTGAGGATTAAATCAAAAAGTGTAAGTACTTATATGTTTAGCACACATAAGGTTATCAAATTTTGTGAGACAAAGTGATATCAGTCATATCGCAAGTACGGTTAGATCACAACTACTCTACATGCCTGAAGATCAGCTCAAGATCGGCTTATCATCTTAAGAAGACATCGCTCGATTTCAAGACCAGATAATCTTTATATTTGCTAACCAATAGGTGATATAATCCTAGAAAGACCTTAGGTTGTATGCTTTCAAAATCATAGGTTTGGTGGTGATCCCCATTCCAACTTTTCCTTCTTTTTTTTTTTTCTTTTTTTTTTTTTTCGAAATGTTCTACTTTGTTTAATTTAAGGAAAAAAAATTTACAGCCATTCAGGTGGGGCAAACAAAAAACCCATACCACACCTATCATGTAGACAAGCCTTAAACATGAAGGCTATCGAGGACTACCAAGAAGACAACCTGATTTTATTTTTTCTTTTGGATCGCAACAGATGAATGAAGTATATTTCACACACATAAAACGTTAGGCTCACATAGCTCTGGCGTTGAAAGAACTTCCTAGGGGTTGTAGAAAATTCTGTTCCTTAAGGAATATGGATGCACCATTCCCAAAAAAAATAACCCAGACCGAATGATCTTGGTGACAATTTCATGAAATTTTAAGTTGGATGTGGACAATAAATGTATTTCCTTTCTTACCTATCCGTATTCAGTCCATTAATCGAAAGGTTATTATTGTCTTACAGAGGAGCTTTTTGGGGCATAGTCGTTCCATAGTGGGAAGCAACAGATTAATGGTCTGGATTACCAGAACTTAGGCTCAACTTGTCAGATTTTAAAACGCAGGAAGTTCCTGAGCTGTGATGCTAGTAGGTGGGACCCACTGTGATGTTTGTGAAAAATTCGTAAGAACAAAAATAGGGCGGATCCAAAACTGAGTGTGATAAGCGAGAGGAAATAGCGGGGATTCGGTGACCACCATTGAAACATTCATACGGTCTGACCTTATAAACAGTTTGGATTGCATATAAATATCAAGTTAGACCCAGGAAGGTTTAAATGGCAGGAGCATGTGGAGCCAAAAGTTTTGGGTAAACCGGTATTTGTGTTTTCAATTCAGGTCAGTGTCACTTTATGAACAAGTTAGATGAGTCATAAACATCGCTATGGACCACGGATTGGCTACTCCCTATGACACCAGCCCGTGGCTTGTGGTCGGTGCTCTGTGGGCCCCACAATGATGTATGTGTTTCATCCATTCCGTTCAGCCATTTTTCACAGATCATTTTAGGGCTTGGTAAAAAAATGAGAGGGACATAAATCTCAGGTGGACCACACCAGATGAAAACAATAGTGATTGTATATCCACCATTAAAATCCTCCTAAGGCTTACTTACTGTACTGTTTATTTTACATCCAATCTGTTGATTAGGTCATACAGACCTGGATGAATGGAAAAAACAAAAATCAGCTTGATCCAAAACTTTTATGGCCCCCAAAATGTTTTTAATGGTCAACAGTCATTCCAAAATGTTTCCTGTAATGTGGTCCACTGGAGATTGGGATATATCTCATTTTTGGTCTCATACCATTAAATGATCTGTAAAAATAGATGGACGGCATGGATGAAACACATACATCATGGTGGGGCCCACATAGCACCCACCATCAGCCATTGGCTGGTGTCAGGGGTAGTAGCCCATCTGTTTCCCTTAGAAGGGTTCGACGAAAGCGTAGACTCGAGTATCAGGCCAACGAAGAGGTCGGTGGTCACAGGCTAACCGCGTGCCCATCTAAAGTCCATTACTGTCAGACATGGCTTCCGTGGATCCCATATCATGGGTCCACCACTTATATCGATGACATCCATCCGTTTCTTCAGATCATTTTATGACAGAAGCTAAAAAATACAGTAAATCCAAATCTCAAGTGGACCACACCACACGAAACAGTGATGATTGAACGCCCACCATTAAGAACTTCTTGGGTCCACCGGAATATTTATTTTCCATCTAACCGGTTGGGAAGGTCACAAAGATGTGGATGAAAGGACCACATAAATATCAGCTTGGTCCAAAACTTTTGTGGATCTTATAGGAAGTTTTTAATGGTCAATCACCACTGTTTCTTGTGGCGTGGTCCACTTGAGATTTGAATCTGCTGTGTTTTTAGGCTAATATCCCAAAATGATCTCTCTATATGGATGGACGGCATAAACATACATCACAGTGAGTCACATTCAGGGATCCACCGACAAGCTGTGTCCATTCTTGACAAGGACTACATGGACATCAGACTTAAAAACCTTGCGTTAGGACAACCACTTTTGGAAAAATGGTGGTGACTCATTGACAATTGGATCAACCCTTTGAACGGACTGAATTTCCCTCAGAACGTGAACATGATACGGACTACTCACCCTCAGTAGAATTTTCCACATTGACCCTGATTCTTGGTAGATAGGATTGTTTTTCTCCTTGACTTAGAATCCTTGCTTACTAAATTGATCTTTGTCTCTTAAATGGGCCCATTTAAAACATTAATGTGTCTGCCATGGAGCATGGTTTCGGAATTCTAAGCCAGGGGAGTCCTGTCAGTTTCAAGTCAATTCATTGGGTTGTACCTACCTCAGAAGAATATTAAAACCATGGCTCCAAGGAAAGTAGTGAGAGGGTTTCACACAACTTAAAATGCCACCTTAGAAGAGGTCATTGTTGGCACACGTGTCTAAGATCCTTGCAGTTCATTAAACCTGTAGATGAGTATAAGAAAGTGTAGATGGGTATGAGAAATTGAACTTGCCCATGGACAAGTTGCAGAATTCTTAACACAGGGATTGGTCAATGTAGGCAGAACATAATCCAATTACCTAGATCTTGCATATATTTACCACATTTAGTTATGTTGAAAATTAATTTTAAATAAAATAATTACGTCGACTCGTGTATTTAAAAATCTTAGGAATATGAAAAGATAACTTTATATAGAATTATAGAAAAATGTATACTCCTAATTAATATTTTACTTCTTATAATCAATAGGTTGTTTATAAGTGTAGGTGAAAGTAGAGTAGAAAAGAGACAGTGTAGGATTGGCATTTGTTGTGAAAGTGGTAACAAGTATATTTCAATACAGTATAAAAGTTATGTTTTGATGAAAGGTCCCTTCTAATGAAGCAGCTTCACTAAGGCTATGCGTCTGCAATTTTTTATTTATTTTTTATATATTTCATTGTACATGCTTTAGTTATTATTTTTCAATTAACAAATTGGTATTAGAACTGAGAGTTATAGTCACATAAAAGATAATGATTTCTTAAAATAGAAATTGTGAATTCTATAACCAAAGTGGTTAGTGATTTGCATGTGATTTAAAATTTACATGTGGTTAATACACACTCCAATGTTAGCCACACCCCACTTGGGAATTGATGACAAAACCTCAATGTTGAAACGAGGTTATCTTTACTTAGCCTAGCACTTGAGCTATGGATCGGTGCGTAGGAAGAGTTATCTCTATATCTTCGAAAGATTTTTTGGAAGAACATGATACGTAATAAAAGAAATGTGAAATAAGATTTATTTATTTATTTATTTATTTTTCTTCTATGGTGACCATACTTCCTGTGGACACTAAGTGGTTAGCATTTCTTGAATTATTATAATACAATGACTTTTCTAAAGAATAGAACGGAATGAAAGGGATGTAAAATGAGATTTTTCTTATTTGACGAATATACTTCTTGAATTTACTTCTAATAGATACTAAATGAGTAATTAGAGTTTCTTGAGCTACTATAATACGATGACTTCTATTGAAAATAGGACAGGAAATCAAAGGGATGTGAAACAAGATTTTTCTTGTCAAGTGACTATACTTTTCTACTTTACTTCCAATGGACCTAAAATGAGTAGTTAACATTTTTAAGCTATCATTTTATTAATAGCATGTATACATTCAAGAATACTCCACCAGTTTTTAAATGGTATGGAATAAACAATAGTGTTAATCAAATCCCTTTTAAACATAAATTTTCACAATTAAAAGCTAGTATGAGGACAACCGACCGACGCTATGCAAGGACAACAGGAGGATAAGAAAAATGACTGGTTGTCTGTCAAAACTGATTAAATACATCACGGTACCATAATTTTGATGGGTTATTTTGACCCATCTTCGACCGGTCGAGGGCCCTACTCGACTGGTCGAAGGCGGTGGTCGACCAGTCGAAGGTTCGAATCGAAACTTCGACTTAAAGTCCAGCGAGTAATTTTGCTGTTTTTTTTACTGTAGCTTAGACTGGTCGAAGGAGACCTACGACTGGTCGAAGGGATGTCTCGACTAGTCGAAGGTTATGCAGTTTGTTCCGCGATTTTGCTCGAAACTGCGGATTTGAGTCCTTTCGCAACTGGGATGCGGAAAGGAGTTTCCCAAAACTATAAAAGGGGTTGCCTAGAGTTTTTCTACGTATCATAGAAAATAGCAAGAGGGTTTCCTAAAGCTTTGCAAGAGATTTGCTAAAGGGTTTAGGGCCATCAAGGTGAGAGAGAGGGAGAAAGAGAGAGAGGAAGCTTATAGAAGGGAAGTTCTGCTCGTGGAGGTTCTCTACTATGCAATCTATATCTCAGCGCTTCTATGTCCTCGTAATTGGTTAGATCTCTCCGTTTTCTCTATTTCTCTTATTGTTTATCCACTCCTGCGTGAGTGAAGAAGATTGTAACGTTCTGCTTCATAGTGGATTGTTGATCTGGACGAGGTCCCGTGATTTTTACCTCTTTGAGGGTTTTCCACGTAAAAATCTCTTGTGTAGTGTGTGATTGATGCTTTGATTTATTTTATTGCTTTTTATCCATAATTCTGATTTGTTTCGGGAGGCTAGATCCTAAGGTTTGTGCAAGGCATCCCAACAAAGTGGTATCAGAGCTAAGTTCATTGAACGGGTAGGATCGGTTTTGAATTATGGAAGGTGGCTCAAGGATGATCAGCCTCAATGGTTCTAACTGGACCATATGGAAGGTTAAGATGGAGGAGTTGCTTTATTGCAAGGACCTATATTCTCCAATCTCAGGCATATCAGCAAAATCCAAGGATATGACTGATGATGATTGGAAGAAGATGGACCGAAAGGCGGTGGGGTTTATTAGACAATGGTTGGATGATTCTGTGTTCCACCATGTGTCTACGGAAACCTCAGCCGAAAGCCTATGGCTCAAATAACAAGGGCTGTATGAGAGGAAGACAGTCGAAAATAAGATATTTCTGATAAGGCGACTTGTGAATCTCAAGTTCAAGGATGGTGGTTCTGTGGCCGAGCACATGAATGAGGTCAGCAATATAGTGAATCAACTCACCTCTATGAAGATGGTCCTGGATGATGAATTGCAGACTTTACTATTGCTTAGTTCATTGCCTAACAGTTGGGAGACATTGGTGGTGTCTCTAAGTAACTCCGCGCTAGATGGAAAGATATCCATGGAACAGGTAACCAGTTGTCTCTTCAATGAGGAGATAAGGAGGAAGTCTCAGGGTCTACTCAAGAAGAGGCCCTCAGTGACGCAGAATGGGGAGAGGAAAGAACAGAGGAAGGGCGGGAAGGCCCGAGATAAATCAAGAGGCAAGTCAAGTAACGAGAAAAGAGGTTGAATCTTTGGAATTGTGGCAAGAAGGGCCACTACAAGCATGAATGTCGTGGTAAGAAAAACGACAAAAAAGGAAAAGGGAAGGAAGATGAATCAGATTCCACTGCGGTCGCTTCAGATGGCGACATGGTAGTTATTCTTTCTACAGATCACGATGTATGTCTCACGGCTCCGAGTCAGGGCACCGACTGGGTGATAGACTCGGGAGCTTCTTTTCATGCGACTCCACACAGGGACTCCTTCACAAGCTACAAGTCAGGTGACTATGGGACTGTGAAGATGAGAAATTCTGGCGTATCAAAGATCGTGAGAGTTGGTGATATTTGTGTGAAAACTGATGTGGGCTGCACATTGGTTCTCAGGGATATGAGGCATATCCCAGACCTTTGCCTCAACTTGATGTCGACGGGAAGGTTGGATGATGATGGCTATGAAAGCCGGTTTGCTGGTGGGCGATGGAAGCTCATCAAGGGTTCATTGATCGTGGCTAGAGGAAAGAAGTGTTGCACCCTGTACAAGGCAAGTGTCAGTATGTGCAAGGGTGGGTTGAACGCAGCAGAAGATTCAGCTATTGACATGTGGCACAGGCGTCTAAGCCACATGAGTGAAAAAGGGCTTCAGCTACTAGCGAGGAAGCAGCTCCTTCCGACGTGATGATGTATACCTCTCAAAACCCGTCTTGATTGTTTATCGGGAAACAAGATAGAGTTTCATTTATTAAACCGCTTCTCATGTTAATAAAGTGCATGTATTAGATTTGGTTTATTCTGATGTTTGTGGTCCTATGAGGACAAAAACCTTGGGTGGGGCATTGTATTTTGTTACTTTTATAGATGATGCATCTAGGAGGGTTTGGGTTTATGCTTTGAAATCCAAGGACGAGGTCTTTGGTGTGTTTAAATTGTTTCATGCTATGGTCGAGAGAGAGACAGGTAGACCATTGAAGTGCATCCGCACTGACAATGGTAGTGAATACATTGGTGACTTTCACGAGTACTGCAAGTCCCAGGGTATACGACATGAACAGACGGTTCCCAAGACCCCCCAGCATAATGGTGTAGCTGAGCGAATGAATCACACCATTGTTGAGAGAATTAGATGCATGTTATCCCATGCGAAGTTGCCCAAGACGTTCTGGGGAGAAGCAATGCGCACGGCGGTGTATTTGATAAACAGGTCTCCATCAGCCCCGTTAAATGGAGAAGTACCTGAGAAGGTATGGACTGGACAGGATCCATCGTACAGTCATCTCAAGGTGTTTGGATGTAGGGCATCCGTTCATGTATCAAAGGACGAGAGGTCCAAGCTCGATATGAAGATCAGGCAGTGTGTGTTCTTAGGGTACGGTGATGAAAAATTCGGTTACAGGTTATGGGATCCGACTAAGAAGAAGCTCGTCAGGAGCAGAGATGTGGTTTTCTTTGAAGATCAGTGTATAGAAGACATTGGTAAGCCAGAGAAGAACCAGCCTAGTTCAGGTGAGCTAGAGGACATGGATCTGATTACTCCTCCCGTGGTGCCTGATGACGGGGGAGTACAGCAAGGTGCAGAGGACGAGGGAGTTCCTTCAGAAGATGGACCAGGGGAGCAGCCCCCACTTGATCCACCTGTTAAGCCACAGGTGAGGAGGTCATCTAGGGACAGACAGCCGTCCAAGAGGTACTCGCCGCATGAGTACATTATGCTAACCGATGGGGGAGAGCCAGAAGATTATTCTGAGGCCCTAGCCAATGAGCATAAGGAGGAGTGGTTGAAAGCTATGCAAGAGGAGATGAAATCCTTACATAAGAACCACACCTATGATATGGTGAAACTGCCTAAGGGCAAGAAAGCTCTGAGCAACAAGTGGGTGTTCAGAAAGAAGATTGAGCAGAAGAATTCACAGACGAGGTTCAAGGCCAGACTTGTGGTGAAAGGTTTTGGTCAGAGGAAAGGTATAGACTTCGAAGAGATATTCTCACCAGTGGTGAAGATGACATCCATACGGGTGTTGCTTGGGTTGGCGGCTAACATGGATCTGGAGATAGAGCAGTTAGATGTTAAAACTGCCTTTCTCTATGGTGACCTGGAAGAAGAGATCTACATGCACCAACCAGAGGGGTTCGAATTCAAGGGTAAGGAGCATATGGTGTGTAGGCTGAGGAAGAACTTGTATGGGCTGAAACAAGCTCCATGGCAATGGTACAAGAAGTTTGACTCGTTTATGTTGAAACATGGGTATGACAGAACGGAGTCGGACCACTGTGTGTTCACGCGCAAGTTCTCAGATGGTGATTTCTTAGTTCTACTGTTATATGTTGATGGCATGCTCATCATGAGAAAAGACATCAAGAAGATAGACAGGCTGAAACAGGAGTTGGGCAAGTCTTTTGTGATGAAAGACTTGGGCCCGGCTAGACAGATCCTAGGAATGGAGATAACCCGTGACAGAAGCAGCAGGAAGCTTTGGTTGTCACAAGAACGGTATATTGAGAAAGTCCTAGAGCGGTTCAATATGAATGCAGCGAAGCCGGTCAGTACCCCACTAGATGGTCACTTCAGATTGAGCGACAGGCAGTGTCCTAAGATGAAGGCAGAGGTGGAAGAGATGCAGAAAATACCCTACGCGTCAGCTGTAGGAAGTTTGATGTATGCTATGGTGTGTACACGCCCAGATATAACATATGCGGTTGGTGTTGTCAGCCGGTATCTTGCCAATCTTGGTAAAGAGCATTGGGCAGCGGTGAAATGGATACTACGGTATCTAAGAGGCTCATCTAGGTTGAGCCTATGCTATGGTGATGGAAAACCTGTGTTAGAGGGCTACACAGATGCAGATATGGCAGGTGACATAGACTCCAGAAAGTCTACATCGGGGTTCATATTCACGTTTGCAAGGGGAGCGGTTTCTTGGCAGAGCAAGTACAGAAGGTCGTAGCATTGTCGACGACAGAGACTGAATACATTGCAGTCACAGAAGCATGTAAAGAGATGCTTTGGATGAAAAAGTTCCTACAGGAACTTAGCCTAAAGCAGGAGGAGCACGTGGTCTATTGCGATAGTCAGAGTGCTATACACTTGAGCAAGAATCCAAGTCAGCATTCCAAGTCGAAGCATATAGAGATTCGGTATCACTGGATCAGGGATACTTTGGAACAGAAGGTGTTACAGCTTGAGAAAGTCCACACGGACGATAATGGGTCAGACATGATGACCAAGGCTTTGCTCAAGGGCAAGTTTGAGGTTTGTAGAAACCTGGCTGGCTTGAAGAAGGTGGATCCCTCCTGGGTCAAAAAGGGAGAGATTTGATGGGTTATTTTGACCCATCTTTGACCGGTCGAGATCCCTACTCGACTGGTCGAAGGCGGTGGTCGACCGGTCGAAGGTTCGAGTCGAAACTTCGACTCAAAGTCCAGCGAGTAATTTTGCTGTTTTTTACTGTAGCTTAGATTGGTCAAAGGAACCTTCGACTGGTCGAAGGAGACCTACGACTGGTTGAAGGGATGTCTCGACTAGTCGAAAGTTACACAGTTTGTTCCGTGATTTTGCGCGAAACTACGGATTTGAGTCCTTTCGCAACTGGGATGCGAAAAGGAGTTTTCCAAAACTATAAAAGGGGTTGCCTAGGGTTTTTCTACGTATCATAGAAAATAGCAAGAGGGTTTCCTAAAGCTTTGCAAGGGATTTGCTAAAAGGTTTAGGGCTATCAAGGTGAGAGAGAGGGAGAAAGAGAGAGATGAAGCTTATAGAAGGGAAATTCTGCTCGTGGAGGTTCTCTACTATGCAATTTATATCTCAGCGCTTTTATGTCCTCGTAATCGGTTAGATCTCTCCGTTTTCTCTATTTCTCTTATTGTTTATCCACTCCTGCGTGAGTGAAGAAGATTGTAACATTCTACTTCATAGTGGATTGTTGATCTGGACGAGGTACCGTGGTTTTTACCTCTTTGAGGGTTTTCCACGTAAAAATCTCTTATGTGGTATGTGATTGATGCTTTGATTTATTTCATTGCTTTTTATCCATAATTCTGGTTTGTTTCGGGAGGCTAGATCCTAAGGTTTGTGCAAGGCATCCCAACAAATTTATGGTTAGTGCCATCTCTCTAGCTCGATCAGGTAGGATTGTTTAACATTCACGTAAGATTTGTGGCTACGATCTTCTAATGTGGGATATTTGGAGACGTTGTCCATCTACGATAGCTATTGTGGGTTGAATGGTTTGGAAATGCCCACTCCCAATTCTTGAAGAGAGAAGTCTTATGCTTCAACGGTGTACGTAATGTAACGTGCATGTCCAGTGGATAGTTACTCAAGTTCCCTTTGAATGTGCAGCTGCCTCACTGGTGGAAAATAAAGCACATGAATGTGGGATCAGAGCATCTCAACTAGCAATCCAGTGAGATAGATGCAAAGCCCATGAGATCATCAGATAGGCCACAACTATAAAAACTAAATAAATGATTATGAGATTAGAAAGTATGTAAACGTCTGTCATGTGTCGGTCACCTACTTATCATGTTTGCCTGATTTTTATGTGCACATAATCTAAACAATAATAATTGCCTGAAGAGTCTGTCCAATCTTACACAAGTGTAGTAAATGTACAACGTGTTGCATTGTATTTGTGTGAACTAGAACATTAATAAAGCAGGCCACACAGTGAACGTTGATTACCATAAAATTCAGCCATTAATCCATTCATTCGGTGGGCCACAAGGAACATAATAGGAATAAGTTAGAAAAGAATAGCCAATAGATGAGTTTAAGAAAGTATAGATGGGTATGAGAAAATGAACTTGCCTAGTTAGACACACATGATGGACGGGTTGCAGAATTCTTAAGGCAGGATTGGTCGAGGTAGGCAGAACTTAATCCAATGACCTAGATCTTGCATATGTTTACCACATTTAGATTTATCGAAAATTAATTTTAAATAAAATAATTATGCCAACTCATGTATTTAAAAAGCTTAGGAATATGAAAAGATAACTTCATATACACGAGGATATAAAAAGAATTATAGATAAATGTATACTCCTAATTAATATTATAATAAATAGGTTGTTTACGAGTCAACCCGTCACGGGAAACAGTGGCAATATCCACCGTTGAAACCTTCCTAGGGCCTACGATGATATCTAAAGGCCTTTTTTGTTATAGTGATTTACAGTCTCCTGCGGAGTGATCCACCTGAGCTTTGGATATGCTTCGATTTTACACTCAGACCCTAAAATAAGGTGGTAAAACAGATCGATGGATGGGTGAATAAGACATATAACTTATGGTGGGCCCACAGAGTTTGAGCTGCGCAGTACCCAATCCAATTTCATTATCCTAACAGTTGATCAGATGGTTAATTAGGATGATCCAATCAAATCAGTTTTTAGGAACTCATTAAATCAAATGTGAGCCCACATGGTGACGGCCCGGATGGATGATTGGACCCATGTTCCTGCAAATGGTGTAGGACGTGGCTGAGATATGCCTTGATTAAAAGGTATCTAACTTTTCAGTTTTTAGCCAAAATTGTAAAATACAATATTTTGATTACTAAATATGTAAACATGTGCCCTTCAACGTCTCCTAAGTTTTAACGAAAAAATCTTCTATTTAACTTAATATTTTCCAGTATTTCCCTCAATTAACTATATATATATATATATATATATATATATATATATATATATATATATATATATATATATATATATATATCTGCTAATCAAACTGACTGGTTCAGTCCCGAGTCAAGTCACTACTCGGCCGAGTTCATGTGACTAGGATGAGTAGGACCGATTCACCCTTGATTCTCGGCACTAACCCATGGCGTTGAACAGTATCAGACTGGGGGCGAGTTGTATCTGAACCATCCATGCTTGTTAGGTCGTTTTGTAATTTCCTTGGTTTCATGTGCTGAGTCAAGTTATTTTGATTTAGGTAGGTTTTAGTTTGTAGGCTCTCGGGCCTATCCTAAGGTAGACGTGGAATTACATCCAGCCATACAGGTTGTGTGGTTGATGGGGCCACATGGCTATGGCTGGGAACGAATTGTGCCTGGACCAAGAAAAAATATAAAAGTTTTTATAAGGCCCGCAAGAGCATTTCAAAGTTGGACCCGAATTTGTTCTGGGCTCGCTCACATCACACATGCTAATGAATCTGTCCGCATGTCTGTGAGATGCATTCCATGCATCCAAAATCAGGAAACATGTTCATCAGTGGGCCAAAACATGTTTTTACCATTTTGGGATTGTCTGATGACCGACTCTGATCCCATATACACGTGCTTCATTTCCAAGTGTGAGGTGACCGCATCCTTTGATGTAGAGTGGGTCGCAGATAGTTTCATGGCCAAGATGGATCAGAAAAGGCCTAGTTGACGACAGAAGTGATCTGGACCGTCAGAACCTTAAAACAAACATATCTCACAAACCGAAACGAGTTACTCGATGTACCATATATGAATTTGGGGTAGGACTATAGGTGTACACGAACCGAGCTAGCCCGGTTATCTCGCTCGACTCGAAAAAGCTCGATTCAACTCGGTTCGAAGCTGCGTTCGAGCTGATTTTTTGAGCTAAAAAATGAGTTCGAGTCAAGTTCGAGCTGGCCCAGCTCGACTCGACTCGGATCAAACCCAACTCGAATCGAACTCGGATAGAACCAATTCAGTGACTCGATTACTTTGATATTGATGTTGCTCACCAAGTGTTTGATGAAATGACTCAACGAAGTGTGGATGGTGACAAGGAAGGTATGTATATGAAATAAATACCATTTTTTTTCTTGATTTTTATGTTGCGTAGAAGGTGTTTGACAAAATACTTGTAAAACAAGTACTGTTGTATGTAAAACAGTGCGATTTTGAAGGATTTTGAAGGTGCAGTCCACGTGTTTGTGAAAATGCTGCATAAGTGAACTTGGCTTGAACTAGGCCGAGCTGCTGACCGAACTGAGCCGAGTTAGCCGGTTAGGCTCGAAGACCGAGCCAAGCCGAGCTGAGGCCAGCTCGACTCGGTTCGACTCAATGTACACCCCTAGGTAGGACATACCATATCTGATCTCTATAAATAGTTTTCCTTTTAAGTTTATTTAAGAATTTGCTAAATGTTTGACCACTCAACAAATCTGCAAAGTTCCAAATTGCGTTAACTGAATCCCTAAGTAAGTCCCTTTGTGATTGTTGCACACAGGACCTTAAGAAAAAGGCTTGTTTTATCCTAGAAGTAATTCACCTATAACTCATTAGAAATCTGAAAAGTAATTCACCTATAACTCATTAACTCATTAGCGATCTAGGAGGGACTGAATAAAAATTTATGTTGATGGATCTTCCATTGGTAACTCGGGCCCTTCTGGGGGAGGCGGCGTGTCTAGGTGTAGTGACAAGAATTTTTTGTTCGCCTTCTCATCGGCCTATGGTATAGTCTCCAATACCCACGCTGAATTCAGGGCGATCTGGGAAAGTTTATCCTGGTGTGCCGACATGGGTTTCTCAAAGGTGGAGATGGTGAATGACTCAAAGTCCATTATTTCGATTCTCTCCAAGAATGGGGATATGGCGTGGTCAATGTGCTACTGGAGGGTGAGAGTTAAAGCGCTATCAAAAATGGTAGAGGTTTCTTTCGTACATACCCCAAGGGAGGCAAATACGGTGGCAGTAGATGACCTAGCGTGCAGGGGAAGTGCGTCCCAGGCCAGTATTTTCTTGCAGAATCAGAACTCTCTCCCTAAATCCACTAGGGGGCTTTTATTTCTGGATAGAACCAGGCTGGGCTTCTTTGGGGAGAAATGATCATATTTTCCTTTTCTTTTCTTTGTTTCCTTCCTTACAATGGGCAGCCCCTTCTATTTTTGTTGATCGGGCTGCTCGAAATCAATATATACAGTGAGGTTCCTTTTTGAAAAAAAAGACTCATTAGCGATCTCAATTCAATCGAGAATTAATGGAGCGAATTAAGCTTTAGGGCTTGTTTGAATTTTCGAATTCGCTATAAATGCCCTGTAAATACCAGCTTATTACAGTTTCACTTTGTTCGGAAATAGGCAGGTACTTTTGCCTGGGAACATTTCAAAAGGATTAACTTAAAATTTGTTGGGCCCACCATGATGTATATGACATATCCGTGTCGTCCATCTGCTTTACCATGGCATTTTGAGGTATGAGCCTAAAAATGAGACAGATCCAACATTGAAGTGGCCCACACCAAAGTAAACAGTGGCCCTAAAAAGTTTTTAACGGTGGGTGTTCAATTTCCCTTTCCTGTGGTGTGGTCCCTTTGAAATTTAAATCTAGCTCATTTTTTGGGTCATGCCCTAAATTCAGTTGGCATAATGGATGGACGGTGTGGATAATCCACATACATCACGATGGGCCTGACAAATATTTGGCAGCATCCTCCATTCTAGCATTGCAAAAGGTAAGAGTCAAATCAATCCTCTGAAAATAATTATTACTTATTTACAATGCAATTACGTTTGCCTTAGAAAATCAATCAAGCCCTTAAAGAGAGCCTATTACATACATGATTTACCTTGGTTTTAATTTTAGTTTTATCTTTTGGTTTCAATATTTTTTGTGAAATATTTTCCAACAAAAATTAGTACTATACAAAGAGGACTGCAACAAGGGTTGCCAGGAGAGATTCAAGAAAGGATGAAATTATAGCAAATGTGTACATGGCAATACATGCAATCATTAAGTGGGTGGACTTCGAGCCCTTGATCAAGCCAATCATTGAAATAATCTTCTCTTTTTGCGCTGTACTCACACCTAATTTGATATTAGATTCAGTGTTTCTTATTCCTTCTATTGGAGATCAGATCTTGATTAGGCCAAACCAGTTTTGATTTTGTACGGATGAGATGTGTCTATTGGAATGGGACATGGGATCAATATCACACTTAAGAGGCTCTCATACCACCACAAAAAACAGAAATAAAGAATTTGTTTTTTTTTGTTTTTTTTTTCCCAATGTAAAACTCTTTGCAATACAATGTATTTATAGATTACAGGGAGAATAAAATCAGATCTCTAATTAAGATGTGGAATGGAAAAATAATCTGTACAAAATCAAATCTGTGTTTAACTAATTAAGATCAGATCTCTAATACCTTCTCATGTTTATGTGTTGCCTTTTTTCTTGTATTCAGGGTCTTGTGTTAATGTTGTTGGTACATTTCTCATCCGCCGTTTTTGGTTTTTGTACATTTCTCATGACAGACATTCCGTTCCTCATTTCTTGAATGTCCAGGGAGTTCCTACCTTAAGGTTCAGAGATTTTGAGGTGAGTCTGATTTGATTTTGTTTCGTTCATCAGTTTTTTTCCCTGATTTTTGGTGGATTTTTAGTTGAATGGATTGCTCATTAATGTGTAGATCTGTGATGAGAGATTGGAATTTTTTGTTGAGAGATGTGGACAAGAGTTGAGTCGTGTAGTGTGCGTATGTGTGAGTTTATGAGATTCAGGCACGTGATAAAGATGCGATGAGGCCTACTTATTTTTTTCGCCAGGGCACATACATGGTGGGGCCTTCTTGATGAATGGCTCAAATCTTGCATACTACCACATGGATAGGAATTGAAGGGGTGCTTAGTAACCTAAGCAGTTTTTTTCCTGTTTTCATTTAAAAACACCTAGAAGGATCCAATGACTCTTTTATGTTGATGGTTGGCCTTCTTTAATTTGTTTAATTAACTGTGTAAAATAATATTTGTTATGGGAAAATCCGAGGCCCTTATAACTCCGAGGCCAGGCAGTACTCTGATCTGATCGGGCGAGTAGGTAGCAGTTCAGTTCAGATAATAATGACGGAAGATCCGACCCCTTGGCCGACCCGTGAAGAAACACCGTCAAGATCAGGCACATGGCCCGGCAGGAAATATGAAACGAAAAGGGTATCGGCTGATTACCTCCGACCCATCCATTGTCCGTGCGGATTGTAGCCCACACTTGACGCAAGCTTAAGGTCGACGTCAGCTGTGCCGAGCCGATCCAATGTTATCACAACTGCGCCAGGCAAAGTCTGCCCCCGAGAGACGAGATTCCTACATAGCCAAAGGGGGGATCGGCTCGGACCATGATGGTGGCCATCAATTGCGCCGAGCCAATCCCCCCCTCAAAGGTGGATGCCTCCCATGCCAGACTTAGAAGTTGTCGTAGGGAGACGTGGGCGATTATATCGCTCGCAGATATGCTCGCTGTAAGGAGACGTGGGCGACTATGTCGCCCGCAGATATGATCTTTGGATCGCATACGATATCTCCATGATCCGAAAATCTCCCTGATTGAGAGAATCGTGCCGTGATCATCGGATCCAGATCCTTCGATAGCCAAGTATAAATACGAGAAGACCTCACTGCTACAGGTACGCAAGATCTGACACTCCCTCTGCTCTTCAATACTAGACCCCGATTCCTTTCGCCTGACTTAGGCATCGGAGGGTCCCCCGGCTTAGCCAGGGTCTCCTTTGCTCACCCTTTGTGCAGGACCAGAGTCAACCCAAGGAGTGGAGAGCGATCCAGATTTTGGCCTCAACATTTTTGGCACCGTCTGTGGGAAATTTGATACAAAAAGTCAGGTTCCTTTTTCCTGAGAATAATGGCGAGAGGAAAGAAGAAAGCCGCAGTAGCGGGTCCAGCACCGAACGAGTAAACTCGTTCCTCCTCACTACTCCATGCAAAATCCGCTCCGGGACCATCTTAGTGCTCCTGAAATCGGGCGAGTAAGTATCGTGCTATGCAAAGCAAGATACAAGCCCTGCGTGGCGAAGTGAACAGGATGAAGCAGCAACAGGAACCACAAATGCCTTCAGCACAAGGTCCAATCCGCTGGCTGGTGACCCCGAATCTAGAAACTCATTCCGCGTCAAGAAGTGTACGATCCAAGCGCCCCCGCATCCTCTAGAGCATGTATCAGATCAGCTTTCCCTCCCGGCCCAAGTCCGACTGTCAGCCCGGAATAACGAGACGAGATCTCCGACCAACGCTTCGGCCACCTCGGCCTTAGCAGCGTCAGACCTCCGTCACCAGTTGGAACGAAGAAGGGAAAGAAGATCTCCGGTTAAGGAGAATATCCAGGAAATAACGGCCGAGAACAGAGATCCGTGGGAGAAGCGCTTCGAAGAACTCAACAACAAGATTTTAGCTGTCGAGAAGCAGAAGCAATCGACGTCAGTCCCCGCTGTCGTCCAAGCCATGATGGAAGAGACTGAACCGCCCTTCAGCACAGAAATAATGAGCGAGGTGATGCCCCAGAGATTCCGAATACCTCCCGTCATCCAATACTCTGGTTCAGGGGACCCGTCTGAGCACGTAAAGGCCTATCGCTCCTGGATGCAGATCCAGACAGCGACCGACGCAATGATGTGCCGAGGGTTTTCAATCACACTTGCTGGATCCGCTCGGAATTGGTATCGGCAGCTAAAGCCAAGCTCTGTTAGTTCTTTCGCAGAGTTAAGCCGACTATTCCTTACCCAATTTATCAGCGGTAAGAGAAGTCGAAAGCCTAATACTCACCTGCTAACTATCAAGCAAGGGCCGAAAGAATCATTGAAAGACTACATCACTCGCTTCAATGAAGAAGCACTATCGGTGGAGGACTATGACGACAAAATGGCGCTCGCCGCCATGTTCAGCGGTCTCAAGGAGGAGAAGTTTACCTTCTCCATCGGGAAAAACCCACCGAAAATGCTGGCCGAGCTCATTGCCAGAGCGCAGAAGTATACCAACGTGAAGGAATTCACCAATGCAAGAAAGAATGTCCAGGTGGTGACCGAACCAAATGATAAGGGAAAGAGGCCTCGGAACGATGATCCTGTGCCACCCGGCAAGAGAACCGATGACCGCACCCCTCGCGATCATCGCCCGGGCCGAATGCCTGAAGGAAAATTCCGTTCCTACGCACCCCTTAATACCTCCGCCGAGCAGATTTTATTGGACATCCGAGGAGAGAAATTGCTGAACTGGCCTGTGCGCATGAGGGCCGACCCGAATCATCGAGATAAACGAAAATACTGCCGATTCCATCGGGACCACGGTCACAATACGGATGACTGTGTAGATCTTAAGGATGAAATCGAAGCCCTCGTCCGTAAAGGTCATTTGCGTCAGTACAAAAAGGAAGGAAAGTCCGATCGGAGAAAAAAAAGAGAACGGGAGCAACCAAACAACATCACGGAAGAACCTGCAGAAATTCGCACAATATTCGGAGGCTCGTCTGGTGGAGGGGACTCAAATAGAGCACGAAAAGCTCACTCTAGGAATCCCGGGCCTGAACACTACGTCAACTTAACTGAGCGGCCCTGTAAGGAACTTCGAGTCAGTCCGTGCTCACTGACGTTCACGGAGGAGGACGCACGCGGAATTCAGCACCCTCACGACGACGCTCTAGTAGTCACTATGACCATTGCCAACCGCAAAGTGTACCGCATTCTGGTCGACACGGGAAGCTCAGCCGGAGTAATTTACTTCGAAGCTTTCGAAAAAATGGGGATTCCACGGTCTCACCTCAGACCTGTGAAGACCCCCTTACATGGCTTTGCCGGGGAGAGAGTGATCTCCGAAGGGGCCATTTCCCTCCCCATGACAGCATGAGAAGGACAACATCAAGTCACACTTATGATAGACTTCTTGGTGGTCAATGTGTCATCTGTGCACAATGTTATCTTGGGAAGACCCTCTCTTAACGCAATGAGAGCTGTCGTTTCAACCTACCACTTGATGATGAAATTTCCCCCCGAGGGTGGGATAGGTTACCTCCGAGGGGACCAGCAAGAGGCTCGGAGATGTTATGCAGTGGTGGTAAAAAAGGGGATGGTCAAGCAAACACAATCTGTCAATGTTTTAGACCCCCGAGGACCTACAGAAGAATCATCCGTAGAAGATTTGGAGAAAGTATCGCTTGATGAGACCGATCCGAGCAGAACGGTCCAGCTCGGAACTTCACTGGACCCCTCGCAGCGGCACGAAATCCTGACGTTCCTCTAACAACATAAGGACGTCTTTGCATGGTCTCATCAAGATATGCCCGGGATTTCTCCAGAAGTCATGGTCCACAGATTGAATGTGGATCCAGACCACAAACCTGTCAAGCAGAAAAGGCGACCATTCGATGCCGAAAGATACGAGGCAATAGCTGATGAAGTCTCCGTCCTGCTCGACGTCGGGTTTATTGAAGAAGTACATTACCTCGATTGGATTGCGACTGTGGTCCTAGTAAAGAAAACCAATGGAAAATGGTGTGTCTACGTTGATTACTCGGATCTGAATAAGGCATGCCCAAAGGACAGCTTCCCGCTACCTCGGATCGACCAGCTAGTAGACAGCACGGCAGGGCATGAATTACTCTCCTTCCTGGATGCCTACTCAGGGTATAATCAAATCGCGATGCACCCTTCAGACAGGCAGAAGACTACCTTTGTCACAAACAAAGGGCTCTACTGTTACCGGGTCATGCCATTCGGCCTGAAGAACGCTGGGGCAACTTATCAAAGACTAGTAAATCAGATGTTCTCCAAACATATCAGACGCTCAATGGAGGTATATGTTGATGACATGTTGATGAAAAGCAGCAAAGCCAGCGATCATCTGATGGATCTCGGAGGAACGTTCGCCATCCTCCGAGAATACCAGATGAAACTTAATCCAACAAAGTGTGTTTTCGGAGTCGGCTCTGGAAAATTCCTCGACTTTCAAGTTAGCCAGAGGGGAATAGAAGCGAATCCCGAAAAGATCAGAGCGCTCCTCGATATGAGTTCGCCTCGAACTATCAAAGACATTTAATGCCTCACGGGCCGAGTCGCGGCACTCGGACGCTTCATCTCCAGAGCAACGGACAAATGCCTCCCCTTTTTCCAGCAATTGAAGGGTCATAGGAAGGCAGAATGGACACCGGAATGCGAGCAAGCTTTCCAATAGCTAAAACTGTATCTGAGATCACCACCTCTACTGTCGAAACCCAAAGAAGGCGAACCTTTATTCCTCTACCTCGCAGTCTCAACTTCAGCTGTAAGCTCGGCTCTGATTATAGAAGTCGGGGGTAAGCAACACCCTGTTTATTATGTGAGCAAAGCAATGGTGCCAGCAGAAACGAGATATTCACCCCTGAAAAAATTAGCACTCAGTCTCGTTGTTTCAGCTCGGAGGTTGTGACCATATTTCCAAGCTCACTTAATAATTGTCCGGACCGACTCCCCTCTCAGACAAGTTCTGCAGAGGCCAGAAGTGTCAGGTCGGATGACTAAATGGGCCACAGAACTCGGCGAGTTTGACATTCAGTTTCACCCGAAAACCGCCATCAAAGGTCAAACCGTGACCGACTTCATTGCCGAATTTACTACAAGCACCGGAGAAATCAGCGCCGAGACTGAAGCAAGTCCAGCCGACGCTTCGGATGGCCAGAAAACAGCATCAAATCCGGGCTGGACCCTCTACGTGGATGGATCGTCCAACGCCCGCGGAGCCGGGGCCGGGATCGTCCTGGTCGCACCTGACTCTACAGCCGTCCAATACCCAATCAGATTGGGGTTCAAAGCCTCAAACAACGAAGCAGAATATGAAGCTTTGCTGGCCGGGCTCAGGTTGGCAGCGAGTCTAGGAGTCCAGTCTCTTCAAGTCCAATGTGATTCTCAGCTTGTGGTAAATCACATATCTACCAAATATGAAGCCAAAGAAACGAGGATGGTTGCCTATCTTGAGGAAGCGAGGAAGCTGATCGAGAAATTTTGGGATTGCACGATTCATCAGATCCCGAGAGCAAAAAATTCGTGGACCGATGCTCTGGCGCGGCTTGGCTCAGCCCTGGAGAATAAGATCCCTCGAGTTATTCCTGTCGAATTCATAGAACAACCAAGTATCGGCGAACAACAGAAGGAAGTCAACCCAGTTCGAGTAAGTCCGAGCTGGATGGATCCAATTCTAATCTATCTCACAACGGGTGAGATCCCTTCGGATAAGTTGGAAGCCAAGCGACTTAGAATCCGAGCGGCCCGATATATCGTCCTAGGTGACATCCTATACAAAAGAGGACACTCTCAGCCCTATCTAAGATGTCTCCGACCGACGAAGTAGAGTATGTCATACGGGAAACTCATGAAGGAATTTGCAGAAATCATTCGGGTAGCCGAGCCTTGGCTTTGAAAATACTCCGACAAGTTTATTTTTGGCCAACTATCAAAGAAGATTCAAAAGACTATGTCCGCAGATGTGACAAGTACCAGAGGTTCACGGCTGTGCCACGGCAGCCTGCTGAAAAAATGACTCATATGAGCGGTCCTTGGCCATTCGCCCAATGGGTAATCGACATTATTGGCCCCTTACCCACAGGGAAAGGGCAGGTCAAGTTTGCGATCGTCTCTGTCGACTACTTCACCAAATGGGCCTAGGCCAAACCCGTAGCCAAGATAACAGAGCAAAAGGTAATCGACTTTGTCTGGAAAAACATAATTTGTCGATTCGGGATTTCGCGAACCATCGTGTCCGACAACGGACGACAGTTCGACAACGATAAATTCTGAAACATGTGTCAAGGACTGGGCATCACGAATGCGTATTCTTCTCCCCGACATCCCCAATCGAATGGACAGGTGGAAGCGGTCAACAAAGTCATCAAACACCATCTTAAAACAAAGCTGGAGAACGCGAAAGGCAATTGGGCCGAGGAACTTCCGTTCGTCCTCTGGGCCTATAGGACCACAGCTCAGTCTTCAACAGGAGAAACTCCATTCTCGCTCTCCTATGGCTCGGAGGCGATGGTACCGATGGAAATTGGTCTCCACACCGCTCGGGTCGAGGGCTACCAAGAAGGAGAAAACTCCGAACAGATTTCTGCAAACTTAGATCTACTCGAAGAGGCGAGAGATATTTCAAAGCTTCGAGTCGCCGCTCGGCATCAACAAGTGGCGCGATTCTACAATTCGAAAGTCAAGACTAGACGATTCCGACCAGGAGATCTAGTCATTCGCCGAGTATTCCAAAATACTGTTGAACCAGGGGCTGGAACACTCGGACCGAACTGGGAAGGTCCTTATCGAAATGTACGGTCAACCAAACCAGGCTCCTACCATTTGGAAGACCTCGAGGGCCAACAGCTCCCCCACCCCTGGAACGCCGAGCACCTAAAAGTATATTACCCCTAATGGGATGACATCCAAGCGGCAAGCCTTTAAGGCCATGAATAAATGTACGCCTTCAAGCGACTAGCCTCTAGGGCTCTCAATAAAATTCCTCATTCTTGCATGGAAAAAGTCAATTTCTACACATTCATCTCCCCTTAACCGGGGGAAAAAAGCCAAGAGGCGATCCGACTCGCCCAACAGCGGAGTCGGACCAATATCGACAAAGGCACCTCCCCTTGATTGAGGAGAAAAAGCCAAGGGGCTACCTGACTTCCCAAACAGGAGTTAGCTCCCCTAATACGCAAGACCTTCGTCGGAGGCAGAGTGAGTTGATCCCGTAAGGATCAGACTAGAGCCTCAGTCATATGAAGAAATTTTGGCGACTTGAAAGAAAACAACGAAATATCCAAGCAAATCAAACCCACAATCAACAATACACGAGATTTTACTCAAAATCAGTCTATTCCAAAAAAGAGATCAATTAAAAAAGTTTCATCAGTTACAGGACAATGCATAAAAAATAAGTATATCAAGAGTTAGGCAGACGGCGGAGGGGCTTGGGCATCCTGGACTTGATCCGGTCGGACTTCCTCTGCCGGTGACCCTCCAGATAGTAGAGCGTCAAGGTTGAGGTCGGGATATAAACCCAGGACCGCTTCTATGCAGTCATCATAACCGCGGTCATAAAACTGCATAGCTTCGGCGTCCCTCTCTTTGGACGTTTTGAAGGCTTCTAGCGCGGCAGATATGGCCTCGTTGAGCGAAGCTCTATCCTCGACCTGCTGGGTTTCCTTAGCCTAGAGGACGGCTCGGGAGAGTTCTTCTGCGGCTTCAACCCTAGCCCGATCAAGGGCCCCGGATAGATGGGCATTCTCCTGGGCCAGCGCATCTGCATGGGTCCTAGATCGAGTCAGCTCGGCGGTAGCAGCGTCGCATCGAGCTGTCAGATCCTCTACCGACCCTTGCAAACGAAGACCCTTCGCCTCAAGGTCAGTAATGATCCCCTGCAGATGAAGCTCCTTGGCCTTTCCATCTGCCACCTGCCGGCGCCATTCGCCCTGCTCTGACCGAAGAGAAGTCGCATCATTCTGCAAGGCTCCCACCTCAGCCCTAAGCGCCTCTACCTCCGCGTCTATCTTTCGACGCTCGTGCACCCCCTCCCAAGCCAAGAGGAGCTTTGGAACAGACTGAATAATGGAAAAGACGGGAGAAAATACGTGCGGAAATATACGTATGAAAACAGAATAAGAAGCTAGAGGATACCTTGTAAAGGACGACTGTAAATTCTTTCAGGAAGGCGTCGTTGGGCTTGGAAAGGAGATCAGCGATCTCCTCTTCCGGGGCATACTTGGCTGCCCAGTCGACCAGGCAAGACATGTGAAAACCCGGTTCGTACCGAGTGCCACTCGGCCCTGCCTGGGTCGATCCCCCAGCCTCCGCGGCCCTAGTTTGGCTGCCGGCAGAGGCCTGCGCTTCGGCCTCGATGCCGACACCGACTTCGGGAGGAGTTATCATGGCGTCAGTCATCCGAACAGCCTCCTCCTGTTCGGTTGATGAGGGAATGGCGACATAATGCGCCACTAGGGGAACCTCCCTGACGGGGGGCGCGGCATCGATTGTCGGAACGGGAACGACGATCACTGGAGGTTCAACTGCAACAGGTGCAGCTGTCGGAGCGATTAGGGTCGGAGTTGGGGTCGGGCCAGCTGTCGCGGCCGTAGAAGTGGTGGCAGCTACTGCGACAGTCGGATGTTCGGCCACGACCCTCGGACCGGACCTCCGAACAGTGGTCTTTGTCCGGGTCGCAGGTCTCAGCATCTCTTCTGCCGTCAAGGTTGCCCTCTTCCTCTGAGAGCCGGACGCTTCGGCCATACCTATATAAACGGAGGATTTAGCGAAAAAAAGGGCAAATCCCATTCTTCTAAAATAAACAAACAGAATACTCACTAAAAGAGGTCGGGAGGGGTGGGGACTTACACAATCCAGATGAATGAAGATTGGCCGCGGTAATCAGATCCGACCAGGAGCGCAGCTCCCCCGATCGGGCCCTCGCCTTGGCAATCCGATTCTTCTGATCAGAGCTGAGGAGCGGTGTCCCCCTAGGAAAAGCTATCGCAACAAGGAACAAGGATTTCAGTCGAATCGACAAAGAAAAAAAATTGGGGGGGGGGGGACAAGATTGAAAATAACTAGTCCAACCTGGTTTTTGAAAAAGGGTTGGAACCCGGACTGACAGAGATCCGATCTTAGACGCCGGAGCTTCCCATTCGCCCGCGGCCCAGAACTACTTGTTCTTCCAGTCTTTATTGGACGACGGAAGATTCAAAACCAGTCCTGACCCCTTGCTGCCTCGGGTCGCGAAGTAATACCATGGTTCGTTGCTATCGTGCTTGACCAGGTATAGGCTCATCAGCTCCTCTGGGGTCAGCTCAGAATTACCGACTTGCCGCCAAATGATGTAGGAAGAGACTAGTACTCTCCAGGCGTTGGGAGTCAGCTGCCCAGGCGCTAATCCGAGGTGAGCAATCATAGATCGGACGAAGGGGTGCAGGGGAAGACGAATCCCACATTGGAGTACCCATAGGAAAATGACGACTTCCCCTTTAGCCGGTGCTCCGGCAGTCTCAAGTGCCCCAGGGGCCCTTGTCCGAACGGATTCCGGAATTTGAAACTCCGATCGGATCCATTCTATTTGAGGCTCGGACAACACGGAACCCCCTGGGACTACCTCGGATGCCCCCACATCCGCAGGCATCCCGGCGACCTCAACAGCAGCAGTCTGAGGAAGTCGGGAGGACTTCCTTTTGCTGGTTTTGCGGGTCCGAGCCCCAATTCCTTTTTGCTTTCGAGGCGGGGGGTATAGGGGCACAGCTTCATAAGGTCCTTCGGAGGCCCCTACCCTGCTATCTGAATTTTCAGACTCGTCGTTACCATAACCTCGCACAGATTTCAGGTCCGATGACGACATCTCGAAAAAAGAAAGGAGGCGAGGAAGCACAAGGAGACTCACCGGAAATCACTCCCGCCGAGAATACTTGAACGATCTGAATCGCCTAATGGAAAATTCGGAACAACCGGAATTGCCTTCGCCGGGAATCGCCTCCTTCGATATCAACTCAACTCAACGCTCAGAAATAAACCTTAAGCTTTTGGAAGACGGGTTTATATAGGCTCAGTTGTATATGTGCATTAATTACCAATAATGATGGTCGCAGCCGAATCAGCATTAATATCACTCGGAGCTGACATGTCACCGCCCTATTGGCTCGAGCCCTGTCAAGCGGCGCGCTTCGAATAAAGGAAAAGACGTTCGAATAATGGCAGGCATACGTGGCAGCAGCTCATAGGCAAACGATGATTAGAAGGATCAACCGTCGCAACACGCCTGTCACGCATCGGTCCATGAGCGGGAAATCCTGCGAACGTGATGATTCAAACTGCTAAGGTTCTGAGATGCTCGGAGGAACCCGTAGGACGAGGTACTCGGTCTCCTGAATGATTACTCTCCGAGCCCCTAACAGACCTCGAAGAGTAGGGGGCTTTTGTTATGGGAAAATTCGAGGCCCTTATAACTCCGAGGCCAGGCAGTACTCTGATCTGATCGGGCGAGTAGGTAGCAGTTCAGTTCAGATAATAATGACGGAAGATCCGACCCCTTGGCCGACCCGTGAAGAAACACCGTCAAGATCAGGCACACGGCCCGGCAGGAAATATGAAACGAAAAGGGTATCGACTGATTACCTCCGACCCATCCATTGTCCGTGCGGATTGTAGCCCACACTTGACGCAAGCTTAAGGTCGACGTCAGCTGTGCCGAGCCGATCCAATGTTATCACAACTGCGCCAGGCAAAGTCTGCCCCCGAGAGACGAGATTCCTACATAGCCGAAGGGGGGATCGGCTCGGACCATGATGGTGGCCATCAATTGCGCCGAGCTGATCCCCCCTCAAAGGTGGATGCCTCCCATGCCAGACTTAGAAGTTGTCGTAGGGAGACGTGGGCGATTATATTGCTCGCAGATATGCTCGCTGTAAGGAGACGTGGGCGACTATGTCGCCCGCAGATATGATCTTTGGATCGCATACGATATCTCCATGATCCAAAAATCTCCCTGATTGAGAGAATCGTGCCGTGATCATCGGATCCAGATCCTTCGATAGCTAAGTATAAATACGAGAAGACCTCACTGCTACAGGTACGCAAGATCTGACACTCCCTCTGCTCTTCAATACGAGATCCCGATTCCTTTTGCCTGACTAAGGCATCGGAGGGTCCCCCGGCTTAGCCAGGGTCTCCTTTGCTCACCCTTTGTGCAGGACCAGAGTCAACCCAAGGCGTGGAGGGCGATCCAGATTTTGGCCTCAATAATAATAATTCAGTAGTGTGTAATAAATTGGATGGCTTGCACATGTGAAGATAAGAAGTGGGTGCTGAAATGATTTCAATTTTCTTTCTTTCTGATAAATTTCTGATAAACCCACGAGGGATGCTCAAGTCAGACGGGTTGGGATTTGGAGTTTTCATCAAGTTGTAAATTTGGTGTTATCCAAAATATAATGGCCCGTAAACTTTTAATGGTTTGCATTAATGAATGTTGTGTAATTCTCTTTGTACTTTAATAAATGTTTGCGTTGATGTCAAGCTCCTTCCTTCATGTGGGCATCTGTGATGAAATTGGCTTCCAGCTACATGCAGAAAAAGAAAGATGCAGACTTAAAATGAGGTAGTTGCTCTCATATACAGTGAAATGACATTCCAATGGTGCCACTGCATTGGAAGCCCCAGTTGATGGCATTGATCATTGTATGGGCTACCATGTAAATAAGGAGCTCTGTAATGATGTCACAAGACAGAACAAGGAGATATTGATTGTAGTTGCTTCACTTTGATTGAATCACCAACTGACTTAGGGAAGAACATGATGAACTACTCCGAATCCATGGACTCCTCACAAAGATTCTCTGAATCCACAAGGGGAGAAAATGGAAAATAATTTCTAATAATGTGACATAAATTGATTGATCATGAACAATGGAATTATAATCCTTTAAATAATGATATCAAACCTAGGAATAAGTTTCAGAATCAAACTCTAATTCAAACTCCCTAAAAAAAACATAACTTACTAGAAATAGTAAACTTACTATTTGTAGATGGTCATGATTTCTACTCGACTTCATGGTTTTTGGACAAAAATAGTATGGGTCCAATTAGGCCTAACCACATTATTCTCATAATTTTTCTAAGCCCTTTTCATGTTCGGCATGACTCCAAAAACTAAACCCATCAAAAGTTACGATAGAATTAAAACTTACTATAAATAGTAAAAATGAAAATAAAATAGAATTTTGATCATGGATCTGACGAAATGAAATCTCGCAAATCCAGTATAAGCAATCTGATGTAGCAGGTTGGTTGGCTAAAGTAGATTCTCCTACCCCAAAATCATATATGGTATGGCAAAAAACTCATTCTCATTTGCGAGATACAACTATTTTAAGGTTACGACGGTCCTAACCACTTCCGCTTCCGATCAGACCTTCTTTGGTCCATCTTGGCCACGAAAGTGTCCACGACCCGATCCACATCATCAATACTATTGCCCTGACGAGCCATCAACATTCAATTTCCATCATTCACATGGAGAAGGGATCCACCATCCAGGCATCCATCTTCTTTAAATAGAATCTCTTTAATGGCCAATACATGCATTCTGGTATATGGCGGCTGCTAGTTAAGGTAAGGTGTTTCTTATGGGCCTGTCATTTGGCAGGGGATCTCATGAAATTTGGTAGAGTAATCGATGCACTTGGGTACTAAAAATTATATACTTTGAAGATAATAAATTAAAATTAAATCCTTCAAATCTTGGCTCTAGATTTAGATAGATTTCGATTTTAAAAATATATTAATTTTATTTTCTAATAAGCTGATTGGTGGAGATTTGACGAAAGGTTAAATGAAAATTATCTATGGTCCAAATTCAACATCTAAATTCTTACTAATAGAAAATTATAAGCATTAAATTAATCTAAAAATTTGAAAACTTATCTAATTTAATTTAACAGCTTGAATGGTTTGATTGAGCTAATGCATACTAGTGTAAAATTCCAAAATGCCCAAGTATCAACCCGCACTATCTGACTATTGAATAAACTCCCTTTTTACAACCTTCATTCTTTCTTCTTTCTTAGATCTTGTAAACCACTGCCTCTCTCCACATGCATTGCACTTACTAATCTATTCAAAAGTAGAATATGGAATGCTTGAGTAATTTGATTGGGACAGAAACAATATACGTTGGCCCACCTTTTGATAAGGGTCCATGTGATGGGTCACATCGTTGATGGAAGATGCCAAGAGAACCTCCCCAAACCGGATGATCCTTCTGATTGGGCCCAACTTCTTCTTGATTGGGCCGATAAGTTACCATAGCAAGTGTTTCTCTAATTGAAAGGACGACTGCTTGTTTTATAAATTCTAATAGTGAGATATTCAAGTTATAATGTATTATATCTTACTAGTATCAAGATAGAAACATACTGTCACCCAGATGTTGCACTACTCGGATCTGACAAATCCTCTAGTCTTTTGACAGCACAGCAGGGGTAACTCTTGAGCCTTCTCCTCTGCTAAATGGAATTGGGTCCTGCCCCACCTAGATTGGAAATCGGTCCAGGTAGGCCCTATGGGGCCCACCATTATGTATGAATTTTATCTACATCATTCATCTAATTTTCAAGGTATATTCAAGCTCAAGTGGACCTATCTACATCATTCATCTAATTTTCAAGGTAGATTCAAGCTCAAGTGGACCACACCACATGACGTAGCAGTGAATTGATGCCCACGGATGTCTCTCTCCGATGGAAGACTAATTTTTATTTACCATTCAACATCTTCATAAGGTGACGTAGACTTAGAAGCATGGCTAACATAAATTTTAGCTTGATTCAAAACTTGTGTGGCTTCTGAGATGTTTTTAAAGATTAGTGTTCAATCCCCATTGTGCGGTCCACTTGAATTTGCCTCATTTTTTTGCCTCATAAGCTAAAATAATCTGGAACAGTGGATGGACAAGCGTGGGTAAAACCATACATCACAGTGGCCCATGGAGCCCTGCTGGACCATTCCATCGCCCGGCAGGATGCAGAGTGGTGCAGTCACTCAGAAGCAGATTGCCTACTGAGTAAACTTTATGAGGCCACTGTGATTTATGCATTTTATTCCCTCCGTCCATTCATTTTACCGGATAATTCTAGGTCTTGATATAGAAAATTGAAGCATATCCAATCCTCAAGTAGACCACACCATAGGAAAGAGTGTGAATTGAACTTCACCATTGTAAAATTCTTGTTATCTTATTTGTGTTTTCCTTTCATCTATATCTCCGTGGTTTACGAAAAAGTTGGATGACAAATAAACATCACGGTGGGTTATAGGAAGTATCGGAATTCTCACTGTTTGTTTCCTGCGGTGCAGTCCACTTGAACTTTGAATTTACTTCAATTTTGACTTCAAGCCTAACAGATGGCCAGCGTGGATGAACCACATACATTTACGGTGGGCCTAAGGTCTAACAGAGCTTACTCATTACCATAAAAGCCTATTAACTTACTCATTGCATAGTCCGATTTCAGTCGCTCCTTCACATTCCGGAAGCGGACCAGCTCTTGAGTTGCACGAACCATTCATAGTGCCAAGGTTACATGGGCCTACAATGAAGTGATTATTATATTTATACTGTTCATCCATTTGTACGGATCACGATAAGCTCCTATGAGGTCGAGCTGTGTGGGCCCCACTGTGATGCGTGTCGACCATCAACACTGTGAATTTGATGGGTACCCTTTAAACTATGGGATATCCCAAAAATCAGCCATATACGGAACTCAGGTGGGCCATACCATCTAAAATCATGTGAAACACCGTTAAAACATATAAAAGCACTTGGTGGGGCCCACCTGAGTTTTGAATGCAGCTAAAACTTGGTCTGAACCCTCATACAAGTGGGAGACACATAATGGATGGGCTGGATTTGTAAACCACCGCTTGGTGGGCCCAAAAAAAATGATTATGAATGTTTTAATGGTGCACGGCCCTTCTCCATTTCTGTATGTGGTGTGGCCCACATAAGTCACGGATTGACTTGATTTTTGAGACCTAGGCCCACGAGGGAATGGCGCATCTGACTGATGGGGTAGATGTTCGAAAGGCATCACGGTGGGGCCCACACAGCTCGACCTCATGAAAAAATAATATATATGGAAAGGCATCATGGTGGGGCCACACAGCTCGACCTCACGGACCCTTATCGTGAGGTCGAGCGCATGGTACCTAAACCCTATATGGAAAAGGTACAATGCGCTCAAGCTGATTTTAACGTCCCATGAGATCCAGCTGTGTGGGCCCCACCGTGATGCATTTTGAACATCTACCCCATCATTCAGATGCACCATTCCATTGTGGGCCTGGGTCTCAAAAATCAAGTCAATCCGTGACTTGTGTGGGCCACACCACATACAGAAGTGGGAAGGGGCCATGCACCATTAAAACATTCATAACCATTTTTGAGGGCCCACCGAGATGTGGTTTGCAAATCCAGCCCATCCATTATGTGTGTCCCACTTGAATGAGGGTTCAGACCAAGTTTCAGGCGCATGCAAAACTCAGGTGGGCCCCACCAAGTAATTTTATATGTTTTAACGGTGTCTTCACATATTTTAGATGGTATGGCCCACCTAAGTTCCGTATACGGCTGATTTTTGGGATATCCCATAATTTAAAGGGTACCCATCAAATGCACGGTGGTGATGGTCGAAGCGCATCACGGTGGGGCCCACACAGCTCGACCTCACGGACCCTTATCGTGAGGTCGAGCGCATAGTACCTAAACCCTATATATCTATATAGAGAAATTTATGACTGTGGACTCCACCTTTTATCCAACGGTTTTTTTGAAGCAATACAAACTTAGAATACGCACTTGGACCTCCACGTACGGAGTCGGAATTCCAGGACAAAAATACCCCTCCTTTTCACATAAACGGATTCGCTACTCCGCCTGCCACCAGCCAATGGCGGATCTTCAGTGGTCTGTGGGCCCCACCATGATGTATGCTTTTCATTCATGTCGTCCATATATTTTTCTAGATCATTTTATGGTATGAGACAAAAAATGAGTTTATCCAAATCTTAAGTGTACCACATTACAAGAAACAGTGTTGAATGAGCGTCAACCATTAGAAATCCTTCCCTGTCTAAGTTAGGGCCCACTGTGATGTTTGTGAGAAATCCTCCCAGTCTATGTTCATTCATAGGGTCACAAAGACCTGGATGAAGAAGAAAAACAAATTTCGTAATGATCCAAAACTTTTGTAACCCCTAAAAGGGTTTCAATGGTAAACGTTCAATTCAACACTGCCTTTTACAGTGTGGTCCACTTGATAGTTAGATCTATCTTATTTTTCGTTTCAGACCTTTATATGAGCTCGCCAAATATATGGACGGTTTGGATATAACACAGACTTCATGATGGGACCCATAAAATCAACACAGCATTTAAAAAAAAAAAAAAACAGACTGCCGCGGTACTGCCACCCGTACAATCTGCTACGATTATGGCTACGGATATAGTCCGTAGCTATACTGTATCGAAAAATGCAATTTTTTAGGAAAACTCGCTAGACAGTTTTGGACTTTTTCGATAATATCGAAATACCGTTGATATATCGAAAGACCTTCGATACCTATAGCTACGGATTATAACCGTAACCATAACTGTAGTCTGTCCCAGTCTAGGCAAAATTTTATATATATTTTTTTTTGTATTTTTGTATTTTTATTTTTTTACATGGAGAACTTTATTCTACCTACAATATTCTCTAATACATATTTATATAAATATGTATATATAAGCATATAAAAAAAAAAATTTCTCTCTTTTTTTCATTTCTTTCTTTATTCATTTAACAAGAATATCTTTTAAACCAAAATTAGTTACTTGACGTACCCTCTATGATTTTGGGGTAGGAGAAGCTACTTTAGCCAACCAACCTGGTTATTTTTTAAGATTCCATCAGGTTGAAAATCTATTTCATTCACTTCGCGGTCAATTTCATTCATTTCATTTACTTCGCGATCAATTCCATGCATTTCACGGTCAATCTCGGCGATTCCCCTTCACTTCACGGTCAATTCCATGCATTTCACGGTCAATTCCCTTCACTTCATGGTTAATTCCGTGCATTTGACGGTAAATTCCCTTCATTTCACAGTCTAACAGAAACTGAGCGGGGCAAACCATCCATCTATTTGACAAGCTCGTATTAAGGCTTGAGACGAAAAATAAGACACATCTAGCTATCACCCAGATCCATAGCTCAACTGGCAGACTGAGTGGAAATACCTCGTTTCAATACTTGAGGTCTTGGTATCGATCCCAAGAGCGGGGCAAGCATGAAAAAGAGCGGGGCAAACATGAAAAAGAGCAGAGAAAACATAACAAACAGCGGGGGAAACTAGAAAAACAGCGGGAGAAACATGAAAAATATCAGGGGAAACTAGAAAAACAGCGGGGGAAATATACAAAATAGCAGGGCAAACTAGAAAAATAGCGGGGGAAACATGAAAACAGTGTGGGAAACATGAAAAACTATATACACGATTTGAGCTATAGTCCATGATGGGTGTTCAATCATCCCTTATTCTTATTATATTTTCTTATGTTATGGTTCACCTGATATTTGGGTTTATTTTTTTATTTTTTTTATTTTGTCAATATAATGCCACACGAGCCACAGTCCATGATTTGAGCTTGTGAAAGGGATGGACAGCATGGATATAAAATAAATACATCAAGCTAGGCCCCACAGTCACCGATCCACGGACATGAGTGATTCCCTAGATCTACCGAATCCTCGTTCCCATCCCAACATGGATCACCGTGGTTCAAAATTGGATCGATCAGATGATCCTAGCCTTTGATTTTTGGGTTTATGGGGCAAGGCCCACCACTCCACACATTCGAAAAAAAAAAATAAAAAAAAAAATAGATCATGTCCACCCAAGGCACAAGGACCCTCTTAGCTCTTAAGTTTCCCTACCGTCGAGTTCTTGATCTGGATGGGTCAATAGGGGAGTTGAGCCGAGTATGTAGTTTTCTTTCGTTCTATTTTTAAATTATTTTTTGATTAAAAAAAAAAAAGCATGGTGAGATATTGTTTCAAACAATAGAAAGAGATAGGCACCAGTCAACACCGAAAGCAAGAGATGTTCTCTATGATTGACGCATTTCAGGAGTGGTCTGAATTCGCTGTTTTTCTAATTTACCCCGGTGTTTTTCATGTTTCTCCTGCTGTTTTTCATGTTTCCCCCGTTGTTTTTCTAGTTTGTCCCGCTGTTTTTCATGTTTCTCCCGCTGTTTTTCATGTTTGCCCCATTGTTTTTCTAGTTTCCTCCACCGTTTTTCATGTTTCCCCTGCTGTTTTTCTAGTTTTCCCTGCTATTTTTCAATTTTGCCCCGCTATTTTTCTAGTTTCCCCATTTTTTTCATGCTTCCCCGCCGTTTTTCATGCTTCCCCGTTGTTTTTTTAGTTTCCCCCACTGTTTTTCAAGTTTGCTCCGCTGTTTTTCTAGTTTCCTTCGCTGTTTTTCATGTTTCCCCCGCTGTTTTTCTAGTTTGCCCCGCTGTTTTTCATGTTTCCCCCGCTTATACTTTAGTTTGCCCCACTCTTTTTCATGCTTACCCTGCTTATTTTCATGTTTGCCTCGCTCTTTTTCATGCTTGCCCTGCTCTTGGGATTGATACCAGGACCTCAAGTGTTGAAACGAGGTATTTCCACTCAGTCTGCCAGTTAAGCTATGGATCTGGGTGATAGCTAGATCTGTCTTATTTTTCGTCTCAAGCCTTAATACGAGCTCGTCAAATAGATGGGCGGTTTGGATATAACACATACCTCATAATGGGACCCACAAAATGCCGTGGGGATTACAATGGGAAAAAAAAAAGCTAGTGAGTTAGGGTCAGTGGGATCCTCTAGCTACGGATTATAACCGTAGCCATAATCGCATCGATATATTGAATATCTTTTGATATTATCGAAAAAGTCCTGAACTGTCCAGCGAGTTTGCCTAAAAAATCCTGCAATTTTCGATACACTTTAGCTACGGATTATAACCTTCATGCACAAACTCGGCATTTCATGAAAATTACAATGAACAAAATCTTACGTTTTGGAAGATGGATGTAATGTTTTAGAAGAGGATTCTTTGATTTTAGAAGATGAAGTTTAAAGAAATGGGGATATGGAGGGTAATAAAGATTGGTAGGTGAAAGCAGTTAATGCAGTTTGAAGGTGTCATCGATGATATCGACAACCTGTTGATATATTGATGTTTGAACAACGATATATCGACAAGTTGTAGATATATCGAGAATGAATTTGAAGGTCAACTTGGTGGACAGTTATAACGTGGTGTCAAAATATCGAGATCATGATGTATATCGCTAAAACATTTAATTTTACTCGACCGTCGTTGGACAATAACAGCCATGATTCGATATTATCCACAACCTATCGATATATCGACAAACTATCGACATATCGACATTACATGAAAAGTCATCAACGCTTGCTAGATAATTTTATTCCAGTTTCGATATTATCGACAAATTGTCGATATAATCGATGACTTACGTCGATTATATCGATGATATGTCGATTATATCGATCACTTACGACGATTAGATCGATGATATGTCGATCTAATCGACTTTACATACATGGTCGATGCTTACGTATGTATCATCGACATGTCGTCGATGTGATCGATAACTTGTCGATATATCGACAAAATATGGAATTTGAGGGCTTGGTTGCTGGACACTAACAGCCATAATTCGATGATATCGACAACCTGTCGATATATCGATATAATGTCGATATATCGACATTATATGAAAATTCATCGATGGTTGCTGGACAAATGTCAGCCAGTTTCGATGATATCGACAACCTGTTGATATATCGATCTATCGATATATCGATAAATTGTCGATATATCGACATTATATGAAAATTCATCGATGCTTGCTGGACAAATGTTAACCAATTTCGATATTATCGACACATTGTCAATATAATCGATGACTTATGTCGATTATATCGATGATATGTCGATCATATCGATAACTTACGATGATGACATTTATGATATGTCGATATAATCGACGTTACATACATATTTGTAATTTTATTTTCTATATATTTTTTATTTTTTTTTTTATTATTATTTTTGTTTCGGTTAGCTTGTTGTACACACCCATGTCAATAAACACCCTCCATGTTAGCCATCCCCACTAGGGATCGATACGAAGATGAATAAATTTCATCCTTTTTGCAAGTATCTGAAATTTTATTAGGTTGGAGAAGTTGGAGTTGTATTGTAGCACTAGGGATCGATCCGAGGGTGAATAAATTTCATCCTTATTTTTATTGCTTGTATTTTTTAGCAACTAGCCAAGGAAAACGTACCTAAATAAGACTTTTATTTCCCTAATCACCTACTATGGAGGTGTCCCAAAGGAGTTTTACTTTCTTCAAATGTTTTTTTTTTCTTGTTTTTAATTTCACTAATAAACTATGTGCTATATTGTAGCGCACTTGAATCATGTTCTCTTCTTGATCCATCAGTTTTATAGAAACTCTCTTTGTACATTGGAGCAGTGATGAACCGAGATCGGTTCGTTGCTGTAGAATTAGCAGAAAAAACTAGACTTCGTATGCAGGAAATGTTGAAAGTTCTTTTGGAGTTGCTGATATTATTATTGAAGGAGAGGTAATAAACAAACAGTGAGGCAAACATGAAAATGAGCGGGGGACACTAAAAAATCAGTGGGGAAAACTAGAAAATCAGCTGGGGAAACTAGAATATCGGCAGAGCAAACTATCAAATCAGCGGGGGAAACTTTAAAATCGACGGGGGAAACAAAAAAATCGGCAGGGGAAACTATATCAGGTTCTCTGGCCTAGAACTCAAGGCATTTGCTAATCAGATTGGTTATAATATCTGAAGTATATGCAACCAAAAGAAATTTGTTTGGCCATCCATTGGTCACATTAGCTGTAGTTGTTTTAGCCGTCCATTTTACTTAAATGGGGTCGACCGGGTCACAACCCGGTCGACCGGGTGATTGTTCAGCGAGTTGGGGTCGACCGGGTAAGTCCCAGTTGATCCCGACTGTTTTTTATGGTGATGGCGTTCATTCTCGACTGTTTTATATCACGTGGCCCACTTGAGCTTCTTATTTTGAAGCGAATTTGGAGACATCGTTTTCATTAATAGAGAAAGGGCCACTTTCATCATCTGGTGGAGTCTCTGGTATGTGTTTAGAAGATGAGTAAGGTTTGGAATAATAAACTCTAAATGAATATGCACTCTTACGACATCTTTTAACATAAACATCCTGATGAACATCAAGTTATTTCTGTGTTTCACTAGAACATCGTTCCACAAATGAGAATCAAAGGAGACCCATGAAAGTTAGCCAAATGGGCTCCATTGTGGATGATCCATGCCCGGAAAAATATAAATAGGCTGATCACGAACCTTATGACCATTGTGGGCCTAAGATTGGTTAATTAGGATCATCCGTTGTAGGTAAAATTTGGTTCAGCCACAAAGACCAACCCTATGACCATTTAACATTCTAACACTTTATTGACATCAATATGCATTCTCATGCATGCATCCTGTTGGAAAATGGATTTTGCTGTTCGTTTATGATATTTGTAGTTATACAGGTTGTAACATGGACAATAAATAGTTTTAGATCACGATTCAATCTTTTGGGTCTACACTACTACATGCAAAATCTTATTTAAAGCAGTTTCCTTGGGTCTTGAGCTCGTACCAGTAGAGGTTATGGTCTTATAATATAAAATGTTAGTCAGATGGGCTCCATTGTGGATAATCCATGCAAGCAAAATACAAATAGGATGATCACGAACCTTCAATTAGTCTTCAAGTTTTACTATTGGCTTTGATTTTCATGCATCACAGTTGAATAAAATCAAGACCCGAGAGTAAATTTCATATTATCTTGTCAACGATCATATCATTCCTCTCCAAGTTTTACTGTTGGCCTCATCCTTTTCATATTTATTTGAATAGGTAGGAAACCATTATGAACTCACAATCATACGATTGATGGAAAAGGTAAAAGCAATAAAGCAAATTAGAGAAAATGAAATATGAGTGAGGCAAATTGATATATGCGGGGCAAACTAGAAAAACAGCGGGGCAAACTAAATTATTAGTGGGGTAAACTAAAAAAACAGCGGGGCAAACTAGGAAATCAGTGGGGCAAACTATAAAATCGGCGAGGGAAACATGAAAATGAGCGGGGCAAACTAGAAAAATAGCGGTCAAGTTTGAAATATCAATGAGCAAACTAAAAAACAATGAGGCAAACCGAAATATCAATGGACAAACTAGAAAAAAGTGAGGTAAACTGAAATATCAGCGGGGCAAATTAGAAAAACAGCGAGGCAAACTGAAATATCAGCGTGGCAAACTAGAAAAACAGTGAGGCAAACTGAAATATCAGCGGGGCAAACTAGAAAAACAGCGAGGCAAATTGAAATATCAGCAGAGCAAACTAGAAAAATAGCGAAGTAAACTGAAATATCCGCGGGGCAAACTAGAAAAACAGTGAGGCAAACTGAAATATTAGTGGGCAAACTAGAAAAACAGCGAGACAAACTGAAATATCAGCGGACAAACTAGAAAAACAGCGGGGCAAACTAGAAAAACACCGAGGCAAACTGAAATATCAGTGTGGCAAACTAGAAAAACAGTGAGGCAAACTAAATTACGAGCGGGGCAAACTAGAAAAACAGCGGGGCAAATATGAAATTGAGCGAGGCAAGCTAAAAAGTCAGCGGGGCAAACTAGAAAATCAGTGGGGCAAGCATGAAATTGAGCGGGGCAAACTAGATAATCAGCGGAGCAAACTAGAAATTCAATGGGGCAAACTGAAAAATCATTATGACCACTGTTTCCCGTGGTATGGTCCACTTGATCTTTTGATATGCTTCATTTTGGGGCTCAACGCCATATATATATATATATATATATATATATATATACACACACACACACACACACACACACGCGCGCGCGCCCGCGCGCGCGGGCATGCATGCACATGTGTCGTGTGTATATATACGTCTGTGTAGGAAAATGTTCTATATGGTCGAGCTCATGTGAACTACCAATGAGGTCGAGCTGTGTGGGCCCTATCATGAAGTATGTCAAACATCTACCCCATCAGTCAGATGCACCATTCCATGGTGGGCCTAAAGCTTAAAAATCAAGTTAATTTGTGACTTTTGTAGGCCACACCACGTACAAATCTTGAGAAGGGTTACCTTCTATTAAAACATTCATATTTATTTTTTGGGCCTACTGAGATGTGTTTTACAAATCCAGCCCATCCATAATATGTCCCACTTGGATGAGGGGTCAGACCAAGTTTCAGACACATCCAAATTTCAGGTGGGCCCCACCAAGTAATTTTATATGTTTTAGGCATGTCTTCACATGATTTTAGATGGTATGACCCACCTGAGTTCCCTATACGGCTGATTTTTCTGCTATCCCATAATTTAAAGGGGACCCATCAAGTTCACGGTGTTGATGCTCGACATACATCATGGTGGGGCCCACACAGCTCGACCTCATGGGGAGTTCCCATGAGCTCGATCGTATACAACCTTTTCCTCTAGTAAAAAAATAAAAAAGGAACTATATACATTCAATGTGGGGCCAACTGAGTTTAAAATATACCTTTGCTGCGTGTTTTCTTCTCTGAGCCGACCATTTTGAGAAGAAGACAAAATGCGATTGAGGGGGGCCCACAAAAAGGATTTTTTGGGGTCTTTCTACCGGAAACACAGTGAGGAAAGAGGGTGAAAGCAACAGTGGAAAGGGAGAGGAAAAGCAAGCAGTGGAAATGGGAGAGGAAAAGCCACAACTGTGAAAGGAGGGGTATTTTCGTCCTGAAATTCTGAGTCCGTACGAGGAGGTCCAAGTCCGTATTCTAAGTTTGTATTGCTTCAAAAAACCGCTGGATAAAAGGTGGGGTCCACAGTCATAAATTTCTCATATATATATATATATATATATATATATATATATATATATATATATAGGAAAACGCTCACCTGCGAACCAGTTCGTACGTAGTATGTACGAACTTTTTTGAGAAAACGCTCACCTGCGAACCAGTTCGTACGTAGTACGTACGAACTTTTTTGAGAACCCATCATACGTGATGAATCTCGCAAATCTGAACCGTTCATGTGAAGCAGAACCTCATGAAACCTCATGGTATAAAATTTTACTTTGATCCGAAACTTTGGTGGACCGTGAAAAATGTAAACAGTTTCTTTCCTTGATTTGAATTTCTCTTTGCTATGGACGGTATGGATAAAAGTTTTAGATAAAATTTAAACTTGGTCCTGGAGGGTTTCACTAGGTGCTGCTTCACATGAACGGTTCAGATTTGCGAGATTCATCACGTATGATGGGTTCTCCAAAAAGTTCGTACGTACTACGTACAAACTGGTTTGCAGGTGAGCGCTTCTCTCTCTCTCTCTCTCTCTCTCTCTCTCTCTATATATATATATATATATATATATATATATATATATATATATATATATTAATTTCTAAGGCTCAGGTGGACCACACCACCAAATAGCAGCGGTGACAATGATTCTCACCATTAAAACATTAGGACCCATCGTAACATTTACTTTCCATCCAATCTGTTCATAAGGTCACACATATCTAGATGAAAAGAAAAAATAAATATCATATTGTCTAAAATTTCTGTGACCCCAAAAGGGTTTGGATGGCAGGCGTTCAATCCTCCATTACTTCTTCCTACAGTGTGGTCCACTTAAATTTTGGATCTATTTTATTTTTCGGTTCAAGCCTTATATGACGAGCTCACCAAGTGTACAGACGGTTCGGATATAATTCATACCTCATGATGGGACCCACAGAATTTGGTGACGTCAACACAGCCACGTCGATGGTGTGTGGTACACCAGCCAATCCGCTTCCATCCCAGGGCCGGAGGGGCAGCTCCAGGATCCCTCGCAAGCTGGTCTGTTGATGGGAAACAACAAAACCACCGGTAGCTGCTTCCCCCTTTTAACAATCTGTAATTCCGCTCCTTTTTCTCCATCAAATTTCACGTCCTCCTGTGAGGGTAGAGAGTCCCACTAGCCCTGGTTCGCTCAAGATGAAGGGAAAGCTCATAGGCAGGGGTACATTCGGGCATGTTTATGTTGGTTTTAACAGGTGCGTCTCAACCTTATATCTCATTTACGGAATTTGATGCATGCAAAATAAATCTCATGTCAGCATTGCATAACACTGCTGCTTGATTCTACTTTGGGCATGTTTTGATATATGGAATCCAAGGGAAAAGAAAGGAAAAATAATAATTATTCAATGATGATTTCCATGAGAACTATTGAAACATAGAATCCGATTTGCGTTCTTGTTTGGATAGTAAGTGGAAATCTCATATTATTCTAACATGATTCACCTAATTTCTTTTGCCAATAATCCAAAATATGGAAAATTGTAATGATTGTTTGGTGGGGTCCGCCATTTTCTTTTCCATCCAATCAACACAAATTGTCACAGACCCTTTTCCTTTTCCTTTTCCATTGTTAGGCATGGAATCCATGGTTTCCAAACATGGCGTTTGGATGTACAAGTGATTGAGTTGCAAACATCCAGTTTAAGTAAGAGGAATTGAGAAAATATATCGATGTTTCATAGCATATGAAGCAAGCAGCTCTGAAGTTTTTTTTTTCCTCCCTTTTTCTACATCCCAATTAATGGAATTGCAATTTGGAATTGGGACACTCAAATCGGCTGGTAAAGGAAATTGTAGTTCATTTTTTGTTGTTGTTAAATTACAATTTGGCACTGATAAAAAAATATATTACAATTTGGTTATTACTAATAAATTTTGTTTTTGTACATTGCCAATTTATTAGACTTATAGTGGTTATTCAATTTGATAATGCATCTAGGCATGCCCGAAATTTTTAACCCTGTCAAATACTTTCGATTGCCGATCATATATATATATATATATATATATATATATATATATATATATATATAATCTCACCATCAATGTGGAGATTTAGCTGATGTGTGTGGTCTCTTTACCTTTATTTCCTGAAACCTTGGCTGAGGAGAATTCATGTGCTCAGTTATGACTGTTATGATTGGATCTGCTCATTTATGGTTTTTCCTATGTAACAGGGGACTTCACTTCTTTAAATTTTGCTGCGCAATGCTTGTCCATTTCTGTGCACCCAACAATCCTGTATACAGCTCATATAAATATGATTTTTTTCTTCTTCTTTCTAATTGTTTAACACATTTCATTTTGGTTACCTTTTTCATCTATAGGCAATTGATCTTTGGGGTTATTATCACACTATTCTTCACTTGTAATCTTTACATATAAATGATTATGATATCCCAATAAAAATAATATTGTTATCCAAATATTTTGCAGTCGAGCTGGGGAGTCTTAATTTTCAATGCCGCCATAGATTTGGCCCCATATTTGCATCGAAAGCCTAGTCAATGTCTGTGTCCATGCTAAATAATTTATCTTCAGAGAAGCCATTTCCAAATTATTCAAGTATTTCCCATGTGGGAGTAGAATAAAGTCAAGAAACCATGTTGTCCTTGAGTGCTATTGCCTATGCTCCTAAAGTTGTTGCTATGTTGTGTATTTCTTTTCTTATTATGTTGTTTTGGTTTTAGTGAAAGTGGCGAATTGTGTGCAATGGACGTTACACTCTTCTCTTATGATGCCAAGTCAAAAGAAAGTGCAAAGCAATTGATGCAGGTAAGTTCCTTTTCTAACACAATTATTTGGAACTTGTCGTCCAAAGCTTGCGGATATTCTTACCTTTGCGACTTCTTTTACCGTGGCTTCTTGATTACTTCAATATGCAATTTCTTATTTCATTTTTTGACAAGTTCTATTATTCTACTCTGCTTGAAATATTTATTGGAAATGTATTTTTTCCCCAAATATCCATTTATTGTTTTCTAATAAGATTCTATTAGGCATTTGGCTTTTGTAAATGCATAATGTAGATGCTAGCACTTAACATAAAAATTCATATATTTTTTGTACTTATAGTAACTGGTTTAGTTCTAATTCTTCCATTAAGTGGTTTTTCTTGGCTCCATGGATAAAATCAAGCTGTGAGTTCTTGACTTTAATCTCAACTCGTAACTTTTTTTTTTTTCCTGAATGTCCAATTATATTTTTCTGATAAGACTCCCTTATGCATTTGAGTTACGTAAATGCGTGATGTTGATGCTAGCACTTAGCACAGAAATCCATGCACTTTTTGTACTTACATCTATTGGGCTAGATCTCATTTTTCCACTTAAATGATTTTTCTTGGCTTCCTGGATAAAAATCAAGCTGTGAATTCTAGACTTTAATCTCCGCATGATGGTGGAGTTGCCTCGCAGGGAGATTTCTTCTTGGGTCAAGGGGGGATGGGCCCTTTCCTCAGGATTCTGGACTGTATTCATAAAGAGATTACATTCCTGACCATGGGAACCCCTCAATCAGCGTATCTGACCCTTTGGTGGTTGAGCTTGCTGTTAGAGGGGCTTTGTGCCCCCCTTTCTTGGTATTGGGAATTCCCTTCCCATCCTTTACTTTTAATGAATCTCATTACCCTTTCACCAAAAAAAAAAAAAAAAAAAAAGAAAGAAAAAGAAAAAGAAAAAAGAAAAAAGAGGGTTTTGCACAGCCCTTTGGGAGTTCTCATGGAAGTTATGTTTGCATGAGTTGTTTTCATCATGATTTCTCCATGGAAGGGTATAATTAAAGATCTAAGAACATTATTATCCTTCTGGCCAAGCAACTCAATAGCAACACTGTGTTATGTGACTACAATGATGTCAGCTTTGCACTGAGCAGACTTGTTTCAAACTTGCAGAGAAAGGTCTTGCATGGCATTTAGTTGTTTGTGCTGTTATTTAGTAGTACTGGAAGCTCTACCATCAATGTGATAAGGAGATGTATGCAGCACAAAGATTCTCATATATGTAGGGTTAATAAATGCTATTTCGCAGCTTGAATCACAGTTCTATACATCTGCATCCTTATGGTAACATGGCATGCATATGTGGTGATTAGGACTGTTGATCTGGTTACTGGTACCATGTGGATAGCACATATCCCCAAAGCAATAGGATTGGACTGTGGTAGCTGTTCAATCAGTTGTCTAAAAAAAGAACAGGTATCTCAAAACAGAGCAACAGCCCATAGTCAATCAGAAAATTCACACCAACTTGATGGTCAAGAGTGTCTGAAAATTTTGGCCTACGGCTTATCTGTGACGTCAATGGTCCCGATCAATGCTCATGTCAGGGAGCTGCAGAAGACTTTGTCCGCAAGCTGCATGATAGCATTCCTGTAGAGTTTGCAGTACTAAATCAACAGAGTGTGGCATTATAAGGGGCTCAATGGATTTGTTACATTTGCGTGTGTCCTGTTAGCTTATGGAATGATAGGCCATTAGTTCGAAGATAGGGTTTTCCCATCTTGAAATTGATGGAGATTTTGCTAATGGTATCAGATGGGCGAGTTTAACTGAAGCATATCCCCGTTGTCTTTCTTGCTGGGTGGAGGAGATTAGAGAGATGAAGGGGACCATCTTGGACTCCTCTCACGTGGGGGCATGAATATTGTAGCAGATGATCTTGCTAAAATTGGCCCTCTCGTATTATTTGCCTTTTTTGTGCTATTAAATCTTGTTTAATCTTAAAAAAGAAACTGAAGAATGTACCAGGTCCATGAGCATGCAGTTAAATACCGTACCTCCAGAATTCCATCTCTCTCTCTCTCTCTCTCTCTCTCTCTCTCTCTCTCTCTCTCTCTTTGAACTCATTGTTTAAAAAATCAACGTATGGCGCTTGATTGTAATCAACCTATGTAACAGTCCACATGGTGCTTATGGAAGTTTTGATCCATTTATTAGCTGGAACCCATCATGGATTACTTATGATTCTAAAGAATCACTTTTGTGGCAATTATAGGAATAGTATGGCTATAGAGAATAAGGCAAAATGAAGGATGGATTGCATTGTCCGATCAGTATGATTTTCGTATGGTAGCCCTGAGAGAATGTGTTCTGGACTTGATGGGAGTTCAGAACGATCTATTGGATTGTCTAACTTAACTGTTGCAACTAGGAGCACTATAACTAAGTGCTTTGGGGGCACTGGAGCATTTCTCATTTCTTTAATATCTAAACAGCTAGTTTACGGAGTTGAGTCTTACAAAGAATCTACGGTCTTCAAGTTGAGTTTTACCTTTGCTGGACATTAAGTTTCCTGAATTGAATATCATTATAATTCTGCGGTTATGGAAGTTACCTTTGCTAGACCTGTGGTTGGCGTCTCCTCTTCTGATAGCTAGTTTGGCCCACCCGTGTTATGTATCCGGCTGATTTTTGACCCGATGCCTGGCATCACGGAGTGTTCCTGATGGACGACATCATGGTGAGCCAGAGGACTTAGATTGTTGCACGCGCTGTATAAAACAGGTGTTGTTGAGGATTCTGTTCCAATCAAAAGGGGGGAAAGATTTATTCTGATTGAGAACAACAATCCATGTCAAATGGGGCAAAGGCCGAACTTCAGAATGTGGAATGATTCTTTTCCCTGATTGACGGACACTTTTTTTTTTTGGGTTTTCATGGCTTTGAATCAGACAGGATGATAAGTTCAGCTAGCCTAACTTTTATATTGTGTCACATCCATTTAAGGAACTACAAAGTGTACTGTGGTACACATGCTATGTTTACAATGGTTTTGTGCATGCTTATGGATTGTTGTGCTATACCAGCATTCAAACAACATACCTCAGTTGAGTCAAATTGTGAATATTTTCTACCATTTTTCTGTTTGGTTTCAACATTGCATTGTTTTGAATGGTACTTGTGTTGGTATCTGCATTTAGGAAGTTGGTCAGGTCAAGACCAACAATTGGAATGGGTCAAGAGGTGGGCCCATCATGGATCAGCTGTGACTAAAATGCTTGAGCTGTTTGAATGATCATAACAAATTTTTTTTTTTTTTTTTTTTTTTTTTTTTTTTGTTAAATGGGAGCGGAATGGACATTTGGGCACCCCCAAAGGCAAAAAAAAGGGGGGCGCCTATCATAAAGAGCAGCCTCCAACGGCCACTAGAGAAAACAAAAACTGCCTATCAGTCCGAAGGGTATGTTCGAAGAGAGCCTAACCTGACTTTATCTAGGAAGATCAGCCCCCGCACCTGAATAGGGAGGTCATTCACCTGGTTGTGGTAGGAGGCGGATTGGCATTTGCTCCCCTCTCGGGCCATCCCATCAGCCGGGCTGTTGCCTTCTCTCGTGATAAGCCTGAAAGAGAAAGATCCTCTTTGCTTCAACTTAGAGATCCTAGAGACCTATGGTCTCCAACGCCAGGAAATGCGAGCCTTACCCGAAAGGAGATCAACCACTACCTTCGAATTTGATTCAACCTCAACCTTGTTCAGCCCAATATTCAGACATATTATGAGCCTGTCATGAATCGCGCGGAGTTCGGCTCTATTATTGGAGCCCACTCCGTAGCCTATTGAGAATGCGAAAACAAAGGTTGCCATTTTCCCTTCTACATACGCCTCCACCTCCTGACAACCCCAGATTCCCTCTCACAGATCCATGTACATTTAATTTGACCCATTCTCTAGCCGGTTTAACCCACCTGATAATCTCAGTTTGATATCTTTGTTGGGGTGGAATCGAGATTCCCAGCCCATCCCAGATCTGATCCTGTAGAGGTATGATCTTAGACTTGTTGTCGAGCAGCATATTGATGCTCCCTTTGATGCGAGCAATGGGGATTGATGGCTTCATTGGTTTATTATAAAATCTAGTTTCGTTTCTGGCTCTCCAAGTTTCCCACAAAATCAGGAAGTTTGCGGATGCGGGAAGGTACGCTACCGGGGGCCGAAGCTTGGCGCCATTGCATCAATCTCCCTTCAATAGTTTGGAGTTGCAAAATGGGGATCCCGAATAATGAGCTGAAATGACGCCGAATCTTAAAGGCCTGCTGCCCATAGAGAAAGAGATGCGTGAGGGACTCTGGCTCAGGACGAGAAGTGGGCCTTTCTTCATAGCAGTTGCATCTGGAGGCTATCTGAACCCCTTTGGATTGGACCCTGTCGTCCACTGGGATTGCACCTTGCAATAATCTCCACATGAAAATAGAAATCTTTGGAGGTAACAATTCTTGCCAAATCCAGTTGGACCACCTCCTGGCAGGGAGCCTAGCTCTACTTAGGTTCCAGGCCGACTTGATAGAGAATAAGCCGGAAGAATCGTGGAGCCAGAAGCATTTCGGATTGTCCTCCGACGTGACGAACCCGCCATGAAAGATGAAGTTGATGACTTCATGGGATAAAAAGGAAAAAACAGAGGATGGAGGAAGCGGTCCAGCTGAACCAAGGAAATCATTTACCTTTAACGACGGTAATGCCTCTGGGATTGGACTGACGGCTAGATGCTAGAGGGGCCCCAGCCCTATCCAGTTGATCTTCTACAGGTTCTGATCCCCGTTTCCCACTTCCCATTGCACGTTATCAGACAGAAACGACAGAAATTTTCTGATTTTCTTCCATAGCTGAGAGACGTGGCTGGACATTCTACCCACATCCGTCATCTCCAGATCTGAATGATGTTTAACATGCATTAGATTCGCCCATGGACCTGCATTATCTCCGAATTTAACCGCCCACGCCATTTTCATTTGGAGAGCTGCCATTACATCTTTCAGGTTTCTAACACCCAACCCTCCTTCCCCAATGGGATTAGTGATTTTCTTCCAAGCAATCTAATGAAGTTTCCTTTTGCTCTCGGCCCTTTCCCAAAAAAATTGAGCAAAACTCTGCTCCAGATTTGCTATAACTTGATGATGCAGGACATGAAATTAAATATGGAATGCAAGAGATCAAGCCTGAGATTATACCACTTTTAAACAGTCACAAAATTCCACATCCTACATACCATCAAACATTCAAAAAGGGGAATCTATGGGGGTCCATGCCTACACAACTTTAGGGTTGAATCTAATAAAATTATAAGCCAAACAAGCCTAAAGGAGTGTAAGAATCATCCATTCTTACAAGGGATTGTTCCCAACTCAAGAGATTCACTAAGCTTCAATTTGGGGGAAAATCTAGGGTTTGAAAATTGGGAATAATTGAGATTTGGGACTCTTTAGGGTTAGGGATTTGGGTTAGGAGGTTTGTTTAGGCAAAAAGGAAGGAAATAGAGGAGAAAAGAAAACTTGGAATGGTCTGCACATGTTAGACAACCGAAGGGCCTGGACGCACGTGCGTGACAAGTCGTCCGCACGTGTGTGGGACCGACGAAGCTGAAAATCGCCTTCTAGGCTGGGATCGGCCAGGGATGGGATGCTTCCATACCAAATTTCACGTCGATCCGACGTAAGGTTCGTGCGTACTCCACCAAGGTTTCAGCCCCTCAAATAGGCCATAATTTGAAATTTTGTGTGTATTGTTGTAGGAGAAAACTTAGATGCAAAAATGGGTGAATCTGAAGGTGAAATGGGTGTAGAGGGTGATGGATGTGGTGTGTAAGAAGATGGAGATGATTTAGAGCGGATGTGGCTTTGCACCACGGTAGTTAGCCCTTCGAGGAAGGGAGGACTTCACATCCAATTTGATTCTTCAACCCCAAAAAGAGAGAGAGAGAGAGAGAGAGAGAGAGAGAGAGAGAGAGAGAGAGAGAGAGAGAGAGAGACGCAGAAGTTTTTATTCATAAAATATCATTGTCATACCTACATGAGATTGTTATATTTATAAGAAAACCCTAAACTCAAAAAAAGACAGAATTACCCTTATGCCATGTGCGCGCACTAATACCAAAGCTAAAGCAAATAAATACTAATCTAAGCAATCAAAGCCGTTCATGAAGTTTCTAATAATAAAAATAGTGGGCAGTTGAGCTCGGTGAATTCGACATCGAATATTGACCGAGAACAGCCATCAAGGGCCAGGCAGTGGCCGATTTTATAGTGGAGTTCACTGCTCAAAATAGTGAGATCAAGTCGTCTAGCTCAAACGCACCCATGTGCTCGACAGAGAGCCTTGTGATCCTCCCTATCCCTTAGTCTGTCAGGGAGACTAAGGCAAAGGATAAATGGACGTTGTTCGTAGACGGTTCATCAAACTCAAAGTGAGGAGGAGCAGAGATCGTTTTAGTCGTGTCTGATGCGACGACAGTTTAGTACGCGATAAGGCTCGGATTCCGAGCCTCAAATAATGAAGCAGAGTATAAAGCCCTGTTGGTCGAGCTCAGATTAGCAGCCGCCCTGGGGGTCTGAATTTTGAATGTCAAGTGCGACTCTCAGCTTGTTGTAAACTAGGTATCATCAGAATATGAGGCGAAAGAAGCCAGAATGGTAGCTTACCTGAGTGAAGCTCGAAAAGCTAATGGAAAAGTTCCAGGAGTGCAACATCGATCAAATACCAAGGGCTGAGAATTCCTGGGCCGACGCGCTTTCGAAGCTTACTTCGGCTACTGAAGGAAGAATCCCGAGATTTGTCCGAGTGGAGTTCTTGAGCAAGCCGAGTATCGACTGCCATGGTCAAGAGGTTGTCCAACCTGTACAAACGATTCTGAGTTGGATGGACCCGATAGTCGAGTTCCTCAGGGATGGTAAGGTTCCCGAGGACAGATTGGAAGCCCGACGCCTAAGGATTAGATCGGCACGATATACTATCATCGGGGATATTTTATACAAGAAGGGGTTTTCTCAGCCATATCTGAGGTGCCTGCGACCTGACGGGGCAGAATATATGATTAGGGAGATCCACGAGGGGATATGCGGAAATCATTCAGGAGGCAGAGCCCTAGCGCAGAAGATCATTCGTTAAGGATACTTCTGGCCAACGATCCAAGGTGACTCCAGAGACTTCACTCGGAAGTGTGACAAGTGCCAAAGATTCGCAGCCATCCCTAGATAGTCGGCGGAAGAACTGACCTCCATGAATGGGCCGTGGCCATTCGCTTAATGGGGAATCGACATCATCGGCCCTCTGCCCCAGGGTAAGGGGTAGACCAAGTACGTTATTGTAGTAGTGGATTACTTTACCAAGTGGGCCGAAGCCGAGCCTGTTGCTAGGATTACCGAGAAGAGGATAACGGACTTTGTCTGGAAGAATATCGTTTGTCGATTCGGCATCCCGCACACCATTGTTTCGGACAATGGGAAGCAGTTCGACAACGATAGGTTCAGGAGCATGTGTCAAAAGCTCGGCATCAAGAATGCATATTCATCACCTCGGCATCCTCAGTCAAATGGCCAAGTGGAGGCAGTAAATAAAATAATAAAGAGTCACCTCAAGACTAAGTTGGAAAATGTGAAAGGCGCGGGGACCGATGTACTCCCATTTGTGTTATGGGCATATAGAACTACAACTTGGTCAGCAACAGGGGAAACACCATTCTCCCTTTCCTATGGTGCTGAAGCGATCATTCCAGTTGAGATAGGACTCCCCACGGCCCGAGTGCAATCATATCACGACAGGTAGAACGCTGACCAAATGGCGATGCGTCTCGACTTAATTGAAGTACTGAGAGATACTGCCAGGCTACAAATTGCAGCTCGACACCAACAGGTCGCCCGCTTCTATAACTCCAAGACCAAGATGAGACGCTTCTGACGGAGAAACCTCGTCCTTCGTCGTGTGTTCCAGAACGTTATGGAACCTAGAGTAGGGTCCTTGGGCCCTATCTGGGAGGGACTCTATCGAGTAGTTGGCTCGACGAAACCTAGGGCCTATCGCTTTCAAGATATGGGGGACGACTACTGCCGTATCCCTGGAACGCCATGCATCTGAAGATCTACTATTTCTAAGCAGGACAATGTAAGGGTCGGGACTACTTGTTATGATAACATTCTGAATAAAAGATGCAATTTTCTACGTGAAGTTATTCTACGCGGTCTATATGGGACTTCCCCTCCAAGGAAGAAGATCCCGATGATGGGTTGACCACTTAAAAAGTGATCGCCTTGTCAACCGAGCAAGTTACGAAGGGCCATTTCTCATATGCAGAAGTGGGATCCTTCGAAGAGCTAACTCTTAAAGAAGAGGTTGGCTCGTCACTCGACAACCCTTGTAAGCATAATTCACAATCAATAAATGAAATCATCAACCAAAAATTAACTAAAGTATGGAGTGCAGAAGCGCCATAATTTTTTATTACAAAAAGGGAGGGAGTAAAATCAGTCAATGCGAGGGGGAGGGTCGATAGCGGAGCTAGGGGGTTGGACGGTAAGAGCATCTTCGGCCTCGCCAGCAGCAAGAGTATCTTTAGCCTCCTCGGTAGCCAGAGCATCAAGGTCGAGGTCCCCTAACGTCGCCCAAGCAGGCGTTATAGGCATAGTAGTAGATTCTGTCTATCTCGACAGACCTCTTTGCTGAAGACTTGAACTCATAAACAGCCGCAACAGCTCCTGAAGCAACCAAAGCTTATAGCTCGGCACGTTGCGCAGCTAGGGCCTCAGCAGCGTCAAGCTTAGCCTGCCCCAATTTAGCCACCAGTCGCGTATTGTCCTCCTCCGCCCGTTCAAGATGAGCCTTTGTGCTCGTTAGTTTGGACTCAACCGAGTCCAAACGAGACTGAAGCCTGTTGACCTCCCCTTGGAGCATCAGCTCCCTTAACTGGCCTTCTCCTACCAGGCCCTTCAGCTTCTCCTGTTCCTCGGCTGAGGTCTTCAGGAGCTCTTCCAGCTCGGCCTTCTCCCTTTCGATCTTGGTCATCGCCTTTAGCCTCTCTCGAATCAAGAGAAACATCAGCAACACCTGAGAAAGAAAAGAGTTAGAAAGTATAAAACGACAATCAGAGCCAACAAATCGAGTAAGGTTGAGAGCTTACCGTATAACAGACCGAGGCATAGTTGTTGATGAATGACTCAGGAAGGCGAGTAAGAGTATTGGCGATCGACGTCTTAGGCACATGCTTTGCCACCCAGTCGACTAGGAGAGACATATGATAATCGGGCGAAAATATCTCTGATCTCAAGGGGGGAACCGGTTTAGCGGCTCCCCCGACGCTGCTAGTAGCTGAGGCCTGAGGCTCGGCCTCCTCTATGATGTCCCTATCATGAGAGAGACGCATGGCAACAGTCTCTTCGACCACTTCTCTCTCCATCCCGGGTGGAGGGTGAGGGACAGTTAGAGGAGCCTCGGGGGCTGGAGCAAGGAACTGCAGCAGGCTCGGCTGCGGTGGGGGTAGTTTTTGGAATTCATCATTACACTAAGAGGGGGACGCGACGCCCTCTTCCTCTTAGAGCCTGAAGCTTCGGCCATACTTGGTCAAAGAGGCTCAGCTCAGAGGTATGTCTACAAGGAAAACTTAAATCATATGTAAGATTGCGAGACTTACCCAGGGCGATAGGGAAGGGCATGAATCTGCAAAGCCCGGATTGAAGAAGATTGTCTGGACTGATGATAATATGCCAGACGCGCTGCTCTTCCTTAAGCACCCGGGCCCTGACAACTTGGGCTTGGTGGAAGGGAGATAGTTCAAGGAGGCTTTTCGGATAATCTACAAACAGAAGACAGAGCAGATCAGAAATCTAATACATAGCGTTAATCTTTTAAAACATAGCGTGAATCTCAAGAGATTCAACCTGAGTTGGAGAACTTGGTAGGCACTCTGACCCGCAGATTGCCGAGCTTGGATGCGGGTGCTTCCCGCTCTCCCGAGCCCCAGAACCACTTGCTCTTCCAATCCTTATTGGAAGAAGGGAGTCTAGCGATGTGGCCTAGGGCGCATTGGCTCCTTGTTGAGAAATAATACCAGCACGACTCAAATGAGTCGTGCTTGGTTTGGTACATGGACATGAATTTGTCCGGCGTCAGATCTTGGTTCTTGAGGTGATGCCAAATGATGTACGAAGAGATCAGGGTTCACCAGGCGTTAAGGACGAGCTGACCTGGTGCCAGCTTCAGACGTGCGGTCATCACACGCACGAAGGGGTGGATTGGGAATTGGAGCCCGCACTAGAGGGCGCAGATGAAGATTGCAATATCTCCATTGGTCGGATCCCCTGGAGCGTCGAGGGGGGAAGGAGATCTGATGTGCAACGAGTCGGGGATTTGGTAGTCTGCTTGAATTTGAGCCATCTGAGATTCGACCAAGACCAAGCCCTTAGGGATAACTGCCTCGAACCGGCCTTCCGAAGTCCCGGCCATGGCCCTTCCGGCCGAATCCTGAGGTATTCTCTTCGTTCCTTTGGCACGACCTTTTGCCTTTGGGCCCGTAGTCTTCTTCGCAGGAGGTCGGAGGAGTACTACCTCAAAGGGACCTTCCAAGCCCCCGCGCCAGGAGTTAGTGATCTCCGACTCGGAGTCCTTCGCGACTGCTCGGACTGCTCGAACTTCGTCTGAATCGTTTGACATAGCGAGATTAAAGAAAATTGAAAGAAGGTTGAGAGGGAGGAACTCACAAGAAATCGCTCTTCGGAGGATGATTGACAGCGCAAACTCTCAGAGAAAATGTAATGTCGGAGGATCCAAATGGAAGCAGAGGGCGACTTTTATAGCCTTAGTTGGTTGGTTGTAATCATGATGGACAGCTGTCTCAGAAGCTGAAACGACGTGACACCGAGCCCTACTGCATACGTGGCGAGGAATCATTCGTCCGAGTCGACACCCTCCGAGCAGCTTGTTGCCAACACTGAATAACATTCAATGCACAGACAACCCTCCACCTCTCAATGTCCACGCAACAACGCCCCGTTCACTCAAGCGATTCGAATTCTTAACCGTCGCCCCGTGTTCGTCAACCACAGGCTCGTACCCAAAAGGCTGCCGCCGTAGTACGACGCCTTGATAACGGAGAGCCATGATTATGGCCATTTGTTTCAATCTTGCCAACTTATCATCATAAAGGGAATGACAGTTCATTTTCCCAGTCATTTACTCCCTGAGTCCGAGCTCGGACTCAGAGAGTAGAGGCTTCTGTTATGGGGAAATCTGAGCCGAACTCGACAGAGGTAGACTTAGACTTGGATCTGCTGATTGGGCAACTGCGCCAAGATAGGTATATTCCGACCTCAATTGAGGAAAGCCCGACTCAGTTAGTGAAGGAGATTATCATAGTAGAACGGGTGAGAGAGGTCGATGAGCCAAGCAAAGCCTCAGACTGATAATAGTTCATCTGCACTGACCTAGTCATAACAATCAAGGTTGAGCTTCCAAGTTCTTTTGTAGAGCTTTGACCCTGACCTGGAATCCGGAAGAAGCCATTACAAGTCTTTTGCCCGATCACTACAACCGGACCCTTGTTAGCAAGCGACTAAAGCCAACCCGATTGCAGGTTACTAAAGCCAACCCGATTGTGGGTTCGGATTGTAAGGGCCGGCTCGGACGAAGGAGCGTCCGAGAATTATGCTCAGGAATCAACTCCGGTAACACATGTCTGGAGTAACATCTGACTCACAATCTTCGGGTAACGGCCAACATCAGCGCACACATCATTCTCGCTCAACGACAAGGATCATGCCGAGAATGACGGACACGTTCATCTCAAGAGAAAGGTATAAATAGGAGACATATCTAGAGGAATAGGTACGCAATATCTCTCACTTGAAACCCACCTACCCTACTTAGACTCAGATTCCTAGCCTGACTTTGGCATCGGAGGGTCCCCTGCACTAGCCGGGGTCTCTTTTGTCCTTCTCCTGTGCAGACTTACAAGGCTCGGCGCGAGTGTTCAGAGCTCGGCGAGGGTGAACCAGATTTTTGCATCAACAGGTACCACCGACGGCCGATTGAATCTGATTTCAGGTGATATATATATATATATATATATATATATATATATATATATATATATATATATATATATATATATATATATATATATATGAACCCCATCCGCCCTGGCAAGAGTGTCAACAATCGGAATTAGGTCAGGTCCTATGGTAACTGTTACCTGAACTAATTGGGTCGGGTCTTGGATGGTCATTTTGGGTCTGGCGTCTAAATCATATGGGATGGATTATTTTGCATAAGGAATTTTACAAAAAAGCTACCTATTTAATATAGAATTTTCATTTTGGTACAAATCCCAAGAATCAGCCCCATCCATGATTCAAGTGGAACAAGTGATTGTAAATAATGTATACAACAATGGTCACCCTCCAAAATATTTCCCTTGATGTGGCCCGCTTGAATAATGCATAGGCTTAATTTTTGAGCCATAGGCAAAAAAATTTCATAATTTTTTCTTATCATCTAATTGTTGGAGTAGATTTGATATAATCATATCGGTAGCCTATAAAAATAAAGGGTAGACGTCTCTCTTATAAATATTTCTTTTGGTGTAGCTTACCTAAAATCATGGGCACACGTCCCTCACCCAACTGTTTGCATATTTCCTATGATATATTATGGGAATTTTACCAATGCTCACCCTTTTATTTTTGGTGGGCCTCACCATATGTGTATTTCAGATCTACCCTTTGGCCATTAGATTTGTAGACCCATGATAGGTCAAGTCCAAAAGACAAACTGACGTGTGATTCAAGTCTACCACATTATCCAACAATTGTATTGGTTAACTATTTAAATGTTTTTTTTTTTTCCAAAATTAAAACATGTTTACAAAATATTTTTAAAATTAAATCTTGACATTGATCAATGTGGCCCAAATGGAAGAATGTAAAAATTTCTATATAGTGGGTCTAATTAATCAACAGTCTAGATCTCCCTAATAATTGGATAATATGATTGAACGTACTAGTGGACTGCACTCAATTGTTATTAGTCTAAAACCATGGAAGGAGTGGTGCGATATAATTATACGTTGCACGCACATCATTTCAATGGGACCATGAATGCTAAATCATGTGAAGCCTAAGGGAAAGGAGTTTCAATGGATTCCAAACTCCTCACCCCTAGTATCTACATAAACATGGCTAAGTCCCCAATCCTACATGCATCTAAAGCTAATTTTCTATTTTAGTATTTCTCTAATGGTGTAAGGTGAGAAGATCCCCACAACTAGAAATCTGATATGGCCTTTCCATGACGTATGTCTTTTATTTTATTTGATCTCCATACTTGATGCATCGTATGATTAGTTTCAATTCTGCAATAAGGTCTACACAGTTTGGACCAACTATATCATGTTTATGGTTGAAAAGTTACCACCTTTTTGAAGTATGGTTTAAGAGTCAAGGGTTGAGACAAAATCCTTCAGTCTTGGGTCCAGTTATGGCTCAATTGAGTTCGCCAGTATTTTTAGTTTTGATTCCTAGTGTTGACACTACAACAAAGTGCGGCATTGCCTTTTTTTTTGGGCGCCCAACGTGCACTGCTGGCAAAGGGCGCCGAACATATCAATAACCCTAACTGGCCCCTTCATTTGCTCTCTCTCTGCTTCTGCCCCCATTCCCCTCTTTCCCTCTCTCCCGATTCTCCTCTTTCCTTCTCTTTTTCTCTCCTGATCTCCATTTCCCTCTCCTCTCTCCTCTCCCTCTCTCTCTCACCTGCTCCATCTCTCTCATTTGCCTCCCTCTCTCTCTGTCCAACGCATCTCCACCGCATCTCCACCATCTCTTCTATCTCCCTCACGTCATCTTTTTACTCGGATCTCCATTGCAGCAGCCGCCCGAAGGAACCACGCACCATTCGAAAGCCCCGTTTCAGATTTTTGTGGCATTTCTTAAAATCGAAGGAATCTAAAGCTCCTCTCTGCAGGTTTGATCTCTTCCTCTCTCTATCTCTTTCTGTCGCTCTTTCAAATTTCACGAATGCTAACTGTTTGATGAAATGACTCAACAAGATAGGATTTCATGTTTTTTTTTTTTTTTTCTTTGTAGTGAAAATGAGAAAATCTGGATTCGTGAATCCCGTGTCTCATTATCTAAGGTAGAACGAATCGAACTCTGTCGATTTCTCCATATCTTGCAATTTCATCACTTTTTATTTTTTTTATTTATTTAAGGAATGAGGTACTGTCATAGATGAATTAGAAGATCTGGCCTTAGTTCCTACAATTCAGCTCATCATTCGCTGATCCAGACCATTGATATAGTGGGCTCCATCATGGATGGACAATATGCCCAAATGAGCTCATCCAACTTTCAGCCTTTTGTGAGTTTTTCCTTAGCTGAATAATTCGCAGGGCAGGAGATGAATGGTCAAGATTGTCCCATCTTGGGCTTTTTGGAAGATCAAGATCTGGATGAGCAGAAAATGTGGCCCACTTTCAGGAACTAAGGACCGAGCATAATAATAATATGTAATTTGAGTATCATGTGAAGTTGTTTTGGGGATGCAGGAGAGCTATACTGAATAGAAGAGCGGTGAGGGTGAAGTCGCAGCTAACATCTCACAAGAGATTTGCAATGTCATCACTTGATTTTTCTTTCTGAATCTAGATGTGTGTTTTCTTGACCAGAAGTGTGTTTTCAAGTTGCATTACTATTCATTACCTGAAAGCACAAAAATAAAATGTGACCTTGCTTCAAAATTTGGTGAGCCCCACAGTGATGTTCATGTGAAATTCACCCTAATCATTAAGTGTGTCACCTCGATACAACCATAGAGCATAAAAATTGATGCAGACCATGATTTAGGTGGGCCATACGAAGGAAAAAGTGGGAGAGGGAAACCCATATTTAAAATTTTTTTTTAAGGGCTCATTATGATGATTATATGAAATCCACTCCAATCATTAGATGCAAAGATAAAATGTAGGCCTAGGGATAAAAAATCAGTCGCATCCTCAATTCGTATGGGCCACATGAAATGAAATAGTTTGGAGGATGAGGGTTATTGTTTCCCTTCATACGGCCCACTTGAATCAAAGACAGGGCTGATATTTGGGCCCTACGGCCAAAACTAAGTGACACACCTGGTGATCAAGGTGGATTTTGCATAAACATCATAGTGGTCATGTCCCACAACATTTTTAAGGGTGGAAATTTGACTTTGTATGAAATGGTTGCAATTGACTTCAAGGATTGATGTACCCTACCTTAATGTTTACATGAAATCCATTCCTCATTACAAGGTCCATCAAATCACTGACTATGCTGATATTTGGGCCTATGGCTAAAATTGAGTGACAGGTCACCCGACAGCGGCCAGAAGAATGAAGCAAGCAAAAGCTATGCCCAACAGAATGTGTTGTGGCTAGTATGGGGCCTGAAGACCAGTATCAGGAGGAGACCGACTTAGGTTAGTTCAGCTTTATGAAAATGTGTCTATCAAAAATAACCTTTAGCCTAGTTAGTGTGTCATGATTGATGTCTGATATAACTGCATACTAGAGGCAACAAAAGCCATTGGCATCTTCGTGCAGGACAACAATCTTGAAGCATCTGCATACTAGGTATGTTCTAATAATATCTGTTTTGGCTTGTTCAAAATCATGATAGGTTGGCTTTAATGACTGCTTTTGTTTCAAATAGGAATGCAGTCACTTGATATCAATATTCAGCCCCTTCAAGAAATTTTAGATCTAACCTTTCCATACAGCTGCAGCGGTATTCACAGATTAAGATTCACTGTTATTGATCATGTGTTTTCTGACTTGATTGAATAAAATGTAGGATGGAAACATAAACCCATGTTTGTGAAATTTGAGCCTATTCTTGAAGTTGACAATGACCCCGTCAAGGTTGCTGTTGCTGACAACCTCCATGGTGTGGTTTTCAACTCTGAAAAAAATGGTTTGTACCTACCAACATCTCTTTTTGGATTTTTCTTTGAAAATTCATGAAATTTGGCAGATAAAAACAGAAGTTTGTCAAAACAAGAGCAGAGATTGCCCAACACAAGGAAATCGTAGGGACTTCTTACTTTTTTAAGGTTTTGATTCATATCACTTTATCTCACTTCATCTCCAATCTATTGATATATACCTCTATTAATGTTATTGTTGCAATTTGGGTTGTAACATGGATCGTAGATTCCTTTGATGGTAGATTCCTCTATTAATGTTATTTTCAAGCATTTTGATCCCACTGTTACTTTGTAATCTGTCTGTTTCTTTTCTTTCTTTTCTTAAATAACATATAGAGGCCAACTTTGGTGTGAGGTTACTTCAATGTAAGGTCTTTTAGCAATGCCAACATTGCTTCATAATCAGATGTTAGACTTTGACGGGTCTCCTCGGAAATGCTTTCTGTGATGTAAGATTTTAATCAGACCAAAGATCAAACTTGCCGCGCTCTTTGGTTTTGTCTTATCTGCCGCCTCTCTTCTGGTGCACTTCCTTCTTGCCAAGCATACAAGTGAAGATTTGGTAACGTTCCATGGCACGGCAGAATTGGGTGGGGATATCCTTCCGATATTAGGGAAACAGGTAGACTTACACGCATGTTATTGTTCTGTTTTTTCTTAATTATATATTAGTGTGGTTACACGTATGTTATTGTTCTGTTTTTTGGAATTGGAAGTGTTCGATTTGATGAGGTATGCATACTCATTGAAATGTTCTAATTTCATCTCATGTATGAATTTCAGCCTATCCCAAACAACTGGGATAGGCCTTAATGGCAATGTTAAGAATTCTGAATTTCTTATTGTAAACCAGTGTGGACCACTCTCGTTTATTGAAGATAACTAAGTTCATGGGCTACATGCAAGTGAGATGTAGACATCTCCTATCAGGAGATGTCGCTGCCTCAACAATAATCTCATTTAGTTAACTGTAATTAAGTAATAGATTTGTACAAGTTATGGTTTATCAAGCTTATTTTTCATCCTTTCTCACCTGAATTAATACTTTCCTTTTAAACTTGTAATAGTTACTTTATTCTTTTAACCTTATCAGAAATTTGAGCTCTTTCTCAAAGAAGAATTTTGCATGCCATCTCCAAATTGAATATCAGTTGTGAAACCTGAAGAGAAAAATTACAATGATTAGTAAATCAGTTGTTTTTGTCATTCCTTTGAATTTCAGATGTTCCAATTGTGCAACTATGCAGTTCCTTGTTTGATATTTATTTGTCAACACATCAACGAACAATATCTTCAATAGGATGTATCAGCGATACAAGTAGGCACTAATTTTGAGTAGGGAGGTGGAGCCAAATTTACAAATGTCATGTGAGGCTCAACCATGGACAGACTTTCAACTAGTATCAAGTTCAGCTTTGGCGTTGTAGAAAGTCACATGATCCACTACTTCCCACCTCTTGTGATGAGTGCAATCATACAATTGATGAACTGATATTCTATTGAGCTGTGTACTTCGTATCTTCTGCAAATGTTTAATGTGGTTAACTGCTCAATGTGTGTTTAATGTGGTTAACTGCTCAATGTGTGTTTAGTGTGGTTAACTGCTCAATCTGTGCAACGTTTATCAATTTTCTTTTTTGGTTGCTGGTCTCTCTTGTTGGAATACTTGGTTCCTCAAGAATACGTACTGACAATGAGACAGTCCATGCTAAATTGATGCCCGGTTTCTTCTTACGATCAAGTTTGTGAAGTGTTCATGAAAGAGTTTGGAAGTATGCGACATGAATTATGTTCTTTTTCTTTCATTGTTTGGTAAATTCTTTATTCATATCATCTTAGGTACATGAGATTTTTATCGTTAATATTTTTTTCTCACCAAAATACACAGCCAAAACTTCCCTGTTCTTGTCTTTGATTTTTTTCCTTTTTGTGTGTGTGTGTGAGTGTGTGTGAAGAGTAGTTTTATAGATTGATTAAATGCTCAATTGGTGCAAAACTTGCCAACTGAATGAAGCAATCTTTTTATGAAACAGATTTTTGTTGAGTTTGATCTTGTTCCGCTAACAAGTGCTTCCCTCGCACAGGTTCATGTTGCTCACATGCATGATGGCAAAAAAGTTGTTGTAAAGGTTTTTTTTTTTTGTTTTTTTGTTTTGTTTTATTTATTTTTTTGCTTCAGGTTTGAAGAAGAAAGTTGATAAAGTAATGTCTGCATTGAAGGAATGGACTCAAATTTCCTATGGTTTCAAAAAGAAAACAAAGGTGTATATCTGAACTGTTGTATTGTTGCCTCTTTGATTTGTTAGAAAGGCACTGCAATAGGCATTAGGTGATTCTTTAAAATAAAACTCAATGGCACATTTGAGTTTCAAGAATGGTTAAATGGGAGCAATGAGAAATATGAATATGTCCAAAAGGAAATACCAGATGGTCCAAACAGTGGACCTAGCCTCTGGATGCTAATATATCTAAAGAGTCACTTTGATCCAAATTGTTTTGGTGATTCTTTTTTATTTTAATCTAGTGTTATTATTATTATTATTATTATTATTATCATGGGTCATTTGTTTCATGTTTGGGAAAATTTAGGGTTAGGTCAGTGAAGGATACTTTGCTACTAGTTTTGAAAGGGATAGGAGTCCTCTCTTGGGTTGTCATGGTTCACCAACTGGATTGGTAAGTATTGTCATGTCACTTTCCTACCATCTGTTTATGCATTTGTTCAGCTGAATTAAAGTGAATATCTTGTATCAATGCAGATTCAGTTTCTTTGTTTTTCCTGCTACAGATACACTTTGAATTAAAGTGAATATTGAGAGGGGAGTTTGGGGCTGGGCTTTTGGATCTTCATGCTATGGATGACACACAACTTCTTTCAGAGGTATGATGCTCTGGGAAGCCACATGTTGTCCTTTGATACAACCTGTCTTTTCATTTGCATTTACCTATTCTCGATCCATCTCTGTGGTACTGAAATTATGTTTGCATGGTACAGTGGAGTTATTTTCAAGCATTTGCACCAACAAAAGTGTTCCATCCATAGGTGTATCTAGATTTCACAAACTAGTAGATGCAGCTAGGATATGGTAATTTTAGGTCATTAAATTCCATTAATAAAATTCTCCTTAAATCTAAAACGCAAGGCAATAACGAATCTAATATAACTCCACTGTACCATGGGTGTTGATGGTAGTCGGTTGATATTCTAATATGCTTCAATGCAAGATTATCCTATATTATCAAGTATAGAATACAAGCAGATATGTGAATAGAAATCATCTTCACCATATCTGAAAAAATTGTCTTCTTCTTTTTGCCCTATTGTCATCAGGGTATTTTTGTGGTACAAATCAACTTAGTAACTAGTGAAAATTGCACTTACTAGTTACTAGTGTGAACCAAATAACCAATTATAAAAGCTGTATAACTCAATGAATTGGGTTCATCTTATCCATCGGGTTAGCCTCCTCTACACTCCTTCCTACAGGACTGGCAGTTTGGTGGTCCCTACATCAATGGGGGTTTAACTAGTTCGGTCCAGTTTGATTCACGGTTGGTTGCAGGTTTGATGTAGGGATTGTGAACTCAGGCTGAAATGTGAATCAGGTAACTATGCTCCAAGCAGTTTGGGCCAAGCATGGACGTGCTGACAGGAGCCACTGTAAACAATAAACCCGTATTCCAATCTCTGTTAGTATAAATACCCAAAATGCTGCAATGGTCCACATTCGGCTTTCAATCTGGGAGGGTTGGGAAGCGTGGTCCATCCACAGCAGGTCACATACAGTACAATCAATTATATATTTTTTCTGTTTGTAGCTTTACATATTTTTGTTTTCCTTTATTCTTATCAGTACAATCAATTAATTATTATTTCTGATAAATGCTAGATTTATTAAAATGGAAATAATACAAATCCCGTAATAATGAGGGCGGAAATGCCCAAGACAGTCTAGGCACTCCTTTAATCAACATAACATGAAAGTATTCTCCTGCCTAGGGTTTTTTTTAAAAAAAGTATTTTCCTGCCTATTCTATGACAGCTCAAAATTTCTTTCTTGACTCCAAAGGTACTGAAAGAGAGCTTTAAAATTTATTGTGCGATTAATGATGGCATCATTAATCTTGTCGATGAGGTATGTTAATTGTATAATTTTTTTGCCAAACCCCCCTTTTTCTTGGCCTATGGATTTCATAAAGGCCTTGCATTTATATTTCAATGACTATTTATTTTCATTACAGTTTTTTGAGATGCCTAGGCATGAAGCTTTCAAAGCCCTTGAAATCTACAAACGAGCTGGCCAGCAGGTAATATTGCCGCCGTCACTATATTTATATAAGTTACTTTGACCAATTCACAACTGCTTTGTTTGAATCAATTGGTACATTTGGAGATCCCATAAGCACACAATAATATAATGTGGTGAAAATTTGTCTGACCTTACATCATTTATCATATCCAAACATATCACCATCTACCAATACCATTGGCATAGCTTTCTGTTGAGCCGCTGAGAAATTCTTTGTTAAGCTTGTGTTGGTAAGTGGCTTAACACATACGTTCTACAAATTAGATCATGGGGACATCGTGAAATAACATGTGAATGTCCAACATACCTTCTGGAATATCCAGCACACCCTGTGGGAGTATTTTGAGGCCCTGCTTGCCCCATGTTATCTATTGTGCATGCTTTTCTGCCCAAAATGTTTCTTGCATCTCCTATGAAACCTATGTAAAAAAGAAAAGAAAAAAAAGTGCTGTTTATCCGTGTTTTTGTTTTTAAAATGAAACTTATGGATGTTCAAGTTTGTTTGTTGCAACTTTCTAAGAAAAAGTGACATTTTACACCCTTCTCTGATTTCACTCAAAGAATCTTCCTTGAAAGATTTGAAGTTCAAGCAGTTGCTGCTGTAGTTATAACAGAAGCCATTATGTTGGATCTTGTGGTTTCCTTGTAGGGATTGTCACGTGTCAGTTGTTGGTTCTACAGAAGATTATGTTGGATCTCTGTTTCTTGGAAGATCTGGTTTATGCTTGGTGGTATCATGGTATGTGAGCTTCTCAATTATTGTGTTTAGTGTCTTAGATGTACTCTCTTTCTGATGATGTGTTGTCACCACGTGTGCAGGCTTTGTGGGGGCCCTTTCTGTTGCTAGTCAAGGAGTAGCTCTTGGTTTTTGTCTGATGCTTGCTACAGGTTCTGGTATGCTGGTAGTAGGTCCCTGCCTTGCAGAAGAGAGGTAATATCTGAATTTTTAATTAATTTATGGAAAATCGAAATAAAGAAGAGGAAAATCGTAGAGAACACCTTCACAGCCCCAATCCCATCTATCTTGCTGTATTTTTTATTCCTCTCTAACGGCCATGGAGCTACTACAGAATATAACCATAGCCATGTCTTTTTACCTACGGATTTTAACCGTAGCCGTTTCCCGTTTTCCGCCAGTACAGTGAAAACGTGACGATTTTAGGGGCATCCAGCAAAACCGCTGGTAAAATCTTTACCGACCGAGCCTTTACCGGCAGTTGCTAAACCGCCAGTAAGGCCAATTTTCTTGTAGTGAATTGGATCAGGTCCTCCTTTCCAAGTCTACTCAAATGAGTCGCTCTTTTAAAAAAAATTATTTAAAGTTCTCAACATGTACTGTCCGCCCCCTTTTACTATTTGTTAGAAAATTCCATTTCAATTTAGTATTGTCACATAAACCCTTTTTATTTTTACACTGGATCGTGAAAGGACCTCTAATAAACTTTGGTCGAGGACAATCAATTATTAAACATATTAAATTACACCTTTGTCCTTGGCTTTATAGAGACTAGAGGTTCTCAATCAATTATTAAACATATGAAATTACACCTGTCCATTTCAATTCACTTGGTCATGTGGTCCCGATATGGCCAAGTGATCTAGATTGTTCGATGGTAGACCATCCATGACATTTTATCTAAACCGTTCAAATGCTAGATCAAAACCATCACAATGTCGTGGACAACTTTTATTTATTTATTTATTTTTTATAATGGTAGATCGAACCATTGATGTCCTAATGTGTGTCGTACAACCATGTCCCATAATGTATTCAAACCACTTCCTCTCTACGAGTGCAATGCATGGGCCATATCCACTGGTTAAGAGTAATTTCAGTAACATCTATGACTCTATCAAACATGGGCCACTGGTTAGATGGCTCAATGAAATTCCTGGCTAAGATTAATGCATTAACCCACCAAGGACACTATGGGGAGATGGCTCTGTCAAAGGCATGTTTTACTAGTTCTACCATAAATTTCCATGCCAGTTTTACATGTTTTAAACATGGATGACATCATTGTGAGCTAGAGGACTTTATTGTTGGACACACTGTATAAAACAGGTGTTGTTGAGGATTTTACTCCGATCAAAAGTGGGGAAAGAGTTATGCTGGTTGAGAACAACAATCCATGTAAGATGGGGCAAAGCCCGAACTTCAGAATGATGGAATGATTCTTTTCCCTGTTTGACGGACACTTGTTTGTTGGGTTTTCACCATTGGCCAATGTTCATTTTCACCATCCTTTGATGGTCGCGAATCAGACAGGATGATAAGTTCAGCCTAACTTTTATACTGTGCCACATCCATTTTACGAACTACAAAGTGTACTGTGGTGGTACACATGCTATGTTTATGGTGGCTTTGTGCATGCTTATGGATTGTTGTGCTATGCCAGCATTCGAACAACAGACCTCAAGATTACTGAGAAACTTTTCCATTTCTGTGTGAGTTGAGTCAGATTGTGAATATTTTCCACCATTTTTTTCTGTTTGGTTTCAGCATTGCATTGTTTTGAACAGTTAACTTGTGTTGGTATCTGCATTTAGGAAGTTGTTCAGGTCATGATCAACAATTGGAATAGGTCAAGAGGTCAGCCCATCATGGATCGGCTGTGACAAAGAAGCTTGCGCTGTTCTTCTACCTAATCTGTTGTTGTATGTAACATCAATCACATCTGCAGCAATTTGAAGAAAAATTTAATTACAGTTTCTTTTTCTTCCTCATCTTCACCACCTCTTCTGCTAATTTATTCATTTGATTGAGAATAAAACCGATTGTTTGTCCTTTCTATACTATCCTTTATTTTATTTTATTTTATTTTATTTTATTTTATTTTTATGTTTGTTTCAAAAAATGCTCCAGTGCTCTTAAAGCACGTTAGTGCTCCTAGTTGCATCAGTTTGCTTGGGCAGTCTGATCGATTGATCTGAACTGTCCATCTCGGCCAGAACACATTCCAATGCAAAATCTCATTGATCATATGATCCAATCTGTCATTGGTTTGATCATATGATCCTAGCAACTAGATGTATCAATTGGTTACTGGACCCGTTTTTCGTGTGAATGGTCTTTTGACTATACATATTGAAGCTATTGATCAAATGGTTATGTTTGTTGAATAAGCGTGATGCTTGCATGGTAAACCATGAAATGTGCAGTGGACCTAATGAACAGATGAATGGGTTAGACTGTTGAAGCGTCCTTTAACCATTAGCACTTAGGCTTGTTTGGCTTCAATTGTGTTTGATTAGCCACTTTATTAAAAATAAATTAAAAAAACAAAAAAAACTTGTGGCACACATAAAATTGAAGTTCTCCTGTTGAAGGGTTTGTTAATTGCACATGGGTGTATTACGGTACATCACATAGCCATATTTGTGGTGTGTAGGTCCAAGATAAACGATTCAAATCTTTTGAAGGATGCAACCCCTGAGGTGAAACCCGCCACCACACGGTAATATGGTAAGGTGGCAACGTGCGCTATCAAAACTTGAAGGTTTTTAGTCTCTCCTTAGTCGATCTAGATAAAGACTCAATCCATTTGACACCCCGACCCACCCTACTGATGAACCCTCAAGCCGTGTCAATGGACCCCTGACTCGACCCAGTTTCGGCTAAAATTAAGACCGGACAAGTTGGTCCCAGTAGTTAGTCTTAAAACTGTAATAAAAGCCCATACATTAGTATTAATGGAGAATCTTAAGTTCCTAACTATAACTTGGCAAAAACGGCTTGGCCTATTAACTTCTAAATTCTGGTGAACCGTGTAGGGAGTCTACACTCGAGCCATGGTTCAATCAACATTCTGAAAATGGCGGCGACTCATCATCCTCATGTGTCACTCCTGTGCAGCTATTTAGACCATCTAAATATATATAGGGGTACATTCGATGGAGTATTTCTTGCAAACCACTGTGAGAAACCAATCACAACCATCCATTTGGTGGTTCTGAAAAGGACCGTTGAAAGTAAAATAGCGTGTGGTTTAAATTCTATGGCCAAAATTAGGTCCTTGGTTTAGCTACAGATTATTCGACAATCAAGTCAGTCCACTAATCAAGTGCTAAGTGGGCCCATCATGAAATATTATCTGGCTCAAAATTCAAGCCAAATGCAGGTGTGCAGTACCACTTAAAGCAATGGCTGGCCAACAATCTCACACACTAGGTTTTGGAAACGGATTGGCTACTCCCCCTGCCACCAGCTCCTGGCTCGTGGTCGGTGCTTTGTGGGCCCCACCATGATGTATGTGTTTCATCCATTCCGTTCATCCATTTTTAAAGATCATGTTATGGCTTGATACCAAAAATTAGAGGAATATAAATCTCAGGTGGACCACATCACATGAAAACAATAGCGATTGGATATCCACCATTAAAATCCTCCTAAGGCCTACTATACTATTTATTTGACATCCAATCTGTTGGTTAGGTCATACAGTCCCAGATGAATAGAAAAAACAAAGATCAGCTTGATCCAAAACTTTTATGGCCCCACAATGTTTTTAATGGTCAACCCTCATTCAACACTGTTTCGTGTAATGTGGTCCACTTGAGATTTAGATATAACTCATTTTTGGACTCATTCTATAAAATGATCTCTAAAAATAGATGGACGGCATGGACGAAACACATACATCATGGTGGGGCCCACATAGCACCGACCACCAGCCATTGGCCGGTGTCAAGGGGGAGTGGCCAATCCGTTTCCCTAGTTATTATTATTATTATTACTTTTCAAGTAAGAGTATTTCATTTCACAAAATTCAAGCTTTACAAGAACGGGGCAATCTCACACACTAGGTGTGACTCCACCAGATGAGTGGATTGGCAAAGAAATCTTCAGGATGGTTCTCATCATTTGAGCCGTGGAAAAGGCGGACCCTATCATGAAATATCGTTTGGTTCAGTACTCAGCTGAATTCAGATATGCAAGACCACTTAAAATTAGAAATGGGTGGTGAATAATCTCGCACACCAAACTCAACAAATAATAATAGTTCAACCTGCCAAACGATGGGAAGTGTCCCACTCTATATGTGACTTTGCCCAAAAAATTAAGCCAGCGGAATTATTAGGTGGGTCACTCTCATACATCGAATATGGACCATCACTCATTAGGTGGTTTCTTACATTGAATATAGACCATCGACTAATCTTACTAACCATATGTTTTTCTTACAGGTATGTGTTCCGATTAATGAGTAGAGCAGCTAACACTTATAAAGTAGAAATATTTTTTTTTTTATTATTATATTTTTGCAGAAAGGTGGGAGCACACCACCTCTAATTTTATTGATACTTGAAAATTATATACATAAAAGGGGAAAATATTGGCCAATCCCCTCCCTAGATTCTAGTTACTAAGCTTTCTATTACAACTCTTATAAAAAGTACTAACCAAAAAAAAAAAGAAAAAAAAAGAAAAGACCACCACTATAAAGCTTTCATAACTAGGTAGCAAACAATTATTCATTATTCATGACCTTCGTTTCCAAGTAACTTCTTCAATCTAACATCTTGCAAAGTGACAACTGTAAAGAAGTCTTTCTTTCATCTCATCAACGAAATGGTAGTAGGCAATCCTCCAAGCTCTCTTGAGCACTAAAACGCCACAGAAGGCCCAAAACCCCATAGCAAATCCTGGTCCCACGCAGAGTAAAACCAAACCATTTCATGCGCTCTATCATCTTTTTTTACATCACCACCAACAGGCATTGGACTTTGAGAAGTCTCATCACTATCACACTTATCTGTAAGAGGAGGTCCGCAGAGATCGTTGTTGCCCATATAAATAGAAGGATCTTGAAGTGTCTGTAGCTGATTTCCCGATGGAATTTTCCCCGACAAGTTGTTATTCGACAAGTTCAAGTAACTAAGAAAATTTAAGCTTGACATGCTCGAAGGAATTGTACCCGAAAGTTGATTTTTGGAGAAATCAAGAGACTCTAGCAATGCCAAATTACCAATCTTGTCTGGAATCTTTCCGATCAAATGGTTTTCGGATAAGTTTAAGACACGCAATCCCAAAAGACTCATGAGTCCTTCAGGAATCTCTCCAGATAAGTTATTACTTGAAAGGTCTAAGCATGTAACCAGTGAAATTGTTCTAGTGTATTCAAGCATTAGCCCCTTCACTGACACAAGCAAGTTTTCCTTGTAATAAGATCCTGTTCCATTCACAAGAAAGTGTTCTGTCTTTTGCTCATTTTTCATGGCGGTGAGATTCTGAAGACTTTGAGGAATTGAACTAGATAAACAATTTTGTGCCAAATCAAGGACCTGAAGAGAAGTTATATTTAGCAATTGAGGTGGGATGTTGCCAGTAAACATATTGGATCGTAAATTCAAAATTCTTAAAGCCGGAAAGCTTTTGCCAATCCAAGTGGGAATATGACCTGAGAAATTGTTTTGTCCAAGGTCAAGAGTCTCCAAATGAGTACAATTCTTCAAAGATGAAAGGGCTTTTCCAAATAGGCTATTGTTGCTCAAGTGCAATGTTTGAAGTTGATGTAACAGACCCAAAGATATGGGAATTCTTCCTGATAAATGGTTCTTGCTCAAATCAAGTGCTACGAGTTCTACACAATTACCCAATCTTAACGGAATGGTTCCGCTTATATTGTTTTGGGAAAGATCAAGGACAAGAAGATACTTCATTTTGCCTATGGATGAAGGAATTGTGCCACTGATTTGGTTACCTCTGGCAGAAAAGACAAGTAAATCATCCATTGTGGATGTCAAATTGGGTGGGATTGGCCCAGAAAATTGATTGTTGGAGATATCAAGTGAACTGGATCCATTTAATATGCAAGGTATGGGACCACTGAAATTATTCGAACTCAAATCAATGTAGGTAGCAGGCATCATTTTTAATGGGTTGGGCAATTGGCCAGAAATCTTGTTATTTGAAAGGTCCAGTGAAGAAAGTTGGGTTGTAAAATCCCAAAACCAGGCGGGGATGATGCCAGAGATGGTTGTGTTAGAGAGATTCAACTCCTCTATGTATTGTTGTGTTCGTATCCAGGGAGGAAGACCTAAATGAGACGATCTTAGTGATATTGTAGAAAGCTGAAATGGAGGGACCCAATCAGGGTGTAGATCAAAAACCAAACAATTGAAAGACAAATCTAAATCGTTCAAGTTTTTGAGGTTTTCAAAATGAGTTTCAGATACGTTTCCTGTCAAGGAGTTGTTAGAGACGTCAAGCCAAGACAAGTTAGAAAGTTGTCCTAAAGTTGTCGGGATATTCCCATTCAACTGATTGCCACTGAGATCTAAAGATTGCAAAGAATACAATCCTCCGACAGCTGCAGGGATACACCCATTCAACTGATTGTCACTGAGATCTAAAGATTGCAAGGAAGACAATCCTCCAATAGCTGCAGGGATACTCCCATTTAACTGATTCTCCCCGAGAGATAAATATTGCAACGAAGACAATCCTCCAAGAGCTGCGGGGATACTCCCATTCAACTGATTGCCACTGAGATCTAAAGATTGCAAGGAAGGCAATCCTCCAACAGCTGCAGGGATACTCCCATCAAACTGATTCCATGAGAGATCTAAATATTGCAAGGAAGACAATTCTCCAACAGCTGCAGGGATACTCCCATTCAACTGATTCCATGAGAGATCTAAAGATTGCAAGGAAGACAATCCTCCAACAGCTGCAGGGATACTCCCATTCAACTGATTCCATGAGAGATCTAAAGATTTCAAGGAAGACAATCCTCCAAGAGCTGCAGGGATACTCCCATTCAATTGATTGACACTGAGATCTAATGATTGCAAGGAAGAAAATCCTCCAACAGCTGCAGGGATACTCCCATTCAACTGATTCCGTGAGAGATGTAAAGATTGCAAGTAAAATAATCCTCCAAGAGCTGCAGGGATACTCCCATTCAACTGATTGCCACTGAGATCTAAAGATTGCAAGGAAGACAGTCCTCCAAGAGCTGCAGGGATACTCCCATTCAACTGATTCCATGAGAGATCTAAAGATTGCAAAGAAGACAATCCTCCAAGAGCTGCAGGGATACTCCCATTCAACGACCACAGGGAGTATTCGGTTGAAGAAAGCTGCAAGGAAATGAGTTTAGAGAGGTTTCCAAGCTGATGAGGGATTCTCCCACTGAACCCTGCTTTTGACAAGTTTAAATGTCTCAACTCCTTCATGGAACCCAAAAACCGTGGAATTGGGATGCCATTAAAAGCATTGTAGCTCAAGTCCAACAACTGAAGATGCTTCAGTTCAACCACAGCTGGATCAATTCTGCCACTTAAACTGAGATAGTAATCATAAGTGTTGTTGAGGTCGAGTTTAAGAACATACCCAGTTATGTTGTGGCAGGTTATTCCTATCCATTTACAGCAGTCTGAGGCTTCATCATCCCAAGAAGAGAGAATACGGTCAGGATCGTCGAGAGCCTTCCGAAAAGTGGTGAGAGCCTTTCTGTCGGAATCCAAGCAACTACCACTCACCTTCCAATATCCTCCACAGTATATCAGCATATTTAAAAGAAAGAGGAAAATAAGAAACCCACTTCTCTCCATTCCTTCTCTCTCAGCTGCAGAAAATGGAATGAAAATTAGCTTCTTTGCTAATTTCTCCCTTCTCATCCTTCATTTATAGGATTCTGACGTCCACAACAGGACACGTGGCCCAACGGTCACCACGGAATCCAAGTCGATAGTAGACAACTATGATAGTTCACCACCATTTTCTCAGGAGCCAATTAGGTGTGGCTTCAAATGGTTGAAAACTCATAATGGTGGTGAACCATGAGTGTAGGCTGTGTAGCTTATAGTATTACGTACGGAGTGCGGATGCCGGAAGGGGATTGGCTGGTGTACCACACACCAGCTATATAGCTGATGTATTGACGTAAGCAAGTTATGTGGGTCCCATCATGAGATATGTGTTATATCCAAACCGTCCATCCATTTGGTCAGATAGTCATAGGGGTTGTACAGAAAAATAAGACAGATTTAAAGATCAACTGTACCACGCTGCAAAAAGCAGTGGGGTATTGAACGTCTACCGTTGAAATCCTTTTGGGATCACAGAAGTTCCGGATCAATATGAAATTTGTTTTTCCTCTTTATCCATGTAATTTTGACCTCATGAATAAATTGGATGGAAAATAAATGTTATAGTGGGCCCTACGAATTTTTTAACAGTGAAAATCATTATCCCCAACTATTTCTGGTGTGGTCCATTCGAGTCTTGAATATGATTCATTTTTTGGCCAATGCTCTAAAATGATCTCTAAAAATGGATGAACGGTGTTGATATTATAAATACATCATTGTGGGACCCATGTAACTTTGATCTCCTTTGAACCCTTCCTACAACTCGGAGCTGGAGGACCGTCGGCGCTCGTCTTGGCATGTGTGGGGGTACACCAGCCAATCCGCTTCCAAACTCAAGTGGGCCGTACGTTAAGAAAAATGGGCAGGTAAATTCCTACCGTTGGATCTTACCTGGGTCCACCGTGATACCGTTCATAAGGTCATTCCTACTTAGGATAAATTCAAAATATAAAAACCAGCGTGATTCTAAACTTCTGTGCCCCACGCAAGTTTCAACGGTGAAAGTCCAATGCTTTGTCGTGTGGAGTTATGGATTTTTTGGGCCAATGCCCTCGACTGATCCAGAAAAACGGATGGAAAGGATGGATTTACAACGAACAACATGGTAGGCTCCACCTAGATTTCTGTAACATAAAGAAATCAGCTTCCACCGTTTACGCAGGCATCTGCGGAAGCGGATTGGCTAGTGTACACACACCACCAATCTAGGTGGTGTGTTGACGTCACTAAGTTCTCAACAGGAGGATATACACAGCCTCCTCAAGCCTTGTATTTAAAACTGGGGCCACCGCTTTGTGATCCAAACCGTTGATTTTCATGGTATGTCTCGTTAATTAGTGGATAGGCCTGCTTTGAATTAATTTCAAGTGATCTTCATGGTAAGGCCCTCTGTGGAATAGAAGTCCTGCAAAAGTGGCTTTAATGGGAGAGTTGATACCCCTCCTCCTCATCAGTTCTACATCAGAAACTATACAGGTGGCATGCATTAATCAGAAATTATACACTTGGCATATCTTGTTAGCTTGAGTCACTGGAAATGACGTGGACCAGTGAAACCCGACGGCACTAAAATTTTTTATGCCTTCAGTACATATGATCCACACTCAGATATAACTTATAAGTAATACATATATCCATCGGGTTGAGTTTGGGATAGGCAACCAGAAACCTCAACCTGATCTGGACCCAAGTTTTACTGGGTCGGTGTTTGTATAACCCGAGTCCAAGATCAAACCTAGTACATTCTGCTGGAGTTCAATCCAATGTCAAGTTGGTCATGAGTCAGTTAGGTTGAACCCACCCAACTTTCATCCCTGTTGCTAGTTCTATTACTGGGATAAGTCATTATATGTATTTTTTTTAAAAGGTAGTTTAGGGGGGAACCAAGAAATTAGCTAATAAGTCTAAACTTAAGTGTGAGATTACATAGACTGGTTAGATATAAAAATGATTCTTTTGTTTCTTTTATCAATTTATCCCCCCATTGCTGGGGAAAATAGCCGAATGCACTACATTTGCTTTTTCATTATTTTTGTATAGGTAGAACATTCTAAGACGGTCAATGTACATGGGAAATTAACTTAGGGAGCCAATTAGGTGCAGCCTTGTGTCACCCAACTCAACGTGGCCATGGCCATTTATCTTACTTTGATGGATGTATTGTATGTCAATGTTGTCCATCCGTCTTGCTAGCTCATTTTAGACCATGAACCAAAAAACAGTTAGAGGCTTCATCATCCCAAGAAGAGAGAAGATTGGAAGGGTAGTTGAGAGCCTTCCGACAGGTGGTTAGAGCTTTTCTCTTGAAATCCAAGCAACTACTACTCACCGTCCAATATCCTCCGCAATATATTAGCATTTTTATTAGAAAGAGGGAAATAAGAAAGCCTCTTCTCTCCATCCTTATTGTATAAAAGCAAAATAGCTTCTTTGCTAATTTCTACTTCCGCTACCCTTAATTTATAAGATTTGAAGATCATCTCCATCCATCGTGCTAGTTAACCACCATTTTCTCCTAACATTGCTCAAGCAATCCTAACCATCTATTTCAAAGGGTTGAAAAGTCACCACCATTTTTTAAATGGTGGTGAACTATCAAAGGAGTGTATCTCCTTTGTGGAGCATAGAATTGCATAATACGAGTCTAGCTCTGGGCGGGAGTCACGGCATGGGACGGGCTCGGCTTCTATAGTGACCCCTCGAGTACCGAGCTCAGAGCTCGGTACTGATCAGTGCTAAAAATGCTTTATGGCCCTCCCATTTAGAGGTGTACACGAGTTGAGCCGAGCCGAGCTTTGCCCAGCTCCGCTCGACTCAGACAGCTTGAGTCCTCATCTTGTGCTCAGCTCGACTTGGCCTCTAGCTTGGAACAGCAGCTCGGCTTGGCTCAGCTAGCAGCTCAGTCTAGTTCGAGCTGAGTTTTCATCTAGCTAATAGTCGCTAGTCGGATGGGTTCGTCCAATTGTACCGGAGCCACCTTCCCAGTGGTCGTTGGTCGGATAGGTTCCGCTACTCAGATAGACGTTACTCGTTGGAAAAAATGGAGAGAGGGGAAGACATGACTCACTTTTAGATGCCAGTCGTTCGGACAAACACTGAAAGAAGGGTATTCGTCGGGTGGTGGAGAACTGCGAGAGTATTTAGGCGAATGGACGGCCAAGAGGCGGCAAAGTGGTGAACGAGTTAGGGTTGTTGGCTGATTTGGGCAAAAGGGAGGGAGAGTAAGCCGATTTGGGCACTTGACGCTGGGTTAGGGTTGGGCGAATGGGTTAGGGTCGGGTGAATAAGGTTTGTTTGTTTGTTTGTTTTTTTTTTTTAAGGACCTATATATATGAGTACTCAACACTTCATCCGAGCCGAGTCGAGTCGAGCTAGGTCCAGCTCAGACTCGACTTAAAATGTTCCGAGCTCCTAAAAAATGGCTCGACTCGGTTCGAACACAGTTTAGATCTGAGTCAAGTCAAGCTTTTCCGAGTCGATCCGAGCGAGCTAACGAGCTAACTCGACTCGTGTACAACTCTATTCCCATTATGTATGTGTTTTATCCATGACATTCATTCATTTTTTTTAAAAAGCTAATTTTATGGTATGAGCTAAAAAATGAGAAAGATTTAAATTTTAAGTGGATCACATGACAGGGAAATAATGTTGATTAAATGCCACCATGATGTAGAGCGGGTCGCAGATTGTTTCATGGCCAAGATGGACTAGAAAAGGCCTGATCGAAGGAGGATGCGATTCAGACCATCAGAACCGTAAAACGGGCGTATCTCGCAAACCAGAATGAGTTATCCAACATGCCATATATGATTTTGGGGTAGGAGAAGCTACTTTAGCCACTCAATCCCACTACGCCGGGTTACCCATGCCAAATTTGTAAGATTCCATCAAATCAACGGTCGAATTTCCAATTTATTTTCATTTTTACTATTAATAGTAAGTTTTAGTTTGATTATAACTCTTCATCCGTTGGGCCTTAGGAGTTGTGTCCACCAGAAAAAGTGCTTAGAATAATTAGGAGAATAGCATGGTTAAATCAGATAGGACACTTACTATTTTTGGCCTAAAACTGTGATGTCTAGTAGGAATCACTACAGTCTATAAATAGTAAGTTTACTAATTTATAGTAAGTCATGATTTCTAGGAGTTTTAGTTGTAGTTTAAATCCAAAACTTCTTTCAAGGTTTAGTATCCATATTTAACGGGTTGTAAACTCGTTTTATTCATCTATTAATCAATTTACGAATTGTTAGAAATTATTTCTATTTTTCTTAATTTTCCCTCATGGATTCGAGGAGTCTCTGTGTGGAGTCCAGAGAAGCTCTTTGGATTTGGAGTAGTTATCCCCTTGAGGAAGACGGTGATCTACCTCATCACATTCATCCCTGAGTCAATTGGTATTAGAGTGAGGACTCTCCTTGGACCAATGGTAAGTAACGACGGTATAGACCAAAATCCCGTGGACGATGATTCAAGGATATGTTATTTTTCGGAAATAATGAAAGCTTTCCACCAGGAGAGTCGGTTGACCAAGTAAGGGCTGCAAGCAACCCTCGACCGTCTTGTGGATGCATTAATTTCATCTCAACCGTCCTGTGGATGTATTAATACCGCCCTAATTTTTGTAGAGCACTACCAGTAGTGAATCGTAGGGCTACACTAGATGATTCAAGTTCTAACAACGAGGACATTGATGACAGCTTTGCCTAACAAGTAGTCTATGGAGGCGATCATCTAAATCATGTTTATGGCTGAACTTCTTATTTTTAATGGCTTATTAGCTTATTACATATAGAAGATTTCCTCGACTAGTTAGCCGAAGTAGAACGATATTTTGATTATATTGATGTGTCAGATCATAAAAAGGTGAAATTATTAGCATTTAAATTTAAATATGGTGCTTTTGCATGGTAAGAGCAATTACAACTCTCATGTGCCCGATAAAACAAGGCACCCATCTCATCATGGCCATAGATAAGACACCTTCTTCGACCACGATTCCTCATTTATGATTATGAGTAGGTGTTGTTCCAGCAATACCAAAATTGCGAAAAAGGGAATCGAACCGTCACAGATTATACCGAATAATTCTAATGGCTGGCAATGCGGAATGACCTGTCAAAAACTGAATCGCAGAAGGTAACACGATTCATAGATGGATTACGATTGACGATTCAGGACTAAGATCAGATGCACCTGATTGGGACCGTGGATAAAGTAGTACAGTTGGAAAGTAAGGCAAAAACAAGCTTGCAAGAGTCCCTATTCTACCTTACCCTTCAATTCTGCCCCCCATGAAGGGTTCAGTGCTAACACAAGGAAAAGAACCAATAGAAGGACATCTTCAACCTTCTGCAACCATAAATCGTGACATGAGAAGCGACTCATCTAGGCCTCAATGTGTTGCACCCATAACAACGAAATCAAGTAGGATTCCAAATCCTTATGGTCGGACAAGGCCGAACAATTGTTATCGTTGTAGCCAACTGGGCCACTTAGCAAACACTTGCCCTCAACGCCCCACAACTCATTTGACCGTTAATGAAGGAGGCACTGAAGGTGATGCCGTAGAAGAAGACCTTGACTTTGATGAAAATGAACAAGTCACTGAGGAAGGAGATGGTGGTGAAGAATGGACAACCGAGGATCGTGGTGAATCTTTGATCGTGATTACCGTATACCTCATGGAAGGAGTTACATCCATAGTGACACAATATTTCCATACATGGTGCACCGTCAATGGTAAAGTCTATGATATAATCATAGACAGTGGTACTAGCGAGAACATTATCTCAAAAGTTATGGTGGATAAGTTGCGGCTACTTATGATAAAACATCATTCCCCTTACTCAATCAGTTGGATAAAAAAGGTGAACAAGACTAAGGTAATCAAACAATACACTCTCTTTTTTAATTGATAAAAATTATAAGGATCAAATACTTTATGATGTGGTCGACATGGAAGCATGTTATATGTTACTCGGTTGAACATGTCAGTCGGAACGTGATACGGCCTACCGAGGACAAGATAATGTTTAGTGTAAAAAAGTAAAGTATAAATAGTTGGCAGTTAAGAAAAATATTGTTTCACATCTCTTTTATTGTTTGCCCTATTCTTAAGACAAATCACTTAATGTGTAGGAAAGTTTAAATGGACAATTAAACTAGCTTGTAATTCCAAGTTCAGTGTGAAATAATAATAAACTTGTAAGATATGGAGATGACTCTTCCACTTCTTTTAATTATCCATTTCCCTTAAACAAAATAGTAAAAGGTCTTGCATTTGTTATGCTGAACATTTTAAAATGGCAAAGTGTACAAGAAAGGGAAACTTAGGGCGTGTAAAAGTTGGGGATGGCTCAGCTAGACACTTATGCTGATCATCGAGTGAATATGTGGCTTTTTTTTCTATAAATTTTCATACAAAAATTCATTCAAAAGACAAAAGAAAATTATCATAGCTTTTTATTTATTCTTTAAATCATCATACGAAACTTAATTCACTCAAAGGACAAACGAAAATTATCATAGCCCTATAATATAGGTTTTCATCAATTATTACCGTAATCCAATTCAATTTTCGAAACACACTATATTCACCAATTTAATTCACCAATTTATAAAAGGTTTCAGTGTTTTTTGGTATTTTACCATGATACTGGTTAACAACCATTTTCTCTTACCACTATCGGAGAAAGATAATCCAAAAGTCCAAGCAATCTCCTCAAGCAATCAGTGCACCACCTATGACGCATGGAATGACGTAGTAAATACAGAAAGTAAGGGCTGGCCCTGTCTGGTCCTCAGGCCGAAGACATACAGTCTCCTCAAGCCTCGTGTTTGTACAACCGGGGCACGCCATCTTAATGGAAAAGGTTAGGGATGGAGATTCCTCAAAACAATCCTACGTGATCCTAACCCAATGATCCTAAACCGTCTATTGGCGGCATGGAAACGGGAAGGGAATAGATGCTCAGGCCTCAACCAAGCCATGGCCGCAGGGCCCACTGTGATAAATGCAAAGTCTATCCACGCAGTCCATCCAATTTTCAGCTCATTGTAGGGTATGAATGAAAAAAAATGAAGCAAATTCAAATCTAAAGTGTAACATGAACCCAAAAATTAAAGCAAATCCAAATCTAGGTGTGAGGTGCCGTGGGAAATAGTGGTGATTGAATGCCCACTAGTAAAAAGGTCACCTATTATTTTATTTTATTTTAGAAGAAGAATTATATATATATATATATATATATATATATATATATATATATATATATATATATATATATATATATATATATATATATATCAAAATCTTTACAGGAAAAGGATTGGGGCAGGCCTGTGATGGGCCCGCCTATTGTAAGAGATTGTGGGAAACACACAAATCCGAACAGGGCCGCAACACTATCCTACACGGAGGCTGCCCAGCCTGGTTCGGTCAAAGAATAGATCCCTAATCTGGGGGGCGCTTGGCCCACACTCCTCAGGTGAGCCAGCTCATCAGCAGGGAAATTGGTCTTTCTAGGACAATAGGCAAAGCGAACTTCGATCGAAAGAGTAAGGGCCTTGATCCTCGTCATCTAGTACCACATGGTCCAAGAAAGGGACTCGTTCGAGCGAGCTGAAAAGTAGAAGGGTCCTTGGGCTTACCAGCATATTTCTACATTGTTTATTTGCCATCCAACCTGTTGATAAGGTCACGTATAATTAATGGAGGAAGAAAAATTATCAGCTAGATACAAAACTTTTGCATACATGCATAGGAAGCTTTTAATGGTCATGGTACCACGGTTTCCAATGGTGTAGCCCACCTTAGATTTGGATCTTATTTTTGAGCTCATGCCCTAGAATGGATGGTATGGGGCCTCGCCTTGTTGGGTGAGGCAGAGGCTACACCCAAGATGAACATAATCCGAACAGATGGCTCAAGGACAGATTGAGGACCATAAAGTTGTTGGAACGAATTTACCAATGGTTCAGATTTATCTTCTAAAGTTCTTGGGCCTGGTGTGGCCCAGCTGTCAACTGTGGAATTATATGATACTCAGGCTGCCACTCAGAAATTCTACATGTGTACATTAATCCAAATAAAATTGACTAAAATGTGCAGCCCATTGTTGCAAAGTAACAATCCCAAGATCAGGTTAGTTGAACAATCATAACCTCTAATTTGTGGACTCTTGTTTATGTGAATAAGACCATTGGATATTTTTCATCTTAACCATCCAATAAGTGTCCACCAATTTGATATTTTGATGAACCGGAAGCTTATTTTTTAGTTCAAGGTATGTGTGCAGAAAGTACCTTTATATGGTTGGTTTAATTTGACTGCTTGTATGACAGTAATTACTAAGTGCCTTCGTGTCATCCAACACAATCTGCCATCAAAGCTTCTTTTTATTTTTAGGTCTAGATTGTTTGTTGGCTGATCTCTGCTTGTTTAGATAGGTCAAAATATTATTCGACCGGTCAATATATCGACTCAACTAGTCAAGAATCACATAATTTTCGGTTTAAATCTCTAGACACTTTTCAGCTGTTTTGACCTGTCGATTCAACTGGTTGACAACAGGTTAATGAATGTGGGAAATTTATGCAATTTCATAATTTGTTTCCTTATTTGATTACATTTTCAAAGAATATTTAAGATTATTTAAGGAGGTTAAACTCATTTATTCGTGAATCAATTATCATTCTATCAATAAAATTTCTTAAAGGTTCTTTTATTTCTCTCATGAATTCGAGAAGCCTCTTGTGTATTCAAGAGTACCTTGTGTATTTAAGGTATTTATCAATCGAAGAAAACGGTGCTCAACCTCATCACATCCTCCCCTATGTTAATTTGTGTACAATATATTGTGATAATTGTTGTATACATGAGTCTTAAATCAATACTTTATTGTTTTTCTGCATCATTTACACAAGGTATGCTAACAAAATCCATGTTGCATATATGTTGCCGTTGCACATGGGAACATATGGTGCAATCTCGTTGCTTTGGACCATTGAATAATGGGCCCTGACTGTACAGCCAGAAAAATGATGGTCCATACTTTAAAAATCATGCAAAATTGATGTTCTAGTAGTGGGCCTTTGATCAATCCTTCTTAAGCTCTTATCTCTTTTATTTGCATTTTTCAATTTATTCAGTGAGCTAGCCTGTCTAATTTTTTGGCTGAGGGAGATATTATTTTTTTTGGCCGATCTAATTGTATCATATCCCATCCTCAACACATATCACGTCATACTCGAGGATCCTAGGTAAATCCTCATCATACACATATCCCATGATTTGGTGCGTGACTTGTGCAACAGGAGGTTAGGTAGAATAAATCCTAACATATCATAATATGATATAATATGATATGAGGAGGCTGATTCAAACCAGTTACAAGATGGCCCTCATCCTTGGTGGTAAATACCTAACGATGAAACTTGTCAATTGGACTGATAAGCACTTGTTTATTTTTTAATTTTTTTTAATCAAATATAGACCATATACTTGACCATTGCTTTGTGGGCCATTGATTTTTAAGTCTAAGATTTTAAATCTTAAAGATTTTGGGTTCCAATACTTGCCCGAGTGGTAGACTCCAAGGAGTTTCAACACGAGGTCTTGGTTTGAAACCCATGGGTGGTGAAATTCCATTGGCGCGCGTGTGTGGGTGTGGGGCGGGTGCACCTGTTTAAATAAATAAATAAAGATTTTTGAATCAGACATTCATGGTTATATTTTGTTAGATCAACAGTAGGAATCCCACACAACACAACCCTAGATTGATTGTTTTGTGGGCCATTGATTATAAAGTAATTTTTTTTATTATTTGAAGCAGACGTACGTTTATGACTATATTTCATCAGATCAACAATCAGGATCACCTAACACAACCCTAGATCCATTGTATAGTCCCAATATATATATCATACTGTAATACATCAAGATGTATTCTATCAAACCTCTAGTGACAATGGGTTTAATAATTTAGTTAAATTAATTTGACTGATCTACCCCACATTTATAATTTCTCAATGCCTCCACATATGCATGATACTCTACCAAAGTTTCGAGTACCTCCCCTCGCAATGCCGCGCAGCACATTTATGTATTTTAATGCAGTTGCCTTCGTAAGCCCCATGGTGTATAAAATTACGATTCCAGAATTATGCTCACAAAGAAATGTGAATCAGCCGTTTGTTTGATGGCTACTTGAAAACGAGGTAGAAAAGTAAAGGAAAAATAGCTATCAGCCAAGAAAAATGTCTTTTCACATCCTTTTCATTTCCTGGCCTTATTTTCAAGGGACGTGTAGAAAATTTTAAGTAAACCATAAAAGGAGCTATAATTCCAAGTTAGACTAATTTAAGTAGACCATAAAAGGAACTATAATTCAAAGTTAGACTAATTTAAGTAGACCATAAAAGGAGCTATCATTCAAAGATAGACTAATTTAAGTAGACCATAAAAGGAGCTATAGAGACTAATTTAAGTAGACCATAAAAGGAGCTATAATTCCAAGTCAAGTCTAAGATGAGACAGACTTGTAAGATATGGAGATGATTCTACTGCTTCGTGCCTATCCATTTGTGGTCTGTTGAAGAAAACAGTGGAAGGACTTAACTGTCCTTTGCTCCACCGTAATGTATATGTTTTATCCATGCCATCCATCCCTTTTACTAGCTCATTTATGGCATACGCCCAAAAATAAGGCAAAGTGGACAGCGCCAAAGCAAATAGTGGTGACTCATGAATGCCCACAACTAAAGGCTACAAAAGTATGGATCAAGCTGATATTTGTGTTTTCATTCATACTAGTCTGTGTGACCTAATTAAGAGGTTTGGATGGCAAATAACTTTGCATTGGGTCATTGGAAGTTTTTATTTGTGGACATCCAATTACCACTTTTTCCGGTGGTACGTATTTGCACCTGCGATGTTGATTTTATGGGTTGAGTAAGTTGTGTTGATTCAGGACGGTTTTAATTTATGGGCTTTTGATGTAGAGCATATTGTGGACACTTTCATGGCAAAGATGGCCTAGAAAAGGCTTGATTGGAGGTGGAAATGATCAGGATCGTTAGAATATTAAAATAATCATGTCTCGCAAATCGGAATGAGTTATTTGACTTATCATATATGATTTTAGGGTAGGAGAAGATACTTTAGCCAACCAACCTACTATGCCTGGTTGCCTATGTTGGATTTGTGGAAATGAACTAGTAAGAGGGCTTCCTCAACATTCTACAACTATAAATAGCGACACGAGGAGCGGTCTATTTAGGCCGCAATGTGCGACTCCCACAATAGCTAGTCTGAGTAAAATTTCAAATCCTTATACTCGGCCAAGGCTGAACAATTGTTACCAACTTACCGTTGTCACCAACTAGCTAGGTCGCTTATCAAACACCAGCCCTTAACGCCCCGCGTTCCATTCGACTATTAACAAAGGGGGCACTGAAGGTGATGCAGTGGAAGAAAGCCCTGAATTTGATGAAAATGAACAAGCCATTGAGGAAGGATTTAGTAATGAAGAATAGTTGGCTAGGGATCATGACGAATTGTTGGTTATAAAGCCATTATTGTACACTATAAGGAAGGAGGTGTACCTACATCGGTACAATATATTCCGTACATGGTATACCGTCAACGGCAAAGTTTGTGATATAATTACAGACAATGGTAGTAGCAAGAACATCATCTTGAAGATGATAGTTGATAAGTTACAACTACATACAACAGACATCATTCCCCTTACTCGATTAGCTAGATTTAAAAAAAAAAAAAAGTGAACGAGACCAAGGTAACTAAATAATGCACTGTCTCATTTTCAATTTGTAGAAATTATAAAGATCAAGTACTTTGTGACGTGGTCAACATGAAAGCATGTCATATGTTACATGGTTAATCACAGCAATCAGACCGTTATGCGACCTAATGAAGACAAGACAATGTTTACGTTTTCATCAAGGATGGTCGAAAGATGGTCTCTTCTCCTATGCCCCAGTGAACCACCCCGAAGCTTATGAAAGGGAACTCCTTTATGACCATTCAAGATTTCATAAAGGAATCTAAGGAAATTAGCAAGGTATACGTTGTGCTGGTTAAGGGTGAGGAACCAGAGTCTTTAAACATTCCAAGTTTAATATTGTTATTGAATAAATTCAAAGAAATCTTGCCCAGAGATTTACTTGATGGATTCCCCCCTCCCCCATATGGGACATCTAACATCACATAGACCTTGTTCATGAAGCTAGCTTGGCCAACTACCCTCATTATCGGATGAGTCGAAAAGACTATAAGATACTTCAGGGGTGGGTGGAGGAATTGATCCGTAATGGTCTTTTGAGAGATAGCATTAGCCTATGTGCCGTGCTAGCTTTATTAACGCCAAAGAAAAGTGTGAGATGGGGCATGTGTGTCGATATTCGGACAATTAATAAGATCACCATTAAATATTGGTTCCTAATATGATTGTTAAACGACATGCTTGATATGCTAGAATGTATCAAAGTATTCTCTGAACTCAATCTGAGGAGCGGATAACATCAGATTCGTATCCAGCTCGGTGATGAGTGAAAAATGACATTCAAAACCAGGAAATGGTTGTATGAGGGTTGGTTATACCCTTCGGCCTGTCGAATGCACTGAGCACTTTTATGCGTTAGATGAATCAAGTATTAAAGTTATTCATTAGCTAGTTTGTGGTAGTATATTTTGATAACATCCTGATATGTAGATAGGGTGAGACGAAGCACATGTAACATCTCAGGTAAGTACTACAGATTCTGATAGTCAACAAGTTGTACCTTAACTTGAAGAAGTATAGTTTTTAGCTGACAACCTATGATTCTTTGCATCAGGTTGTTCTTAGAATTTGTTGTAACATCCACGAGCATCCGTGTGAACGATGAAAAGGTGTGAGCCATCAAGGAATGATCAATTGCGACGAACATTAATGAAGTGAGGAGTTTCCACGAGTTGACGACTTTCTATTGTTGATTCATACAAAATTTTAAAACTATAACCGCACCTATTACAGATTGCATGGACAAATGCTCATTTCAATGGACTTATGAGGTTGACAAGAACTTTGCTGAAATAATACATTAATTGTCCAAAACACCTGTCTGGGTTTTTCTTAATTTCAACAAACTATTTAAGGTCAAGTATGACACCTTATATGTCTAAATTGGAGTATTATCATAAGAAAGTATGTCGATAGCCTTCTACAACAAGAAGCTTAGTGAAGCCCAAAAGATGTAATTGATATATGAACTTGAGATGTACGCAGTGGTTCAAGCCCTGCAACATTGGTAGCATTATCTGATTCAGAGAGAGTTTCTTCTCTACACTGACCACCAAGCCTTAAAGTTTATTAATAATCAGGTTAGCGTGAATCGCATGCTTGTTAGATGAATTACATTTTTATATGAATTCACGTTGATTCTGAAGCATAAGTTAGGGCATCGTAACATGGTGTCTAATGCACTTAGTCATCATGCATCACTATTTGTTATGACAAGCAATGAGGTAGTCGGCTTTGATTGTCTTAAGGAGTTGTATGTCGAGGATGAAGACTTCAAGGATGCATGGGTGAGGTATCAAGAGGGTCATCATAATGACCTACATATGCAAGAAGATTTTCTTTTCAAAGGGAATCAACTATACATCCTTGAAAGTGTTTGAGGGAGCAAATTATTCAAGAGCTACATGGAGGTTCCCTTGGTAAACACCTTGGATAAGACAAGACGTGGGCTCTTATTGATGAACAATATTATTGGTCGCAATTAGTACATGACGTGGGTAAAGTAGTGTAGCACTGACATGTTTGTCAGACCTCAAAGAGATTATTTTAGAATACGAGCCTCTACACCCCATTACCATTGCTTGACGACCATTGGGAGGACTTATTTATGGACTTCATACTTGGTCTTCCACGAACATAACGCGGCATGGATTTGGTATTCACAGTGGTAGATCGTTTCTCAAAGATGAAGCACTTTATTTCATGTAAGAAGACTCTCGATGCAACACACATGACGAGTCTGTTCTTCAGGGAGGTTGTACAGCTATTCTCAAGATTATTACTTTCGACCGTGACACAATTTGTTAGCCACTTCCAATAAATATTGTGGAATTGGTTTAGTATGCAATTTTAGTTCAGTAGTGCCAACACCCTCAACTGATGGGCAAACTAAAGTTATGAATAACACGTTGGGAAATCTCCTTCTGTGTATTTCATGTGACAAACCAAAGTAGTGAGATTTGGACTTCTCTCAAGTAGAGTTTGCATTTAACAATATAGTGAACCGCTCGACAGGGAAGTCCCCACTCTAAATTATTTATAGGCGAGTGCCCCATCACACACTTAACTTAGTCCCTTTGCCTAAGCTCCCGAGCATGAGCATTGCAGCAGGACAGATGATAGAATAAATTATAGGCATTCATACGGATATATAAGCCAAGTTACATACCTCAAACGACAAGGAGCAAGCCGACAAGCATCGGGAACAAAAGTTGTTCGAGGTACGCGACCATGTTATGGTCCATTTACGCAAGGAGAAATTTACGATCGGGACCTAAACAAGTTAAAAAATAAGAAGATTGGACTAGTACCGATCCTCTAAAAGATCAACAACAACACTTATGTTGTTGCTTTACCAGATGACATGGAGATCTTGCGTACTTTCAACGTTACAGACCTAGCCGAGTATCATGAAGTAAAGCGGGATGAGAACTCAAAGCCGAGATCTTTTGAGGTGGAGGGGACTGGTATATAGTAGGCCGTCGACACTTTCATGGCAAAGATGGACCAAAGAAGGCCTGATTGGAGGCGGAGATGATCAGGACCATCAGAAGCTTAAAACAATTGTATCTCACAAAATGGAATGAGCTTTTCAACATATTATATATGATTTTGGGGTAGGAGAATCTACTATATAGCCAACCAACTTGCTATTTCCAGTTTTCCATGTCGGCTTTGCAATATTCCATCTGATTGACGATCAAAAGTCTATTTTATTTTCATTTTTACAATAAATAATTAGTTTTAGTTTGATTATAACTTTTGATCTGTTGAGTTTTAGGAGTCATGCCCAACATGAAAATGGCTTAGAAAATTAGGAGAATAACGTGGTTACATCAAATTGGACACTTATTATTTTGGGACGGAAACCATGAAGTTTAGTATGATGACAGTATATAAAGTCACATTTTTTGGGAGTTTAAGTCTAAAACTCCATCCTAGGATTGAACTCAATATTTAAAGGATTGTAAGTAGCAATCAATTTATTTTCAAATTTATGAAAAATTATTTTTATTTATTCCATGTGGAATTGAGAAAACTCTGAGGAATCCTCGGAACTCCGCGGATTCGGAGTAGTTATCCCTAAGGAAGATAGGGTGATCAACCTCATCACATCCTTCCCTGCGTCAGCTTTGGGGCCCATCCTAAGCTAGTCGTGGACTCATATCTAGCCATCCACGTTGCCCACTGGAACATTTCAAATTTGGTTTCTTACGATATCTTGATTTTTAATACATGTCCTTTAACATCTTCTGAAATTTTTAGTGATTTTTCAATTAAAAAAATAATAAAATCATTTTCTCAATGTTTGCCTCAATCAATGATGTTATTTTGCGTATTGGTGATAATATCAGCCATGTTGATGTATGTTCTTATATCCCCTTGTCATCGATGCATGTACATTGACCAACCATTGACAGAGACCATGAGACGACAATACTGAATATTAAATGGTCGTGATCAATGCTGGCTAAATTACTGGGTCCAAGAAGATCATCAAACCCAAATTCAACAGTCTAGGATGTCATGGGTCGGGCCCTACATTTCCCCAAACCCAGGTTACAATTACCCGTGAGCATGGTTTTTTGACTCAGATGGACTCATTCGATCCTGAGTTGAGTCATGACTCAACCAAGTTGGGGTGACTCAGATGAGGACCATGTCATCCTCTCTTCTCAATACTAAACCATGGTGTTGAACAAGAGATTGGACTCAACCAAGTTCCAGTCAACTGAGGTGAGTTGTTGCATACCATCCATGCTTCTTGAGGCCGTTTGTAATTTCCTTAGTTTTATGTGCTGAGTCAAGTAATTTTGATTTAAGCAGGTTTTAGTTGGTGGGCTTGTGGCCCATCCTAACCTAGTCGTGGAATCATATCCTGCCATCTAGGTTGTGTGGCTAAATGGGGCCCACCAGGTTGCCCACTGCAACATTTCAAATTTGGGCCTGAAATTATTCTAGGCCCACTCACATCACACGTGTTAATGAATCCGGATGCAACGTCAGCAAGATAGATTTCCATACATCTGTGGGCCCAAACATGCACACAGAATTTGAACCACTTATCATATGGACATGAATCTTTACCATATTGGGATTGACTAACGAGCTGCTCTGATCTGACACACGGGTGCTTCATTTCCAAGTGTGAGATGATCACATCCTTGCTAGTGCAATTAGCAACACTAAGTGGGCCCATGTCAATTCCCTGATTTGACTCAAGACTCTATTGGAATAGCTCTAGAAACAAAGGTCCAAAGAGCAGAGGGGTTCCTATGGCATAATGGATCTGGTTTGGAGTCCAAAAAAAAAAACGGTAACACCCCGTACCTTTGGTACTCGGGTGTTACCCTTTTTAAATCTACATTGACTTAAATCAAATTGGATTAATCAACTGACATGAACACGACACATAGGATGGAGCTTCCGGTCGGAATTAAGGCCATCCATCCAAGTCTCCAGGAGCTGAAACTTGTCCTACAACATTCTAGAAGGTGAGGTTACCTGAACACTCTAAATTAAAGCATCTATGTTAATGGATACTGCTACAACACTATTACCACCAACGTATGAGGGTTTGCTAGTGACAAATCGAACCTTCATCATAACCAGTACTTTATATTAACCGTTGAAAATAAGTATCAGACCCACTGGATCAACAGGTCACGTCATATAGGCCAATAATAGCCCATAGAAGGGTGTAATGGCTCACCTGGGCCTCACCAACAACTCAAAGTGGGATGGGATCGCTGTGTACGGTCCCCAATGTGAATGGACGGAGCAGATTATGATACTGACGTCGCAGCAGGCCCCATGCGGTGCGTACGTGCACCCCACATGCATGTGCACGACGTATACCAAAGTAATCCTCCCAACATTTGAAATAAATTCCCTCCCGCCAAAACAGGGGCCCGAGCAACCGATCTTTGAGCCCCTAAGTGGCCCACCGTGATCATTTTCCGAACCATCCGGTTCATTCAAAGTCTTCACGGGGTCCATCTTAATGAAACCCTACAACCATTTAATCCCTTGTAAATGGATGAAGAAGATGGACTACCACCGTCAAATACATTGCACGTGGAAGGCATCCGAGAGGTGGGGCCATGATAGGATCACCTGGATGGTTTACGATCGGTCTGATAGTGCAACCTCAACCGTCCATCTGTCCGTCGGAGGCGTGCCTTCCCTTTGCCGAAAATGGTCAGGCACGGCTTGTACTGAGAGGAGAGAGAGAGAGAGAGGTGACCTTCCTTTCTGGGAAGGACAACGCCTGGAGTGATCTCAGCCGTTCTCTGGAGGGAGAAATCTCCACCATTCCTGCTTTCTCTCCCTCAGCTATAAAAGGGCACTACAACCCTTGGGATTGACACCAAGAGAAAGAGAAATAGGAGAGGAAAGAGAGTGTGGAGAGTAAGAAACAGAGAGCATAGAGCTACAGGCGTAAGAGGGTAGGAGAGACAGACCCGGTGCCGCACTACGTCGACCCGGCCCATGCAGGCTGAGACGAGTCAGTGCAATCCAGTCGAGTCAAGTCGAGAGAGAGAGAGAGAGAGATAGTAGAGGAGGCCGTGAGAAGTGAGCCGACTGTGTGGACTCGGTTTCCACTGCTCCAACTCAGTCTGTGAAAGTTTTGGACCAAGTCGGATCAGTTGGGATTGTAGCTTCACAGGTAGATAGGAGGAAGAGAGGGGAGAGCATTGACAAACACCTGAGTCAGGTAAAACACCTCTGTTCGTAGTTCTGTTGAGTTAAAGAGAGTCCCTATTTTGAACCAGAGCTAAGCCAACTAATGGCCATATGTCGGTTCGGAACGAAGGTCGAAACCATGTCAGGTAATGGTTGCACGACAGGTTGAGAAGAGACCTTCCATCAGGCTACATGACGGCCATGCTTGGAGCTGGAATAGCTCTCAAACAGGGCACATATATGAGGTGGAATCGAGCCAAGCAATGGCCATGATTCCATACCGATATCGGGCCTGAATGGTGGCCGTAGTAAGGGCCAGAAACCAGCCAAGTAATGGCTGAGATCACGCCCAAAACAAAGCTAGGAACTGACACTGTTCAGTCCGAGCCCGAGCCAAACAATGACGGTGGGACGGGCTGAGAAGTCAGCTAGCAAGGGGACCCTGTTTCTTGTCTAGAACTGAGCCGAACGGTGGCTCTGTTTTAGGCTGAAAACTGGACCAAGTTGCAGCACTATTTTGGGCAAAGACCAGGCCAAACAATGGCAGAGCGACAGGCCACAGACAAGGTGCAATGGGAGCACTGGTTGAAGTTGAAAACAGGCCATGCATTTGGCTGAATAGTAACCCTGTTTCAGACCTTGGCCAATCAAATAAATGGCTGAGTCATGGGCTGGGACGGTGGCGGAAGACAGACCATGATAGTGGCCAGGGTTTGGCCGCAGATAGGCAGTGGAAGCAACCCTCCAATGGCGTTTGTTTAAGCCTAAAATCAGGGCCATAGACGGTCTCCAAAAACGGCCCGCAGCAAGGAAGATGTTCATGTATGACTGCAAGCTGGTGGGCTGCGCAGGACGTGGTATATAGCGATGTCTTGAAGATAGGCCTTGGTTGCGTTCTGATGTAGAACGATAAGGTAATCGCCTACGCTTCTCGCCAATTGAAGAAGCACGAGGAGAACTACCCAACTCATGACCTGGAATTAACAGCCATGGTATTTGCCCTAAAGATATGGAGGCATTACTTATACGGAGAAGATTTTCAGTTATTCTGTGATTACAAGAGCCTAAAATACATATTCACGCAGAAAGATCTGAATATGCGCTAGCGTCAGTGGATGGAGACACTTAAGGACTTCCACTTCGATATCTCATACCACCCTAGTAAGGCATACTCCGTGGTCGACGCTCTGAGTCGGAAGAAGAAGCATGAGTTGGTAGTCACCCTGATGATCAAGGAATGGAAAATGATGAAATTCGTACAAGACTTGGATATCCAGCTCACCCTTGACGAACCTGATGTGTATGTGGCTCTATTAACTGCAAAGCCAACCCTGGTCTGACACATGATCTCCGCACAAGACCGGAATGAATGGGTCGTCAAGATGAAAAAAAGATGCAAGAATGAAGAAATGTCTGACTGGAGGGTTGATACGATGGCGGTCTTTGGTACCAGGGACGAGTATGTGTCCCAAACAACGCCGAATTGAGGAAGAAAATAATGGTAGAAGCCCACCATTCCAAGTTAGCCATCCACCCAAGAAGCACTAAAATGTACAATGATGTAAAAAGGCAGTACTGGTGGAGCAATATGAAGAGAGATATCACCAACTTTGTGGTAAAATGCATGGTGTGTCAGAAGATCAAGGCTGAGCATCGCAAGCCTGTTGGCCTCCTCCAGCCACTACACTTAGTCGAGTGGAAATGGGACAACATCTCTATGGACTTTATATCTGGTCTTCCTAGGATGCAGAGGAAACACGACTCGATCTAGGTCATAGTTGATCGGTTAACGAAAGCCGCCAGATTCCTCTGATCCACACGACAGACTCCACCGATAGCTTGGCAAGGTTATACATTCGAGAAGTCGTGCGATCCTATGGAGTTCCGTGAGAAATTATATCAGATCGAGACTCCAGATTTACTTCTGCCTACTAGAAGAGGCTGTAGGAAGAATTGGACACGAAACTCAAGTTCATTACGGCGTTCCATCCCCAAACAAATGGGCAGACTGAGAGGGTGAACCAGATCTTAGAAGATATACTGAGAGCGTGCGTCCTGGACTTTCAAGGCAACTGGGACGATCACCTGACACTGACAGACTTCGCATACAATAACAGTTTCCAGTCCAGCATTGGCATGACACCATATGAGGCTCTTTATGGTTGCCCTTGCCGAGCCCCTCAGTGTTGGGCAAAAATGGGAGAAAGAAGTTTGTTGGGTCCCGAGTTGGTTCAGGCTACTACTCAGGTCATCGACGTGATCAAAAAGCGTCTGCGTACCGCCCAGAGTAGACAAAAAAGCTATGCGGATAACCAATGTTGCGACCTGGAGTTTGCAGTTGGCGACCACGTATTTCTGAAGGTGTCACTTATGAAGGGTTTGATGAGGTTCAGACAAAAAGGGAAGCTAGCACCGCGTTTCATTAAGCCTTTAGAGATTTTGGATCGTGTGGGAACCATGGCATACTGCCTTGCACTACCTACTGCATTGGCCGGTATTCACAATGTCTTTCACATATCCATGCTAAAAAACTATACACCTGATGAGTTGCATATCGTTAGCTGGGAGCAGATCGAGCTGACAGATGACGCCTCTTACACCGAGGAGTCTATCCGTATCTTGGACTATAAGGAGCAAATCTTGCGAACAAAGACTATACCTCTAGTCAAGGTCCTTTAGTCACATCACGAGGAGGAAGAAGCGATGTGGGAGCGAGAAGCAGAAGTTAGGAACAAGTACCCTCACTTATTCGATAGCACACCTCAGATAATTTCGAGGATAATTTTTTTTTATTTTTATGGGGGTAGACTGTAACACCTCGTACCTTTGGTACTCGGGTGTTACCCTTTTTAAATCTACATCGACTTAAATCAAATTGGATTAATCAACTGACTTGAACACGACACATAAGATGGAGCTTCTGGTCAGAATTAAGGCCATCCATCCAGGTCTCTAAGAGCCGGAACGCGACTTACAACATTCTAGAAGGTGAGGTTACCTGAACACTCTAAATTAAAGCATCTATGTTAATGGATACTGCTACAACACAATTACCACCAACGTCTGAGGGTTTGTTAGTGACAAATCGAACCTTCATCATAACCAATACCTTATATTAACCATTGAAAATAAGTATTAGACTCACTGGATCAACAGGTCACATCATATAGGCCAATAATAGCCCATAGAAGGGTGTAATGGCCCACATGGGCCTCACTAGCAGCTCAAAGTGGGATGGGATCCCTCTGTAGGGTCCCCAATGTGAATGGACGGAGCGGATTATGGTATTGACGTCACAGCGGGCCCCACGCGGTGTGTGCGTGCACCCACATGCATGTGCACGACGTACACCAAAGTAATGGGCTCGGTCAAAGTGGCTTTGACCGAGCTCCTCTCAACATTTGAAATAAATTCTCTCCCGCCAAAACAAGGGCCCGAGCAACCGATCTTTGAGCCCCTAAGTGGCCCACCGTGATCATTTTTCGAACCATCCGGTCCGTTCAAAGTCTTCACGAGGCCCATCTTAATGAAACCCTATAGCCATTTAAGCCCTTGTAAACAGATGAAGAAGATGGACTATCACCGTCAAATACATTGCACGTGGAAGGCATCCGAGAGGTGGGGCTATGATAGGATCATCTGGACGGTTTGCGATCGGTCCAATCGTGCAACCCCAACCGTCCATCTATCCGTTGGAGGCGTGCCTTCCCTTTGTCAAAAATAGCCAGGCACGGCTTGTGAGAGGAGAGAGAGAGAGAGAGAGAGAGAGAGAGAGAGAGAGAGGACCTTCCTTTCTGGGAAGGACAACGCCTGACGTGATCTCGGCCGTTCTCTGAAGGGAGAAATCTCCACCGTTCCTACTCTCTCTCCCTCAGTTATAAAAGGGCATTGTAGCCCTTGGGATTGATGCCAAGAGAGAGAAAGAGGGGAGGAAAGAGAGTGTGGAAAGTAAGAAATAGAGAGCAGAGAGCCGTGGGAGTGAGAGGGTCGGAGAGACAGACCCGGTGCTGCACTGCGTCGACCCGACCCATGCAGCCTAAGACGAGTCAGTGCAGTCCGGTCGAGTCAAGTTGAGAGAGAGAGAAGGAGAGAGATAGTAGAGGAGGCCGTGAGGAGTGAGCCGACTGTGTGGACTCGGTTTCCACTGCTCCAACTCAGTCCGTGAAAGGTTTGGACCGAGTCGGATCAATTGGGAGTGTAGCTTCGTAGGTAGATAGGAGGAAGAGAGGGGAGAGCATTGACAACCACCTGAGTTAGGTAAAACACATCTGTTCGTAGTTCTGTTGAGTTAAAGAGAGTCCCTGTTTTGAACCAGAGCTAAGCCAACTAATGGCCATGTGTCGGTTCAGAATGAAGGTCGGAACCATGCCAAGTAATGGTTGCATGACAGGTTGAAAAGAGACCTTCCATCAGGCTACATGACGGCCATGCTTGGGGCTAGGAATAACTCTCAAACAAGGCACATATATGAGGTGGAATCGGGCCAAGCAATGGCCATGATTCCATACCGATATCAGGCCTGCATGGTGGCCGCAGTAAGGGCCAGAAACCAGCCAAGTAATGGCTGAGATCATGCCCAAAACAAGGCTAGGAACTGACATTGTTCAGTCCGGGCCCGAGCCAAATAATGACGGTGGGACGGGCTAAGAAGTCAGCTAGTGAGGGGACCCTGTTTCTGGTCTGGAACTGAGCTGAACGGTGGCTCTGTTTTAGGCTGAAAACCAGACCAAGTTGCAGCACTATTTCGGGCAAAGACCCGGCCAAACAATGGCTGAGCGATAGGCCACAGACAGGGTGGAACGGGAGCACTGGTTGAAGCTGAAAATAGGCCATGCATTTGGCCGAATAGTAACCCTATTTCGGACCTTGGCCAATCCAATAAATGGCTGAGTCATGGGCCGGGACGGTGGCGGAAGACGGACCATGATAGTGGCTAAGGTTTGGCCGCAGATAGGCAGTGGAAGCAACCCTCCAATAGGGTTTGTTTAAGCCTGAAATTAGGGCTAGAGATGGTCTCCAAAAACGGCCCACAACAAGGAAAACATTCATGCACCACTGCATGCTGGTGGGCTGCGCAAGACGTGGGCCTCACCAAATGCAGGTGGACTGCGCAGGATGTGGGCCGCACTGGTAATGGGCCTCACCAACACGCGGGCAGGCTGCACTACTGGCTGGTGGCGCTGATTTCGAGCCTACAGTTGGTCCCTGATCAAACCTTCAATCAAGGGCAGTGATCAGCTACGACGTGTGCTGAGATGGGTCCCCTGTTGGACTGATTGCAGGGTCTTAGATGAGTCGTGACTTGGGCCAATATCTGCCCCCAAGAGGGGTTGCACCAGACTAGGTCCTGGACTGAAATTCAGCCCAGAGCTGGGCCAGTATTCAGCCCAGGATGGGCCGGCCACAGCAAGCTGCAAGTGGGCCGCACTTGAGATTTCAATCTCAGTGGGCCACCTCCACGTGGGATCCACCAGGTGTACTAATATGATACATACATGTATTCTCTGTGGGCCTCACTCAAACATCAAATGAACTGCATGTATTGGGCCATCCCAGGAGGACAATTAAGTCCCCGGACTCTATGTTCTTGATCATTGCCATAGCAATATACCCTATATGCACGTGGTGGGCCCCATGTGGGACCCACGTTGATATATACACATATTCACATCATATACATGAGATGGGCCTTACGTGGGACCCACGTACTTGTGAAACTCACTTTGTATAAGTTGGATACAGACCATCCAAGGTCTGGACGTGGTGCACCTGGACGCACATCCACTCGATCCCCCAAGTGCTCGTGTGATGCATATATAATGTATACGATATATACATATATACCATATGATGCAAGTATAATATACATACTGTTGATGCAAAAATCTGGTCTGCCCTCTCTATCCTTCTTGTGCCTGCACAGAAAGAAAACAAAGGAGACCCTAGCTAGAGCAGGGGACCCTCCGATGCCAAAGTCAGGCTGGGAATCTGGGTCTTAAGGTAATGAAGGGTTCTAGGATAGAGTTTTTGCGTACCTCTCAAGGCGATTGAGGTTCTTCTTTTATAGATGCGAGAGCAGTCTATCGTATGAGGATTCTCCTCTTAGGTTCGTGTGCGGGATCTTCTCCTGGTATCGCGGAGATTGGATTATGCCTGTTTCTGATCTCTATCCGATCCCGTAACCTCCGGGATCGGAGATCTCATCCCGAGGTACTCGGGATGACGTTCCGTTTCGCGCTGTCTTTCCTTCATTTGGTTGATCCGATGAAGTGGGTCGGCCCGATGCATGCCCAAGTTGCCCGTTCGTCGTCCGAGCCGACTTAACTTTTGTACTCTTACCTCAGCTGAGTTGGTCTATGATCTTGCCTCGGATCCAATGTATCCTTCGGCGACCCGAGGCACCAAGTCCGAGTCTCCGGACTTGTACTTTTTGTCCCCAACAGTAAGCCCCCTTACTCCGTGTATTTCATATGATACTAAGGAGTAGCGAGTTTTCTGAGTCGGTTCACAACTTAGTCCGAGGCAATAAATAGGCATTTAATGCGTTTTGTGTCGCCTTTGATGGGAGATGGTTCATCTCCTGACATCGCGTGCGCTGACAATTGTCAAATCGCTTACTCCGCCAATGAGGGCTGAACACGTAGCAAGGGCATTAACGTCGTCAGTCGGCGAGCGCCACGTGTCGAGCGGGGGAGTCAATGCAGGCGTCGAATCATTTCCCTATTAATTGCTTTCGCCATATGACAACTTTATAAAAGGGTGGGGGGTCCCGCATTTCGAACTTCTACTGCTATTCCCGCTCTGTATTCCCTTTGGAGTTTTTCGGTTCTTCCTCTTCTTCCTCTCCTCTTTCTTAACTGTCAGCGGCTTCTTCCGCCATTTTTGCTTTCCTTCCTCCCTCCGGTGAGTCTCTTCTTCCTCTTTAGTTAGTGATAATGGTGGCTAGAGGTTCTCAAAGTCCTCAGGAGGGAATTTCCAGAGATGAAGGCGAAGCGCAATGTTTTTGGAACGTTGCGGAATCGCCTTCCTTACTGACAGAGATAGCAGTTGATGCGAATGCTGCTTTTCTTTCTGAGAGGGTTACTGAAGCTCCAGCGGAACGCCCTGCTTCCGTTGGTCCTTCTCGTGGTGGGTCGTCCCTGATAACCCGCCCGGGAAGGCCTAATCTTCCAAGGGGTATGGAAGAAGAAGAGGAGGAAGAAGAGGAAATACTGATTGCCGAGGGAACCTCTGGGTCAGTTCTCGTTGATAGGTCGGCACATGCCGAGTCTGAAGGAGAAGGATCGGGGGATGATCTAAGCGGCCTGGTTCCCTCAGTCTTGACTGAGACGGATTTGGACAGAATCCGAATCGGGTATCACATTCCTGAATCGGTTATTACTTATCTCCCCCGTCCGAATGATTTACCGAATCATCCTCCCGCTGGGGCGGTCGCGATCTACCAAGTCTCGATGCAATGCGGCTTACGTCTGCCCCTTCAGTCTATTGTCCGCGGCATTTTATCTCGTATTCGGATTGCCCCGGGGCAAATAGTTCCGAATGGGTGGAGGAACTTATTCGGATGTGCGATGTTGTGGGCTGAGTTGGAGCAGCCACCGCTAACAGTCGACGAATTCCTCCACTTATATCAAGTGCGCGTAAACCCGAACTACCCCGGCTTTTATGTCTTCGCTGTTTGGCAAGGCGGAGGCGGCTCCTTAATAACCGACCCTCCCACTTCCAACAAACATTGGAGAGAACGTTGGTTTTGGGCCTGTGGTCGCTGGGAGACGGCTGAGTCCGGGTCATGCGAGGCTCGTGTTCCTCGGGCGTTTCAGAAAGCAGGTGACTCAGCGCTCCTCTTTTGCCCGTCTTGTTTTCATAATGTTTTGAGTCTGACGGACTTATGTCTGGCAGATATCTCGAAGAAGCGGCAAAAGCTCGGATCCAGTGCTTTAGCTCGGATCAAGGAGTTGAGGACGTTGGAACCAGCAGTTAGGTTCTGGAAGGTGCTCTTACAGCCAGAGCGCCTTCATCTCGTAGGTTTAGACTCGGCCGTCACAGGTAATTGGAGATGTATCTTCATGTGCTTTCTGAACTTTTTCTGACTTTCTTCATCCTTTTTTCAGATTTGGCCGAAGCTCGGCCCCATCTTAGGAGTGTTCCCGAGCCAGTCCCCTCGGTCCCCACGGAGATGACTGGAGCCCGGCCTCCCCTTAGGGCGGTCTCGAAGATAAAGGCTCCCCCACGATCAGTTCTTCTGTCAGAGCCTCGGCCGCTGAAGAAACAGAGAGTGGTGCGGAAGGAGAAGGAGCCCGCAAGTTCTTTCGCCCCCCTGTCGTCGTGCTTTCTGATCCGGAGGAAAGGCCGAAAGTGAGGGAGGTCACGGCCACGGAGCCTCAGGCGGCATCTGACTCGGGACACCTTGCGACGGATGTTCTGAGACAAGAGGAGACTAGGGCTGCGTCTTCCAGAGGGGAGGAAGAGACGAGGATTGCATCCTCCAGAGGGGAGGAAACGAGTCAAGAAGGGCCGTCCGTTTTGTGGTCAGTGGTGTCGGGGATGGTTCCCTAGGCCTTAATCCATGGGAGCGAAAAAGAGTTTATCAGCCTCTACAATGCTCCCACGGCGCAAACCGTCGGCCATGCGGCGAGAGTGCTTTTCGAACTCGCCCCTTGCTTGGTTAAGGCCTGCAAGGAATTATCTTCGACCCACTGGCTGCAGACTCTTTTGTCGGAGGCGGAGGGGTGACGCGAGAATGCCGAGATACAAGTCGGTGTTCTGATGGGCGAAGCGGCCCTTGCCCGGAAAGCTGCCGAAGACGCAAAAGCAGAGGCGGCTTTTTCCAGGAGAACACTTGATGAAACACAAGCCGAGGTGGCTCGAGTGTTGGCTCTCCTCTCCAAGGCTGAAGAAGAGAACCGGCACATCCTCGCAGTTCATGCTTCTTGTGCGGATGACTTGGCTCGGGCTAAGCTTGAGGCGGTGGGGCTCATTCAGCAAGCCAACGAAAAGGCTCAGGAAGCCGAGAAGGCTATGGACCAAGCCGTTCAAGCCTTTCTCGAGTCTGTGGAGTTCGAGGACGAGAGGGATCACCTTTTTCAAGGCGGATATTTAGAATGTGTCAAAGACATGAAGAAATCTTTCCCTGACCTCAACCTTTCAGAACTCGAAGGTGGAGGAGCCTCGGAATCCGAGAACCCGGATGCCGCTGCCGAAGTCATAGCTGGGGATGAGGCCGGTACATGTGAGAAGGCTTCGGGTACCGTTCCTACCGGAGGACAGTAACCAGGGCCCTTTTTTTTTATTTTACTCGATGTACTCACATGTGGTAGATGAATGAAAGAAAACACTTGGTTTTATTCATATGCCTTGGCTTTAATCTTTCTTAGTTCAGAGTCTTTAAACATTGAGTACCGAGCTAAGGATAGTAAATCTTGAGGTACTCAGCGTTCCAAGGATGAGGCAATGATTGTCCGTTTAGATCTTCTAGCCGATACGTTCCTGGTCGGATGGTGCCCGAGACGATATAGGGTCCTTCCCAATTGGGTCCCAACGTACCCGATCCCAGTTTCTTGGTATTGAAAAATACTTTTTGGAGAACCATATCTCCCATTCGAAACCTCCTGATCTTAACTCGGGTATTGTAGAACCGAGCCACTTGTCATTGCCGGGCCTCCGTGCGCAGCCGCGCTATTTCCCTTCGTTTGTCCAGAAGGTCGAGCCCGAGTGTAAGGAGTTCTTCATTTTCTTCTGTATTGAACGAAGTGATTCGAGCCGAAGGTAATCCGATTTCAACGAGAGTGACGGCTTCCGAGCCGTAAGCAAGTGAAAAGAGAGTTTCTTCGTGGCGGTTCGAGCTGTGGTTCGGTAAGCCCAAAGAATTTTCGGGAGTTCTTCGGCCCATGCTCCTTTGGCCCAGTCAAGCTTGGTCCGGAGATGTTACTTGATAATCTTATTAACTGCCTCAACTTGTCCATTAGTTTGAGGATGATGGGGCGAAGAATAAACGTTTCTGATTCCGAGGTTGTCGCACATCTCGCGAAAGCTCCTGTTATCAAATTGTCTTCCATTGTCTGTAATAATGGTACGGGGTACTCCGAACCGGCAGATAATGTTCTTCCATACAAAGTCGGTAATCTTCTGTTCGGTTATTTTAGCTAATGGCTCTGACTCGGCCCACTTCGTGAAATAATCCACTGCCACCACAGCAAACTTGGTCTGACTTTTTTCCATAGGAAGTGGACCTATAATGTCGACACCCCACTGCGCGAAGGGCCAAGGACCGGTCATTGGCGTCAATGCCTCGGGAGCTTGCCTCGGAATCACCGCGAACCTTTGACATTTATCGCATTTTTGGACGAGCTTGCGAGCGTCGTGTTGGATAGTGGGCTAGTAATATCCCTGTCGTAGGACCTTATGGGTGAGAGATCGCCCTCCAGAGTGGTTTCCGCAGATTCCTTCATGGATTTCACGTAACACATAGTTCGCCTCGCTGGGTTTGAGGCACCGCAGCAACGGAGCGTAGTAACCTTTCTTATAGAGGGTTTCGTTGAGTATGGTGTAACGGGAGGCTCGGATCTTAATTCGTCGAACCTCGGTACGATCTTCAGGCAGCTTACCCTTGTCAAGGTATTGGATGATTGGATCGATCTAAGACGGTTCCAAGTCGATTGTATTGACGGCCTCGCTGATTGGTTCATTTATACTTGGCTTATCGACGTATTCGATAGGGACAGACCTGAGTATATCATCTTCATCGGCGGAGGCGAGCTTCGCTAACAGATCGACTTTGCCGTTTTCTGTATGAGGGATCCGAGTGACAAGACAGAGTTGAAATCCATTGATCATTTCTTTCGCTTTTTCCATGTACGCTCTTAATTGGTCTTTCCGTGTCTGGTATATACCAGTAACTTGATTAATAACCAACTGAGAATCACTGAAAATATTTAGGTGCGTAACTCCCATGCTAACTGCGAGTCGGAGGCTGAGTAACAATGCTTCATATTCCGCTGTATTGTTCGAAGCTTGGAATCCAAGTCGTAAGGCATACTGTATATAGGTATGATCGGGGGTTTCCAGCACTACCCCAGCCCCACTTGCCTTAGAGTTGGAAGAGCCGTCGACAAACAGTTTCCAAGGAACAGGGTAGGGCAGGGTCGGGGGAGTGGTTGTTGTCGGTACTGCAACATTCTCGGACATATTGTCGACCGAGAAGTCGGTTGGCGGTGTTACCTCGGCAATAAAGTCAGCTATGGCTTGCCCTTTGATTGCTACTTTCGGCCTGTATTGAATGTCGAACTCGCTCAGTTCGATAGCCCACTTCGTGAGTCGGCCGGAAGCTTCTGGTTTCTGCAATACCTGGCGAAGTGGAAGATCGGTCATCACGATGATGGTATGGGCATAGAAATACGGCCTAAGTCGGCGAGAGGAAGTTATTAGAACCAAGGCTACTTTTTCCAAGCTTGGGTATCTCGTTTCTGCTGGCAACAACGCTTTGCTAACATAATAAACAGGCAGTTGCTTTCCTCCTGATTCTCGTATCAGGGCCGAACTAACCGCTGCCTCGGATACTGCCAAGTAAAGGAGCAGAGACTCCCCTGATTCGGGCTTTGATAAGAGAGGTGGTGAACTGAGATACGATTTTAATTGCTGGAATGCCGTTTCACATTCTTCTGTCTAATCCATTGTCTGTCGTCCTTTCAACTGTTTGAAGAAAGTGAGACATTTATCCGTGGCTCTGGACAGGAACCGATTAAGTGCTGCTAGTCGTCCAGTCAACCTTTGGATGTCCTTAATATTTTTAGGAGATTCCATATCAATCAAAGCTTTTATTTTTTCAGGGTTTGCCTCTATTCCTCGCTGACTAACCAAGAAACCGAGGAACTTTCCCGAGCTTACCACAAAGGTACATTTACTCGGATTCAGCTTCATCCGAAATTTCCGTAGGATGAGAAACATCTCTTCCAAATCATCTACATGATCTGTCGCGTGTATACTTTTGACGAGCATGTCGTCGATGTATACTTCCATGGTTCGGCCTATAAGTCGAGCAAAGATTTTGTTAACTAATCTTTGATAAGTTGCGCCAGCATTTTTCAAACCAAATGGCATCACTCGGTAGCAGTAAAGGCCTTTGTCAGTGACAAAGGTAGTTTTTGATTTATCTGTTTGCTGCATTACAATTTGATTATACCCTGAATACGCATCCATGAAACTAAGAAGTTCATGTCCGGCGGTATTATCCACTAGCTGGTCTATCCTTGGGAGCGGAAAGCTATCCTTCGGGCAGGCTTTATTTAAGTCAGTATAATCAATACAGACTCGCCACTTCCCGTTGGATTTCTTTACAAGCACAACATTCGCGACCCACTCTGGATAGTGTATCTCTTCTATGAAGTTAGCCTGGAGGAGCTTGCAGACTTCTTCTTCAATGATGGCGTATCGTTCAGGGCCGAGCGGTCGTCGCTTCTGTCGGATTGGTCGATAGGACGGATCAACGTTGAGTCAGTGAGTAATCACGGACGGATCGATTCCGGGCATATCCGCATGACACCAAGCAAATACGTCGGCGTATCTGCGGAGCAAGGCTATTAACTTTTCTTTCAGGGGTGACTGTAAAGACGAGCCAATTCGTACTGTTTTGGACCTATCTGTTTCGGCCAAGGGAACTGAGATAAGATCTTCAACTGGCTGCCCTCGTTCATGATTCTCGCCCCGAGGGTCTAACGATTCAATCGTTGATATGTCGACCGGACTTTTGTCAGCGGGTCCTTTTACAGCTATCATGTAACAACGCCTCGCATCTTGTTGGTCTCCTTTGACAACTCCTATTCCCGAATCAGTCGGAAATTTCAGTGAGAGATGGTACGTGGATACCACGGCCTGAAGGAGACTTAAAGAAGGTCGGCCGAGAATGGCGTTGTACACTGAGGGTTGATCGGCGACTAAGAATTCGACCATCATCGTCGTCTGATGGGGGATACTACCAGCGGTGAGTGGTAGTGCGACAATCCCCTTAGGCAGTACTTGTCCTCCGAAAAAATTGATTAATGGGGTCCGAACCGGACGTAGCATGGATCGCTCAATCCCCATTTTGTTGAACGCCTGAGTAAATAACACGTCTGCAGATGATCCTGTATCGACGAGTATCCGGAATACTTTTCGGTTAGCGATAGTCAAGGTGACAATTAATGCGTCATCGTGGGGGTGATAGATCCCTCGGGCATCTTCCTCTGTGAACGAAATACAATATTTTTCTCTTTTCTTTTCTTTTGTAGGTCGATCTATAATCATGAGCTCGGACGCAGGCTAATTAAGTTTTCTCGCATGATTTCTTCGAGCATTGTTTGAGTCGCCTCCGCCTCGCGGACCGCCGATAATTGTTCAAATTTCTTCCATAGGTTGACTTTTGGTCGGACGTCCCTCAGCTACCCCGGTCTTGACCACGTGTTCTTTGAGTCGGCCTTCCTTTATGAGTCGTTCGATCTCTTCCTTTAGGTAACGGCAATCACTCGTGTTATGCCCGTGATCACGGTGATAATGGCAGTACTTGTCCTTGTCCCGCCGATTGGGATTACTCCTGAGCTTATTGGGCCAGTTGACAAAGACTTCGCTTTTGATTTCCATCAACACCTGCTCCTGAGTTTTGTTCAAGGGGGTATATGTGGAGAATCTTCGATCTGGTCGTTTACCCGACCTTCGCTCATCGTGCGCTTGATCATCTTTACATTTCTTTCCTCCGGTCGAGTCGGCTTCCTTTTTGGCCAACTCTTTGACCAAAGATTTATTTTCACTCATGATCCGCGTTTCTTCGGCGTTTGCATACTTATCCGACCGTGCCATAAACTCTGCTAAAGTATCGGGCGGATTTTTGTCTAGAGACGCCAGGAATCACTACCAAAAAAAGGGGCAAAGGATTCAGACCATGTTAGTGTTTTGCTACGGATATAAACCTTAGCTAAATTTGCTACGGTTTTAATCTCTAGCTAAAAACTCAATACACCATTAATATTTAATATTGTTGTAAGGTGCTCTATGAGGCCTAAAAGAAACTATATATTCTATCTAAGTCGTCTATATATTTCTAAATATTACTTTAGTAGATGAGAAAAAACATTAGCTAGATTGAGGGCTCATGTGGACCACACGGTAGGAAACATTGATATTAAATTACAGTTTCTTCTTATGGTGTGGTCCACTTGGATCTTCAATATGCCTGAAAGTTGGTATAGTAAGCGAAAATAATTTATTAAAATTATGGATCGGAATGGATTGAGGAAATACATCATGATAGGCCCCACAGAACCCTTGATCGGACCTCTACGTTCGTCCGTCCGTCAATTTGGGGGAACGGATTGGCTACTCCCCCTGACACCAGCCATTGCCTAGTGGTCGGTTCTCTGTGGGGCCCACCATGATGTATGTGTGTCATCCATGCTGTCCATATATTTTTATATATCATTTTATGATATGACAAAATAAATGAAGTATATCCCTATTTCAAGTGGACCACATTATAGGAAAAAGTTTTGAATGAATTTTGACCATTAAAAACGTTTTGGGAGCCATAAAAGTTTTGGATCAAGCTGATTTTTATTTTTTCCCTTCATTTGGGTCTTCATGACCAAATCAACAGATTGGATGTCAAATAAACAGTACAGTGGGCCTTAGGAGGATTTTAATTGTAAACATCCATTCATTATTTTTGTCATGTGGTGTGGCCCACCTAAGATTTATATTCCTATAATTTTTTTATCAACCCCTAAAATGATCTGTAAAAATGGATGAACGGAATGGATGAAACACATACATCATGTTGGGGCCCACGGAGCACTGACCACCAGCGTCAGGGGGAGTAGCCAATCCGTTCCCCAAATTTGGGCGCGGGCTCAAAACAGAGCCGCGCCCAAACCCGTCTTTTGCTCTCTCTCTCTCTCTCTCTCTCCATTCCCTGATTTTTCCCTGATCAGCTTCCCTGATCCTGGGTGCGGGTATCAGAGCATTCCCTAAGCTTTGATACTACACGGGTATCAGAGCATTCCCTAAGCTCATCTTTCCCTGATCCTCTCTCTCCCTTCCGATCTCTACTCCATCTCTCTCATTCTCCTCCCTCTCTCTCCAATGCGTCAGCCGTGAACGCCCTCTTCTCTCTGCCCGAAGAAACACATGTCGTGAAGCTCCTCTCCATAGGTTTGATACCTTCTTCTATTTGTATCTCTTTTCCTTTCTTTCAGATTTGAAATGGCATGCTATCTGTTTGTTGAAATGGCATTGTATCTATTTCACTGTTTGATGAAATGGCATTGTATCTATTTCACTGTTTGATGAAATGGCATGCTATCTATTTGTTGAAATGGCATTGTATCTATTTGATGAAATGGCATTATATCTATTTGATGAAATGGCATGCTATCTGTTTGTTGAAATGACATTCATGCCAGGAGATATTGAACAGGTTATATATATATGTGTATATATATTTTTTAATGCAACGTTCCCATCCCATTTAATTTGTAAGCCTTAATTGAGACTTTGAACTGAAGACTTTGGCATTTACAACAGCAAAACTAGCTTTTCGGTTCACCATGATGGGGCCCATAAGATCAGCAGTCTGGATAACCGACCATAAGTTAGCTCCAATGCGTCTACTTGGCATAGCACGTTTGCACATGGCAAACAGGAGAATACAGTAAATAGTCTATACATTTAAGGTTGCTTAAATGTAAATCAATGGTTAACAACATTCTAACTTAAACACTACCATATTCGTTTATATCACTCCTCTTGTTGCACACCAAAGTACGTTAGCTATTTGCACTTGATTATATAGATATAGGATTCTAGCCGTTGAGGTTCATACCCATTGCCAGCCCGGCAACAATTTGACCATTCTCACATGACTGGATCTTTCCTAGTTGTTGCGGGAGACTCACTCAAGTGCGGCAAAAACAGGGCCATGTGACCTTGCTAATGCACACAACACATACATCCATTTACATGTATCAACAGACTGTCCATGTGACGGCCATCAATCTGATGGTGATCGCATCATCTGATTAGTGTTATTGTTGGTCTGGACTCTGCCCACTGTGGAAGTTGCATAGGCTACCTTGGAGCAACTTTGAACTGAATACTATTCCCCATTAACCATTGTAATGGAAGACTGCTATGGTTGCTAGTATAAGTAGCAAATCCTTCTCTTCCTTGGCCATTTTTGAGATCAGACATGTTTGGAAAGCTAGATTCCTGTGCAATTCAATGTGAATGGAAACCAAATAACTTGCTTTGACATCTTGGCATGTTTGGATGGTGTTGAATCATGAGGATTTCCTTGAAAGATTTAACAGATTTAACAAATCCTGGTGATTGGGACTGGAGTTCTGGTGGCATCTGTTTTATTTATTTATTTATTTATTTTTTTTTTTATATACTCAACTGCATCTTACCAGAAAAAAAATGTAGAACTTGAAATACTTTTTTAGGTGTAGATTATTGCGCTCTCTGCAAAACAACCTATTTCATTTGTTGTCCTTTGATATGGTGGGGCAATAGCTTCACATGTTTATATCCAAAACCAGTTTTTCTATTCATCTGTTCCTTCTTTCTTAAGTGAATGGAGACCAGAAGTAGTTCATCTGTGAGTTGTGTTCCAGATTTTCTGTTCATATGTTCTTTCATGACGAAGAAGTTGCATTCTTCTTCTTCTTCTTCTTCATGGAGTTATTTGCAATAGAAAATGTTTCTGTCAGATTATTTTGGCTACTTTGTGAGGTGATATTAAACTGTTTTAGATTCTTTTGGCTACTGTTTGATGTGACATTAAACTGTTTTCAGACATGATAGATGAAATTGATACCGTACATTTGTGATTTTTTTGTTTGGTAACACTGTTATTCATTAATTTTTTTTTTTTTTCAGCAACTATGTTTAAGATTATTAAGGAGATGCTCCCAGCAGATGTCCGCGTCACTAGAGATGGTCCCACCTATATCTTGCATCTCCACCATTCACATAGCAATCATGTGGGATGATTTTTACTGTTGATCTAAAGGTCTACCACATGAATGGACCACCACCACATCATGGTGATTGGATGATCCTGGCCAGAAAATCTTAACCCATTGAATATAGATTGTTTTGATTAATATTTTTAAGCCACCCATTTTCACTCCAATATCCATTCTTGTGACAGTAATGTCAGTTCAATATTCCCAGATTGTGTTATGACCCCTGCATGTGTTGTCTCACATATCAATGGCGGAAGTTAAGTTTATCCTGATTTATCATGCATGATTCATTGCTCATTTGGATCTATGTTCAATCATTGATTCAAGCTCTGTTATTATTGAGGCTTTTTTTTTTTTTTTTTTTTTTCATTTTTCTATTGGATCTGGTTGATTTATTATTATTATTTTTTTCAGACTTGTTCATATTTTGTATTCCCATGTGATTGCTTAAATTGCAAGTCATTTTGTTTTCTACATTTCTTACTTATATTTGGAGCAGTACTTTTCCAGTGCTATTTAAGGAGAGATTATATATGTCTCTGTTTAGTGCATTTCTTGGAGCCCTGTTACAAGGGTTGCAAGAAACTCACTCTCTTCTGTTAAATGGAGAATATGAATAGGAGACTTGTATGTGGGCCCATTGTAGGAAGATAGCCTTGGAGAAATTCTAATCACCAAATTTCACAAGCATGCTAATTTAGAAATGCCATTCATTCATGAATCCAACTCATTCACTAGTTAGCACACACCATTGTATGGTTGTTGGCTGAAAATCACATGGCCTGATGTTGCCTTAAATAAGTGTACTGGTTTTGTTGAATTTTCTTCTTCTTCCTTTTTTTTTTCTCTCTCCCTTTGAGCGTCTTAGCACATTAGTGAAAAACTTAGGAACTTTTGATCTAAAGGGCCTCTTTGCTTATTTGAGATATTTGTTGTTGTTTCGATTTTTCTCGAACACTATAATCTCCAAGATCAATTCATGGGGTTATTCTACCATAAATTTCTTTGCTCCAATGAGCCGCTATGCTAGTTCGACAAATGGCGAAAGCCTTGCATAATGTTTGGAATTGAGGTATGGTAGATCTTCCATTGTTTTAGGCGTTTGCTTTTTCTCTTAAGGATAGTTTCGATCGCTGATCTGTTTGACATTGATTTTATTTGTAATTCATGACTTCTCAATAAGTAGCTTGTGATTTTTGGGTTAAAGCGTATTAAGATAGTTTTCATATGTGAATGGCATCTATCCTATGTAATATTCTCCTTTTAGCAAAGCTTGGCAATGGGTTGGGCCTGGCCAGCCAAATCAAAATTTCAAAATCAAAATCCAGGTCAACCTTCAACTATCATGAAGCAATATAATTTTGTGCATTACGATTCCTCTTTCATTACAATTGTGGCCAACATCAAACAACATTGATCTTCGGTCATGCACATGCACAATCAGGGACACTTTGTCGACAAACTCGACTTTCTGCATGAACTTTGTATTGAAGCATGTTGAATATCTTTTTACACATCCATATGTGCATTTTCATGGTTTGATAGCTCCACCCATTTGTTAGTTGTGCATCTACAAACATTTTGAAAACAAAGCAATGATCACATTCATCAGGCAAACTTCCACATTTGGATGAAACCATTGGATCATATAATTATTATTATTATTATTATTTTTTATGCCAGATCCATACCATGATGTGCATTAGCACCACACGAATTTGCTTAAGCATCACAACCAAGAATTGAGATTCACTCTTCCAAAAGGGAGAGAATCCCTCATAAGAATAGACAAAAAAAAAAGTAGCCTAATTCTATGTTCGACTATCATCAAAGGAGGCTCTACAAGCATGTATAAGTATGGAAAAATTCCAACCATCCATACAATCTAATTGTAGTCATTAAAAAAATTCACCTAAGCAATCCATCACATTTTTCTACTTTTGCATAAAATAAAAATAAGACCTAACCAAATTCTAAACAAATTAGAAGGCCAGTTAAAAACCTCAAAACTATAATCCCATTGTATTCTTGTACCCGCTATACTTTGGCAATAACTTCCTAGAATCATGGAGTGATCACATTATCAAGGAATCATTTTAATGCTAACTCAAAATGCTTTCAAATGGGATTTTTTTTTTTTTTTGAATTCCTCACCGGACATCGTTTCACACCCAAAAGATGGCCCCAAAGTAATTGATGGAATTGCTCCAAAGAATAATTCAATCTATTCACAAGGGACTCATCATTGAGATCTTGTACAGGTGCTTCCATTTCCATCTGATTAGGTACATTGACATCTTGTTTCTTGTTTCTTCATTTTCTCTGTCCAATCTGAAAAGAATCCTTTATAGGCTCTATGACTCGGCCTTTTATGACACTGTTTACAAAAATTGCCCAAGGTTCATTTCAATTGAGCCATGAGTAAGACTCAAATATCAACATGATTTAAAACCCTAAAAAGGTTTAAGAAATGTTTCTGCCACATTTTGAGGATCATGCCCTATCATGCCCTAAAATGAATTGGCAAAATGGATGGATAGTGGGGATAAAAACATACATCGATCAAGTCCCCAGCTTATCATGGGGTCCCCACAAAGATCGATCCAACACCACCGTTTTGCAAGCTCAATCTAGGGCATGACAACAAGGGCTCCTTTCCTTTCTTTCCTTTGTTGTGATTTAGATTCTACTTACAAGGTGGATTGGTTGTCTTTGGAAAAAAAAAAAAGAACTAGAATTAAATTTTGGGTCTCCCAAATGGGCCTTAAATGATGTCTGGTTGTGTTTGTCTCTCAAACGGATTAGAATAGAGATCATTTACAGTCTGAAATGATGTATCTAAATGCACAAATTAACTGAATTGCAAACTCGATGTGTCCCATCTAATCAGGAGTAAGAATGAAGATTAGTGATGTTTACTAGCATTCAAGTGAGGAAGTAGCCTATTATGTTCCATCAAAGTCTGGAGGCAGGTTCCTCTACAACAATCATAAAAAATGTCTTACAACTACCTACATATGGGCCCCACCATACTGTTTGTATGGAATCCAATCATCCAGCAGGTTCACCTACCATGAAAATAGGGCAACACAAAAATCAAGCCAATCCAATCATCATATGGGCCACACCATAGAAAACAATGAATAACCTCCAAAATCATCAAATTCAAAAGGTGACTCACCTGATGATTGGATCACCTGATTTTGAGTTTTCCCATTCTCACTCGCTGAGTGATCCTGCCGACGGATTAGTATGTAAATACTCACAAGGAATTCTCCTAAAACAGAACCTCAATGTAGTGCTAACAAAAACAACAAATTCATCATATCCAGATTATTTAGAATGATAATGGCAATTCAATTCAATTGGAGTGTATAGTTATGATGTTTTTTAAGTAGTGTTTGGTCATTTTTGGATGCACAAGTGACGAATACAGTTTAATTAAAAGAAAAATGACCAAAAAAGTAGTTTTAGTGCATTTTCTTATTTTGCAATTCAATTCAATAGTGCATCTAAACACACACCTTTAAAATGTAGCTAAGTAGAGAGTTCTTAAGGCAGTTGCTTTATGATGCCACTAAGCAATTTCATTGAATGGGTGCAGAGTGTATAACATTTGTATTGAATTCACTCATTGGGAGAAAGAAGGCAAATCAAGATCCAAAAGATACTCTTTACATAGGCAATTGGAACCCATCAAACACTTGTGCTTTCATGCAGTACATCCTCTCAAAGGGGCAAAAGATCGACTCATGGGAATTCGGTAATCATAATCACAATCTCAACTCTTAAATTGAACACTCATGTCTTAATTTTTTTAAAATTAAGTTCTCTCTAATTTTTTATATGGTACACTTCCTATCGAAATGACTCGTGTCTTGGTAGAAAGGGGGAAAAGTAGTATTAGGCTTGAGCAAAAGGATTTTGCTGATTGTGTAGAATTGCAAAGAGGTTTTTCTAATTGCACTTCTCTTTTGTTTGTAATTGCATATGACTAAATTTACACTAGATGTGCAAATGTAATGCTTTCCAAAAATAAATGAGAAATGTAAGTCAATCCGTGGGCACCAATCACATGGCCATTCTCATGTTTTGCAAAATGTTGTACTGATGCTCAAGCGGAGGATTGTAGGCCCTTGTATAATGTTATACTGATGCTCAAGCGGAGGATTTTTGGTTGTTCGCGGGTGAGCAACCCTTCCATACAATTCATGTTGTATGCGACCATGTTGAAGCAAATGAAGGAAAGACTCACCTTGAGTAAGATTTCTTGGAGCTGTTGTTAAACTTGGGGCGACTATTGTGACTTATCCCCTGCTTGTTGTGAAGGTAACTGATTTTGCCTCTTTACATTTATGTCTGTCTGTCTGTCTGTCTGTATGTATTAATCTTCTTTCCTTCAAAGCTAGATACCATTTTTTAGAATGTAGGGTTATAGAGTCCCCAAGTAAAAAACAACATAGACTTTACTTTTTCTTCACTTGTAGTTGCTGCTTGTAGTTCATGCCTGCTTTGTTATCCAAATAGTACCAATGCATGACAAAAGCATGGCACTTGCCAAGTTGCTTGCATTTGACCTTTTAATCAAGTGTCCACCATCCTAATCTTCTTTCTCCTGTATTCATGTCCACCTTGTATGGGTGATGATTGTTTTGGAGTTGAGAAATAAATGTTATCTCAGTGCTTTTATTTATCAGACCGATTCTGATTGAAATTACCAAAGAAGTACACAAAATTCCAACCTGTGGTGTTATGATTGTGCCAGTTGGATTTCTGATAGGCTCTGACTGTGGTGTTATGTGAAAGAAGATCCCTTTAAGCAATCAGTTGAATCAAAACATCAAAAACTTTTCTAAAACCTTTGACTATATGAACTATACTAGAAATGCCAACATTTCTTCTAAAAACAACAAAACTGCCCCTACTCCTTACCATTCTCGTGTTCAATGCAACACTGCAAGAGCTTATCTTTGACTTCATGAAGGGATTTTCAGGATGTGCTTCATCTTATTCCTCTCAGCTTTTCTTTTCGAGTTAATATCTTAGTTTTTGCAGTTGGGATTACCTCGCACTAATGTTGCTTACAATCAACAGTTCTCTTTGGTAAATGTGTGCCTGATCAGAGCTTTAAATAGATGGATGGCTAGAAAATTGGTTTAATAATCAGTTTATTTTAAGGAGTGAAACAACCTGAATTCACACAGATGCATACATGAACATGCATGCTCACACATACGCTAAGATTTTCTAATTTATTTTATTTATTCTAATTTTTTTTTGATTTTATGGGAACTTCCAAATATTTTATTATTATTTCTTCCCCATCAAAGAAATTCCTATCTCAAACAATGAAATGAAATCTTCGCCAGCACTTTCAAAATGCATGTTTCTAAGAGTTCTTTTTTTAAAAAAAAAAAAAAAAAAACAGGTAATCTCAGCTCGAACCAGAGACCTCAATGTTGAAACAACATGCATGTTTCTAAGAGTTATGAGAGCTATCTGCATCATATAACTAGTAATAGCATTTCATTGGCACATGTTTAACAGAAAATTTGGGTGCAACACTCACAGGATGAATATTTTGATTGGGCCTCATGTCTTTTGCAGAAAGTTAGCCAACATGATTTACTCTTGTTCTTATCAATTTTCTTTATAACTCAATGCAACTCTTGTTCTTTCCAAGCCCTAAAGGAGGAGGGAGAAAGGCTTGAGCATTAAGGTGAGTTTGTATCAAGGCTTGAGCAGATGTCTTTGAGTTCCTAGATCTTAGAAAGAACCATGGAAATGTATTGCTCATAGCCTATTAAGATCTTATGTGATTGGAATAGTTCTAGAGTGCATTTTTAAATAAAAACTTGGAGTCATTGCTAAACTTGGGGCGATCACAGTGACTTATCCCCCGCTTGTTGTGAAGGTAATCGATTTTGCCTTGTCTTTCACCATTTACCACATGATGCAACTTTTTCCATGTGTTTGATGTTTGTGTTTTATCTTGGTCCTTCAATTTAACAAGCGTGTAGATATGCTATACCAGACTCATAAATTCACCAGTTAAATGGTTAGTCTTGTAAAATATATGGAATGGTTTCTTGAAGATCTGTTTTCCTTCCACTTCTTTATTTCTTTCATCGGTATGGCATTTTGAGTTAATCTATGTGCATATGGAAAATCGGGATGGTATTCAGATAAACTTTCATATCTAAAAGGAAAAGTGCCTTCCTCGATAGGAATTCCAACATCACTTGCCCTGCCCTTTGGAGTTTTTGAAAAGGTTTTGTTAGATGATTCAAACCAGGTTTGTCTCATCTCATCTCATGTCACTTAAGTGTATCCAACATCAATAGAATGCTAATTCTAACATATCAACCTTTGAAACCTTTCCAAAATTATCAAAAATGACAGGTTATTATCAAGCAAATGCTAGATGTGTATGCTAGTTGCTGGAACTCATTTGCAATAAAATAATTAAATTTTGTATATGAGGAACGCATTTAAGTGTGATTTACACATTCTTCTCTTGTGATCACTTTTCTTAGTGGCAAGTCTTGCTCTTACAATAGCTTCATTGATATGTTGGATATTGTGGTTGCAACCATTAATCGATGGTAGAATCATTATGCTTTTATATTTGTGGAAACATATGCATTGTTTTGAGGGCATCTTAGACAATGTTCTCTATCTAAGGATGAGGAATATAGTGGTCTCTTTGGCTCAAGATGTGTTTGACATTAGCTACAGTGTGTCTATCTTAATAGAGCAAAAGTTATAATCCATTCTATCAAGGAGTGTTTTGCGATCACAATTTTTTCTCTTGAATGCAATAAAATTTATTTCTGTTTTTGTTATATGTGCTCCATCCACATTAGCTATGCCATATTCTTGATTAACCTATATTTCCACATTATGACTTTGGTTATTCATACTTTTTTCATGTCTGCTAGATGTTCGGTAATATTTGACCTTTACATATCATGGTTGTGTTTTGCATGTGATGTTGGCGAATGGTGATGCAGACGAAGGAAAGTCAAGGAAGGGATAGTATGAAGGACCTGATTCGGACTTGGCTGCAATGCTTGAAAGGGATGCTGAGTATTTTCGGTAGTCACAGTTCCATTACTCCTGAATGCAAACCATTAATGATACATTCAATTTCACATGCCAATCATATTTTCTACCTAGACTACCACTTAGATTGTTTACTAAGCATATGAAGCCCCTAATCTTACATTAGTTCTTCAAGTTCACAGCTGTAACTCCAGTCATTACAGTTTTCACAGGAGTGATTACTGATAACAAGAGAATCATATAATTTTCTTTGAAATAGATCTTTCTTGGCCTTGGAAGATCAAACATCTGAATCACAAAAGGAGGTGAACTCCATGGTTGATTGTCTGCTGATTAAAAAACCTAAACCAAAACCTATAACCTAAACCTAAACCAAAACCTATAACCTAAACCAAAACCAAAACCTATAACCTAAACCTTAACCTAAATGTATTCTCAAATCCCTAAACTTAAACCTACACCTAATCCTAATCTCAACTCCCTAACCTAAACCGGATCCTAAACTTGAAAACCCAAACCTAAAGCCGATCCCGAACCCGAACCCGATTTCCTAAACCTAAACCTTAAACTATTCTCAATTCCCTAAATCTATAACCTAAACTTAAACCAAAACCTATAACCTTAACTTAAACCAAAACCTATAACATAAACCTTAACCTAAATGTATTCTCAAATCCCTAAACCTAAACCTACACCTAATCCTAATCTCAACTCCTTAACCTAAATCGATCCTAAACTTGAAAACCCAAACCTAAAGTGATCCAGAACCCGAACCCGATTTCCTAAACCTAAACCTTAAACTATTCTCAATTCCTAAATCTATAACCTAAACCTAAACCAAAACCTATAACCTTAACTTAAACCAAAACCTATAACCTAAACCTTAACCTAAATGTATTCTCAAATCCCTAAACCTAAACCTACACCTAATCCTAATCTCAACTCCCTAACCTAAACCGGATCCTAAACTTGAAAATCCAAACCTAAAGCCGATCCCGAACCCGAACCCGATTTCCTAAACCTAAACCTTAAACTATTCTCAATTCCCTAAATCTATAACCTAAACCTAAACCTAAACCAAAACCTATAACCTAAACCTTAACCTAAATGTATTCTCAAATCCCTAAACCTACACCTACACCTAATCCTAATCTCAACTCCCTAACCTAACCTAAACCGGATCCTAAACTTGAAAACTCAAACCTAAAGCCGATCCCGAACCCGAACCCGATTTCCTAAACCTAAACCTTAAACTATTCTCAATTCCCTAAATCTATAACCTAAACCTAAACCAAAACCTATAACCTTAACTTAAACCAAAACCTATAACCTAAACCTTAACCTAAATGTATTCTCAAATCTCTAAACCTAAACCTACACCTAATCCTAATCTCAACTCCCTAACCTAAACCGGATCCTAAACTTGAAAACCCAAACCTAAAGCCGACCCAGAACCCGAACCCGATTTCCTAAACCTAAACCTTAAACTATTCTCAATTCCTAAATCTATAACCTAAACCTAAACCAAAACCTATAACCTTAACTTAAACCAAAACCTATAACCTAAACCTTAACCTAAATGTATTCTCAAATCCCTAAACCTAAACCTGCACCTAATACTAATCTCAACTCCCTAACCTAAACCTAAACCTAAACTTGAAAACCCAAACCTAAACCCGATCCCGAACCCAAATCCGATTTCCTAAACCTAAACCTTAACCTATTCTCAATTCCCTAAACCTTAACCTAAATGTATTCTCAAATCCCTAAACCTAAACCTACACCTAATCCTAATCTCAACTCTCTAACCTAAACCTAAACCTAAACCTAAACTTGAAAACCCAAACCTAAACCCGATCTTGAACACGAACCCGATTTCCTAAACCTATACCTTAACCTATTCTCAATTCCCTAAACCTTAACCTAAATGTATTCTCAAATTCCTAAACCTAAACCTACACCTAATCCTAATCTCAACTCCCTAACCTAAACCTAAACCTAAACTTGAAAACCCAAACCTAAACCCGATCCTTAACCCGTACCCGATTTCCTAAACCTATAAACTAAACCTTAACCTATAACTTATAACCTAAACTTATAACCGATGACCTAACCTATGGATTTTGCTATAGTTTAGAAGATTTGTAGGTACATTTTTTATTTCTTTATATATAATTGTTTTTTTCCAGCTCTTTTTTTTTTTTGGTCTTTCTTCCTTTTGAGATGTGTACAAAAGCATGCTTGTTTGATTGTGTCTACAATTAATGTTGTTTTATACAGGCTGACAAGCTAAATAAGTTAGTGGATGATGAAATTCATTTTCTCAAGGGAAGAGTTTTGAAACTTGAAAGTGATATTGTGTCGAAGTCTACAGAAGTTACTTATGTAGTTTCAAGGAAAGAAGAAGCTGTATCTTCTATGTTTGCTGAACTTGACCGTCTGAAGAAAGAAAATTCTGTAAAAGCGCCAGCATCATTTAATGCATGAGGGCACGCCTTAGTTGTAATTCTTATGATAGGTTGAGCAAAGTGAAGTATTGTTTATTTAGAAATGTGAATGTAGGATGCATTGTAGATTTGATTACTATTGTAACAAATGCATCATTTTTTTCTCTGATTGCATTAAGCTTAGATGAGTTATCAATCATAGCAGGTTATTGCAATGGAAACAGGAAAAATAGCTACGAAATATAATCCGTAGCCGTAGCTATTACTATCTATAGCTATGGATATAATCCGTAGCTATTGGTATATATAGCTACGAACTATATCCGTAGCTTTTCATATGTACTGCTGCAAATACTGTAAAAATAGTATCTATTGCTACGGGTTATATCCGTAGCTATTTCTGCATATGGCTACGGATAGAATCCGTAGCTATTTCTGTATATAGCTACGGGCAATATCCGTAGCTAATTGATCTATTGCTACGGATAAAATCTGTAGCTAATTAATCTATTGCTACGGATATTGTCCGTAGCTAATTGTATCTATTGCTACGGATATTGTCCGCAGCTAATTGTATCTATTGCTACGGATATTATCCGTAGCTAGACCTTTAGCTACCCCACCAATTGCGACGGACGTGTGACGGACCAGATCCGTAGCAAAAGGGCTTTTGCTACGGATCTAGTTCGTAGCCTTTGCCCATTTTTCTTGTAGTGAATGGCTTGTCTCTAACTCCTTGCATGAGCGCGTTGAGAGTTATTTCTTCTGAATGTTTTCGAACCTGAAGAGATTCGAAATTGAAACGTTTGATATAACCTTTCAATAGCTCTCTCGGCTTTTGAACTATGTTGTTCAAATGGACAGGGGGCTTCAATTTCTTTTTTCCGCCGATGAAGTTGGTGAGGAAAGCGTCGCTTAGCTCAACGAATGAGCTGATGGACTTTGGTTTCAACTGTTTGAACCACAGTCGAGCTACGTCGGTCAACGTAAGAGAAAAGGCTCGACACATTACTGCATCCGAGGCATCGTGGAGCTCCATATAGGTTCTGAAGCATTCGATATGCTCTGTCGGGTCGGTTTTGCCGGTGAAAGGAGTGATTTGAGGTAATCGAAATCTCTCGGGCAATCGAGCCTGCATTACCGAGTCCACAAAAGGGGACGTCTTTGCCTCGGACCTGGTCGGATACATATTTCGGTCATGCTTCATGTCCGCCATCTCTTTCGCCATTTCTTCCCGCACTTCTCTTTTAAAAATTTGAATGTCGGCTTTCCACGGTTCGCCGCTCTCTGCCGTGCCTTCCACGGAAGGTCGGTTGCGCCTTCTTCGCTTTATCTCGTGTCGAAGGTCGGTCGGGGGCAGGGAAGCGTTGGCCGACTGAGCCGGAGATGGCTCAGATATGCCTTGGGGTTGACTCGGTCGGAAAGACTGTGGCGCGGAAGGTTGAGGATCGACCGCCGCAGTCGGTACATGCGCTGTTTCCCCTTAGGGAGGCGGAGGTGGTTGCATTTGCTGATACATTCGTTCCAGCATCTGTTTCATCATATTCATATCGGATCGGATTTCTTGAACCTCCTGGTCTAACCGTCCATCGCTCCGACCCCGCTGGTTATTGCTTGCTCTGGTCGTTCCTCGTTGACGGTTGTTAAGTGGGTTCTGGGCTGCAGGCACTGCTACTGGACCCGCTGGCCCTGTAATCGCGATCTCATTCAGATCTTCTTCTGGGACTGTTCTTCTAGTCATCACCATGAAATTCAATATAGAAATATGAGATGACTTTTTGTACGAATTCCCACAGACGGCGCCAAACTGTTGATGCAAAAATCTGGTCTGCCCTCTCTGTCCTTCTTGTGCCTGCACAGAAAGAAAACAAAGGAGACCCTGGCTAGAGTAGGGGACCCTCCGATGCCAAAGTCAGGCTCGGAATCTGGGTCTTAAGGTAATGAAGGGTTCTAGGATAGAGTTTTTGCGTACCTCTCAAGGCGATTGAGGTTCTTCTTTTATAGATGCGAGAGCAGTCTATCGTATGAGGATTCTCCTCTTAGGTTCGTGTGCGGGATCTTCTCCTGGTATCGCGGAGATTGGATTATGCCCGTTTCTGATCTTTATCCGATCCCGTAACCTCCGGGATCGGAGATCTCATCCCGAGGTACTCGGGATGACGTTCCGTTTCGCGCTGTCTTTCCTTCATTTGGTTGATCCGATGAAGTGGGTCGGCCCGATGCATGCCCAAGTTGCCGGTTCGTCGTCCGAGCCAACTTAACTTTTGTACTATTGCCTCGGCTTAGTTGGTCTATGATCTTGCCTCGGATCCAATGTATCCTTCGGCGACCCGAGGCACCAAGTCCGAGTCTCCGGACTTGTACTTTTTGTCCCCAACACATACTGTATACATAGATATACTATGTGATATATCTATAATGTATGTAATGTATACATGTATGCTATATGATGCAAATATAACATACATAATGTATACATAGATATACTATGTGATGTATATATATATAATGTATATAGTGTGTGAGCTCATCTATATGGCGGTGGGCCACGTATGGGGGCCCCACCATGATATAAATGTTTATCTGCACGGTCTGTGCAATGGATCCCACCAAATAGATAACTGTATATTGAGCCCACTCGTTGGGACAAGTATTGTGGGGCCTGGACTCTCAAATGAGGACCGAGCCATCATGACTTGGGCCATTCAACCAACCATTGGTATACTAGGACGTTAGAACTTATCAGCTAATGCAAGAGATTTCTCTAGGGATCTATTCAAGTAACAAGGAGGTGCTAGCTTCTCAAGGGAACTCGCAGCAAGGGATGCCCTACAACTTGTCTGGTGATGATTTTCCTCCCTTAAGCTTTTCATCCATAACTAGACCAAAAATAGTAGCTTTATTAGTATAAATGGCTAGCTCAACTAATGATAAACTGCGTGTGGAAATAAACTGCCTCGACTTGATTTATTTACTTGACATGTTAATTCTCATGCTTACTATTGTTTAGATTCTTGACTTCTCTGAACTACCTAAGTGAATAATCTAGTCATTCATGTTAAGTATCATACGTTAACTCAGTTAGTGTGTATTGATAAAAATGTATGTATCGTTCTTTATTTCCTTTTCATATCGTGAACTATTTTGCTATGACATACATATTGCTAAAACCTCTCCATGGGAAGTCCTAATAAAGGAGAGTCCGCGCTTGGGGTGTAACTAGATTGTGGTGACATAAGTAGGCCACTGACATAGAGGTTTTGCTTGTGGTGCTTGACCATGGGGTTTACCACCCGTGTGTGATTTTACCTAACTGACTTGGGATGAACTTCATAGCCCTTCCAAAATACCGTTGTTTACTCATTTTTGAACCATTCATGCCGACGTGTTTCATTCGCCACTTTTTAATAATTTCAACATTTCATTCCTAGTCGGCATTGGTGGTGACCTCTTTATGTCGAATTTATTGACCTCATGTTAGTGGGTATTGCACACACCCCAAGACGGTAGTCTTATAGGCCGGGGATGGTGGTAATGAGACATTATGACCAAGACATCGGCTTACACTGTGCCCTGCACTCCCCGTAGTGACCGTGAACTTATTTAAAACGGCTAATTATAATTGGATTAATAATAGACTGACTAATCATGCATACATGGCATAGACTAACATATATTGTTATCGTATGTGATGTACGTATTATTCCGACTGGATGATGTTTCCCAGGTTCGATGATTACATAGGTGGCAAGCCCACTTTCCGCACGGATAAGCATCCCTGGGGTGATGATTGCATTCCATACATCCATGCATTTAATAAGACTACATTTACTATGTTTTGGATTAGCTGTATGTTTTTATATTATTCCTTGTTTAGGGCGGCGGTGTGTAATCTTGAGGGGAGATCACACTGAGCTGACTACTCGCTCATTCATCAATGTTCAATCGTACAAAGGACGCAGAAACGGGAGACGTAGAGAACGCGCCAGATCTGGAAGCGTTGGCGGCCGAGGAAGAGCCATATGACGAGGAGCCGCAACTAGAGGCGGTAGCCTACTTTCGGCTAAATCAGTAGTTTAGCCATTTCTTCTATTTCAGTACATTTGGGATTTGAGAAAACTTGAGGTTTCATAAGTGGCCCCCAGCTGAGTGGGCCTGAATATTGTTCCTATTTTGAGATCATATCTATGTTATGTTTCCATTTCCGCTATAGTGCACTTTGATTTATTGGTTGATCGTCCTTATCAATAGCTAACTCCTGGTTCTTGGAATTTGAGTCGTGTAGTCAGGTTCTGAAAACTGGAACGTTACACAAACCCCAAACCCCATCAGCACTGGTGGGTTGTGTCAATAGGTTGGGTTTGGATTGAGTCGTCCATACTTGAGTTAACTGGGTCAGGTCTTACCAGGTCTGAATCCAGGATCTGATTGGGTTTAGTGCCTATCAATTCTTACCGAGCCACTCATGGATGGTTTCTGTTGGACGAGAAAAGTTAGAAAAAAAAAAAACAAAAAACAAAAAACAAAAATAAAAAAACTATCCACCTAATGTAGAACTTACATGCCGGCTCCTTTTTTTAAATTATATATTTTCAATAAGCTATCACATTGATTTAGTAATTAAAATGGAAGGAAAGGGAAGGGGTTAAGGGTTCTAGTGGGCCCCACCGTATGTTAATGTGAAATTCACTCCAACCATCAGGTGATTCACCCCCATATTAGGCTCTAGGGCTAAAATATTATCCCCATCATGATTCAAGTAGACCACACGTTTAGAAAGAATGTAGAAGGTAATACTCACAATCCAAAAATTAACTCCATCCATGGTTCAAATGGATCATATGATTGGAAACAATATATAGGATTTCTTTGTGTAGGCTACATTGAGGGGTCCGCTGGAGCACTTTGTTATATTTGGATGGAACTACATGGCCATTAAATAGGTCATATGCAACATTTATTTCCAAGTCTGTATGCATATCAATCCCACTAAGGGTTTTAAATGGACAGATGAAAGTGGGCCGGAGAGAGTAGTAGATGGCGTACCAGGGTCGTCGTCATGAAATGGGCTACGAGACCATTAGAATCCAGAAAATTCCCATCGGAAGCAACAGACCCAGTGCATTATCAAAGGTGTTATTTGAATAGAATAGGCCCAGTACCCAAAACTGCAAAACTGAAAAGATTGAATTAGATTGATTAAAGTGCCAGTCCAACGGGTCCACCATTGCTGTGTGGACGCCCACAAAGACCTTTTTGCTAATCCATAAATGGGCTAACCAAATGAGGCCCTGAAGAAATGGGCCTTGTCACTCCATTGGAGTAGAGGCCAGAGTTTTCAGGCCGCACAAGAAGGCCAGACGCCCGGAAGACACCCGGCCTGACCCAGAATGATATTCCGTAGTGGGCCTGACAGCCGGGTTAGACCCGGCAGTAAATGGATGCGGTTTGCGTGGTACACAAAACCGACGGTGTGTTGACGTGGCAAATTTCTGGTCTCACCATTATGTATGTATCATATCCACACCGTCCATCCATTTTGAGAGATCATTTTAACCATGATTCAAAAAATGAGGCAGATCTAAACCTTAAATGAACCACACTGTATAAATAAGTAGGACGATGATGTCCACTGTTAAAACCTTCCTCTGGGTCACCATTATGTTTATTTTTCATCCCAAGAAAAATATGTTTTTACATCTATATCATTTTCTTGATTTATTCTTGGGATGTGTAGAAAAAATTTAAGTAGACCATAAAAGGAGCTATAATTCCCAGTCAAGTCTAAAATGACTTAAGCTTGTAAGAGATGGACAAGATTCTGGAAGCCGATTGACTGGTATACTGGGATACCACACACCACCAATCTGGCTGGGGTGAGTACGTGTTGTGTTGAAAGACAAGTGCTGCCTCCTCGAGCTCTGAGATGTAGAAACGGTTCAAGTGGTTCATCCATTTTGCCGGATCATTTTAGAGGATGACCCCAGCAATGATTCATATCCAAAGGTTATGTGGACCACACTACAAATAGCAGTGGGGACAATGATTCTCCCCATTAAAACATTCGTAAGGCCCATCATAACGTTTATTTTCCATCCAATCTGTTTATAAGGTCACACAAACTTTGATGAAGAGGAAAAATAAATATCATATTGATCCAAAATTAACTTTTGTGACCCCAAAAGGGTTTCAATGATATGCGTTCAATATCTCACTATTTTTTGCAGTGTGGTTCGTTTGATCTTTGGATCTGTCTTATTTTATAGCTCAAGCCTTACGACAAGCTTTCCAAATAAGTGGACAGTTGGGATATAACACATACCTCATGATAGGACCCAAGGAACTTGATGACATGAACACACCAGCCACATCAGTGGTGTGTGGCACCCCAGCCAATTCGCTTCCGATGATTCTCCTGTTTCTTTTGCCAATTCATTTCTGGACTGTTGGATAAAACAGTGGAAGGCCCTATTTGTTCTTTGCTCCACCATGGTATGTATGTTTTAACCACGCCATCTATTTCGTTTACCAGCTCATTTTATGGCCCAAATATGAGATAAAGTGGACAAGGCCAAAGGCAATAGTGGTGACTCATGAATGCCCACCATTAAAAAACTTCTTAAATGCTATATAATCAAGTTCATATTTGTGCTTTTATTCATACAAGTTTGTGTGACTAAATGAAGAGTTTGAATGACAAATAACATTGCAGTCGGCCGATCGTTGGAAGTTTTTAGTTGTGGGCAATCGATGACCACTTTTTCCGGTGTTATTTGCACCTGAGATGTTGATTTTATGGGTTGAGCTAAGTTACGTTGATTTAGGTCTGTTCTAATTTGTGGGCTTTGGGGCCATCCTAAGCTAGTCATGGAATCATATCCAGCCATCCAGGTTGTATGGCTAAATAGACCCCACCAGGTTGCCCACGGGAACATTTCTCAAATTTCGTTTTTTGCAATATCTTGATTTCTAATACATGTGTCCTTTAACATCTTCTGACGTTTTTAGTGATTATTTTATTTATCATTTTCTCAATGTTTGCTCAATTAATGAAATTATTTTAAGTATTGGTAATAATATCAGCCATGTTAATATATGTTCTTATATCCCCTTGTCATCGATGCATATACAATGACCAACCATTGACAGAGAGCATGAGATGATAATACTGAATATTGAACGGTTGTGATCAATGCTGGCTAAATTACTTGCTCCAAGAAGATCATCAAGCCCAAATTCAACACTCTAGCATGTTACAAGTCGGGTCCTGTAGTTCCCCAAACCCAGGCTATAACTACCTGTGAGCATGGTTTTTTGACTAAGCGACTCAGATGGACTCATTCGATCCTGAGTTGAGTCAGGACTCGACCAAGTCGGGGGTGACTCAGATGAGGACCATGTCATCCTCTGTTCTCAGTACTAAACCATGGTACTGATTAGGATCGGACTTAACCAAGTTCCAGTCGACTGGGCCGAGTTGCATCCGTAACATCCATGCCTGTGAGGCCGTTTGTAATTTAGTTGGTTTTATGTGCTGAGTCAAGTTATTTTGATTTAAGTCAGTTTTAGTTGGTTGGCTTGTGGGCCATCCTAACCTAGTCGGGGAATCATATCATGCCATCCAGGTTGTGTGCCTAAATGGGGCTCACCAGGTTACCATGTAGGATTTACATGGTCGGGCCACTCATGGATTGTTTATGTTGCACCAGATATTTTATAAAAAACTATCTACTTACGGTAGAACTTACATGCTGGCTCCTTTTTTAAAATTGTTTTCAATAAGCTATCCCATTAATTTAGTAATTAACATTGGAGGAAAGGGAAGGGGTTAAGGGATCAGGTGGCCCCCACTGTGATGTTAATGCGAAATCCACTCCAACCATCAGGTGGTTCACCCCATACTAGGCTCTGGGCTAAAATATTAGCCACATCGTGATTCAAGTAGACCACACGACTAGAAAGAATGTATAAGGTAATACTCACCCTCCAAAAATTAACTCCATCCATGATTCAAGTAGATTATTTGATTGGAAACAAGATATAGGATTTCTTTGTGAAAGCTACGTACATGGAGTGTCCAATGGAGCACTTTGTTATATTTGGATGGAACAACATGGCCATTAATTAGGTCATCTGCAACATTTGTTTTTAAGTCTGTATGCATATCAATCCAAGTAAGAGTTTTAAAATGGACAGATGAAAGTGGGCCTGAGAGAGTAGATGATGGCGTACCAAGGTCATCGTCGTCATCAAATGGTCGAGGAGACCATCAGAATCCAGAAAATTTCCATCGGAAGCAACAGACCCCACTGATAGGCCCAGTAGCAAAAACTGCAAAACTGAAAAGATTGGGCCCGACACCGAATATTGTTGAATTAGATTGATTAAAGGGCTAGTCCAACGGGTCCACCATTGCTGTGTGGACGCCCATAGCTAGGAAGGATGTTTTTGCTAGTCTATAAATGGGCTAACCAAAGCAGGCCCAGAACTAATGGGCCTGTCACCGCATTGGAGTAGAAGCCAGAGCTTCAGGCCCCACAAGAAGGCCAGACGCCCGGAAGACTCCCGGCCTGGCTCCAGCAAAGCTGGCGAGAATGGGCGGAGACCCAGAATCATATCCGTAGTGGGTCTTGTAGCCGGGTTAGGCCCGGCAGTAAATGGATGCGGTTTGCGTAGTGTGGTGCACAAAACCGACGGTGTGTTGACGTGGCAAAGCTCTGTGGCCCCACCATTACGTATGTATTATATCCACACCGTCCATCCATTTTGAGAGATTGTTTTAGGCGATGATTCAAAAAATGAGGCAGATTTAATCCATAAATGGACCACACCGTAGAAAGAAGTGGGATGATGATGTCCACTGTTAACACCTTCTTCTGGCTCAACATTATGTTATTTGACATCCAACCTGTTCATAGTGTCACAAAGGTAACTCCTAATCAAAAGGGGGGGAAAGATATGCTGGTGTGAATGTACATTAGAGATTTGGATCTATTTACTTTTTGTAATAACGTACTGAAATGAGCCCAAGGAACGGATTGACTGTGTGAATGTACAGAATATTTATCAACAAGGGCCGCACACTGTGAGGATAGTACGTGTTAGCCGGGTAACTCCTAATCCCCCGTTGATATTATTTTAGATTAAATTGTCCGATCAGAACGATTTTATTATTATTATTATTTATTTTTTAATTTTTAATTTTTAAATGGTAGCCTGAGAGAATGTGTTTTGGACTGAAAAAGATTTCAGAACAATCTATTGGATTGTCTAACTTTATTTTTGCAAGCAGGAGCACTATAACTTATTAGTGCTCTGGAAGCAATGGAGCATCTCTCATTTCTTTAATATCTAAATAGCTATTTTACCTTGCATCTTACAAATACTACATAATCTTCAAGTTGAGTTTTACCTTTGCTAGACATTTAAGTTTCCTAAATTGAATATCATTCTAATTCTGCAGTATAGTTTTCAGTGATAGCTGTACGTCGAGGACATGTCCAATATCTCCCATTGGAAGCCCTCTCCTCCACCCAAGATCTCCCCAGCATATAAATACTGTGCCTAAAACTCCTTAAGTCCATGCAGTGTGGCCCTCTTGAGTTTTGGATTAGGCCGCAGGTTTTCGTATATTCAGTGTTCTTGTGATTTATTCCTGATGAATGGGTTTTGATGAAAGATAAACACCATCCATGGTGGTACCACATAGACCTTGATGGGGTTTTTTGCCCCGTCTACGACCGGTCCTGAGCCCCGCTCGACCGGTCGTGGGAGGTGCTCGACCGGTCGTAGGTTCGAGCCCTGGCACGACTCGAAGTCCAGCGAGTTCGTGCTGTTTTTACTGTTGCTAGGACTGGTCGTGGGAGAGCTACGACCAGTCGTAGGTGGTCTACGACCGGTCGTAGGAGAGCCAGGACTAGTCGTAGGTTACGCAGATTGTTCCGCGATTTTGCGCGAAACTGCGGATTTGTGTCCTTTCGCAACTGGGATGCGGAAAGGAGTTTCCCAAAACTATAAAAGGGGTTGCTTAGGGTTTTTCTAGGCAATTAGTAAGATCACAAAATAGCAAGAGGGTTTCCTAAAGCTTTGCAAGGGATTTGCTAAAGGGTTTAGGGCTATCAAAGGTGAGAGAGAGGGAGAAAGAGAGAGAGAGGAAGCTTATAGAAGGGAGGTTCTGCTCGTGGAGGTTCTCTACTTTGCAATCTACATCTCAGCGCTTCTATGTCCTCGTAATCGGTTAGATCTCTCCGTTTTCTCTATTTCTCTTATTGTTTATCCACTCCTGCGTGAGTGAAGAAGGTTGTAAACGTTCTACTTCATAGTGGATTGTTGATCTGGACGAGGTCCCGTGGTTTTTACCTCTTTGAGGGTTTTCCACGTAAAAATCTCTTGTGTGGTGTGTGATTGATGCATTGATTATTTTCATTGTTTCTTTATCCATAATTCTGGTTTGTTCTGGAGGGCTAGATCCTAAGGTTTTGTGCAAGGCCCCCAACAAAGTGGTATCAGAGCTAAGTTCATTGAACGGGTAGGATCGGTTTGGAATTATGGAAGGTGGCTCAAGGATGATCAGCCTCAATGGTTCTAACTGGACCATATGGAAGGCTAAGATGGAGGACTTGCTTTATTGCAAGGACCTATATTCTCCAATCTCGTGCATATCAAAAAATCCAAGGATATGACCGATGATGATTGGAAGAAGATGGACCGAAAGGCGGTGGGGTTTATCGACAATGGTTGGATGATTCTGTGTTCCACCATGTGTCTACTGAAACCTCGGTAAAGCTATGGCTAAAATTACAAGGGTCAGTGAGAGGAAGACAAATAGGTAATAAGATATTTCGATAAGGCGACTTGTAAATCTCAAGTTCAAGGATGGTGGTTCGTGGCCGAGCATATGAATGAGGTCAAGAATATAGTGAACCAACTCACCTCTATGAAGATGGTCCCGGATGATGAATTGCGAGGCTTTACTATTGCTTAGTTCATTGCACGACGGTTGGGAGACATTGGTGGTGTCTCTAAGTAACTCCGCGCCGGACGGAAAGATATCCATGGAACAGTAACCGCTTGTCTCTTCAATGAGGAGACAAGGAGGAAGTCTCGTGGGTCTACTCAAGAAGAGGCTCTTGTGACGCAGAACGGGGAGAGGAAAGAACAGGAAGGGCGGGAAGGCCCGAGATAAATCAAGAGGCAAGTCGAGTAACGTAAAAGAGGTTGAATCTTTGGAATTGTGGCAAGAAGGGCCACTACTGAGCATGAATGTCGTGGTAAGAAAAACGACAAGAAAGGAAAAGGAAGGAAGAAGAATCGATTCCACTGCGGTCGCTTCGGATGGCGACATGGTAGTTATTCTTTCTACGGATCACGATGTATGTCTCACGGCTACGAGTCGTGGGCACCGACCGGGTGATAGACTCGGGAGCTTCTTTCATGCGACTCCACACACAGGACTCCTTCACAAGCTACAAGTCAGGTGACTATGGGACCGTGAAGATGGAAAATTCTCGGCGTATCAAAGATCGTGGGAGTCGGTGATATTTGTGTGAAGACCGATGTAGGCTGCACATTGGTTCTCAGGGATGTGAGGCATATCCCAGACCTTCGCCTCAACTTGATGTCGACGGGAAGGCTAGATGATGATGGCTATGAAAGCCGGTTTGCTGGTGGGCGATGGAAGCTCATCAAGGGTTCGTTGATCGTGGCTAGAGGAAAGAAGTGTTGCACCCTGTACAAGGCAAGTGTCAGTATGTGCAAGGGTGGATTGAACGCAATGCGGAAGATTCACTATTGACATGTGGCACAAAGCGTCTAGGCCACATGAGTGAAAAAGGGCTTCACTACTAGCGAGGAAGCGCTCCTTCCGTACGTGACAGGTATGCCTCTCAAAACCTGTCTTGATTGTTTATCGTGAAACAAAGATAGAGTTTCATTTATTAAAACTGCTTCTCATGTTAATAAAGTGCATGCATTAGATTTGGTTTATTCTGATGTTTGTGGTCCTATGAGGACAAAAACCTTGGGTGGGGCATTGTATTTTGCTACTTTTATAGATGATGCATCTAGGAGGGTTTGGGTTTATGCTTTGAAATCCAAGGACGAGGTCTTTGGTGTGTTTAAATTGTTTCATGCTATGGTCGAGAGAGAGACAGGTAGATCATTGAAGTGCATCCGCACTGATAATGGTGGTGAATACATTGGCGACTTTCACGAGTACTGCAAGTCCCAGGGTATACGGCATGAACAGACGGTTCCCAAGACCCCCCAGCATAATGGTGTAGCTGAGCGAATGAATCGCACCATTGTTGAGAGAATCAGATGCATGTTATCCCATGCGAAGTTGCCCAAGACGTTCGGGGAGAAGCAATACACGCCAATGATGTATTTGATAAACGTGTCTCCATCGCCCGTTGAATGGAGAAGTACCGAGAAGGTGTGGGCCGGACAGATCCATCGTACGCACATCTCAGGTGTTTGGATGCGGGGCATCCGTTCACGTACCAAAGGACGAGAGGTCCAAGCTCGATATGAAGATCGTGCAATGTGTGTTCTTAGGGTACGGTGATGAAAAATTCGGTTACTGAGTTATGGGATCCGACCGAGAAGAAGCTCGTCGGGAGCAGAGATGTGGTTTTCTTTGAAGATCGGTGTATCGAAGACATTGGTAAGCCGAGAAGAACCACCTAGTTCGGTGAGCTAGAGGACATGGATCCGATTACTCCTCCCGTGGTGCCCGATGACGGGGAGTACAAAGAAGGTGCGAGAGGACGAGGGAGTTCCTTCAAGATGGACCAGGGGAGCGGCCCCACTTGATCCACTGTTGAGCCACGGTGAGGAGGTCATTTAGGGACAAAAAATACCGGCCCAAGAGGTACTCACCGCACGAGTACATTATGCTAATCGATGGGGAGAGCCGAAGATTATTCTCGAGGCCCTAGCCGACGAGCATAAGGAGGAGTGGTTGAAAGCTATGCAAGAGGAGATGGAATCCTTGCATAAGAACCACACCTATGATATGGTGAAACCGCCTAAGGGCAAGAAAGCTCGAGCAACAAATGGGTGTTCGAAAGAAGATTGAGCAGAAGAATTCACAGATGAGGTTCAAGGCCAGACTTGTGGTTAAAGGGTTTGGTCAGAGGAAAGGTATAGACTTCGAGGAGATATTCTCACCAGTGGTGAAGATGACATCCATACGGGTGTTGCTTGGGTTGGCGGCTAGCATGGATCTGGAGATAGAGCGCTTAGATGTTAAAACTGCCTTTCTCCATGGTGACCTGGAAGAAGAGATCTACATGCACCAACCAGAGGGGTTCGAAGTCAAGGGCAAGGAGCATATGGTGTGTAGGCTGAGGAAGAGCTTGTATGGGCTGAAACAAGCTCCACGGCAATGGTACAAGAAGTTCGATTCGTTCATGTTACAGCATGGGTATGACAGAACGGAGTCGGACCACTGTGTGTTCACGCGCAAGTTCTCAGATGGTGATTTCTTAGTTCTGCTATTATACGTTGATGACATGCTCATCATGGAAAAAGACATCAAGAAGATTGACAGGCTGAAACAGGAGTTGGGCAAGTCTTTTGCGATGAAAGACTTGGGCCCGGGGCCCGGCGTACAGATCCTAGGAATGGAGATAACCCGTGATGAAGCGGCGAGGAAGCTTTGGGTCATCCACAAGAGCGGTATATTGAGAAAGTCCTAGAGCGGTTCAATATGAATGCTGCAAAAGCCGGTCAAGACTCCACTAGATGGTCACTTCAGATTGAGCGACAGGCAGTGTCCCAAGACGAAGGCAGAGGTGGAAGAGATGCAGAAGATACCCTACGCGTCAGCTGTAGGAAGTTTGATGTATGCTATGGTATGTACACGCCCAGACATAGCATATGCGGTTGGTGTAGTCAGCCGGTATCTTGCCAATCCTGGCAAAGAGCATTGGGCAGCGGTGAAATGGATACTACGGTATCTAAGAGGCTCATCCAGGTTGAGCCTATGCTATGGTGACGGTAAACCTGTGTTAGAGGGCTACACAGATGCAGATATGGCAGGTGATATAGATTCCAGGAAGTCTACATCGGGGTTCATGTTCACGTTTGCAGGGGGAACGGTTTCTTGGCAGAGCAAGCTACAGAAGGTCGTAGCATTGTCGACGACAGAGGCCGAATACATTGCAGTCACAGAAGCATGTAAAGAGATGCTTTGGATGAAAAGGTTCCTACAGGAACTTAGCCTGAAGCAGGAGGAGCACGTGGTCTATTGCGATAGTCAGAGTGCTATACACTTGAGCAAGAATCCAAGTCAGCATTCCAAGTCGAAGCACATAGAGATTCGGTATCACTGGATCAGGGATACTTTGGAACAAAAGGTGTTACAACTTGAGAAGGTCCACACGGACGATAATGGGTCAGACATGATGACCAAGGCTTTGCTCAAGGGCAAGTTTGAGGTTTGTAGAAACCTGGCTGGCTTGAAGAAGGTGGATCCCTCCCGGGTCAAAAAGGGGGAGATTTGATGGGGTTTTTTGCCCCGTCTACGACCGGTCCTGAGCCCCGCTCGACCGGTCGTGGGAGGTGCTCGACCGGTCGTAGGTTCGAGCCCTAGCACGACTCGAAGTCCAGCGAGTTCGTGCTGTTTTTACTGTTGCTAGGACTGGTCGTGGGAGAGCTACGACCAGTCGTAGGTGGTCTACGACCGGTCGTAGGAGAGCCAGGACTAGTCGTAGGTTACGCAGATTGTTCCGCGATTTTGCGCGAAACTGCGGATTTGTGTCCTTTCGCAACTGGGATGCGGAAAGGAGTTTCCCAAAACTATAAAAGGGGTTGCTTAGGGTTTTTCTAGGCAATTAGAAAGATCACAAAATAGCAAGAGGGTTTCCTAAAGCTTTGCAAGGGATTTGCTAAAGGGTTTAGGGCTATCAAAGGTGAGAGAGAGGGAGAAAGAGAGAGAGGAAGCTTATAGAAGGGAGGTTCTGCTCGTGGAGGTTCTCTACTTTGCAATCTACATCTCAGCGCTTCTATGTCCTCGTAATCGGTTAGATCTCTCCGTTTTCTCTATTTCTCTTATTGTTTATCCACTCCTGCGTGAGTGAAGAAGGTTGTAAACGTTCTACTTCATAGTGGATTGTTGATCTGGACGAGGTCCCGTGGTTTTTACCTCTTTGAGGGTTTTCCACGTAAAAATCTCTTGTGTGGTGTGTGATTGATGCATTGATTATTTTCATTGTTTCTTTATCCATAATTCTGGTTTGTTCTGGAGGGCTAGATCCTAAGGTTTTGTGCAAGGCCCCCAACAGACCTATGGTTGGCATCTCCTCTCCTGATAGTTGGCCCACCAGGGTTGTGTATCTGGCTGATTTTTGGCCTGAGTCTTGGCATCGTGGAATGTTCCTAATGGATGACATCATGGTGAGCTAGAGGACTTAGATTGTTGCACGCGCTGTAAAAAAACAGGTGTTGTTGAGGATTCTGCTCCAATCAAAAGGGGGGGGGGGGGGGGGGGGGAAGATATGCTGGTCGAGAGCAACAATCTGAGCCTTACTGTGGTACACATGCCATGTTTATGCTGGCTTTGTGCATGCTTATGGATTGTCATGCTATGCCAGCATTTGAACAATAGACCTCAGGATAACTGAGGAATTTTTCCATTTCCATGCGAGTTAAGTCAGATTGTGAATATTTTCACCATTTTTTCTGTTTAGTTTCAGCATTGCATTGTTTTGAATGGTACTTGTGTTGGTATCTGCATTTAGGAAGTTGTTGAGGTCATGATTGACAATTGGAATGGGTCAAGAGGTGGGTCCATCATGGATCAGCTGTGACTAAAAAGCTTGCTTTGTTTGAATGATCATAACAGGTCAATCAGAGGATTTTCCCTTGCTGGATGTCCATCTGTTTTAAACTTTTGTTTGTCCATTGCGAAAGTTGTCGAAATAGGCCGAATTTTAGCCTGTTGCTGATGGTGGTGCATTTCTCGACTGCTTCCTATACTATACACATGCCCCAAGATTGCAAGGGTGCAATTTTGTGTTCTTCCTGAGCATTGTGACGAAAGAACCACACCAAAGTTCCATAACTTTGCATCTGCCGTCTGCTATCCTAATTATGATTTGGGGTCAGTCCGTGGCAATCTCTAAAGAATTTGGGATTTTCATCGGAATCCAAGCTTTGACGAGTATCCTACTCCACCCCATTGACTGATTTAGGATGTGGCATTAGTTGAAGTTGGACTCCATGGAGTTGAAAGACCACTTGCATTTTACTGTTATGTTTGTAGCTTTAGTTTCATCGGCATCTTTTAATCATCCTCCAACACAGCAACTGATGCTGGTATTTTTGAAATTATGATATTCTGCAGGAGGGATAGCTTCCAATGATGTATATCAAGATCAGATTCAGCAGTTCCTAACAGCAATGAAGTTTCAGCACCATTGGGAAAGAACTGTATATTGTTATATTCATCAATCATCGCAGAGGAAAATGAAAAAAAAAAAAAAAAAGTCTTAAATAGGGAATTTGGAGTACCCCTATTTTTTCGGGCTATGGCCACAGTATAGATGCTGGGGAATTGCATTTAAGGGTCCAGATTTCACACGCGGGGTGGGCTGGCTGAAGCTGCTGCATTCGGCCTAGGTTTTAGCTGCTGTCACTGGCTGTTCTTCTACCTAATCTGTTGTTGTATGTAACATCAATCACATCTACAGCAACTTGAAGAAAAATCTAATTACAGTTTCTTTTTCTTCCTCATCTTCACCACCTTTTCTGCTAATTTATTCATTTGATTGAGAATAAAACCGGTTGTTTCACCTTTCTATATTATCCTCGTTTTTATTTCATTTTTATGTTTGTTTCAGAAAATGCTCCAGTGCTCTTAAAGCACCGTTAGTGCTCCTAGTTGCATCAGTTTACTTGGGCAGTTTGATCGATTGATCTGAACTGTCCTTCTAGGCCAGAACACATTCCAATGCAAAAATCTCGTTGATCATATGATCAAATCTTTCATTGGTTTGATCATATGATCCTAGCAAATAGATGCATCAAGTTGGTTACTGGACCCATTTTTCGTGTGAATGGTCTTTAACTATCCCCACTGAAGCCACTGATCAAATGGTTATATTTGTTGAATAAGTGTGATGTTTGCATGGTCAACCATGAAATGTGCAGTGGACCTAATGAGCAGTCTGGATGAATGGGTTAGACCGTCGAGGGGTCCTTCAACCAGGAGCACTTAGGCTTGTTTGGCTTCAATTGTGTTTGATTAGCCACTTTATTTTTAAAAAATAATAATTGTGGCACACATAAAATTGAAGATCTCCTGTTGAAGGGTTTGTTAATTGCACATGTGTGCACCACCATACATCACACGGCCATCGTGTTGTGTAGGTCTGAGATCAATGGTTCAAATCTTTTGAAGGATGCAACCCCTGAGGAGAAACCTGCCACCACACGGTAATATGGTAAGGTGGCAATGTACGCTATCATAACTAAAAGGCTTTTAGTCTCTCCTGAGTCGATCCAGATAAAGACTCAATCCATTTGACACCCCAACCCACCCTCAAGCCGTGTCAATGGACCCCTGACTCGAGCAGGTTTTGGCTAAAATCAAGACCGAGCGAGTTGGTTAGAGTAGTTAGTCTTAAAACTCTAATAAAAGCCCATACGTTAGTAGTAATGGAGAATCTTAATTTTGCTAATTACGACTTGGCAAAAAGGGCTTGGGCTATCATACAAGTATTCCAACTTCTAAATGATGGTGAACCGTGTAGGGAGTCTACACAGCCATGGTTCAACCAACATTTTAAAAATGGTGGCAACTCACCATCCTCATGTGTCACTCCTATGCAGCTATTTAGACCATATATAGGGACACATTTTCGATGGAGCATTTCTTGCAAACCGCTGTGACAAACCAATCGCAACCATCCATTTGGTGGTTCTGAAAAGGTCTGTTGAAAGTAAAATAGCATGTAGTTTAAATTCTATGGCTAAAATTAGGTCATTACAGTCATAAGGTGATGGGCACATGTATAGGTGGGACTTGTTACAGATTATTTGACAATCAAGTCAGTCCACCAATCAAGTGCCAAAGTGGCCCCATCATGAAATATTATCTGGCTCAAAATTCAAGCCAAATGCAGGTGTGCAGGACCTCTTAAAGCAATACATTGAATATGGACCATCACTCATTAGGTGGTTTCTTACATTGATTATAGACCATCCACTGATCTTACTAATCATATGTTTTTCTTACCGTTGTGTTCCGATTAATGACTAGAGCAACTAACACGTATAAAATAGATATATTTATTATTATATTTTTGCAGAAAGGTGGGAGCACACCACCTATAATTTTATTGATACTTGAAAATTATATACATAAGAGGGGGACATATTGGCCAATCCCCTCCCTAAATTCTAATTACTAAGTTTTCTATTACAACTACTGTAAAAAAGTACTAACAAAAAAAAAAAAAAAAACCACTATGAAGCTTTCACAACTAGGTAGCAAACAATCATTCATTATTCATGACCTGTATTTCCAAGTAACTTCTTCAATCTAACATCTTGCAAAGCGACAACTGTAAAGAAGTCTTTCTTTCATCTCATCAACGAAAAGGTAATAGGCAATCCTCCAAGCTTTCTTGAGCACTAAAACGCCACAGAAGGCCCAAAACCCCACAGCAAATCCTGGTGCCAACGCAGAGTAAAACCAAACCATTTCATGCACTCCATCATCTTTTTTTAAATCACCACCAACAGGCATTGAACTTTGAGAAGTCTCATCACTATCACACTTATTTGGAAGAGGAGGTCCACAGAGATCGTTGTTGCCCATATAAATAGAAGGATCTGTAAGTGTCTGGAGCTGATTTCCCGATGGAATTTTTCCCGACAAGTTGTTATTCGAGAAGTTCAAGTAACTTAGAAAAGTTAAATTTGACATGCTTAGAGGAATTGTACCCCAAAGCTGATTTCTGGAGAAATCAAGAGACTCCAGCAAGGCTAATTTACCAATCTTGTTTGGGATCTTTCCGGCCAAATGGTTTCCAGAAAAGTTTAAGACACGCAATCCCAAAAGAGTTGTAAGTTCTTTAGGGATCTCTCCTGATAAGTTATTGCTTGAAAGGTCCATGCATGTAACCAGTGAAATTGTTCTAGTGTATTCAAGCGTCTTCCCCTTCACTGACACAAGCAAGCTTTCCTTGTAATAAGCTTCTGTTCCATTCAAAAGAAAGTTGTCTGTCTTCTGCTCAATCTTCATGGCCGTGATATTCTGAAGACTTTGAGGAATTGAACCAGATAAACAATTTTGTCCCAAATCAAGGACCTGAAGAGAAGTAATGTTGAACAATTGTGGTGGGATGTTACCAGTAAACATATTGGATCGCAAACGCAGAATTCTTAAATCTGGAAAGGTTTTTCCAATCCAAGTGGGAATATGACCTGAGAAATTGTTCTGTCCAAGGTCAAGAGTCACCAAACAAGTACATTTCTTCAAAGATGAAAGGATTTTTCCGGATAGGCTATTGTTGCTCAAGTGCATTGTTCGAAGTTGATGTAACAGACCCAAAGATATGGGAATTCTTCCGGATAAACGGTTCTTGCTGAAATCAAGTGCCTCGAGGTCTACACAGTCACCCAATCTTAATGGAATGATGCCACTTATATTGTTTTGGGAAAGATCAAGGACAACAAGTGCCTTCATTTTGCCTATGGATGAGGGAATTATGCCACTGATTTGGTTACTTCGGGCAGAAAAGACATGTAAATTGTGCATTGTGGATGTAAAATTGGGTGGGATTGGCCCAGAAAATTGATTGTTGGAGAGATCAAGTACTCCAGCTCCATTCAGTAGGCAAGGTATGGGACCACTGAAATTATTTGAACTCAAATCAATGTTGGCATAATAAGATGCCATTTTTAGAAGGTTGGGTAATTGGCCAGAAATCTCGTTATTTGAGAGGTTCAGTGAAGAAAGTTGGGGTGTTAAATCCCAAAACCATGTGGGGATGATGTCAGAGATGGCTGTGTTAGAGAGATCCAATTTGCGTACGCGATTTTGCTTTTGTAGCCAGGGAGGAAACCGAGGACCTAAATGACATGATCGTATATCAATGTAAGAAAGCTGAAATGGAGGGAACCAATGAGGGTGTAGATTGAAAGCCAAAGAATTAAAAGACAAATCTAAGTAAAACAAATTTTTGAGGTTTTCAAAATGAGTTTTAGACACGTTTCCTATCATGGAGTTGTAAGAGAGGTCAAGCCTAGACAAGTTAGAAAGTTGTCCTAAAGTTGTTGGAAGTGTCCCATTCAACTGATTCCTACCGAGATCTAAATATTTCAAGGAAGACAATCCTCCAAGAGCTGCAGGGATACTCCCATTCAACTGATTGCTACCGAGATCTAAATATTTCAAGGAAGACAATCCTCCAAGAGCTGCAGGGATACTCCCATTCAACCGATTGCCACTGAGATCTAAAGATTGCAAGGAAGACAATCCTCCAAGAGCTGCAGGGATACTCCCATTCAACTGATTCGATGAGAGATCTAAAGATTGCAAGGAAGACAATCCTCCAAGAGCTGCAGGGATACTCCCATTCAACTGATTCGATGAGAGATCTAAAGATTGCAAGGAAGACAATCCTCCAAGAGCTGCAGGGATTGGGCCTGTCAGCATGCAATTGTAGAGAAAAAGGTTCTTTAGATTTTTAAGTTCATTGAACCATTCAGGAATGGGCGCATTCATTTGTCCTCCAGACAAAGACAGGCTCTCTAAATTGACAAGCATAGTTATAGCTCTTGGAATGCAACCTCTTATATTCTCATCGAATGAGAAAGAGAGAGACTTAAGTGATGTGATATTCCAAATAGAATTGGGGATTCCTCCATGCAGCTCATTGAAAGATAGATCAAGTAGCTTCAGTTTACTCCAACTGCCTTCAGGGAGTTGTGAACAGTTAGGACAGAGAGATCTGCCTCCGAGCCCCAACTCTTCCAAGTTGGGAAGTTGTGAAAATTGGTAAGGAACTGGACCATCAAATTTGTTACCTGAGAGATCTAAAGACACAAGGCTGCTAATGTTAGCTATCCACTTTGGAATTCTAGAGGTGAAGTCATTCCAAGAGAGATCAAGCACACGGAGAGATGTAAAATTAACAGAAGCAAGAGTTGGAGATATATATGAAAGACGACAATCTTGTAAGAGTAGCTCAACGAGGGAAGGACACTTGTTCATTATGTGGACCCAATCATGGCTTGCCATGGAAAGGTCCACCAAAGACATGTCGAGGTACTTTAGAGAAGTTAGGTTTGTCAACCACCACAGGTTTTTGGCACTCAAGGAATTCAAAGAAAGCTTCAAGGAAATGAGGTGAGAGAGGTTTCCAAGCTGATGAGGGATTATCCCCGCGAACCCTGCATCTGACAAGTTCAAATGCCTCAACTCGTTCATGGAACCCAAAAACTGTGGAATTGGGATACCATAAAAATCATTGAAGCTCAAGTCCAACAACTGAAGATGCTTCAGTTCAACCACAGCTGGATCAATTCTGCCACTTAGTCTGGGAGGGTAGTTAAATGTGAGACGGTAGTCATCCCAATTGGGTAGTTCCGCATGGAGGTCGAGTTTAAAAACATACCCAGTTATGTTGTGGCAGGTAATTCCTCTCCATTTGCAGCAGTCGGAGGCTTCATCATCCCAAGAAGAGAGAATATTGCGGCGGTCGTTGAGAGCCTTCCGAAATGTGGTAAGAGCTTTTCTCTCGGAATCCAAGCAACTACCGATCACCTTCCAATATCCTCCACAGTATATCAGCATATTTAAAAGAAAGAGGAAAATAAGAAACCCACTTCTCTCCATTCCTTCTCTCTCAGCTGCGGAAAAAGGAATGAAAATTAACTTCTTTGCTGATTTCTCCTTCTCCATCCTTCATTTATAGGATTCTGACGTACGTCCATAACCAGGACACGTGTCCCAGGAGTCACCACGGAATCCGAGTCTATACTACACCACTATGATATGATAGTTCACCACCATTTTCTCGGGACTCAATTAGGAGCGGCCCATTTTGATGTATGTACTGTATATCCCCTTCAAATGGTTGAATAGCCATAATAGTGGTGAACCATCAGATGAGTGTCGTTTATAATATTACGCCCGGAGTGCGGATGCCGGAAGCCGATTGGCTGGTGTATCACATGTTGAAGTGATAAAACGTCTCTTGATATACATTGGTAAATGGTTGCTTGACACCACACACCGGCGATATATTGACGTTAGCAAGTTATGTGGGTCCCATCATAAGGTATGTGTTATATCCAAACCGTCCATATAATTGGAGAGGTCTTCTTAAGGCTTTATTTGAAAAGTAAGATAGATCTAAGTATCAAGTGGACCACACTTCCAAAAGAAGTGGGGATTGAACGTCTACCATTGAAACCCTTTTGGGTAACTGAAAATTTGGATCAAAATAATATTTGTTTTTCTTCTTCGTCTAGATTTTCGTGACCTTATGAATAGATTGTTTGGAAAATGAACGTTATGATGGGTCCTACGAATGTTTTGACGGTGAAAATCACTATCCCGCTGCTATTAGTGGTGTGGTCCATTTGAGCTGTTGATATAATTCATTTTTTAACCACTCATCTAAAATGATCTCGAAAAATGAATGAACGGTATTGATATGGTAAATACATTATTGTGGAGCCCACGTAACTGTGATCTCCTTTGAGCCGTCCGTACAACTCGGAGCACGAGGAGCGTAGCGCTCGTTCGCACGACACGTACCACATCAGTTATATCGGCTCAAAAATTATCTAAATACGAAAACTCAAGTGGGCCGTACGAAAAATGTGTGTAGGTAAATTCCTACCGTTGAATGCTCATTATTAAAAACTTCTTAGTGCGTAATGGTTGTTTACCATCCAATCTATTAAAAAGTTCCACTGACATTAGAGATGAAAGAAAAAATAAATATCATCTCCGTTTTATATAAACCTTTTTTGGCCTCCACTGTTTCATGTGGTGTGGTCCACCTGAAACTTGTATCTGCTTCGTTTTCAGGTTCAGGCTCTAAAACAATCTGGCAAACAACGGATGGCGTGGATATATAATGCAAACCCCGACAAGCTTTTAACGGTGGATGTTAAATTCCCAGTTCTTTTCATAGCATGATCTGGCAAATTAGATGTACAGTGTGGATATGACACATACACTATAGTGGGGCCCACAGAACGTTGCCACGTCAACACATCATTAGTGTGCCATCAAGGCAATCCATGTCGCTAAAAGTTGGCAACGGGAGAAGAGGAGATTAGGTGAGATCCCGACTCACCAAGTCAGTGCGGGCCTTACCATGGGCCCACCTTGATGTATGTGTACTATATTCATACCGTTCATTTGTTTTGTTTAAGATTATTTTTTAGCATGAACTCAAAAATGTAGTAGATCTAGTTCTCAGGTGGACCATACCTTAGGGAAACCGTGGTGATTGTCCATAAATAGCACTACTCTACCCAATCAAAGTAGGGTTATTTATGGATCTGGTGAACTTATTGTGGGAGCCACCCTGTTTATGTATTCTGTATCTATGCCGTACATTTGTTTCTCCAGATTATTTGAGGGAGTGAGCCAAAAAATGAAGAAGATCCATGTCTCAGATGGACCTGTAGAAAATAGTGGTGATTGAAAACCCACCATTAAAAACTTCATAGGGCCCACTGTGTATTTGTACATTAAGATTAAGCTTAATGTAGAAACATTTTTATTGGATCTAGCACCTGTTCTTAATGCCATGGTTGCAAATGAGCACTTTTGGGCCCCAGATCAGCTCATCAAGATCAATCATTGAGGATCCCATCCGCCAAAATGTTGGCCTCTCTGAACCCATGACCTTATGTTGAAACTTTTGTGAGTCTACCATAGAAGCATGACTCATGCTGTACATGCATGTCAAGGTATAGGGGACTTAGATGGGAGGCACCCACAGTCTTCCTGAGTCCATTACTCTCTTACCAATATTACAGGTGGATAGGACCCAACTCGACTTGGTGTATCTGACTCGACCGACTCAGTCGAATTTGACTCGACCTAAACCGAATGCCAGGGTCGGGTTCGGATCGAGTAGACCCACCCAGATCCGAATCCCGACTTAGTTGAGTTCGGGTTACATAGTAACTTGACCTGACTCGATCCAAAATTAGATCCGGTTGGATCCGAAACCAGACTCAGACCGAAATCGGGTACTATAAAAACAAAGTTTTAACTTTCCCTTTCACCCACCCCTCTACCCTAACCCTACCCGCATCGCACCAAACTCGATCGGAACCTCGAATCCAGGCCAACCAGCATGCCAATGGATTCTCGGCGAGATCCGACACCATCTCCTTCCAATCTGGCTAGAATCTGACCCAATCTCATCGAAAACCATGTCTTCTGGCAGATACATGGCCTACTCGCCTTCTCCGTCCACCGCTCCTCACTCTCCTCACATCTCCGACATTCGATCCACCTCCACCGCTCTCATCGAGCAAGAAAAGTACATTTTTCTCTCTCAACCGTAAATCCAGTCGCCTTTGGATGGTCTGGATTTAACGATCTGGTTATGCCTTTTACTTTTAGCCTTGTATTTTTGTAGAATCTTGATATGATTTGATTGAATCTAGATTTAGCTGACCTGTTTGTGAAATTAGGGTTCTGGTGGGCTATGTGAGTATTTTAGCTTTTGGATTGATGGGAAGTTGGGAGCTTTTTTTTTATAGATGAGGACTGGTATGGTACACCGCGGGAACATGAGTTGGAGTTTGGTTGCCGCTGTTGGTGCATTTTGTGCGGGTGATCCGAGTCGTTCAGTTGGTAGTCTAAATCCTAATAGTTTGAGAAATGGTCCGTGGACATCGATTCGAGTTGGACCAGACTATGGGGCCTGGAAAAATTTCAACAGTTTTTGACCCTATCCGAACAAAGGCCAACTCGATCCGACTCGATATCTCTGATCGAGTTGGACTCGGTTCAAGTCAGTCTAGCCAAGATCTGGTTTAGATTGAGTCAGGCCCGCTGGACTCGGTCCCGAGTCAGATCGAGTTCAAGTCAGGGTTTTGACAATACCGAGTCAAGTCAAGTTAGACCTAACTCGGTCTGACTCGACTCGATGCCCACCGTTGGTTCAACATCCACTTTTATAATGGGCCCACTTTTGCAGATTGGACCATTTAGATATTACACATAATGGAAAATCAGACCTTATGAAATTTCTTGGCTAGTATAGGAGGTTATTAGAAATCATAGTAAATGAGTCTATATCAATAACATCAGCTCATCTTACAAGTCAGGTTGTGCAAACTACTGTGATTTATCATTTAAGTCATAAGTCAAGACGCCACCATTTGGATGGGGCTATGCCCATTTATTGTGATCTTATAGACGGTCTTACCATTTGGTATAAACCAAGACTTATTATCATACTCTTTAATAAGCTTAAAGTTTATATTGCACTATAACGTCGGTGGTGTTACTTGTAGGCCCCACACCGGATAAGGCACAATCCAATAATCAAACCCTGTAAGCCCCATAGTTGATAAGGCACAATCCAATAATCAAATCCTGTATGCCCTACAGTAGATAAGACACAATCCAATAATTAAACCCTGTAGGCCCCACGGTGGATAAGGCACAATCCAATAATCAAACCCAGGAAAAATGCAAACCACCGCATCGTGGAAAAGTAAAGTCCCTAATCACAGGGAAGTCCTTCCGTGTACAGAGAATAATTTATCATGCCTCATTACGGTTCTCAGACTTGGATGACTTCGATGTGACTCATCTGAGTCGACATGGATTCGGTAGCATTTAATTGGTTTGATCCCACAACTCATCCCCTGAGTCACCACCGATTCAGGTGAGTCGAGTCGATTCAGCCCTGACTCAGCGAGTCCCAACTCAACTCAAGAACAAATGAGTTAATCCAAGTCCCTAAATTTGTTAACCATATACTCATTGATGTTACAATTGAAATGAAAAGGAAAATATTAAAGACAATTGTTTAGTAGGGCCAGTGATTTTGTTCTAAGTGGTTAGTATGATTTAGGTCATGGGTATGGTGGACATCCTTTGGATGCCCATTTTCTTAGATATCTCATCGGAAGATTCAAGCCATAAATCTTAGGTAAATGTTCAATAATCCTAGCCACTCAATTGAATCTCATCAACTCAACTATTATCTTCCTATTCTAAAACCATTGAGAGAATCATATATATGATCAAAGTAAATTTGATCCCTATTCTAAAATGATGCCCATGATCTGTCCTGTAAGAATGACTATAGATGCATGTCAATTTATACTAGACTAATTGGGCAACATTTAGTCTTGGTGGATCCCTTGTTCTAGCATCAATATCCATCCCTGTTGTGGGCCCATTTTTACATACTTGGGCAGTAGGACATGCAAATCATGGCACATCAGGACCCTATCACTATTCTTGCGGATCTGAATTTTATACATATCTTTATAAACTAGTCTATACTAGTAAAAAGTATGTATCTTACAAGCCACAATGCGTGAACGGCCGTGATTCAAGTCAAAGTCAAGTAGTTAACATTTGAATGGGCCCAATAATACTTTAGTGCTATCATTGTCATGGCCCCGAATAGCCCAACAATACTTTAGTGTTATCTTATGGTGAGTGGGACAGCGAGTCGGGGTCCACGACCCGGTTGACTGGTTTTTTTTTTTTTTGTCCCTGTTGTAATCCTATCGCTGTTTATGGGTCCCATTATGATGTATGTGTTATATCCTAACCGTCCATCTTGTCACGCCCCAAACTCGGAAACCGGGCTCACAAAATTCCCGATCTCTGAATCTGGTGCCGACAGCCTCCGTAGTACCCCATTCTCGGCTCCCAGCGCCCATACGCCAGATTCCGATCCTGGGATCCTACAAGGAGGATTTTCAGTATAATTTTTTTTTTCAATACAGCATAACCACAAGTATACCCAAATCATAAAGGCAACATCATCATCACATATCCACTAATATAATCGTTTGAATACACTGCTGAAAGGGAAATACATATATCGAAATCAAAACTCCAAAAGCTCCAGAGGACAGCTGCATGCTCCAAGCTCAACGCTGCTGCAATCTAACGCCACCTGCACGCATCTATCGTGCATAAGCTTACAAAAGCTTAGAGGGTGGTGGAAGTGTGTGTAAGGCAAGTGCTAAGTATCAATAAAGCACATAAATCATACATTATTGGAATAAACAGAAATACTAATAAGATCATGAATCATATGACATCAGAGTAAGCAGAAGTATACTGGTAAGTCCATGAATGTTATTAGCCGTACCAAGGTGATGCGATGCAAAACATAATAAGACAATAACAGATACTGAGAATGCAATGCAATATACAAATCCTGACGAACCACGAATACCATCAACCCCATCTAGGCCATATAAGTGCAAAAACATAGTAACACAAATGCTAAGTACTGCGGATGCAATGTAATATGCGGTGCGAATGAAATGACCATGCAGGAACGTGAAGTCGAGATGATAGTACGAAGTATCACAGGCTATGGGGTCCATCACAAGGGACTTCTATCCAAACCAGTCCCATACCTAAATTTGGATAGTCAGACACAATGTGGTAAACTCCTGATCTCCGGTTAGTCGCGCGCCTAACTGAAATCCTGGCCATGCGATGGTATATGTAACAAATAGTTACGCACCACCAACCCGAGTGGATAGTGAATGAATGAATGAATGGGTATGCAATTCATGCTCAATAAGTCCATGTATCAGTACGGTTCCTCTCTGGGATCATTACCGGGGTCTATTACACTCTACGCCAGCTTGCCGCCCCTATCCAAGCGCACAACTGGGTAAGTGAAAGAGACCTCACTATCCGCCTGCCAATATCGGGCCTGGCTCGTCGATAGCGGACCCATTCCTCAAGCTGGTCAAACTCAACCTAGATATTGCCCCCTCACTCAGGCGGGTAAGGTCACACCCCTTTCCAACCGACCACGACACAGTGGGAGACGCGGCCTCCTGGTATTCGGCCCTCGTACGCTCATATATCCACTCGGTCTCGACGTTGGAGTCATCTCCTGGCCACGGAGGTTCAGGAATTTTCACGCAGGGACATCTATGGCGCCCGTATGCTAGAACCAAATATTTTCGGTGTCCCGTCTTGCCATCCACGATATGCCTGTGGAGGCCACGGCCCTGATGTCGCTAGGGCGTACAATGATCAAGTAACATGTATGCGAGATGCATGAATCATACCGTATAAACATGCAGCAATCTCGCGCGTACCATGCGCTCATGTCGGGCACTCCATCTCATATGGAGTCCCGTAAATGTCTCAGTCCAACGGCTCATGTTATAACCAAACATTCCTCATATCAAGCATACATATGATGCGTATGGGTATGAATCATGAAGCTACACTAAGCATGTTATAAGGTGATGAACTATCCTTACAACTCAGATGGGCCTAGACGGCCTACACACAACAAGTATGGGCCTACCAATGGCCCTAGGGAGAGTCGTAATGCGGACATTTAACCAACATTATACTTACAATGTGGACGTCAAACCAACATTGCTCCCAAGGCATAGCCCGCCATATAGGTCAACATATAAAACACGGTGGAATCACATTCAGTGGGCCTTATGTATACCCTATTGGGCCTCGACCCATGGGCCTCCAATACATCAAAGGGCCTCACAACATAGGTCTCATGTATATCAAGGTGGCCTAAACAACAGGCCATAGATATGACAAGTGGGCCACATTGCATAGGACTTAAATACATAACAGGTGGGCCTCAACAATGACCACAAGTACTCATCCAGGTGGCCTCAACAACGGCCATAAATACACCAATATGGGCCCCATATATGTTCCAAGGTGGGTCGAATCATATGTATCAAATGAGCTAACCCACCATTAAAAATTCCTAAGGTCCACTAAATAAATCTGCCTAGTTTTCAGTCTCATGCCTCGAAATGATCTTACAAAAGGGTTGGACGGCTTGGATGCAACACTTGCATCATGGTTGGGGGTCCACGAAGGCCCACCACTATATATATTTATGTATAATATAATATAATATAATATAATATAATATAATATAATATATATATATATATACACACACTCACACACATGTGCACACTCACACACACAAGCACACACGTGCACGCTCACACACGCATGCACACGTGCGCACACACACGCATGCACACACGTGCATACTCACTCACGCCCACCCGTCCGCTGGACGGTGGGGTCTAAACAGAAACATCACAGTGGGTACCACCGTCCAGGCGGACGGTGGTTCCAAGACACATACATCACTGCGGGCTCCATATGGGGCCCACCGTAATGGTCATATGCCATCCATGCCGTTGGAAAGGTCACACGGGCCTGGATGAAGGGGATAAACAAATTTCAGCTTGGTCCGAAACTTCTGTGGGCCCAGAAATAATTTCAGTGGAGGGCCTTAAATCAACACTGTTTCCTATGATGTGGGCCGTCTGAGCGCTGGATTGGCCTGATTTTTGGAGGGGACCCACGTCAGTCAGTGGCCCACCAAATAGGCGGTGTGGATACAAAATATACATCATGGTGGGGTCCACAACTTGGGCAAATGTGGACCATCCTTTTACGTGTACGTCATGACAGTGATGTGCTTGCCACCTTTTTGTCATTTGCATTTTTTTTTTGTTATCCTAGGTGGGGCCCACATTAACCAGATCTACCCCATCCATTGTATGTGTCCCATAAAATTAGGGGTCCAAACAAATTTTCAGGTGGGTCCAAGCTTCATGTGGACCCCAGCAATTACTTTCCCAAGTGTTAACGGCAAACACCACTGTTTCCTATGGTAAGGCCCACTCGATTATTGGATCACCTTCATTTTTCGGCTCAACGCCTAAAATAATCTAGAGAACGGAATGGACGGCGTGGATTAAACACATGCATCAATATGGAGCCTGCATGATGCGGTCCACTCAAAAACTTGTTGAATCAAGCTTATATTTGGTTTTTCACTTCACGTCCAGCGTCCCTGGACGCTGGACGACTTGCCATAACACATGCATTTAGGGTGGGCCTTGCTCAGGTGGGCCACCAAATGCACTGATGGCGTGGGTACAACACATATAAGTGGGCCCCCACCTATGGATTACTTGGATGAAATACATGCCTTATGGTGGGGTCCATCCAAGTGGGCCACATGGCCACCTCATCACACACATAAATAAATAAATAAATAAAAAGGGATAGAGAGAGATAGATGGACACGCGTGATGGAGGGACCCCGGCACTATGGGCCCTCCGTTTCAAGCATCCAATCCTACATCAAGTGGGTCCCATTACATGTGGGCCCACCGATTAAAATCAACGGTGGAGATCCTTTCTCCACCGAAATGGAAGGTCTAGATGACCTTATTTATGCAATGAAAATAAACATCATGATGGGGTCCATGGAGAATGGCCCCATCATGGAATGATCATGAAGATCAAGGTGGGCCATCGGCCACTCCTTAGGGTCCAAAGTGAGATCCACACCATTGATCGGTAGGCCTCACTTGGCCCATCATCAAAACAATGTAATCTAGCCTATGGAAGCACCCACCGTCGATCTTCTTCGGTCCGTTGGAACGCCACCCTCCTCGTGCTCCTCTTTGATGGTGGAGATGGGAAATGGATGGCTAGGATGAAGGTTCTTTGGGATGGGAAGGTGGGCCACCAAAAATCACATTTTCCCTCACTTGGGATGGCTTGGACGTGCACACATTTTTTTTTTCTCTCTTGGTGTTGCTTTGAAAAAGTGTTGAGAAAGAAAGGGAGAGAGGATGTAAGGAGAGAGAGTGATGGATGTGAGTGATGGGTGAGGTGATGTTGTACTTGACTAGGTATGGGTGTGTAAGAGAGAGGGTGAGAAAGCATGGGTTGCTTGTACTTGACATTGAAGTGATTGATTGATTGATGTGATTGATTGATTGATGAGATTGATTTGACATTGTGTAGAGATTCTCTTGGGATCGAGAAAGCGCGGCGTTTCTTCGAAATAAACGCTGACTCACATCTTCAGGTCAGGGTATCGGATCGGTGCGTGAGTTGCGGCGTTGAAACCGCGGCGACGGTGCGGTCGCAATGATATAAGTCTCGGATTAAACCGATTCGAATCTAAAGGATACGACTTACGATCGATCGCAATGTCGATTATCAGTCGCGGATTGCTGGACTTTAACGGAAATGATTGCAGGATTCATCGGAACAGTACAAACTAGGATACGGGTCTTACAGCTCTCCCCACCTAATAAAAATTTCGTCCTCGAAATTTAAATCACAACATAACCAATACAGGGCTTACCAATGGAGGGAAACCACACCACACAACATACCAACATAATCAAACATCTAAAAGATGGGGATAACGCCCACAAATCTTAAGCTCTAACTCCCAAAATGCCTCGTTCATGAACAATCTAAGAAGACGGTGTAGGGGCCAAGTCACATGAATCGTCGACGACTCTTCCTGATGTCTGAGGATCCTGCTGCCGCTGATGGGGTCCTGACGGCAGATACTGTCGTCGCTGCTGCTGCTGCTGAGGACTGGGACACTCGCTCCTACGATGCCCTATCCCACCGCACCCAAAGCAAACACCAGAGAACGGTCTGGGTGGCAGGGGCTGCCGAGGGTGGGGACACTCCCAGAAGCGGTGCCCCGCCTCAACACATCTGAAGCATACACTTGAGGACTGACGCTTGGGTGGTGCAAATGCTTGAAAGGACGGACGGTTCCTATGCCTCTGTGGTCGTCGACATTGCTGCAGCTGGGGGCTACCAGAGGGGGCCTTCCTCTTCCGGTCTCCTCTCTGAAGAATGACGGTCATTGTTTGCAACATCCGCTGTAACAGGTCTGCACTTATGGACACGGTCGGTGCTGCACTAGACTCAGATGGGGGTGCAGAAGTCTCGGGTGGGGGAACAGGAATCTCAGGCGAGGAGACGGAAGTCGCTCGGGTCACTCTCTTGGGTGTCATGTCCTACAGGAAGGAACAAGGGTCTATCATCCTTGGGCACTCACGAAGGTACACATGATAGGGAGCTATATCCGGAAGTTTCTAAGTTATTTAATCTCGGGGGTCTAACCATTCTAAGTTCTCAACAATCACACAATGAAGTGTAGCTATCAGCAGATATATGATGTTATCCTCAGGTATTCCCAAGTTATGCTCTGATACCAACTTCTGTCACGCCCCAAACTCGGAAACCGGGCTCACAAAATTCCCGATCGCTGAATCTGGTGCCGACAGCCTCCGTAGTACCCCATTTTCGGCTCCCAGCGCCCATACGCCAGATTCCGATCCTGGGATCCTACAAGGAGAATTTTCAGTATAATTTTTTTTTTCAATACAGCATAACCACAAGTATACCCAAATCATAAAGGCAACATCATCATCACATATCCACTAATATAATCGTTTGAATACACTGCTGAAAGGGAAATACATATATCGAAATCAAAACTCCAAAAGCTCCAGAGGACAGCTGCATGCTCCAAGCTCAACGCTGCTGCAATCTAACGCCACCTGCACGCATCTATCGTGCATAAGCTTACAAAAGCTTAGAGGGTGGTGGAAGTGTGTGTAAGGTAAGTGCTAAGTATCAAGAAAGCACATAAATCATACATCATTGGAATAAACAGAAATACTAATAAGATCATGAATCATATGACATCAGAGTAAGCAGAAGTATACTGGTAAGTCCATGAATGTTATTAGCCGTACCAAGGTAATGCGATGCAAAACATATTAAGACAATAACAGATACTGAGAATGCAATGCAATATACAAATCCTGACGAACCACGAATACCATCAACCCCATCTAGGCCATATAAGTGCAAAACATAGTAACACAAATGCTAAGTACTGCGGATGCAATGTAATATGCGGTGCGAATGAAATGACCATGCAGAACGTGAAGTCGGGATGATAGTACGAAGTATCACAGCTATGGGGTCCATCACAAGGACTTCTATCCAAACCAGTCCCATACCTAAATTTGGATAGTCGGACACAATGTGGTAAACACCTGATCTCCAGGTTAGTCGCGCGCTAACCGAAATCCTGCCATGCGATGGTATATGTAACAAATAGTTACGCACCACCAACCCGAGTGGATAGTGAATGAATGAATGAATGGGTATGCAATTCCTGCTCAATAAGTCCATGTATCAGTACGGTTCCTCTCTGGGATCATTACCGGGGTCTATTACACTCTACGCCCTTGCTTGCCCCTATCCAAGTGCACAACTGGGTAAGTGAAAGAGACCTCACTATCCGCTTTGCCAATATCGGGCCCGGCTCGTCAATAGCGGACCTATTCCTCAAGCTGGTCAAACTCAACCTAGATATTGCCCCCTCACTCAGGTGGATAAGGTCACACCCCTTCCCAACCGACCACGACACAGTAGGAGACGCGACCTCCTGGTATTCAGCCCTTGTACGCTCATATATATCCACTCGGTGTCGACGTTGGAGTCATCTCCTGGCCACGGAGGTTCGGGATTTTCACCCATGGACATCTATGGCGCCCGTATGCTAGAACCAAATATTTCCTGTCCCGTCTTGCCATCCACGATATGCTGTGGAGGCCACGGCCCGATGTCGCTAGGGCGTACAATGATCAAGTAACATGTATGCGAGATGCATGAATCATACCGTACAAACATCAGCAATCTCGCGCGTACCATGCGCTCATGTCGGCACTCCATCTCATATGGAGTCCCGTAAATGTCTCGGTCCAACGGCTCATGTTATAACCAAACATTCCTCATATCAAGCATACATATGATGCGTATGGGTATGAATCATGAAGCTACACTAAGCATGTTATAAGGTGATGAACTATCCTTACAACTCAGATGGGCCTAGACGGCCTACACACAACAAGTATGGGCCTACCAATGGCCCTAGGGAGAGTCGTAATGCGGACATTTAACCAACATTATACTTGCAATGTGGACGTCAAACCAACATTGCTCCCAAGGCATAGCCCGCCATATAGGTCAACACATAAAACACGGTGGAATCACATTCAGTGGGCCTTATGTATACCCTATTGGGCCTCGACCCATGGGCCTCCAATACATCAAAGGGCCTCACAACATAGGTATCATGTATATCAAGGTGGCCTAAACAACAGGCCATAGATATGACAAGTGGGCCACATTGCATAGGACTTAAATACATAACAGGTGGGCCTCAACAATGACCACAAGTACTCATCCAGGTGGCCTCAACAACGGCCATAAATACACCAATATGGGCCCCATATATGTACCAAGGTGGGTCGAATCATATGTATCAAATGAGCTAACCCACCATTAAAAATTCCTAAGGTCCACTAAATAAATCTGCCTAGTTTTCAGTCTCATGCCTCGAAATGATCTTACAAAAGGGTTGGACGGCTTGGATGCAACACTTGCATCATGGTTGGGGGTCCACGAAGGCCCACCACTATATATATTTATGTATAATATAATATAATATAATATAATATAATATAATATATATATATATATATACACACACTCACACACATGTGCACACTCACACACACAAGCACACACGTGCACGCTCACACACGCATGCACACGTGCGCACACACACGCATGCACACACGTGCATACTCACTCACGCCCACCCGTCCGCTGGACGGTGGGGTCTAAACAGAAACATCACAGTGGGTACCACCGTCCAGGCGGATGGTGGTTCCAAGACACATACATCACTGCGGGCTCCATATGGGGCCCACCGTAATGCTCATATGCCATCCATCCCGTTGGAAAGGTCACACGGGCCTGGATGAAGGGGATAAACAAATTTCAGCTTGGTCCGAAACTTCTGTGGGCCCAGAAATAATTTCAGTGGAGGGCCTTAAATCAACACTGTTTCCTATGATGTGGGCCGTCTGAGCGCTGGATTGACCTGATTTTTGGAGGGGACCCACTTCAGTCAGTGGCCCACCAAATGGGCGGTGTGGATACAAAATATACATCATGGTGGGGTCCACAACTTGGGCAAATGTGGACCATCCTTTTACGTGTACGTCATGACAGTGATGTGCTTGCCACCTTTTTGTCATTTGCATTTTTTTTTTGTTATCCTAGGTGGGGCCCACATTAACCAGATCTACCCCATCCATTGTATGTGTCCCACAAAATTAGGGGTCCAAACAAATTTTCAGGTGGGTCCAAGCTTCATGTGGACCCCAGCAATTACTTTCCCAAGTTTTAACGGCAAACACCACTGTTTCCTATGGCAAGGCCCACTCGATTATTGGATCACCTTCATTTTTCGGCTCAACGCCTAAAATGATCTGGAGAACGGAATGGACGGCGTGGATTAAACACATACATCAATATGGAGCCTGCATGATGCGGTCCACTCAAAAACTTGTTGAATCAAGCTTATATTTGGTTTTTCACTTCACGTCCAGCGTCCCTGGACGCTGGACGACTTGCCATAACACATGCATTTAGGGTGGGCCTTGCTCAGGTGGGCCACCAAATGCACTGATGGCGTGGGTACAACACATATAAGTGGGCCCCCACCTATGGATTACTTGGATGAAATACATGCCTTATGGTGGGGTCCATCCAAGTGGGCCACATGGCCACCTCATCACACACATAAATAAATAAATAAATAAAAGGGATAGAGAGAGATAGATGGACACGCGTGATGGAGGGACCCCGGCACTATGGGCCCTCCGTTTCAAGCATCCAATCCTACATCAAGTGGGTCCCATTACATGTGGGCCCACCGATTAAAATCAACGGTGGAGATCCTTTCTCCACCGAAATGGAAGGTCTAGATGACCTTATTTATGCAATGAAAATAAACATCATGATGGGGTCCATGGAGAATGGCCCCATCATGGAATGATCATGAAGATCAAGGTGGGCCATCGGCCACTCCTTAGGGTCCAAAGTGAGATCCACACCATTAATCGGTAGGCCTCACTTGGCCCATCATCAAAACAATGTAATCTAGCCTATGGAAGCACCCACCGTCGATCTTCTTCGGTCCGTTGGAACGCCACCCTCCTCGTGCTCCTCTTTGATGGTGGAGATGGGAAATGGATGGCTAGGATGAAGGTTCTTTGGGATGGGAAGGTGGGCCACCAAAAATCACATTTTCCCTCACTTGGGATGGCTTGGACGTGCACACATTTTTTTTTCCTCTCTTGGTGTTGCTTTGAAAAAGTGTTGAGAAAGAAAGGGAGAGATGGGATGTAAGGAGAGAGAGTGATGGATGTGAGTGATGGGTGAGGTGATGTTGTACTTGACTAGGTATGGGTGTGTAAGAGAGAGGGTGAGAAAGCATGGGTTGCTTGTACTTGACATTGAAGTGATTGATTGATTGATGTGATTGATTGATTGATGGGATTGATTTGACATTGTGTAGAGATTCTCTTGGGATCGAGAAAGCGCGGCGTTTCTTCGAAATAAACGCTGACTCACATCTTCAGGTCAGGGTATCGGATCGGTGCGTGAGTTGCGGCGTTGAAACCGCGGCGACGGTGCGGTCGCAATGATATAAGTCTCGGATTAAACCGATTCGAATCTAAAGGATACGACTTACGATCGATCGCAATGTCGATTATCAGTCGCGGATTGCTGGACTTTAACGGAAATGATTGCAGGATTCATCGGAACAGTACAAACTAGGATACGGGTCTTACACATCTATTTGGTGAACTCGTATTAAGGCTGTAGACAAAAAATAAGTCAGATCTAGCTATCAAGTGGACCACACCGTAAAAGGCAGTGGAGGATTGAACATCTACCATTGAAATCCTTTCATGGGTCACAGAAGTTTTGGATCATTGTGAATTTTGTTTTTCCTCTTCATCCAGGTTCTTGTGGAAAATATATGTTGTGGTGGGCCCTATAAAATTTTTAACGGTGAAAATCAATTTTGCTGTTGCTCTTTGTGGTGTGGTCCAGGTGATCTTTGGGTATGATTTTTTTTTTCGATAATGCTCCCAAATGATCTCGAAATATGGATGAACGTTGTGATATAATAAATACATAACTGTCGGGCCCATGCAACGTCGATATCTTTTGAACCGTTCGTACAACTCGGAGTTCGAGGAGCGTAAGCGCTCGTCTTGAGCGCCAGGCGATCCGCCTCAGGAAGGAAAGCAGGGGCATTTTCGACCTGAGAAATAGAGCCGTACAGTTGGGGAGTATTCTTGGAAGGTAAAAAGCGAGTGGGCTTAAAAAGGTTGTGGGCCATATGCTAGTCGTACAGTTGGAAATTTCTCATCGAAAAATGAGAGGAATATAAATATAAGGTAAACCACAGCACAGGAAAACAATAGCGATTGGATATCCAACATTAAAATACTCCTAAGGCCTACTGTAATCCAATCTGTTGAATAGGTCATACAGACCGAGATGAAGGAAAAAAACAAAGATCAACTTGATCCAAAACTTTCATAGCCCCCAAAAAGTTTTTAATGGTCGATGTTCATTCAACACTGTTTCCTGTAATGTGGTCCACTTGAGATTTGGATATACCTCGTTTTTGGTCTCATACCATAAACTGATCTAAAACAATAAATGAAACACATACATCATGGTGGGGCTCACGGAACACTGACCACCGGCCATTGGCCGGTGGCAGGGGGAGTAGCCAATCCTTTTCCTGTTGGGTGAGGTGGAGGTCACATCCAAGATTTAGTTTGAGGATCATAGAGTTGTTGGAACCAATTTACCTATGGCTCAGATTTAGCTTCCAAAGTTCCTCGGCCAGGTGTGGCCCATCCGTCAACTGTGGAATTATATGATACTCAGGCTGCCTTTGACGCTTTATACACAGGCACTCAGAAATTATACAACATACGTTGTGTACATTAATTCAGATATCCATATTCTCACGCACATATGACATATTTATACATTTATCACACTTCTTTAAGATATGACTTTCTCATCAGGCAATCCTCACCATATATATTCCATACATGTAAAATCAGGCAAATATTTTCAGTAGGTGGGCAGCACATGACATACTATAAAGCTATTAATTTTTCAATCTCTTATAACCATTTTTTTTTTTTTTTTTTTTATTATCATTTTTACGGCTGTAGCCTATTGGATAGAGCTCATAGGCCTGCCATGCATCCAAGTTGTGGATAGCTCCGATTTCACACTCATGTGATTTTTGATGGGCCAGGTTAGCCTGGGTCTGTTGCAACCCTAGTTCTCAAGGAATCTCTGCACGTTGGTTATTTCTCAAAAGGTACAGGCACAGAGTAATGAAGTTTTTCTGTTTACTATGATCTTTCTAATAAATACAGCAAAGCCATTTCTGGTCATTGCAAAGGACCCAAATCCAACCGTTGATGTCCCAATGTGTTTTGCCATTAATAAAATACATGCCATTAATAAAATAAATGAATCCTAACTGGCAGATTGGTGGGCATCTAATGAAGTGTAAAAGAAAGTCATTATTGTAAACTTGGGTATGAGCACTGTAGGGGTGTTAATAGGCTACGTAGTCCAGGGCTTGCCTCAGCAAAGATGTCTAGTTGACTACTATTAGTATACTTGGGCACTAGGCTATGCAAATCATGGCACATCGAAACCCTATCACTACTCTTGTGGAGTGTATGAATTTTCCACATATCTTTGTAAACTAGTCTACATCAGTAAAAATTATGTATCTTACAAGCCACGATGCGTGAATGGTTGTGATTCAAGTCAAAGTCAAGCAGTCAACATTTGAATGGGCCCAATACTACTTTAGTGCTATCACTGTCATGACCCCGAATGACCTAATAATACTTTTGTGCTATCACTGTCATGGCCCCGAATGACCCAATAATACTTTAGTGTTATTATTGTCATGGCCTCAAATGGCTCAATAATACTTTAATACTATCACTGTCATGGCCCCGCCCTTTCCAAACAAAGATATATGAAATTCTCCAAGAAATTCCAGTGCTTTTTGTATTTTACCATAATACTAATTAACCATCATTTTCTCTAAGCACTTAGTCATCATATAAGATTCGAAGTGTCTAAATCTTGGGTCCATGCTGTCTCCATTACATTGATGTCCTGCACAAGTGGCTGTTAGGGGGAGAGATGATATGCCTATCATCAGTTCTAACACGTCAGAAAATGTACACACAGCAGACATTAATTCAAATTAAATGGACTAAATTCTGCAGCCCACTGTGGCAAAGTTATATTCTCAAAATCAGATTGTCTGGACAGTCCTAACCTTTGATTTCTGAACACTTGCTTTAGGATTAGGTTTGGACCACTTTGGCTTCTTTTTTATTTTATTTTATTTTAAATTATCTAATAAAAATCTTCCAACTGATGATCCAATCAACTTATAATTTTTTATTCAATGCAAATTTACACTGATGTATCTCGTAAGCGGCACGGCAGGTATTGAAGTCATGGTGAGTCTGTTAAAGGAGGGATTTATTGAAATGACAGTCTACATTGCACCCCGTGAACTTCACGGCAAAAAATGAAGTCTGGTTAATACGTCAATGGAAGGATGTGACTAAGATGGCTCTATAAATGGGTTAAAATCATTATGTCAATTAAGGGATGGGACTATAATAAGTAATAAGCTGTCTAAATTACTTACTAATCATCAAGCAACATATCCCACTGTCACACTCAAAAACAAAGGAGGATTGTTTGTTTATTAGCCATTAGAATAATGCTTAAAAAGTAAGCAAGAGCAATCCATGCATGCCTGGTTCAGAGGAACCTTGTGTATGTGTTGAGATTTTAGCGAAAGAATGTTCGTCCAATGAATGAGTTGTTGTGACTCAATTTCAGTATCATTATGAAAACTATGGACAATAAATTACATTAATAAATTGTGATGGTTCATATCCATCCATTCACATAAAGTATGTGATACAAATAATAAATTATAATTTTTTCTACCATGCATATGCGGTGGGAATTTTTGTATAGATGGTACTTGATTCAATACTCTATTTTTGTATAGATCAGATTGGTTGAATAATCCTAACCTCTGATTCGTGGACACTTGTTTGTGACCGTTGGATAAACCGTCCGGTTAAGGTCCCTCAATCCAATATTTATATAATCAAATAAGCTTAATTTTTGGTTCATGAAACATCGATACTGGTTAACATGATTTGGACATTTCAATTAGACAAATTATATGCCACGTGTGTAATTTCTAAGTGCCTGAGTATCATCCATCATACTCTGCCAGAGTTTCAAGGTTTTTCTTTCTTAAGGTCGCATTCAATAAGAGCCCAAATCTTCCTTGGTTTCACACCTACACGGACCTTGTTGGACACGGATTTTCGGTTGATGAACTGGGAATTAGCAGCGCGCGTATTAATCTAGAACATGTGTGGGAGAATGGGGCCACTCATCAGGTGAGAGTCACCATGAGCTGCTCCAAAAAGTAGGTCATCCCACTGTTACATGGAACACGCAGATTGTTAGAGAAAAGTAGGTCTGTACTTGAAAAGCTCCATGGGCTCACCATGATGTATGAATTTCATCCACTCCATCCATCCATTTTTCCAGCTCATTTTAGGGTATGGTTTAAAAAACGAGGTAGATTCAAAGCTCAATTGGACCACGGTATCCGAGTCTATACTACGCAACTATGATATGATAAAATCCACATTTCAATTGCACATGGGAATATGGTGCAATCTCATTGGTTCAGACCATAGAACAATGGGCTCTGTCGGTACATACTGAAAAACCAAAGGCCCGTGCTCCAAAAATCATAAAGTAGCCTTAGTAGTAGACCTTCAGTGAAACCTTCTTAAGCTTTCATTTCTTTTACATGGATGTACTAACTTATCCAATACTAATTTCTCAGTGATTTTTTGTATTTTACCATAATATTAAGCAACCACCATTTTCTTGGAACACTTAACATCATATAAAACTATCCAAACCTCCAAATTTTGGGATCTAGCAATCAGTGGACCACCTTATGACGCATGGAATGACGTTGTAAACGTGGACTAGAAAAGTCATTGGCTGTCCCTGTCTGGTCCTCGCGCTCAGGACAGACAGTCTCTTCAAGCCTCGTGATCTTGATGAAAAAGGTAATGGGCGAAGAATCCCCCAAACAATCCTACTCAGAGGGAAATAGATGCGCAAGACTCAACCGGACGCGGATTAGCTACTGACAGGTTGAGTAGCGAGACCCGCTACTGAAGTGATGCCACCAAGTTCTGTGAGCCCCACAATAATGAATGTATTGTATCCACACGGTCCATCCATTTGGAGAGATCAATTTAGGGCATGAGCCAAAGACTGAGGCAGATCCAAAGCAGTAGATCCCACCACAGAAAACAGCGAGGAGAGTGATGCTCACAGTTGAAACCTTCCTAAGGTCCAACATGATGTTTATTTGAGATCCAACTTATTCACGAGTTAACAAAGACATGATAGAAGAGAAAAAACAAATAACAGCTTGATCGAACCCTCAGAAAATTTTAATGGTGGGTATCATTCTGCCTACTGTTTTCTGTGGTGGGGTCCACAGGAGCGTTGGATCTTACCCGTTCTATGGCTCATGCCCTAAAATGATCTTTCCAAATGGATGGATGATGTGGATACAAAACATACATCATGGTGGGGCCCATAGAACTGGGTGACGTCACTTCACTAGCGAGTCTCGCTACTCAACCTATCAGTAGCTAATCCGTGTCCGTCTCAACCAAACCATGGCTGCGGGGACCACCTTGATAAATGCATTGTCTATCCACATAGTCCATCATTTTTCTAGTTCATTGTAGGGTATATGTGGTGATTGAAGGCCCACAAGTAAAAAGGTCCGAGGGCTTACCATAATATTTATTTGCCATCCAACCTGTTGATAAGGTCATATATAAATTGAGGAAGGAAGAGCAAATATCAGCTAGAAACAAAACTTTTGAGCCACTGCACATGAAGCTTTTAATGGTTAATTACCATCGTTTCCAATCATATAGCCCACCTTAGATTTGGACCTTTTTATTTTTGGGCTCATGTTCCAAAATGGCCTACAATAAATGCATAAAATAGGCTCGGTTGTTGGGGTAAGTGGATCGGCTGGTCCACTGCACACCACTGCGTTGGCCGGTTTGTTGACGTCACCAAGTTTTGTGGGTCCCATTATGAGATATGAGTGATATCCACAATGTCCATCCACTTTTTGAGCTCAATGTAAGGGTTGATCTGAAAAATAAGATAGATCTAAAAATCAATTGGACCACACTGTAAAAAGCAATAGGGATTGACCGCCTACCAATGAAACCCTTTTGGGTGTCACATAAACTTTAGGTCAATATGATGTTTGTTTTCCCTCTTCATCCAGGTATGTGTGACCTTATGAACAGATTGGACGGAAAATAAATGTTATGGTGTGGTGAGAATCATTGTCTCCACTACTATTTGTGGTGTGGTCCACTTGAGCCGTTTAAATGAATCATGTTTTAGAGAAAGAACTAAAATGATCTCGAAAAATGGGTGAGCAATGAGGATATGATAAATAACTGACAGGGGAATCCAACCGTCGCAAATTACACTGAAGAATTTCAGTAGTTAGTAACACAGATGACTTTTTAGAGAGCGAATCTCAAAAGGTAACATAGTTCATATGCGGTTTACGGTCGACAATTCAGGACTGAATTCAGATGCACTCAGTCGGGACCGTATATTAAGTAATTCAGTTGACAGGTAGAGCAGAGTCCCTACTCGAACTTTTTCTTTGACTCGGTCCCCCATGATGAGTTCCACGCAAGATTCAGCACTGGCAAAGAGAAATAAACTAGTAAGATGGTGTCCTCAATCTCCTATAACTACAAATAGATACATGGAGCGATCTATCTAGGCTGCAATGTGCGATACCCACAATAGCGGGTCTGAGTAGGATTCCAAATCCTTATGGTCGGCCAAGGCCGAACAATTGTTACTGTTGTCACCAACCGGGTCACTTATCAAACAACCGCCCTCAACGCCCCGTGTCCCACTTGGCCATTAACAAAGGGGGCATTGAAGGTGATGCAGTGGAAGAACGCCTTGGATTTAATGAAGATGAACAAACCATTAAGGAAGGAGCTGGTGATGAAGAATGGTTGGTCGATGATCATGACAAATTCTTGGTCGTGAGGCCATTATTATACACTCCAAGGAAGGAGGTGCACCCACATCGGTACAATATATTCCGTACGTGGTATACTATCAATGGCAAGGTTTGTGATATAATCATAGACAGTGGAAGTAGCAAGAACATCGTATCGAAGGTGATGGTGGACAATTGTAACTACCTACGATAGGCATCTTTTCCCTTATTTGATTAGCTGGATTAAAAAAAAAGTGAATGAGACCAAAATAACTTAACAATGCACTATCTTATTTTCAATTGGTAAAAATTATAAAGATCGAGTACTTTATAACATGGTTGATATTGAAGCATGTCATATGTTATATGGTCGACCATAATAATCGGACCGCGATGTGATCCACCGAAGACAAGACAATATTTACGTCTTTGTCAAGGACGGTCGAAAGATTGTCCTTGCTCCTATAACACCAAAGAACCATCATGAAGATTTTAAAGTGGAGGGGAGCTCCCTCTTGCCCATTCGAAATTTCACAAAGAAATATAAGAAAATTGGCGAAGTGTACATTGTGGTGGTTAAGGGTGAGGAATCAGAGCCATTAAACATTTCTCCAAGTTTAAGGCTGTTATTGAATGAATTCAAAGAAATCTTGCTTGGAGATTTACTTGATGGATCGCTCTCTCATATGGGACATCCAACATCATATAGACCTTGTCCATGAGGCTAGTTCTCCCAACTGCCTTTACTATCGGACGAGTCCAAAAGAGTGTAAGATACTTCAGGGGCAGGTGTAGGAATTGATCCGTAATGGTCTTTTGAGAGAGAGCATGAGCCCATGTGTCATGCCAGCTTTATTAATGCCAAAAAAAGATGTGATCTGGGGCATATGTGTAGACAGTCGGGCAATTAATAAGATCACTATTAAATATCTGTTCCAAATATGGCGGTTAAATGACATGCTTGATATGATAGAATGTGCCAAAGTATTCTCTAAACTCAATCTGAGGAGTGGGTAGCATCAGATTCGTATTTAGCCCAGCGATGAGTGAAAAATGACATTCAAGACCAAGGAAGGGTTGTATGAATTGCTGGTCATGCCCTTCAGCCTATTAAATGCACTGAACACTTTTATGTGTTTGATGAATTAAGTGCTAAAGTCATTTTTGGTTGGTTTGTGGTAGTATATTTTAATGACATCCTGATATGTAGTCAAGGTGAGACGGAGCACATGGAAAATCTCAGGCAGGTATTATACGTCCTGTCAATCAACAAGTTCTACCTCAACTTGAAGAAGTGCAATTTTTTAACTGACAACCTATTGTTCTTAGGATTTGTTGTAACATCCCCGAGTAGTCATGTGGATGATGAAAAGGTGCGAGGCATCAAGGAATGATCGATTCTGACGAACATTCATGAAGTAAGGAGTTTCCACGGGTTGGCTACTTTCTATCGTCGATTCGTTGAAAATTTCAGCACTATATCCACATCCATTACAGATTGCATGAACAAATGCCCATTTCAATGGACTGATGAGGCTGACAAGAGCTTCGTTAAAATAAAACATCAATTGTCCACAATACTAGTATGGGTTTCGAGAAACTATTTGAGGTTGAATGTGACTCCTCATATGTCAGAATTAGAGGAGTCTTATCATAGGAAGGCAGGTCATTAGCCTTCTACAACGAGAAACTCAGTGAAATCCGAAAAAAGTGGTTGATATATGAACTTAAGTTGTATGTAGTAGTTTAAGAGTTGTGGCATTGGCGACATTATCTGATTTAAAGAGAGTTTGTTCTCTATAGTAACCATAAAGTCTTAAAGTTTATTAATAATTAGATTAACGTGAATCGTTTGCATGTTAGATGAGTTACATTTTTACAGGAATTCACGTTCGTTTTGTGACACAGGGGAGGACGTGAGGTCGAGCACCGTCTTCCTCAAGAAGATAACTATTCCGAATCCACGGAACTTCCCTGGACTCCTCATAGAGACTTTCTCGAATCCACGAGAAAAGAGAGTAGAAAATAGAAATAAATTCTAATAAATTCGAGATAGATTAATGAATCATCGATAATCCTCTAATGTGTCTCCTTACACCATTAATATAAAAAAATAAATAAACTAAAATTCGTAATTACCAAAAATAGCAAAATTCTAACTCTAATAAAAATCCTAATTCTAATAAAACTCTTCTAAAGCCTAATTTCTAAAAAATAAAAATTGTAAATAAACTTTCTTTAGAAGAGTCCTAGTATAACTAAAACTTATTTCTATAAGGAAGAAAAATTTAAAACTCTAAAAAATATTAAAAATTCGGAATTACTAAAAATAGTAAATTTTTTCTAAAAATTCGTTTTTGAGCTGAAAGCGCATGCTTTCTGATGAAACAGATAGATGCGACCCACCTTTTAGGTCAGTTCACCTCGGATGGCCCGTTTCAGTAAAGATTGATAGGTTGTGCGCCCCATAATGATACCCGGATCAAAAGTTATGGTCAATTTATGATCCATCTTCTTTTGGCCCAACCATGCTAGGAACGTATCTGTGACACGTTCTACATCAGACTCCTCCACTTGAAAAAAACTCGTCCTCAAGTTATGCAAGAGACTTGACACATGAGTCTGAGATAACTTCCGACGTCGATGTTCATTAGCTCTTTTTATGTACTTGACATTAAGCTCTTGAGTTGACACAATACATGTACTCATGCTTTCCTTGGCTTGACTAATATCGATTAGTTCCTTCACATCTGCCTTCAAGATCTCATATTTTTTCTGATAATATGGGCAATTAGGCGGACTTGTCCTTGAGACGGGATCAACGTGATTTTGTATATCTCGTATGGGAGGTAATTTATTAGAGAGTTCATCGAGCACAACCCTCTTGAACTCCTGTGATACTGGTTCCAAATCCTCTAAGATATTCACAGGCTCCGCATATTTTTTCTTTTCAACTAATGGATATATATTTTCCGTTTCCTCATATTGTTTAACAAAGGCCTGTTCAGTGATGAGATATTGTCCCTCCACTTTAGAAGTCTTGGGTTGGTTCTCCATTCCTATAGAGGTCACATGTTCGCCACTGATGAATCCTGTGGTCTGTTGCCACTCCGTTTTGATGAAGTTGTTTCTCGCGGACCAATAATAGGATTTTTCTACATAACCTTTTACTGATCGACTATCTTGATAATAATTTTGGTTTTGTTGAAATAATACCTGATCGTAATCTCGAGGGAGGAATCGCATGCACAATAACTTCTTCATCCGCGACCATGTGCGGATTGGCGCCTTCATCTGTCTCATCCGCTCGAGTTGAATTTGTTCCCACCAATCCGAAGCTCTGCCCGTCAACTTGTGGGCCATGAGTTTAACTTTCTTTTCTTCTACGATGTTCATGTAGTCGAAGAAACGTTCGACTTCAAGCAACCAATCGAGGAAGTCTTTGAAGTAGAGTAGGCCATTAAAACTTGCAAGATCGACTTTCATCTTAAATTCTTGAATCATCCTATGGTTCATTGATAGCATCGCCCTACGATCAGTATAATTACGAATTCTAGCAATTGCTGGTAGTGGATCACCACCATGAACAGGGAGTTGCCTTAGGTTTTCCGCCAAGAGATCTGCTATGCGGTCGATGGAAGCCTGCAGCCCTTGCATGACTTGTCGATTCTCTCGTCGCGCTACTTCGAAAGTTGCCGCCGTTAAAGGTAAATTCCCTGGAGCACCGCCCATGGGATTGTTGCTCGACCCGTCGTTAAAAGTCATCGATCCGAGGAGAAACCTCACTTTGATACCAAACTGACGCAGGGGAGGACGTGAGGTCGAGCACCGTCTTCCTCAAGAGGATAACTATTCCGAATCCACGGAACTTCCTTGGACTCCTCACAGAGACTTTCTCGAATCCACAAGAAAAGAGAGCAGAAAATAGAAATAAATTCGAGATAGATTAACGAATCATTGGTAATCCTCTAATGTGTCTCCTTACACCATTAATATAAAAAAAATAAGTAAACTAAAATTCGTAATTACCAAAAATAGCAAAATTCTAACTCTAATAAAAATCTTAATTATAATAAAACTCTTCTAAAGCCTAATTTCTAAAAAATAAAAATTGTAAATAAACTTTCTCTAGAAGAGTCCTAGTATAACTAAAACTTATTTCTATAAGGAAGGAAAATTTAAAACTCTAAAATATATTAAAAATTTGGAATTACTAAAAATAGTAAAATTTTTCTAAAAATTCGTTTTTGAGCTGAAAGCGCATGCTTTCTGATGAAACGGACAGATGTGACCCACCTTTTAGGTCAGTTCACCTCGGATGGCCCGTTTCAGTAAAGATTGATAGGTTGCGCGCCCCATAACGATACCCGGATCAAAAGTTATGGTCAATTTACGATCCATCTTCTTTTGGCCCAACCATGCTAGGAACGTATCTGTGACACGTTCTACATCATTTTGAAGCATAAGTAAGGGCATCGGAATAAGGTGCCTGATGCACTTAGCCATCGTGCATCATTATTTGTTACGACGAGCAATGAGGTGGTCGGCTTTGATTGTCTCGAGGAGTAGTATGCCGATGATGAGCGCTTCAAGGCTGCATAGGTAAGGTGTCAAGAGGGTCATCCCAATGATCTACATATGCAAGACGATTTCCTTTTCAAAGCAAATCAACTATGTATCCCCTAAAGTTCTTTGAGTGAGCAAATTATTCAAGAGTTGTATAGAGATGGCCTTGATGGACACCTTGGGCGAGACACGATGTGGGCTCTTGTTGATGATCGATATTACTGGTCGCAATTAGTACATGACATGGATAAAGCAGTGCAGCACTGTCATGTTTGTCAGACATCCAAGACGCTGTCTCAGAATATGTGCCTCTACACCCCGACCATTGCTTGACAACCACTGTGAGGACTTATTTATGGACTTCGTGCTTAATCTCCCATGAACATAATGCGGCATGGATTTGGTGTTTGCTGTTCACTCCCCAAGTATAGGGTTGTGATGTAGTAATAAACTCGGTAAGATCGAGGTCGAATCCCACGAGGACTGATCGTCACAATTTAAATCTAAGACTCTCCTTAACTAATCCAACAACTAATGGAATGAACTACTAAGTACAATTCTAAGAAAAACAATAAAAAATAAATAAATAAATAAAACAATTAAGAACAGGGAAGAACATTTAATCAGAGAGAGAGCACTAGGACTTTCGAATCCACCCCTAATTATCCTAACCCTTGTTTTGTCTGTTGATTCACCTTGATCTTGATTGATACCACTTATCCAGAAAAAGCACAATCTATGTCCTAAATCGGGCATACAGACTGTCTAATTCCTTTAAGCAATGCCATGAATAACAAATCCCATGTCCTTGGTCAGGCACATGGAATGTACATTCATTAAAGCATCCTGTTTCTTCCTCTATAGGAAACCTGTTCTTAATCAGACACAAGCACCTGTAATAAGCATCCAAACAACATCCATCTATATACTTTGGTCAAGTTCATAGATGGAGAAATATGGAATTTAAACCCATAAAGCCCACTCAGAGAAAGAAACAAATTAATTAAAATTCAAAGTAATTCAACCAATACAAGAGTTGATCAAATTAGGGGCTTCATCTCAGCCTTAGCTGAGAGATTAGTTACCCATAAAATCCATAAAAAGATATTAAATAAAATTCATAAAATAAAACGCCAAACCGAACAATCTCTCTCTCTTCTTCTTTCTCTTTCTTCTCTTTCTCCTCTCCCTGGCTCTGGATCTCAATTTCCCTGGATCTGCCTCCCTCTCCCACGTCCAAAACTTTCCTTTTATAGCTGCTGGATGGCTGGAATCGGTGGCAGAGTCGTAGACGAACTCGGAGTACAAATTTTCACAACCGTGATCAGTGGGCCCCACAGAGGTGTTTTCTGGAAAATCCACCCCGTCCATTGGATTCAGGACGAAATTTCAGTCAAGAATGAGTGGTTTTGAAGGTCCATTGGCGCGGCCCACAGAAGAAATCTCGAAAAGATCAGTTTTAAACGTCGCCGAGCAGCCCTTTTGTGGCCTCTGTATCTCGCACGTGTGTACGCATGGGAGTGGAAGATCAGCATGGTTTTGTAGTTCTCGAACCCATCTACACGATGGACGGCTCGGATCGGTCAGACAGATGACGTACGGGGCCCACTAAATTCTGAAAAAACGGCAGCGTCCGTGCGTTACGCGGACGGCGGAAACGGCGCGGCGATGATGGTGGGTCCCATTCCATTGATTAAACTACAAATCCACTCCGTCTATTGCATAGAGGAGGAAAAATCGGTCGGGAATGTGTAATTTTATCCTACTGTTGATGAGGCCCACCTGACTTTCTGCCCGACCGTTCATCCTGCGATTTTAACTAATACACGTCCGTACACATGCATGGGACTAAAATTCCACCTAGGCGTGGGTTGTGGGTGCCCCAGAAAGTGGATGGACGGCTTGGATTGGTGTTCTGGATGGTAGGTGGGGCCCACAACTCGACCCAGCGGTCGGCTTGCGGGACGCTGGCGACGCAACGCCGTTTCGACGAAGACGCACGGGTCAGCGGTTCGCTGACCCGGGGTGGCTGTGCGGTGCGCCGCTGGTGCACACGTGCAGGGTGCACACTCTCCCCATACACAGGGTCCACCTCGATGTTTACGAGAAATCTGCACCGTCCATCCTCTTTCTCATGTTATTTCCATTGTCAGGGCCAAATTTAAGGCAGTTCCAAATATCAGGTGGGCCTGAAATCAACGATTCGTGGGCTGATTTGTCCGTTGGACCACTTCCCAAGATCTGCAAGGGCTGAAATTTGATATGTACGGTTGATTTATGGCCCTCATCCCATGTATGAAGTTTCGAACTGATCGGATGGCGGAAAATATGTGATCTTGCATTCTGGACTTTTTTCGGGCCCCTTTGGCTTGCTTTCCTCAGATCCCAGGCGTGTAAAATCTTTATTATTGGTTCTCTGGGGTCCATCCCGTGCTCAGGTGACTTCAGAATGTCAAATCCATGCTTTTAACATTATTTTGCAATTAATACTCCTGATTTCATCCTGTAACAAAAACACAATTAATATACTCCATTAAACATTATCATGTACGTAAAATCAAGTAATCACTGGGGTCTGATATGCAATATTCGACCCTGATCATTTGCTGTGGTAGGTCGTTTCTGAAAGATGGCGCACTTTATCCCATGTAAGAAGACCCACAATGCAACACATGTGAAAAATCTATTCTTCCAAGAGGTCATTCGGTTATATGGGGTTTCTAAGACTATTACTTCTAACCGTGACACGAAGTTTATTAGCCACTTCTAATGAATTTTGTGGAATCGGTTCAGTATGTAGCTTCAGTTCAGTAGTGCCTAGCACCCACAAACTGATGGGTATACTAAAGTTGTGAATCACATGTTGAAAAACTTCCTTTGGTGTATTTCATGTGACAAACCGAAGCAGTGAGATTTGACATTCTCTCGAGTGGAATTTGCATTCAATAACATGATGAAGTGCTAAACAAGGAAGTCATCATTCTAGATTGTTTATGGACGAGTGCCCCGTCATACACTTGACTTAGTCCCTTTGCCCAAGCTCTCGGGCATGAGCATTGTAGCAGGACGTATGGCGGACCGAATCATTGGCATTCACGCAGATGTACAAGGCAAGTTGCATACCTCAAATGATAAATATAAGGAACAAGTCGACAAGCATCGATGATAAAAGATGTTCAAGGTGGGTGACCATGTTATGGTCCATCTACGTAGGGAGAGATTTTCAACCGGGGCCTATGACAAGTTGAAGAATAAGAAGATTGGATGGGTATGGATTCTTCGAAAGATTAATGATCTTCTGGATGACATGGAGATTTCACGTACTTTCAACGTTGCATACCGGACTGAGTATCGTGAACCAAAGCTGGATGAGAACTCGGGGTCAAATTCTTTTGAAGTGGAGGGGACTAATATAGACCGGGTCGCCAAAACTTTGATGGCAAAGATGGACCAGAGAAGGCCCGATTAGAGGCAAAGATGATCAGAGTTGTCAGAACCTTAAAATAGTCACATCTCACAAAACAGAATGAGTTTTTCGACATATTATATATGATTTTGGAGTAGGAGAAGCTACTTTAGCCAACCAACCCGCAATGTCGAGTTGCCCACACTGGATTTGCGATATTCCATTAGATTGACAATCAAAAGTCCATTTTATTTTCATTTTTTTTACTATAAATAGTAAGTTTTAGTTTGATTTGCCGAACATGAACATGGCTTAGAAAAGTTAGGAGAATTACGTTGTTAGGCTAAATTGGACACTTACCATTTTCGCCGAAAACCATGAAGTGCAGTATGAATGATGACTGTTTAATTTACTATTTATAGTAAGTCACGTTTTAGAGAGTTTTGAATTGGAGTTTGAGTCTAAAACTCCAACTAGGATTGAACTCATTATTTAAAGGATTAATTTCCTTTTTTTTTTTTTTTAATCAGCAATCAATTTATTTTCAAATTCATTAAAAATTATTTCTATTTATCCCTCTCATGAATTTGAGGAAACTCCATGAGGATTTCTGAGAAACCCCGTGAGCATGGTTTTTTGACTCAGATGGACTCATTCAATCCTGAGTTGAGTCATGACTCAACCAAGTTGGGGTGACTCAGATGAGGACCATGTCATCTTCTCTTCTCAATACTAAACCATGGTGCTGAACAGGAGATCAGACTCAACCAAGTTCCAGTTGACTGAGGCGAGTTGCATCCGTACCATCCATGCCTGTGAGACCGTTTGTAATTTCCTTGGTTTTATGCGCTGAGTCAAGTTATTTTGATTTAAGTCGGTTTTAGTTTGTGGGCTTGTGGCCCATTCTAACCTAGTTGTGGAATCATATCCTGCCATCCAGGTTGCGTAAATGGGGCCACCAGGTTGCCCACTGCAACATTTCAAATTTGGGCCTGAAATTATTCCAGGCCACTCACATCCCACGTGTTAATGAATCTAGATGCAACGTCAGCAAGATAGATTTCCATACATCTGTGGACCCAACCATGTACACAGAATTAGAACCACTTATCATGGATGGTTTATGTTGGACCAGAAAATTTACAAAAAAAAAAAAAAAGAAAAAGAAAAAAAGAAAAAGAAAAAGAAAAGAAAGCCTATCTACTTAATGTAGAACTTACATGCTGGCTCCTTTTTTAAAATTATTTTCAATAAGCTATCTCATTGATTTAGTAATTAACATGGGAGGAAAGGGAAGAGGTTAAGGGATCAGGTGGGCCCCACCGTGATGTTAATGTGAAATCCACTCCAACCATCAGGTGATTCACCCCATATTAGGCTCTGGGGCTAAAATATTAGTCCCATCATGATTCAAGTAGACCACACGACTAGAAAGAATGTATAAGGTAATACTCACAATCCAAAAATTAACTCCATCCATGATTCGAATGGATCATATGATTGGAAACAAAATATAGGATTTCTTTGTGAAGGCTACATGAAGGGGTCCGATGGAGCACTTTGTTATATTTGGAAGAAACAACATGGCCATTAGTTAGGTCATATGCAACATTTGTTTGCAAGTCTGTATGCATATCAATCCCCTAAAATGGATAGATGAAGGTGGGCCCGAGAGAGTTGTGGATGGCGTACCATCGTCATCAAATGGGCTACGATAGCATCAGAATCCAGAAATTTCCCATCGGAAGCAACAGACCCAGTGCATTATCAAAGGTGTTATTTGAATACTCTAGATAGAATAGGCCCGGTACCCAAAACTGCAAAACTGAAAAGATTGAATTAGATTGATTAAAGTGCCAGTCCAACGGGTCCACCATTGCTGTGTGGACGCCCACAAGGACCTTTTTGCTAATCCATAAATGGGCTAACCAAATCAGGGCCAGAAGAAATGGGTCTTGTCAGCCCATTGGAGTAGAAGCCAGTTTCAATCCACACAAGAAGGCCAGATGCCCGGAAGACACCCGGCCTGACTCCAGCAACTCTGGCAACAATGGCAAGAGACCCAGAATGATATTCCGCAGTGGGCCTGAGAGCTGGGTTAGACCCCGCAGTAAATGGATGCGATTTGCGTGGTACACAAAATCGGCGGTGTGTTGATGTGGCAAATATCTGGTCTCACTTTTATGTATGTATTATATCCACACCGTCCATCTATTTTGAGAGATCATTTTAGGTCATGATTCAAAAAAAGAGTCAGATCTAAACCTTAAATGAACCACACCGTAGAAAGAAGTAGAATGATGATGTCCACTGTTAAAACCTTCCTGTGGCTCACCATTATGTTTATTTTCCATCCAACCTGCTGATAATGTCACACAGACATGGATGAAGGGAAAACATAAGATCAGCATGATCCAAAACTTATGTGGCCCTTAAGAAGATTTCAATGGCAGGCATTCAATCCTCTACTGCCTAATAGTAGAGGAGCTTGTATATGTGAGGAAGAATATATCATACTTCATCATGGTTGTAAGACTCGTATGAATCCGATGCGAACTCATTTGAGTTGACTTGCCACCAGTAACCCCTAATCCGAAGTAGATTGCCATGGAAAGCTTTTATCCAATGCAGATTGCCAGCCAAAGCCTTTAGAAGAACTTCCTACCCCATGAAGTTAGGTGGGGCCCACCGTGATGTTGGTAAGAAATCTACCAGATCCATCCATTTTTCCGGATCAAGTTGGGACATGGGCAATTTGATAAATTGCCAAATTTTAGACATTTTTTCTAAATAGAAAATTTTGAATTTAATACTAAATGTTTTGACTGTATCCTACACAGTACACATGACCTGAGATCGGGAGCGTGCAATTTTGGGTTCTTCAAGAGCATTGTGACCAAAGAACCAAACCAAAGTTCCATAGCTTTGCATCTGTCTGCTATCGTGATTGATTTGGGGTCAGTCTGAGACAATCTTTAATGAATTTGGGATTTTCATCCAAATCTAAGCTTTGACATGTGTCCTACTCTACCCCATTGACTAATTTGGCTGCGGCATTGGTTGAAGTTGGACTCTATGGAGTTGAAAGACCACTTGCATTTTACTGTTATATATGTTTGTAGCTTTAGTTTCATCGGAAGCTTTTAATCATCCTCGGACGCAGCAACTGATGTTGGTATTTTTGAAATTCAGATTTTCTGTAGGAGTGCTAGCTTCCAATGATGTGTATCAAGATCAGATTCAGTAGTTACTAATATTAGCAATGAAGTTTTAACACCAATGAAAAAGTACTGTATATTGTTATATTCATCAATCATCACATAGGAAAATGAAAAAAGAAAAAAGAAAAAAATAGTCTTAAATAGGGAATTTGGATCCCCCACCCCCTTTTGTTTCTGTTGGGCTATGGCCACCGTACATATATGTTGGAGAAGTGCATTTAAGGGTCCAGATTTCGCACTGCAGGGATAATTTCAAGGTGGGCTGGCTGAGGCTGGTGGGCTCCGTCTGGGTTTTAGTTGTTGTTACTGCTGTTCATGTACCTAATCGTATGTAACATCAATGGCATCTGTGGATTATTATTATTTTAAATCTCATTACGGTTTCTTCTTCTTCCTCTCACCACCTCTTCTTCTAATTTATTCATTTGATTGGGAATAAAATCGGTTGTTCAGCCTTTCTTTACTATCCTCTTTTTTATTTATTTATTTTTATGTTTGTTTCAAAAAATGCTCCTGTGCTCTTAAAGCACTGTTAGTGCTCCTAGTTGCATCAATTTACTTGGGTAGTCCGATTGATCTGAATTGTCCATCTAGGCCAGAACACATTCCAATGCAAGAATCTCATTATTGTTCATATGATCAAATATGTAATTGGTTTGCTCATATGATCCTAGCAAATAGATGTATCAAGTTGGTTACGGGACCCATTTTTCGTGCGAATGGTCTTGACTGTCCATATTGAAGCTATTGATCGAATGGTTATATATAGTTGTTGAATAAGTGTGATACTTGTATGGTAATTAAACCATGAAATGTGCAGTGGGCCTAATTTAGAAGGTGGCGGACACATCATGAAATCTCGTCTGGCACAAAATTCAAGCCAAATTTAAAAGTGCAAAATTCAAGCCAAAACGGGTGGTTTAAATTCCAAGGCCAAAATTAGTTCGTTACTGTCATAAGGTGGTGGGCACATGTATAGGTGGGCGTCATTACAGATATTATTCAATTCCACAATCAAGTCAGTCTACTCATCAAGTTCCAAAGAGGGCCCATCATGTAATATGTGTCTGGCACAAAATTCAAGCCAAATTCAGGTGTGCAAGGCTACTTAAAGCAATGGGTGGCCAACAATCTCACACACCAAGTGTGATTCCACTCAAAACCTATGTGAACATTTGAGTCGTGGAAAAGGTGGGCCCAGTCATGAAATATCGTTTGGCACAGTATTCAAGCTGAATTCAGATTTTCGCAAGACCACTTAAAATTAGTAACTGGTGGCGAACAATCTCTCAACTTGCCAAACTATGGGAAGTGTCTCACTCGATCCATACGTGACTTTTCCCAAAAATTAAGCCGTTGCAATTATTATGTTGGTCATTTCCATACATTGAATATGGAGCATCACTCATTAGGTGGGTCACTTTCTTATATTGAATATATATAGACCATCTACTGATCTTACTATATGTTTCTTACAGGTGTGTGTTCACATTAATGAGTAGAGAAGCTACCACATAAAATAGAAATATTTATTATTATTATATTTTTGCAGAAAGGTGGGAGCACACCACCTGTAATTTTATTGATACTTGAAAATTCTATACATAAAAGGGAAAACACTGACCAATCCCCTCCCTAAATTCTAATTACTAAGCTTTCTATTACAACTCTTATAAAAAGTACTAACAACCAAAAAAAAAAAAAAAAGAAGAAGAAGAAGAAGAAGAAGAGAAGAAACCACCGTAAAGCTTTCACAACTAGGTAGCAAACAATTATTCATCATTCATGACTTGCGTTTCCAACTAACTTCTTCAATCTAACATCTTGCAAAGCGGCACTTGAACAGAAGACTTTCTTTCATCTCATCAAAGAAATGGTAATAGGCAATCCTCTAAGCTTTCTTGAGCACTAAAACACCACAGAAGGCCCAAAACCCCACGGCAAATCCTGGTCCCAAGGCAGAGTAAAACCAAACCATTTCATGCGCTCCATCATCTTTTTTTACATCACCACCAATAGACATTGGACTTTGATAAGTCTCATTACTATCACACTTATCTGTAAGAGGAGGTCCACAGAGATCATTGTTCCCCATATAAATAGAAGGATCCTGAAGTGTCTGTAGCTGATTTCTCGATGAAATTTTTCCCGACAAGTTGTTATTCGACAAGTTCAAGTAACTAAGAAAAATTAAATTGGACATGCTTGGAGGAATTGTGCTCGAAAGTTTATTTTTGGAGAAATCAAGAGACTCTAGCAATGCCAATTTACTAATTTCGTAGGGGATCTTTTCGGTCAAATGATTTCTGGATAAGTTTAAGACTCGCAATCCTAAAAGACTTGTGAGTCCTTCAGGGATCTCTCTAGATAAGTTATTACTTGAAAGGTCCAAGCATGTAACTAGTGAAATTGTTCTAGTGTATTCAAGCATTAGCCCTTTCACTGACACAAGCAGGTTTTCCTTGTAATAAGATCCTGTTCCATTCACAACAAATTGTTCTGTCTTCTGCTCATTTTTCATGGCGGCGGGATTCCGAAGACTGAGGAATTGAACCAGATAATCAATTTTGTGCCAAATCAAGGACCTGAAGAGAAGTTATGTTTAGCAATTGAGGTGGGATGTTGCTAGTAAACATATTGGATCATAAATTCAGAATTCTTTGCCAATCCAAGTGGAAATATGACCTGAGAAATTGTTTTGTCCAAGGTGAGTCTCCAAATGAGTACAATTCTTCAAAGATGAAAGGGCTTTTTCAGATAGGCTATTGTTGCTCAAGTGCAATATTTGAAGTTGATGTAACAGACCCAAAGATATGGGAATTCTTCTTGATAAATGGTTCTTAACACTATACCAAAATCGTGAGGTAAACAGGAACGGTTCAGAACCATTTTGGGTACTGTTTCAAATTTCAGAGATAGAATTTTAGGAACGGTTTTAAACCGTTCTAGTACCAACAGTCATTTTAGGAACAAAATTTTAAAAAACGGTTTTAAACCTTCTTAACATTGCCAATGGCCAGATTTTTTTACTGAAGGCTCAATAAAAGATACAAGTGGTTCCAAAAGATCTAACAGCAAGTATTAACTCCATCAGGCGTTTCAACTTCACTCGCGTCGGTGCACCTACTTGCCTCTACACATGCCATGCGTGTCATAAGTCAGAGAGATTCAAGCCATTCATAATGAAATTCTTACCTTCTAGATTTCAAGTCCAATAGATGGACGGATCCACTCATATATTGGTCATACTAGTTAAAAGAGAAACGTTTAATTATATAATAATGATTTAATGATCCAAATTCATTTCAATTTTATGAAAGACAATCATTAAATTGGATTCGTAATATGAATGGTTCAGATCTTGTAGACGTATCTAATGGGGCATGCATTGACCGAGTGTACATGGAAAGTACGTACACCTGAGTGCATTTGGTACTCCTTTTCCTTTATATCCAACCAGTAAAGTAGGTTCAAAACTCCTTTCTTGCCAAATCATTTTGTTTTCACCTAACGCTTCTGACGTGAGCTCCTTTCAATGAAGGTATGCAGATTACACTCCCTAGAGTGCACCTTTGAAAGAAGGTTTCACCATCTAAGTTTCTACCAGTTCCACAATCCATGTTGAGAAGAGCAATCTCTCGAAGAGCTTGATCCAAGATCCGCCTGGTACACTTTTGAGTATCTGGTAGGGGTTTGCAGTCCTGATGCTGAAATTCAGAACATAATTATAATGAGAAAAGTACGCTCATTAAAAAATTCTGTATTATAGATTAAAGACATCATTCAAACATGATGTTCACCTGATGGTAGTGCAAGGCCACCATCCACAATTCCCCTATAAACATGGTATTGAAAGTCCCAATTAAACAAAGAAATGAATTATATCTGATCAGTCTCAGCAAAAACCAAAATCTGCAATGGACTTCAAAATAGAAAGACATACTCGATTCAATGAAGTCAGTCAAGCAGATGAAGAGCTCCACAATGTGATGGCCTTTTATGTACATAACTAACGAGCTGTTTGGCATCATAAAATTTCGAGTATGAACAAGAAAGTAAATGGAGCGATACACAACCAAACAGTAAGATACAATGGCAGATCAATTCCCTGAACATAAGTATAGCACATAAAACCCATTTGATTAATTGTAATAAGCATAACAGTTAATATCTCAGACTTGATATGTTCAGCTAGAGGTAAGTTCAGCTAATTTGATGACTGGCAATGATATGTTCTCTCTCTTTCTCTCTCTAGTTAAATTGCAGGCTGCAGCCTTACCATTTACCTGTAGAGTCTGTTTTACTCTGGTCCAGCTGAGGGGCCTGCCAACATTTACTCTCTTCCTCAGGGTCCACCAAACCTAATGATTTCTTTCCAGTTAGAAGATACAGATTTAGGGATACCGGTTAACATCGCTGACTTGCATGCTCCATGTTTTGGCATAGTCCTGGATGAGTTCAAACACATCCACTTCCATCTTTACAAGGTCCTGAAAAATCTGAGTCCCTTTCAGCCCAAATGCACAACAACATTGCCTTCAAAAGAGCTTTCCACAATATCCTGCCTATTGGACCCCATGGTGTCCATTAATGTTCAAGCAAAAGAGATGGGATTGTCCCATCAAGGAGATGCTTGGGTCAAATTCACAATGGGGCCATCAGATCAGCGGTTTGGATCCATGGGCCTTAGTTGTACAGACCCAAGGATATTACACACATCCTCTAGTCAAGGATCACACACTTTCTATTATGGAGGAATGGGCAGGAATAACAATACTGGAATAGAAATGTGATGCAGTGAGTACCTCAATACATGCATTCGCTATGTGAGTATGACAACCGGGTCTGGGTGGCAACAGACAGATCACAACTTCCACCTGCATAGAAGTGTGGTGTTAGGTGAACAATATACATTTCATGGTATGGACACCATAATAAATATAATTACACATCTTAAACTGATCAACATGGATGAAACATTTTACACAATCATTGTAGAGAAGAATTCATGAAATATAAGTAATAAATGAACGATAAATTCAGAATAGAAGAAATTTGATATTTAATCAAGAGGCTAATGAGGAAAAAAAAAAAAAACTGTAAAAGCTTTTGAAAATCAAAGGTATATACTTATCTCCTTCAAACCTTTAAAATTCAATCAGATGTTTTGACATTTTCTGAATGATCCTCGCAGTATGATAATTCAAAGCGCTATGTGAACAGTTGTAGGAAGATATAATTAATTCGTAAGTACAATGGGAAAACTCTACCTCTGCAATATACTTACAAAGGCTTCCATAATCCATTGCATCAAGCTGAACTGCCACTGCATACCTTCAATAGTCTGCATTAGAAGCACTACGCACTACAAAGAAAACCAACAGATACATAAGTAGCAAGAGTAGGGTTTAAAATCCCACTACCAAATGAAATAAAATATCAGAAAATATGGTGGAACCTACTTGATAATAGCAAGAGTTCATTTGGATGAACCTACTTGACAATAGCAAGGGTTCATTTGGATGAACCTACTTCTTCCTTCAGACGGTGATGGAACCTTGCCAGGCGAGCTTGGAGGCTCACCAAACCTGCAGCTTTGCGCGAGATCACAAAGCTCAGCTTGGTCACATAATTATCAATCAGGCTGCCCGGTTGGTCCACTTCTGCAAGTAGCTTCATTTCCTGATATAATACAACCATGAAATGTAAGATATAAAAATCAAATCTTTACTAATGAAAAAATCCCAAAGATCACAAATCATATAAGGTAAATCTATCAAAATATAAGCTAGTTCGCATATTGTATCCATACATGTCATTGTATGGATACAATATGCATGCAGCCATTCAAAAACATGATGAAATGAATAAAGGAACAAGGAATGTGCATGATTCTAACAACAAATGAAATGCAATGTCAGCTGATGAATTTCATTTAATATACTGCTCAATATGGAAAGAAGATAATCAGTAAAGGTTAAATAAACAGAGCTTTCCTAAGGCCACGTGCATCTAGATGTGGCAACACATGCAGACCTGGCACATGAATAAGCAGGGCCATCAAGAGGCCTGGCTAGGGATTGGAATCAGCCCAAATTTTGAATTCTTTGGGCTGGGTCTGTCAACCTGGGCCTATTTAAAATTTCCATTTTGCCTGGTGGGCCTGAGCCTAGCCCGTTGACACCCCTAAGAATAAGACATCCAAGATATGCATCATGTCCAGCCAAATGTAGATGATCTGGGTGAACAAAGCAAAAGGCAATTAGATCAAGTTCACATATCAAACTTCTCCAACCTACACACAAAATAAAAAGATAACTATTTCTATCTCAATAATTAGCACAACAATTGGATGTTATCCTACAAGGCATCAATTTGGTTTACAAGCACACTAGAGTGAAGATATAGGTCAACTGAATAAATAATCAATGGAAAGTAAAAAACAGATTGACTGAAGATGTATGTAAATTAAATTGGTTTTGAATTTAAGATATATACAATTTTAGATCAAACGTAGAAATTCATAGATAAATTGGTACGACATTTAAGATATAAATAAGTTCGTGAAATCAGAGTTTTACCTGGAATGCTATAGTAAGTGATCAAAGTCTTCTATCTGCAAACTTGCTAATCACAGCGTTAACTCTCTGCACTATGGCTGAATCATTGCGTGCAAGTTTCAGAATATGCAAAACCATTGCCCAAGGAGGATAAGCAACTGACTAGCCACTGACAATTAGAGTTGTTAGTAAGAAGAAAACCACAAAGGTAATGGCAACATTACCTGCTCTGGTGCACCTTTGCTAACATGATGCATTTTTGCTTCACTGTCAATATAAGTTGGAGCCGTTCACTTATCAGTTGGATTAAATGGAAGGAAATGAACCTCTTGAATGCCAGCCCATGCCTTCTTGTATGTATAGATGGAAAGAGAGGCTGAAATGGAAGAATCAGTGATAAAGGCATTATTTGTCTGTGTATAAATAAGAAGATCCCTATGGAAATTTCATTCATCCTTCAGGTCAGCGAACATCCCAATAACATCTTGGTTTTTAAGTCGGGAGGCTCATGCAATGATTAGAATAACAATATCCTGGCCTTCTACTCCTTTAGCAAAAACCTGGTTGCAATAAGTCAAAAATGGGCATTAGAATAAAAATCAAAAGACTCTCTTCAATAAGATGAGCCCCAAATTCATTCCATGTTGGACCTCAAGAAGTTTCCTGTCAACTGTGAGTCCGTTTAAAGTTTGCATTACTTACCAATTAACTTAAAATCTGCAAATCTCAAAACAAAAAGCAAAAGGACCCATGGGTCATCCACAACCAACTCTGGCACCTTCATAGGAAAGACATGAGATGGAAAATAGATTAAGGAAACAATAGAGCCATCTTGTCACTTCAGAATGAATGAACAGATTATCCACAGTTTCCTAACACAGCACATCAACCTATATTCAGAACCACGTGCTTCTATGTTGAAGACATTCAAAGCTTAAAACCTTCTTACCATTGTTCTCCAACCAAAAACCTCTGCTAGAGGGATGATGGTCCTCAGACTCATTCATGGTTGAAGTAGAACCATTCCCCTTAGTCCATGCTCAAAAGGACAAGGATAAAAATCAACCCAAGTGATTCCATCTTCAAACTCTACTATAAATCCATCCATCTCAGAAAATAAACCTCCTCAAGCATTCCAAAGATACACAACTTATGAGAGCTAGACAATTTCCTACCCTCACAAATCCCTTTTGTAATTTTCCCCTGATTATTAAAAATGTAATTACTGAGTTAATGAATACTCTTTTATGTTTCATCATCATTTATGCTTCAAATCTTTAGATTTCTTTGCCTGAAACCAACTCTTAAAATCCAAGCAGAATTTTTTCACATAAAGGAATTTGGATATGATATCATCGATTAGGGATTTGCTAATTGCACACTCATGTAGGAGCCCCTGCCCATCCACACTCAGGCACAATTCCAATATGCAACATGTGTGAGATATCTGAACCTTCCAATAGGTGGAGCTTTACCATAAGGACGATTGACACAACAATGACGACAATGATGAGAATCACGAGGCAAGGGCAGAGAGCCACCGTAACGAAAGCGCATTTGCTGTCGGCGAAATCCTCTTTCTCGTCGTACTGGTCTCGGATCTCGAGAGTTTATGAAGGAGGAGGCAGAGCAGTCGCAGAAGCCATTGAGATTGGAAGAGATCTCGATCCAAGACGATTAGAAATGGCAGGGATTGTTTGGATTCTTCCACACAGACATTCGACCGCCATTAAAACCTGAGAGGGAGAGAGTGAAAACGGTTCAGATCTGGCCGACGCCAGATTATATTAAATAAATTGTATTTGCAAAAAAAAAAAAAAAAAAAAAAAGAGAAGTCAGACATTTGCAAAAAGATTATTTGTCTGTGTATGAAGTGTAAGAGAACAAGTTGAGTTGAACTAAAATTGAAAACAATCATTGCATACATATGATACAACCAATCTTTCAAAAAGTACTTTGGCATGATATGCGTGCGCCAACGTATCACCAATTCTCAGCAAACTGAAGAAAGGCCCTTGGTAACTTCTTTTGGTGCCAAAACTTCAAGTAGACCTTTCCCATCAGGAAGCTGTGAGCCTGTGACTATTTTTGTTGGAATTGTCAGTCCAGAGGTGCTATTTTGTGCCATGAAGCAGTTCAGTGAAAGAGATTAATTTTTTAAAAAATTAAGAATCTAAATCTCATGTAAAACTTAATCATATGTCGTATTTGATTTTACAGCAAAACTTGATCAGTATAAATGATCTTACAACTTCTGAGCAACCAATTCTTCACTAACATGTAAAAGCTAAAGTATGAAAGTTTTACTAACCTCATATTTTGACATGTTTGAAAATGGGGTTCAACCAAGCCACAGAAAAAAGTTCATATTAATGAGAACCATGTTGATGTTCTTGCATATATCTATTAGTATCTAGGATAATGAATCATATCAGCTTTTTTTTTTTTTCATTCGACAAATCAATACATTCTTTTATACAAAACACACTAGTTTTCAGAAGTACCCAAGCATTATGGTCACAATGCCATGCCTCCACTAGAGGCTTTAAAGATCTTCTAAAGGCCAGTACCTCTCTCGTGGATGATTGACAATAATTGCCTCATATGCAATGCGCTCATGCGAACTTTAATATTTCAAAGACAAGGCACATACCTTTTCTTTCTTAGCAGGGTGGAAACTCCAAATGCTCCAATTCCATATTGAGGATAGTAAGCACATGACCTCAGGAGCAAACTCCGACAGAACAAAGATAAGAAAGCAGAAAATGAACAAACATGTTAGCATGAACATTACATTGAAGTGAAGATGCACATTCGTCAGAAATAACAAAAGACTAGCTCTTTATAAAGAGAGCTACTTACTCATCCAAATTCGATACGGAAAGATCCATGAATGTATAGGGATCATCCAAGTCCCTGCTCATATAAAGAAGTCATAGTGATAAGGTAAACCAACTCTCTTTTGAAAGGCTGTATTTGGGCGCACTATCGAATTTAATTGCAAAATTAGTTTTTTTTTTTTTTTTTTTTTTTTTTTTTTTTTTTTTTTTTTTACACACGCACACACACCCCCACACACTCACGCCACACGCACACACACACCGTGGTGAAATTGCAAAATTAGCTTAAAAAGTGGAAAATGGCCGAATTGCAACTCCCTCCCTTAGAATTCATATGGAGGAATTAGGCTCAAAATTGCATTTATACCAATTCAAGTCGGATATGAAAAGTATTTAACTGCCATTTTTTTAGAGGTACTTCCTCATTATAATAGCAAGAAAAGCAATTAAAATCTGGACATTTCTAGTCAACTAACATTTGCAATTCAATTCAACGGTGCATACAAACACGGCCTAATATTTTGCGCACTAGAATAGCAACTGAAGAAAGTAATCTGTCTCCACCTCTACCAGCGAAATATAGCATTTCCTACAAGAATCTCCCCAGCCTTGTTGTTGAGTGGACCTGATACCTGAAGAAGTTAAGATGAAAAAGATTCTATAGCTTTGTGAATGCTAAAATAAAATTGTGGCCAATTCGCAATTTAAAGAAGTCAGACATTCACAAAAAGTTGTATCATATGAATGCGTATGTTACAATTTGAGGTGGGTCAGTTCTGAAACAAATTTGAGGTAGTATCAACATATCCTCAGTCAATAGATCATCTTGAGAGAAGTTGTAAACCTCGGTAACCTGCCACCAAAAAAAAAAAAGAAAAAAAAAAAAAAAGGGAAGAATGCTATAAAATAAGCAACTGGTATAAACAGAGAAAATAAGAATTCCACTAAAAGTGAATTGGGAACATACCTCAAACTTTCCTGGGCACCAGCATGGGGTCGAATAAAGAGTCGAAAGAGATCACCGAGCACGGGGCTGGTGTCAGGGGGAGTAGCCAATCCGTTTCCTATACTATGGAACTTACTATGGCAATTGCATAAAAATACATAAATGTGCTGTTTGGTATTGCTCTATGGGCCCACCATGATGTATGTATTTCATCCATTCCGTTCATCCATTTTTCAAGATCATTTTATTACTTTGTTTTAAAAATAAGAGGGATATAAATCTTAGGTGGACCACACCACAGGAAAACAATAGTGATTGGATATCCATCATTTAAATCCTCCTAAGGCCCCACTGTACTGTTTATCTGACATCCAATCTGTTGATTAGGTCATAAAGACCCAGATGAAGGGAAAGAAACAAAGATCATCTTGATCCAATACTTTTATGGCCCCAAAAAGTTTTTAATGGTCGACGTTCATTCAACACTATTTCCTGTAATGTGGCCCACTTGAGATTGGGATATACCTCATTTTTTGTGTAATACCATAAAATGATCTATAAAAATAGATGGACGACATGGATGAAACACATACATCATGGTAGGGCCCACGGACCACCGAACACCATCCATTGGCTGGTGGCAGGGGGAGTAGCCAATCCGTCTCCCATAGTATATAAAGGTATAATTCCAGGATCATGCTCACAAAGAAATGTGAACCGGTCGTTTGTTTGATGACTATTGTAAAAGAGGTAGAAAAGTGAAGGGAAAATAGGTATCAGTAAAAAAATGTGTTTTTACATCTTTAGACCATGAAAGGAACTATAATTCCAAAGTCAAGTCCAAAATGACATAAGCTTGTAAGAGATGGAGAAGATTCTGGAAGCCGATTGACTGATATACCAAACAACACCAATCTGGCTGGTGTGGGTACGTGCTGTGTCGAAAGAGAAGTGCTGCCTCCTCGTGCTCTGAGATGTACAAGTGGTTCAGGTGGTTCATCCATTTTGCCGGATCATTTCAGAGGATGACCCCAACAATGATTCATATCCAAAGCTTATGTGGACCACACTACAAATAGCAGTGGGGACAATGATTCTCACCGTTAAAACATTCGCAGGGCCCATCATAACATTTATTTTCCATCCAATCTGTTTATAAGGTCACACAAATGTTGATGAAGAGGAAAAATAAATATCACATTGATCCAAAACTTTTGTGACCTCAAAAGGGTTTCAATGGTATGCGTTCAATCCCCCACTATTTTTTGCAGTGTGGTCCGCTTGATATTTGGATCTGTCTTATTTTATAGCTCAACCCTGACAACGAGCTCGCTAAATAGATGGACGGTTGGGATATAACACATACCTCATGATAGGACCTATGGAACTTGATGACATCAATACATCAGCCAAATCGGTGGTGTGTGGCACACCAGCCAATTCGCTTCCGATAATTCTACTGTTTCTTTTGCCAATTCATTTGTGGACTGTTGGATAAAACAGTGGAAGGCCCTATTTGTTCTTTGCTCTAACATGGTATATATGTTTTATCCATGCCATCTATTCCGTTTACCAGCTCATTTTATGGCATAAGCCCAAATATGAGGTAAAGTGAACAACGCCACAGGAAATAGTGGTGACTCATGAATGCCCACCATTAAAAAACTTCTTAAATGATATATAATCAAGTTGATATTTGTGTTCTTATTCATACAAGTTTGTGTGACTTAATGAAGAGGTTGAATGACAAATAACATTGCAGTGGGTTGTTGGAAGTTTGCAATCGATTACAACTTTTTCCAGTGTTATTTGCACCTGAGATGTTGATTTTATGGGTTGAGCTAAGTTATGTTCACTTAGGTCGGTTCTAATTTGTGGGCTTTGGGGCCCATCCTAAGCTAGTCGTGGAATCATATCCAGCCATCCGTTGTGCGGCTAGATAGACCCCACCGGGTTGCCCATTGGAACATTTTTCAATTTGGTTTTTTGCAATATCTTGATTTCTAATACATGTGTCCTTTAACATCTTTTGAAGTTTTTAGCGATTATTTATTTATTTATCATTTTCTCAATGTTTGCCTCAATCAAAGAAATTATTTCAAGTATTGGTGATAATATCGGCCATATTAGTATATGTTCTTATATCCCTTTGTCATTGATGCATATACAATGACCAACCATTGACAGAGAGCATGAGATGACAATACTGAATGTTGATGCAAAAAAAACTGGTGCGTCCTCTTCTGATCTATTTCGCCTGCACAAGAAGGAGACAATGGAGACCCTGGATACAGCCGGGGACCCTCCGATGCTAAAGTCAGGAATAAGATCGTATAAGAGAGTTTTTTGAGATGGTTTTTGCGTACCTTTCACCTTGGAGATCTCCTGTATTTATAGGGAAGGGAGAATCCCGTCGTGCCAGGATTCTTTTCCTGATATCTTGGAGATTGACATCAATCCATTTTTGGACTCCATTCGATCCCGAGATCTTCGGGATCGGAGATCCTTTTACTAGATTTTCGGAAAGGTGTTTTCATTTACACCGTTTTTACCTTGCTTGAATCGGGCCGAACCGACTCTACTGATGAATGAGTCTTGACTAGCTACACGGGTAGAGCTGTTTGCCATCTGTCGGGTGAGATGGACTCGATTCGTAATCAATATCCTCTCTTTATCCGATAGCCGATTCTGTAACTGACCTAAATGTGAGTAGATTTTATGGTCGGTTGTGCGGCTTCTGAGCTTTGACCCTCAGTCGGCCTCTTTGGATGCTGCTACCTTGTTTATCGAGTCAACTTCGTGCATCTCATAGATTTTGCCTTATGGCTCTAGACTTTGTAAGCCTTGGTTAAGATTCGTTCCTCATAATCCGAGCTAAGTCTCTCCTTTAGGCTTTTGATATGCTTGCCTCGGACAGGCTTGTTGCCTCGGATCCCGAGTGGTGTTAGTAGAGTTGGTCCATTCCATAGTCGAGTCCCAGGACTTGTCCTATTTTTCCCCAACACTGAATATTGAATGGTTGTGATCAATGCTAGCTAAATTACTTGGTCGAAGAAGATCATCAAGCCTGAATTCAACAGTCTAGGATGTCACGGGTCGGGTCCCGTAGTTCCCCAAACCCAAGCTATAACTACCCGTGAGCATGGTTTTTTGAATCAGCGAATCAAATGGACTCATTCGATCCTGAGTTGAGTCATGACTCGACCAAGCCAGGGTGACTCAGAAGAGGACCATGTCATCCTCTCTTACTAAACCATGGTGCTGAACAGGATATCGAACTCAAGCAAGTTCCAGTCAACTGAGGCGAGTTGCATACCATCCATGCCTCTTGAGGCCGTCTGTAATTTCCTTGGTTTTATGCGCAGACTCAAGTTATTTTGATTTAAGTCGGTTTAAGTTTGTGGGCTTGCGATCCAGGTTGTGTGCCTAAATGGGGCCCACCAAGTTGCCCACTGCAACATTTCAAAATTGGGCCTGAAATTATTCCAGGCCCACTCACATCACACGTGTTAATGAATCTGTATGCAACATCAGCAAGATAGATTTCCGTACATAAGTGGACCCAAACATGTACGTGGAATTTGAACCACTTATCATATATATAGACATGAATCTTTACCATATTGGGATTGACTGACGAGCGGCTCTGATCTGACACATGGGTGCTTCATTTCCAAGTGTGAGATGACCGCATCCTTGCTAGTGCAATTAGTAACTCTAAGTGGGCCCATGTCAGTGCCCTTATTTGACTCAGACCCTGTTGGATTAGGGCTAGAAATAAAGGTCCAAAGACTTGGAAATGAAATTTTACAAAAAACTATCTACTTACGGTAGAACTTACATGCTGGCTCATTTTTTAAACCTGTTTTCAATAAGCTATCCCATTAATTTAGTAATTAACATTGGAGGAAAGGGAAGGGGTTAAGGGCTCAGGTGGCCCCACCGTGATGTTAATGCGAAATCCACTCCAACCATCACGTGATTCAGCCCATCGCCACACGACTAGAAAGAATGTATAAGGTGATACTCACCATCCAAAAATTAACTCCATCCAGGATTCAAGTAGACTATTTGATTGGAAACAAGATACAGGATTTCTTTGTGAAAGCTACATGGAGGGTCCGATGGAGCACTTTGTTATATTTGGATGGAACGACATGGCCATTAATTAGGTCATCTGCAACATTTGTTTCTAAGTCTGTATAAATATCAATCCGAGTAAGAGTTTTAAAATGGATAGATGAAAGTGGGCCTGAGAGAGTAGACGATGGCGTTCCATGGTCGTCGTCATCAAATGGGATAAGGAGACCATCAGAATCCAGAAATTTTCCATTGGAAGCAACGGAGCCCATTGATCGGCCCAGTACCAAAAATTGCAAAACTGAAAAGATTGGGCCCGAATATTGTTGAATTAGATTGATTAAAGGGCTGGTCCTACGGGTCCACCATTGCTGTGTGGACGCCCATAGCTAGGAAGGATCGATGTTTCTGCTAGTCCATAAATGGGCTAACCAAACCGGGCCCGGAACTAATGGGCCTGTCACCGCATTGGAGTGTACTGTGGTACACGTGCCATGTTTATGGTGGCTTTGTGCATGCTTATGGATTGTTATGCTATGCCAGCATTTGAACAATAGACCTCAAGATAACCGAGGAACTTTTCCGTTTCCGTCCGAATTAAGTCAAATAGTGAATATTTTCACCATTTTTTCTGTTTAGCTTTGGCATTACATTGTTTTGAATGGTACTTGTGTTGGTATCTGCATTTAGGAAGTTGCTGATGTCATGACCAACAATTGGAATCGGTCAAGAGGTGGGCCCATCATGGATCAGCTGTGACTAAAAAGCTTGCCCTGTTTGAATGATCATAAAAGGTCAATCAGAGGAATTTCCCCTGCTGGATGGCCATCTGTTTTAAAATTCTGTTTGTCCATTGGGAAAGTCGTCGAAATAGACCGAATTTTAGCCTGTTGCCGATGGTGGTGCATTTCTAGACTGCTTCCTATACCGTACACATGCCCCAAGATTGCAAGGGTGCAATTTTGTGTTCTTCCTGGGCATTGTGACGAAAGAACCACACCAAAGTTCCCTAACTTTGCATCTGCCGTCTGCTATCCTAATTATGATTTGGGGTCAGTCCGTGGCAATCTCTAAGGAATTTGGGATTTTCATATGAATCCAAGCTTTGACGAGTGTCCTACTCCACCCCATTGACTGATTTCGGATGTAGCATTGGTTGAAGTTGGACTCCATGGAGTTGAAAGACCACTTGCATTTTACCATATTGTTTGTAGCTTTAATTTCATCGGGAGCTTTTAATCATCCTCCGACACAGCAACTGATGTTGGTATTTTTGAAATTATGATTTTCTGTAGGAGGGATAGCTTCCAATGATGTGTATCAAGATCAGATTCATTAGTTCCTAATAGCAATGAAGTTTCAACTCCATTGGGAAAGAACTGTATATTGTTATTGTTGGGGATTTGAACTGCGGAATCACACAGATCTAGATCTACGATTGCAATCCAATAGTAACAAGCAATCACAGGAGAACACAAAGATTTAACGTGGAAAACCCTTACGGGAAAAAACCACGGCACAAAGCGATAGAAATCCACTATGAAATAGAAATTACAAGAGAGAAGACTTACCCGATTCGAAGAACCTCGAATCTCACCCTTGCTACACCCTTTGAAAACCTTAGAACCCCTTTAGAAAGCTTTAGAATACCTTAGAATAGTCCTAGGGACCCCTATTTATAGTTTAGGAAACTCCACTTACGCACCTAGTCTGAAAAAGTCCGGAAACCGCCTCAAATTTATGCAATCCTCACAGGATCTGCGTAACCTGACTAGTCGAAGGAGGGCCTCGACTGGTCGAGCAACCCGCTCGATCGGTCGAGCCTGACCCTTAACTGGTCGAGCATCACGGACACCCAAAAAATAAGCTCGTTGGACTTTGAGTCGAGAGTGCCTTGACTAGTCGAGCAGTCCACTCGACCGGTCGAGCGTCTTTGAGGTTTGAGGACATCAGTCCTGACAACAATCTCCACCATGTCTTCAATCTTCAACTGTGTAGCTCCTTGACCTCTTCTCTTATCTCTTCATCACATTATAGCTTCAATCAACGCTTCTTGTGCACACTCCATCCTTCTTTGACACCATCGCCAAGTCCAAAGAAGTTGTACATAATTTGAACTTCTCTATAGGAACGACCTTGGTGAGCATGTCTGCTGGATTTATGCTGGTGTGAATCTTCTTCAGTGTTACGCCTCCTTCCTCAAGCACCTTTCGGATAAAGTGGTGACGAACATCAATGTGTTTAGTACGTAAGTGATAAACAGAATTTTTAGCCAGATTGATAGCGCTCTCGCTATCACAGTTAACCGGCACAACCTCCTGCTAAAGTCACAACTGATTTATCATGCCCCTAATCCAAACACCTTTTTTAAACGCTTTCGTCATTGTCATATATTCTGTTTCAGTCGTGGAAAGAGCCACCACAGACTGAAGTTTTGACATCCAACTGATTTCTCCACCCGCTAGTACAAACGAGTATCCTGAAGTAGACTTCCTGTAATCTATACTGCCTGCGTAGTCGAAATTCACATACCCTACCAACTTTGTCCTTGTTTTCTCAAAAGTTAAGATGTAGTCTTTTGTACCTCGAATGTATCGAAGTAGCCATTTCACCGCTTCCCAATGTTACTTGCCGAAGTTTGACATGTATCTGATCACAACACCGACTACTTGTGAAATATCTGGTCTTGTAGAGACCATAACATACATTAAACTTCCAATCGCATTCGAATAAGGCACATGAGACATAACTTGTTTTTCCTAATTTGATTTAGGATATTGTTCTAAGGATAGCTTGAAGTGAGCCGCGTGGGGAACGCTCACCGGCTTTGCTTGGTTCATCCTATACTTGATCAACACCTTTTCAAGGTATTCTGCCTATGATAACCAAAACCTGCTCTTCTTCCCGTCTTTATGAATATCTATACCGAGAACCCTCTTTGCAGCCCTCAGATATTTCATCTCGAATGTTCCTGATAACTGAGTCTTCAGTATATTGATTTCAGACATATCATGACAAGCGATCAACATATCATCAACACACAGTACTAGGATGATGAATTTTTCATCACTCAGTGTCTTGTAATAGACATAGTGATCGTATTCACTCTGAGTAAATTTCTGACCCACCATGAAAGAATCAAATTTTTTATACTACTGCCTAGGCAACGGTTTCAGGCCGTACAACGACTTCATTAACCTGCAAACCTTTTTCTCTGCCCCTTTAATTTCGTAGATCTCTAGTTGCTTCATGTAGATCTGCTCTTCCAATTCCCCATGCAGGAATGCAGTCTTCACATCCATCTGTTTCAGCTCGAGATCGTATTGGGCAACCAGCACCGACATGAATCTGATAGATACTTATTTAACCACCGGCGCGAATATCTCTGTGCAGTCGATTATTTCTCTATGAGCATAACCCATGTGTGATTTTTGTCCTACGAGTCCATCTCATCGTCTATAGCCGTCTTCCACTTTTCTGCATCAGGCTCATTAAAAGCCTCTTGAATAGTAGACGGGTCTCCCTCATCTGTAATGAGGGCATATGCAATATTAGAGTCGTCCCTGTATCTTGCTGGTAACCTACGATCACGCGGTGGGTTCCTTTTCACAGGTGGCTGCTCCACCTGATCTTGTACCTCTGTCTGCGCATCTGTCTTTGCCTGAGTATTATCTAAGTCAATCTGGACGTCTATAATCAACCTTTTTGGTTCTTTTTCCTCCTCTTGATCATTCTTGCGGAATAGAGAGCTTTAATCAAATCTAACATCAGGCTAGTGATGATCTTGCGTGTGATCTTGTTGAATAACCTGTAACCTTTCACACCAATGTCATAGCCAACAAAGATGTACTTTTTGGCTCTATGGTCTAGTTTATCTCTCTCAACTGACGGTACATGAAAGTAAGCTTCACAACCAAATATACGTAGATCTGAGTAGTCGATTTTTCGACCACTTCATACCTCCTCTGGGATTTTACATTCAATTGCAGTTGAAGGAGATCGATTCACCAAATAACTAGCCGTGTTAATGGCCTTTGTCCATAGGTCCTTGCCCGATGCAACATTACTTAACATGCATCCAGCCCTCTTTAGGAGAGTCCGATTCATTCGCTCAGTCACACCATTTTGCTCGGGCGTGTGACGCACTTTGTTGTGCCTGATGATACCTTCATCCTTGCAATACTCATTAAACTCACTATAAGTAAATTCTCCACCATTGTCAGACCTTAAAACCTTTATTTTCCGTCCTGACTGTTTTTCCACTATTGCCTTCCATTGTTTGAATATGGTGAAAACTTCGGATTTACGCTTCATAAAGTAAACCCAAACTTTTCTGGAGTAGTCGTCAATGAATGAAACAAACCATGACGACCCCCAATGAAAACTTCTGGCGATGACCCCCATACGTCAGAGTGCACATAATCAAATACTCTCTTACAAACATGTTTTTCAGATTTAAAAGACAATCTAGATTGTTTACCATATATACAATGCTCACATATATCTAAATCAGAATTTTTAAAAGCTGGAATCAAACATCGATTAGAAAGTACCTTCATGACTCGCTCGCTCATGTGGCCCAGACGAGCATGCCACATGCGTAGAGACGTTGAGTCTGCAATAGTTGTTGCCGCTCCACCTGGTGAAGTGCTCCCAATCAACCTGTAAAGGTTTCTGTGCCTCTGCACTCTCAAAACCATGAGTGCCCCTTTTGAAACTTTAAGGACACTATCAATACCGATGAACTTGTACCCTATAGCCTCGAGTGCATTGAGAGAAATCAGACTTTTCTTCATATCAGGAACTTGCCTGATGTCAGTTAAGGTACGCTCCATCCCATCAAACATCTTGATGCTCACCATACCAATAGCCACAACATTACCGGCATTGTCATTGCCCATAAAAATCTGTCCATCATTGCATTCCTTGTAACTGGTAAACCAACTCCGATGATGAGTCATGTGATAAGATGCTCCTATGTCAAGTATCCACTCGTCTTTATGATTGTCGTGTAAGTGACCAATCATGGAAATAGACAGAACATCACCACCACTTGATTCTTCATCAGATGCGACTACATTGGCCTCCTTGGAAGAAGCCGCTGAATTTCTTTTTTCATTTTAGGATTTCTACAATCCTTCTTCATATGTTCAAACAGCCCAAAATTCCAACACTTTAATTTTCTTTTGCCCTTGCCCTTGGATTTGAATGTATGTCTTGAAGACCCTATACCTCGCTCAGAATCTCTACCCCTTGTAATCAGTGCATCGGAAGATGCCCCCATGTCGCCGTTTAGCTTTCTCATAGCCTTCCCTTGAAAGGCTGAGATAACGGTGTCAACACTTAGGGTTTTATTTGCAGTGCAAATTGTGTCCTTGAAAGACTCATATGATGCAGAAAGAGAATTCAACAATATACATGTTTGTTCCTTATCTTTGATCACTTCCTCCATATCTAACAATTTGCACATCAATTTATTAAAGTTGCTGATATGGGCTTCTAGATCTCCACCCTCTGCCATCTTGAAGGTATAACATGTAGCTTCAAGTGTAAATGATTTTCAAAGGACTTCTTTGCATAGATATTCTCTAACTTTGCCCACAAACTAGCCGCAGTTTTCTCCTTCAACACATTATAGAGAACCTCATCCATAAGACATAAACGGATAGAGGCTAAAATATTACTATCAAGGTTTTCTTATTCATCATCTTTCATGGTAGATTTTCGCTCATCAAGAGCCTTAATCTCGCCTTGCTTGGTTAACAGGCTAATCATCTTAACCTTCCATAAGTCAAAATTATTTTTGCCTGAGTACTTCTCAATATCAAACTTGTCGTTTCCCATTATTACTAATCTTGTAGATTCAGATTTGTGCCCCAACGATTGCTCTGATACCACTTGTTGGAGATTTGAACTGTGGAATCACACAGATCTAAATCTAGGATAACAATCCAATAGTAACAAACAATCACAAGAGAACACAAAAATTTAACATGAAAAACCCTTACGGGAAAAAACCACGGCACAAAGCGACAGAAATCCATTATAAAATAGAAATTACAAGAGAGAGGACTTACCCGATTCAAACAACCTCGAATCTCACCCTTGCTACACCCTTTGAAAACCCTAGAACCCCTTTAGAAAGTTTTAGAATACCTTAGAATAGTCCTAGGAACCTCTATTTATAGTTTAGGAAACTCCACGTATACACTTAGTCCGGAAAGTCCGAAAACCAACTCAAATTTACGCAGTCCTCGCAGGATCTACGTAACCTCGACTAGTTGAAGGAGGGCCTCGACTGGTCGAGTATCACGAACACCCAAAAAACAAACTCGCTGGACTTTGAGTCAAGAGTGCCTCGACCGGTCGAGCAGTCCACTCGACCGGTTGAGCATCCTTGAATTTGAAGACATCCGTCCTGACAACAGTTATATTCATCAATCATCACAGAGGAATTTTTATTTTTATTTTTATTTTATTTTTTAAGTCTTAAATAGGGAATATAGAGTACCCACTTTTTTGGGGCCATGGCCACTGTACAGATGCTGGGGAATTGCATTTAAGGGTCCAGATTTCCCACTGCGGGGATAATTCTAAGGTGGGTTGGCTGAGCCTGCTACGTTCGGCTTGGGTTTTAGCCGGCTGTTACTGGCTGTTCTTCTACCTAATCTGTTGTTGTATGTAACATGAATCACATCTGCTGAAATTTGAAGAAAAACCTAATTACAGATTCTTTTTCTTCCGCATCTTCACCACCTCTTCTTCTAATTTGTTCATTTGATTGAGAATAAAACTGGTTGTTTCTCCTTTCTATGCTATCCTCTTTTTTATTTTATTTTTATGTTTGTTTGGGAAAATGCTCCAGTGCTCTGAAAGCACTGTTAGTGCTCCTAGTTGCATCAGTTTACTTGGCAGTCTAATCGATTGATCTAAACTGTCCATCTAGGCCAAAACACATTCCAATGCAAAAATCTCATTAATAATATGATCCAATCTGTCATTGGTTTGATCATATGATCCTAGCAGCTAGATGTATCAATTGGTTACTGGACCCATTTTTCGTGTGAATGGTCTTTGACTATCCATATTGAAGCTATTGATCAAATGGTTATAATTGTTGAATAAGTGTGATGCTTGCATGGTAAACCATGAAATGTGAAGTGGACCTAATGAACAGTCTCGATGAATGGGTTAGACTGTTGAAGTGTCCTTCAACCATTAGCACTTAGGCTTGTTTGGCTTCAATTGTGTTTGATTAGCCACTTTATTAAAAATAAATAAAAAACAAAAAAAACTTGTGGCACACATAAAATTGAAGTTCTCCTGTTGAAGGGTTTGTTAATTGCACATGGGTGCATAACCGTACATCACATAGCCATATTCGTGGTGTGTAGGTCCAAGATCAACCGTTCAAATCTTTTGAAGGATGCAGCCCATGAGGTGAAACCCACCACCATATGGTAATATGGTAAGGTGGCAATGTACGCTATCATAACTAAAAAGGTTTTTAGTCTCTCCTTAGTTGATATAGATAAAGACTCAATCCATTTGACACCCCGACCCACCCTACCGACTCACCCTCAAGCCGTGTCAATGGACCCCTGACTCGAGCCGATTTCGGCTAAAATCAAGACCGAACGAGTTGGTCCCAGTAGTTAGTCTTAAAACTGTAATAAAAACCCATACATTAGTAGTAATGGAGAATCTTAAGTTCCTAACTATAACTTGGCAAAAACGGCTTGGGCTAGTAACTTCTAAATTATGGTGAACCGTGTAGGGAGTCTACACTCGAGCCATGGTTCAACCAACATTCTGAAAATGGCGGCGACTCATCATCCTCATGTGTCACTCCTATGCAGCTATTTAGACCATCTAAATATATATAGGGGTACATTCGATGGAGTATTTCTTGCAAACCACCGTGACAAACCAATCACAACCATCCATTTGTGGTTCTGAAAAGGACAGTTGAAAGTAAAATAGCATGTGGTTTAAAATCTATGGCCAAAATTAGGTCCTTGGGTTTCGCTACAGATTATTCGCCAATCAAGTCAGTCCACTAATCAAGTGCCAAAGTGGGCCCATCATGAAATATTATCTGGCTCAAAATTCAAGCCAAATGCAGGTGTGTAGGACCACTTAAAGCAATGGCTGGCCAACAATCTCACACACTAGGTTTTGGAAACGGATTGGCTACTCCCCCTGCCACCAGCTCCATGGCTGGTGGTCGGTGCCCTGTGGGCCCACCATGATGTATGTGTTTCATCCATTTTAAGATCATGTTATGGCTTGATCTCAAAAATGAGAGGAATATAAATCTCAGGTAGACCACACCACATGAAAACAATAGCGATTGGATATCCACCATTAAAATCCTCCTAAAGCCCACTATACTGTTTATTTGACATCCAATCTGTTGGTTAGCTCATACAGTCCCAGATGAAGAGAAAAACCAAAGATCAGCTTGATCCAAAACTTTTATGGCCCCCAAAATGTTTTTAATGGCCGACCCTCATTCAACACTGTTTCCTGTAATGTGGTCCACTTGAGATTTGGATATAACTCATTTTTGGACTCATACTATAAAATGATCCGTAAAAATAGATGGACGGCATGGATGAAACACATACATCATGGTGGGGCCCACATAATCTAACCATCAGCCATTGGCCGGTGTCAGGGGGAGTAGCCAATCCGTTTCCCTAGGTTTTTTTTTTTCTTTTTTAATTTTTTTTTTAAAGTAAGAGTATTTCATTTCACAAATTCAAGCTTTACAAGAACTGGACAATCTCACACACGGTGTGACTCCATCAGATGAGTGGAATGACAGCGAAAGCTTCGGGATGGTTCTCATCATTTTAGCTGTGCAAAAGGCGGGCCCTGTCATGAAATATCGTTTGGTGCAGTATTGAACTGAATTCAGATATGCAAGACCACTTAAAATTAGTAATGGGAGGTGAACAGTCTCTCACACCAAACTCAACAAATAATAATAGTTCAACTTGCCAAACTATGGGAAGTGTCCCACTCTATATGTGACTTTGCCCAAAAAATTAAGCCAGCGGAATTATTAGGTGGGTCACTCTCATACATCGAATATGGACCATCACTCATTAGGTGGTTTCTTACATTGAATATAGACCATCGACTGATCTTACTAACCATATGTTTTTCTTACAGGTGTGTGTTCCGATTAATGAGTAGAGCAGCTAACACTTATAAAGTAGAAATATTTTTTATTATTATTATATTTTTAATATTTTTGCAGAAAGGTAGGAGCACACTGTTGAGGGTCAAATATTGCATATTAGACCCCAGTTACTACCTGGATTTACGAACAAGATACTGCTTAACAGTTTATTTTAATCATGTTTGTGATGCAAGGTGAATCTAGGAGCGTGGACTGGAAAGGATGCTAAAAGCATAGATTTAACACTCTGGCATCACCAAGGCATTGGACAGGACTCCATGGGACCAAGATCAAGGATTTACACACCAGATATCAGACAAATTCTAGTCACTCTCTTCAAACAGGCCTGAAAAACGTCCAGAATGCAAGATCACAAGGTTCTAACCATCCGTTCGGCTCAAAACTTCATATATGGCCTAAGGACCATAAATTAACCGTATACGTCGAATTTAAGCTCTCGGATCCCTGTGAAAGTAACCCAACGGACAGATCAGCCCATGAATCTCTGATTCGAGGCCCACCTTAGATATGAATATGCTTCAAATTTGGTTTCAACCGCTTATAAGAGGTGACACAACATATGGACGGAACAGATTTCTCACAACCATCACGATGCTCACCCATGAACATCGTGTGTATAGAGAGTGTATGTGCACTCAACGTGCATCGGATGGAGAAAGGTGGTTAAGTCGGTGTTGACCGCCTACTTGCGCAAAACGGCAACTACCGTTACAGCGAGAATCGCACTGATTGTCAGTTGCTTCTGTGGGCCCCAATTGTCCATATGGACAATCCAAACCATTCATCAGATTAGTAACGGCCTACTCACCAAGTCCTAGGTGACGATTTTTAAGGAAGCAAGGAGAATAGATCGCAGACATCCAAAAGGAAGACGTACGGTGGAATGAAATCATCCATGGCCCACTAAGATGCTGATCCAAAAACGGTCTTGTCCGACCGATTTTTCGTGACTAAGACAATTGACGGAGTGGATTTCCTATATAGTTCCGTTCGTCGGCCCCACTGACGTCGAAGGGATCCGTTTTCGGATTCCTTATGTGTTACGCACGTCCGAATGATCCTTGGCTGTTATAAGATCTTGGGAGGGATCGGTCGGTCCATCTGGACCGTTCAAAGCCTTCCCAAGGTGGGACTAACCATAGACAAGGAGCCTGAATGGCTCGGATCTTGCATGAGAAACAACTATGGGCTGACAATGTGGGAAAAATGGGAATGGTTGCCGCTGTTGTTACATAAGGTTTTACGCTTGCTGTTGTACGCGATATCCACCGACTCCAGGTCTTCACCATCCGACCGACCTTCCTGCTATAAAGAAGATGAGAAAAGAGAGAGAAAGGGATCGAAGGGGGAACGTGCACAAGATAGAGTTGGTTTTTATTTGTTTTTATTTGTTTTTCTTTTCTTTTGATATTAGCTTAATCATGCTTGTGTTTAGTTAACCTCTTAGCTAGGGCTAAGAGGAGAAGCTTGTGGGGTGATGGGACAGACTCTACGACTTTGATTTATATCCTGAATAGATTTTGATTTAGTTTGATTTTAAGGAATGCCTTTAGTTCTTAATGGTTTGTTGTGACTGAAATTACAATAGATCTACGATGGCTTTGAGTATTTCTTTTTCATTCTTTTGATTGTGAATTTAGGAAGCCCTGTTGTTCACCATTGCCCCTTGGACATGGTTGGATAATGGAATCCTTTCAAACATTCATACATCTTCTGATTGGTTGTTGATTGGTTTAAGTTCTGTTGTTTACCTTGTCTCATAGGCATGGATTTGTGATGGAATCATACCTAATTCTTATACCTTTCATCTCTTTGAAAATTAGATTAAAGGAAGTACAGATTGTGCTTTAGTGATATACCCTCTAACTGGATGAAGATGGGACTCAAAATCCAGTTGTGTTCTTGAATCAAGCGTAGATCTCCCTGATCTCTACAAGTGGATCATCTGAATCCCTAGTTTTCTATCTTTGAATTCTACGGATTTTAGTTTATTATTTCACTATTATACACTCATATTCACTTGGTTTAGATTTTATCTTATTCTAGTTCTAGTTCTGGTTATTTTCAGATTACGTACAGGTTTCAGTGCCTGTGGATTCGACCTCGGTCTTACCGAGTTTATTACTACATCACAACCCTATACTTGGGGAGTGAACACACACCACATGTAATTTTATTGATACTTGAAAATTATATACATAAAAGGGGAAAATACTGGCCAATCCCCTCCCGAAATTCTAGTTACTAAGCTTTTTATTACAACTCTTATAAAAAGTACTAAACACAAAAAAAATAAAAAATAAAAAATAAAAAATAAAAAAAATGACAACCACTGTCAAGCTTTCACAACTAGGTAGCAAACAATTATTTATTATTCATGACCTTCATTTCCAAGTAACTTCTTCAATCTAACATCTTGCAAAGTGACAGCTGTAAAGAAGTCTTTCTTTCATCTCATCAATGAAACGGTAATAGGCAATCCTCCAAGCTCTCTTGAGCACTAAAACGCCACAGAAGACCCAAAACCCCATAGCAAATCCTGGTCCCAACGCAGAGTAAAACCAAACCATTTCATGCGCTCCATCATCTTTTTTTACATCACCACCGACAGACATTGGACTTTGAGAAGTCTCATCATCACACTTATTTGTAAGAGGAGGTCCACAGAGATCGTTGTTGCCCATATAAATAGAAGGATCTTGAAGTGTTTGGAGCTGATTTCCCGATGGAATTTTTCCCGACAAGTTGTTATTCGATAAGTTCAAGTAACTTAGAAAAGTTAAACTTGACATGCTCAAAGGAATTGTACCCGAAAGCTGATTTTTGAAGAAATCAAGAGACTCTAGCAATGCCAAATTACCAATCTTGTCTGGAATCTTTCCAATCAAATGGTTTCCGGATAAGTTTAAGACACGCAATCCTAAAAGACTTGTGAGTTCTTCAGGGATTTCTCCAGATAAGTTATTGCTTGAAAGGTCTATGCATGTAACCAATGAAATTGTTCTAGTGTATTCAAGCATTAGTCCCTTCACTGACACAAGCAAGTTTTCCTCATAATTAGATCTTGTTCCATTCACAAGAAAGTGTTCCGTCCTCTGCTCATTTTTCATGGCCGTGAGATTCTGAAGACTTTGAGGAATTGAACCGGATAAACAATTTTTTCCCACATCAAGGACCTGAAGAGAAGTTATGTTTAACAATTGTGATGGTATGTCACCAGTAAATATATTGGATCGTAACCTCAGAATTCTTAAAACCGGAAAACTTTTGCCAATCCAAGTGGGAATATGACCTGAGAAACCGTTCTGTCCAAGGTCAAGAGTCTCCAAATAAGTACAATTCTTCAAAGATGAAGGCACTTCTCCTGATAGGAGATTGTTGCTCAAGTGCATTATTTGAAGGTAATATAACATACCCAAAGATATGGGAATTCTTCCTGATAAACGGTTCTTGCTCAAATCAAGTGCCAAAAGGTTTACACAGTCACCCAATCTTAATGGAATGGTGCCACTTATATTGTTTTGGGAAAGATCAAGGACAAAAAGAAACTTCATTTTGCCTATGGATGAGGGAATTTTGCCACTGATTTGGTTACCTCTGGCAGAAAAGATACCTAAATCATTCATTGTGGATGTAAAATTGGGTGGGATTGGCCCAGAGAATTGATTGTTGGAGAGATCAAGTACTCCAGCTCCATTCAATATGCAAGGTATGGGGCCACTGAAATTGTTCGAACTCAAATAAATGTGGGCATCAGGCAACATTTTCAATGGGTTGGGCAATTGGCCGGCAATCTTGTTATTTGAAAGGTCCAGTGAAGAAAGTTGAGTTGTAAAATCCCAAAACAAGGTGGGGATGACACCAGAGATGGTTGTGTTAGAGAGATCCAACTCCGATGTGTATTTTTGTGTTCGTATCCAGGGAGGAAGACCTAAACGAGATGATCCTAGCGAAATTCTAAAAAGTTGAAATGGAGGGACCCAATCACAGTGTATATCAAAAACCAAACAATTGAAAGACAAATCTAAGTTGTCCAACTTTTTGAGGTTTTCAAAATGAGCTACAGACACGTTTCCTGTCAAGGAGTTGTTACAGAGGTCAAGCTTAGACAAGTTAGAAAGTTGTCCTAAAATTGTTGGAATTATCCCATTCAACTGATTTTCTCGGAGAACTAATTCCTTTAGGGAATACAATCCTCCAAGAGATGAAGGGTTACTCCCATTCAACCGATTGCTACTGAGATCTAAAGATTGCAAGGAAGACAATCCTCTAAGAGATGCAGGGATATTCCCATTCAACTGATTGCCACTGAGATCTAAAGATTGCAAGGAAGACAATCCTCCAAGAGATGCAGGGATATTCCCATTCAACTGATTCTCCCCGAGATCTAACGATTGCAAGGAAGTCAATCCTCCAAGAGATGCAGGGATATTCCCATTCAACTGATTCTCCCTGAGATCTAACGATTGCAAGGAAGACAATCCTCCAAGAGATGCAGGGATATTTCCATTCAACTGATTGCCACTGAGATCTAAAGATTGCAAGGAAGACAATCCTCCGAGAGCCGCAGGGATACTCCCATTCAACTGATTCTCCCTGAGATCTAAAGATTGTAAGGAAGACAATCCTCCAAGAGCTGCAGGGATACTCCCATTCAACTTATTGCCACTGATATATAAAGACTGCAAGGAAGACAATCCTCGAAGAGCTGCAGGGATACTCCCATTCAACTGATTGCCACTGAGATCTAAAGATTGCAAGGAAGACAATCCTCCAAGAGCTGCAGGGATACTCCCATTCAACTGATTGCCACTGAGATCTAAAGATTGCAAGGCAATCGTCCAAGAGCTGCAGGGATTGGGCCTGTCAGCATGCAATAGTAGAGAAAAAGGTTCTTTAGATTTTTTAGTTCATTGAACCATTCAGGAATGGGCGCATTCATTTGGTATCCATCCAATGACAGGCTCTCTAAATTGATAAGCTTAGTTATGGCTCTTGGAATGCAACCTCTTATATTCTCACGGAATGAGAAAGAGAGAGACTTAAGTGATGTCATATTCCAAACAGAATTGGGGATTCCTCCATGCAGCTCACTGAAATATAGAAAAAGTAGCTTCAGTTTACTCCAACTGCCTTCAGGGAGTTGTGAACAGTTAGGAAAGAGAGATCCTCTCAGCAGCAACTCTTCCAAGTTGGGAAGTTGTGAAAATTGGCAAGGAACTGGACCATCGAAATTGTTATCCAAGAGATATAAAGACACAAGACTAGTAATGTTAGCTATCCACCTTGGAATTCTAGAGTTGAAGTCATTCCAAGAGAGATCAAGGACACGAAGAGATGTGAAATTAACAGAAGCAAGAGTTGGAGAAATATATGAAAGACCACATTCTACTAAGCGTAGATCAACGAGGGAAGGACACATGTTCATTACGTGGACCCAATCATGGCTTGCCATGGAAAGGTTCACATAAGACATGTCGAGGTACTTTAGAGAAGGTAGGCTTGTCAACCACCACAGGTTTTTGGCACTAAAGGAATTATAAGAAAGCTTCAAGGAAATGAGGTGAGAGAGGTTTCCAAGCTGACAAGAGATTCTCCCACTGAACCCTGCATCTGACAAGTACAAATGCCTCAACTCCTTCATGGAACCCAAAAACTGTGGAATTGGTATACCATTAAAAGCATTGAAGCTCAAGTCCAACAACTGAAGATGCTTCAGTTCAACCACAGCCGGATCAATTCTGCCACTTAGTCTGGGAGGGAAGTTAAATGTGAGATGGTAGTCATCCCAATTGGGTAGTTCCGCATGGAGGTCGAGTTTAAGAACATACCCAGTTATGTTGTGGCAGGTAATTCCTCTCCATTTGTAGCAGTCTGAGGCTTCATCATCCCAAGAAGAGAGAAGATTGGAAGGATCGTTGAGAGCCTTCCGAAAAGTGGTGAGAGCTTTTCTCTGGGAATCCAAGCAAAGAGCCTTCCGAAAAGTGGTGAGAGCTTTTCTCTGGGAATCCAAGCAACTACCACTCACCTTCCAATATCCTCCACAGAATATCAGCATATTTAAAAGAAAGAGGAAAATAAGAAACCCACTTCTCTCCATTCCTTCTCTCTCAGCTCCAGAAAAAGAAAAAGGAATGAAAATTTGCTTCTTTGCTAATTTCTCCCTTCTCATCCTTGATTTATTGGATTCTGACGTCCATAACCAGGACACGTGGCCCAGGGGCCACTATGGAAACCGAGTCTATACTACACAACTATGATACGATAGTTTACCACCATTTTCTTCGGACCCAATTAGGTGCGGCCCTTCGTAATGTATGTATTGTATATCCACTTCAAATGGTTGAAAAGTCATAATGGTGGTGAACCATCAGATGAGTATAGCTTGGAAATGGATTAGCTACTACCTGCCACCAGCCCGGTGGCTGGTGGTGGGTGCCCTGTGGGCCCCACCATGATGTATGTGTTTCATCCATTCCGTTCATCCAATTTTAAAGATTATTTTAGTGCTTGATCCCAAAAATGAGAGGGATATAATTCTCAAGTGGAACACATCACAGGAAAACAATGGTGATTGGATATCCACCATTAAAATCCTCCTAAGGCCCACTGTACTGTTTATTTGACATCCAATCTGTTGATTAGGTCATACAGACCCAGATGAAGGGAAAAAAAATAAAGATCCGCCTGATCCAAAACTTTTATGGCCCCCAAAAAGTTTTTAATGGTCAAAGTTCATTCAACACTGTTTCCTGTAATGTGGTTCAACTGAGACTTAGATATACATAATTTTTGTTTTCATTTCATAAAATGATCTATAAAAATAGCTGGACGGAATTGATGAAACACATGCATCATTGTGGGGCCCACAGAGCACCGACCAGCAGCCAATGGCTGGTGGCAGGGGGAGTGGCCAATCCGGACGAGGATTTCCTGCGAAAGCCTTTCCCGGGAAGTTCCTCCGCTGTGAACTTAGGTGGGCCCGCTGTGATGTTTGTCAAGAATCCATTCCATCCATCCATTTTGTGAGCTAATATTAGGAGATTAGACCAAAATCGAACAGGATCCAAGACTCAAGTGGGCCGTACTAAAGGAAAAGGTATTTAGGTAAACTCCTACCGTTGAAACTTCCCTGGGTTCGACAGTGATGTTTACATGCCATCCATACCATTAATAACGTCATTCCTACTGGGATGAAATGAAAACATAAATATTAGCATGATTCAAACTTCTCTGGCCCCATGAGTATTTCAACTGTGGACGTTCAATTATCACGTTTTCGGCCCGCTTGATAATTGTATACGGTTCATTTTTGGCCTTATCTTCTAAAATGAACTCACAAAACGTATGGAAGGTGAGGATTTATCACAAACATTCCAGTGGGCCTACCTGCGTTCCCAGCGCTGGAACCTGCGAAAGGCTTTCGCAGGAAATCCGCGTCCGACGGAATGGGGAACGGATTGGCTATTCCCCCTGGTACCAGCCCCGTGGTCGGTGCTCTGTGCTCTGTGGGCCCCACCATGATGTACTTGTTTCATTCTTTCTGTTCATCCATTTTTACGGATCATTTTATGGCTCAAGTCCAAAAATTAGAGGTATATAAATCTCATCTGGACCACACCACATGAAAACAATAGTGATTGGACATCCATCATTAAAATCCTCCTGAGGCCCACTGTACTGTTTATTAAATTGACATCCAATAGGTTGATTAGGTCATATAGCCCCAGATGAAGGGAAAAAACAGATCATTTTTTCTCTCATACCATAAAATGATCTATAAAAATAGATGGATGGAATGGATGAAACACATACAGCATGGTGGGGCCCACAGAGCACCGACCGAGTAGCCAATCTGTTTCCGACGGAATGCGGATGCCGGAAGCGGATTGGCTGGTGTACCACACACCAGCGATATAGCTGGTGTATTGACGTCAGCAAGTTCTGTGGGTTCATCATAAGGTATGTGTTATATCCAAACCGTCCATATAATTGGCGAGGTCTTCTTAAGGCTTTATGCAAAAAATAAGATAGGTCTAAGTATCAAGTGGACCACACTTGCAAAAGCAGTGGGGATTAAACGTCTACTATTGAAACCTTTTGGGGTAACAGAAATTTTGGATCAATATAATATTTGTTTTTCTTCTTTCGTGACCTTATGAATAGATTGTTTGGAAAATGAATGTTATGGTGGGCCCTATGAATGTTTTGACGGTGAAAATCACTTTCCCGCTGATATTAGTGGTGTGGTCCATTTGAGCTGCTGATATGATTCCTTTTTTGGCTCCTCTTGTAACATGATCTCGAAAATTGAATGACCGGTGTTGACATGGTAAATACATCTTTATAGAGCCGACGCAACTTTGATTTCCTTTGAGCCGTTCGTACAACTCGGAGGACATTGGCTACTGACAAGTGCCTTTTTTTTTTTCTTTTTTTTTTTTTTTTTTTTTTTTTTTTTTTTTTTTTCTTTTTTTTTTTTTTTGGTAAATTAGCTTGTTAGTACACTCCACTGTCAGTTCACACATAACCATTAGCCTCCCCAAAGAGCCGATACCAAAAGCACTGTAAATTATCTCATCAAAGATGTTTTACGATACGTAGGTAGGCTTTTTTATGAAAATACCCTTATATATTAGGGTTAAGCAGATGAAAAAAGAAGGATATTTTCATCTTTTTGAATTCGTCCATACAAGTAGTAATTTATTTTGTTAATTAAAATTTGTATGGGTTGATTGAAGAAACATGGGTAGTCCATCGGGCCTATACTAAAAATTACCCATGTGGATCAGGGTGTGGCCACTGACAGGTTGAGTAGCAAGACTCACTATTGAAGTGACGTCACCAAGTTCTGTTGGCCTACCATCATGTATGTGTTGTATCCATACCTTACATTTGGAGAGATATTTTAAGGCATGGTCCAAAGAATGATTCAGATCCAAGGCTGGGGTGGACCCCACCACAGGAAACAGTGGGGAGAGTGATGCCCACTGTTGAAACCTTCCAAAGGTCCACTGTGATGTTTATTTGAGATCCAACCTATTTATGTGTTAACCCAGACATGAAAGAAGGGAAAACATAAATAACAGCTTGGTTGAAAACTTTTGTGGCCCTTAAAACTTTTTAATCGGTGGGCGCCACTCTCCCCACTGTTTTCTGTGGTGGGGTCTACTTTATCTTTTGATTGGCTCATTCTTTGGATCATAGCCTAACATGATCATCTCTTCAAATGGATGGACAGTGTGGATATAAAACATATGTTGATGCAAAAAATCTAGTGCACCTCGTTCCTTCCAACACCTGCACAGGAAAGATAGAAAAGGGACCCTAGCTAGAGCCGGGGAACCTTCGATGCTTACGTCAGTGACTGGACAAGGAAGAAAGGATTTTTGAGTTATTTTCTGCATACCTTTTTGCTTGAAGATGTTCCTCTTTTATAGGGATAAGAGGTTCCGGCGTATGGGGATTCTCTCCCTAATTTCAAGGAAAATTGATTTACTTATAGTTTGCTCATGGATACTTACCGATCCCGAGATTTCCTGGGCCGGGAATCCTTTTACAAGATTTTCGGGACAGTATTTATGCTTATACCATCTTATCCTTGCTTGGCTCGGCCTTACTTGACTCAATTAATGAGTCTCGGCTGGCTGCAGAGACAGGGCTTTTTGTCTTTTGTTGGATGGAATAGAATCGGTTTGAGGCCATTATTCTTTCTTAATCCGATAGCTGACACTGTAACCGATCTAATACTAGGTCGGTTTTATGGTCAGTCAGGTGACTTTTAGCATATGGGGCTTATTAGATCCCTTTAGACATTGCTGTCTCTTTAACCGAGACAACTTTATGTGTCTTATATATTCGGCCTGTGGCTCCTGATTCTATATTTCTCAGTCAGGATTTATCTCCCGCAATCCGAGTCAAGTCTCTCATTTAGGCTTCATCTTGTGTCGGTCCAACTTGTTGCCTCGGAATCTCGGGCATCAATGGAGTTGCTCCATTCCGTAACCGAGTCTCCAAACTTGTCATGTTTTTCCCCAACAGTAAGCCCCCTACTCCTTATGTTAGCTATGCCTATACTAAGGAGTAACGAGTTTTTGAGTCGGCATACCCTGGAAACCGAGGTTATGATGGAGCATTTAATGCTTCCTGTATCGCTCTTAACGTACGTTGGTTTGATACTCGAGGCCACACAAGCGGACAGCCGTCAGAACATTTCTTCCGCTTATGAGCGTTGGACACGTGGCAAGGGTGTTACCTGCGTCAGTCGGCTTACGCCACGTGTCGGGCGGGGGAGTCGAAATAAACGTTGATTCGACTCCTCCTTAAATGCCTCTGCCATGTGGCAAGGCTATAAAAGGAGGAACGAGAAGCCCTTTTCCCATTTCCGCACTTCTTCTTCTTCTTCCGTTTTCTCTTCTCCTTCGCTGTGACCGTTCTTTCTGCCATTTCCGTTCTCTTTCCTCTTTTAGCTTCTTTGTTTGTGCACTTTTCGCCTCTCCGGTGAGTTCTTCTCTCTCCCTTTCCTTTTCAATATCAACAATGCATTCTTCAAGCCCCTATGAGGGGTTTTCCGGTGATGAGGATGAAATGAGACATCTCTGGGATGTCTTAGAATCGCCCACATTGCTGATGGAGATGGCGATTAGCGTCAATGAAGCATTCCAGTTCTTTGAAAGAGTTTTTGGAACTTCAGCGGAACGTCCTACTCTGGCGGATCCTTCTGGCCTAATTACTGCCCCTAGCAGACCTACTCCTTATTTTCCTGGGGATGACGTGGAAGAAGAGGAAGAACTTGAGGAGACCACAGAGTCAGTACCTCTGTGGAGATCGGCGAGAACCGTTGAATCGGTGACTGATGAAGGTGAGGCTGAGGATGAACAAAAGGGTTCGGTTGCCTCGGTCTTAACTGAGGCGGACTTGGACGGAATTCGAGTCGGGTACCATGTTCCCGACTCAGTTATTCTTCGCCTTCCTCTCCCGAGTGAATTACCCGACCATCCTCCTCCTGGGATGGTCGCAATTTTCCAAGTCGCTATGCAATGTGGCTTGCGTCTGCCCCTTTAGCCTGTTGCCCAGGATTTTCTTTCTCGACTTTGAATTGCTCCAGGGCAGATAGTTCCGAATGGGTGGAGGAATTTGTTCAGATGTTTGGTATTGTGGGCTGAGGCAGAGTAGCTCCCACTAACCATTGATAAGTTCCTCTATCTATACCAAGTACGGCCAAACCCTCAGAAGCCCAGATGGTATTTTTTTAGCGCTTAGCAGAACAAGGGCGACTCTTTGATAACTGACCCTCCTACCTCCAACAAGCACTAGAGAGAGAGGTGATTCTGGGTATGCGGTCACTGGGAGACTACCGAGTCTGGGCTCTTTGAACCTCACTTTCCTCGGGCATTCTCTGAAGCAAGTGACTCAGCATGTCCTTTCTGTGTCTTTTCTTACTATGATTCTTCTGAATCTGACTGAACGCGTTTTTGCAGACATCCCCAAGAAAAGGTCAAAATTAGGGGCCAACACTCTAGCTCGGATGAAAGAAGTGAGGGCGTTAAGTCCAGAAGATTGGTCTTGGAAGAATCTCCTTCAGCCAGAGCTTCTTCTCCTCTCGGGCCCAGATTCTGCTGTGACAAGTATCCTTTATTTATTCTGACGCGTTTCTTCTGGATTTTACTTTAATTTGTTTGCCTCGTCTGATAAAGATATGGTTGAAGCTCGACCTCTCCTGAAACTAGCATCCAAGATGAAGGCCCCCCCGCGAGGTCGGTGCTTCTGTCAGAGCCTCGACCTTCGAAGAAGGCGAAGATGGCTCCTAAAGCTAAGGAGTCATCCGCCCCAGTCACCTCCACCCCGATCATCCCGACCGTCGTCGTACCTTCTGACCCTGAAGAGAGGGCAAAAGATGTGAACGCGCCTCCTGCCGAGTCCCAGGTGGCTTCTGAGCCAGGACCTGTTGCAGAGCGGGTCTCGGAACCGAGAGAGGAGCATGGAGGGGAGGCTTCGGGAGGGGGGCTGACTCGGCAGGAGCCTTCGCCTTTCCAACGGGTCATGTCAGGGATGATCCCTTGGCCATCGCTCATGGGAGCGAAAGAGATTTTGCTAGTCTCTACAATGCCCCTTCGCTACAAACTCTTGGGCATGCGGCGAAGATGCTTCTTGAGGTAATATTTGTGATCTCTCTTTTTGTTTGTGATTTCTTGTACTGTTGACTCAGTCTAGCCTCACGTTCTCCTTTTTGCAGCTGGCCCCTTATTTGGTTAAGGCCTGCTCGGGCCTAACTGCGGCTCAAAAGCAGGCAACTGAGGTGGAAGCAAAAGCTGAGGCTGCCTTGATTTAGACCGGAGTTCTATCAGGCGACTTGGGAGTCGCTAGGAAGGCCGCCGATGATGCCTAGGTCGAATGTGCTCGCATGACCTTGCTACTGACAGAGGCTCAAGAAGAGAGTCGGCGAATTCGCCGGGCTCATGTCTCTTGCGGGGATAAGCTGGCTCGGACCAAGGTTGAGGCTGAAGTGGCTATCCAGAAGGCCATTGACGAGGCCAAAGAGGCCACGAAAGCCAAGGATCGGGCCATACAGGCCTTTCTCGAATCCCAAGAGTTCAAGGAAGAGAGGGATCGCTTGTATCAAAGTGGGTACATAGCGTGTATTTATATGATGAAGCAAATTCCCAACCTTGATCTTTTGGGATTTGATGAAGGTGCCTTTGGATCTGAGGCGTCGGAGGCCAAGGCTGCCGGGTCTGCTAATGCTGCGGTTGGTATCGAGGTCGAGTCTGAGGCAGCTCCAAAAGTTGCTCCAGGTGGTGGTAGTAGCTAAGTATGTGCCACCTCTTGAATTAGCTACTGATGAGCCTTGGAGTTCGATTTTTGGCACTCACACCAGCATTCCATTTTTAATACTCACACCAGCGCTTCATTTTTAGCACTTACACCAGCACTTCAAGCAGATCAAATCTTCAGGGCAATCTTGGAAGTATCTACAGTCGAAGAAGGAGTTTGCTCGTTATATCCGATCTTTCATTTGCCTTTAACCCTTTTATTCTATCAATGTAATGTTGAAGTAAGATGTAACCCGATGTAACAAACATACTGATGAATGAATATACTTTGTTTTTTTTTTTTATTCATTTCAACTTAGTTTACATCTCGTCATCTTTGAGTCTTTTTGAATGCTTCGTTTGGCCGACCTAGGGGTAGTAAATCTTTAGATGCTCGGCATTCCAAGGATGAGGTAGTAGTTGTCCGGATGGTCTTCCAATCGATACGTTACAGGTCGGATGGTGCTTGAGACGACATATGGCCCTTCCTAGTTGGGTTCCAGTGTGCCCGCGCCAACTTCCTTGGTATTGATGAACATTTTTCGGAGGACCAAGTCACCAACTCAAAAACGTCTGACTTTGACTCGGGCATTATAGAACCGAGCTACCTATCTCTAGCGAGTCATTATTCGCAGTCGAGCCTTTTCCCTTTGTTCATCCACAAGGTCGAGTCCGAGGGCCAAGAGCTTCATTATCCTCTTCATTAAAGGAACTGACTTAGGCTGAAGGTAACCCAATCTCGACTGGAGTAACAGTTTTCGAGCCATAAGCAAGGGAGAATGGATTTTCTCCCGTAGCAGTTCGAGCTGTGGTTCGGTATGCCCACAATATCTTCGGGAGTTCCTCAGCTCATGCCCCTTTGGGTCGGTCGAGCTTAGTCCATAGATGTTGTTTGATGATCTTATTGACCGCCTCAACCTGTCCATTTGTTTGAGGATGATGGGGAGATGAATACATATTCCTGATTTCGAGATTGTCGCACATATCTCAATAGCTCCTGTTGTTAAACTGTTTCCCATTGTCAGAAATAATAGTCCGGGGTATCCCGAATCGCACAATACTTTTCCATACGAAGTCTGTGATCTTCTGCTCTGTTATCCTTGCTAACGGCTCTGCCTCGACCCACTTTGTAAAGTAGTCTACTGCCACGACGGCAAACTTGGTATGACATTTCCCCATAGGGAGTGGTCTGATTATGTCAATTCCCCATTGTGCAAAGGGTCAAGGACCGGTCATAGGAGTTAGTTCTTCAGGAGGTTGTCTCGGGATGGTCGTGAATCGCTAACATTTATCACATCCCCAGACGAGCTTACGAGCGTCATGGTGGCTAGTTGGCCAATAATATCCCTGACGTTGGACCTTGTGTGCAAGTGATCGCCCTCCTGCGTGATTTCCACATATCCCTTCGTGGATTTTATGTAATATGTAGTCAGCTTCGCTGGGGTTTAAGCATCGCAGCAACGAAGCGTAATAACCTTTCTTGTATAACATTCCGTTGAATATGGTATAACGGGAAGCTCGGATCTTGAGTCGTCGAGCCTCAACACGATCGTCGGGCAACTCCCCCATGTCAAGATATCGGACGATTGGATCGAGCCAAGAAGGTTCCAAATCAATTGTATGTACGATCGAGCTAACTGGTTCGATACTCGGCTTAGCAACGTACTCAATTGGGACGGACCTGGGTATGTCGTCTTCATCGACAGAAGTGAGTTTTACTAATCGGCTTTGGCGTTTTCTATCTGAGGGATCCGAGTTATGACACAAAGTTGAAAGCCGTCAATCAGTTCCTTAGCTTTCTTCATGTATGCTTTCAACTGTTCTTTCTGTGTTTGATACGCGTTGGTAACTTGGTTAACGACTAGCTGTGAATCGCTGAAAACATTGAGATGCGTAATGCCCAAACTGGCCACGAGTCGGAAGCCGAGCAATAAAGCTTCATATTCTGTTGTATTGTTTGAGGCTTGAAATTCAAGTCTTAAGGCATACTGCATATAGGTCTGATCGAGAGTTTCTAAGACTACTCTTGCCCCGCTTGCCTTAGAGTTGAAGGAGCCATCGACATGCAGCTTCCAGGGGATGGGATCAGGCAGTAAATCGGGAGAAGCGGTCGTCGATTTGTCAATGGGCTCGGTAGCTGAGTTAGCTTATGGTGTCACATCAACAATGAAGTCAGCTACGGCTTGCCCTTTGATTACTACCCTCGGTTTGTACTGAATGTCAAATTTGCTGAGCTCAATTGCCCACTTTGTAAGTCGGTCGGATGCTTTCGGTTTTTGTAGAATTTGACGCAATGGGAAATCGGTCATGACGATGATAGTATGAGCTTGAAAATATGGCCGAAGTTATCATGAGGAGACTACCAGAACTAAGACTACTTTTTCTAAGAGAGGATATCTTGTTTCTGCTAGTAATAATGCTTTACTAACGTAGTAAACCGGTAGTTGCTTTCCGTCATGTTCTCGTATCAGAGCCGAGCTAACTGCTGCCTCAGATACTGCGAGATACAACAGCAGAGCCTCCCCTTGTTCGGGTTTCGATAAGAGAGGCTGAGATCCGAGATAAGACTTCAGTTGCTGGAACGCTGTTTCACACTCTTCCGTCCAATCTACCGTCTGTCGTCCCTTCAGTTGTTTAAAGAATGGAAGACATTTGTCGGTAGCTCGGGAAAGGAAACGATTGAGTGCAGTTACTCGTCCGGTCAGCCTTTGTATGTCTTTAATTATTTTTGGAGACTCCATGTCAAGCAATGCTTTTATCTTCTCTGGATTTGCCTCGATTCCTCGTTAACTAACCAAGAATCCGAGGAACTTAGTCGAGCTTACGCCAAAGGCACACTTACTCGAATTCAACTTCGTTCAGAATTTGCGTAAGATTAGGAACATTTATTCCAGGTTGGCTATATAGTCGGCCGCATGTATACTTTTGACAAGCATGTCATTAATATATACTTCCATAGTTCGGCCAACTAGCTGAGCGAATATTTTGTTCACTAATCTTTGATAAGTCATTCCGGCATTTTTCAAACCAAACAGCATCACTCGGTAACAGTAAAGACCTTTGTCGGTGACAAATGTGGTCTTAGATTTATCGGGTTGATTCATTACAATTTGATTGTACCCTGAATAAGCGTCCATAAAATTAAGAAGTCCGTGCCCCGCAGTGCTATCTACCAACTGATTGATTCTCGAAAGAGGAAAGTTGTCCTTTGGGTAGGCTTTGTTTAAGTCGGTATAGTCAATACAGACTCGCCACTTCCTATTAACTTTCTTCACAAGTACGACATTAGCTACCCATTTTGGGTAATATATCTCTTCTATGAATTTGTTCTTGAGGAGCTTGCCAACCTCTTCTTCAATAATAGCATACCTTTCAGGGGTGAGCGGTCGTCGCCTCTGTCGGATCGATGTTAAGTCGGTGAGTAATCACGGATGGGTCGATTCCTGGCATGTCTTCATGGCTTCATATAAATACATCAGCGTATCATCGGAGCAAAGCTATTAGGTTGTCTAATTTCAGTGGCGATTGCAGAGACGAGCCAATTTGCACCGTTTTAGATTCATCTATCTCAACCAAAGGTACCAAAACAAGATCTTCCGCCGGTTGTCCTCATTCGTGAACTTTAACCCGAGAATCTAATGATTCGATCATGGATACCTCGGTCGGGGCCTTTACTGCTGTTGCATAGCAGCGTCATGAGTCTTGCTGATCTCCTTTGATGACTCGTACTCCCGATTCAGTCGAAAATTTCATGGAGAGGTGGTATATAGATACTACAGCTTGGAGGAGACTCAGAGAGGGTCGGCCGAGTATGACATTATAAACGGAGGACTGATCGACTACCAGAAAGTTGACCATTACAGTCGTTTGATGCGGAGGGCTTCAACAGTAAGTGGCAATGAAATAATCCCTTCTGGGAGCGTCTATCCTCCCGAAAATCTGATGAACGAGGTACGAACCGGCCACAATGTCGATCGTTCAATGCCCATTTTGTCGAACGCCTGAGTGAACAACACGTCAGCAGATGATCCGGTGTCGACGAGTATACGGAACACCCTTTGGTTTGCAATGATGAGGGTGATGACCAATGCATCATCATGAGGGTAGTAGATACCTCGAGTGTCTTCGTCGGTAAATGAAACACAATACTTTTCCCTCTTCTTTCCTTTCGAAGGCCGAGCTAAGATTAAGACCTTGGATTCAGGCCGACTAATGCTTCTGACATGGTTCTTTCGAGCATTGTTTGAGTCGCTCCCACCTTGGGGACCTCCGACGATGGTTTGAATTTCCTCTGTCGGTCAATTTTCCCCCGGGCGTTCTTCCACTGTCTCGATTCTTTCGACATGATCTTTAAGTCGACCTTCTCGAATGAGTCTCTCAATCTCTTCTTTCAAGTGATAACATTCACTCGTATTGTGGCCGTGATCACGATGGTAATGGTAATATTTATTCTTATTCCGGCGGTTGGGATAGTTTTTCTAGCCAATTGACAAATCCTTCACTCTTGATCTCCATCAGCACCTGCTCTTAAGGTTTATTAAGCGGCATATATGTAGAAAACCTCTGGTTCGGTCGCTTGCCCGATTTACGTTCCTCGCGCGTTCGGTCGTCCTTACGCTTCTTTCTACCGGCCGAGTCAACTTCTTTTTTGGCTGATTCTTTAGCCGGGGTTTTCGCGTTTTGGGCAGCCTCACGTAAATTTCGTGTTTCCTCAGCGTCTGCTTACTTATCTAACCGAGTCATGAATTCAGCTAGGGTTTCAGGCGAATTTTTATCTAAGGATGCTAAAAACAACTTGTCCCCAACACTTTGCATGATGGAATTGAGTGTTGTTTCTTCTGGATGTTTCCGGACTTGGAGAGACTAAAATTGAAGCGTTTAATGTAGTCTTTCAGCATTTCTCCTTCCTTTTGAACAATGTTGTTTAGATGTGCGGGAGGCTTCAACTTTTTCTTTCCGCCAATGAAATTAGTGAGAAAGGCATCGCTGAGTTTCGCGAATGAGCTGATGGACTTCGATTTTAGCTGTTTGAACCAAAGTCGAGCTACGTCAGCTAAGGTAAGGGAGAAAGCTAGGCACATCACGATATCCGAGGCGTCATGCAATTCTATGTATGTTCGAAAGCATTCGATGTGTTCGGTTGGGTCAGTTTTTCCGGTGAAAGGTGCAATCTGTGGAAGACGAAACCGTTCAGGTAACCAAGCCTGCATTACGTCGTCCACAAATGGGGATGCCTTTGTTTCGGGCCTGGTTTGATGTGCATCCCGACTATGCCTCATGTCCACCATCTCTTCTCGTACTTCTTTTTTGAAGTCCTGGAGATCAGCATTTCAAGGTTCGTCGCTTTCCGCTATGCCCTCCACAAGAGGCCGACTGCGCCTTCTTCGATCTATCTCGTGTCAGAGATCAGAGGGGGGCAACACAGCAGTAGCGAAATGATCGGGCATTGGCTCGGGCGAACCATGGGGCTAACTCAGCTGAGGGAGTGACCGCGGAGCGGTAGGCTGAGGATCGACGACTGGTGGTGGGACGTTGTTGCCTAACCCTGATGAAGTAGTTAAACTTGCTGATGATACATCTGCTCCAGCATCTATTTCATAGCATTTATATCGAATCGAAGCTCCCGGACCTCTCGATCCAACCGTCCGTTGCTTCGATTCCGCTGGGCATTTGTCGCAATAGAGGTTGCTAAAGGAGTTGCGGAACCCCAACGGTTGTCTGGTTGGTTCGGAGCCCCCTGGGCTGCACTAGCAGCCGGTGGTCCAATAACAACGACATCATTTTTTGGTTGAGTTTTTTGAATTATGGCCTGACTGCTAAGATATGTGGTTTGTCTTTGTGTTTATTTTAAATAGCTTCTAAAAATAAAGTCATGTCTATCTCTTTATTGATGGAAGGAGTGATGCCAGCTTCCTCTCACAAGCTTAAAGATTTCCTGGGTGGTGCAACCATGGGAGCCCACCAATACGGATCCATTGGCAGGGAAGCTCTGTCTCTAAGCTTGGACAACATGTATTACCAGCACAACCTAGGCTATGGGAACTTATGGATGGATTTAAGCAATTTGCCTGAGTTGAAGAGCCCAGAGTTATCAGAGAGCAGCCTTTATAGGTAAAGCACACAAATCCAATTTCCCTATAGTTAGATATATGTCTATATGTGCTTTTGATACGTTTAGTTTCCTTCAACAGTTACATCCACCAATACATCCAGTAATTGGAGAGGGATGCCAGGCTGGCCTTGATCACACCATTACCTGCTGAAAATGCAAGCGTTCAAGCTCCTTCAACCGTAGCTGTTGGTTCAGAACCTGGCCTGCTGCTTTATGATGTTCCGAGCTTTTGTTTTGGCTCCATGCTTTCAAGATCCATTCCCCATTGCCTCTAATCCTGTATCTCATGACCCTACTAAAATATAGTGTACTGTAATTTTATTTGAGAGAAGATTTAGAGTGTTGGACGACCTAAAATTTCTTTTCCCTCTACTTTCATCTTACAGGTACCACAATTTGTGGTAACTTATGATCATTCCCCCATGACACTTGTGTAGGGCAGCAGTACCATGAAAAAGGTAGGTCCCATACTTTTTTGTAGTACTGATTTCCTATGCAAGTGGCTTTTGGGAGTAAATGTGGTACAACACCCTGTTTGTAACCTGTTTTTGTTTATCCAATGCATTTTCATGTAATTTACCTAAATGAGAGGAAATTTATAAGAAAAAAAAAAACTGTTGGCACTGCAAACAGTTTATCCGTTTGTGTGGAATCTACTCCGTTTATCTGTTTTACCAGCTCATTTTGTTACATGAGCCCAAAAATGAGGAATCAAATGAGCCAAACCACTGTAAACAGCGGGTATTTGAATGTCCGCCGTTGAAACTTTCTGTGTGAGGGAATTTTGTGTCAAGACTGATATTTGTGCTTTCCCTTTGTACCTGTGGTCCCCTTACAAACGAGTTGGGGGCATACAAACATCCCGGTGGGGCCAGGAATGTTTCAACGCTAGATGTTTCTGTCCACATGCATTCTTTCATGTAGTGGGGTCTTTTTGGATCATTTCCTTAACAAACGAGCTAGTGAAAGTAATGGACGGAGTAGATATCACACTGACATCTCAGTGGGTCCCATAAGGCTCATGTTAACCGAGTCCGGTTAAAGGTAGTAGCGTCCCTGTTAAAACCGATGATAGTTGTTTGTTTTTTTTTTTTTTTCGTACACGCACACACACTCAAGCCGAAGTGGGAGCAAGAATACGGATCCTAAACCAATGAAAGTTGTTGTCGTCAAGTGTTAGCCGTCCAAAGCTGGGCCCATAACATGAATGGTCCGAAATTTACTTTTGGCGGTTTAAATTTTTTTTTTAAATTCCATCCTAAAATCTGACCGTTGGCAACATTAGCAAGCATTCAAAACCGTATCTTAAATTTTGTTTCCAAAATGAACAGTTTAAAACCGTTCCTTAAATTCCGTTGAAACGGTACCCAAAACGGTTTTGAACCGTTCCTGATTTTCTGCGACGCCTCTTTTAAGAACGGTATTGAACCGTTCCTGAAGCATTTAGGAGCGGTTTAGAACCGTTCCTGAATGACGATTTTGGTGTAGTGTGGCCACATAGTGTTGCATTAGTTGTCTCGAGTTAGTGTTGGAAACCAATCAATGTGGAAGTTGTGAACCATCATCTGCTGATCCTGGCAAGAAGCAAAAAGGATATAAGAATAAGATTAAAAAGACAGGTCTGGTGGTTCTGTTTCCTTTCTGGAAATGCAAGAAGCTATAAAGAAGTAGAAGATCACCATCATCTGTTGATCCTGGTAAGGGTTGTTGTCTATGTTTTAGGAAGCCCATTCCATCAGATTCTCTAATCGCATATCAGCCAACTGATCCCAATAGTCCTGAATTTGGTTATGAATTCTTTACAGAAGCAGAAAGTGTTGGTATTGTTTCTTCACACACACACACACACACTAGAACTTCCTTGTAAGTTTATACTCTATTTTCAGAGTGTTTACTTTTCTTTTCTATTTTTTTTCCCATTTTCCTTTCTTTCCCTTAGTAAAAGATGATGCCTTTAGATTTGAGTAGAATCATAATCTACAATTGCCAAACGAATAAATTCTTTGCTTCTTCGAGGAACTTTCTACTACCTTTTCCTTTAATACTCTCGTTGTGTATGATGCTTGATACAAGTAGGTAATTGTAGGTGACACTTACCCACCCACCGCCGCACAAGCGCAAGTGGACGAACACACAAAGAAGCTCACATTGTCACATGAATGAGTTTAATGTCAGTCAAGATGCATAATCCTCAGTTCAAAAACTGTGCCAACAAATCGGGATTTTACAGAATGCAAGCAGGTAACTTCTGGGCATTTGAGTTTGTAACAGGACAATTCAGATAGAATCAAATAGAACATTAGGATGAATAACAATAAAATAGAATCAATTGCACTTGAATGCACACACCCACACCCACAATACATCCTTAGCTTTTATTATAAATTCTGTTTATTCTTTCTGGCATTACACTAATTGTTTCAAAGATTTTATTCAGAATTGAGATTGGATATTAGGAACATTGTGTGATCTAGGTTATATGAATGAAACTATAATAGTTATCAGCTGCATCTGGTTTATCTACTTAATGTTAACCACATTTTCTGTTGCAAATTTACAATCAGGATTTGTTCCTTTTTCTCTACTTTCTAGTTTCAGCTATGACTTCGTTCAAGATTTACCACATGCATCATACACGTAAATCAAATTAAACCATTCAAGTTGTGAGCCATAATTTAGATGGGCCATAGACCGGAAGTTATATGGAATTGATTATGTAAATAGCTAATTGGTAGGAAATTTATTGGATAGTTCAAATGAAAAAAAAAATAAAAAATAGATGGACCATAGACCACAGATTTTTTAGCATGTGAACATTTAAGTCGGCGCAGTTATATCTTCTTTTCTTTTTGAATGGTATCAAGGGAATGGTTGCCTGTTAAGAATTAGCTCTAAATTTCAGAGTTCAGGCTTCTTGCTTGCAATATTAGAATCCTATGGTCAGTTACCGAGAAATATTTTTCTGCAACTTATTAAGCTTTCAATACAATGATAGATGCAACTTTCGCTGTCGTTTGTGCTTCTCGAGGTATTTGCACAAAAAATCATATTTTTCTCAGATATTTAAAGAAAATATCCACTAGATTTTCTTAGGGTTTCCATGTTAATTCTTGATTGGCTCCATGATCCAGTTTGGTTTCTTATATTTGCTACTGATGCACAGATCTTACTTTCAAGTTGACCTTTGGTGCAAGCTAGCATGTATAACCCGTTTGAACGCCATGTTTGGGAATCTTATATAATGGAGCATCATAATTCTCATCTTCTCATTATCTAAGCCTTATCTCAACTAATTGGGAATCATACTGTTCCTATCAATAATAGTCAATACACATTTTCTGTTTTTGGTTCATGTCTTGGGTTGTATGCTGTTTGTAAGGAAGCTAAATGAATCCCACCTAGTTTCTTTGGCGGGACGGGTGAACCAAATTGGGTCTGTCACTGAGAGAATTGAGGGTCATATGCACATATGCAAGAGGGGCTGAGATATCAATTTTTATTTTTATTTTCAAAGGCTTCTATATATATCTCAAATGCAAGCAGAAGATTAAACAATTCAGCTGGTTGCAGACCCCACCTAGTTTTGTTGCAAAATACAAATGGCTTATTGGATGGCTGGCTGTCTTGTATGTTTGGATTTTGAAACCGTGCATCTGGACTTTATGGAAATGAGGAACGAAGAGAGTTACTGACATAGAGTGGGTCGCAGACACTTTCATGGAAAAGATGGACCAGAGAAGACCCTTATAACTATCAAGGAAAGTTTCTGCAATTTGGAAAAGATGGACCAGAAAAGATGTGCTTTCGAAAATTTTCACTAACATTTTTTATCTTGTTTTCTTACCCAAATCATTGCAAATTTCATTGCTATCACGGAAGATCATGTATTCCAGTCTCTACCCACATGGGCCCCTGAAACTGTATCAGTTCATAGCCTTGGTGACAGTGGTGATGATCCTCCTTTCTCAGCTGCCATCTTTTCACTCCCTCAGATACATCAGCCTCACTTCTCTTCTTCTTAGCTTGGGCTATCCTTCTTTGGTTGTCATTGCCTGTATTCGTGCAGGTAACACATACATAAAAGACCTCTTATATTTTCTTTTATTTTTGGAATTGGAAATTTAATCTGGCCTAAACTTGGTATGTTTTATGTTCTAATCTTAATCAGGAGAATAAAGAAGGCCTTGAGTTGCTCAAGACTGCCATTGCCAAAGCAGGTGTTGGCACAGTGTTGGTAAGTCATAATGCTGTCATTCAATTGATTCTTGAGAAATAATTTTTTTCCAATGACAGGTGATTATTTGTAATATCTCCCCTGGTCTTAATATTTGTTATTCTCTCTACAAAATTATCCTTTCTCCTTTCATTGTATTCCTTGGTCATAATGTTTATCTGGATGTTATGCTTTAGTCACCTAAATGCAACAACTTTCCATCATTTAGGCTGCAGTTATTCGTTGAGTTATAGAGCCCTGTCTATGTCTATTTGCCTGACTATGCATGTATGTAATGTTTGTGGGATGAGAATGTTTTTCCATAACAATCTTAAATCATGTTTAGAGATATCAAAGATTCATAACATCCTTATTCTTTTGAGGAATTGAAAGTGCTTACAAAAGATGCAGTTGAGGTGAATGATGAGCAAAGTCATGTTAGGCAAGTCCATGGCTTATGCTGCTTTTAAGTTGTCCTGTAGTTACACTGCATTTTCAATCATGTTTGTTGACATGTTTTTCATTGTTGGTGTGCTAAAAGAATGAAACCCTGATTTCTAAAACAGGGTCACATTCACACCTACGGTTGAACATTGCAGTATGGCTACAGTTATTGGCCTTTGCATATGCATCAAACTAATGCGTAGTCTACCTTCTCGTTACAAGGTATGTTGCTTATTGCTTCACTTTTGGTAAGCTAAGGTTGAAGAAGGAACTGAATATGTTGGAGTTTTTTGTAGTTCTATTGCTTCATGACTGTGGTGACCTGTTGAACACCAGGGTCCACCAATATCACCATGATCAGATGACGAGAAATGGGCGGTGACACTATTTTATTATTTTATCTTCCATTTTGCAAGCCCTTCAATTTTTTCCCCATTTGCCACTGTTCAATGAAGAGTACTTTTGGATCGTGGTGGAGCTCTTCATCTGCTTGACAGACTTCATTGAATTGAGTATGTCTTTCAAAAACTATTTTAAAGTCTTTCATTGCAGATTTTGGTTTTTGTCTTTCAAAATGTATTTCAACTCCACTTGAAATGCAACTTCCTATGTTAGAGCTGCTGAAGGTAATCATTCCTTTGTATTTTTATTTGTTTTTCTTCATTGACTAGCCAGGTTGAGTCAAGGCAACCAAATTCAGACCAATTCGAGTTTTTTTTTTTCCCCCTTTTTCAAGTCTTTATGAAACCCGATTGTATTTTTACGAGTATTATATGTATATATTTCTTTTATTTTTATATGACATGGAACTAAATTCCAAGTCAGATGCTTTGTAGATAAGGATCTTCTCTTAATTTAATGATAACTGATCTGTAGGTGGACTTTTGCATTAGTCATTGTCTATTTTGCGGTATGTCCTGCTCTTCATTCTCTTTGTTCTGTAAGAGTATGCATTCAGTCAGGCCCTTTTTTTTTATTAGTAGCATTGAGATATTCATATGTATTTATTATCTAGATAATAGAATGGATTTGTATGTACAACGTCTAATTCTAAAATGGTAAATGAATTCAATTGAAACTGAATACAATATTCAAGCCATTTTCAGCTTTACATATACGATTGTTGATTGTAGCTTGGCACTGTGATATCTGCTCATGGATGCTGGATGTATTCAAACCATCTCATGGAGAATGAGGAAAGTGGTGGATTCTTGAAGGTTTATGTTTTTCCTAAACTAAAATCAATGAATCTAGCAACTTGCATGAGATAACTAGGAAGCTTAGAGTCTTGCCAAAGCCTTCATGACATACGAAGGAATATTGTTATCATATAATTATTCTGCTTCGGTCTTCCTAATCTTTTTACCAAACTGATCTGTTTGACTGCTGCTTGATCTTGACTTTCTCAAGTCTCAAAATTGAATAGGCTCCATCAGTGGAAGCCAACTCTGAATTATGCAGCTACAAATAACTGAGTTTCAGCCTAGTCACTGACAGTACAGCCACTGTCTAGACCAACTTTCTTTGAAGCATTGGCATGCAATTGTTAATTGAAGGTAGATACGGAAGGATATCAGGTCAAAGATAATGAGTGCATTGGTGGCTTTGACTACTGCTTCTCAAGGGAATCTGTTCACACCAAGTGATTAGCCTCTAACTTTGGTAATTGTAGCAGCCCATATCGATAAGAACTATCAAAGAAAGGATTCTTATTGTTAGGTAATCATCTTAAAGGATTAAAAGCATGCATGAGTGCTCAATTGGTCGCTGTAGCAAAGGAGCATGCTGCCTATGGCGAAATCACAGAATCAAAAGTGTCATTTTTCGTAATGATTCCGAGAGTATGGCTGGATCATTTTCGTAAGATTATGAAAGTTTTAAGTTATTCTTTCCTTATTTGATAAGTTATTTGGGGCTTTTTGTAAATTTGATTTTGTAATGAAACGTCTTCAAGCACATTATTTTCTTATGTTTTTCTTTGGATTGATCTCTATTTTGATGGAATGCAATAAACTTCTGTTAATTTATTTCCCTTGATCCTAAATTTCGTGTGTTTATCTGGGTTTAAAATTGTTCCTAAAATTTGACCGTTGGCAACATTCTAAAATTTTATTCATTAAATGTCACCATTGGCACTAGAACGGTTAAAAACCGTTCCTAAAATTCCGTTTCTAAAATTTGAAACGGTATCCAAAACGGTTCTGAACCGTTCCTGATTTTTTGCAATGCCTCATTTAGGAATGGTTTTAAGCTGCTCTGAAGCATTTAGGAACGGTTTAACGATTTTGGTGTAGTGTGTGGATAAAATTCATACATCACGATGGGCCCTTAGATACGAGTCTCAGTCAGCTGCTCATCACAGTCACAGTAGGGTGGTATGAATAAAGAACCTGAGCTCGAGAAGTCTCGAGGGGAGATCCCTAGCTTGTTCTGCACTCGGTAAACCAGTAATGTGAGTTATACGCTGACTGTATGGGGCCCACTTTGATGCATGCATTGTATATGAACAGGGTGGTCTGTTTTGAAAACTTATGACATGGCACAAAAGGTGAAGATAAAAACTTCAGATGGATTACACAGCATGAAATAGCAGTTGTTGAATGCTCATTATTAAAAACTTCTTAGTGTTGTGTACCATCCAATCTGTTAAAAAGTTCCACAGACATTAGAGATGAGAGAAAAAAATATCATATAGGTCTTATATAAACCTTTTTTGGCCTGAAAAAGATTTTAATGGTTAGTAACCACTGTTTCATGTGGTTTGATCCACCAGAAATTTGTATCTACTTCATTTTCAGGTTCAGGCCCTAAAATAATCTGGCAAATAGATGGAGTGGATATGTAATGCATACATGCATCAAGCTGGCCCTACGGTCTGGGTCTCACCCACACAGCTGGTTCCTGTGTAGCAGCTAAGTCATTGGTTGGACGGATTTTGTGGCCTTATGGTGTGTTGAGGGGTTGATGTAGCAAAGTTCCATGGGCCCTACATGATGTATGTGTTATATCCATACCGTCCATCCATTTTTGGAGATCATTTTGTTGAATAGTCTGAAAATGAAATAGATCCAAAGCTAGAGTAGACCAGACCTTAGAAAACAATTGGGACAGTGATGTGCCTGTTTCGATAAGGAAACAAATGTATTTGATTTGGGAGAATTATCTTATTCAAACATAACAATGGAATAGTTATAAAGAAAACCGTCATATTTATTAATTTTGAGTTCATTTACATCCTCTGATATCCCTTGATTCTAAGATAGTTTACAAAGAACTTATTACAAATGTCAATTATTATAGCTAAATATAATTTTCGGTAGCATAATGGCAATGATCTCAATCATCTCCAGTGACTTAGGAGGAAATAGACAAATCGATCAACAGTCTTCAAGAGAACGAAGATTCCGGTAGCATTTCGGTGCTATTTTGGTCATCTCCTGAAACTTAGGAGGAATACGACTCTTCATTGATGATTCTTCCTTTCTCTTGATCAAGAAGAACTTGAAGCTTTGAGGACTCCAATCATTCCGACAGCATTTCAGCCCATTGCTGTAAAAAACTGCCAAGCAATAGGTTTGCGCGGGTCCGCGCAAACGATATGCTTTGCGCGGGTCCGCGCAAACCATAAAAGCCTTCTGTTGCTTTACGCTGACCGGCGCAAACTTCCAGGAGTCCAATACTCCTTTGCGCGTGGTCGCGCAAAGTGCAGGAGTCCAATACTCCGCACCTTTTGTCTTCTCTTTCGTCTTTGCTTCACTTCTGAAATCTTCGAACCCCCTTTTAGAGAAGAAATGGGGTATTTATAGACATTTTCACCAGTGGAAATCTCAGATCTGGTCGATGTGGGACAAAAATATCATCCAACCATTTTTATCGCACCATCATAGACTTTGCGCGGACACGAGCAAACGATATGCTTTGCGCGGTCACGCGCAAACCCTCAATCCCGCGCAAACTGTCTTCTGTTCAACCCGCGCAAACTCTTCACTTTGCGCGGTCAGATGTATTTCATTCACTTTGCGAAATCCCGCGCAAAGTGGTCTTGAAACTGATTTCTTTGTCTTCCTAACTTATTTCTTGATTTTTTTTGTCTTCACTTTGCTTATTTTTATGCCTCAACAGATGCCCCCTTGATCCGTTCTTTGTTTTTTCAGAAAAACAAAGAAAAAGGATCAAACCATTCTTGTTCTTCAGGGTTTGCGCGACCCCGCGAAAAGCTCCGGTCGAGTACCATACTCGGTCATAAAGCCTATAAATAGTCCAATCACTTAGTCATTTTCACGAACTGTTTTTCTGCTAGAACTCTGCTCTGGCGATTTGCATCCGCGCAAACCTTCCACTTTGCGCGACCCCGCGCAAACTGTTTAGCTTTGCGCGACATCCTTTGGACTTAGAGATTTTCCGCGCAAACCACATACTTTGCGCGACCTCGCGCAAAGTACTCTGTACTTAACCAATTTTTCAAAATTTTCCAACACTTAGCCACTTTTCTTCTTTCTTCTTTTCTTACTCTGTCACCTTTCTTTCTTCTTCTGTCCTTTTTCCATGGCTCGTATTAAACAAACAGCCCGTCTTGTGTCTCCTTCTAGTTCACCTTCTGATCAACCTCCTGCTAAGCGAGTAAAGACAACTTCCAGAAATCCCGCTTATTTTAAAGAACCTGTTCTTCCCACCTTCGATTTTTCCGACCGCATTAAGTCTTTGCTCTCTCCCATCCACAGATCTATATCTTTAGGAGATATTAAATGTCCTCCTAAACATGGTAGAGAATATGACTGGGACGAATGGTTGAAAACTACAGCTCACATTCGTACCGACAGTGAGAGACCACCTCTCCGAGAAGATACTCCTCCCGCTTCTCACTCGAAGAAACCTCGCCGCAATAAGGCAAAAGAGTTTGCAGAGAAAATCAAAGATCATAAGAAAAAGTGGCTTCAGAACTCATGGGACTCAGTGCGAGTTGTTGAAGGAGTCATGAAGTTTGACAACCCTCATGCAGAGGGCATGACGATCATTCCCATCAAGGTATATCGCCATCAATCTATGCTAGATTGTGAATCCAGAGATTGTATTCATAGCGAAAGGCTTATGTATACCGAATCATGGGCCTCAAGAGAGCCCCGAATCTTAGAAGGCACTATTCAAGCTCAAAAGCCGCGACAGAACGTAGGAGAAGCTCGTCCCATGATCTTCTTGACCCCCTTCCACAGTCCTCATGATCTCTTTCCTTCTCATTTTTATGAGACAGTGAGACAGCGCTTCAGAGATCGAGAGCAACTCTGGGGCCAGGCAGAATTCCGTATTAGGGGCTTGTTAACTGCTCGTCGCTATTATTCTGAATGGGCGGAAGCTATCTTGCTGAAGCATACGAGCACTCTTGCAAAGATAGGCCTTTATGATGCAATAGAAGTAACCTCAAAATACTTCTATCGGGAACCCAATGTTCTAAAAGGCTTCCTGGAATACTGGTCGCCTACAACCAACTCCTTCCATCTTCCTTATGGCGAAATGAGCATATCTCTATGGGACCTTCATCGTATAGCTGGTCTCACAATAACAGGCAAATTCTATGATGAGTTCATTCCGACAAACAGAGAATTGGCCTTTGTATCTTCTCCAGACCGTAAACCTTCCATCTCCGAAACTACCATAGAGCTGTTCAAAGAGATGGGAAAATTTCCCAACTCCCACAAAATTCCCCCTCTACAATGGCTAGCACATTTCTCTAGAGGTCTCAGGTATTTTAACAATCTGATAGTTGATCTTTATCTTCATATTCTTGCTACTTAGCCATTTCCACATATTAACCTCCTTCATTTTTCTTTGAAGGTTTCGTGACTGCCGCTCGAAAGAATTAACTAATCTTCGAGATGCAATAAGAGGAAAGCCAGAATATAGCCATTTCGGAGAACTTGCAGCATTCTTGGCTTACTGGCTAAGTTTGGTCGTATTGCCCAGTTCCAAGTGGGCAGATGCTGTTCGTCCTACTGTCTTTGTTGTAGCTGGCGCTTTAGCAGAGGGTCATAAATATTCTCTTGCTCCTCCTGTATTATGCTCTATCTACAGGGCCCTTGGAGAAATAGCTACCCATGTAAAAGACCCGACTCTGGGAGCTTCATCTGCACATACTTCTTGGCATTATTTTACAGGGTGGCTTGGAGTTTATTTCCCTTGGACTTTCGAAGTTTCTGAGCAAGCATATTCGCATCCTTCTCATCTTCCACTCTGGTTCTTTCAGCAAAGAGCAATGGCTAGAAGAGCATATGAGTGGGTTGCAAATAAGATTCGGGATGATGATCAGATAAACTTCTTTCAGTTCCGCCTTTATCGCTATCCTGCAGACACAGATATGGTGGACAACGAAACTCTTACTGCAACAGAGAGAGCTTTCTTCTTTTCTATTCGCTCATGCAGTTTGCCTCTGCGGGAAGGGACAGAATTCTGGAGAGAACCTTACTACCCCAGTCGTTTTGCTCATCAATTTGGTTATGATCAAACTGTGCCACAAGACTGCGGGTTGGTTACCAGACAAATGCGCTGTTATGGAACTGGTCCTCTTAACTGGGCCATGATATGGAAACAATTACTGAATGGCTGTGTTGGCTCCTTCATAATTCCAGGCTGTGATCGCATAGTCCGTACATCATATAGCTGGATGCGATGGTGGGATCACCAATCATACCTAGTTAACAAATGCTTGCTAGTAGATTCTTCTATCTTTCTTCATCCACCCAGGCTGAAGGGCGGAAATTTAGAGAGCGGAATCGGCTATATTCCGGAGAAGAGCCACGCATCTCATCCTGGAGAGATTTGCAGAAAGATATCATTGGAAGATCCCATCCGTGAAATCAAGCCCATCAACACTTTGGATGGCTGGTTTGCTCACGGAGATCTGAGAGAATTTGAGAAATCTCGTCGGGATTCTTCAAACCAGGCTGCAGATAATGCTGAAGATACATCTTCTCCAATTCCTGCAGAGACTGCAGCGGTTCAAGAAGGACCAGCTATTGGTACTTCGATATCTGCTCTACAACCCCTTGGTCCTAGTCCATCTTCTCCAATGACTAGATCAAGAACACGTTTGCAATCATCTTCACCTATCCCTCCAGAAGGAACTCGACCAGCCTCTGCTTCCCCTATAGTCCAAGAGCCTGCACCGGAGAGCAGCCAACCCGTTTCTTATAAAGGAAAGCAGGTTATTGTTGAAGAAGTTAACGAAGAAATTTTGGAAGATGAAAGTTCAACTTCATCATCAAGTACAACTGAATCTTCGCAAGATGAAGATAACGGAGATAGTGATAATGGTGAAGATAAAGATGATGACTTTGAAGAGGATGAAGTTGATGTTGGCGAAGAAGAGGAAATAGCTACGAAAGAAGTTGAGATAGAATCTTCCCCTGCAACTGTTAAGACTCCTTCTAGCATTAATGTTCCTGCTAAATCTCCTGCAGCTGAGGAAGATGAAGAGGAGCCTTTAGATTATGGAGAATATGGATATTCACCAGGTAAAGGAAAATTTCATATATATTTTTTAATTTATATTATAACAACTATTATTTATTTAAAATCATTGCATCTCCCTTTTTTAGGTGCCCAAGTTGCAGAAGTAGGTACTATCTCTTCAGCGAGCCCTCTTGTGATATCTTCACCAAGAGCATCTGTAGTTCCGTTGATAGTACAGAGAGTAGTAGCTCGTGAAATCATATTTTCTACAGAAACTACTGACTTGCCAACTCCGGCTACCAGAGATTCTAGTACGGAAGCTAGAGCACCATCTTTCGCTGATATGGTGGGACTTGGTCCCTCCATAGCTCAAAGAGCTTCTCCTTCTGTTAATCGTGTTCCAGTGACAGGTATATATATATGCACTACTTATCTTCATTCAAGACTATATATATTTCATAATAACATGTTGAATGTCCTTCTTCTTTTACTATAGGAACTTATCCCTGCAGTGGTGCGGCTAGTTCTGATTCTGTAACCACTACTTCTGAACTATCATCCTTTGCAAAGATTCCTGCTCACAAAATGCTTATGGTGAAACATTCTCTGTTAGCAATAATCCATATCTTCAGAAATCCTGATCAGTGGTCGGATTTGGATGTTGCTATAGAAATTTTGGAAAGCTCTGCTAAGATGGCCAGAATCAACATATCTCCTTTGCGGGATTCACTCCTCAAATTTCGTGATTCCGTAATTTCTTTGGCGTCGGTAGAGAATGTTACAATTGCTCCTGAGATTTTAGAGTGTAGAAGGCAGTTGGCTTCATCACAAGAACAAGCTCTTCTGACAGCTTCATCAATTTCTAAACTTGAACAAGAGCATATAATTCTTCAGGATCAATTAAAGATTCATGTTGATGAAAGCAAGACTATTCAAGACCGCATTGCAGTTCTGAAGGAAGAAATCTCTCAGCTGGAGAGGAAGAATCATGAGCAGGCTTTAAGCATTCAGGATATTGAAGAGAAGATACAGGTGAATGCTCAATCTATTGATGTCGAAAAATCTGCACAACTTCAAGGTAAAGAAATGATCGCTTCTTTGGAGAATAAGCTTGCTGGCGTTCCTGATCATGCGAGACTTATTTTTGAAGAAAAATCTAGACATGATGCAGCTCAGGCGCAATTGAAAGAAGATTTGCTCAGATATTCAGAAGCAATGGGAATTACAGAGGATCTTTGAATCATGTAATTTTAAAACATGTGATATTTGCTTTCGTGTTTCTTGGATGTAATTTATCATATATCTCATGATAGTATTTTGGGATGTTTTATGATGGTATTTTCTATCTTGCATATTGATGATATTTATACTAGTATTATCAAATTATATTTACATGATAATTTTATTATATTTATATTTTTTATTAATATTATCAAGTTTTATTTATTCTTTTTATAATAATTTCATTACATTTTTTTTTACAATTTCTAAACCTTTTATGCTTTGTTAGTACGGGATTTTCTAGGTGAGTATTTAAATTGGCGGTACTAAGTTTCAATTTAATTAGCCACACGCAGTTTATGCTCATGAGTAGTGGAGCGTGCGCACACACACAGTTTAAGCTCATGAGTAGTGGAGCATTTATGGGTCTTATGTGATGGCCACTGTAACTCTCTAGAGTTCGTTTTTGGGCTTCTCACTGCCTTGAGCTCACGGTCACGGTCCATCGAGAGGGCCCATTGACGCCTTCTGGGACGGTGAACTGTTGGATTTACACGCGGGGTTGGCCACGGTAACTCTCTAGAGTTCGCAGGGGCTCGCAAGGCTACCTTTGGGCACCAAATCTAGGGTCGCCAGTCCATCAATGAGTAGGTTTAAGCCCTTCCTCACGAGTTACTACTGAAATCAAACCCTAGACCTGGAGGGTCTTACGCACGGTTGGCATAAAGCTCGCACTTCTGCGGCCCCCGTTTTCTTCGTGCGCAAGGTCGAGCCCATTCACAGAGGGCATTTTCATCCATTCCCCGTGCGCTGCTAGAGAAGCTATACAGACGGCATGGGAATTACGGTGACTAGTCTTCGCGGATTTATGGCCTTTTAGGCTTTGAATCCTTGACTTCGTCAGCTACCCGCATGGGTGCGCACGATGGTCTTCGCGGGCTTTTTAGGGCCATGACTCTCGCCGCATTGCCCAGAATGGCGATCCTCATGGGTCTTACGTATAGTTGGCCGGCTCTTTTAGAGCTTGATCCTTTGAGAGCATTTTTTTTTTTTCGAGCTTGATCTTTTTGATTTTGCTCAATTTTGGCTCTTTTAGGATTTTGGCTTGGCTATACTGCCTCTTTGATTGATATTGATATATCCTTGCTTTTGATAATATCTTCAAGAAAATCCATGCCTTGTAAGGCAATATATATATATGATCATCATCATTTGCAAATATAGTAGATATTTCCGAAATATCTTCAAGAAGATCCACGCCTTGTAAGGCAATCTAATTTTCAGCTTAGATAATATCTTCAGGAGAATCTTCAAGAATTTGTGCCTTGTAAGGCAATATAACTTTGTCAATATCTTCAAGAGAATCTTCAAGAATTTGTGCCTTGTAAGGCAATATAACTTTGTCAATCTTATTTGATGATGATGATCATATATATATATTTTCCAGATTTATGCTTGTGAATTTCTTCTTTACAGCTTCTTTTGTTGGCATATAGACATGATCTTATTCATCTTTGCCCCATTTTGATACAGAATCATTATGCTGATAATATTCCGGATCAAAATCCATACGTCTATTTTTAGGGATAGTATCTTTTGATGAAACGGGCGTTGACGAGTACACCGATACCCTGTCCTTCTATGCCCCATTAGAATATACTTCTTTTACCACATACGGACCGTCCCATTTAGGCTCGAACTTGCCCCCTGTCCGGCGAGTGACCACTATAGGTCTTTTCAACATTACCACCATATCCCCTTTTTTGAAAGAGCGGTATTTAACCTGTTTATCAAAAGCGGCCGATATTCTGGCCTGATATGACTGCAACCGCTGCTGAGCTGCAAGACGTTTCTCATCAAGCAGATCTAATTCTTTCAGCCTTATTTTTGCATTTTCATCATCTGTTATAGACTGATGTACTGCTATTCGGAGTGATGCCACCTGCATTTCAATTGGGATAACTGCCTCCATACCATAGATTAAAGAATACGGTGTCGCCCCTGTTGCTGTACGATGAGTGGTTCTGTAGGCCCATAGTGCTTCTTGTAACTTTTCATCCCAATCGCGCTTATTGCCTGTCACTGTTTTCTTCATAATCTTGACAATTGTTTTGTTAAACGCCTCTGCTAGTCCATTAGCTGGAGGATAGTAAGGAGTTGAAAAAGAATGTTGGATACCGAACTTCTGACATAACTTTTCCATGCCTCTATTTTTAAAAGGGGTGCCATTATCAGTGACGATCTTCTTCGGAATACCATGACGGTATATTATAGCATGCCGGACAAAATTGACCACGTCTTTCTCTTTAACACTTCGCAAGGCAACTGCTTCGGTCCATTTGGAGAAATAGTTTGTTGCTGCTAGAATATACTGTTTTCCTTTAGATGAAGGGGGATTTATGGGACCAATTACGTCGAGTCCCCAGGCTGAAAATTGCCAAGAAGCAACAGACTGATGTAATTCTTCTGGAGGAACATGTATTACATCTCCGTGTATTTGGCATTCATGACATCGCTTTGCATATTCTATCGCATCTTTAAACATAGTAGGCCAATAATAACCCATTCGATGCACTCTATGGCATAAATTTCGGCCAGCTTGATGTGCTCCACATTCACCTGAATGTGCCTCCCGCAGTATTTGGTTTGCTTCTTGCTTGTCCAAGCACCTCAACAGCATCCCATTATAAGATTTTCTATATAATACTTCGCTGCATATGACAAATTTGCTCGATCGCTGCTTAATCTGCTGTCTTTGTACATTGTCTTCTGGCAAGATATTATATTTGAGATAATCAACAAAAGGCTGACGCCAATCATCCATTGTTACCTCCAGACAAGATATAGGCAATATTTCGACAGTTTCTTTGATAACTTCTGCAGATGGCAGGAATCTCCTTTCTTCTATAGTTACCTGAAGAGGACTTCGGTTCGTGCAGGATAAAGCCGCTGCTAAACTGGCTAAAGCGTCTGCTTTTGCATTTTCCTATCGCGGTATGTGTTTAATTTCCACATAATAAAATTGTTCAAGCAACTGTTGTGCCTTTCGATAATAGGGCAGAAGTTCTTCTTTCCTTACCTCAAATTCTGTTGTCAATTGATTTATAATCAATTTAGAATCTCCGAAGATATGCAATGATTTTATTTCCATTTGCTGGGCTATTTCCATTCCGATAATCAGAGCTCTGTATTCAGCTTCATTGTTTGTGCATGAAGTACCCAACGTGAAAGAGTATGGTAATAAATCGCCCTGAGGCGTAATGAATATCACTCCTGCCCCCGCTCCCGATACTCGAGCAGCACCATCAAAATACATCTGCCAAAGATTCTAAGATTCAGCCAACATAGCCTGTTCATCTGGGAATTCATCATTGATTTCTTCATTTTCTGCTATAGGATGTGCTGCGAGAAAGTCCGCCATAGCTTGTCCTTTCACTGCTTTCGCCGGCTTATACGAAATAGTATATTCTGATAACAACAACATCCACTTGGCTAACCTTCCTGATAACATTGGCCTGGTCATCAAGAATTTTATCGGATCTGCTCTTGAGATCAGAGTTATATCATGGGAGAGACAATAATGCCTCAACTTTTGTACAGCGAATACTAACGCCAAACATTCTTTTTCAATCGGAGAATAATTGGATTCTGCCCCCATCAGTGTTCGGCTTAGATAATAAAGAGCAGTCTCTTTTCCGGCTTCATTTACCTGTGCCAACAAAGCACCCAAAGAATTTGTAGCGGCAGATGTATATAAGATAAGTGGCTTACCTTTTACTTGGAGTTATTAACACCGGAAGTTGTTTTAATAATTCTTTAATTGAATCAAAGGCATTCTGGCAAGCATGATCCCATACAAATTCTGTATCTTTCTTCATTAACCGGGAAAATGGCTGACATCTTCCTGCGAGGTTCGAAATAAAACGGCGAATGTATGCCAATTTTCCTTGTAAGCTTTTTAATTCCTTCAGCGTCGTTGGTGGCGGCATATTTTGAATAGCTTTAACTTTTTCTGGATCAATTTCGATTCCTCTGTGCCGTACAACAAAGCCGAGGAATTTGCCGGAAGACACTCCAAATGCACATTTAGCCGGATTCACCTTTAATTGCTTCTTTCTGAGTCGTCGGAAGACCGATGCTAATTATTCGCGGTGCTCTTGATGATCTCCGGACCTGACTACCAAGTCATCAACATAGCATTCGACATATTTATGCATCATATCTTGAAAGATATTTTTCATTGCCCTTTGATATGTTGCCCCAGAAATTCTGGGTTCGATCCCCAGCAGAGTCGCCATTTTGTTTCGACAAGGAAACAAATGTATTTGATTTGGGAGAATTATCTTATTCAAACATAACAATGGAATAGTTATAAAGACAACCGTCATATTTATTAATTCTGAGTTCATTTACATCCTCTGATATCCCTTGATTCTAAGATAGTTTACAAAGAACTTATTACAAATGTCAATTATTATAGCTAAATATAATTTTCGGCAGCATAACGGCAATGATCTCAATCATCTCCAGTGACTTAGGAGGAAATAGACAAATCGATCAACAGTCTTCAAGAGAACGAAGATTCCGGCAGTATTTCGGTGCTATTTTGGTCATCTCCTGAAACTTAGGAGGAATACGACTCTTCATTGATGATTCTTCCTTTCTCTTGATCAAGAAGAACTTGAAGCTTTGAGGACTCCAATCATTCCGAAAAGACATTTCACCCATTCTTTGTAAAAAAACTGCCAAGCAATAGGTTTGCGCGGGTCCGCGCAAACGATATGCTTTGTGTGGGTCCGCGCAAACCATAAAAGCCTTCTGTTGCTTTACGCTGACCGGCGCAAACTTCCAGGAGTCCAATACTCCTTTGCGCGTGGTCGCGCAAAGTGCAGGAGTCCAATACTCCGCACCTTTTGTCTTCTCTTTCATCTTTGCTTCACTTCTGAAATCTTCGAACCCCCTTTTAGAGAAGAAATGGGGTATTTATAGACATTTTTACCAGTGAAAATCTCAGATCTGGTCGATGTGGGACAAAAATATCATCCAACCATTTTTATCGCACCATCATAGACTTTGCGCGGACACGCGCAAACGATATGCTTTGCGCGGTCACGCGCAAACCCTCAATCCCGCGCAAACTGTCTTCTGTTCAACCCGCGCAAACTCTCTACTTTGCGCGGTCAGATGTATTTCATTCACTTTGCGCGATCCCGCGCAAAGTAGTCTTGAAACTGATTTCTTTGTCTTCCTAACTTATTTCTTGATTTTTTTTTTTCTTCACTTTGCTTATTTTTATGCCTCAGCAGTGCCCACCATAATTTTTATTTCCTATCCTTTTTATAAAATCAAACAATGAAGAGAAAATACAAATATCATCTTGATCCAAAACATCAGTGCCCCTAATAAGCTTTTAATGGTAGGCGTTCAATCCCCATGCTTTTCATTGGATCCAGTCAAATTTGGGTTCATGCCCTAAAATGATCTTGCAAATTAGATGTACGGTGTGGATATAACACATACACTATAGTGGGGTAGTCCATAATGTTGTTCTGTCAACACATCATGAGTTGGCAACGGGAGCGGGTTAGGTGACATCTCGACTCACCGAGTCTGTAAAAGTTGGCAACGGGAGCAGATTAGGTGAGATCCACGTCAGTAAAAGTTGGCAACTGGAGAGGATTAGGTGAGATCCCAACTCACCGAGTCAGTTCAGGCCTTACTATGGCCCACCTTGATGTATGTATACTATATCCATAGTTCATTTTTAAAAAAAATTTAAAAAAATTTAAAGATTATTTTTTAGCATGAACTCAAAAATGAAGTAGATCTGGTACTCAGGTGGACCATACCTTAGGGAAACCATGGTGATTGTCCATAAATGGGCAATTAAAGTTTTGGATTGAGCTGATATTTACTTTTTCCCTTCATCCATGTTTGTGATACCTTATCAACAGGTTGGATAACAAATAAACATTATGAAAACATTACGAAGGGTCCGACAAGTTTTTAATGGTACGGTCTATAATAATTAGTGTTTCCTATGGTATGGTACACTTGAGTTTTTGATCCACTTCATTTTAGGAAATGAGCCCAAAAATGACCTGGAAAAACTGATTAATGGCATAGATTTAGAATACACATGTCAAGGTAGGCCCCACGGCAAGGGTGGCACCTTTGTGGGTGTGGGTGAGGGCGCGTGGGGCGTACCTAATGGCTCTCAGTGGGTAAAGGTCTCCAGCTAGGCACTTAAGCTGATCACTATAGGGTGGCCATTTTTTATTTTTATTTTTTCAGCTGATTCTTGGGCATAAGCCCAAAAATGAGGCAGATCTAAAATCCCTGGATGTAAGTATGTGTCACCTAATCAACAGGTTGAATGTCATATAAACATTATAGTGCACCATGGAATGTTTTTAATGGTAGGAGTTGAACCTCACTTCTTCTGGCGGTGTGGTGCACATGCGATATGGATCTACCTCATTTATTGTTTTTGGGCTTATGCCATAAAATGAACCGGCAAAACGCATCAAAAAAGAATTTTTCCAGCATCATAAAGTGCCATGTCAGTGGTGTGCCCTACTCTACCCAGTCCAAGTCCGACATGGATTTCCTGCCAAGGGAGCGGATCAGGTGCGACCTTGCCTCACCCAAGACGGTGTACGTACTTATTGTGGGAGCCACCTTGATTATGTATTTTGTATCCATGCATTACATCTATTTCTCCGTATTATTTGAGGGGAGTGAGCCAAAAAATGGAGAAGATCCATGTCTCAGATGAACCTGTAGAAAATAGTGGTGATTGAACACCCCACCACTAAAAACTTCATAGGGCCCACTGTTTATTTGTACATTATAAGCTTAATGTAGAAACATTTTTATTGGATCTAGCACCTGCTTTTAATGCCATGGTTGCAAATGAGCACTTTGGGCCCCAATAAGTCCAACATGACCAATCATAGATGTTCCCATCCCTCAAAATGTTGGCCTTTTTGTTAATCTTCAAATGAATTTTAGCCGTCTTCAATTTGTGTAAGCGGAGTTCATGGTTTGATGGTCCAAACCATTCATTTAATGTGCCTCACAGATCACCTGATCTAGGCTGCAAAATAATTTTAACGGTGTTGCAACTACGCTCCTCATGGCACTCACCCCACCGTAATGGAATTTCATCACAATGGGTACTAGAACGGATGACCTTGTGTTGAAACTTTTGTGAGTCTACAATCAAAGCATGAGTAAGAACTCATGCCGTGTATGCATGTCAAGGTATGGTGGACTTGGATGGGAGGTATCCACAATCTTCTTGAGTCCATTACTCTCGTATCAACATCACCTTTATCATGGGCCCACTTTTGCAGACTGGACCATGTAAATATTGCACATAATGGAAAATCAGATCTTACGAAATTTCTTAGCTAGTGAAGAAGGTTACTACAAATCATAGTAAATGAGTCCATATCAGTAACATCAGCCTATCTTACAAGTTACGTTGTCCAGACTATTGTGATTTAAGTCATAAGTCAAGATGCCACCATTTGAATGGGGCCATGCCCATTTATTGTGATCTCATAGATGGGCCTACTATTTGGCATAAACCAAGACTTATAGCATACTATTTAATAAGCTGAAAGTTTGTATTCCACCCTAACATCGATAGTAGTACTTGTAGGCCCCACAGTGGATAACGTACAATCTAATAATCAAACCCAGGAAAAAAATGCAAACCACTGCACCATGGAAAATGGTCATCAGATATGAAATCCCCATTTGGTAGCTTCTCTACTTCCTAATCATGGAGAAGTCTTTCCACGCGTAGAGAATAATACATCATGCCTCATTATGGTTCTCAGACTTCGATTATCCCAGTGGATATGGATTCGGTAGTGTTTGATTAGTTTGATCCCACACTTCACCCCCTGAGTCACCACCGGCTCAAGTGAGTCAAGTTGATTCAGCCTTGACTCAGCGAGTCCCAACTCAATTCAAGAACAAACGGGTTAATCCAAGTCACTAAGTTTGTTAACCATATACTCACAGCTCTTACAATTGAAATGGAAAGGAAAATGTTAAAGACAATTGTTTAGTAGGCCAGTGATTTTGTTCCAAGTAGTGGTTCGTATGATTTAGGCTATGGGCATGGTGGACATCCTTTGCATGCCTATTTCCCTACATATCCTACATCGGAAGATATCCAAGCCACAAATCTTAGGTGAATATTCGATAATCTTATCCACCCAATTGAATCTCATCAACTCAACTATCATCCTAGCCATTTCCAAAAGAATTTATAAGAGGTCCCAGTGTTTTTTGTATTTTACCATAATACTACTTAACCACAATTTTATCTAAGCACCAAGACATCATATAAAACTATCCAAACCTCCAAATCTTGGATTGCCGTTGTCTCCATTACATTGATGTCCTGCACAAGTGGCTGTTAGGGGGAGAGACGATACGCCTGTCATCATTTCTGACACATCAGAAAATGTACACGCAACAGACATTAATTCAAATTATATGGACTAAATTCTGCAGCCCACCATGGCAAAATTATAATCTCAAAATCAAATTGTCTGGACAGTCTTAACCTTTGATTTCTGAACATTTGTTTTAGGATTAGATTTGGATCACTTTGGCTTCTTTTTTTTTTTTTTTTTTTTCAATTTTATACTGTCCAATAAAAATCCACCAACTGATGATCTAATAAGCTTAATTTTTTTATTCGATGTAATTTACACTGGTGTATCTCCAAAGTGTGTCACGGTAGGGACTAAAGTCATGGTCATTCTGTCAATAGAGGGATGTGACTGAAATGATGGTCTACATTGCACTCGGAGAACTTCATGGCAAAAAAATGAAGTCTGGTCCATATATGTCAATGGAGGGATGGGACTGAAATGACAATCTACATTGCACCCCGTGAACTTCACGGCAAAAAAATGAAGATTGGTCAATACGCCAATGGAGGGATGTGACTAATGCTGTGTAAATGGCACTAAAGTCAAAGTCATTGTGTCAATTAAGGGATGGACTATAACAAGTAATAAGTTGTCTAAAAAGTAACATGTGCCTAGTTCAAATCGAGGAACCTTGCGTACGTGTTGAGATTTTATTGAAAGACTGTTGGTCCAGTGAATGAGTTGTTGTGACAATCTCCATACTATTATGAAAAATATGGACAAAAAATTACATTAATAAATTGTGATGGTTCATGTGCATCCATTCACATAAAATATGTGACACAAATAATAAATTATGAATTTTTGTACCATATACAGTGGAAATTTTTGTATAGATGGGACTTGATTCAATATTTTATTATTTGTTCTACACCTTATATGATAAAATCCACATTTCAGTTGCACATGAGAACACAGCACAATCTCATTGGTTCAGACCACAGAACGATGGGCTCCACTGGTACAAACTGAAAAACCAAAGGCCCATGCTCCAAAAATCATGCAAAGTAGCACTTGAGGGTCAAATATTGCATATCAGACCCCAACTACTGCCTGGATTTACGAACATGATACCATTTAATGCCTTATTTTAATCGTGTTTGTGATGCAAGGTACATTTGCCAGCATGAACTGAAAAAGATGCTAAAAGCAGAGATTTAATGCTCAGATTTCACAAAAGCAAGGGACGGACTCCAGGGGACCAAGATTGACGGATGTACATGCTGGAGATCTGAGAAAACTAAGAAACTGAAGTTCAAGCGGCCTGAAAGTCAGCCAGAATATAAGATCACAAGGTTCTCACCATCCGTTTGGATCGAATCTTCATACATGGCCCAAGGACCATAAATTAACCGTACATGTCAAAATTCAGCCCTTGGATCAGTAAGTGACCCAATGGACAAGATCAGACAATAACCATTAAAAAAATATCTTGGACATCCTTGGAAGATCGGGACCCGAACTGAACCGATGGAAAGAGCATGAAAAACGGTGGATACCCGTCAAATTTCACCTCTTTTGGACAATACAGTAAGGAGATACGGACGACAGAAGTTATAACAAAATAGGATGGCAAATTTGTAAATATATGGTCATGCATGGCTACGTGAAGCAGATTTTGTTTATAATTGTGAACGTTGTCCATGAGCGTGTGGCCCACCCTGAAGTCGGATCTACTTTAAACTAGAGGCCATAGGCCAACATTACGTACAGGAGCCGATAGAGGGAGTGGATTTCTAGGACAGGCATCAGAAGTAAGCCCCACCTATTTTTTGTACAAAACATCCAAATAGTGCAAAAACGTCCAGTGACGGACATGCATGTGATTGGGTTTTGATAGTGGGCCCCACACATCATCCCTTTTCATGATCCGAACCGTCCATTGGTCTCCCATCGAGCCTTTTATTACTGAATAGGTTGCAGAATAACAGAATATTGCGAGGATCTAAAACCAGTCGTTCAAACGGAGGATAGATGGCAGAGGAGAAAATCCGTGGGCCACATTGAATCCAATCTAAAACTGTTCATTCTTGACTGGTTTTTCGAGGGTATTTCAATGGACAACGCTGATTCTTCGAAAACCATGGCATATGGGCCCCACAGTAACGCAAAATCAGAGTTTTCACTTCTGTTACGCCAGCAACAGAGTCCGGAAATACTCGGACGTTGCCGACTCCAGTGGACCCTTATGTGATCTCAAGGACGATCGGATTGATGATCCAGACCGTTCAACCTCTTGAGAAATGGGCTTTCAACTTCAGAATGAAGTAAGATTACTTAGACGAGCGGTTTGACGTGTGTAAAGGAGTTTCTAAAAAGGCCTTGCTGCGTAAACTTACGCATATAAACCGCCTCTTATGCGAAAACTTGCGACCGACTTTGCTGGCTCGTATAAAAGAAAGATGAGGGACAGAAAGAGGGAGATCCACGGCTGGAAATTTTGGTCGACAGGAGACAAAGAGAGAGAGAGAGAGACCGGGAAAGTATTTTATTTTATTTTATTTTTCTTGCTTTTATGCTTTCTTTTTCTAAGGGATTTTAGCCTCATCACTACCATATGTGGCTAAGCCTCTTAGCTAGGGTTAAGAGGTGAAGCTTGTAGCGTGATGGGATGACTCTTTGCTTGTGCCTTTGTTTAGACTGAACTGATGTTGATTTGGGTTTAATTAAGGGAATGTTTTTAGCCTTTTATGGTCTGTTGTGACTGAAATTACAATGGGTCTGCGATGACTTTAAGCATGTCCTATTCTTTTTATGTTCATGACGTCAAGAAGCCCTGTTGTTCACCATCGTCTCCTGGGCATGGTCGGATGACAGTACCCTTCCTAACCTTCATACATTGATTGATTGGTTGGTAATTAGTTTAATTCTGTTGTTTGCTTTGTCTCCTGGGCATGGTTTGGTGATGGAATCCATTCTAATTCATACACCTCTCATCTCTTGAAAACTATATTAATGGCAGTTCAGTTAATTTCCCTGATTTTTTATCCAGGCATAAGATCTCTCTGATCTCTACAAGTGGATCCTCTGAATCCCTAGTTTCCTATTTCTGAATTCTTTTATAATTATTTCACCATTATTCATCAAAACTCATTCGATTTAGATTACGTCTTATCCTAGTTATAGTTCTAGTGAATTTCAGATCACGTACAGGTTTCAGTCCCTGTGGATTCGACCTCGGTCTTACCAAGTTTATTACTACATAACAACCCTATACTTGGGGAGTGAACAAGTTTTTAGCGCATTGCCGGGGACCGACGGCTACGTAATTTTGAAATTAATTGGTTTTAGAATTGTATTAAGATTAGGATTTTACTAACTTTAGTTTTAGATTTTATTTTTATTTTTTTATTTCTAGAACTAACATGTTTCGTCTTTTGTAGGATTCTAACATATACTTCTTAAATTAGTTTTTAACTTAGGAACTCTGATCTGGTAACTTCTTTCCAAATCTTCTTGTGCTTTCTAGGTTGTATTTTATTTATCTCTTTTAGGTCTAAGTCTAGAATCTGAATTGAGGTTATGGCTGTAAATCAACCTCAAGCACCCCCGTCTCGTACTTTACGAGATTATTTACAACCGGCGGGGGTGAGCACGCCCTCATGCATGATTTTTCCAGAAAATACGGGACACATGAATATCAAGCCAGGGGTGATTCAACTCCTTCCTAAGTTTCATGGGCTTGAATCTGAAGAACCGTATCTACATTTGAAAGAGTTTGATGAGATTATAACCACTTTATATTTTCTAAACGTGTCTAAGGACACAGTCAGGCTGAAACTCTTCCCCTTTTCTTTGAAAGAAAAAGCTAAGACGTGGTTGCATTCACTACGTCCTAGATCTATTGGCACATGGAATGATATATAAAGAGAGTTCATAAAGAAATTTTTTCCATATAATAAAATGAACACTCTTAGAAAATCAATCATGAACTTCGCCCAAAGGGAGGATGAAACATTCTTCCAATGTTGGGAGCAGTTCAAGGATCTTGTCAGCTCTTGCCCACAATACGGTTTTGAAACGTGGTGCATTACGCACTTTTTCTATGATGGGCTGACATCTTCCATGCGCCAATTAGTTAAGACAATGTGCAATGGAGAATTTATGAATAAAAATGTCGATGATGTGTGGGATTACTTGGATAGACTTGCTGAAAACGCACAATCATGGGACACATATCCAAAATCGAGTACCACTTTTAGGCCTACTCAATCAAAGGAAAGGAGCGAAGTATACCTGCTGAAAGAGGATGATGATATCAATGTTAAAGTGGCTAATCTCATAAAAAAATTTAAGGCCATGGAATCGAGGAAGGATAGGGGTAAGGAAGTTTTTTGTGGTATTTGTGGTTGTAGCAGTCACACAACTAAAAATTGTCCAACTATATCTGCCTTCCAAGAGGTTTTGACTGAGCAATCCAATACCGTAAATAATTACCAAAAACCTTTCAATGGACCCACCTCTAATACATACAATCCTAGTTGGAGAAATCATCCAAACTTCAGTTGGATGAATGGATAAACTGTACCCCTCAAGGTTTCTTCAATCAAATTCCAATTCAAGGGAAACCTCAAGAGGATCCAGTTCTAAAATACATTCAAAACCAAGAGCTATTCAACCAAGATATCAGATCAGCAATATGATCACTTACATCATCCCTTCAAAGGATAGAGTCACACATAATGATTGGGGAAAAGGGGATGCGTCCTTCTCAACCTCTCCCCAATCCAAAACCACAATATGAGATAAGTGATCCAAGCTCTTTAGATCAGATGGAGCAGGCTAAATCTATTACCACTCTTAGGAGTGGGAAGACCATTGACAAAACTATTCCGGTTAGGGCTGAAAAACTGATGTAGAGCGGGTCGCGGACAATTAGATGGCAAAGATGGATCAGAAAAGGCCCGGTCGGCGATAGAAGTGATCTGGACCATCAGACCTTCAATCAGGCGTATCTCGCAATCTGGGATGAGTTAGCCGACGTAAAATATATGATTTTGGGGTAGAACGAGCTACTTTAGCCAACCAACCTAGCTATGCAGGGTTGCAACGCTCGAAATTGCAAGAAACCCCTGATTCGACGGTCGTTTCCCTGTTTCAATTTCGTTTTTACTATAAATAGTAAGTTTTAGTTTGACTATAACTCTTCATCCGTCGGGCTTTAGGAGTTGCGCCCAACGTGAAAAGAGCTTAGAATAATTAGGGGAACGGTTTGGTGAAGCCAAATAGGACACTTACTATTTTTGGCCGAAAACCTTGCGCACTAGTAGACATCACGACCGTCTATAAATAGTAAGTTTATTATTTATAGTAAGTCGCGAATTCTAGGAGTTTTAGTTGTAGTTTGATTATGATTTCTTTCTTATTTCTTAGTACCCTTATTTAAGGGATTGTGAACTCATTTTTATGCATTCATTAATCTATTTCGAATTTATTAGAATTTATTTTTATTTTCTGCTCTATTTTCTCGTGGATTCGAGAAAGTCTCTGTGAGGAGTCCAGAGAAGTTCCGTGGATTTGGAATAGTTATCCTCTTGAGGAAGACAGTGCTCGACCTCACGTCCTCCCCTGCGTCAGTTTGGTATCAAAGCGAGGTTTCTCCTCGGATCGATGACTTCTAACGACGGGTCGGGCAACAATTCCATAGGCGGTGCTCCAGAAAATTTTCCTTTAACAGCGACAACTTTCCAAGCAGCGCAGCAAGAGAATCGGCAAGCCATGCAAGGGCTGCAGGCTTCCATGGACGGCATAGTGAATCTCTTGCCAGAAACCCTAGGGCAACTCCGTGTTCCTGGTGGTAATCCTCCACCGCCAATTGCTGAGACTCGTAATCGGCCTGATCGCAGGATAATACCAGCAGTGCATACAAGGATCATGCCTGAGGATGGGGGCTCCAGTGAGGAGGAGATCGACGACATAATCTTCCAACACCCCAGACCAGGCGGCGATCGAGTAGATCGAGAATTCAAGATACGGGTTGATATTCCTAACTTCAATGGCCAACTACACATTGAGGATTTCCTTAATTGGCTTTCTGAAGTTGAGCGATTTTTTGACTATATGGACATCCCTGAAGAAAAGAAGGTCAAGCTGGTGGCCTACAAGTTGAAAGGAGGAGCGTCAGCTTGGTAGGAACAACTGTAACTCGCACGAACTAAGCAGATGAAAGCACCAATCCGCACATGGCAACGGATGAAGCAGATACTACGCGCCCGATTCCTCCTTAGCGATTACGATCAGGTATTATTCCAACAATACCAAAATTGTCGACAGTGTAGTCGGTCGGTAAGAGAGTACGCAGAAGAATTTTACTGCCTGGCGGCGCGTAACGATTTAGTCGAGACTGAATCGCAGCAAATCGCCCGATTCAACGATGGATTACGTATGGCGATTCAGGATCGGGTCCAGATGCAGTCCGTCTGGACGATGAGTGATACGATCAAGTTGGCTACTCGGGCAGAAGCGCAACTTAAATGTCCTAACACACGGACCTATCCTATTGCACGGATTACTGCGGCAGGTCCACCTCAGGGAGCTCCACAGCCTAAGGGGAATGAGCCCGTAGGAGCACGCACTCAACCTCCTACGTCTGAGAACCGAGATCAGGAAAGTGAGCAAGCTAGACCCCAAAGGGGCGTCTCCACTGCTGCTGATCCAAGTAGAATTTCGAACCCTTATGCTCGGCCAAGGCCTAACAGCTGCTATCGTTGTGGCTAGCTCGGCCACCTGTCAAATACTTGTCCCCAGCGTAAAGTGGCAAACCTCGCCATTAATGATGGTAGTGCTGATAACGCTTATGAAGATCCAGATATTGAAGAGCATACCGCCGAAGACGAAGTAGATGATTCAGATTGGGTTCAGCAAGATCACGGCGAGTCGCTCGTTATGAGGCGGCTATTATATGCGCCAAGAAAAGAAGTGCATCCACAGTGGCATAACATCTTCTGCACTAGGTGTACGGTGAATCGAAAGGCTTGTGACGTGATCATTGACAGTGGAAGCAGCGAGAACATCATCTCCAGGGGCATGGTGGAAAAATTACAATTGAAAACAGAGCGTCATCCCTCTCCATATACAATCGGTTAGATCAAGAAGGTCAGCGAAACAAAGGTAACTGAACGGTGCACCATATCTTTTTCAATTGGCAAACATTATAAGGATGAAGTAGTATGCGATGTGGTTGATATGGAAGCATGTCACATACTACTCGGTCGACCCTGGCAATCTGACCGTGACGCCACTCATAAAGGGCGAGATAACATATATATCTTCGTCAAGGACGGCCGGAATACCATATTGGCCCCTATAGATCTAGAAGGACCACATGAAACTTCTAAAGTGGAGGGTCATTTTCTCTTAACCATTCGGGACTTCGTGGAAGAATCCAAAGAAATATGACAGACTTATGCATTAATTGTGAAAGGGGAAGAACTCGAGCCTACCATCATCCCTGAAAGACTAAGGCCCTTATTACATGAATTCCAAGAAATCTGGCCCGAGGACCTTCCCGATGGGTTACCCCCTATGCGAGATATCCAACACCATATCGACTTTGTCCCTGGGTCCAGTTTACCTAATCATCCTCATTATCGAATGAGCCCGAATGAGTGCAAGATTCTGCAGGAACAAGTGGAGGAACTGATCCGTAAGGGTCTTATTCGAGAAAGCATGAGCCCATGTGTTGTACCAGCTCTGCTAACTCCAAAGAAAGATGAGAGTTGGCGCATGTGTGTCGACAACCGAGCCATCAACAAGATCACCATAAAATACAAGTTTCCTATACCACGGTTGGATGATATGTTGGATATGCTAGAGAGCGCAAAAATATTCTCTAAATTAGACTTAAGGAGCGGCTACCATCAGATTCGAATATGGCCGGGTGATGAGTGGAAAACAGCCTTTAAGACCAAGGAAGGATTGTACGAATGGATGGTCATGCCTTTCGGTCTTTCTAATGCACCTAGCACATTCATGAGGTTGATGAACCAAGTTCTGAAACCTTTCATTGGGCGGTTCATTGTGATTTATTTTGATGATATTTTGATATATAGTCAAGACGAAACCACCCATATGGAGCACCTCAAGAAGGTCCTTCAAGTGCTCACTGAAAATAAACTGTACCTCAATTTAAAAAAGTGTAGCTTCATGACTGATAGCCTATTGTTTCTGGATTTTGTGGTTACATCCACGGGCATTCGAGTGGATGAGGAAAAGGTGAAGACAATCAGAGAATGGTCGGTTCCCAAAAATATTCACGAAGTGTGAAGTTTCCATGGACTAGCGACATTCTATCGTCGGTTCGTGAAAAATTTCAGTACCATTGTGTCACCGATCACAGATTGCATGAAGAAAGAACAGTTTCAGTGGACTAACGAAGCTGACAGAAGCTTTGCCGAAATCAAGCGCAGATTATCCACAACCCCAGTTCTTGTACTTCCCAACTTCGACAAACTGTTTGAAGTCGAATGTGATGCCTCATATGTCGGGATTGGGGGAGTTTTGTCTCAAGAAGGTAGGCCGGTAGACTTTTACAGTGAGAAACTTAGTGATGCACGCAAGAAGTGGTCTACATATGAGATCGAGTTGTATGCGGTGGTCCAGGCACTGCGACACTTGCGACATTATTTGATTCAAAGGGAATTCATACTTTACACGGACCAGCAAGCCCTCAAATTTATTAATAGTCAAGCTAACATTAACCATGTGCATGCTAGATGGATCTCATTTTTACAAAATTCACATTCGTGCTAAAGCATAAGTCAGGGCAACAGAACAAAGTAGCCGATACGCTGAGTCGCCGTACAACTTTGTTAGTCACTATGAGCAATGAAGTTGTCGGGTTCGATCGCCTCAAAGACATATATGCCGACGATGACGATTTCAAGGACGCATGGGTTAGATGTCAGGAAGATCACCCCAGTGAGTTACATCTACAAAACGGGTTCCTTTTCAAGGGAAATCGACTATGTATCCCAAAGAGTTTGCTAAGGGAACAGATTATCAAGAGCTACATGGAGGTGGCCTCAGTGGACACCTTGGGCGAGACAAGACGAGAGCTCTTGTGGAAAAACGTTATTACTGGCCGCAATTGGTACGTGATGTGGGAAAGGCAGTCCAACGCTGTTATATTTGTCAGACTTTCAAGGGACAATCTCATAATACATGCCTCTACACCCCGTTACCCGTGCCTGACGGCCCTTGGGAGGATTTATCTATGGACTTTGTGCTTGGTCTCCCACGAACACAACGCGGCATGGATTCGGTGTTCGTGGTAGTAGATCGTTTTTCCAAGATGGCGCACTTTATTCCATGCAAGAAGACTCTCGATGCAACATACATGGCGAATCTATTCTTCAGATAAATTGTGCGACTACACGGGGTTCCCAAGACTATTACTTCCGACCGTGACACGAAGTTCATAAGCCACTTTTGGCGGACTTTGTGGGCTCGATTCGATATACGCCTTCAGTTCAACAGCGCATACCACCCACAGAATGACGGTCAAACTGAGGTTGTGAATCACACGTTGGGAAACCTCCTTCGATGTATTTCAGGAGAAAAATCGAAGCAGTGGGATTTGGCCTTGTCTCAAGCAGAGTTTGCATTCAACAACATGGTGAACCGCTCGACAGGGAAATCCCCGTTTCAGGTTATTTACGTACAAGTACCTCGCCACACACTAGACTTGGTCCCTCTGCCCAAGCTCCCAGGCATGAGCATTGCAGCAAAACATATGACAGACAAAATCATGGGCATTCATGTGGAGGTACAGAACAAGCTATATGCCTCGAACGAAAAGTACAAGGAGCAAGCGGACAAGCATCGGCGACAGAAAGTGTTCGAGGTGGGCGACCAAGTAATGGTCCATCTGCGCAAAGAAAGATTTCCGACCGGAACGTACAACAAGTTGAAGAATAAAAAGATTGGACCGGTACCAATCATCCGAAAGATCAATGACAACGCTTATGTTGTTGATCTTCTAGATAATATGATGATCTCACGGACTTTCAATGTCATGGACCTGATGATCAGGGTCGAATACTGCATATTAGACCACAGTTATTACCTGATCTTAAGTACATGATAGCGCCTAATGTCGGTAGTTAACTGTGTTTTGTTGCAGGATGAAATAAAGAGCGTTGATTGAAAAAACATATTAAAAGAGTGGATTTGACGCTCCGAAGTCACCAGAGCAAGGAACGGACTTCAAAGGACCAATAGTGACAGATTTACACGCCGGGGATCCGAGGAAATCAAGCCGTTCGCATCAAACGGGCCCGAAAAACCATCTAGAATGCAAGATCACAGGGTTCCCACCATCCGATCAGCCCGAAACTTCATACATGGGCTGAGGGACAGAAAGTAACCGTACACGTCAAATTTTAGCTTCCAGATATTTGTAGAACTGGTCCAACAGACAAATCAGCCCCTGAATCGTCAATTTGCAGCCCGCCTGAGCTCTGGATATGCCTAAAATTTGGTTTCAACACATTATATGAGGAGATAAAAAAGATGGATGGACTGGATTATTCGTAAACATCACAGAGGACCCCACCTGAGTTAGGTGTGTATAAAACTCGAGTGCACCAGCCGTGCACAGGTACAAAGAGACGGTCAAAGCGTCTCTTGACCGATTCCTCTTCTCAATTTAAAAAAAAACGGCTACTGCCGTTACAGGGAGTTTCGCACCGAGGGACGATTGGCAGTTGTGGGCCCCATATAAAGTCTACACGAACAATCCAAACCGCCCATTGGCTTTCTAAGGCCCCTCTTACCAACGCCTAGCTGATGGAATTTGAAAACATCCAGCGGTTATTTTCCTAGCCGTTCAAAAGCAGAATGGACGGCGGAGCAGAAATCGGGTGGACTGCATCAATGGACACCCCAAAACTGTCCCTTTCCGAACGGTTTTTCGAGAGGAATTCGTTGGATGGGCTGGATTTCCAAGACAAACTACAACGTGGGCCCCACCATTTTCGCAGCGCAGGCAGTCCGCGTCCCTGTTTACGCGGTAGCGACGAACGGACGCTGTCCGTTTTTGCGAACGGCTGTGGGCTCCACACATCACCCGTACGACCGATCCGACCCGTTCATCTTGTAGAGGGCCGCGAGCACTACAAACTCATGCTGATATTCCACTCCCATGCGTACACACGTGCATGATACAGAGGCCACAAAAGGGCTACCTTGCAACGTTCAAAACTGATCTCTTCGTGTTTTCTTCTCTGGGCCGCGTTAATGGACATTCAAAACCATCCTTTCTTGACTGAAATTTCGTCCTGAATCCAATGGACGGGGTGGATTTTTCAGAAAACACTTCGGTGGGGCCCACCGATCACGGCTGTGAAAAATTACACTCCGAGTCCTTCTACGACTCTGCCACCGATTCCAGCCATCCAGCAGCTATAAAAGGAGAGTTTTGGACGTGGGGAAGGCATTCAGATCCAGGGAATTTGAGATCCAGAGCCAGGGAGAGAAGAAAGAGAAGAAAGAAGAGAGGGAAATCGATTGGTTTGGTGTTCCATTTTTTTTATGAATTTTATTTACCCATCTCTTTTTATGGATTTTATAGGTAACTAATCTCTCAGCTAGGGCTAAGATGAAGCCCCTAATTTGATTAGCTCTTGTATTGGTTGATTTACTTTGAATTTTAATTAATTTATTTTTTTTCTCTAAGTGGGCTTGACGGGTTTGAATTCCATACTTCTCCATCTATGAACTTGACCAAAGTATATATATGGATGTTGTTTGGATGCTTATTACAGGTGCTTGTGTCTGATCAAGAACAGGTTTCCTATAGAGGAAGAAACAAGATGCTTTATTGAATGTACATTCCATGTACCCGACCAAGGACATGGGATATGTTATTCATGGCATTGCTTAAAGGAATTAGACAGTCTGTATGCCCGATTTAGGACACAGATTGTGCTTTCTCTATTTAAGTGGTATCAATCTAGATCAAGGTGAATCAACAGACAAAACATGGGTTATGATAATTAGGGGTGGATTCGAAAGTCCTAGTGCTCTCTCTGATTGAATTTTCTTCCATGTTCTTAATTGTTTTATTTTTTCTTAGAATTGTGCTTAGTAGTTTATTTCATTCTTTGTTGGATTAGTTAAGGAGAATCATAGATTTGAGTTGTGACGACCAGTCCTCGTGGGAACGATCTCGTAATATGTATCATATCTACCTCTGATTCGTATACTTGCGAGTTTATAAATCATTTAAATCGTGTTGGTTTAAATAAAACATCAAGTTTTTGGAGCCGTTGCCGGGGACTGTTTCGTTCCAAATTGAATTTAGGATTCTCTCTTATCATAATTCATAGTCTTAGGATTTTACTAACTTAGGTTAAAGTTTTTATTTTATTTTTATTTTATTTTTAGAAATTAACCGTTGCTTAGGATTTTTCTATCATTATTTTAGGAAACCTAATTTGGTTTTTTTTGTTTACAGGAATTGAGGAAGGAAGCTACTAAGTGAAGGAGGAACATCTAAAATTTTCTGACATCATTCATCTCCTTTTCCGGGTTCTTTCTTCCCATTCTTACTTACATAGTTTTAACTTGTTTTAAAATCTCATAGTTCTAGGTCTAGTTTTATTTCTCTTAGGTTGCTTCTTAGTTTAGTTTTTTTTCTTCCATTGCAATAACATAGTTTATGCTAGGACGTAGATCTCTGAATATAGAACTAGCGTCGTTTGATCCTGAAATAGAAAGAACACTGCGTGAAAGATTGAAAAATAATTCTGTTGAAATGGCGAATGAGACTGAAGTTAAGGCTCTCAAAGATTATTCAGCTCCTATCCAATTTAATGCGCCTTCATGCATAGTGTTGCCAACCACTACGACAACACACTTTGAACTGAAACCTGGAGTCATACAATTGTTGCCATCCTTTCATGGATTGGACAAGGAGGACCCATATCATCATGTGAAAGAATTCTTAGACATTTGCTCCACCTTTAAGTTCCAAAACTTCTCAGACGATTCGATCCGCCTACGCCTGTTTCCTTTTTCTTTGAAGGATAAGGCGAAAGCATGGTTGAATTCTCTAGAAGTAGGATCTATCACTACATGGGACCAACTGTCTAAGAAGTTCTTAAACAAGTTCTTCCCCGTTCACAAAACCAATGCCCTTTGTAGAGAAATTACTAACTTCACACAAAAAGAGGGCGAGCACTTTCATGAATGTTGGGAAAGATGGAAGGACTTGCTTCTTAAATGTCCTCACCATGGTTTTGAGAAGTGGCAACAAGTTCAATACTTCTATGACGGTCTGACACCCCAGAACCGTCGCATGGTTGATGCCACCAGTGGAGGGTCATTCATGACCAAAAGTGAAGTCGAAGCGTGGAACTTCTTTGAAACCTTGTGCGAAAATTCCCAGCAATGGGACTATTCAAATAGAGGTGACAAAAGTCCCCAACCACAAAAGAGAGGTGGTATATATGAGATAGGAGTCGTGCCAGAGCTGTGCGCCAAGCTTTAACCTGACAAAGAAAGTTGATGCTCTGGTATTAAATAATGGACCTCCACAAACAACTCAAGTGGAGGCATGTGCCTCATGTTCTAGCCCTGCCCAGTCTTGTCCATCTGGGGCAGCATCCCCAGAACTTCTCTCTGAACAAGTTCATGCTATGAACACTTTTCAAAAACCTGGGAATGATCCTTACTCGAACACATACAACCCAGGGTGGGCTAGGCATCCAAATTTTTCTTGGGCAAAAGGACCACATCAAGGAGGACCATCTAGAAATCCTCCCATGCAACCGCACCTCCAAGTTGGCAGTCAACAAATTCCGCAATATCAACAACTGCCTACACAATCAAGGAACCCATCTCTTGAGGATACACTCCATCTTTTTATGCAGAGTTCTCTCCAATTCCAAAAAGATACCCAACAAACCTTACTGGCCAACTAGCAAAGCTTACATGCAAATACACAATCCATTGCTAAGCTGGAAATACAAATGGGTCAACTAGCTGCCACATTGAGTGAGAGAGAGAAGGGCAAGTTCCCTAGCCAACCTGAGGCTAATCCAAAGGGACAGTATGAGATTGGCTCTAATTCTAACCAAGGGCAATATCATGAACAGGCCAAATCGATTACTACCCTTAGGTCAGGCAAGCAGATTGATAACAGAATAGAGATGCCTGGGGATGAATCAAATTCTAAAACAAAAGATCAAGATGAAGCAGAGAGTCACACCAATGCATCCAAAGTTCAAAAGCTCTCTGACTCTCCAGGAGCCACTAATGTGCCACCTTACGTGCCCAAAGCACCCTTTCCTCAACGTCTGGCACCAATACAGAAAAGAAATAATTTTGATGAAATCTTGGATGTGTTTCAAAAAGTGCAAGTCAACATCCCGTTGCTTGACGCTATCAAACAAGTCCCTGCTTACGCTAAGTTTCTGAAAGATTTATGCACTCAAAAGCGTAAGCAGAATGTTCATAAGAAAGTCTTCCTTGCAGAGCAGCTCAGCTCCATGATTCAACATAACACTCCTCCTAAATTTAGGGATCCAGGAGCTCCCACTATTTCTTGCGGCATAAGAGATCATAAGATTGGGAAGGCATTGCTTGATTTAGGGGCGAGCGTCAATTTGTTACCTTATTCGGTTTATGAGCAGCTAGGACTTGGTGAATTGAAACCGACTAAGGTAACATTACAACTGGCTGATAGATCTGTCAAGGTGCCCCAGGGTGTTATTGAAGACGTGTTAATCCAGGTTGATAAATTCTATTTTCCAGTGGATTTCATAGTTATAGATACTCAGCCTGTCCAGAATCTTCATAGTCAGATCCCAGTCATCTTGGGTCATCCATTTTTTGGCTACATCTAATGCTATTATAAATTGCCGGAATGGAGTTATGAAATTGTCCTTTGGTAACATGAATATTAAACTCAATGTTTTTAATGCAGGACAACAACCCGCGGATTTGGACGACATATTTGAAGTGGACATGATCGAGAGTCTAGTGCAGGACTCCTTCCGTAAATCTTTTAAAGATCCACTTGAGACCTGCTTAGCACAACATGGCATGGATTTCGACATAGATAGTCCCATCCACAAAGTCAATGCAATGCTCGACTCTACTCCTATATTGGAGACTGAAAAATGGAGAGCAAAAGTGGAACCTCTTCATCCCTCTGAGACTCTTCCTGACAGCACAGTTTCTAACTCTGAGAAGGCAAAAGAGAACAAGTTGCTTAATGTTCTTCGAACATATAAGGCAGCAATTGAACGGAAGATAGCAGAAATATAAGGAGCGTGCCCCACTGTATGTAAGGATCATGCTGTGGAAATGTCACGTAAAATACAAAGGAAGCATGATCTTAACATGGAAGAAGTTGTTCGAGCAGAAGTCCTTAAATTGTTTGATGATAGTGTCAATTACCTCATTTCAGATAGCACAGTTTATGGGAACTCGCATCACTTGTCTGGGATTGGTTAACCACGTGTTGAGGTAAGTTCTTTGGCGGACCCTGGTCTTAAAGATTAATGAATTCATGGTCCGTTCTTGTCTCTGAAGACGTTAAACTTAGCGCTCCTGGGAGGCAACCCAGCATTTCATTTGATTTCTTTTTCCTTGTTAGTTAGTTCAATGTTTGTGGGTAACATTACTGCAAACCCTCACGAGACTACAACTCGTCCACTAGGGGTAACCTAGGGGTTTAAAGGCTTGTTGCATATGCTAAATGCAATCGAGAGCACCTGCGAAAGTGGTATAGGTAGGATCTTTTATTTTACTGATTTCTCTCTTGTTCTGACTCGCTTTTACGCTGATATTTTTGAGAGCTTCTTGATTCTCCATCCAGGTACTATCTTTCCCTACTCCTCTTTTCTTTTCGTTGTCTCATGTGCATTGCATGCTTATTTCTTTTACATTGAGGACAATGTAGATTTTAGGTTGGGGGTGGGAGATTAGGTTACCTAATCAGTATTTTCTTGGTCTTGAGCGAAAAATTGTGAAAATTTTTAAAATTTTTCTGGAATTTCTATTGAATTCAAAGTGATTTTGAAGGATAGTTGTGATTTTGAAATTACAAGATTCAGAATGTGAGAAATTTATGACTCTTGGATTTGGTTGTCTGGTAGATTTCACACTGAAGTTTGAATGGTTAATCTATGATTAGAAGTTGTAAACATTGATTGAGCCATGATTTCACATATCAGATCTCGTTTACACATTAAGTTTTCAGTTCGATATTAATTGATAACATGGTAATCACTAAGCATGAAAGGAACCAGCCTGAAAAACAAAATTTTTAGCATCAGTCTATAAAGAAGAATTGAAAGAATAAGTCGCATAATCGTCATCATAGGTTTGCTCCCTATAGATGAAGATTCGATTCCTCATAGTTGACATGAGAAAAGATTTAGGCGACAAGTTTTCACCATAGGTTTGCTCCCTATAGGTGCAGATTTGATTCTCCTCCTTGGCATACTATTCATAAAGAAAATCAAAAAAATGGTAGAATGAAAGGTTAATCTGTAAGGCAAGTGTTGTTCCAGTTTTGGGTGACATGAGCTCCGTTGTTAATTACCAATGATATCATGAAATTGACAATTGAATCTCTTAATGGTTGAAAGCTGAGATGACACTATACACTCATGAAACTCAATGTTTTAGGATTATTCTAATTCATGTCTTAATATTTTGAACTTGATTATGAAATTTACAGTGAACTTCATTCCAGGAGAAAATTCCACTCACCATGCATGAATCGTAGAATGATCACATCTCGACTATCAGTTCACGAGTCACTTGAATTTACAGGAATTGTCTTTTATTTCTGAAATTATTTTTTGCATGTTTTGCTCGGGACTAGCAAAATGCTGGTTGGGGGTTGTGATCAGGGTTGAATACTGCATATTAGACCACAGTTATTACCTGATCTTAAGTACATGATAGCGCCTAATGTCGGTAGTTAACTGTGTTTTGTTGCAGGATGAAATAAAGAGCGTTGATTGAAAAAACATATTAAAAGAGTGGATTTGACGCTCCGAAGTCACCAGAGCAAGGAACGGACTTCAAAGGACCAATAGTGACAGATTTACACGCCAGGGATCCGAGGAAATCAAGCCGTTCGCATCAAACGGGCCCGAAAAACCATCTAGAATGCAAGATCACAGGGTTCCCACCATCCGATCAGCCCGAAACTTCATACATGGGCTGAGGGACAGAAAGTAACCGTACACGTCAAATTTTAGCTTCCAGATATTTGTAGAAGTGGTCCAACAGACAAATCAGCCCCTGAATCGTCAATTTGCAGCCCGCCTGAGCTCTGGATATGCCTAAAATTTGGTTTCAACACATTATATGAGGAGATAAAAAAGATGGATGGATTGGATTGTTCGTAAACATCACAGAGGACCCCACCTGAGTTAGGTGTGTATAAAACTCGAGTGCACCAGCCGTGCACAGGTACAAAGAGACGGTCAAAGCGTCTCTTGACCGATTCCTCTTCTCAATTTAAAAAAAAAATGGCTACTGCCGTTACAGGGAGTTTCGCACCGAGGGACGATTGGCAGTTGTGGGCCCCATATAAAGTCTACACGAACAATCCAAACCGCCCATTGGCTTTCTAAGGCCTCTCTTACCAACGCCTAGCTGATGGAATTTGAAAACATCCAGCGGTTATTTTCCTAGCCGTTCAAAAGCAGAATGGACAGCAGAGCAGAAATCGGGTGGACTGCATCAATGGACACCCCAAAACTGTCCCTTTTCGAACGGTTTTTCGAGAGGAATTCGGTGGACGGGCTGGATTTCCAAGACAAACTACAACGTGGGCCCCACCATTTTCGCAGCGCAGGCAGTCCGCGTCCCTGTTTACGCGGCAGCGACGAACGGACGCTGTCCGTTTTTGCGAACGGCTGTGGGCTCCACACATCACCCGTACGACCGATCCGACCCGTTCATCTTGTAGAGGGCCGCGAGCACTACAAACCCATGCTGATATTCCACTCCCATGCGTACACACGTGCATGATACAGAGGCCACAAAAGGGCTACCCTGCAACGTTTAAAACTGATCTCTTCGTGTTTTCTTCTCTGGGCCGCGTTAATGGACATTCAAAACCACCCATTCTTGACTGAAATTTCGTCCTGAATCCAATGGACAGGGTGGATTTTTCAGAAAATACTTCGGTGGGGCCCATCGATCACGGCTGTGAAAAATTACACTCCGAGTCCTTCTACGACTCTGCCACCGATTCCAGCCATCCAGCAGCTATAAAAGGAGAGTTTTGGACGTGGGGAAGGCATTCAGATCCAGGGAATTTGAGATCCAGAGCCAGGGAGAGAAGAAAGAGAAGAAAGAAGAGAGGGAGATCAATTGGTTTGGTGTTCCGTTTTTTTTATGAATTTTATTTACCCATCTCTTTTTATGGATTTTATGGGTAACTAATCTCTCAGCTAGGGCTGAGATGAAGCCCCTAATTTGATTAGCTCTTGTATTGGTTGATTTACTTTGAATTTTAATTAATTTGTTTTTTTTCTCTAAGTGGGCTTGACGGGTTTAAATTCCATACTTCTCCATCTATGAACTTGACCAAAGTATATATATGGATGTTGTTTGGATGCTTATTACAGGTGCTTGTGTCTGATCAAGAACAGGTTTCCTATAGAGGAAGAAACAGGATGCTTTAATGAATGTACATTCCATGTACCCGACCAAGGACATGGGATATGTTATTCATGGCATTGCTTAAAGGAATTAGACAGTCTGTATGCCCGATTTAGGACACAGATTGTGCTTTCTCTATTTAAGTGGTATCAATCTAGATCAAGGTGAATCAACAGACAAAACAAGGGTTATGATAATTAGGGGTGGATTCGAAAGTCCTAGTGCTCTCTCTCTGATTGAATTTTCTTCCCTGTTCTTAATTGTTTTATTTTTTCTTAGAATTGTGCTTAGTAGTTTATTTCATTCTTTGTTGGATTAGTTAAGGAGAATCATAGATTTGAGTTGTGACGACCAGTCCTCGTGGGAACGATCTCGTAATACGTATCATATCTACATCTGATTCGTATACTTGCGAGTTTATAAATCATTTAAATCGTGTTGGTTTAAATAAAACATCACCTGACCGAGTATCATGAACCAACGCATAATGATAACTCGAGGACGAGTTGTTTTGAAGTGGAGGAGACTGATGTAGAGCGGGTCGCGGACAATTACATGGCAAAGATGGATCAGAAAAGGCCCGGTCGGCGACAGAAGTGATCTGGACCATCAGACCTTCAATCAGGCGTATCTCGCAATCTGGGATGAGTTAGCCGACGTAAAATATATGATTTTAGGGTAGAACGAGCTACTTTAGCCAACCAACCCAGCTATGCAGGGTTGCGACGCTCGAAATTGCGAGAAACCCCTGATTCGACGGTCATTTCCCTGTTTCAATTTCGTTTTTACTATAAATAATAAGTTTTAGTTTAACTATAACTCTTCATCCGTCGGGCTTTAGGAGTTGCGCCCAACGTGAAAAGAGCTTAGAATAATTAGGGAAACGGTTTGGTGAAGCCAAATAGGACACTTACTATTTTTGGCCGAAAACCTTGCGCACTAGTAGACATCACGACCGTCTATAAATAGTAAGTTTACTATTTATAGTAAGTCGCGAATTCTAGGAGTTTTAGTTGTAGTTTGATTATGATTTCTTTCCCATTGCTTAGTACCCTTATTTAAGGGGTTGTGAACTCATTTTTATGCATTCATTAATCTATTTCGAATTTATTTATATTTTCTGCTCTATTTTCTCGTGGATTCGAGAAAGTCTCTGTGAGGAGTCCAGAGAAGTTCCATGGATTCGGAATACTTATCCTCTTGAGGAAGACGGTGCTCGACCTCACATCCTCCCCTGCGTCAAAAACTTAAGGACCCGAAAGAGGATAACAATGATAGACCTAACATTGCTCCACAAGAATTAGAACCGAAACTTCAAAAGAAGCCAGTTGCTCCATTTCCCCAACGGTTGGTTGCACCAAAACCTCTTTCTAACTTTTAGGATATACTAGAGGTGTTGAAACAAGTAAAAATCAACATTCCTCTACTTGATGTCGTAAAACAAATACCTTCATATGCCAAATTCCTGAAAGACCTATGCACGACCAAAAGATGGCAAAGTATTCAAAAGAAGATCTTCTTGACTGAGAAAGTGAGTGCCATCCTGAAGCAAGACGTGACGCAGAAATTCAAAGATCTCGGTAGCCCAACCATATCATGTGTAATCGGGGATTATCGAATTGATCACGCACTTCTTGACTTTGGAGCGATTGTCAATCTAATTCCCTACTCAGTATACAAACAGTTAAGTTTGGGTGAATTAAAACCCACCCTAACCATACTACAACTTGCTGATCGCTCTGTTCGTGTACCAAGAGGGATAATTGAAGATGTGTTGGTACAGGTTGATAGATTTTACTATCCTATAGACTTTATCATCCTAGACACCGAACCCATCAATAACATGAGCACTCAGATGCCCGTGATTCTTGGTCGCCCATTCCTTACCACTTTAAACGCAATTATCAATTGCAGGAACAGTGTCATGACTATGTCTTTCGGGAACATGACATTGGAGTTAAACATCTTTTTCAATAACGGCAGAAACTCAGAAGATGATGATGATTTTCACGACATTAACATGATTGATTCTTTCGTGGAAGATAAAACGCCTCTGACCTTATCCTCTGACCCTCTAGAGACGTACCTGACACACTCCCATGATTTGGATGATGACATGATTAGGGAGACGTGTGTCGTGCTTGATACAGCGCCGGTACTTGAAGTTAACCGGTGGAGGCCACAATTTGAAGAGTTGCCCAAAACCGATGCAGTGCCTCTACCGTCTAACCTCAAAGCACCGAAGCTTGACCTAAAACCTTTACCCTCTGATTTGGAATACGCCTATTTAGGTCAAGAAGAAACATACCCAATGGTGATTTCATCCCACCTTGAGAACAAACAAGAGAGTATGCTCATTTCTACTCTCGAAGAAGATAAAGGAATTACTGGACATATCATCACAGATCTTGATAGAATGAATGAACTCCTTTCAACTGAATGTTTCGACTCTTTGGATGATTACTTGGCACACTCTGTAGATTCAAACGATCCCATGTTAAAAGATAAAGTGGATGCCTTGCAAGACGACGTCTCGGTAGTCATCATTGACCGAGAGAACCCTTATTCTGAAGTCCCTTCTTCCCCTGATCCTAAACGTCTACTATTAAAGGAGGAAGAACTGAAAATTAAACCGAAGCCTGGAACTTCGGAATGTATTGAGACTACATTACTTCTCAAAAAATTTTCTGAATTTTATCTACTTGTAGTCTTTGATTCACCATGGGATACTAACTTTGAGACTTTTTCTGACACAGGTGAATCATATATACTTTGGATACCTCAGGCGGATCAACGACAAATTTTCGCTAAGGTACATATGTCTCTCTGGCCATTCATGCTCCAGGGCATCAAAGCCTATTGCAAAAAGGGCTTTTGGATGATCCTGTTGAGAAATCTACTGAGAAATTTATCCAGATATTGGCTGGAAGAGGAACTGTGTGGCATGACTGAGTAGCTTTTTTTTTTCCCTGTTTTCTTAGGACTAAGGTAGTTTGCTTTATTTGTCTGGCTGAAGAAGGTAAACTTGGCGCTCTTGGGAGGCAACCCAGCTTTTCATTTCATTTCTTTTTCATAATTAGTTAGTTCAATGTTTGTGGGTAACATTGCTGCAAACCCTCACGAGACTATAACTCGTCCATTAGGGGCAACCTAGGGGTTTAAAGGCTTGTTGCATATGCTAAATGTAATCGAGAGTACTTGTGAAAGTGGTATAGGTAGGATTTTATCTTTTATTATTTTTGTTTTGCTTTCTCTCTCGTGCTAACCGGCTTTCATGCTATGATTTCTTGGAAAGTCTTTCTCAATTCATCATCCAGGTGCTATCTTCCCATCACTTCACATTTACTTTCGTTGTCCCATGTGCATTGCATACTCATATCTTTTACATTAAGGACAATGTAGATTTTAAGTTGGGGGTGGGAGATTAGGTTTCCTAATTAGTGTTTTCTTGGTCCTAAGCAAAAATTATGAAAATTTTTAAAAATTTTTTTGAAAATTTGTGTGAATTTGAAGTGATTTTGATAGCCATCTTAGATTTAGAATTACAAGATACGTGATGTTGGTAATTTATGACTCTTGCGTTCAACTATTCGTTAGATTTCACAGTTAGGTTTGAATTATTAATCCATAATTAGAAGTTGTAAACATTGATTGAGTCATGATTTCACATGTCACATCTTACGTACACATTAAGATTTTAGTTTGATACTGAAGGGTTAATTTGGTGATCAGTAAGCATGGAAGGAACCAACTTGAAAAATTGCATATCATGATCAATTGAAAGGAAAAGATACCTTTGAAAAAGGTTAGGTGAAGAATCTTCACCATAGGTTTGCTCCCTATAGGTGTGGATCTCATTCATGTAAAAAAAAAAAAAAAAGTTTGGGTGTTCAGTCTTCACCATAGGTTTGCTCCCTATAAGTGAGGACTTGATTTCCCCTCCTTGGCGTTATTTTTAATAGAAAAATCAAAAGTTGATAAAATGAAAGAATGATCTATGAGGCAAGTTCTGGTTTAGGTGTTGGTGGTTATGAATTTTCTTATTGGTTACCAATGATATCATGAAATTGACAATTTGATCTCTTAATGATGATAAGCCGAGATTACACTATACACCCATGGAACTCGATGTTTAGAATTTTTCTAATTGATGGATTAATACTTTGAACTTATTGTGAAGTTTTCCGTGTGCTTGCGTTTAAGAGAAAGTAATGCCCAATATTCATGAATCATAAACTTCTAGTATCTGGATTGTTCCCCAAAATCATTCGAGTTTTTAAAATTATGCTATAATTCTCAATTTATTTTTCGCATACTTTGTTCGGGACTAGCAAAATGCTAGTTGGGGGTTGTCTTGAGGGTCAAATATTGCATATCAGACCCCAACTACTGCCTGGATTTACGAACATGATACCATTTAATGCCCTATTTTAATCGTGTTTGTGATGCAAGGTACATTTGCCAGCGTGAACTGAAAAAGATGCTAAAAGCCGAGATTTAATGCTCGGATTTCACAAAAGCAAGGGACGGACTCCAGGGGACCAAGATCGACGGATGTACACGCTAGAGATCTGAGAAAAACAAGAAACTGAAGTTCAAGTGGCGTGAAAGTCAGCCAGAATATAAGATCAAAAGGTTCTCACCATCCGTTTGGATCGAATCTTCATACATGGCCCAAGGACTATAAATTAACCGTACATGTCAAAATTCAGACCTTGGATCAGTGTGTAAGTGACCCAATAGACAAGATCAGACAATAACCATTAAAAAAATATCTTCGACATCCTTGGGAGATCGGGACCCGAACTGAACCGATGGAAAGAGCATGAAAAACAGTGGATACCCGTAAAATTTCACCTCTTTTGGACGATACAGTAAGGAGATACGGACGGCAGAAGTTATAACAAAATAGGATGGCAAATTTGTAAATATATGGTCCTATGTGAAGCAGATTTTGTTTATAACGGTGAATGTTGTCCATGAGCGTGTGGCCCACCCTGAAGACGGATCTACTTTAAAATAGAGGCCATAGGCCAACATTATGTACAGGAGCTGATAGAGGAAGTGGTTTCTAGGATAGGCATCAGAAGTGAGCCCCACCTATTTTTTGTACAAAACATCCAAATAGTGCGAAAACGTCCAGTGACAGACATGCATGTGATTGGGTTTTGATAGTGGGCCCCACACATCGTCCCTTTTCATGATCTGAACCGTCCATTGGTCTCCCATCGAGCCTTTTATTACTGACTAGGTTGCGGAATAACAGAATATTGCGAGGATCTAAAACCAGACGTTCAAACGGAGGATAGACGGCAGAGGGGAAAATCCGTGGGCCACATTGAATCCAATCCAAAACCGTTCATTCTTGACTGGTTTTTTGAGGGTATTTCAATGGACAACGCTGATTCTTCGAAAACCATGGCATATGGGCCCCACAGTAATGCAAAATCAGAGTTTTCACTTTTGTTACGCAAGCAACAGAGTCCGGAAATACTCGGACGTTGCCGACTCCAGTGGACCCTTATGTGATCTCAAGGACGATCGAATTGATGATCCAGACCGTTCAACCTCTTGAAAAATGGGCTTTCAACTTCAGAATGAAGTAAGATTACTTAGATGAGCAGTTTGGCGTGCGTAAAGGAGTTTCTAAAAAGGCCTTATTGCGTAAACTTACGCATATAAACCGCCTCTTATGCGGAAACTTGCGACTGACTTTGCTGGCTCGTATAAAAGAAAGACGAGGGACAGAAAGAGGGGGATCCATGGCTGGGAGTTTTGGTCGATAGGAGACAGAGAGAGAGAGACTGGGAAAGTATTTTATTTTATTTTATTTTTCTTGCTTTTATGCTTTCTTTTTCTAAGGGATTTTAGCCTCATCACTACCATGTGTGGCTAAGCCTCTTAGCTAGGGCTAAGAGGTGAAGCTTGTAGCGTGATGAGATGACTCTTTACTTGTGCCTTTGTTTAGACTGAACTGATGTTGATTTGGGTTTAATTAAGGAAATGTTTTTAGCCTTTTATGGTCTGTTGTGACTGAAATTACAATGGGTCTGTGATGACTTTAAGCATGTCCTATTCTTTTTATGTTCATGACGTCAAGAAGCCCTGTTGTTCACCATCGTCTCATGGGCATGGTCGGATGAGAGTACCCTTCTAACCTTCATACATTGATTGATTGGTTGGTAATTAGTTTAATTCTGTTGTTTGCTTTGTCTCTTAGGCATGGTTTGGTGATGGAATCCATTCTAATTCATACACCTCTCATCTCTTGAAAACTATATTAATGGCAGTTTAGTTAATTTCCTTGATTTTTGATCCAGGCATAAGATCTCTCTGATCTCTACAAGTGGATCATCTGAATCCCTAGTTTCCTATTTCTGAATTCTTTTAGTTTTAAATAATTATTTCACCATTATTCATCAAAACTTATTCGATTTAGATTACGTCTTATCTTAGTTCTAGTTCTAGTGAATTTCAGATCACGTACAGGTTTCAGTCCCTGTGGATTTGACCTCGGTCTTACCGAGTTTATTACTACATCACAACCCTATACTTGGGGAATGAACAATAACTCTATTAATGAACCTACAGAGAAATCTTCTTAAACTTTCATTTCTTTTACATGCATGTACCAACTTATCTAGTAAGCCTGCCTAATTTCTCAAAAAAAAATTTTTATTTTTATTTTTGTATTTTACCGTAATACTAAGCAACCACTGTTTTCTTGGACAGTCCTTATCTTTGATTCCTGGACACTTAATTTAGGATTATACTACGACCACTTGGCTTCAAAAAAAAAAAAAAAAAAAAAAATCCAATAAAAATGTATCTAATAAGCGACACGGATGGGACTGAAGTCATGGTGATCAGTCTGTCACCGGAGGGATGTGACTGAAAAGACAGTCTGCGCGCCCCGTTACCTTCATGGCAAGAACTGTAGTCAGGTCCATACGCCTACCGAGGGATGTGACTATGATAGCTGTCTTAATGGCACTTAAATCAAAGTCAATATGTCACGGAAGGGATGGACTGTTACAAGTAATAAGCCCTCTAAATTACTGACTACTAATAATGAAGCAGGCATATCCTAAGATCACACTCACAAAGAAAGAATGACCGTTACTTTGTTGACCATTAGACGAATGCTTAAAAAGTAACCAGCTGTGAACTGTGGAATTATACGATGATCAGGCTGACTATAATGCTTTATATACAGGCACTCAGAAATTATAAATGTGGTGTACATTAAATCATTAATTCAAATAAAATTAAGTAAAATGTGCAGCCCAATGTGGAAAAGTAACACACCCAAGATCGGGTTAATTGAACAATCCTGACCTCTAATTTTTGGACTCTTGTTTGTTTGAATAAGACTTACCATTGGATATTTTTCATCTTAACCATCCAGTAAGTGTCCACCAATTTCGATGAACCCGTAAGCTTAATTTTTACTTCAAAGTTCATGCACAGAAAGTACCTTTATATGAATGGTTTAATTTTACCACTCGTATGGCATGGATGCATTTTCTAAATAATTAAGTGCTTGCATGTTATCCAACACAATCTGCGAGTGTATTAGAGTTTTTTTTTTCTTCAGAAGAATAGTGTTAGATGGCTTTTGCAGATAGTCATGTATGTTGCGAATGTGAACTCCACGGCAGGGACAAAAGTCTAAATCAACCTGTCAATGGGTGATGTGATTGCTAATATTGAACTGTCTAAATTGCACCTGTGACCAATAGGGACATGTCTGGAGATTCTAGTGGAGTTGTCCGCTTGCATGAATGAGTCCTTGTGAATATCCTAATAAAATTAGGAAAAATATGAAGAAAAAATTATCTTAACACTGTCTGACAGTTCACATGCACCGATTCGCATAAAGTAAACGGTACAAACATCAAATTATGAATTTTTGTACCATATATTGTGAGAATTATTGTATACACGAGACTTAATTCAATACTTTCGGTGAAATGGGAAATAGCGTGTAAAAAAGTAATAATTATTTCCCTCCGAGTTGACGCACTCTTCCCCGTAATTGATTTGATAGTGTACTTTTTGGAGGTAAAAAGTGCAAATATTGTAAAACATTTGTGGGTCCCACCATGATGCATATCATATATCCACACCGTTCATCCATTATGTCAGATAATTTTATGATATAAACCAAAAAATGAGGCATATCAAATGCTCAAGTGGACCATGCCATAGAAAAATGTGAATTAAATACTTACCATTAAAAACTTCCTAGGGCCATTGTTTCTTTTGGTATGAGCCAGTTGAATATTGGATCTAACTCATTTTTCTTCTCATGTCTGAAAATGTTGTGATAAAATAGATGGACGGAATAGATATATCACATACATCAAGAGGGGGTCCTAAAATGGCCACAGTTACTTTTGAACTGGTTTCCAAGAAGTGAAATCTCCCTAAATATTCAAACAGGTGAAACGGTAATAATCACCCGTTTCCAGGCTATTTACCTCTTCCCGGTGAAACAATGAAAAACAAACAGGCTTTTATTGTTATGCACTATTTATATAAGGTATACTAATAAAATCCATATTGCATATATGTTGCAGTTGCACATGTGAACATGGTGCAATTAATCTTATTAGTTTGGACCATTGAACAATGGGCCCTGCCCCGTACAGCCTGAAAATGGTGGCTTTAAAAACATGCATAATATAGATGTCCTTGTAGTGGGCCTTCGATCAATTCTTCTTAAGCTCTCATGTCTTTTATGTGCATGCATGTGCAAACCTATTCAGTGAGCCTGTTTAATTTTTTGGCTTAGGGAATTACTATTTTTTTGGCTGATCTAATTGTATCATTTTCCATCCTCAACATGAATATCTTATAAACATTTTGGATGATCACATAATACTTGAGGATTCTATGCAAATCCTCAACGTACACATCCCATGATTTGGGGTGTGACTTTGGCAACATGAGGTTTACTAGAATAAATCCTCACATATCATAATATGATATGAGGAGGCCGATTCAAACCATTTACAAGATAGCTGAGCTGTACATGAACCGAGTTTGCTTAGTTATCTCGCTCGACTCAACTAAGAAAAGCTCAACTCAACTTGGCTCGAAATTGGGTTCAAGCCAAGTCGAGCTAATTTTTTAAGCTCGAAAAAATTTCGAGCCGAGTCCGACCTAAACTGAACTAGACTCAACTTGGGTCGGAACTTGACTTGGATTGAATTGATTCAACTTGGATCGAGTTTACTTAATATAAATATTTTGTAAATATTTATATATTTAAATATATATATATATATATATATATATATATATATATATATATTGTATATATATTAAAAACTCTAAAATCTAAACTTGAACTCAGTTCGTAGGCTCGAAATCGAACTCGGTTCGAAAGATCGAGCTCAAGCTCAGCTCGAATTGCTGACCGAACCAAGCCGAGTTCGAGCTAGCTAGGTAGCCTGCTAGCCGAGCTGAGCCTAGCTTGACTCAGTTCGGCTCATGTGCAGCTCTAGCCCTCATCCTCGATAGTGAATACCTAATGATGAAGTTCGTCAATTAGATTGTTGAGCACTTGTTTACTTATTTTTCATCAAATATAAACCATACACTTGGCCATTGCTTTTTGGGCCATTGATTTTAAAGTATGAGATTTTAAATCTTAAAGATTTTTGAAGCATACATTCATGGCTATATTTTGTCGTATCAACAATAGGGATCACCTAATGCATGGCCCATTGAGTATAAAGTAGAATCTTGAAGATTTTTAAAGCAGACATTCATGACTATATTTCATCGGATAAATAGTAAGGATCACCTAATAAAATCCTAAATGCATTGTATATTGTCCCAACATATCATATTGTAATACATTGGGATATTCTATCAAAGCTCTAATGACAATGGGTTTAATAATTTAGTAAAATTAATTTGACTGATCCATACTACATTTACAATTTCTCAATCCCCCGTATAAGCATACTCTACCAAAGTTCCAACTAACTCCTCTCACAATGCCACACAGTGCATTTATGTTATTTTATGCAATTGCATTGGAAATCCACCATGGCGTATGAATGTATATTTTCAGGATTTTAAGAAATGTGAACAATTCATATGTTTGATAGCTACCGAAAAAGAGGCGGAAAAGTAAAATGAGAAATAGCTATCAGCTAAGAAAAATGTCATTTCCCATTCTTTTCATTTTCTTGCCCTATTCTTGGGATAAGTCATTGTATGTAGGGGTGTACACAAACCAGGCTAGCCCGATTAGCTCGATCAACCCGGCCCGAAAAAGCCCGACTCGGCCTAACTCGGAACTGAGTTCGGGTCAGGACGGGCCAATTTTCTAGGCCCGAAAGTGAGTTCTGGCCGAGTTCGGATACCTCCTAGTTCAGCCCGACTCGGTCCGAAATCCGACCTGGCCCGGCCCAGCCCGTGTATGACTATATTTAATTTATATAAAATGTTTTATTTTATGCTTTGTCAAATGTATGTAAATGTCCTGACTAGTTAGATTTTTTGTGGAGTATATAGTTCAACTATCTAAACCATTGATCGAGGGCCTTGTAATGAGACGCGGATTACCTGCCAAAGCCCTTCCCATGAACTTGCTATAAGTTTCGAAACTGGCCCGAATTCGAAGGTTCGAAACTGGCCCGAACTCACGCCGGGCCCGGTTCGGGCTGGAGATGTTGGCCCGGTGACCAAGCCCGGTCGGGTTCGGGCCTTGTGTGGCTGTTGAACGGGCCTGAACGGGCTGAGGCCAGTTCGACTCGGTCCAACCCGTGTACACCCCTAATTGTATGTGTAGAAAAAAATTAAGTGGACCATAAAAGGGGTTATAATTCATCAAGTCTGACATGACATGGGCTTGTAGGATACGGAGATGATTCTATTGCTTCTTTTACCTATTCATTTGTGGACTGTTGAAGAAAACAGTAGAATGCTCAACTGTCCTTTGCTCCACCACGATGTACTGCTTTATCCATGCCATCCATCCCTTTTACCAGCTCATTTTATGGCATAAGCCCAGATATGAGGCCAAGTGGACAATTCCAAAGGAAACAGTGGTGACTCATGAATGCCCACCATTAAAAACTTCTTGAAGGCTAAAAAATTATGGATCAAGCTGATATTTGTGTTTTCATTCATATTTATTTGTGTGACCTAATTAAGACGTTGGATGGCAAATAACATTGCAGTGGGTCATTGGATGGTTTTAATTGTGGGCGTTCAATCACTGGTATGGTGCATCATGAGATTTGAATCTAACTTCTTTTTTAATACATGCCATAAAATGAGCCGGGAAAAAATGGATGAATGGCATGGATAAAATACATACATTATGGTGGGATTCATAGAGCTTATCCAGGAGCACACACTACTCGCTACTGTTGCCGCGTGTTATTCTATGCAGTCTATACCATACGAGCATGGGTCGAGATGAGGTGAGGCTGGGTTATTACCATAAATAGAATGATATGCTACCTTCACTTTTCGGCGCTTCCTTATGCATCGAACATTTCTCAGAAACACTCTGGTCCTTGGGGACACCGAGGCCATGACTTCATGATCCAAACCGTTAATCTTAATGGGAAATGTAATAGATGGAGATTCCTCAAAACACTCCTAGAATGATTCTAAACCTTTTATTGGTGGTCTAAAAATAGATGAATAGGAGAAGAATATAGCAATAGTCCACTTCAAAGGAAGAAAGCAAAGCATGTGATGGACATGGTCAGGCATTACAAAGTGCATTTTATCATCCAACACACTGGCTGGCAGAGTATCAAAGATTTTATTTTATTATTTTTTAAGCTACTGAATAAAGGCTATATATTATTAGCAGGCTTCTGCAAATGTATACTTTTTTTTTTTCAAAAGATTTCACTATATTTCACTGAAAAAGAGGATCTTTACACGAAGCGCAGTAGACCTGAGGCGATAAAGTACCTTAATAACGTGCAGATCCCACGATGATGTATGTGATCCACACTGTCCATTCATCTTGCCAAATTATTTTAAGGCATGTTCCAAAAAACAAAGCCAGTTATAAGCTCAAGTGGATCACACCACAGGAAACAATGTAGATAATGACATTTGCTGTTGAAAGTGGAAACCTTTTAAAGCACAAAACTAGAGCTGGGCAAAATAGACCCGATCCAGTGGATCCGACCCGATCAGACCCGATCCGACCCGATCAGAACCGATCCGATGGTCTGGATCGGTGTTGATCGGGTTACCCCCATCCAGATCCGAAATCTTTTCGGGTTGAATTCGGATTGGCCCTGATCCGACCCGACCCGACCCGAAAACTGATACGAATGGATCCTACCTGATCCGGAGTAGTTCTTTTGATACTTCTACCTTTTCCTGTGGTATGATCCGCTTGAGCTTTGGATATACATCAATTTTGGGTTCAACCACTAAAATGATATGCAAAAACGAATGGACGGCATGGATACATCACATGCATTCAAAGTGGGCCCTAACTGAGATTGCTGTGTACAATAGCAAAATGATTTGTTCTGTACCGCACACTGCACACAGCTACTACATAGCTGGCTTTCAACCTAGGTGTAGGTACGTGTCGTGCCAAGACAATGCTACTCTATTCAAAGGAGATCAACGTTATATGGCCCCATAGTGATGTTTTTATTATATCTACACCATTCACATATATTTATAGATTAATTTAGAGCATTATACAAAAAAGGGCGACCCAAAAAGGGTTTCAATGATAGACGTTTAATATTCACTGCTTCTTTCAGTGTGGCCCACTTAATAGTTAGATCTATCTTATTTTTCGTCTCAAGCCATAAAATAAGCTCGACAAATGGATGGACGGTTTTGATATAACACATGTACCATGATCAGACCCACCTAACTTGCTAACCTGACGTCAATACCGTGTACCACCAACGCACGGGAAAGTCCCACAGATGCCATTCACAGCTGTAACTTTTAAACGTCGAGCGTTGTACAAACTGTTCAAACGAATTCAACATGGCCCCCACAATGATGTATTTATTATATCCATACCGTTTAACCATTTTTCATGATCATTTTAGAGCATTCGGTAAAAAAATGAATCATATCTGAAGCTCAAATGGACCACACCGAAAATAATAACGAGGATAATGAATTTCACCGTTAAAAAGTCTGATCAGTATCATACCTAATACAATCCGACTCGGTTTCCCTAGCCGAGTCGGACTCGGTTTGGGTCAGGCCAACAAGGTGTCGGATCTGATCGGATGGCATGTCCCACATCCGGCCCCGGATCGAAATGAGTTCGGGTCAACGTATTTAGATCTCGAACAGAATCGGGTTATGCACAATCTGATCCAACTCAGTCCGATGCCCACCTCTACACAAAACCACATATAGCAGTGATATCTGACCTGTTCATAAAGCCAAACAAAGATGGATGAAAAGAAAACACAAATACCGGCATCATTCAAAACTTGTGGGCCCCAATAAGTTATCATCAGTAGGTATTCAGTTCCTCCTATTTCAAGTGCTGAGCCCATGAAGCTTTTTTCTAGCACGGACTAGCATTGAGGTAGATACTTGAGAGGTTACTGCCGAATCCAAGTCCCCAACACGTACCCATATAAATATTTGCAAGATCTAGGACGATCATCACACATGCCCATTGGTGGACCACAAATCTGCCATCAATGTGAACTGTTGGCTATCTTATTTTAATTGTTTCATCTTTTATTCCTACTGGTCCATCTGAAGTGACTGGATTTTGTGCTAATCAATGTTCATCGCATGCGCCTGCTTGATTAATATCCAGATTCTCATACGCATGTGACATATTTGTACATTTATCACACTTGTTTAAGATAGGACCAGTTCATCAGGCAATCCTCACCATTTAGATTCCATACGTGTGAAAGCAGGCACATATTTTCCGTAGGTGGGCAGCACATGACATAATATAAATCTATTTTTCAATCTCTTAACCATTCATTTGTTTTTATTACTATTATTATTATTTTTACAGCTGTAACCGATTGGATGAGCTCATAGGCTTGGCATCCAAGTTGTGGATCGCTCTGATTTCACACTCATGTGATTTTTGATGGGCCCGGGCTAACCCCGGCCTATTGCCACCCTAGTTCTCAAGGAATCTCTGCACGGACGTTGGTTATTTCTTGAAAGGCTTAGCCACAGAGTATTGAAGTTTTTCTGTTTACTATGATCTTTCTAATAAAATACAGCAAAGTCATTTCTGGTCAATTTTAAGGACCCAAATCCAACCGTTGATGTCCTAATGTGTTTTGCGCATGCCACAACCATGTCCCTGATGTCTTCAAATTAACCACTTCCTCTCTCAGCGTGAAATTTCGGAAACATGGGCCATCTATGACTCTATCAACATGGACCACTTAGATACACCACCCTGATGAGTATGCCACCGCGAGATGGCTCTATAAAATTCCTGGCTCGGATTAATACATCAGCCTACCAAGTACAATATTAGGATATGGCTCTGTCATGTCGACACGTTCTACTTGTTCTACCATGGATTCCCATGCTAGTTTTGTATTGTTTAAAAAATGGTTGTGCCTCATCCTCTCCACATGTTTTACTGATGTGAAACTATCTAGATCATCTAAATCGTGGGTCCTATTGTAAATATGACATATATCTAAAATCACACTAATCAAGCAATCCAAGGCATCCAATTAACAGGAATCAATGGATGTTTAAAAATAAAATAGTGAGTCGTCTGAATTCAAAGTGAAAAATCTTAAGAGTAATATTATCTTCTCAGTGCAAGTTTTTATAGATGCTATGCATACGGCAAGACGAGCATAAAACCAACAATACAAATTCTTTGCATTCAGGTGAGATGGAGAAACATGATAAGTAAGAGTAGGCGACTTTAAAATCTCAAGGCTATCTCCTATGATGCTGCTAAGGATGAACACAAGGATTTCTGGACTCGGATTTGGTAGTGACGCCACCAGGACCGAAGTTGGTGCCTGTCGATACTAGGAAAGCTCTGTGAACTCTACCATGATGCATGTGTTTTATCCACACTGTCCGTCCATTTTTCCAACTTATTTTAGGGCATGAGCCCGAAAATGAGGCATATCCAAATCTTAGTTGGACCACACCACTAGTGGTGATTGAACACCCACTATTAAAAACTTCTTAGGGCCACGAAAGTTGTTCATCAAGCTGATATTTGTGTTTTTCCTTTCAAACAGGTCTGTGCAATGTAATCTACAGGTTGGATGGCAAATAAACATCACAGTGGGACTAGGAAGTTTTTAATGGTGGGCATTAAAGCACCACAGTCCTGTGTTGTGGGGGACAAACAAACTATCTTTATCTCACTAGATCGGGATCCAAGGACCCGAAAAGGGGCTCAAAATATATCCCAAAATAGGGCCCAAAACAACATATTCACACAAAATAAAAATAACCATGAAACCAAGCCGACCTGGACTGCTGAAAGGGGCTAAAGCCAAACAGAACTGATCCACGCTGATGGTGCTGGCATTCCACACTGCTGGGAAGTAACTGGAAATGAGCAAATGTATAAGTGGAAGTACTTGCATTTCATCCATCACACTGACAGAGTATCAACTACTTCTTTATCAAAAATTACATGAATCCTAACTAGTGGACCGGTGGGCATCTAATTAAGTGTAAAAGAAAGTCATTATTGTAAACTTGGGTCTGAACACTGTAGGGGTGTTAATAGGCTAAGTAGTCCAATGGGCTTGCCTCAGCAAAGATGTCTAGTTGACTACTGTTAGTATAAAAATGAGTTGGTTTTGGGTTAGGTCAGGGTCTGCTGGAGCCTAACCACATCTACAAACAAGCTTAAACTCAGTACCAGCCCAAGCCCAAGTGCAACCTGACCAAACCCACTCTGCAAAAAGATTGAATGAGGAAAGGTTGAACCAAATCTTTCAAAGGGTTTGAAACATTCTACCAACAAAGCAAGCATACTAATTTATTTATATCGAAATAACGCATATGGGACATGAGCATTTGGGAAGTAAGGTTTGGCCAAAGTCAAACCGAGATGGGCTCATTTACTTTAATGGTCTATATTTATCAACCCAATCATGACCCGAAAGTCCATAAACTCAACAAGAACCTAACTTCTAAGTGGGTCAGATTGGTTGGCCCACAGGTCCATCCATCCCACTTTTCACCTGAGTTACTAGTGAGTATAGCATGTGCAATGTATAGGAGAAAGGAATTAGATTGTAAGACATGTCGAGATGTGTGAAGAAGCCGTTTCAAAATGGAGTTTGTTACATACTTTGGCAGAGTGTGATATTTTATACTAATGCAATTTATAAGTTGTATACACACAATGGTGAAGTTTGGAGTTAATCTAACGATCAGATCAAACAATATCAAGTGATTGTGGGACCTGCATGAGCGATAGTGTATGAGCAAGTGAAAAACAAATAAATAGGTAGGTGATAATAGGGTGAATGGCATTTACAAGTAGGTGAATAATGTTTTAAAACATGTGAATAACTCGTAGAATAAGCTTATTCTACAAGGAACCGGGCTCTGTATCTCTGCCTACAGGAATATGATTGTCCAGATGACAAAGTACTATCCAAAGAGGATTGCAACAAGAGTTGCCAGGAGAGATGCAAGAAAGCAAGTTAATCGCAGCAAACATGCATAACACATACATCATGGTGAGGCCCACAGAACTTGGTGATGTGATCATGAAAACTGCTTCCTAGATCAATGGCCACAAAACAGAAGGGATTTAGGTCAAGCTATTTTGTAGGTTTGCAACCAAAATTGGTCTAAATGGTAGTCAGGCCAAACACATTATTAGATATAAAATAGAAGCTCAGGCCCAATTACCAAATGTCTCAAACGTGTGGCTAGGATTAAGTATACCATTGGGCCCAGATACCAAATGGAAGCATGCAACACGTTCAGCGTAAGAGCTAAATCGACTAATTTGAAGAGCCAGGCCCAAGTACCAAATGGGCCCAACTACCAAGTGAAGCCCAATTACAATTAGGCACTTAAGGAGAAATTTTGGTCCTAATTAATTTAAAAACTCAGCTAGAAAAATGGACCACAATCAGGCCGAAACATTAATAAAAAATATGATCCTAAGTTTGAGCCAGATCTCTAGTTATCTATAGCGGTCCAGATCAGAGCACATATGGACCTGGGTCTGAATCTATAACCAGCTTAAGTCTGAGAACGGCCTTGATTAAAAGGTATCTAACTTTTGAGTTTTTTTTGAAGCCAAATTTGGCCCGTAACATGCTCCCAAAGATGATGAAGTTTGGACAATAAGATTTCAATTCAACAAGGTCTTTACGCATGCATCCCTGGTAAACTCACAAGAGTTTCAACATGAGATCATAGGTTCAAGTACCCATTGCAGGGAATTTCCACTGTGGTGCAAGTCATCTATGTGGATGCGATGACCAATGCAATAGTCTTGGCAGTGATCAACTATTGATTACAATTTTTAAATATTAGCTTGGATTATCATGTTTAAGCATTATTACTTCAATTGTTTGGTATTTGAACCATATAAACTCGACTTGGATATAATTATAAAAAAAATTTTCCAACCATTATAGTTTTGGTTTCTATAAAATGAAAACTTGATATATATAATTGTGTTTTACAATATTTTGATTACTAAATATGTAAACATGTGCCTTTCAACGTCTCCAAAGTTTTAATGAAAAATTCTACTATTTTTATTAATGTTTTTCCAGTATTTCCCTCAATCAACAATATTTTTTTTGAGTATTGGCTATATATAATATCAATGATGGCGATACATGTTCACACATACCTCAGTCATCTGCGCAGAATTTGAACCACTTATCACATGAACGTGGGTTTTTACCATTTTGGGATTGCCTGACAAGAGGCTCTGATCCCATATACACATGCTTCATTTCCAAGTGTGAGATGACTGCATCCTCGCAGTGCAATTAGCAGCACAAAGTGGGCTCATGCAAATGCCCTTATTGGATCATGACCTTGTTATAAAAGTGCTAGAAACCAAGGTCCAAAGACCCGACGGGTACCAGAATGGATCTGATTTCAGGTCCTAAAAATGAGCCCTGAACCCCAAGGGGTGTCAAAAGATCGCGTCCTAAGGGCCGTAAAATGGAGAGATGAAAGGTGCCGGATTAGGAAAGTTGGGAAAGTTGTTGACATGGGCTGAATTTTAGCCTGTTGCCGATGGTAAATTACTATAAGTTGGGAAAGTTGTTGACATGGGCTGAATTTTAGCCTGTTGCCGATGGTAAATTACAATGCCAAAGTCGCAAATTTACGACGGACTAAATCCGTCGTAAAATCAAATAAAGTCCGTCGCTGTTTACCGGGTTTTCTTTTCCATTGAATCCGTCGTTTAATCTGCGACGGATAATTCCGTCGCAAAAAATAAAACATCCGTCGCTAAAATCCAAAAAATGTCGTCATTAAAATTATGAGGTGAGCGACAGACCCATCGTTGATTTTTTTGTCTAGAAATGAGCGACGGATTTGGTCCGTCGCTAAAATATCTGTAAATTAAGAAAATATCTTCAAATTATTATTATTATTTTTTAAAAAAAATCTTACACCTGATAGTCATTCAAAAAATAATTCATACAATTGTTTAGTAAGAATTCTATTCACAAAATAAATCCCATTCACATTTTTGTTTAATAAGAATCCTATTCATCAAAACTAAGAAGTTCAATCATTTTGAAAATAAAGACTCTCTGCCAAAGCATTATATGATACCTCATACGACAAATACATGCACATAAATGGGATCCACTAAATATAATACCTCATATAACAACATATAACCATTGACTTGCAAAAGCCTGCAACTGCCTAATGAAATTTAATATATACTTGCATACTTGTAGGAGACGGGAGCTTTTGATGGGACACTTTTTCTTCTAGCTTGAATCCACAACTTGTCTACCATGGGAACATATTCATCAAACTCTGAGAACCCTGCCCCCCTTCCAAATTCAAGAAGCATGTCAAAAACTACTGCTAGACACATTGTCAAGAGTATTTGTAGAAGACGGAACATTAATTTAATTAAATACAAATAGAAGAAAAGCCTCGTTGAGAGTACATGAATCTTTGAAGTGGTTTTTGTATCCATGAAAGACTTTACCGTGCTCCACAGCAGCCTAAAACAAGGGCCAACATTGATAATAAACATTCGGCACAATGCCTTTACAAGAGCAAGTCTAATGTTATAGGCAAGCAATATCTAGATGTACAGTTCTATTAACAACTCCAATTCCTATTTAATTTCTAGTCTAAACCAAATTATGATTACAAGCGACATTAGGACTCCATACTCAATTAAGACTGCAATTTCTAATACAATTCTACTTTATAAAACAACGTATATGGAAAGATGTTGGGCGAATCAAAACATACAGATTTCTTTTCTTGGCAATATTTGTTGGTGACTTCCTGAAAGCATGCCGAGGCCTACACAAATACCAGGAGTCGGAACAATATGATTATATTCATATATTTGTTTCAAGTAAATAGATAGATAATGAAATCATTAGCGCTGCCTATTTGGTCGACATCCACATACCTGGAAATGCAATGGATTTATTTGGCGTGAGAGGATCCACCTGCACTGCTTATCTAGTTGAGATCCACATACCTGTTAACCCATCATGTGATTTTAAGCTATTTTTCCCATCTAAACAGTATAAGAATGTTCTCTAAATTAGGAGATGAAATAGGGACTTGGAGAAATAGAGATGCAGCAGCTTACGTGAACTCCATGTCTTCCGGCTGTTCCACTACAATGGTTGCAAGGGCAAGCCGATAGGCGGCAGACCTCAGATTCCTTACTAGCACAAAAATCTTTGGCCTCCCCTTCTCTTGCATCTCACTCCACTGCTCTCCTCTCAGCCGAGCAAGCAATGCCACCTCACAGAAGGCTTCTGCCACTGGCTTGGTGTTGCAGCCACATACAACAAATGCACATGGCACAATATTAAGATGTTTAAACAAAAATACAAAAATCATTTCCATTAATTCTAGTTCAGAATAAAAAATTCGGAAGGAATGGCAGCAGAAGGAAATGCAAACCTTCCACGAACAAATCCTCTCTTGACAAACCCAATAGGCCACCTGTGAGATTGCCTGGCCACAGGGTCTTCTGGTATCTGCAGCTCCCACTTGCCACTGTTGCTATATGAAATATGATTTTACAAAGGATTGAGGGATTTTAACCAAGTAAAACCATGTAATGTCTTAACTGGCTGAAAATAATCAAAATGCATTTAACCCAAAACCTTGAAATGTTCACTAAGCCTAGCAAACAAGGGCATAAAAACTCTCTATATATACATACAACAAATAAAGCTACTTGCAAACGTTTGCAAATTGGCGAGGACAATACCAGGTGAATGCAATTCACCTGGTATTGCATTAGTTTGCTGACAATGAAAAGGCATTACACAAGCATGTAAAATTTATTTGGTACAAAATAAACATTTTTCTCCTCATTATGGCCCACATGTCTGATATGTTCCACGAATACGCCACAAAATATCGAACTATTTAGATGATCCTAGCCATTGATCAGATGCACTTTGCCCATTTTACATCCACCATTGGTTGGACTTTTTTCCAAACGTAGATTGTAACCATCCCTCTTGGTAAAGATCACCTTCTAGGTAAGATTTTTATGATCATCCACTGTAGGGACAGTATATGAAAGGTCTGGATATTGCATGTGTTTAATTCCAAAAGCTTGATCACTTAATTTGGATCTGCGGCAGGAATTAATAATTTAAACCATTTATATGATGGTTGATGGGTGGCACCCAAGTGATTTAAATTAAACGATCGAAATTATGGAAACCAAAATAGATGTATCATGGACCAAAAATTACAGTTTTTATATGATTATCTGACTACTGGATTGAAAAAGAAAAATATGTGATCACCTGCTTCAGCTGCCAAGTGTCCACAAATCAGAGGCTAGGAGTGTTCAAGCGGTCTTAATTTTGTAATGTGACTTAGCAAAGGTGGGTTCCACAATTTCGTTAGTTTTATTTGAACTAACGTATGCTAGGTGTACAATTTATATAAGTGCTTGCGTATCAAGAATCACATGCAGCCAGAGTATGAGCCTACTGCCCGAAACACGGGTGTGGGCAATGGAGGTAGGTAGTGGTTTGACGGTTATGGAATTTCGTAGAGGTGCAAGTACACCTCATTCATTCATTCATTCATCAAATAATGCTCTACTGCTAGCATCATAGTAAGTCTATTTTCGCACTTGACATCCCATGAGACGAGGACCGGAATCCTATGCAACGCCTGTTCTAGGAAATGCGTGTAAAACACTCAGCCTTTGGAGGCCCACTATATTGTATACGTAAGATCCACTGTGCCTACTAAGTCATATCCTCTATTCTAAGGACCTGTGGCAAAAAAATTAAAAATTAAAAATAAAAATCAGGCAGATGGGCCAAGCCTAGGGGAACAAGGGGATGGATGCCAGTTTGTGTGTGGGGCCACTATGGATTGTATTCATCGAACCTGTTAATCACCGGCATGAAGGGAAGATACAAAAGTCAGCTTGATCCAAATATCAAATGGCCCACACCATGCGATATTAGAGATTTTACGAGCAGTATACATTGTTCCCATTGATGTGGCCCATTAGAGCTTTTTCTCGGAAAGATATTTTTGTGTACGGTTAAAATTGTGTGCACATATAGGTTTTATTTGAATGCACAAGTGAATTGAATTGAGAAAAAAATGTGAATTGGATTGCAAACATTCAGTTTTAAATAGTATATCCGGTAATAGACTCAAAAGATTACGAATGTGTATGATGTGCCCATTTTGTTGAGATGGAACCCATGGTTCAAAGTTTCTAGTGCATTAACCTGATGAGCCTTGCCACGAATAGAGGTTAACATGATGGGCCTCGCCATGGATGGGTTTGTCTGGAAAATCTTTCAAAATAAATGGATAGTCCTGTCCAATATCTGCCTTTGTTTTTCTAGACATTGTTTTATTGTCTCTGCAGTAAGTTTTTTTTTAAATGACTAAATAATACAAAACCATTCCATAGAGAGTGCTATGAACAATGACTAAATAATTGAATAGTTGCATGACTGTCCAGAACAAATACAAAACCATTCCAGCATATTTCAAAACCTCTATAAAATGAGGCTTCCAGGGAGGGTTTTCCATAATCAACTTTTGTCACTGTTGACATATCGCGATGCTGGGAGTCCTTGAGCTCACAACAATTTAGAAGATCATTTTAGACTTTCTTCAGCACTGCATCTATGGTGTGGGAAAAAATTCATGGATTTTTTGCTTGACTTCCAATGCAGTTTCTAGCGAACTGTATTGAATGCAAGGTAAGCAAAAGAGGACTAACTCTCGTGATCCACAGGGATTACTTGTTTCAACTTTTGTAGCAATGGCCTGGACAAGGTTACCTTGTTCGGCAAAGTGCATTCCAAACCACCTACCTAAAATAAAAACATATTCATATGTGGTGCGGTTAAGCTTGGTTTGGAATTCAGACCACAAATGAAGCCTAAAAAGCCATTGCAGTTGAATGTTACAAGGCTTTTAAGCTCAAGTGCCTACACTTCCGATGCGGTGTCTTCTGACATTTCTACAACAGTTGATGTGTAACTAAACCTGGTTTTGTGGTTATATGTTATTACTTAAACAACACTTGCATGCTATGCATTAGAAGCATTTGTACATATAGATGAACCTAGTATTATCTACTATTGAACCTAGTAATATCTACTACATACTAGTAACATACAACCAATATTGGGGCACTATACCATAAGCTACAAGAATTTCATGTCCCCCTAAACAAGGTATCCTCCATTGATAACATATATATATATATATATATATATATATATATATATATATATATATATATATATATATATATATATATATTATTATAAGTTCTTTATTTTCATTTACATTCGCAAATACATCCATCATCCATCTAACTATTAACAACATTTACAAAAAATAAAAGATATCCAACCAACTCTTGATAATAATTTGCAACTTAACCTACTGGGAACCGTCATGCACCGTAATCTCTTACGACAGAGCGGGTTCTGAGGAGTTACGAGTTGACCCTGATGACAGCATATAAATGAAGCGATAAAGATATAAATGATTCAAGATTAATTTAAGGTTTCAAGAACTTACATCCACACTCTTACTGCCAAGTAGTCCTGATGAAAATGCATCCACACTATAAGGGGAAAAAAAAAACTGCAGGAAGTTATTTTTCTTGCACCCACCAACTCAAATATCAGAGTTGCCAACTAGTCACCTAGTAAAGGAAAAGTTACAAATTTTTTCATTCCTAGTTATCGGGATCTAGGAAAAAGGCGAGTTGTCAGCGATCTGACGTTTAGGGTTTATGAGGGGCTGTTCGAGGGGCCGCGCCCCCTCGAGATGGAAGAAACGCGCAGAGGACGGAAGCCGGAAGACTCTCTTCGTGGGGAATCTACCGCTCAACTGCTCCACAGCATATCTATTCACGATTTTCCAGAGGTATGGCAGGATTTCTGAGGTATATCTCCCTCTTTTCCCTAGGACAAGCAAATCAAGGGGTTACGCTTTCATCCGCTACATGTATGAAGATGATGCTCGAGCAGCCAAAGGTGTACTAAACGGGCATAAGATCGACGGTAGGAGGGTTACAGTGGAAGAGGCCAAGCCCAAAAAAAATTTGTTCGTCCTCGTCAGACAATCTCTTCCACGACACTCATCAACCAAATGCAGAGACGAATTAGGGTAAGGTCCCCGCATGGGGTCCCAAACCTTCCCAAAGAGGCTGGGAAAAACCCACTGCCCCTGAGATTTTCCCCCAAAATGGTACGGGATGGATAATGGCAGACCCAGTGGCTGTCAAGGAGAAGCTTCGGGAGCTACAGCTGGGGTTGGTAGGGGTCGCAAACAACAAGAAGGTTTTTATTCTTCATCTGATAGACGGCATTAGGGCTTCCAAATTCAAGGCCTCTGCCATTGACGTTGCAAGAATCTCAGACTACCAGTTTTTGATTTCCTTTAAAACCAAAGCAGAGATCTCTGATTTCGCAGCCGACTCAAACTTTTGGGGGGACCTAGGTTTGGTTGACGTGTTTCCTTGGGTGCCAGAGATATACTTCAACAAGGAAGCAACCTGGATCAGACTTTTCGGGATCCCGACACATGCATGATTTGAAACAGTTATCAGGGATCTGGGAAAATCCTATGGTGAAGTGATTCAGATTGATACCGTGTCGCGATTCGGTATCTTTCAGAAATTTGCCAGGGTGAAGGTGAAACTGGCAGCGGGCTCCTCCTCCTTGAAGCCACAAACTCTCATCGTCGGCGAAGGCTCCTTCAGGATTTGGGCCCAGATTGAGGATTCTATAGCCGCCGAAAATGTTCATCCAAAAAGCCCCAACCTCTTAAGACAGAGGATCGAAGCAGGTTGCTCTAAGGATAGGGCGGAAGACAGTCCTGCTAGGCAAGCAGAAGGCATCGGAAACAGTTGCTCAAGTGCTTGTGAAAATGACAACCTCAACTTCACTCCTGTCGGCCCGTTTTCTCCTGCAGAAGGAGAGGCGCAACTGCCCTCTGCTTCCCCAACGGTTGGTCTGTTGACCATGCATCCCCACACATCTTAACATGCCGCTGAAAGCTCTGTTCCAGGGGACACTTTGGTCGAGCACCCTCCTCCAAATGTTGACAGGGGCAGAGTAGGAGCCAGGGAGCCAAACTCCATGTCGATACTTCAAAGATCTCTCGGCCAATCTGAGAATGCCGAGCTTGCCGGAGAAGCTCCCCCCCCCCCCCTGCTCAGGTGCGTTCTTATCCAATTGAGAACAAGGTAGATCTCCCAGGCACAGATATATCCCCCCATCTAATGCAATTATCTCCTATACTAATTCTGCATCTATCCTAAATGGAAAGAGGCCGCCCCCTCTAGGGATTTCAAGATCAGCTGATCACTCCCCTGTGTCCCCAATTTCAAGTACGGGTGACGGTGAGGAACTAGATGAGGGGTCTTCCCCTCGCTTCACCCCATATTTTTGTACTGGGACTGTGGAACATTCCCATCCCCATAAGGGGCTCTCAGATAGTTGTATTACAGTTTACAGACAGCTAGACCTTTCGGTAGATCTCTCTCCATATCATCTTCACCGAAGCGGACCAGAAAATCATCATCCCAGGAGGAAAGAGGGTGACAAAACGAAGGTGGCCTGTCAGGAATCAGTGGCTCTTGAAATAGTAGAACTCCCCTCGCCCAAGCAGGTAGGGAACCCCCCGACGGGTGTGATGTCAGGGTCCACCTTCCCTCTCATATAGCAGCAGAGGATTCTCCCAGCTATGGAGAGGGGTAAATTATTCATGATCAATGCAAAGTAGTAGATCAAAGTTTGGTTGAAGCAACTTGGCAAGACAGGCTTAAAAAGCTGCAAAAGAAGGCCATATTCTAAGGAAATTTGTCTGATAGATAGCTTCCTTATTCGGAACGCCCGCGGTTTGGCCAATGCGGCCATTGTCCGAACTACTATCAGAATCATCCGACAATTTAACCCCTCAATTGTAGCCATTCTTGAGCCCATGGCTGCGGATAGGAAGAGGGTGGGTATCGGCCTAAAACTAGGCTTTCACGCATCTCTCTCCAATGCTGAATTCGGGGGTAAATTTTGGATATTTCACAATGGTAATCTCTCAATTTCAGTTATAGGAATGACGAACCAAATTATTTCAATACATGCCTCTCCCCCAAACTCCCCTGCTCCTTGTTGTCTTTCCTTTGTGTATGCAAAATGTTCCAGGTTAAGTAGAAGATTTCTCTAGGAATCTCTGGATTCTCTCGCTTCTATTACATCTGGTCCATGGGCTATTTGTGGGGATTTCAATGCAGTGCTTCAGTCCAGCGAAAGGTTTGGGTAACAGAAGTCATGATCAGGCCAGCTCGGTGGAATTCCGGGAAGTTATCGATAAGGCAGGGCTGCTGGACGCTGGCTTCTTGGGAAATAGGTTTACCTAGTTAACAACCACGATGTGGGCACTAGGGTGTGGGCCAGGCTAGACAGGGTTTTTTGTAACGCGGAATGGACAAACATCTTCAACGGCTTTCAGGTCAAGCATCTCCCGAGGCAGAATTCTGGCCATTCACCAATTCTGGTGAATTTCCCCTCCCCTCTCACTCCTGTCCCAAGACCCTTCCGTTTTCAACGGATGTGGCTCCTGGATGGGTCTTTTTCGCAGCTCGTTGCAAATGCCTGGCGCCATCAGTTGTCGGACCAGCCCTATTTAAACTTGCTTCGGAAGCTCAAGAACCTCAAAGTGCAGCTAAAAGTCTGGAACAAGGAGGTGTTTGGAAATATTTTCCATAACCTCAAAATTGCAGAGCAAGACCTGATCCGAGCAGAATCCCAGGCCCAATCCTCCCTCCCTCATATCAGAAGAGAAGTTCTAACGGAAGCTAGGCAAAAGCTAGCCAACCTCAAGCTTGCGGAAGAAATCTTCTGGAAACAAAAAGCTCGTAACAATTGGCTTTCCGAGGGAGATCGTAATACAAAGTATTTTCATCTTGCTGCTTTAGAAAGAGTGAGAAGGTCCACCATTCATGAAATCCAGCTTCAATCAGGGGATATCACTTCTAATCAAGCTCTAATCAAAGAAGAAGGTGTTCATTTTTTGCAAGCTCTCCTTTCGTCTGCCCCCTCTTCTAGCCAGTCTGGGGATGCTGATAGTCTTTTGGACTGCATCCCTTCCCTAGTTTCAGCTACGGAAAATGACCAGCTGATGGCGCCTCCTTCCTTTGATGAAGTCCGTTGATCAGTGTTTGCTCTCCCCATTGATGGGGCCCCCGGGCCAGATGGGATTTCTGTTGCTTTCTATAGGGGTTGTTGGGGCATAGTGGGTCCTGATATCTTTCAAGCTGTTAAGGAATTCTTTAGAGGGAATCGGCTCCCTAGAGCCTTCTCTACTACTCTTATCTGCCTTATCCCAAAATCCCAAGTGCCGAGAACCTTTGCCGACTTTAGACCAATCAGCCTTTGCAACGAGATCTACAAAATCTTCGCCAAAATCATTGTCACTAGGCTCAGCTACATTCTTCCCAAGCTGATCTCGGCGGAGTAAGGAGCCTTCACAAAAGGTCGATCCATTTCGGAAAATATCGCCTTATGTCAAGAGATATTTAGGGACATTGGAAAGAAAGTTAGGGGAGGTAACATAGCCTTGAAAATTGATATGGAAAAGGCCTATGACCGGATTGATTGGAGCTTCCTGAAGCAGGTCCTGATCAAGTTCGGTTTTAGCCCGGCCTGGGTTAAAGTTGGTGGTCTTGCTGGAATTCAAACTGGTTCTCTGTTCTTATCAACGAAGAAAGTTGCGGTTTCTTCCAAGGTTCTCATGGGCTGAGGCAAGGAGATCCCATCTCTCCCAGTCTTTTTATTCTGGCGGCCGATGTGCTCAGCAGAGGTTTCTCCAGGTTGGTGGAAAGAGGCCTTTACCTCCCATTTAGCTGAAACAGGGCTGCAAGCAGGCCACTCACCTGCTCTATGCAAACGACACTATTCTTTTCCTTAACGGCTGCTGTAGATCTCTAGGAATAGTTCATGGTTTTCTCTCGGTCTACCAAGATGTATCTGGCCAGAAAATTAACCTAAGGAAAAGTGCCTTTTACTGCTCTCCAAAGTTGTCAGTTTCCAGGATTCGAAGTATAGAGAGATTCCTTAGAATATGCAATTCCACCTCAGCTTTCACCTACTTGGGTGTCCCTATTGCGGTAGGGAGAATTAGATATAGCCTTTTCGAGCCATTATTAGAAAAGGTGGCCTCCAAAATCCAGGGGTGGAATGCCAAAGTTCTTTCTCAGGGGGGCAGATTAACACTTGTCTCCTCCATCTTCTCAAGTATTCCAATCCACTCCCTGGCGACAACGATAATCCCGAAGAAAGTTCTATCATCTTTGGAAGTTAGCTTTGCAAATTTCTTCTAGGGCTAGTGAAATGGTAAAAAGAAACTCCATTGGAAAAACTGGGGGGTTATCTCTCTCCCAAAGGAAGAGGGGGGTCTGGGTATCAGGAAGCTTAAGGATGTCATGGTTGCATTCCAGTTGAAGATGGCATGAGTCATTCGTTTTGGGAGTGGGACCAATCTCTGGGCTGAGTTCGTGAAAGCAAAATACCCGCAAGACAAGCTCGCCGGTTCTCCCAACATGGTCGGTACAGGTACTTCTCCTATCTGGAAGTGAATGGTGCAGCTTTCCCCTTTTTTGGACAGGTTCACTCAATGGGCGGTGGGCCATGGAAATATCAACATGTGGAGCTGTAATTGGTCGGGGCTGGGAAACTTGGAATCACTTCCTTCCAATCTTATTCCTCAAGATCAGCATTGTTTGCAGGTTGTTGATTTTATCGGTAATGAGGGGCTTCTTCCGGATCCCCCAACGGCCCTTCCAGACTGGGTTTCGGCGCACATAACTCAAGGGGGCTTTTGCGCTTCGGATTCGGATGATGTCCCTTTCTGGCCGCTAGATGCAGCAGGGAAGTTCACAGTAAAATCAGCCTAGGAAGTTAACAGAAGGCACGGTTCGAAGAAAGATTGGGCGAGGAGGGTCTGGCATCCTAAGATTCCCCAAAGAGTTTCTATCTTCATGTGGAAGCTGCTCCACGGAGCCCTTTCAGTCGATGATAGAATCTAGAAAAAAGGGATTTTCCTTGTCTCAAAGTGTGAATGTTGTGCTAATGATCCAGGAACTACCCCCTGCTCTAAATCCCTAGAGCACCTTTTCCTTTGGGGTAGCCTGGCCTCAAAAGTCTGGAACTGGATCCCCCGATGCTTCGGGCTCTCCATATCCCACCACCTTTCTGTCTCCGATAAACTTCATTGGTGGTGGTTTAGGCCCCTCCCTTTCAAAAGAATCCCGATCCGCCTCCGCTTAATTCCTGCATTGGGTCTGTGGGAAATCTGGAAAGCAAGAAATGGAGCCCGCAGTGAAGGCACTCCTATCTCAATCTCGCGAGTGCTGGAGAAAACCAAATGGTGGATGGAATTGCTGTTTAATCAGACAAAGTCGCCCCTCCAGCACTCAGTCCACGTCCCAGCTTGCCCAGCTCAGTTAAGATCTTCTACTGTCTCTGCCCCTTCTCATGTTGCTGAGGTTGTCTACTGGTTCCGTCCCCTAACGGGCTGGTACAAACTTAACGTCGATGGATTAGCATTGTCCAATCCAGGCCTAGAGGGCGAGGGAGGCATTTGCAGAGACTCCCAAGCCAATATGAAGTTTGCTTTCTCCGGGGGATACGGGAATGCATCCAACAATTTGGCAGAGCTCCGAGCTATTTATGACGGTATACAGATGTGTATTTCGGCCGGAATGGAAAGAGTGATAATCGAATCAGACTCCAAGTGGGTAGTGCATTGTCTTTCTGGTAAATCCACGTTCTCTTGGAAGTGGCACTACTGGATGTCCAGAATCAGGAAGTTATGCAGCAGGGGAATTTTCAAAATCTCCTTTTCCCCAAGAGAAGCAAATGGGCCTGCAGATGGGTTGGCGTAAGTGGGCAGCTCTACTCAAATTGACCAGCAGTTTCAGGACGTCCCCCATCTCCCTTGTTTGATCAGGGGCCGTTTTCTTTTAGACAAAACCGGCTTAGGCTCAGTTAGGAAACGCAAAAATGCTATTTCTGTATAGATAAGATAGGCAGGAAGTCATGTTGCGCTTCTCTGCCTGAAATACCATAGGTTGTAATCCATTTCTTCATTTATGATCATGGAGGGCCTGTATCTGCCCTCTTCTTTTTTTTTTTTAAAAAAAAAAAAAAAAGTGTATTGAGTACAATGCTCCAAAGCACAAACCAAGAACATACAATTTTAAGTTTATCATACATGAAGATATTACCAAGGAGTTTGAAATTAACATCAAACCATATCAACTCTACTAATTATTATGTTTATGAATAAATGATTTGTAGTAAAAAAAATATATATATACAATAAAGAAAACATATCCAAGGTTTGGGTAACCACACAGGCCCTTAAGATAGCTCTAAATAGAGGCCTCCAAATTCTCTTGGCCTATAGTTGCAAGTTTGTTGGAATCAAATAAAGTGAAAAAAATGCCATCCAAGGTTCAGATGAGAGCTTGGAAGTATGAAAAGATTGCTACAATTCTAACAGAAAATCCACTATCAAAGTTATTTTATCCCAATCAAGACAAGTTTGTATGCTCAATTATGCTTATCTTTTGTTAAAAGGGTGTTCAACATGTAAAGAAAAAAAAATCCTTTGACAACATAATTTGAATAGCCTGTACTAATATATAGCTAATCCCCAAAACCTCCTCGTGCAACTTTACTTAAAATCTAACATCTTTTTGATGCGTTCAGGGGTTCAATCCCATGTACGGCTTATGGTGGCTTGTAGTGTTGATGAATTCAATGTATTCAATTAGTGTGTGTGTGTGCGCGCGCGCGCGCATGTGTCCATGCAAGTGAGAATAGATGGAAGTGGCTCCACATGTATTGCACATGTGTGACCACTTGGGGAAAGCCTGTGGATTCATGGTGCGCTCGCCGCCATTGGTCTCATTTTTGGAAGGGAATCTGGATCGTTGATTAAGATAATTTGGTTCGACTACACAGATCTTCACTTCAAGCTTCTTCTTTTTTGTATTATTTTTGGCACAAGAACTTTAAACTTTAGAATGATAAGCACACAAGAAATTAGCTAATTTTAATGCTAACTGGGATTATACTTTTGAAAGGGCCCTTTTCTGTTATCACTTTAACTATCAAGGAAGAATAGGTTCGTTTGTCTCTCGTGAGATAAGAGATAGTGCCAAGGAAGCTTCTCATGGCAACTATTAATTCAAATAAAGGTTCTTTCATTTCTTTATATAAAGTCTGAATTGTTGTTTTATATTTTCTTTTTGGACTTGATTAAATTCTTCTTTTCCCTTCTCCCTCTTTTATTATTATTTTTTTCTTTCTGACATATAAAAACACTTTTCTAGAAATTTTCAATTCTTAGAGGCTGTGTTTGTATTGTCGACTCTCTTGCAAAGGGGTCCTTAGATATCTTTTATTAGTGACTCTTATCCATTGCCTTGATTTATTTTGTTATCTTCTCTTTGTATTGGGGATTCCTATCCAATGTCTTGATGGATTTTGTTTCTTTCCTGCTTTTCTATTGTCTGATAGGATTTCATTGATATTTAAAAATTGAAATAGATAGACAAAAATGATTTCTTTTATTCATTGGAATTTTTTTAAATGATTATTTTTATTGGTTTTTGTGATTATATATATATATATATATATATATATATATATATATATATATATATATATATATATATATATATATATATATATATATATTTCTAGCTTGAATCATGTGATATATGCATAACCATTTTCACGGCTTAAACTGAATGTTAAAAACTAAGTTTTAAATAATCAAAACACACCATGGCATTTAAAACAAGTAAATTATTGAATTGATTTTGCTATCATGAGGTTCAATAACCCGCTTGTGTTTATAACTGTGCTTGTGGACATGCCATTGCACTTGCAAATATGGCATGTGTACAAGATCAAGCTCTCCATGAGATGGCCCACACGTCTTAAATCATCTAATGTGGGCCATGGTATACAAAACAAGGGACAGAATGACAGATAGAGGTTCAAAATCATTTAGACCAACTTTGATGTTTTTGGTTTTTGTGATTGAAAAAAAATAATAATAATAACTATTATGCAGTGTTGAATCATGTTATATAGTTAGCCATTTTTCATGCCCTTAGCTAAACTGAGTGAAAGCCCGGATTTTTGGACCAAAAGGGGAAGGGGAAGGAGGAGCCCTAGACCTGCATGAGATAAAGGAGGATTTATTCAATCACATAGTTTGGGCTCCTAGAATATGGTGCCCTTGTGGCAATCTATTTGATTGTAAGCTCAGATCTCACGTGCATTTTTCATATTGGAACATGCAATGGCATCGACATGAGGAGGGGTCTACATGCATGTGGAATAGTGAAGCTCTATATACAATATATCCGGTTTGTATTTTTGTGACAAAGGCAACATGCGTGTGGAGCCCTATGGATCCACAAGCAAGCACACATGCTAACATGGCACATATGTAATATTCAAGCTTTCCCGTAAGTGGGGGATGCTATTTTATCTTCTGGCCAAATAATCAATCTGGTCCACTTGGGTGGGCCACATTGTAAAAACAAACAGAAGGCTAAAACACCCTGATGTATAGACTGGCATGGCTTTTGGGCTAGGGCACCTACTTGGTGGGGATCACATGATGGAAGGCCTGGATGTCTAATACATGCTCTGAATTTGCCACACGTCTTTGCACATAAATGTGCTTGGCTGTACGCGTGGGATTAACTAACCTCTTATCATAATTACCTACAATCAATGTAAATAAATAGAACTAAAATACACATCCACATGAATTATAAGATCGTTATTACTGTTGTTGTTGATTTTTTCTATATACAGTTCATTTTTCTAATGTCTTGAGTCCGAACATTATCCTATGCTGTCATACTTGGCTGGATATATTGACCTATTTGGTAGTAGCAAAAATTTAACCTCGAATAACCCTACATGGTTAACCTCGGCTATCAGACTCATGTAATCTTAGATTAAATATTTTCATGTTGTTTCTCAAGCCGGCAAAGGAAGGATTATGTGCTACATTTAGCTCATGTATATATTAAAAACTTAGCACATGTGCATGTGTCATGCTTAAATATGTCGGAAGATTTACAGTAGAGTATGCAGCATATGTGAGGCACTTAATATGTTGGAAGATTTACAGTAGAGTAGCCTTTCGTCTGTTGAATCATATAAATAGGTTCTAAGTTAGAGCAAAACCTGATGGGAATGCTTGAGAGGCTGTCAAACCCCTCAGATTCTCAAGTTAAGAAAGGAAATGGTTTCCACAGTTGAAGGATTTCCTCTGCTTGAAGTTTTACAGCCTCTCAAGCATAGATCATGCTTCTCGTATACATGCTTCTATTTGTGTATTTGCTTTATTAATGCATGGGCTGTTCAATCTTGACATGGATTAGTTAAATGCCCAATATATCCCCTTAAAAATTTTCTAATTGAGAGTTGAATTTTGAATCCCTAATTAGGGATTTTCAGTTTTTTAATCCATAATCCACAATTAGGGAATCGACACCACAAATCCCTAATTAGGGATTCGAAACTCAAAAATTTCCAATACACAAATTATTGCACAATGTTACTTTAAGTATTAAAAAAGCTATAAAAAAATGCCCAAATTGATATGAATAGATAAGGAGAGAGAGAGAGAGAGAGAGAGAGAGAGAGAGAGAGAGAGAGAGAGAGAGAGATACTTGACGTTGCAGAACTCTCCTTGATGTGCTGAACCAAAGAAAATAAGAAAATAAAAGAGAGAGAGAGAGAGAGAGAGAGAGAGAGAGAGAGAGAGAGAGAGAGGAGCGGTAGATCGAGCGGAGAGGGAGAGGGGAGGGTTCGAGAGTGGAGATGGAGAGAGAGAGAGAGAGATCGAGTGGAGAGAGAGGCAGAGAGAGAGAGAGAGGGAGAAGCGTAGACAGAGAGAGGAGAGATGGAGCGAGAGGGAGTGGTTAGGGCATCTTGATATCGGACTCGGATCAGCTACTTACAGGTGAGTAGCGAGACTCGCTACTGAAGTGACATCACCAAGTTATGTGGGCCCCACCATGATGTATATTTTGTATACACACCGTTCATACATTTTTAGAGATCATTTTACAGTATTAATCAAAAAATGATGCAGATCCAAGGCTGGAGTGGATCCCACCACAGAAAACAGTGGGGAGAGTGATGCCTACCGTTGAAACCTTCCAAAGGTTCATCATGATGTTTTTTTGAACCTGTTCATATGTTAACGAAGACATGGAAGAAGGGAAAACACATATATCAGCTTGATCAGAAACTTTTGTAGGCCTTAGAACTTTTTATGGTGGGCATCACTCTCCCCACCGTTTTCTGCGGTGGGGTCCACTCGAGATTTTGATCTGACTCATTCTTTGGATCATCTCCTAATATGATCTCTCCAAGTGGATGGACGGTGTGGATACAAAACATACATCATGGTTGGGCCCACAGAACTTAGTGACGTCACTTCAGTAGCAAGTCTCCGTACTCAACCTGTCAATAGCTAATCCGCGTCTGCTGATACGGCCGATGGAAATGTGCTAGGTGACATCAGCAAGTTCACTGAGTACCATCATAAGGTATGTGTTATATCCATATCGTCCATCCATATGGCGAGCTCCTTGGTAAGGCTTGAGACAAAAAATAAGACAAACCTAACTATCAAGTAGACCACACGTATCAAAAGCAATGGGGGAATAAAGATCTACCATTGAAACCCTTTTAGGGGTCACATAAGTTTTGGATCAATAAGAAATTTGTTTTTCCTCTTCATCTAGGTTTTTGTGACCTTATGAACAGATTTGATGGAAAATAAACATTATGGTGGGCCCTACGAGCTGTACGAATTTTTTAATAGTGAAAATCATCACCCTTGCAGGTATTTGTGGTGTGGTCCATTTAATCTTTGGATATGATTCATTTTTTGAATAATTCTCTAAAATGATCTCGAAAAATGGATGAACGGTGTGGGTTGATCCTAAAATTTCGGCAAATCCAAAGCTCAAGTAGACCATGCCACACGAAGGAGTGTGGAATAATGATTTCCACCGTTGATGCCTTCCTTAGGCCCACAGTAATGTTTATTTGTCATCCAATCTGTTCATAATATCAAAAAAATATGAATGAAGAGAAAACACAAACATTAGCTTGATCCAAAACTTCTCTGGCCTCCAAGAATTTTTTAATGGTAGAGGTTCAATCACATTATTTCCCGTGGTGTGGTCCACTTGACCTTTGGATACGCTTCCTTTTTGTTCTTTAGACCTCAAATTATCCGTTAACATGGATGAACGGAGTGGATAAAATAAATAAATAACCGTGGACCCCACAGAGTTTACTCTGTTAAGGGTAACGAGTAACTCACCTAAATGTAGGGGAGAGGGGTTTCTTTAAAACATTCATAATCATATATTGGGCATGCTTAAATGTGATTCACATATCTAACCCATTCATTATGTGTGTCCCACTTGGATGAGTGGTCAGACCAAGTTTCGGCCGCATCCAAAAATAATGTGGGCCCCACCAAGTGCTTTTATATTTTTTTGGATGTCTTCACATGATTTTAGATGGTATGGCCCACCTGAGTTTCGTATACGGATGATTTTTGAAATATCTCATAACTTAAAGGGGACACATCAAATGCACGGTGTTGATGTTTGACACATCATGATGGGGCCTACAAAACTTACTAACATTAATTCTTAGGCTCTCGTGAGGTCAATCAGCTGGGTCACAATTTTGACCAGAATATTTGGCCCATTTTATATGTTTGGTCCATTCACCCTATTTTACTGTTCAATACTCCCAATTTGACTAGTTACTCGCCCCAGGCTACATTTTTTTTTTTCACAGATAAATTTCAATTTACATTTAAAAATAACATTTTTTTCAAAACGTATATTTTTTACGCTTAATTTTTCTTTGAAAATTTTTAACAAAATATCATTTTCGCTTAATTTTTCTTTGAAAAATTTTAACAAAATATCATTTTTATTATAATATATTTCAAAAAATTTTAAAATACAAATTCTGAATTTTTATTTTCAAAATCTCAAAAAATTTCACAAAATTTTTTTTTTCTCGAAAATTCCAAAATGCCAATTTTTTTTTTCTTCAAAAGCATCATTTTGTTTTCAACTTTTCAATTTTTTTTTTAAAATGATATATATTTTTTTCAAAATCTCAATGTTTTTATAAATAACTTTTTATTTTAATTTCAAAATTTTAACATTTTCAATTATTTTTTAAAATCACAAAATTTTCAACTTCTTTATTTTTTGTTTCAAAATGTTAATTTTTTGTTAAGTATCGATTCTTTAATATTGTTTAATTTTAAAATTTTCAATTCTTTCTAACTTCTCCATTTAAAAAAAAAAAAAAAAAACAAAAGCATTTTTCTTTTCTAATTGTCAATTTTATTTAATTTTTTGTACTTCTCAATTTTATTTTATTTTATTTTTCAAAATACAAACTCATTTTCTTTTTCAAAATATTTTCATTTTTCAACATTGTCAAATTTTTCACATTTTTCAACATTGTCAAAATTTTCACATTTTTCAAAATATTAATTTTTCTCGAAATCAAATTCTTTTTTTCAAAATTATCAACTTTATTCAATATTCTTTTTTTTTTTTCCACAAAATAGATTTTTATTAAATCACTATTTTTATTTTTTCAAAATCTCATTTTTTTCTCAAACCTTGTTAATTTTTTTTAACTTCTCAATATTTTTTTTCATGTCATATTACAAATCATTTAAATATTTGTTTTAAATTTTTAAAAAATAATAATTTCCACTCATTTGATATAAAAACATTTTTTTTATTTTAGCATTCAATCAATTGTTAAAAAATAATATTAGATACAAATATGTACAATGAAACCATTGAATTTGTATTAAAAAACAATTCTTAGACTAGAAAAAAACATAATTTTCCACCATATTCTTAAAAAAATGAAAAAAAAATAAATGTTTAAGGCAAGTCCTTTTACGACGGACCATGATCCGTCGCAAAAGCAACTAAAAAACGTTGGATTACTATTTTGGGTGGGAATTTGCAACTGATCAAATTCCGTTGCAAAATCAAAATTTGTGACGGATTTAGTCCGTCGCAAATTTACGACGGACCAAAATCCGTCGTAAATTCGTCGTAAATCTGATTTTAGCGACGGCGTTTGGTCCGGCGTAAAATTCCATGACGTTTGGACCGGATTTTCGAGAAAGACGGGATTATCGACGGACTTTTTTGGATTAAATTCGTTGATAAAACAAGCGATTTTTCTGACGGACCATGTCCGTCGCAAAATCCGTCATAAATCTGATGATAGTGCATTTCTTGACTGCTTCCTATACCATACACATGCCCAAAGCTTGCAAGGGTGCAATTTGGTGTTCTTCATGAGCATTGTGATGAAAGAACCACACCAAAGTTTCATAACTTTGCATCTGCCGTCTACTATCCTAATTATGATTTGGGGTCGGTCCATGGCAATCTCTAAGGAACTTGGGATTTTCATCTGAATCCAAGCTTTGACGAGTGTCCTACTCCACCCAATTGACTGATTTTGGATGTGGCATTAGTTGAAGTTGGACTCCGTGGAGTTGAAAGACCACTTGCATTTTACTATTATGTTTGTAGCTTCAGTTTCATCGGGAGGTTTTAATCATCCTCCGACACAAGAACTGAAGTTAGTGTAACGCCCTGAAAATCGAGGGTCGAGTAGTAACTCAACTCTCGAGTTCCAGAACATCACTTTATGCAACAAAATGAATGATGATTGAATGTTGACTGTATTAGAGTAGTGAACATGAGTGAGATTAAGCCAAAACAACATATCATACTCCAAAGACAATTAAATTTGCAAGCGGAAGACTGTGATAGATAGATAAAATATATAAACTATAATGAGTCTCCAGAGTGTGATAACGTTACCAGGTTAAATAATTACAAGTACAGTTCTAAAATATACCTAATGTGAGGAAGTGTAATGTCTCCTATCCCAAATATCATAGCCCCGTCAATACGTACTGTGTCTTCAGAGACCCGTCGAGAGTTACATGATAGGAGAACTCCTCCTCATCACCATAGAAGTAGTCCGGCTCTGCTTCATAAGCATCGCCATCATCTGAAATTCAACAAATCTGGTTGGTGTGTACAACACCGTCCCGTAACGTGGGAGTGAGTGATCAACTCAGTGGAACAGTAAAGCATAGGTTAACATGTTATCAATTCAATCAAGCAATAATGATACAAAGAAGACAAATCAAACAATTCTAACTACTCTTATTAAGTGTGAGAATGAAATGACATGATGCTGTATGCCCTTGCCAAACCACCCTCATGCGACATCATCTTACGTTCGCGAATGCTTAACTCCCTAGTGCGCCACATCTACTAAGCACATGCGGTGCGATGATGATCATGATTACCGAGTTATTATTAGTCCATTTCAAACAGCAGTATTGGGAAACTAAGGTACCTCCCTTGTATCATTCCCAAACATGATCCATTCTAGGGTCGTCAGTCCTAGTTAATCTCATACGATATTATGGTTTAAGAGGCGTAGCGAAGGCATCACAAAGGGCTCGTCACCCGTCAGCACGGATACAGATCTCACCGTATGCGGCTCAATTGCTGACCGTCAGCTCGAGTACAGGTCTCACCGTACTCGGCTCAATCACTAGCCGTCAGCTCGAATACAGGTCTCACCGTACTCGCTCAACTCATACTCCAGTTGCTGTGAAAGACTCGTCGCCAATCACAGACCTTGGAGTATACTCGAAGATACTACAGAGGACTCGTCGCCCGTCAGCACGAGTACAGGTCTCACCGTACTCGGCTCTCGCCGTAAGTATCGACAGCTCGAATATAGTGTCCCATACCACCATAATCGGCTCACGAGTCTGGTTGCTCACTGGTCACTACGGGGAGGCACGTGGCCCCAGCGTAGGCCGACAGCTCGACCACGGTGTCCCATACCACCATGCCCGGCTCATGAGTCTTAGCGGATCGAGGTACCATGGTTAAAAGGGATTTCACTGGTAAGTTTGGTACCCTAGGTTCAAGCAGTAGCGACCAAACATGGTGAACATACATAAGACAGATCGGGTTACTTGACGAGCTTGGCTAGCTCGAGCGCACAACAAGTTGAACGACATGAAGTGCATAAGCACTTCGCGTGGCCAACCACTACCGCCAACCGAAGTACGACTCGGGTTCGTCGAACGCATCTCACGTGGCAAATGAATCGCAGCCACGAATTCAATTCTGGTACCGATTGTCTGGACTATAATCATAGCCCCAAACATGATAACTTGCAGATAGATAAAGCAGTAATGGATCAAGATTCCACTCATACAATCAAGGTATGGTATTATCCGTTTAGGGCTGCCAGGGCTGTTGCACGCACTCGTTGCTCCGCTCCCCCATCACCCATGACGGATCATACGACGTAAATATAAATTTAAACATATGCATTACATAGTTATAATCATAAAGCAGTTGAGCATGTTATGAATCACAACACAAGCATGAGTTTATACATGTTCAATTCCTAATCACACAACAATCCAAGGAGATCATACACATAGTTAAAAGAGGTTGAGAATCACATCTCAACACCCTTATACATTACAATTTGCTAACTACTACTCATTCAGACATTCCAAGAAACACTTAAACAAACATACATCAACATACATGACATATGTCGATCACATAGGCATTAGGCCAAATCCTTTCCCTAGGGAGTTGCCCCAATCATAACACGCGTACACCCACTACGAATTCATGGCAAGCGAAATCCAAGTTCCATATTCATTCAGTCATTTCCACAACACTTGGGCCACACATTTTAGCATATGTGCTGTATATTGGCCGTGGTGTGATTTAGGGCAAATCCTTTCGTCAAAAGGGGTATCGCCAATACAACAATCATGAATCCATGACAACTAGTCATGGCGAGTACGAATGAGAATTCGGTACTCATTCAATCATTTTCACAAACACTTAGAATACACTATTACAACATACATGGTGTATGTTAGTAAAACATGTATTAGGGTTATCCCTTAGCCAAGTGGGTATTTTATCCATGTATAATATATTACTACAGCAAATAATCATGATAAATTCGTCTCCCAATATTTATACGTATACAGTATTTTCTAGAATACGCATTTTCAACATACATAGTGTATACAAGCAAGCATGTATTACGGCGATTCCCTTCGCCAAGCAAATGTTTTATACGCACATAATATATTTATACGACAATTAATCATGACAAACACATCACTAAAATATATATGTATACGGTACTTCTTACAATACCGTATTTCTACGTACATAGTGTTTATTAGTAAACATGTATTTAGGCGAATCCTTTCGCCAAATAAGTATTTTATCCATACGTCATATATCCATACGTCAAATAAACATGCCAAACAAATTTCTAAAAAAAATACATATACGGTATTTTATACGAATACCTAGAGTATGTGAATTTCCAAATTCTACAATTCTAATCGAAACAGAAAACGGAAAGCACTTTGTACATGTTCAATTGCATGCAGATCATGAATCTACCATTATCTGACATTGAAAGCATTGAAAACCACAACCTATACACCTAAAGTCCTCACCTTGTGTCGTAGAATCGTAACGGAGTCGATAGGTTCGCTAAGCTTCCGTATACGGGAGTTTGGCAACCTAGAGAATGAAATAGGTTAGCTATTTCCTAACCTACAACCACCCAAGCCCCAAATCAGATTAGGGTTAGGGTTTATTACCTAGAAATGACGCCGGAGTCGCCGGGAAAGCGACAAGAATGAAGTGGTTAAGCACCGATAGCAGGAGGGTAGAGCGGCGGGGAGATCTTCCCACAACTCCCACACTTTCTCCTTCTTTTCCCTCTCTCAAATCTCAAATTCGTATGGCTGCCATGAGAGAGGGTTTAAGGTCCTTATATAGTCTCAAAACTTACCGAAATAGACTCCTGTTCAAGGGTTACTGCTAATATAGGTATTTCGTCACTTTTCCAGCTCAAAAGAGGGGTTCTGGTGGCCCTCCTTGAGCCAAACGTCAGACTTAAGCTCTCCACACATGGATCTACGTGGGATTACGCTTTCGACCCGATCGGATTCCCAGATTGCACGTGGCGGACCACTTTCAGTTCAACGGTCAGTGGGCCACGATCCGAAATTCCAAGTTCATGTAAATGTTCCTGAAATTTTTCTTAATCCGAGGGTGTAATTTGGTCTGATTCTGACGGTCTGGTTGCTTAATACTGATACGCAAGTGAATGGTGTCAGATCACTATTCCAGATATTTATTTTTGAAAGGGAATAGTGTTTTTCATACTCCCTCGCTCCGGATCCAAACGAATGGCCATGGGACATCGGCTGGACCTGATTTTTGAGATGATTGTCAAGCCCAGTGAGACGGTCCTAGTTCCTTAACTTCGTGTTAATCGAATTTCCGATGTGCGGTCTAGACCTAATACGAAGTTTCGAGATGCTCCCGTGAGCAGCCGGGTAATGAGATTGATCCTAAGTTTTAGGGTAACCTAGCGTCAATGATTCTACAAGTTTTGAGTCTTGCAGAACGTATTTAAAGCGATTGGTGCTAATTTCACAGGCACTCTAGTTTAACACTAGCTAAATCTCACTTAATTTCTAAAGGATTTAGTCCTATAAGATTTACTGCGAGATGGTACTTAGGCCTTTGTAGTTTGTATATAAAGTGATCCAAGTTTTACTACTTAGCTAGTTTAAGTTAGTGTGTAGGGCGAAAGTGCTTTGAAAAATTGAAAGCACAAGGTAGTGAAGGGTGGGATTTGTGAAGAAAATGGTTTAAAAAGGGGTTTGAGGCTTTAATTGAGCGTTTGGGAAGTTAAACCTGTGTTAGGATTGACCCATCGCCTAAGGACGTCTAATTCCAGGTTGGCAAAAATTCGGGATGTTACAATCTACCCCCCTTAAAACAAAATTTCGTCCTCGAAATTGGCTAAGGGTAATAAGAAAAGATTTTATTATTTCTTTTGCCAAAGTTTTATTGATTTCGAGTTTCCACGCGTGGTAGGATATATACTAGCCTAGTTCATTTTAGTCTACCCCCCTTAAAACTTATTTCTTTATCCATTTCTCATACCCTGATAGTTCGCTACAATTTATTTCTTTACCTATTTGGAGTCTCGACGACAATCCCCAATTATCTAGAGTAATATAACTGTTTTCATTGTTTGACCAACATGGAGAGACGGTAATAGTGGGCTCGATCCCAATACATCGATCATCTACTGGGCCAGGGTAGGAAGCTCATCGTATCCCTTCCGAATCCTGGTGGATCCTGGTCGTCTGCTCGTCAGCAGAGAGTCCATCGGTAGTCACCCAGGATTGGGAATTGGGTCAAGCCGCGAAAACTTCGCAGTTGTAGATATCAGTAACTCCGTAGTCCGATCACTCTCTAAGAGTAGGGAATGTCCATCATTGAAAGGCTCAAATTGTTTATTCTAAGGTTGCCCTTTAGGTCTTAGTCTAAGAGAGTCCTCGATATTATCTATGTCCAAGGAAAGGGTGAATCAAATCTTACTAAATCATCTTAAAACGGTTTCTCATAGTAGAACTTACTAGGGCTTCTATAATGTTCGTATTTATCGAGCACCGTTTCGATCCTGGGCCAGTGGGGTAGGGTCCACCACGTTTCCGCTGCGCCACCCAGGTCAAAGAGGTGTATTAGGTGACCTAACTAGAGCGGGTTCATCATGTTCTACCCCCCTTAAAATTTATTTTCGCCCTCAAGGCTCAAGAGCTATGTCTGATCCGTATGTCTGAACAAGGTGTAATTTATAACCTATCTTTGACATGAAACGGAAATACATTGTCGCCTTTCATCGACGATGTGTACTATAGCATTGATACCTATGGGTATCGAGGAGCTAAAAATGACGGGTAATGTGGTTGATGTCAGGGGCAGGTGTGAGTTTGAGGCAAGATGCCTAATCCTACCAAGGGGTTTTATCGCGGCCCAGACTTATCCTATTTAATCATGTCTAGTTTAATAGGCATGCTATCTTTCTACGGTCATAAACATAATATGTATGTCAACATGGCATGCGACTTGAGACCTAATTCCTAACTATTTGTTGCCCATTTGGGTAATTCCTTGGGCCTAAAAGACAAAGTCTCTATTGGCTATATGTTCTTAACACTTCTCGAAGACGAAGTTATATACTTTTAGTTGTAAGTGGTCAGGCCAACACGGAAGGAATGTTGTGTAGTGGGTCTGAGTCGGATACATGGACCTCCTACCTAGCTAGAACAGAAAGTTGCCATATCATTTCTTAATCCTAGTCGATCCCGACCTTCTGCTTGATCAGAGCATAGGGTTCATTGGTCACTATCAGGATTGAGGATTCGATTCAAACCGCGAATACCTCGCTTATATGTAGTTTCTCTACTCCGTGTTCCCGATTGTACTAAGTCCTTGAGAAGAAAATTCTAAGGGATGTATTGATTGGACCTAACATTGAATCCAAGGGATATATAGGTTTTCTCTAATCGTGAATAGTTTCTACGTCAAACAAGCTCCCTAAGAGTTACTAAGGAAGCCTAAAGTATTAAGGGGATTCAACAACGGAACGGGGTCTCGCTCCAACCTATTCAAGCCAACTAACTACGTCTATCACTCAATTATCTTAACATTGTTAGTCGTTTACATTTCTTAGTCTAATCAGCAGCCTAGGCTCAACTTATGAGCAGCGATAATCCACTAGTTGTAAATCTAAAGTCTATGCTTACACACTAGATGATTTCAGATCATTTCTAATACAAGAAATTATTCATCGTGTAGGGTGAAACGTTGTCTAAGTGGAATTGAGTTGTCTGTACTTGACGCTCGAGCATTTCACACATGCTCACACCAGCTAAGAAGATCCTGGGGCTTACATTATTAATTTGTTGGATTTCCTATATGGTCAGGTCTGTCGAAAACTAGGAGTATCGCTCTAGGTCCAAAACTCTATGGCCTATTTGTCAAACAACCATTTACTCTAAAAGCTTAAGCTGTCAGAGTGTGGTGGGTTAATGTATATCAAGGGACTTTATCACTTCAACATGATTTGGCCAGTGGCCTTAAGTTGTATTAAATGGGACCGCATTACTAATCCTACCTTGGGATTGGGTGTGACATGGTTGGTAGGAGGGTGGGAGGGGATTAATTTGATAGGCCTTGAAAAATGAGCCTTGTGTGGGAAAGCGCGAGATGGGAGTTCCAAATCCCAGGGTAATGAACTTCTAAGTGTTATGGGAAAGGAAAATCTCGAAATTTACTTTTAATTGCGTACATTCTAAACATGATGTCGGAATACATGGGATACACCCAATCTAGGGACCATACCTACACATAGATTTATTATTACTTTTACAATTCCATCCACCTAATCCGACTTAATGTAGTTGATTGAACGGGCCCCAGATGTCCCATCATTTGGAGATTGTGAAGGCCATAGAGAAGTGAAGAAAAGGGGAAAACAAGGGCTGATTTCTCTGGTTCCCCACAGACTTGAGCCTCAACAGAGATTGCAAAGGCCCCAACTGACAGGGATTGAAGGAGGAAAAATGAATAGATGGGATGGGTTGAGAGCTTACACGAATGTGAGCTTCGAATGGGAGGTGTGAGTGTCCAAATGAGGGAAAAGGAAAGGGTAGAAGGTAGGTGTGGCTGTAAACGATGGAAGCGGGTGAATCATGGTTGAAAATATTAGATTGAAAGATTGGAGGAAGGATTTGAGGAAAAAAATCGGAAATAGAAGGAGAGGGCGTTTGGAAGGGAAGATGTGAGAGAGAGGGGTGCTCCAGCCCCCAAAATCCCAAACCCCAGCCAAAACCGCACGTGCCAGGGGGTAGGGGAGGTCGGGCCGACCAACCCCAGCCCTGGCCCCACACCAGATGGGCCACCGGACCGCGGTCCGTCGCCGAAACCGCGGCTCCACCGCGGTCTGCCTTGGCCGGAACCGCGCCGCCGCGGTAGAGTCATGTTCTCTGTGGTCCCAAGGTACCAAATGCACCCTGGTTCGACCCTGGGTCCCATCGGATCTAAGTGGGGAGGCCCCCGAATCCGATTCGCTCCATTTCGGGTAGTTTCGGGATAATCGGACGTAACTTACAATCCGGAATGAGTTATCTGATGTAAAATATATGAATTTGGGGTAGAACGAGCTAATGAAGCCAACCAACCTAGCTATGCCGGGTTGCGCAGCCTGGAATTGTGAGAAAAGCCTCCGATTGACAGTCATTTCCCCGTTTTAATTTCGTTTTACTAAAATAGTAATTTTTAGTTTAATTACTCTTCATCCATTGGGCTTTAGGAGTTGCGCTCATCGCGTAAAGAGCTTAGAATAATTAGGAGAATGGTTTGGTGAAGCCAAATAGGATACTTATTATTCTTGGCTGAAAACTTTGCGCACTAGTAGACATCACCACCTTATGGTAAGTCGCGAATTCTAGAAGTTTTAGTTGTAGTTTGTTTCTGATTTCTTTACCATTGCTTGGTATTCCTATTTAAAGGGTTGTGAACTCAATTTTTGTAGTCATTCATTAATCAATTCAAATTTATTAGAATTTATTTCTACTTTCTGCTTTTCTTTTTACGTGGATTTGGGAAGTCTCTGTGAGGAGTCCAGAGAAGCTCCGAGGATTCGGAGTAGTTATCCTCATCACGTTTATCCTGTATTCTATCTATTTTTAACGGTTGGGGTGAGGTGGATTGTAATCTAGACTCTTTAATAGACGGCCTAGGAATATTATAAGGTCGACCCGTGCGACCAAGGGTTAATACGTACTCGATTTCGGCGTTTGCTTTCAGCGAACTAGCCGTTGGACGGAGCAGGGATGCCTAAGACTGTTTTTACATTCCGTCGCTCCCTCCTAAGTCAGAGTGCGTCAGTGTGCGTCATGTGACCATAACCCAGGTCCGGTTTAATCCAAATCATGCTCTGATACCAACTTGTAACGCCCTGAAAATCGAGGGTCGAGTAGTAACTCAACTCTCGAGTTCCAGAACATCACTTATGCAACAAAATGAATGATGATTGAATGTTGACTGTATTAGAGTAGTGAACATGAGTGAGATTAAGCCAAAACAACATATCATACTCCAGAGACAATTAAATTTGCAAGCGGAAGACTGTGATAGATAGATAAAATATATAAACTATAATGAGTCTCCAGAGTGTGATAACGTTACCAGGTTAAATAATTACAAGTACAGTTCTAAAATATACCTAATGTGAGGAAGTGTAATGTCTCCTATCCCAAATACCATAGCCCCACAATACAGTACTGTGTCTTCAGAGACCCGTCAGAGAGTTACATGATAGGAGAACTCCTCCTTATCACCATAGAAGTAGTCCGGCTCTGCTTCATAAGCACGCCATCATCTGAAATTCAACAAATCTGGTTGGTGTGTACAACACCGTCCCGTAACGTGGGAGTGAGTGATCAACTCAGTGGAACAGTAAAGCATAGGTTAACATGTTATCAATTCAATCAAGCAATAATGATAAAGCAGTACAAATCAAACAATTCTAACTACTCTTATTAAGTGCGAGAATGAAATGACATGATGCTATATGCCCTGGCCAAACCACCCTCATGCGACATCATCTTACGTTCGCGAATGCTTAACTCCCTCAGTGCGCCACATCTACTAAGCACATGCGGTGCGATGATGATCATGATTACCGAGTTATTATTAGTCCATTTCAAACAGCAGTATTGGAAAACTAAGGTACTTCCCTTGTATCATTCCCAAACATGATCCATTCTAGGGTCGTCAATCCTAGTTAATCTCATACGATATTATGGTTTAAGAGGCGTAGCGAAGGCATCACAAAGGGCTCGTCACCCGTCAGCACGGATACAGATCTCACCGTATGCGGCTCAATTGCTGACCGTCAGCTCGAGTACAGGTCTCACCGTACTCGGCTCAATCACTAGCCGTCAGCTTGAATACAGGTCTCACCGTACTCGGCTCAACTCATACTCCAGTTGCTGTGAAAGACTCGTCGCCAATCACAGACCTTGGAGTATACTCGAAGATACTACAGAGGACTCGTCGCCCGTCAGCACGAGTACAGGTCTCACCGTACTCGGCTCTCGCCGTAAGTATCGACAGCTCGAATATAGTGTCCCATACCACCATAATCGGCTTACGAGTCTGGTTGCTCACTGGTCACTATGGGGAGGCACGTGGCCCCAGCGTAGGGCCGACAAATACCACGGTGTCCCATACCACCATGCCCGGCTCATGAGTCTTAGCGGATCGAGGTACCATGGTTAAAAGGGATTTCACTGGTAAGTTTGGTACCCTAGGTTCAAGCAATAGCGACCAAATATGGTGAACATACATAAGACAGATCGGGTTACTTGACGAGCTTGGCTAGCTCGAGCGCACAACAAGTTGAACGACATGAAGTGCATAAGCACTTCGCGTGGCCAACCACTACCGCCAACCGAAGTACGACTCGGGTTCGTCGAACGCATCTCACGTGGCAAATGAATCGCAGCCACGAATTCAATTCTGGTACCGATTGTCTGGACTATAATCATAGCCCCAAACATGATAACTTGCAGATAGATAAAGCAGTAATGGATCAAGATTCCACTCATACAATCAAGGTATGGTATTATCCGTTTAGTAGTGTGGTACATTGCACGCACTCGTTGCTCCGCTCTCCCATCACCCATGACGGATCATACGACGTAAATATAAATTTAAACATATGCATTACATAGTTATAATCATAAAGCAGTTGAGCATGTTATGAATCACAACGAAAGCATGAGTTTATACATGTTCAATTCCTAATCACACAACAATCCAAGGAGATCATACACATAGTTAAAAGAGGTTGAGAATCACATCTCAACACCCTTATACATTACAATTTGCTAACTACTACTCATTCAGACATTCCAAGAAACACTTAAACAAACATACATCAACATACATGACATATGTCGATCACATAGGCATTAGGCCAAATCCTTTCCCTAGGGAGTTGCCCCAATCATAACACGCGTACACCTACGACGGAATTCATGGCAAGCAGGAATCCAAGTTCCATATTCATTCAGTCATTTCCACAACACTTGGGCCACACATTTTAGCATATGTGCTGTATATTGGCCGTGGCGTGATTTAGGGCAAATCCTTTCGTCAAAAGGGGTATCGCCAATACAACAATCATGAATCCATGACAACTAGTCATGGCGAGTACGAATGAGAATTCGGTACTCATTCAATCATTTTCACAAACACTTAGAATACACTATTACAACATACATGGTGTATGTTAGTAAAACATGTATTAGGGTTATCCCTTAGCCAAGTGGGTATTTTATCCATGTATAATATATTACTACAAAGAAATAATCATGATAAATTCGTCTCCCAATATTTATACGTATACGTATTTTCTAGAATACGATTTTCAACATACATAGTGTATACAAGCAAGCATGTATTACGGCGATTCCTTCGCTAAGCAAATGTTTTATACGCACATAATATATTTATACGACAATTAATCATGACAAACACATCACTAAAATATATATGTATACGGTACTTCTTACAATACCGTATTTCTACGTACATAGTGTTTATTAGTAAACATGTATTTAGGCGAATCCTTTCGCCAAATAAGTATTTTATCCATACGTCATATATCCATACGTCAAATAAACATGCCAAACAAATTTCTAAAAAAAATACATATACGGTATTTTATACGAATACCTAGAGTATGTGAATTTCCAAATTCTACAATTCTAATCGAAACAGAAAACGGAAAGCACTTTGTACATGTTCAATTGCATGCAGATCATGAATCTACCATTATCTGACATTGAAAGCATTGAAAACCACAACCTATACACCTAAAGTCCTCACCTTGTGTCGTAGAATCGTAACGGAGTCGATAGGTTCGCTAAGCTTCCGTATACGGGAGTTTGGCAACCTAGAGAATGAAATAGGTTAGCTATTTCCTAACCTACAACCACCCAAGCCCCAAATCAGATTAGGGTTAGGGTTTATTACCTAGAAATGACGCCGGAGTCGCCGGGAAAGCGACAAGAATGAAGTGGTTAAGCACCGATAGCAGCAGGGTAGAGCGGCGGGGAGATCTTCCCACAACTCCCACACTTTCTCCTTCTTTTCCCTCTCTCAAATCTCAAATTCGTATGGCTGCCATGAGAGAGGGTTTAAGGTCCTTATATAGTCTCAAAACTTACCGAAATAGACTCCTGTTCAAGGGTTACTGCTAATATAGGTATTTCGTCACTTTTCCAGCTCAAAAGAGGGGTTCTGGTGGCCCTCCTTGAGCCAAACGTCAGACTTAAGCTCTCCACACATGGATACCCGATCGGATTCCCAGATTGCACGTGGCGGACCACTTTCAGTTCAACGGTCAGTGGGCCACGATCCGAAATTCCAAGTTCATGTAAATGTTCCTGAAATTTTTCTTAATCCGAGGGTGTAATTTGGTCTGATTCGACGGTGCTGTTGCTTAATATTGATACGCAAGTGAATGGTGTCAGATCACTATTCCAGATATTTATTTTTGAAAGGGAATAGTGTTTTTCATACTCCCTCGCTCCGGATCCAAACGAATGGCCATGGGACATCGGCTGGACCTGATTTTTGAGATGATTGTCAAGCCCAGTGAGACGGTCCTAGTTCCTTAACTTCGTGTTAATCGTTTCGATGTGCGGTCTAGACCTAATACTGAAGTTTCGAGATGCTCCCGTGAGCAAATACGGGTAATGAGATTGATCCTAAGTTTTAGGGTAACCTAGCGTCAATGATTCTACAAGTTTTGAGTCTTGCAGAACGTATTTAAAGCGATTGGTGCTAATTTCACAGGCACTCTAGTTTAACACTAGCTAAATCTCACTTAATTTCTAAAGGATTTAGTCCTGTAAGATTTCTGTCTGAGATGGTACTTAGGCCTTTGTAGTTTGTATATAAAGTGATCCAAGTTTTACTACTTAGCTAGTTTAAGTTAGTGTCTAGGGCGAAAGTGCTTTGAAAAATTGAAAGCACAAGGTAGTGAAGGGTGGGATTTGTGAAGAAAATGGTTTAAAAAGGGGTTTGAGGCTTTAATTGAGCGTTTGGGAAGTTAAACCTGTGTTAGGATTGACCCATCGCCTAAGGACGTCTAATTCCAGGTTGGCAAAAATCCGGGATGTTACAGTTAGTATTTTTGAAATTATGATTTTCTGCAGGAGGGATAGCTTCCAATGATGTGTATAAAGATCAGATTCTACAGTTCCTAATAGCAATGAAGTTTCAACTCCATTGGGAAAGAACTGAATATTGTTATATTCATCAATCATCACAGAGGAAAATGAAAAAAAAAAAAAAAAAAAAGTCTTAAATAGGGAATTTGGAGTGCCCCTTTTTTTTGGGGGCCACGGCCACTGTACACATGCTGGGGAATTGCATTTAGGGTCCAGATTTCCCATTGCACGGATAATTTTAAGGTGGGTTGGCTGAGGCTGCTACGTTCCGCTTGGGTTTTAGCCTGCTGTTACTGGCTGTTCTTCTGCCTAATCTGTTGTTGTATGTAACATCAATCACATCTGCATAAATATGAAGAAAAATCTAACTACAGTTTCTTTTTCTTCCTCATCTTCACCACCTCTTCTGCTAATTTATTCATTTGATTGAGAATAAAACCGGTTGTTTCTCCTTTCTATACTATCCTCTTTTTTATGTTATTTTATTTTATTTTTATGTTTGTTTCGGAAAATACTCCAGTGCTCTTAGGGCCCGTTTGGCCGGGTGGATTGGAAGGGATTGAATGGTATTAGGGTGGATGGCATGGATTTCAAGGTAATGATGGTGTTGTCAATGGATTGTCTTAAGATCCATGGGATTGCTATATCGAGTCTGTTTGGCACACCCGGACAATCCCGGGATTAAACCTTCTCATCCCTTCCAATCCCTCGAACCAAACACGTCCCAAGCAAATTTGAACGGATTAGGGTGGATTGGATGGGATTTAAAGGTAATGATGGTGTTGTCAGTGGATTGTCTTAAGATCCATGGGATTGCTATATCCTGGGATCAAATCACCCAGTCTGTTCGGCATGCCCGGCCAATCCCGGGATTTAACTTCCAATCCCTTCCAATACCATCCAATCCCTTCCAATCCACCCGGCCAAATGGGCCCTTAAAGCACTGTTAGTGCTCCTAGTTGCATCAGTATTGATCCATCTAGGCCAGAACACATTCCAATGCAAAATCTCATTGATCATATGATCCAATCTGTCATTGGTTTGATCATATGATCCTAGCAGCTAGATGTATCAATTGGTCACTGGACCCGTTTTTTCGTGTGAATGGTCTTTGACTATACATATTGAAGCTATTGATGAAATGGTCATATTTGTTGAATAAGTGTGATGCTTGCATGGTAAACCATCAAATGTGCAGTGGACCTAATGAACAGTCTGGATGAATGGGTTAGCTATAGACTGTTGAATTGTCCTTCAACCATTAGCACTTAGGCTTGTTTGGCTTCAATTGTGTTTCATTACCCACTTTAATTTATTATATATATATATATATATATATATATATATATAAAACAACAACAACTTGTGGCACACATAAAATTGAAGTTCTCCTGTTGAAGGGCTTGTTAATTGCACATGGGTGCACTACCGTACATCACATAGCCATATTCGTGGTGTGTAGGTCCAAGATCAACGGTTTAAATCTTTTGAAGGATGCAGCCCCTTAGGTGAAACCTACCACCACATGGTAATATGGTAAGGTGGCAATGTACGCTATATCATAACTTAAAGGTTTTTAGTCTCTCCTTAGTCGATCTAGATAAAGACTCAATCCAATTGACACCCCAACCCACCCTACTGACTCACCCTGAAGCCGTGTCAATGGACCTCTGACTCGAGCCAGTTTCGGCTAAAATCAAGACCGAACAAGTTGATCCCATAGTTAGTCTTAAAACTGTAATAAAAACCCATACATTAGTATTAATGGAGAATTTCAAGTTCCTAACTACAACTTGGCAAAAACGTCTTGGGCTACTAACTTCTAAATTAAGGTGAACCACAACCAGGACTTTTAAGCGCAGGTAGAAGCCCTTAAAAGCCTAGCGATTTTATTAGCAGCGCTAGACTAGCGCCGCTAAATGGGTACGGCGGTAAAAGTATATCGGCGCTAGGTAACTTTTCGCAGCGCTTTTCTAAGCGCCGGTTAAGTTTCCCGGTAAAAGCCTTTGTATGAATTTGAGAGGCCCTAGCATGCCAATAATTTTTATTATTATATATAATTCAATCAAAACCTGTATTTTATTAATATTTGAAACATAAAAATGATGCAATACAAATAAAACTGAATATTAAACAAAATTTATATTACTACACAATAAATATATATATATATATATATATATATAATATTTATTACAATAAATGGTCTTGAATATAAATAAATAAATAAAAACAAATCCTCTATATGGTCTACTCCTAGCACGAGTGGCGTCAAAAGGCTGAAGTGATTTGAACTATGGATTGCCCCACTTGTATGCAACGAGAAGAGTGGATCACCCACCATTAGCCCTTTGAAAACTGCTCCTATGATAGTCAGAACCAGGCTAGTCCTTAGCTGCTCCATGGAAGTTGGTTTTTCGGTGCTTAATGTGCTGATCTGTTGGGTGGAAAGAATGGTATGTGGCAATATTCCATCATGACTTGAAGAGAGCTCTTTCTGCAGCTCATCAAGCTTCATCTCTAAACCTGATGACATACTACCATTGGTAGCTTTTATATTTCCGGTGTTACCATTCTGTCCAATGCATATTTCAAGTTCAATTGTCTTCTTCCCTATCAGATGACAACAAGACATGTAGCAACTGCTGAACATGGACATACCCATAAATATGCAACTTCAAGTATTGTTAGAAGATTGAAACAACAGCGGAACAGTTATCGACGAAGCAGTAACACATTAAGTGAGTATGTACAAACTTATTCTTTCTTTCTTTTTTTTTAGCAAAGACTATTTCATTTCACCAAAATTGTACAAACATATTCTTGGTTTAATGAAAAATAACATAATCCAAGGCAATAATTAACAAAAGTAACTACAAAAAATACCTGAAGGAAACCTAGCACTTGAATGTTCAGGCCCTGACCATCATAACCATGAGGAAGTAGCACAACAAGCCCAGTTTGGCGCAGCCACTTTGACTCCCCACTACTCAAAAACTGATCAAACATCACTTGAGCACCATTTGAAAAATCTCCAAACTGAGCTTCCCACACAACCAATGAATTTGGATTTTCCATTGAATAACCCAACTCGAATCCAAGGACACCAAACTCTGACAGAGAACTGTAGCTCAAAACAACCATTTTGCATATCATGTTAGAGTTGTACTAAACCATAGTGCTCACTTTATGAAGAGAATGAAAATGTCACACAGCACAATTACAGGTTTAACCATCTCTCAAAAAACTAAAAGAAAAAACAAACAAATAAATAAAAGATGGGGCTTAACAGGGCATTCCATTGTGCGAAAATTTTCTGTCATGACGCTTTTTGAGGTTTAATGAAATCGTCAATTTACAATAAATAAATAATAATGCTGTCATGACCTATATCCATGGTACCTTGCCAGTCACTAAATTTCATCCAAGCAATCATCAGTCTAACCCAAATTGCTGGGTCAAGGCTATGTTTGCAGTGGGGCTCAGCAGATCGAGGGTTTGGATAACTGACCAACAGGCAAACCTTGATCATCAAGATGAGAGGATCATACACTCTTAATTTATTTCATATCCACAAAATGCTTCAAATGTATAGGTGGGTCTCGCTACAGATTATTCGACAATCAAGTCAGTCCACTAATCAAGTGCCAAAGTGGGCCATCATGAAATATTATCTGGCTCAAAATTCAAGCCAAATGCAGGTGTGTGCAAGACCACTTAAAGCAATGGGTGGCCAACAATCTCACACACCAGGTGTGACTCCACCAGATGAGTGGATTGACAAAGAGATCTTCAGGGTGATTCTCATCATTTGAGCCGTGGAAAGGTGGCCCCTGTCACGAAATATCGTTTGGTGCAGTATTAACTGAATTCAGATTTGCAAAACCACTTAAAATTAGTAATGGATGGCGAACAATCTCGCACACCAAACTTTACAAATAATAATAGTTCAACTTGCCAAACTATGGGAAGTGTCCCACTCTATATGTGACTTTGCCCAAAAATTAAGCCTATGCAATTATTAGGTGGGTCAATTCCATGCACTGAATATGACCATCAGTCATTAGGTGGTTTCTTAAATTGAATATAGACCATCGACTAATCTTACTAACCATATGTTTTTCTTGCAGGTGTGTGTTCCGATTAATGAGTAGAGCAGCTAACATGTGTAAAATAGAAATACTTATTATTATTATTATTATTATTATATTTTTGCAGAAAGGTGGGAGCACACCACCTGTAATTTTATTGATACTTGAAAATTATATGCATAAGAGGGGAAAATACTGGCCAATCCCCTCCCTAAATTCTAGTTACTAAGCTTTCTATTACAACTCTTATAAAAAGTACTAACAAAAAAAAGAAGAAAAAAAACAGTAAAGCTTTCACAACTAGGTAGCAAACAATTATTCATTATTCATGACCTGTGTTTCCAAGTAACTTCTTCAATCTAACATCTTGCAAAGCGACAACTGTAAAGAAGTCTTTCTTTCATCTCATCAACAAAACGGTAATAGGCAATCCTCCAAGCTTTCTTGAGCACTAAAACGCCACAGAAGGCGCAAAACCCTACAACAAATCCTGGTCCCAATGCAGAGTAAAACCAAATCATTTCATGCGCTCCATCTTTTTTTACATCACCACCAAAACTCATTGGACTTTGAGAAGTCTCATCACTATCACACTTATCTGTAAGAGGAGGTCCACAGAGATCGTTGTTGCCCATGTAAATAGAAGGATCTTGAAGTGTCTGGAGCTGATTTCCCAATGGAATTTTTCCCAACAAGTTGTTATTCGACAAGTTCAAGTAACTTAGAAAAGTTAAACTTGACATACTCAGAGGAATTGTACCAGAAAGCTGATTTTTGGAAAAATCAAGAGACTCTAGCAATGCCAATGTACCAATCTTGTCTGGGATCTTTCCGGTCAAATGGTTTCCAGATAAGTTTAAGACACGCAATCCCAAAAGACTTGTGAGTTGTTCAGGGATCTCTCCAGATAAGTTATTGTTGGAAAGGTCCATGCATGTAACCAGTGAAATTGTTCTAGTGTATTCAAGCATTAGCCCCTTCACTGACACAAGCAAGTTTTCCTCGTAATAATATTCTGTTCCATTCAAAAAAAAGTTGTCTGTCTTTTGCTCAATCTTCATGGCCATGAGATTCTGAAGACTTTGAGGAATTGAACCAGATAAACAATTTTGTCCCACATCAAAGACCTGAAGATAAGTTATGTTTAACAATTGTGGTGGTATGCTACCAGTAAACATATTTGATCGTAAATTCAGAATTCTTAAATTCGGAAAACTTTTGCCAATCCAAGTGGGAATATGACCTGAGAAATTGTTCTGTCCAAGGTCAAGAGTCTCCAAAAGAGTACAATTCTTCAAAGATGAAAGGACTTTTCCTGAAAGGATGTTGTTGCTCAAGTGCATTGTTTGAAGTTGATGTAATAGACCCAAAGATATGGGAATTCTTCCTGATAAACGGTTCTTGCTCAAATCAAGTGCCTCAAGTTCTACACAGTCACCCAATCTTAATGGAATGGTGCTACTTATATTGTTTTGGGAAAGATCAAGGACAATGAGAGACTTCATTCTGGCTATGGATGAGGGAATTATGCCACTGATTTGGTTACCTCTGGCAGAAAAGACTTGTAAATTGTGCATTGTGGATGTAAAATTGGGTGGGATTGGCCCAGAAAATCGATTGTTGGAGAGATCAAGTACTCTGGCTCCATTCAATATGCAAGGTATGGGACCAATGAAATTATTTGAACTCAAATCAATGTTTTTAGCAGGCAGCATTTTTAATGGGTTGGGCAATTGGTCAGAAATATTGTTATTTGAAAGGTTCAGTGAAGAAAGTTGGGGTGTAAAATCCCAAAACCAGGTGGGGATGACGCCGGAGATGGTTGTGTTAGAGAGATCCAACTCCCGTATGTATTTTTGTGTTTGTATCCAAGGAGGAAGACCTAAACGAGATGATTTTAGTGAAATTACAGAAAGCTGAAATGGAGGGACCCAATCACGGTGTATATCAAAAACCAAACAATTGAAAGACAAATCTAAGTAATTCAACTTTTTGAGGTTTTCAAAATGAGTTTCAGACACGTTTCCTGTCAAGGAGTTGTTAGAGAGGTCAAGCCTAGACAAGTTAGAAAGTTGTCCTAAAGTTGTTGGGATATTCCCATTCAACTGATTGCCACTGAGATCTAAAGATTGCAAGGAAGACAATCCTCCAACAGCTGCAGGGAAACTCCCATTCAACTGATTGCCACTGAGATCTAAAGATTGCAAGGAAGACAATCCTCCAAGAGCTGCAGGGATACTCCCATTCAACTGATTGCCACTGAGATCTAAATATTGCAAGGAAGACAATCCTCCAAGAGCTGCAGGGATTCTCTCATTCAACTGATTGCCACTGAGATCTAAATATTGCAAGGAAGACAATCCTCCAAGAGCTGCAGGGATTCTCCCATTCAACTGATTGCGACTAAGATCTAAATATTGCAAGGAAGGCAATCCTCCAAGAGCTGCAGGGATTGGGCCCAGCATGCAATTGTGGAGAGAAAGGTTATTTAGATTTTTAAGTTCATTGAACCATTCAGGAATGGGCGCATTCATTTGGTCTCCAGACAAAAACAGGCTCTCTAAATTGACAAGCTTAGTTATAGCTCTTGGAATGCAACCTCTTATATTCTCACCGAATGACAAATAGAGAGACTTAAGTGATGTGATATTCCAAAAAGAATCGGAGATTCCTCCATGCAGCTCACTGAAATATAGATCAAGTAGCTTCAGTTTACTCCAACTGCCTTCAGGGAGTTGTGAACAACTAGCACATGAAAATCCTCCCAGCTGCAACTCTTCCAACTTAGGAAGTTGTGAAAATTGGTAAGGAACTGGACCATCAAAATTGTTAAATGAGAGATATAAAGACACAAGGCTACTAATGTTACCTATCCACTTTGGAATTCTAGATTTGAAGTCGTTGGAAGTGAGATGAAGGACACGGAGAGATGTGAAATTAACAGAAGCAAGAGTTGGAGAAATATATGTAAGACCACATTCTTCTAAGCGTAGCTCAACGAGGGAAGGAAACTTGTTCATTACGTGGACCCAATCATGGCTTGCCATGGAAAGGTCCACATCATACATGTCGAGGTAATTGAGAGAAGTTAGGTTTGTCAACCACCACAGGTTTTTGGCACTCAGGAAGTTGGGGTAGGTATATGAAGAAAGCTGCAAAGAAATGAGTTTAGAGAGGTTTCCAAGGTGATGAGGGATTCTCCCACTGAACCCTGCTTCTGACAAGTTCAAATGCCTCAACTCCTTCATGGAACCCAAAAACTGTGGAATTGGTATACCATTAAAAGCATTGTAGCTCAAGTCCAACAACTGAAGATGCTTCAGTTCAACCACAGCTGGATCAATTCTGCCACTTAGACTGAGATCGTTGAGGTGGAGTTTAAGAACATACCCAGTTATGTTGTGGCAGGTAATACCTCTCCATTTACAGCAGTCTGAGGCTTCATCATCCCATGAAGAGAGAATAATGGAAGTATCGTTGAGAGCCTTCCGAAAAGTGGTGAGAGCTTTTCTCTCCCAATCCAAGCAACCACTCACCTCCCAATATCTTCCGCAATATATTACAATATTTAAAAGAAAGAGGGAAGAAAGAAATCCTCTTCTCTCCATTTCTTTCCTCTCTCACTCAGATGTAGAAATGTAAAATAGCTTCTTTGCTCATTTCTTTCTCTGCTCTCCTTGATTTATAAGCTTTGAAGACCATATCCACCAATTATGCTAGTTAACCACCATTTTCTCCAAAACACTAATCAAGCAATCCTAACCAACCACTTCAAATGGTTGAAAAGTCATAATGGTGGTGGTGAACCATCAAAGGAGTGTAGCGTTTGGTATTACGTACGGAGTGCGGGTGCCGGAAGCGGATTGGCTCATGTACCACACAGCAGCGATATAGCTGATGTACTGACGTCAGAAAGTTCTGTGGGTCCCATCATGAGGTATGTATTATATCCCAACCGCCCATCCAATTTAAGTATCAAGTAGACCACACTGCAAAAAGCAGTTGGGGATTGAACGTCTACCATCGAAACCCTTTGGGGGTAACAGAAATTTTGGATCAACATAATATTTGTTGTTCCTCTTCATTTAGGTTTTTTTGACCTTATGGACAAATTGGATGGAAAATAAACGTTATGCTGGGCCCTACAAATGTTTTAACGGTGAAAATCTCTATACCGCTGCTATTAGTGGTGTGGTCCATTTGAACGGTTGATATGATTCATTTTTTGGCCCCTCATCTAAAATGATCTCGAAAATGAATGAACGGTTTTGATATGGTAAATACATCATTGTGGAGCCCACGTAACTTTGATCTCCTTTGAGCCGTTCGTACAAGTCGGAGCTCGAGGAGTGTAGCGCTCGTCTTCGCGTAAACAGATTGGCTACTCTCCCTGCCACTAGGGAGCGGATACCGAACGCTTCAGTAGCCAAAACGCTACCGAAGTGATGTGGCAAAACGCCATTGGTTAGATACCAATGGTATGTTCCCTGATTATAGGGAGCGGATTGGATATTGAATGCATCAATAGCCAAGAGGCTACTGAAGTGACGTGGTAAAATGACACTGGTGGATATCAATCAACTGTTTCCTTTCAATAAATGCTCTTCCAACGGGGATCCGTTAGCGTATGTTTTCGTTTAGGCAGTAAACGCACTCGGCCAGGTAATTCTTGATCTTAAAGAAAAAAAGGACGTGGATTTCCTGTCTCAGACTTTCGCAGGAAGTTACTACTGCGTTGGGAACTTACGTGGGGCCTATTATGATGTTTGTGAGAAATCCTACCCTTACATCCGTTTTTTTGAGTTCAATTAAGGACATGAAGTCAAAAACGAAACGTTTCCAGAGCTCAAGTGGGCCAAAAGCATGATAATTGAACCTGTACAGTTGAAATATTCGTGGGCCACATAAGTTTTGAGTCAGGCTAATATTTTGGATTTCAGTTCATCCCAATAGGAATGAAGTTATTAACGGTACGGATGACTTGTAAACATCACTGTCGAACCCAAGTAGATTTTAACAGTAGGAATTTCTCTAGCCACATTTTCCTTTAGTATGGCCCACTTGAGCTTTGGATATGGTTCGTTTTTAGTATCATGCTCTGAAATGAACTCAAAAAGCAGATGGAAGGGCAGAATTTCTCACAAACATCACAGTAGGCCCCACCTGGTTCCCAGCAGCTTCGGCGTCTAGAAAAAATGTACGCCGAGTTTACCGGTACGTGGCCAAGGGAAGCAGACTGCGTACTGAGTAAACTCTGTGGGATCCACCGTGATTTATTTATTTTATCCAGTCTGTCAATCCATTTTATACGATAATTTTAGGGCCGTAGCTCAAAACGTAAGCATATAAAAGGCTAAAATCGACCACACCAAAGGAAGAAGTGTGAATTGAATTTATACTGTTGAAAAATTCTCGGGAGCTATGGAAGTTTCGGATCAAGATTATATATATATATATTTTTACTTTCATCCATGTTTATGGATCCTTTGAACAGTTTTGATGAAAAATAAAAATCACTGTGGGGCCTAGAAAGGTTTCAACTGTGGAAATCATTATTTTCACTGTTTCCTGTGATATGGTCCACTTGAGATTTTTATAAGTTTCAATTTTTGGCTCAACGCCTAATATTAGATGGAAAAACAGATGATAGGTGTGGATAAATCACATAAATTCACGCTGGGCTCAACTGAACTTTCTCGTATGACGATCCGATTTCATGGCCGAGTGGGTGCGCGGCGGAGACGGAGAAAGATCCGTTGAGGGATCTAACGGAGTAGTATTTATACCCAGGAACCAATGGCGTTTTGCCACATCACTTCAGTAGGGTTTTGGCTACTGAAGGGTTCAGTATCCAATCCGCTCCCGTGGTTGATGGTCGGTGCCCTGTGGGCCCACCTCGGTGTATGTGTTTCATCCATGCCGTTCATTCATTTTTACAGATCATTTTAAGGCTTGGTACGAAAATTGAGAGGGATATAAAACTCAAGTGGACCACACCACAGGAAAACAATAGTGATTGAATATCTACCATTAAAAATATCCCAAGGCCCACTGTACTGTTTATTTGACATCCAATCTGTTAATTAGGTCATACAGACATAGATGAAGGAAATAAAAACAAATGTCAGCTTGATCCAAAACTTTATGCCCAATTTTTTTTTTTAATGGGGACCTTCATTCAACACTGTTTCCTTTAATGTAGTCCACTTGAGATTGGGATATATCTCATTTTTGGTATCATACCCTAAAATGATCAATAAAAATAGATGGACGGCATGGATGAAACAAATACATCATGGTGGAGCCCGCAGAGCACCGACCAGTAACAATTGGCTGGTGGCAGGGAGATAGCCAATCCGTTTCCCGTCTTGGCACGACACGTAGCCACACCAGCTATATCTGCTCAAAAATGATCTAAATACAAAACTCAAGTGGGCCGTACTTCGGGAAAATGTGTGTAGGTAAATTCCTACAGTTGAAACTTACCCGGGTCCACCGAGATACCGTTCATAACGCCATTCCTGTTGAGAATAAACTGAAAATATAAAAACTAGCCTGATTCAAAATTTCTGTGGCCCCACGCATGTTTCAACTGTGGAAGTCGAATGCTCTGTCGTGTGGCTAACTTAGTTTTGGATTTGCGTCAGTTTTGGGCCAATGTCCTAAAATGATACGGAAAAACGAAGGGAAAGGGTGGATTTACAACAACCAACACGGTGGGCCCCACCTAGGTCCATTAACATGGAAAAGGATTGGGTAGTGAGTAACTCTACCATTAGCGTACTGAGTAAAAAGGATTGGGTAGTGAGTAACTCTACCATTAGCGTACTGAGTAAACTCTGTTATGTCCACCGTGATTTATGTATTTTATCTGCTGTATTCATCCATTTTCCTGATAATTTTATGGCTTGGCTCAAAAATGAAGCATATACAATGTTTGAGTGGACCACGCCACTGGAAATATTTGAATTGAACTTCTAACAAAACTTGGACGAAGGAATAAATAAATTTTAGCTTGATCCGAAACTTTTATAAAATAAGTCAATCACCATTATTTCATATATACTGCGGCCCCACAGATTTTGGATCTTTTTTTATTTTTGGGCTATCCCTTAAAATGAGCTGACAAATGGATATATAATGTATATATTAAAAAGAACTGCACGGCACCCTGATCCATAGCTCAAGTGGTAGACTGAGATATCTCGTTTCAACACTTCAAGGCTAACAGTGAAGTGAAGCGAAGTGAAGTGAAGTGAAGTGTGAACTGACAGTGGTGCTTATACTAACAAGCTAGCAATTCAAGGCTTTGGTGAAAAACATTGAGGGAATAAAACACCTACAGTTGAGAATGTGTTCGGGGCTATAAAAGTTTTGTGTCAATCTGATGTTTGCATTTTGCCCTCATCCAGGTGTGTGCGACCTTATAAACAAGTTAGATGGTAAATAAACATCTTGGTGGGCTGACTGATGGTTTCTGTGGTGCCAATCATTATAACGGCCACTTTCTATTGTGTGGTTCGCTTGAGCCTTAGATTCGCCTAAGTTTTTGTCCTCCTAAAATAATGTGTAAAAATGGATGGACGGTGTGGATAAAACCCATACATCCCGATGGGCCATTAGATCCCCGGCTTGTGTTGAGCTCGGCAAACCAGCAATGTGAGTGATACCCTGACTGTAGAGCCCACTTTGATGCATGCATTGTATATGAACAGGTCCGACTATTTTGAAAACTTATTTTATGACATGGCACAACAAATGAGGAAGATAAAAACTTAAGATGAACTACACAGCATGAAATAGCAGTTGTTGAATGCTCATTATTAAAAACTTCTTAGTGCCTAATGGTTGTTTACCATCCAATCTGTTAAAAAGTTCCACAGAAATTAGAGATGAAAGAAAAAATAGATATCATCTCAGTCTTATATATAAAATTTTTTTGGCCTGAAAAATTTTTTAATGGTTAGTAACCATTGTTTCATGTGGTGTGGTCCACCTGAAATTTGTATTTGCTTCATTTTCAGGTTCAGGCCCTAAAATAATCTGGCAAACAGATGGAAGGTGTGGATATATAATGCATGCATGCATCAAGGTGGCTCTATGGTCAACGTCCCACTCACACAACTGGTTCCCGGGTTGGATGGATTTAGGGGCCTCACGGTGTGTTGAGGTGTTGACGTAGCAAAGTTCTATAGCCCTACACGATGTATGTATTATATTCACACCGTCCATCGATTTTTTGAGATCACTTTGTTGAATTAGCATGAAAATGAAGCAGATCCAAAGCTAGACCAGACCTCTTAAAACAGTTGGGACAATGATGTGCCCACCGTAATATTTATTTCCTATACATCATATTTATAAGATCAAACAGACGAAGAGAAAATACAAATATCATCTTGATCCAAAACATTAGTGCCCCCAACAAGCTTTTAATGGTAGGTGTTCAATCCCCAGTGCTTTTCATAGTATGATCCAGTCATTTTTGTGTTCATGCCCTAAAATGATCTCACAAATTAGGTGTACAGTGTGATATAACACACACTATGGTGGGGCCCACAGAACTGTTGCCACGTCAACACTGTTGCGAGATGTCTTAAATTTGAGTCCTTTCGCAACTGAGATGCAAAAGGGTCCTTTCGCAACTGGGATGCGAAAGGGAAGTTTCCTAAACTATAAATAGGGGTCCCTAAGGTTATTCTAGGGCATGGGAGAATATGCTAAGGCTTCCTAAATGGGTTCTAGGGTTATTAAAGGGTGTAGCAAGGGTGAGATTCGAGGTTGTTCGAATCGGGTAAGTCCTTTCTCTTTGTAATTGATGATTTCATAGTGGAGATCTGTCGCTTTGTGTCGTGGTTTTTTCCCGCAAGGGTTTTCCACGTTAAATCTGTGTGTTCTCTATTCTCTTGTGTGCTTGCTGCCATTGGATTACCATCCTAGATCTAGATCTATGTGATTCTGCAGGCCAAAATCTCCAACAAGTGGCATCAGAGCAATCGGTTGGGGTACAGATCTAAATTTGAGGGATTAGTAATAATGACGAACACCAAGTATGAGTTTGAGAAGTACTCAGGGAAAAATAATTTTGAGTTATGGAAGGTTAAGATGATTAGTTTGTTAACCAAGCAAGGCGAGGATGGTGCTCTTGAGGAGCGAAAGTCCACTATGACTGATGATGATTGGAATACTTTTGATAAGAAAGCTTTACCATCGATCCGCGGGAGCACTTTAAAAGGTGGAGCTACTGTGTATGTAGCGGATTCCACCTCTACATGTGTGTGGCATGATGGGCATGGCCACATGAGCAGGCAGGGCAGGAAGGCTGAGACGTGCGGATGTGGATACAAAGCAGGTGGAGCAGCCACCTGTGAGAAGAACTACATGGCATGATCGCAGGATATCGGCGAAGTACATGGACGACTCCAATATCGCAAGAGATTCATCTTCTATTCAGATGGCTCTATGTAAGCCTGATGCTGAAAAGTGAAAGGTGACTATAGGTGATGTGATGGATTCGTTATACCAGACCGACATATGGGAGCGGGTGGAGCTTCTAGTGGGTCGGTGAGCGGTTGGATGCAGATGGATCTTCAGATGGATACATCATAGATACAGTGAGGTTGGTAGCGATGAGTTATGCTCAGAGAGAAGGGATCGACTTCTTAGAGATATTCGCGCCGATGGTATATCAGGTATCTATCAGATTCGTGATTGGCACTGGTTGGCCAATGTGATCTTGAGCTATGATGTGATGCAGAAATAAGAGAAGAGGTCAAAAAGCTACACGATTGAAGATTGAAGACATGGTGGAGATTGTTGCGAGATGTCTTAAATCTGAGTCCTTTCGCAACTGGGATATGAAAGAGAAGTTTCCTAAACTATAAATAGGGGTCCCTAGGGTTATTCCAGGGCATGGGAGAATATGCTAAGGCTTCCTAAAGGGGTTATAAGGTTATCAAAGGGTGTAGCAAGGGTGAGATTCGAGGTTGTTCGAATCGGGTAAGTCCTTTCTCTTTGTAATTGATGCTTTCATAGTGGAGATCTATCGCTTTGTGCTGTGGTTTTTTCCCACAAGGGTTTTCCACGTTAAATCTGTGTGTTCTCTATTCTCTTGTGTGCTTGGTGCCATTGGATTACCATCCTAGATCTAAATCTGTGTGATTCCGTAGGCCAAAATCCCCAACAAACACATCATGAGTGTGCCATCAAGGCAATCCGCGTTGTAAAAGTTGGCAATGGGAGTGGATTGGGTGAGATCCTGACTCACTAAGTGAGTGCCGGCCTTACCACGGGCCCACCTTGATGTATGCATGCTATATCCATACTGTTCATTTATTTATTTATTTATTTATTTTAAGATTATTTTTTAGCATGAATTCAAAAATGAAGTAAATATAGTTCTAAGGTGGACCATACCTTACGGAAACAGTGGTGATTGTCCATAAAGGGGCAATTAAAGTTTTGGATTGAGCTGATATTTACATTTTCCCCTCATCCATGTTCGTGATACTTCATCAATGGGTTCGATGGCAAATAAACATTATGTAAACATTGTGAAGGGTCTGATAAGTTTTTAATGGTAGGGTCTTTAATAACTATTGTTTCCTTGGTACACTTAAGTTTTGGATCCACTTCATTTTAGGAAATGAGCCCGAAAATGACCTGGCAAAACGGATTGATGGCATAGATTTAGAATACAAACATCAAGGTAAGCCCCACGAAAAGGGTCGCACCTGCGTGGGTGGGGCGGGACGTACCTAATGGGTCTTAGTTGGTAACGGTCTCCAGCTAGGCACTTAGGCTGATCACTATAGGGTGGCCCATTTTTTATTTTTATTTTTTCAACTCATTTTAGGGCATAAGCCCAAAAATGAGGCAGATCTAAAATCCCTCTACAGCATGTGTGTAGGCATGCCTAGTTCAGAGGAACCTTATGTAGGTGTTGAGATTTTAATGAAAGAATGTTGGTCCAATGAATGAGTTGTTGTCACTCAATCTCAGTACTATAATGAAAAATATAGACAAAAAATTACATTAATAAATTGTGATGGTTCATATGCATCCATTCACATAAAGTATGTGATACAAATAATAAATTATAATTTTTTCTACCATATGCGGTGGAAATTTTTGTATAGATGGTACTTGATTCAATACTCTATTATTAGTTCTACACCTCATATGATAAAATCCACGTTTCAGTTGAACATGGGAATATGGTGCAATCTCATTGGTTCAAACCATAGAACAATGGGCTCTGCTAGTACAAGCTGAAAAACCAAAGGTCCATGCTCCAAAAACCATGCAAAGTACGTATCCCTATTGTGGACCTTCAGTGAAACCTTCTTAATCTTTCATTTCTTTTACATGCATGTACCAACTTATTCAGTATGCCTGCCTAATTTCTCAGTTCTTTGTGTGTGTGTGTGTGTGTGTGTGTGTGTGTGTGTGTGTGTGTGTGTGTGTGTGTATATATATAATTACCACACTATCAAAAAACTAGACAAAGGCTACGGATAAAATCCGTAGCGATAAACCTATAGTTACGGCTTTAGTCCTTAGCACGACCGTAGTCGTAGGTGCCGTAACAATAGGTCTCCAACCTATGGCTATGGACGTAGCCATAGATAACAATAGCTACAGATATAATCCGTAGCAGTTATATCCATAGCGAAAAGTACTTATAGATATAATCTGTAGCCATAGTTATAATAGCTACAGATATAATCCGTAGCAATTGTATTGTAATGCCCCAAATTTTTGCCAACCTGGAGTTAGGCGTCCTTAGGCAATGGGTCAATCCTAACACCTTATTAACTTCTCAGAACTCAATCCCAAAGCCTAAAATCACCACCTTGTTCTTCAAATTTTTCTAAGTACTTTTATATTAGGTATGGATCCTAAAGTTTAAATGATGAAGAACAATACTTAAACTAAAAATTACTATAAATAGTAATTAAATAAATAAATGGGCTTTTGACCATTAACCTTTTGGAATATCCCGAAATAAATAGATTATTTGGATAGATCAACTTCTCCTACCCTAAAATCATATATTGTACGTCAAACAACTCATTACGGTTTGTAAAGAAGACCCGAAAATACATCAAATGGACTCGGGGGGCCAAACGATGTAAATCGGGGGGACCCAAGGTGGCTCCCACACATTTCCTGCACCCGGGGGCTGGAGGACCTCATCCCACTAGCGAGCCATCGTCGGAATGACCAGAGGTCAGCTAGGGCCTCGCCGGTTCCGCGAGGCCTCGCCGTTCTGGCTGGCCGGCGGGCCGGGCGGCCGGTTTTCTGAAAATTTCCTGCACTTTTCATCCGACTTCAAAAAATCATATATCCCTCGTTATAACTCCGATTTAGGTGATTCAAAATTCAGATTGAAGATTGATAAGTCTAGTTTTATATAAAAATATAAAAAATATAATAAAAATTTTATTATAGTTAAATATAAGTCATTGTGACAACTATCTGAAAATCATCAGTTTGGACAGTTGCTGCTTCGAGAATTTTTAGAATTTTTCTACCCCACGAAACCTAATAAAAATTGGTAGAGATGAGGTAGACTTAGTGATGGATTACTAAAAAAATAATTAAAATAATATACTAATTAAAAGTGTTAGAAAGGGACATAGAACTTCCCTAGGACCATATTCTATCGTAATTATGACATAATTTATTTAAGTACTAAACTGAATACTTAGTAGAATTAGATTGAACCACTTTAAATACGAACTACAAGACCTAAAATGAGAAGAACCACTAACGCTACATTATCTTATAACATAAGAACAATCTCATTACCCAGTTGCTCTCGGGAGCATCACGAAACTTCGTATCGGACCTAGACTGCGCGTCGAAAGTCCGATTACCACGAAACTAAACGATTATGACTGCCTTGCAGGACTTGATAACTATCTCAGAAATCAAATCCAGATAATGTCCATAAACGCATAACTTAAGCCCGGAGCAAAGTGTGTGAGAAACGCGAATATCTTTAGAAATCGAACTCAGATTTAAGTGAATTGAGTCGTTCACTTGCAGGTCAAATATAAGCTTTCAGACCTTCAGAATCTGACCTAATTACACCCTCGGATAAGGGAAAATTTTTAACACATGTCAGTGTACTTGTGGCCATGATCGAATGTCGGTGACCGTTGAATTGAAACTAGTTCACCACGGTCGATCTGTAAATTCGATCAGACCGAAAACTTAACTCAACCTAGATTTAATGTCAGGGAGCTTAAGTTCGACCGCACGCAGAAAAGGGGCCTCTAGAAGTGCTCTGTTGGATGGAAACAGCCCCCATTTGGCTATAACCCAAGTATACTATGGCCCTGGGCCATTCCGGTCAGTTCTGGGCCTATATAAGGACATAAAACCTTCACTCTCTCATGTCATATGAATTTGCAACCCTAGGAGAGATAAGAGAGTAAAGAGAGAAAGAAAGAAAGAGAAAGTGAGAGAGAAAGTGGGAGATAGTTCTTGGGATTCAATCCCATCGCTCCTCGTGCTTAGCTACTGCTTCTGTATCGCTATTCCGGCGATTCCTACTCCATATTTGGGTAAGAAATCCTAACCTTAACCTGTTTTAGAGATTCAAATAGAATAGATGGTGGAATATCTAACTTATTCCCTATTATAAGTTGTTGTGGTGTCGTAGACAAAGGCTTAATGTTTAAACTGAAATCATTACGAGTCTACCGGCGAAAGGTGCAGACTATAGATGTTTAGGTTATGGTTTTCAAGGCCTTCAATGTTAGTTAATGATTTATGACTGACTTGATCACTATCACATATGCTTAGATTAGATGTTTCCCATAATTACATATGTATGTAAGCTATGTTGATTAACATGCATTCCAAGTATTTATTATAATGTTTGAATGAATATGGAATTTGCATTTGTGCTTGCCATGCTTAGTGATCGTGTGTGTGTGTATGTGTGTGTGTGTGTGTGTGTGTGTGTGTGTGTGTGTGTGTGTGTGTATATATATATATATATATATATATATATATATATATGATGGTTGTATGTGTGACAACTCCTTTGTGAAAGGACTTGTCATAATATATGTTAAAACTAATACATTACATGTATATGGATATGTGTAGTCTAAGTGTTTGATAAAATGCCTGAACGAGAAAATGCTTGATGTAATGTACTTAATGAGGGTGTTGAGATGGGATTCTCAATCCCCTTATACATAGTTAGAGTTTCCTTTATGTAACCTATCATACTACTATGTGATTTACTGTTGGAATGCCTATGTATGCTAACATGTACACTATGTGTTCGTTGAAATGCTCAAATGAGATTTACATTTGATTTTAGTTGTTACATGCTATCTTTGGCTACTACATGCGTATACAATTGCTTGGAGTGTGTTTGGAGCTACGATGTAGTCCAGACGATCGGTAATGATTTCCGAGTTAGTGGCTGAGGTTGTTTCGCCACACGGGATGTGTTCGATGAATCCGAGTCGTACTTGGGTTGTCGACAATGGTTACGCCACACGGAGTGCATACGCACTTCATGTCGATCAACTCAATGTACGCTCGTACCAGTCGAGCTTGTCAAGTAACCCGATTGACTCAATGTATGTTCACCATGTATGGACGCTACTGCTTGAACCTAAGGTACCAAACTTACCAGTGAAAAGCCCGTTTAACCTTGGTACCTCGATCCGCTAAGCTCATGAGCCGGACATGGTGGTATGAGACACTGTGGTCGAGCTGTCGGCCTACGCTGGGGCGACGAGCCTCCCTGTAGTGACCAGTGAGCAACACTACCTCGTGAACCGAATACGGTGGTATGGGACAGTGTATTCGAGTTGTCGGCCTACACTGATCAGGTGACGAGCCATTTGTAGTGACCTCGAGCGTACTCTGAGATTGTGTTGAGGCGACGAGTCTTTCCGTAGCAACTAGAGTATAAACTAGGCCTACACTAATCAGATGACGAGCCCTTTGTAGTGACTTAGAACCGCAATATCGTATGAGATTTGCTAGGACTGACGACCCTAGAATGGATCATTGTTTGGACATTGATATAAGGGAGGTATCTTAGCTTCCCAATCCTGCTGTATGAATAAACCTAAGTAAGAGCCTGGCTAATCACGAGCATGCACCGCATTACGTGTGCCTTTGGCGTAGCAGGTTAAGCACTAAGGAAAGGTTGCATGCCGCGATCATGAGATGAAGTCACTGAGGGAGCGTAGGCGAGGGCATGCATCATTATTTCATATCATTCTTACATTAACAAGAGTACTTAGGACCTAATTGTTGTATTGCGTTATCATTACTGTTTGACTGAATTGATAACATGTTAACGTTTACTTTATTTTCATTTGAAGGCATGAGGAAAGATAACCCCATGTAAATCTTTCCTCATGGGGTTATTTTCAAATTCATTTGAAGGCACTAGGTTATAAAGTAAAGGTTAACATGTTATCTTTCCTCATGGGTTAAATGTATTTGAAGACCCAATACGATGAACTTTACTATGTGCCTTCAAATGAATTTGGATCACACCCAATTAAAAGATAAAATGTAGTAAAAATGAAAATAACATCACAAACTCGAAATCTAATATCAACCGTAAATGGGTCTTCAAGACATCATAGTAAAGTTCATCGTATTGCTGCTAATTTACACATTTCACTAAGAAAATACTGTCCCGTTATACTGTTTTTAAGAATAAGAAAATTTTATTAAAAAGAATTACAAATTTCTTAAATTTAGTCAAGAGTAAGGGTCATGGGCATAGTAACCCAATGGTACACGTGACCAGCCTGAAATGGGATAGGCATGGGTTTATCTTCTTTTCTTCTTCTTCCTTTTTTCAACAGAAACTTATTTTTTTTATTAACAAACTTGTAACAAGACTGCTACATTCTGGCATGATCCCATTAAAAACTTGGGATGTTGCCTATCATATGAGCCCATTTACAAAATACCTCCGCTAGCAGAAAAAGAAATTCATCCCAAATCAATCCAATCTTTGGCATATTTTTTGCACCGTCACTACAACAAAGTTGGCCTTTCCCGGTGGAGATGAAATGGAAATGCATGGAACGGCTCTAGAGATACCTGATATCAGCAACCTTTTGTTCCAACATACAATACCCATTCCTTCATCTACATATGAAAACAAAAGAACATCAAGAAAATAGCATCTCACATGCATGCTATTGTATGTTAAGAGAAAGAGCACAAGTATGGCTCTCCCCAGCTGCAGACACATGCATACGAAAGAAATGATGCAAAAAAAAAAAAAAAAAGACGGCACGTGCATACTGTTTGGAGATCCATGGGCTCTAACATCACTAGCAAATGATGATGTCAGCAACCCATCATAAAAAGGCCTCGGATGTCTACTGTTTCGCAGGCATGGATCCTCCTCATTGACCCATGGACCAATCTGTAAACATGACACTAATCAAACAATCCTAATCATCCAATCAATGGCTAACAAATGAATGGTTAAAAGTAAAATAGTGAGTGATCCAAATTCAAATGAAAAATAAGATGGTTTTCCATCTCGTCGGCATTATGGTTTTGTTATGATCTATCCACAGTTACGTCATTGATTTGCACGGTCCGGATAGCAATACAACTATGCCATATGTACATTGGAAGAGTCACCACCATTTTTAAATGGTGTGTAACTAACATACCAGTCTAGCCCTTCTTTCTCTACCTTGTGGCACTATAGAACTCCTTAGCCACATTTGCCATGCTTGAATTGAAGGGCTGATTTGCAATCCCCAATTTGTATCTCTACGAAGAAAAGAAAGAAAACAGAGTAAATAAAATATGAAATGTCCCTCTTTTTGTTTAATTAAAGGATAATTAATCAAATTATGGTGTGTCTCATATAAAACAGTGGTGAAGTTGCTACTTCTCTCTTGATATACCATATGTTTGGGTTGTGGTAGACCGAAGCCTGACAATACAAGTTGCAACATCATCGTTATCATTAGGAGGTAGAACATTCACTCTTATAAAGAAAGGAAGCTCTCTCAAATTTGTCAATTTACTCCATGTCATCGATCAAAATACTTATCATTTGGTTGATTGGAAGGAAGCCTGCCATCCTCAGTACAAAAGTCATATATGCATGAAGGACTGAACAATCATTAATTGGGCACTCATTGGCAAGTGGTTATGAACCTTTGGGAACCAACACAAGTAATTGTCATAAAGTATGGCATGCAGGAAGGACAGTGAATTACAAAGGAATTGCAGATAAGAATTCAGCAAAGGCACAAACACATGGCATGCAGGAAGGAGAGGGAATTATAAAGGAATCGCAGATAAGAATTCAGCAAAGGCACGCACACACACACATATATAAAATTCAATTACCATAGCATAGCCATCCCTATGAACATCAGTAGATCGAGCAAAGACATCACCACAAAGAAATTTCACCCCTATCTGCAACCATCTATACTACTACACAAGGGAACAAAACAGAACGACAGTCTGAACAAAAGAACATTCACATCATGGTTATGGGCATGCCGGTTTGCTTAAAGACAGGTTCTGAAAGTGGCAACGACTAGTTGCCTAAGACTTTGTAGGAACATAAATGAAACTTGCAGCCTAACCTTCAGATGATACCGGACCACTGGAAGAACATCTCCCACCCTGATTTTCAGATGAGTCTCACCTTTTTTTTTTCTTTTTTATTCAAAAAAAAAAAGAAGCATGTTGTATAATCATTTGGGTGGGCTCCTCAAAAAGGAACAGGCCACACCTATCATCATATAGAACCACTATACAACATAAAAAACTGAAAAAACTATTAAAAAATATAGTGCCATGAAAAAGCTTAATACGACCTTAAAAGGAGAGACTACATCCTTGTATTGATACACATTTGTTTGCCAAATTTGGAAAGTTGACTATTTGGATTTCAACCTTCTATTTACAAGTAACCAACTGGCCAAGTAACATATCAGTTCCATCAATTTTTTGTTCACAACCCATGTAAAGTGGGCCTTGATTTGCACAGTTCAGTTCTGGTTACCTCTTTACCACATCACAATTTCTGTGTGCATGTGTATGAAACATCACATTCTTCCAGAGTATCAAATTTCTCTTCACGACAATGGCACTTAGCTAGATTCGAGACAATGTAGACATATTGCCAATGAATTTGTAATCCGTCCCCATTAACCGCTCAGGCATTGATTCAGTAAGAGTCAATTCTAATAAGAAAATGAAAACACTTGTAGGAAAAATAGAAAGCACATAAATTTCAACAACATAAATTTCATAAATGTTGTATTCAAAGGGAATATTTGTAATTAAAACCCAAATTTTTTTTAATTTTTTTTTAAAGCATAGTATAATGGGATATTACTTATAGTCCAAGCTCTTGATGGGGCAAATGTTGGCGGCGTTGGTGGAGTGTAGATGTTGCAATAGTGGATTACAACGGCGGTGGCTGCGAACGAAAGCTACGGTAATGGGGGTTGTTTTCATATCTGTGCAATCAACAACAATTACAAACAGGGAGCAAACAAATGCCACAAAGCAGCCACTCCTCCAACCCCATTCCAACTATTCTTGAGACCAAAATCACTCTCTTAAATTTGGAAGGTGAAATCCCTAATTCTAAAAATTCTCAGATTCCCAAAATCCTAAAATCCCCAATTTGTAAAATCAGAAAAACCCAAATTCAGGGTCCACATTCAAATCGGTAAGCCCTAAAATCCCTAAATTCATAAATCAACATTGAGATTAAGAGAGATTAAGAAAGGGAGAGATAGAGATAGAGAGAGAGAGAGAGAGAGAAATACCTCGCCTTTACGAATCTGATTCAATCGAGCTTCAGAGAGAGAGAGAGAGAGAGAGAGAGAGAGAGAGAGAGAGAGAGAGAGAGAGGTCGTGATTGAGAGAGGAATGTAGGTGGTGTGTGGGCAAGGAGGGCCTTGGAACACCACTCGGCCAACATCAGCCGTCCGAACGAGTCCCTCACCGAGGATGGGCAGAGAGAGAGAGAGAGAGAGAGAGAGAGAGAGGTGGGGAGAAGATGGAGAGTAAGGAGTGAGAGGAGAAATGTATCTCCGAGTGTGGGCGGGAGAATGAAAAAAGCAAGCGGGACTTGTTTTTTTTATGGGCGCGGACGTGCACTAGAGACGAACGGTCATGTTAGGGGCTCCGTGTGGCCCACCATGATGTGTGTCATTTATCTGTGTCATTCATTCAATTCAACGAATTTTTTAGGGCTTTCTCCTAAAAAATGAGGGAAATAGAAGGCTCACATGGACCACACAACAAATCAACGAAAGGCACTTAATCTCCATTGTTTCCTATGGTGTGGTCCACTTAAGCTTTCAATTTACCTACTTTTAAAAGCTAATGCATTAAAATGAGATTTCAAAATGGATGGACGGCTTAGGTTAAACAAAAAAATTGTGGTGAGCCCCATGGAACTTCTAATGGACCATCAATTTGTACCGTTGGTGTGACGGGTTACAGTATTTAGCTACGGCTTAAATCTTAATATAGCTACGGTTTATATCCGTAGCTAAAATCTCCAACAATCTATAGCCTTTGGTCATTTTTTTGGTAGTGCCATAATGCTAAGCAAGCACCATTTTCTTAAAACACTTAGGCATCATATAAAACTATCCAAACCTCCAAAATTTTGGGGATCAAGCAATCAATGTACCACCTTATGACACATGGAATGACGTAGTAAATGTAGACTGGACTTTTTAGATGTTACACATAATGGAAAATCAGACCTCATGAATGAGTCCATAGCAGTAACATCAACGTATCTTACAAGTTACGTTGTCCAAACTATTGTGATTTAAGTCATAAGTCAAGATGGCTCCATTTGAATGCCGCCATGCCCATTCATTGTGATCTTGTAGGCGGTCTTACCATTCAGCATAAACCAAGACTTATAGCATACTCTTTAATAAGCTGAAAGTTTATATTCCACCCTAATGTGAATGGTATTACTTGTAGGCCCTACAATGGATAATGCACAATCTAATAATCAAACTCAGGAAGAAAAAAATGCAAACCACCGCACCGTGGAAAATGGTCATCAGATATGAAATCCCTAGTTGGTATCTTCTCCACTTCCTAATCATGGTGAAGTCTTTCCATGTGTAGATAATAACACATCATGCCTCGTTACAGTTCTCGACTTCGATTATCCCAGTCGACATGGATTCAATAGTGTTTGATTGGTTTGATACCACATCTCACCCCTGAGCCACCACAAACTCAGGTGAGTCAAGTCGATTCAGCCACTCTACGAGTCCCAACTCAACTCAAGAACAAGCGGGTTAATCCAAGTCACTAAGTTTGTTAACCATATATCCACAGTTGTTACAATTGAAATTGAAAGGAAAACGTTAAAGACAATTGTTTAGTAGGCCAGTGATTTTGTTCTAAGTAGTGGTTCATATGATTTAGGCCATGCGTATGGTGGACATCCTTTGAATGCCCATTTTGTCACGCCCCAAACTCAGAAAACAGACTCACAAAATTCTCGATCGCTAAATCCGGTGCCGACAGCCTCCGTAGTACCCCATTCTCGACTTCCAGTGCCCATACGCCATGTTCCGATCCTGGGATCCTACAAGGAGAATTTTCAGTGTGATTTTTTAAAATAAAGGAGCATAACCATAAGTGTACCCAAATCAAAAAGCCAACATCATCATCACATATCCACTAATATAAAAACTTGAGTACAATACATGAATGAGAAATACAAGATAAATGCCAAAAGCTCCATAAGCTCTGCTGCACGCTCCTACCTCAGCTCGACTGCGTCCTATCGTCACATACACTCATCTATTGTGTATAAGTTTACAGAAGGCTTAAAGGGTGGCGTACGTGTGTATGCGCAAGATAAGTGCCAAGCACACAAATATTGGCGTAAGCGAAATATTAGCAAGGCTATAAGTCATTCAATATCAGGGTATGCAATGCAGATCGGCTATGCAATGCGGAATCATAGTGAGTCAAATATCAGATACCAAGGATGCAATACAATATACAATTTTGAAGAGCCACGAATACCATCAGCTTCATCTAGGCTATATAAATGCAGAAATATAGCAACTCAAATGCCATATGCCACAGATGTAATGCAATATGCAGACCTGACGAGTCTATAATACCATCAACCTTATTCAGGCTATGAAAAATACAAGCATATTAAACCAAATGCTATGTGCTGAGAATGCAATGCAATATGCGGTGCGAATGAAATGACCAAGTTGGAGTGTGAAGTTAGGATGATAGTACATAGTATCGCAGGCTATGAGGTCTATCGCAAGGGACTTCTATCCAAACCAGTCCCATACCTAAATTTGGATAGCCAGACTCATGTGGAAAACTCCTAATCTCAGGTTAGTCACGTACCTAACTGAAATCATAGCCATTGTGAGGGTACACATAAAAAATTAGTTACGCACCACCAGCCCGAGCGGATAGTGAATGAATGAATGAATGAGTAAAATGCTAAGTATGCAACTCCTGCTCAATAGGTCCACATATCAGTACCTTACTTCTCTAGGATCATCATCGGGGTCTAGTATACTCTACGCCGCCTGCCGCCCCATCAAGCGTACGACTGGGTAAGTGGAAGAGACTTCACTATCTGCCTACCAATATTGGCCCGACTCATCGATAGCAGACCCATTTATGAGCTGGTAAGACTCAGCCTAATATTGCCTACTCCCTCGGACAGGTAAAGTCACACCCCCTTCCAACCGACCACGACAGAGTGGAAGACGCGGCCTACTGGTATATGGCCCTCATGTGCTCATGAATTTTCACTCAGTATAGACATTGGAGTGTCCTCTGGTACCAAAAGGGTTTAGAGAATTTTACCAAGGACATCTATAGCACCCCATGTAGAACTAAACATTTTCGGTGTCCTATCTGGCCATCCACGGCATGTCTGTGGAAGCCACGGCCCTGATGTCGCTAGGGCGTACGGTGGTCATATCACAAAATGCGAGATGCATGAGTCATACCATTTAGCCATGCATTAAACCTGCACATACCGTGCACTCATGTGGGGCAACTTAGTCTCTCAAGGAGTCTCATAAGCAATCAGCCCAATGGTACATACTATGCTCAATCACTCCTCATAACAAGCATGCGGATGATGCGTATGCACATGTATCATGAAGTATACCAAGCATGATTATAATCACATACATCATAGTGGACTGGTGTAAGACGGTCCATGGCCCGTATAGGTAAATGGGTGGTGTGAAATAATCACATACACATGGTGCCTCACACATACAATGGGCTTCACACATATAATGGTCCTCATACATGATGGGCATCTTACATCACAATTGGGCCTCATACAATCATAATGAGCCTTATACGATCACAATGGGCCTCATACCATCACAATGGATCTCATACCATCATAATGAGTCTCATACAATTACAATGGGCCTCATATAATCATAATGGCCTCATACAATCACAACAGGCCTCACATTGTCACAGTGGGCTTCATATAACAATTAACCTTGCAATGACCTTATACAATCATAATGTTATACTAACACATACCCAACGCGTATACTAATATAGTTGTAATCAATAATTGGCTTATATATGGTGGGGTCCATAGAAGGACAACAAATCTAATCCATAACATGAGGATCGGTCCTCAACAGTGGATACACCAAATCTAATACCACAGATTCTTCTACCTATGGCCAGCGGTGATGATGCATCCTCCTCGTATCAATGATGGGTCTAGATGGCCTACTCATGGGTATAAGAGTGGGCTTCCAGGTTTGGGTATTTCTACTAGCATCGATGGAGACCCAAAGAATTGGGATAGCCCAATAAGGCAAGATGGATCATCCTAATAATAGTGGAGGCCCATCAATTTGAGTTAGCCCACTAAGGGGAAATGAGAATGAGCTTAATACAATCCCAAGGGGCCTCATACCATTTCAATGGCTTGTATCATGATGTTATACTAGCATGTACTCATAGTTGACATTGATAATCATAATCGGCCTATACACAAGGCGGGGTCCATAGAAGGACACCAAATCTATAACATGGAGGGTCAGTCCTCAATGGTGGATATACCAAATCTAATAGCACGAATCCCTCCGTCTACGATGAGGATGAACTCTCCTCATATCAAGGTTGGGCTTAGGTGGCCTATACCTATAATCCTAAGGATCCAGAACGGGCTTCATTTACCATACTATCATATGACCCGCTATATGCCTTAGGGGGCCCCAAATAAGTCTTAGATGGACTCTAAGATTAAAAAGAAATAATCCTACAAGCAACCAATGAGGGCTTAACATTATGGGTTAGCCCAATATGAATAGATGGGTCATGCAAACATCAATGGGGCCCAATGATTAGGGTCAACTCGCTTAGAGAAAGATGAGAATGAGCCTAAAAAAGGCCTAAGGGAAGGTCACAATGTGGACATTTAACCATCATTGCCCATCAATGTGAATATTTAACCAACATCGCTCCCAAGGAGTGGCCCACATAGAGTCAAACATATAGTGGGCCCATGGCCCACAAAGGCCTCATACATAACATAATGGGCCTCACACAAAGGGCCTAATATACATCACAATGGGCCTCTCACACGAGCCTAATATACATCACAATGGGCCGCATCTCATGGGCCGCAACAATGAGCCTCATATACATCAAGTGGGCTGCATCACATGGGCCGCGATAATGGGCCTTATATACATCAAGTGGGACCCATCATCCTAGTTGGACTATCTACACCATTCATCTATTTTTAGAGATCATTTTAGAGCATTACCAAAAAAAATGAATCATATCAAAAGATCATCTGGACCATACCACAAATAATAGTAGAGATAATGATTTTCACTGTTTTAAAATAAATATTTCGTATTGATCCAGAACTTCTGTGACCCCAAACGGGTTTTAATGGTAGACGTTCAATCCTTCACTGATTTTTGTAGTGTGGTCCACTTGATAGACAGATCTGTCTCATTTATCGTCTCAAGCCTTAAGACGAGCTCGCGAAGTGGTTGGACGATTTGGATATAACACACATCATGCGGGACCTACAGAGCTGCTAATGTCAATACAACAGTTATATAGCCTGTGGGGTCCACAAATGGATGGTTTGGATGTAACACATACATCATACGGGACCCACATGGCTGGTCCCCACCATCCAGATGGACGGTTGGGATATAACATACACCTCATGATCGGGCCCACACATAGCTTGCTGACGTCAGATACAGCAGTGGTGGGACCCATTGATGGACGGTTGAAATATAACATATACCTCATGATCAGGCCACAAGATCTACTGACATAATACAGCAGCTACATAGCTGGTGTGAGGTACTCCAGCCAATCTGCTTCCCACCGTCCAGGGATTGGACGATGAGGATACAACACATCCATCATGGTAGGCCGCACACCCCACACATGCAATACGTGCAGGGTCGGTCCCACCATCATAGACAATGGACAACGAGGATGAAAAACAGATGGACAACGTAGATAAAACCCAAACAACACGTGGAGTCCATGCAGATGGATGGTGTGGATGAAACCCACAGAACTTGCTGACGTCAAACATCAGCTATATTGCTGGTGGGTTCCACCGTCCACAGATGGACGGTGGGTAAAACACATACCTCATGCTCGCACCCACAGAGCTTGCTGACTTCAAATACAGCAGCCGTATAGCTGTGGATGGACGGTATGGTGAAACACACACATCATGGTAGGGTGCCACCATCCATGGCTGGGCGGTGGACCATGCATTCATCACAGCAGGCCCCACGTCGGCCTGAATAATCATAGACATCTAATATAGAAACATATTTGTGTTTTCTCTTCATAGACATCTAATATAGAAACAAGCTAATATTTGTGTTTTCTCTTCATAGACATCTAATATAGAAACAAGCTAATATTTGTGTTTTCTCTTCATCTAGGCCTGTCTAGACGAAAAGGCCAGCAGGCTTGCTGCTGGACGATCCAGCAAGGTGGGTCCAACAGATGGACGACACGAATCTAATGAATGCAACATCAGGTGGGCCTTCATACATCATCACCATAAGAAAAAATGAAATGAAGAGGGAGAGAGAGAGAGAGAGAGAGAGAGAGAGAGAGAGAGAGAGAGTACGACATGATGAAGGGACCCCGCCATTATGCACCCCTCTAGGATCTACAACATACATCAAGATGGTTCCCATGCAATGAAAGTTAAAGATCAAAGAAAGAAAGGAAGGATCTAATCCTATACAAGCACCCACCTTAGATCTTAGACTTCTTCTTCCACCAATGTGTTCTAGAGCTCAAAGGTGACAAGATTTAATGGTTGGGATTGATTTTGGAGGGTTGGATTTGGGGGTGGAGAGCTTATAAAGGGTTAAAAATTTGGGAGCTTGCTTGGACGTTCATGGCTAGCAATGGAGGGAAAATGAAGAGAAAGAGGGAGGAATGCGTGTTGTAAGGGAAGTGACATGAGAGGTATAGGCTTGGTTGACTTTGGGAATGAGAGAGGTATGGGTTGTCATACATTGTTGGTAAGAGAGGGATGGGTTGAACTTGATTGATTGATGTGATGTTTGGTAGAGATTCTTTTAGGTTTTGCAATGCGCGACATTTTTTCTTGAAATAAACGCAGGCCCACAACTCTTGGCCTGGGTATCGCATTAGTGTGCAATATGCGGCATTGGAACCTCGATGATGACGCGGTCGCTATAGTACAAGTTTCAAGTCGAGTCGACTCAGATCTACGGGATGCGACTTAGGGTCGTGCGCAAATGCCAACTATAAGTCGCGGGTTGTTGAAAATCGATAGAGAGGATCGCGGAAGTCTAAGGAATGAAATGTTCTAGGATATGGGCCTTACACATTTCCCTAGATATCTCACATTGAAAGATTCAAGCCACAAATCTTAGGTGAATGTTTAATAATTCTAGCCACCCAATTAAATCTCATTAACTTAATTATTATCTTCCTATTCTAAAACCATTGAGAGAATTATATAATTAGAGTAAATTTGAACCCTGTTCTAAAATGATGCCCATGATTTGTCCTGTGGGAATGGCTTTAGATGCATGTTAAGTTATACTGGACTAATAGGGCAACATTTAGTCTTGGTGGATCCGTTGTTCTAGCATCAATATCCATCCTTGCAGTGGGCTCATTTTATATGCTTGGGTACTGGGATATGCAAATCATGGCACATCGGGACCCTATCACTACTCTTGTGGAGTGTATGAATTTTCTACATATCTTTGTAAACTAGCTTATATTAGTAAAAACTATGTATCTTACAAGCAATGATGCATGAACGGCTGTGATTCAAGTCAAAGTCAAGCAGTCAACATTTGAATGGGCCCAATAACACTTTAGTGCTATCATTGTCATGGCCTCGAATGACCCAATATACTTTAGTGCTATAATTGTCATGGCTCTGCCCTTTCCAAATGAAGATACGAAATTCTCCAAGAGATCTCAGTGTTTTTTGTATTTTATTATAATACTAGTTAACCATTATTTTCTCTAAGCACTTAGTCATCATATAAGACTGTCCAAACGTCCAAATCTTGGGTCCACGCTGTCTCTATTACATTGATGTCTTGCACAAGTGGTTGTTAGGGGGAGAGACGATATGCTTGTCATTAGTTTTGACAAATCAGGAAATGTACACGGAGCAGACATTAATTTAAATTAAACGGACTAAATTCTGCAGTCTACCATGGCAAAATAATAATCTCAAAATCAGATTGTCTGGATACTCCAAGCCTTTGATTTCTGAACACTTGTTTTGGGATTAGATTTGGACCACTTTGGCCTTTTTTTTTTTTTTCATTTTAAAACGTCTAATAAAAATCCACCAACTGATGATCCAATCAGCTTAATTTTTTTCTTCAATACAAATTTACACTGGTGTATCTCGTAAGCTTCACGACAAGTACTGAAGTCATGGTCAATCAGTTAATGGAGGGATTTTTTTTTATTTAATTAGCTGGTTAGTACACTCCACTGTCAGTTCACACTTCACTGTTAGCCACCCACAGTAGGGATCGATACCAAGACCTCAATGTTAAAATGAGGTATCTTTCACTCAGTCTACCACTTGAGCTATGGATCAGGGTGTCAGTTAAAGGAGGGATGTTACTAAAATGACGGTCTGCATTGCACCCTATGAATTTCACGGGAAAAAATGAAGTCTGGTCAATGCGTCAGTGGAGGGATGTGACTAAGATGGCTGTGTAAATGGCATTGAAGTCAAAATCATTGTGTCAGTTAAGGAATGAGACTGTAATAAGTAATAAGGTGTCTAAATTACTGGCTAATCATGGAGCAGGATATTCCACGATTGCACTAAAAAACAAAGGACGAACATTTGTTTATTAGCCATTAGACTAATGCTTAAAAAGTAAGCAAGAGCAATCCATGCATGCCTAGTTCATAGGAACCTTGTGTACATGTTGAGATTTTAGCGAAAGAATGTTGGTCCAATGAATGAGTTGTTGGGACTCAATCTCAATACCTGCCTGAATTTTCAGCCAAGGGAATTACTTGGTTCATTTGGTCAATCAATTATACCAATTCTCATCCTCATCATGCAGATCCTCCACACATTCCTGAGGATTGCATATATATATATATATATATATATATATATATATATATATATATATATATATATATATATATATAAAGGAAAAAGGTACTATGCGCTCGTGCGTAAAGCGATCGTCCGTGGGGTCGATCTGTGTGGGCCCCACCGTGATGCCGTTCGAAGATCCACACCGTCCACCAGATGCACGAGCCTAAGGTGGGCCCACATGGCCCAAAATCAGCCGTCCACGTAACTTAGGTGGGCCATACCATCAGAAAACATATGTATACACGTAAAAACATGTAAAAGCACTTGGTGGGCCCCACCGGAGTTGTGGATACCACCTGAAACTTGGTCTAAAATTACATCCAAGTGGGACACACATGATGGACGGTGTTGATCATCAAAACATGTCTCGAAAGGTCCCCACAAATGGTTTTGAATGTTTCAATGGTGCACAGCCCCTCTCAACTTCTGTACGTGGTGTGGCCCACAAAAGTCACGGATTGACTTGATTTTCAGCCTTGTGGGCCCCCTCTGGAATGGTGCATCTGACTGAGGGGGTACATTTTCGAACGGCATCACGGTGGGGCCCACACCAGCTCAACCTCACAGATGACCGCTTTACACTCGAGTGCATAGTACCTTTTCCCATATATATATATATATATATATATATATATATAGAGAGAGAGAGAGAGAGAGAGAGAGAGAGAGAGAGAGAGAGTAAAGGAGGATGCTATGCACATCCTCAATATATGCATATCTCATTAATTGGGGCATGACTTGGTGAATACCTAATCATGAAACTTATCATTTGGACTACCAAGTACTTTAATTGTCCTTTATATCTTTTATTTATTTATTTATTTTTCTTCAAAGATAGACCATTGCTTTCAGCCAATGGAATCTGATCTTCTTCTTCGTCTCTATTTTTTTTTTTTTTTTTTTTTAAATTATTTTTTACCATAATACTAAGCAACCACCATTTTCTTGAAGTACTTAGGCACCGTTATGAAACTATCCAAACCTCTAAATCTTGGGGGATCAAGCCATCAGTGTACCACCTTATGACGCATGGAATGACGTAGTAATTGTAGACTAGAAAAGTCATAGGCTGACCCTGTAGACTAGAAGAGTCATGGGCTGACCCTGTCTGGTCCTCACGCCCAAGACATACAGTCTCCTCAAGCTTTATGTCATGCCTTCATGATCCAAGCCGTTGATCTTAATAAAAAAGGTAATGCATGAAGATTCCCCAAACAATCTTACTTGATAAATGCATTGTCTATCCACATGGTTCATCCATTTTCCAGCTCATTGTAGGGCATGTGTGGTGATTGAATGCCCACAAGTAAAAAGTCCCAGGGCTTACCATAATATTTCCACTATTTATTTGCCATCCAACTTGCTGATAAGGTCACATATTGATGAACGAAGAACAAATATCAGCTAGATACAAAACTTTTGAGTCCATGCACGGGAAGCTTTTAATGGTTAATCACCGTTGTTTTCAATGGCGTAGCCCACCTTAGATTTCGACCTTTTATTATTTTTGGGCTCAAGTCCAAAATGGCCTATCAAAACGGCCGTAGGGTGTGGGCATACAATAAATGCATCAAAATGGGTGGTGGTTGGGGGAAGCAGATCGGCTGGTGTACCACACACCATGCCTGGATGGTTTGTTGACGTCACCAAGTTCTGTGGGTCCCATTATAAGATATGATTTATATCACCGTTGCTCTACTTTTTGAGCTCATTGTAAGGCTTGATCCGAAAAATAAAATAGATCCAAAAATCAATTGAACCACACTGTAAAAAGCAGTGGGAATTGAATGCCTACCATTGAAACCCTTTTAGGTGTCACATAAACTTTGGATCAATATGATATTTGTTTTCCACCTTCATTCAGATATAGTGTGACCTTATGAACAGATTGGATGGAAAATAAAGGTAGTGCGGAAAAAATCATTGTATTCATCAGAAAATGTGCGTATTCGGTTAAAAAAATTTTTTTTTTTAAAAGAAAAATTACTATTTTTAGTAATTTGGAATTTTTTAATATTTTTTATTTTAAGATTTTAAGATTTTGTTGTTTGTTAGGAATAATTTCTAATTATGTTAGAACTCTTCTTGCAAAAGTTTATTGGGAATTTTTATTTTATTTTATAAAAATTAGGTTTTAGAAGAGTTTTATTAGAATTAAGATTTTTATTAAAGTTAGAATTTTGTTATTTTTTATAATTATGAATTTTGTTTTGTTTTTTTTTTTTTTTCTACATTAATAGAGTAACGTCGATACATGGATATCAGAGGATCAATCCAATTATTTTCGAATATTTTAGAATGATTTCTATTTTCTTTTCCTCATGGATTTGAGGTTTTCCTGTGATGAGTTCAGAAAAGTTCTGTGGATTCTCGACCTCAACACATCCTCCCTTGCGCCACAAGATGACCCTCATCTATGGTGGTGAGAACATATGATGAAACCCATCAATGGGAACAAGGAATTTAATTGTTTGTCTTGTTCATTGAATATAGACCATATATCTTAGACCATTGCTTTGTGGGCCATTAATTTTAAAATCTAAGATTGTCAATTTTGAAGATATTTTAGGTAGACATTCATCACTATATATTCCATCAGATTAGCAGTAAGGGTCACCTAACACAACCCTAGATTCATCTTATTTCGTCCCAATATATCATATTGTAATACATCCCAATGCATTCTATCAAACTTCTAATGATAATGGGTTCGATAATTTAGTTTACTTAATTTGACTAATTTATAACGCATTTATAATATCTCATTGCCTCCACATAAATATACTCTACCGGAGTTTCAAGCAACTCCCCTCGTGATACCACATGGCTCATTTAGGTATTTTAGCCAATTGCATTTGTAAGCCTCATAGTTCATAAAAGCACAACTTTGGAATTATGCTAAGAAAGAAAATCGAACCGTCGTTTGATGGCTATTGAAATGTGGTCGAAAAGTAAAGTGGAAAATTTTTAAATGGACCATAAAAGAGACTATAATATGAAGTTAAGTTTGAGATAACGAAGACCGGAGAAGCTGAAGAAAACAGTGGAAGGGCATAACTTTTCTGTGCAGCTGTGCTCCACCATCAATATATGTTTATTGATGCCATCCCCTAGTAGGGAATGAGTCCAAAAATAAGCCTAATGGAAAACACTACGAGAAACAGTAGTGATTGAATAATCATCGTTTAAAACATTTTAACGGCTATCAAAGGTTTTTTTTTTTAAATTAAAAAATCATACCTATATCATCTTTTAGAAGTCCAACCGCCGTGCGTCGCACGCTTTCTTACGGTCAGACTCGCACCACCTATTAAATAGAGACTCCTTACAAGTCAAAGAAACCAATTAAAAGCAAACTGCAGAGCAGCTGCATCGTCCAGTGAGTGGGCCCCACACACGCCCTCTTCTTTGACCGCTTGCCACCCGAAACAGTTCATCGTGGGGCCCACCACCCAAAAGACTCCACCAGCCTTTTGACTTCCACGCCCACGTCACGACAAGACATCCCAGAGAGAGAGAAGAGCCGGACTCCAAACAAAGCGTCGAATCCGCGTTGGCCGGCTGGATTAGATGGGTTTAGATATGATTATGATTCGTGGATCGTCTTAGCTTTGCAAGATGTTAGCCTGGGTGGGGTCTCAACACTACCGTTAAAAACTTCTTAGGCCACAAGAGTTTTTGGTCAACATAATGTTCGTGTTTTCTCTTGTTCAAGGTTTGTGTGGCCTAAGCAACAGGTTAGGATGGTAAATAAATGTTAGAGTGGACCCCAGGAAAATTTTAACGTAGACCCTAGGAAGTTTTTGACGGTGGGTGTTCAATCACCACTATTTATTGTGGTGTGGTCCACCTGAAATTCGGATCTGCCTCATTTTAGGAGCCGCCTTAATAAAACACATACATCATGGTGGGACCCACTGAGCACCGACTAGTAGGGATATCAGTAGTGGAGGGGTCACTGCCAAATCCGAATCCCATTCGAACGGACTGATTTCATTTTCAGGTCATGCTTTAGGTTCAAAAAAGATTTTTAAGGAAAGGTTAAGTTTGAGATGACGAAGACTGGAGCCGACTCTTCAGCTTATTTTTTGGATTCATCTGTGGACCGTTGAAGAAAACAGTGGAAGGGCATAACTTTCCTATGCTCCACCATCAATATATGTTTCATTGATGCCATCGCCTCATCTTGGCAGTTCATTTTAGGATATGAGTCCAAAAATAAGCCTAATGGAAAACACTACAAGAAACAACCGTGATTGAATGCTCATCATTGAAAACTTTGTAATGGCTATGAGAGTTTTTCTTTTTTTAAATTAAAAGATCATACATGTATCTTCTCCTTAAAGTCCAACCGCCGTGCGTCGCACGCTTTCTTACAGTCAGACTCGCACCACCAATTAAATAGAGACTCCTTACAAGTCCAAGAAACCAAAAACAAGCAAACAGCAGAGCGGCTGCATCGTCCAGAGAGTGGGCCCCACACACGTCATCTTCTTTGACCGCTTGCCACCCGAAACAGTTCATCGCGGGGCCAACCACCCAAAAGACTCCACCAGCCTCTTGACTTGCACGCCCACGTCACGACAAGACATCCCAGAGAGGGAGAGAAGAACCGGATTCCAAACAAAGAATCAAATCATATATTTTATAACGTAGGAGGGAGGGTTTCGGTTCACACGCTCCGCTCGTTTAAATTTACAGTAATGCCCCTCGAATCTATTGATTTCTACAGCTGGCCGTCCCGGGGATCAAAGCCTAGAGCTGCCGCTTCCGGAGGGCAGTTTGGGAATGGCGGTGCTCGCCTTCGTACGTGACGATCAGCATCGTTGGATCTTCCGGGTCCCCCTCCACGTGCTTCCTCGCAGGGCAGTCACGTACGCTGCTACACTTGTAATAGCCCCTTGGATAAGGCGATCCTTTGATTGGTTTCTGGCCGTATTTCCTCCACGAATGCTCGTCGGGGGGTATGTCATTTGTGTTTTCATCCGTGCTTGTCTGTGCGATCCAATCAACAGGTTGGATGGCAAGTAACATGTATTTTCATTTACGCTAGTTTGTTTGACGTAATCACCCAGTTGGATGGCAAAAAACATTACAGTGGGTCATTAAAAGTTTTTAATGGTGGACATTTAATCAACACTTTTTCCAATGGTGTGGTGCATCTGAGATATGGATCTGCCTCATTTTTGGGCTCATGCCCTAAAATGAGCTCGCAAAATGGATGGACGGCATGGATAAAACACATTCATTATGGTGGGGCCTACCGAGCTTTTCCAGCAGCACACGTATTGTAGGTGTAGACAAGGCGAGCATGGGCAAGTACCCTAAACAGAACGATGTGCCACCTCCACTTGGGCGCCCCTGTATGTATCTACCATTTCTCAGAAGCAGTCACGGTTGTACCTCTCTGGTCCTTAGAAAGCCGAGGACATTCACGGCCTCCTCAGGCTTCGTGTCTTTCCCGCTAAGGCACACGGCTTCATGATCCAAGCCGTTGATCTTATAAATGTAATGGATGAAGATTCCTCAAAACTCTCCATTTGAATTATTCTGAACTTTCCATTGGTGGTATAGAAATAAATAGATAAGAAGATAATACAGAGATAGTCCACTTCAAAGGACAAAAGCAAAGCATGTGATGGACATGGTCGGGCATGATCTATCCACGTTGGATTGCATTATATCAATGCTCGGATAACCTATTTGTGACAACACAACGCTGAAAGACAGTTATAGGATCATATAATTGCTTGGAAGCGATAACCTATGGCCAACATTTAGCTTCCAATTATCTTCGAATTGTTGATGTGTCAAATCCGTGAATACATCCACTGGCCACTCGATGTCATCTAGCGGATGTCATTACCATCGTTACATGTTGGATGCAGCTGAAAAAATTCAGAATATCCATATTTTATCGCTGAAATGTTTTAGTATTTTACTCAATATCTTCAAAGGTGTTCGATGACATTGACTGATCGTTGATGCTATCGAAGACCCATCGAAGGTGACATCGATTGCGCGCACAAAATTGTGTAAGTGCAGGATTCGTTTCATATTCTTATTGTGATTCCTTGTATGGCTATATATGCATGTAATCGGGATTTGGGAGAAATATAAGGCTTTTTAATTAGTTCCAAATGGATTCAAGGGTATAACTTGGGCTAGTAAGGGAGATTTGAGGCTTGTTTGAATCGGTAATTTCCATCTCTTGTAATTTTTTGCTTTTATAGTGCATCACCGTCGCTTTCTGCCATGACTTTTTCCCGTTAGGGTTTTTCCAAGTAATATTTAGTTTGTTTGTGTTTGAACTTAGTTATGTGATTGATAGTACTTTCTTTGATTCAACTCTTTGTGCTTTCGATGCGTCTCTAACAACTGGTATTAAAGCTAACGTTGCAAAGCTGATTGAATTTGAAAGCATAGTATGAATGACTTCTAATACAAAGTTCAATGTTGAAAAATATTCTGGAAAAATAATTTCGAACTATGGAATGTCAAGATGACTGGTCTCCTAGTTCAACAAGGATTGGACGATACTCTCATTGAGAAGCGGCCATAATCTATGACAAATGATGAATAGAATAAGCTGGATATGAAAGTTAGAACCTCTATCTAATTGTGCTTAACGGATGAGGTCATCTATAATGTCATGAGAAAGAAAACTGCCACAAGTACATAAGAAAAATCAAATAACATCTATGTGAAAAAATGTTTTGAAAATTGCTTGTACTTGAAGCTTCAGTTGTTCAATCTGAATATGGTGGAGGAGACCGATGTTGAGGCCAACATTAATAACTTCAACGAGTTAATTTGTAAATTGTCGATGTGGAGGAAACGATGAAAGATGAGGACCAAGCATGCATCATGTTGAATTATCTCCTAGCTTCATATGAGTCGTTTAAAGACTTGTTGTGCACCGGTAGATTGACCATTAGTTTCAAAACCATTTTCTCAGCCTCTTAGTCAAAGGCGATGAGAAAGAAAAAGGTAATGTGGGTGCCTTTACAAATGCACTGGTTACGAGGGACAAAATTTTGAGCAGGACAATGGATCTTCTAGATCAATATTCAAATTTAAGGGCAAAGGCAGAGGCAAGTTAAAGTGTTGAAATTGTGGGATGTTCCGGCACATGAAGAAGGTTTGCACAAATCTTAAGGCAAGAAAAGATAATTCAAAAGGTTCTTTTGGGGAGGCTAACATATTGGAATCCAATGAGGAGATGAATGGTAGTGACATGCCCATCGCATAAGGATTTAGGTACTTTGACAAAAAAAAAAAAAAGATTTTAGATACGAGGGATTCATATCACATGACCCTTCACCGGAGTTGGTTCACCAGCTACAGTGAGTGTGATGGTGGACAGGTCTTTATGAGCAATGATAATGCATGTAAAATATTTGGTGTTGGATCAATGCGCATCGAAATGTTTGATAGTATGGAGCGCATCTTGACCTATGTGAGACACGTTCTTAATTTGAAGAAGAGTCTGATATTTCTTGAATTACTTGAGGTGCTCAGGTGCAAATTCACAAAGTTCGATCATGTCTTTAAGTCTCAAAGGGGGTACTCATATTTATGAAGGCACAAAGAAACGAAAACTTCAATAAGTTGATCGGGAGCACATCATTAGGTGGAGTTGCAACATCTGTTGCAAATTCCACATCTGCTCATATGTGTCATGCACGCTTAGGCCACATGAGCTAGTAGGGCATGAAAGTACTTTCTGTGTGTTGTTTAATTCTAGCTTTTAAAAGTTTTGATTTTAGTATATGCGATCATTGTATATATGATAAAAATCTAGGTTATCTTTTAAATCTAGGAAACATGTATATATAAGTTTTCTTGATTTGTGCATTCTAATGTATGGGGGTCGATGCCTAGAGGTGTACATCGAGTCGAACCGAGTTGAGCTGGCCTCAGCTCGACTCGGCTCGGACACTAGCTAACTTAAGCTCGAACTCGGCTCGGCTCGATCCTTGAGCCTGATTGGACAGCTCAGATCGATTTAGTCAGCAGCTCGGGCCAGTTCGGGCCGAGTTCGAGCTAAGATCAAGCAGAGTTTTTCTGTACGGCATTTCCACAAACACCTAGATTGCACCTTCAAGATCCCTCTGTATGTGAAATAGAAGCAATGGTTTCATAAATATTTTATTAAACACCTTCTAAGAAACATAAAAACCAAGAAAAAAGAGTATTTGTTTCATATACATACCTTCCTTGCCACCGGCCACAGTTCGTTGAGTCATTTTATCAAACACTTGGTGAGCAACATCAATGACAAAGTAACCGAGTCACCAAACTAGTTCGATCCGAGTTCGATTCGAGCTGGATTCGATCCGAGTCGAGTCGAGCTGGGGCCTGCTCAAACTCGGCTCAACTCATTTTCGAGCTCAAAAAATCAGCTCGACTCGACTCAAACTCAGCTTCGAGCAGAGTTGAATCGAGCTTTTTCGAGTCGAGTCGAGTGAGCTAACTGAGCTAGCTCGGTTCGTGTACATCCCTACCAATGCCCATGGTTTTTGGTGAAAGGTCGTTTTGGTTTGTCACATTCATAGACGAGTATTCCAGAAAAGTGTGGATTTATTTTATGAAAAATAAATCCGATGTTTTTACCAACTTCAAACAATGAAAGGTGATGGTGGAAAAATAGTTAGGGCGAAAAGTGAAAGGGTTGAGGATAGACAATGGTGAGAAATTCACTTCAGGGGAATTCAATAGGTATTACAAAGATGAAAGAATCGTGAGGCACAACATAGTGCGCCACACACCAGAGAAAAACAGGGTGGATGAGCGAATGAATTAGACTCTCTTGGAGAGGTTCTGATGCATAATCAGTAACGCTAGGTTGAGCAAAGAACTATGGACTGAGGCCGTTAACACGGTCTACTACTTGGTGAATCGGTCCCCTTATATGGCCATCGATTGTAAAATTCCAGAGAAAGTGTGGAGTGGTCAGTAGGTAACCTACTTGAGAGACGTATTTGGTTGCGATGCTTACTCTTATGCACCATCAGTTGAGAGAGATAAGCTAAACCAAATGGCTAAAAAATATATCTTTGTAACTATGGTGGTGGAGTGAAGGGGTACAGGCTGTATGATTAGGTCACACAGAAAATCGTCCTTATTCATGACGTCAAATTTGACAAAAGATCATTGTTTTGTAAGGATAAGCATAGGAATTGAAAAAGTTGATTGTGGACCTTCAATTCACAAATATGAAAGATACAGGTATGCAAACAGAAGTACAAGAGTAGGTGAAGCATCCACATGTGAGATGGAATTTGCCAACGGATCACAGGTTACCGACAGATACATGGATGATTCAAATGTTATTTTTGCCCTCATTACAAATGAGGGTCTGTCTAATCTTGAGGAGACTCTTGATGAGACAGATGCCGAAAAGTAAAAAACAAATTTGGATGATGAGATAGACTCCTTGTACAAGAATAAAACGTGGAAGTTGGTGGAGCTTTCCATCGACCGTAAAACGATCGGGTGCAAGTGGATCTTCAAGAAGAAACATGATAGTACAAAGTAATGTTGGTAGTGAAGCGATATACTCAGAGAGAATGTGTCGACTTTACTAAAATATTCGCACTAGTTGTGAAGCAAGTATCTATCAGATTCGTGTTAGTGCTGGTTGCTTAATATGATCCCAAGCTAGAGAAGATGGATGTGAAGACTCCCTTCCTGAATGAAAAATTGGAAGAGTAGATCTACATGAAGTAAATAGAATGTTACGAAATATAAGAGGCGTAGAACAATGTTTGCAGGTTAAAGAGGTCGCTGTATGACCTCAAACAATCGCCTAGATAATGGTATAAAAAGTTTGATTCTTTCATGGCGAGTCAGATATGTGCCATGAGTGAGTATAATTATTATATCTATTATAAGACATTGAGTGATAGAAAATTCATTATCCTGATTTTTATACATCAATGACATGCTTATCGCCAGTCATTGCATGAATGAGATCGATTTACTAAAGACTCGGTTATTAGGGATATTCTAGATGAAAGATCTGGGGGCTGCAAGGAGGGTTCTCGGTATTGATATACACAAAGACAGGAAGAGGAGCAGACTATGGTTATCTCAGGTGGAATACCATGGGAAGGTATTGGTGAAGTATGAGATAGAAAAGACAAAGCCCGACCACGTTCCCCACACGACTCACTTTAAGTTATCATCAGAACAATGTCGTAAAATAGATGAAGAAAAGTATGATATCTCTCGTGTGCCTTATTCAAGCATAGTTGGAAGCTTTATGTATGCCATGATATATACAAGACTGAATATTTCACATGTGGTTAATGTTGTTAGCAAATACATGTCAACCCTGATAAGCAACATTGAGAAGCAATGAAATGGCTACTTCGATACATTCAAGGTACGTAGGACTACGTTTTATCTTTTGAAAAATCAGAGACTAAGTTACTAGGCTATGTATATTCTGATTATGCCGGCAGTGTGGACAATAGAACGTTGAATTCCGGTTACTCGTTTGTGATAGCCAGTGAAGCGATGAGTTGGATGTCAAAGCTTCAGTCTTTAGTGGCTCTTTCCACAACCGAAGCTAAATATAAGCGATGACATAAGCGTTCAATGAAGGTGTTTGTTTAAGGGAGAAAATAAATCAGTTGGGACTTTAACAGGATGTTGTGCTAGTCAATTGTGACTGTGCGAGTGTGATCAATTTTACTAAAAATTCTATTTATCACTCAAGTACTAAACATATTGATGTACGTCATTATTTTATTTGACATATACTTGAGGAAGGAGGCATGACTCTAGAGAAAATTCACATGAGTATAAATCCGGTTGACATTCTCACTAAAGTGGTTCCCAAGAGAAGTTCAGGTTATGTGCAACTTGAACTTTTTTGGGTTTGGTGAAGGCGTAAATGGAAGATGGTGTGTGCACAAAAAACGATGGTGGAGTTATGATGTAAGGAGGAATTAGAGATGAGAAAAATGAGTTATGAAGAATAAAGATTGAAGAGATGGTAGAGATTATTGTTGATGTCTTAAATCTATAAACGACAGAGTCTGTCAATGCCATCGAACAGATGTTCGATGCCATCAAAAATTTTTGAAAAATCAACGTTTTATCGCTAGATCATTTTAGTGGTTTACTCGATGCTATCGACAGATCGTCAATGCCATCGAAGGTTCCATCGAGCATGTACGCAGACCTGCGTAAGTATGAGATTTGTTTCCTATTTCGATTGTGATTCCTTACATGGTTATATATATGGGTGTAATCAGGATTTATGAGAAATATAGGGCTTTCTAATTCATTCCAAATGGATTCAACGGCATATCTTGGGCTTGTAAGGTAGATTTATGGCTTATTCAAATCAGTAATCTATATCTCTTGTAATTTTCTACTTTCATAGTGCATCATTGTCGCTTTGTGTCGTGACTTTTTTTTGCAATAGTTATTCTACATAAAATTTGATTTGTTTATATTTGAACTTGGTTGTGCAATTAGTAGTATTTTGCTTGATTCAACTCTATGTGCTTCCGTAGTTCCCCAACTATCAATTCTTATGGAATTATAATGATAATCGGCCAACAACCCCTATGGCTTAGTGGTAGAATCATAAGAGTTTCAACATGAGGTCATCTGTTCGAGCATCCATTGTAGTGTGAGTGAAGGGGCTTTATTGGTTATTTTATTATATTTGTTTAAGTTTAAAATTCTATCGAATAACATGATGATATATGTGATAACATGCTAATAAGATGCATTGATTATTATCATTCATTTGTATCATGTATAGCTCACCTGTGCTGACTCTTGGGGGCACGCCATGGAAGACCTGTAGGTACTTACAGTACCAGGTGACCTAAGAGACCATCCGTGGATGCCCACAATATATGGAAGCCTACCAAGATGGTCGCAGCCTACCAAAAAAGGGGAGATGCGGGTTAATGGAATCCAACTCAAGCAAGTGGACGGATGCATCCACACATCCATGCATCTCATAATATCCATACATTTTTATTTTAATTATGATATGCATGAACCGTGATGGGTTCACTCACTAACCTGACCAACTAACATTGTGGCTTGACAATCGTACAGAGACAAATGAAACAAGGAATCTGAACAAGTACCAAAAAATGATGACCGATTGCTAGATGAATCACGGGATCAATTGCTGTATTTGGCGAAAGATGAACTTGCGATGCTGGATTGACGAATTAGTTGTGTTTATTATTTAGAAGTTTGATTTTTTTGTTGCATTTATTTGTATGTACATATAATTCATCATTATTTATAAATCTGATCATGATGAGCGATATTTAAATTATTATTATTATTATTTTTTTTGTTGAATGAAGTTTCAAATGAGTGGATTCAAATGATTCATGTTTAGATGATGTGGTTTTGAATATATGATGATGAAAATTATAACAAACATGGATAAATGGATGTTAAATTTGGATGTAAACTTAGAATTCATTAAATTGTGCCTCCAAACAACTGTATGGAAAAAGAATTAAGTACACTAAGTGTACGGGTCATGAGCCGAAACTTAGGTCTAAGGGTATACACTCTGTATCTGAATTTTGGGGTATGATGATATAACCATCCCTTCACTGTCATGGAAATGGATAAATAAAAGTATCTTTTAAGCCTCGTCTATAAAGTAGGAATTATAATTTGATAAATATATATAGAATTTTTTAATAAAAATAATATTTAAGAGTAATTTTCTGATAAAAATCATTTGTTATTATCACCACCACAATTGTCATATGCAATTGTGCATCTCCATGCATCCATATGAAGGGTGCAGACTGGTAGTGCCCTCTAGTACCAATTTGGGTGCTGGTTAGTGCTGCAAAAGCTTCATGGGCCCATCACGATGTTTTTGCCATGCAGTCAGAATAAAATTCAAATTTTAGGTGGACCACGCCATATGAAATAGTGGTGATTGAATGTCCACCATTAAAAGTCCTTTTAGGGCCCACTGTAATGTTTATTTCCAATACAATCAACAGATTAGGTCACGCAGATCTGTATGAAGGGAAAATACAAATATTGCTTGATACAAAACTTTTGTGGCCCCAAGAAATATTTAATGGTAGGCGTTCAATCACTAGTGTTTCCTATGTGTGGTCCACTTGAGATTCGTATCATCCTCGTTTTTCATATCATGTACTAAAATGAGCTGGCAAAATTGATGGAAGGCATGGATTAAAATGCATATGAAGGTGAAGGTGAGACCCACAGAGCTTTTTCTAGCAACGACAAGATCTGAGGCAGGGTACTTGAGGGGTCGCTACCGAATCGGAGTCCCCTGTGTACCACGTATAAATATTTGCAAGACCTAGGACGGACGATCATGTGAGTGGACTGGCTATATAGACCACAAATCTGCCATCAATGTGAACTGATGGTTATCCTATTTTCATCTTAACTGTTTCTCATTCTGTTCCTATTGGCCCATCGAATGAGTGGAGTGGCTGGATTGTGTGCTAATCAATGTTCACCGCATGGGCCTGCCTGATTACTATCCTGATTCTCACACTCATGTACAGGGGTGTACATCAGGCCGAACTGAGTTGAACTGGGCTCAACTTGGCCCGGCCCGATCACCAGCCAAACCAGCCTGGCCCAGTCAGCAATCGGGCGAGTTCGGGCCAGTTTTGGACCCACAATTTGGACGGCCTTGATTTTTTGACTCTGCTCCATTTACTCCATGGGAAGGGCTTTGGCAGGTAACTTGAACGGCCTTAATTTTTGGGAAGGGCTTTTGTCATAGATTTTTGGGACTTGGCTCCATCTACGAAGGGACCCACGATTTGGACGGCATGGATTGCTGTAAATGGTTGGTGTGTGTGTGTGTGTGTGTGTGTGTGTGTATAAACGGCCGAGTCGGTTTCGGGCTGAGTCCAGCTTTTTTGGGCCGAGTCGAGCGAGTTAATCGGGCTAGCCCGGTTCGTATACAGCCCTACTCATGTACCTCATTTTCAACTAGAGAGGTGACTGCACATTCAAACTGCACTTGATCTAGTGCAATTATCATTGTTACTATTATCGTACACCATTCATCCCACATGTTGCACATACCAGTTGAAACATAATATTTCTCTCCAATTGAAAAAATGAGAGTAGGCATTTCGGAGCCACTCAACCTAAAAATGGAGTGGACTAGGTGACACTCTAGCCCAGTCGGTGAGCTGATCAGTAATTTCTCTCTGGCCCGGCTGGGCATTCAAGTGACATACTCAGCCCAAAACTGTAAAATTATTTCACTTGGGCTGCATCTCCTCGTTAGGCCCGGATATAATACACTGACCTTGAGTACCAGCAAGAAATACGAGCTTGTTTTGGGATGGGCCAGGTTAGTCCTGCCCAGTTGCCACCTTAGTTCTCAAGGAATCTCTCCACATTGGTTATTTCTTGAAAGGCCTATGCACAGAATATTGAAGTTTTTTCTGTTTACTATGATCTTTCCAATACAATACAGCAAAGCCAGTTCTGGTCATTGCAATGGACCCAGATCCAACTGTTGATGACCTAATGTGTGTTGCACATGCCATAACCATGTCCCGTAATGTATTCAAACCAGTCCCTATCTACTAGTGCATTAATGCATGGGCCATATCCACTGGTTAGAGCAATTTGAGAAACATGGGCCATCCAAACATGGACCAACTTAGATAGACCACCCTGCCAAGTATGCCACGGAGAGATGGCTCTATGAAATTCCTTGCTCAGATTTTTTTTTTTTTTTTTTAGTAAGCTTGATTAATTCACTGGTCTAGATGGCTCTATGAAATTCCTTGCTCAGATTGATACATCAGCCTACCAAGGACACTATGGGGAGATGGCTGTGCTATTGGCATGTTTTACTAGTTCTACCATAGATTCCCATGCTAGTTTTATATCGTATAAAAAATGGATGTGCCTCATCCTCCCCTACATGATTTACTGATGTGAAGCCATCTAGACCATCTAAATTGTGGTCAGATTGTAAGTAGGACATATATCTAAAATCACAGCGATCAAGCAATCCTACACATCCAATTAATGGTACTCAAATGTATGTTTAAAAAATAAATCAGTGAATGGTCTACATTGGAAGGGAAAAATCATATGGGTAATATTGTCTCCTCAGTGCAGGTTTTTATACATGCCATGCATAAAAAATGGGGCCACTAATCAGGCAACATGAGCATACAAACTCTTTGCACACATATGGCCCACCTGATGATCAGATTCATAATAGCTTTGATTCCACTATGATGGGAAGTTAAACAAACATCCTAAGTGCAGTCTCCTTAGCATTCAGGTGAGAGGAGAAAAAGAAAAATCGTAAGTAAGAGTAGGCCACTTCAAAATCCAAAGGCTATCTCTTGTGATTCTGATAACTCAAGTGAGACACATATTTGTGAGAGGTGCATCTAATGGGATGAAAGAATTAATCAACCTAATCCAAAACTCAGCCAGACCACTGCCTTAAGTTAGAGGTTTGGGGAATATGATTTGACATTGTTCCCCATGCCCTGGCTCACCTGACTTTTGATTCGAGCTGATTTTTGGGCTATAAAGTGAACATGAGAAGGCGTAGCTAATGGACGGAGTGGATTTCACGCGCACAGTACAATGGGACCCGTTACAAACAATAGACTCCCTGCTGTAGGCATGGTATGTACATCGAATCTAAACGTAGATATATAGTGAGTTCCACCGTAGATGGATTATAGTCAAGAATGAGAAGAACTTTGATATTTTAGTAAGCTTGATGGATGAACTGCAGGCATTCATAATCATGTACGTACATATGTGTTACTTGATGAAATGCAGGTACATGGAATAATACATGTGGCATATACATTAGTTAAACAAAGAAGATTGTGGCCTCACATGGCTTATGAAAAAAAGTTGGACTAAAATAATTCTTTAAATATTGGATTAGTAGACATCTAATGGACTGTAAAAGTAAAAAAATAATAGATAGTTCCATTCTAATAAATCTGAGATTTAAATGATCCAGTTCATTCTAACTTTATAACTTATCTTAATGGGGTTGCATTTTTTTGATAGTCTAAACTTTATTATTATTGTTATTATTATTATGTCATTAAAGGTAGGAGCACACCACCTATAATTTTCTCAATGTGGGGGCAAACTATTTACATCTCACTAGATTGGGATCCAAGGACCCCACCCAATTAAAGAAAGAAGGGATTGCAAGCAGTGAAACAGGGCCCGAAACAGGACTCAAAATAGTTTCCAAAAAAGCCTACTCACATAAGATACAAAAATACAGGTTATGTGCTCCTACCTTTCTCCAAAAGAGAGGGAGTGAGAGAGGGAGAGGGAGAAGAAATGTTGCCCCTGGCTACTCATGTTATGTATATTGTGCAGCACGCCAATAACGCACTGAGCCTAGATCCAATCTCAGGCCTCACCCGTAAGTGATAAACAGAAAGAAATATAAACTAGAAGTAGATCAAAGCATTCAAAACAAACCACAAGACAAAATATACGTGAAAAAACCCCAAACTAGGGTAAAAAACCACGGATGCAAACTTTCACTATGAAGAACGAAGATTACAAGGCAATATACTAACCTCTCCCTTAGAAGCACATAGAAAACCCTTTGCCCACACCTTAGAATAACTTTCCCTTGCTTTTTCAAATACTTAGAAAAACCCTAGGAACCCCTGTTAATAGTTTAGGTAACTCCCATTTCCGCATCCCAGTTGCAAAAGGACTTGCGACACGAAATCCGCGCAAAATCGCGGAACGAATCTGCGTAACTACGACTGGTCGAGCAGGCACGACCGGTCGAGCGACCCCTACGAGTGGTCGTGAATGGGCCATGACCGATCGAGCACCTCGGGATCAAAAAATGATACTCGCTGGACTTTGAGTAGAACCGGTCTACGACCGGTCGAGCGGGCCCCTACGATCGGTCGTGCATAGCCCATGACCAGTCGAAGGCGGCCCCAGATGTGGCTCAACATCTCAACAATCTCCCACTTGAAGACACATCGCCATAAACCTTTGTCTTCTTCATCCGGAGTGCACCACCTCTTCGTCTTCAAGACTGAAGACCAATCAAAGCTGAACAGAGCTTCAGCTTCTTCCGTGGGACCGCCTTAGTCAGCATATCCACAGGATTCTCACTTGTATGAATCTTCTCCAGAGCAATTGATCCATCTTCCAGTAACGAATGTATGAAGTAATATCTGATGGCAATATGCTTGATCCTTGAATGAAAGACTGAATTCTTAGTCAAGTGAATTGCACTCTGACTGTCACTGTACAGCTTGCAATCTGCTTGCTTCTTACCCAACTCTTCCACAAAACCTTGTATTCACACTATCTCCTTGCACGCTTCTGTATCAGCAACATATTCTGCTTTCGTTGTACTGATAGATACTATCTTTTGTAATTGAGAGACCCAACTGACTGCAGCACTGCCCAGAGTAAAGACATAACCTGTAGTGCTTCTTCTGCTGTCGATATCTCCTGCAAAATCTGAATCCACATAGCCTTGTAGCTTGATTTCCGATCTACCATAACACAGCCCTACATCCTTAGTACCTACCAGGTATCTAAGGATCCACTTCACAACTTCCCAATGTTCCTTCCCAGGGTTGTTCATGAACCTGCTAACAACTCCCACTGCTTGAGCAATATCTGGCATCGTGCTCACCATAGCATACATGAGACTCCCAAGAGCTGACGCGTATGAGACTTTAGCCATGTAGTCCCGTTCCTCCTGCATCTTTGCACCTTTCTCCTTAGATAGCTTAAAGTGGTTGGCTAATGGAGTGTTAACCAACTTAGCACCTCCTATATTGAATCGATCAAGTACCTTGGCTATGTACTCTGCCTGTGACAAAACTAATTTCTTATTTTTTCTGTCACGTTTTATCCTCATGCCTAGGATTTGTTTTACAGCTCCTAAATCCTTCATGGTAAATTCTCTAGACAGTTGTCTTTTGAGATTTGAGATGTCCTTCATGCTTGAACTAACCACAAGCATATCATCAACATATATAAGAAGGATGATGTATGACGTATCAAACTTCTTCAAGTAACAACAGTGGTCTACATGACATCTCCTAAAACCGTTTTCCGACATGAAACTATCGAACTTCTTGTACAACTGCCTCGGGGCCTACTTCATGCCATATAGAGTCTTCTTCAGTCTGTGCACCTTGTTCTCATTACCTGTTGCCACGTATCCTGTCGGCTGATGCATATATATATCTTCTTCAAGGTCCCCATGAAGAAAGGTTGTCTTAACATCTAGCTGATCTAGATATAAGTCCTCTATAGCCACTATACTCAAGACCATGTGAATAGTAGACATTTTCACCACAGGTGAAAATATTTTAGTGAAATCGATACCTGCCTTCTGTTGAAATCGTTTCACAACCAATCTAGCCTTGTACTGTTTCGAACCATCGTGCTCCTCCTTCAGTCTATAAACCCACTTGTTATGAAGAGCTTTCTTACCCTTAGGTAGAGTGACTAGCTCCTATATATGATTAGACTCGAGAGAGTCCATCTCCTCATCCATGGCCTGCTCCCACTTAACCCGTGTATTCGTCTGTATGCCTCTTCAAAACACTCTGGTTCACCATTATCTGTCAACAGTAGATAATGTAAGGAGGGTGAGTATCGGACCGTGGGTCTCCTCTCCCGAGTAGACCTCCTTACAACCGGTGTTTACGGCTCTACCTTATAATGCTCCTGTGCATGATCATCCTGTGACGCTGTAACACCCATGTTCGATAACTCTTCTATCTCTACGAATTCTTTCTCCTCGGCCTTATTTTCTTGTGCACTGTCTTTATGCATCACTTTTTCATTCAAGACTACGTCTTTGTTTCTGATGATTTTTCTATTTTCTGTATTCCAAAACCTGTAACCAAAATCATGCTACCCATAGCCTATAAATGTGCACCTCCTGGATTTCGCATCCAATTTGTTTCCGTGCTCTGCATCAATATGAACATATGAAGTGCAACCGAACACTCTGAGATGTGCAAGGTTCACTTCTTTCCCAATCCACGTTTCTTCTGGTAGCCCACCATCCAATGGTGCTGAGGGACTTCTATTGATGAGATATGAGGCAGTATTCACAGCATCTGCCCAAAAGGTCTTGGGCAACCCTGCATGTAACTTCATGCTCCTGGCGCACTCAAGGATGGTCCTGTTAATGCGCTCAGTCACACCATTCTGCTGCGGTGTCCCTGGAATCGTTTTCTGATGTTTGATTCCATTTGATTCCATTTGTTTGATTCCACAGTACTCTCCCCCATTATCAGATCTGAGACATTTTACTGTTTTACCTATCTCGTTTTCTACCATAACTTTCCATTTCTTAAATACATCAAATACATTAGATTTATACTTTAAGAAATAGACCCACAGTTTTCTATTAGCATCATCAATAAAAGTAACAAAATAACGTGAGCCACCAAGAGATAATACCTCTGTCGGTCCCCACACATCAGTGTGTACAAGCTCCAACAGATGCGTCTTTGGAGCGCATCCCGTCTTCTTGAAGCTTACTTTCTTCTGCTTGCCATACACGCAGTCCTCGCAAAATTCCAAGTCAATAGACTTTAGCCCTGGTAGCTTCCCTTTAGGCAATAACACTTTCATCCCCTTCTCGCTCATATGTCTTAACCTCTGATGCCATAATTGCCCATTCACTCCAGTTGATGCGACTGCGAGTGAACTATACGATCCTGAAGTCACGTACAAAATACCTTCCTTCTTGCCTCGAGATATCATCAAGACACCTTTTGTGACCTTCCAAGAATCACTGGTGAATGTCGTCACATAACTGGTATGGGCCAACTGCCCCACTAAGATCAAGTTATGTTTCAAACTCGGTACATGTTTGACATCCTTTAATTTCAAAGACGTTCCGTCTTTCTGATTTACATGAACATCCCCATTTCCAACAATACTGCATGGCTCATCATCACCTAGGTAGACTCTCCCAAAGTCACCTTATACATAATCACGCAGAACTTCCTTACATGAGGTGACATGAAACGAAGCACCCGAGTCTATAACCCAAGACTCATTCTTTGCATCAAGAGACGAGATCAATGCATCTATGTCACTCTCCTCAGATAGATTCACTGAATCCTTCCCGCCTTGAGAGCTTCCTTTTTGTTTCTTGAGCGCCCTGCAATCACATTTCATGTGCCCCTTCTTGCCGCAATGCTAACACCCGTCTTTGTCTTTCGGTCCCTTGGACTTTTTCCTCGACTTAGAATGCCCGTGTTTATTGCCTCCTTTGTTCAGTGATCTTCCTCTTCCTTCAACATTTACAGCATTCCCTGAATCCCCTGAAACTCCTGATGTCTTTCTTCTAGATTCTTCGCTGAGAATTAGATCGGCCACATCATCAAATTTCAACTTTGTCGACCTTGAAGAATTACTCACAGCAATCACCAAACCATCCCAATTGTCTGACAAACTGGACAAGATCAATAACGCTCTGACTTCATCCTCAAAAATAATGCCAACGGATTCTAACTGGCTCGTGACTGTTTTGAACTTGTTTAGATGTTTAGCCACGCTCTCACCATCTAACATCTTCATGTTGAATAGCTGTTTCATAAGATGAATCTTGTTGGATGCTGTGGGCTTTTCATACATGGTGGCTAGGGTTTCTATTAATTCTTTTGTAGTTTTTACCTTGGATATATTGAAGGCAACGCTCTTAGACAAAGAGAGTCGGATCGTTCTTAAAGCCTTCCTATCTAGTAAAAATCATTCATCATCTGTCATCTTTTCAGCTGGTTTCTTCTCTTTTCTTCCTAGAGGAACATAGAGGTCCTTCTGATATAGATAATCCTCCATCTGCATCTTCAAGAAGGTAAAGTTTGAACCATCAAACTTCTCAATTCAAGTTTTCCCTTCATCTGTCATCGCTCCCAATAGAACTAAACCAATAGCTTTGATACCAGTTGTTGTGCAGCACGCCAATAATGTAATGAGCCTAGATCCAATCTCAGGCCTCGCCCACAAACGATAAACAGGAAAAAATATAAACTAGAAGTAGATCAAAGTATTTAAAATGAACCACAAGACAAGATATACGTGGAAAAACCCCAAACTAGGGTAAAAAACCACAGATGCAAACTACCATTATGAAGAACGAAGATTACAAGGCAATATACTAACCTCTCCCTTGGAAGCACATAGAAAACCCTTTGCCTACACCTTAGAATAACTTTCCCTTGCTTTTTCAAATACCTAGAAAAACCCTAGGAACCCCTGTTTATAGTTTAGGTAACTCCCATTTCCGCATCCCAGTTGCAAAAAGACTTGCGACACGAAATCCGCGCAAAATCGTGGAACGAATCTGCGTAACTACGACCGGTCGAGCAGACTGCACGACCGGTCGAGCGACCCTTATGACCGGTCGTGAATGGGCCACGACCGGTCAAACACCTCGGGATCAAAAAAACGATGCTCGCTGGACTTTGAGTTGAACCAGTCCACGACTGGTCGAGCAGCCCGCTACGACCGATCGTGCATAGCCCACGACCGGTCAAAGGCGGCCCCAGATGTGGCTCAGCATCTCAACAATGTATTTATAGTAGATATTAGTACTAATGATAATGGGATGGGTTCTTAGTTTTTTGGTCTAGATTAAGATTTTAAAAAAATGTGACCCCACCTAAGTATGTGTTGGTGCTTAAAAATTCACAAATAATTATATATGCTATTAAGACTGTGGAAGATTTGAATCATCCCGGATTATTATCCAATATGTCGACACCTAAATTTGAAGTCTCAAAAGGATGCTCTGAAGTTTACATTTGTCATGCGGCCAAACCGGCGACTAGATCATGTAAACTATGTTAGGACTGTCCACCTGAATATCTGCTCCATGATGTACATCAAATCAAAGCTCATAAAACACACACACACCGTGTGAAGTTCAGAGCTAATCTAACAATCAGATCAAACAATAACAAGTGATTGTGGAACCTTCATAAGCGATAGTGTATGACCAGGTGAAAAACAAATAAATAGGTAGGTTATAATAAGGTAAATAGCATTTACAAGCAAGTGAATAATGTTTTCAACCATGTGAATAACTTGTAGAATAAACTTATTCTACAAGGACTTGTGGAGGAACTGACCTCTTTATCTCTACCTGCAACATGATTATATATCCAGATGATAAAATTGTTGAAATTTTGGTTTAAAAATAAAAGTTTGAAAATTTTGTTTCCCTATAAAACATTTTTGTAAAAACCAAAGAAAAAAGTAATTTTCTTTAGTTCCACATTAGATAAAGTTGGAGAAAACTTTTGGTTGATAAGTATTCAAGTATGGAGTATTCTTACTTGGAGAAATAGAGAGATACTCGGTTTGCACTGGAACGCACATGTGCTTGGGCTCGAACGGTCCGAAAATGGACAGCCCATAATGATCCAATGGTCAAATCATTGATCTAACAATAAAAACCATTTGTAATTTAGTGCCAATGGTCAGAAACGTTTTACAAATGTTCTGAACTATTAATGACTACCTACCAATGGTCCACACCCTAGATGCTATATAAACTGGACCCTCCATATTCAGAATGATCCAAGTCCAACTGATTCAATCAGAATCCGATATGATTTCTATAAATACTTTTCCTTTTAAGTTTATTTAAGAATTTACTAAGTGACTCAGACATTGTTTCAGTCACTGAATTTGACCACTCAACAAATCTGCAAAGTTCCAAACTGCATTAACCGAATCCCTAAGTAAGTCCCTTCGTGATTGTTGCATGTAGGACCTTAAGAAAAGCTTGTCTTATCCTTGAAGTAATTTACCTGTAACTCATTAGTGATCTCAATTCAACCGAGAATGGGGTGAATTAAACTTTAAAGATAGTGTATTACATACATGATTTACTGTGGTGCTAATTTTAGTTTTATCTCTTGGTTTCAATATTTTTTGTGAAATATTTTCCAACAAAAATTAGTAATATCCAAAGAGGACTGCAACAAGAGTTGCCACGAGAGATTCAAGAAAGGATGTAAATTGCAGCAAATTAATGTGTATATGGCAATACATGCAATCATTAAGTGGGTGGACTTTGAGCCCTTGATCAAGCCAATCATTCGAATAATCTTCTCTTTTTGCGCTGTACTCACACCTTATTTGATATTAGATTCAGTGTTTCTTAATCCTTCTATTAGAGATCTGATGTAATTGATTAGGCCAAATCAGTTTTGATTTTATACGGATGAGATGTGTCTGTTGGAATGGGACATGGGATCAATATCACACTTAAGGGGCTCTCATACCATGACAAAAAACAGAAATATAAATAAAGAAATTTGTTTTTGTTTGTTTGTTTTTTTTTTTTTTTTTCTCAATGTAAAACTCTTTGCAATACGATGTATTTATAGATTACAGGGAGAATAAAATCAGATCTCTAATTAAGATGTGGAATGGGAAAATAATCTGTACAAAATCAAATCTGTGTTTGACTAATCAAGATCAGATCCCTAATACCTGCTCATGTTTATATGTTGTCTTCTTTCTTGTATTCAGAGTCTTGTGTTAATGTTGTTGGTACATTTCTCATGGGCCATTTTTAGTTTTTATACATTTCTCTTGACAGACATTCCCTTTCTCATTTCTTGAATGTCCAGGGAGTTCCTCCCTTAAGGTTCAGAGATTTTGAGGTGAGTCTGATTTGATTTTGTTTCGTTCATCAGTTTTTTTCCCTGATTTTTGGTGATTTTTTAGTTGAATGGTTTGCTCATTAATGTGTAGATCTGTGATGAGAGATTGGAATTTTTGTCGAGAGATGTGGACAGGAATTGAGCCATGTAGTGTGTATGTGCGAGTTTATGAGATTCAGACACGTCGTAAGGGCACAATGAGGCCTACCTTTTTTTGCCAGGGCACATACATGGTGGGGCCTTCTCAATGAATGGCTCAGATCTTGCATAGTAGGAATTGAACCGGTGCTTAGTAACCTAAGCAGTTTTTTTCCTGTTTTCCTGTTTTCATTTAAAAACACCTAAAAGGATATTCCAACGACTCTTTTATATTGATGGTTGGTCTTCTTTAATCTGTTTAATTAACTGTGTAAAAAAAAATTCAATTATGTGTATATAAATTGGATGGCTTTGTCAAACAACCATTTACTCCAAAAGCTGAAGCTGTTAGAGTGGGGTGTATCAAAGTATATTGAGGGACTTTTATCACTTCAACACCCCCCGCACGTGTGGGGTGGGAACTCCGCATGGGAACATATTGACAAGGGTGGAGCGACACTCACACCATAAATAGGCCGGGCTTAATTTCCCGGTCCCTGGGCCGGACCTGATTTTCCTGACCCCCCGTGGGAGAATAATATATTAGCGAGGCATATGTGCTGCTCTCGAGATTCGAACATAGGACCTTCCGCTTTGATACCATGTCAAACAACCATTTACTCCAAAAGCTTAAGCTGTCAGAGTGGGGTGTATCAATGTATATTGAGGGACTTTTATCACTTCAACAGGCTTGCACATGTGAAGATGAGAAGTAGGTCCTGAAATGATTTCAAATTTCTTTCTTAATTTCTGTTGAATTTCTGATAAACCCAGGAGGGATGCTTAAGTCAGACGGTTGGGATTTGGAGTTTTCATCAAGGTTGTAAAATTGGTGTTATCCAAATATAATGGCCCATAAAATTTTAATGGTTAGCAGTAATGAATGTTGTGTAATTCTCTTTGTACTTTAATAAATGTTTGTCATGATGTCAAGCTCCTTAGTCCTCCCTTCATGTGGGCATCTGTGATGAAATTGGCTTTTAACCACGTGCAGAAAAAGAAAGATATAGAGTTAAAATGGGGCAGTTGATCTCCTATACAATGAAATGACATTCCAATGGTGCCAATGCATTGGAAGCCCCAGTTGATGGCATGCATTGATCATTGTATGAGCTATCTTGAAAATGAGGAGCTCTGTAGTGGTGTCACAAGACAGAACAAGGAGATTGATTGTAGTTGCTTCACTTTGATTGAATCACCAACTGACTTAGGGAAGGATGTGATGAGGTCAATCACTGTATTCCTCGAGGATAACTACTACGAATCCACGAGGGGAGAAAATAGAAAATAATTTCTAATAATTTGAAATAAATTGATTGATCCTAAACAATGGAATAATAATACTTTAAATAGTGATATCTAACCTAGGAATAAGTTTCAGAAACTCTAGTTCAAACTCCCTAAAAAAACATGACTAACTAGAAATAGTAAACTTACTATTTATAGATGGTCATGATTTCTACTAGACTTCATGGTTTTGGGCCAAAAATATAACTGTATTTGTCCTAACCACATTATTCTCCTAATTTTTCAAAGCCCTTTTCTTGTTGGGCATGAGTCCTAAAACTCAACCCATCAAAAGTTATGATAGAATTAAAACTTACCATAAATAGTAAAAATGAAAAAAAATGGAATTTTGACCATGGATCTGATGAAATCTCGCAAATCCAGCATAGGCAATCCGATGTAACAGGTTGGTTGGCTAAAGTAGCTTCTCCTACCCCAAAATCATATATCGAATGTCGAAAAACTCGTTCTATTTGCAAGATAGACTATTTTAAGTTTATGATGGTCCTAATCACTTCAGCTTCCAATCAGGCCTTCTCTAGTCCATCTTGGCCATGAAAGTGTCTGTGACTGGCCCTGACGAGCGAGCTATCAACATTCGATTTCCATCATTCACATGGAGAAGGGATCCACCATCCAGGCATCCATCTTCTTTAGATAGAATCTCTTTAATGGCCAGTATACGGTCAGCCGCTATTTAAGGTAAGGTGTTTCTTATGGGCCTGTCATTTGGCAGGGGATCTCATGAAATTTGGTAGAGTAATTGATGCACTTGGGTACTAAAAATTATATACTTTGAAGATAATAAATTAAAATTAAATCCTTCCAATCTTGGCTCTGATTGGTGGAGATTTGATGAAAGGTTAAATGAAAATTATCTATTGACGCAGGGATGAATGTGATGAGGATAACTACTCCGAATTCATGGAGCTTCTCTGAACTCCTCACAGAGACTTCTCGAATCCACGAGGAAAGAAAGCAAAAAATAGAAATAAATTCTAAGAAATTCGAAATTGATTAATTAATGACTAAAAACGAGTTCACAACCCTTTAAATAGGGGTACCAAGCAATGAGAAAAAAATCAGAATCAAACTACAACTAAAACTCCTAGAATCCGCGACTTACTATAAATACTAAACTTACTATTTATAGACGGTCGTGATGTCTACTAGTGCGCAAGGTTTTCGGCCAAAAATAGTAAGTGTCCTATTTGGCTTCACCAAACCATTCCCCTAATTATTCAAAATTCTTTTCACGTTGGATGCAACTCCTAAAGCCCGATGGATGAAGAATTATAATCAAACTAAAACTTACTATTTATAGTCAAAACAAAATTAAAACAGGGAAACGAACGTCGATTCATGGGTTTTTTCGTAATTTCGGGCTGTGCAACCCGGCATAGCAGGGTTGGTTGGCTAAAGTAGCTCGTTCTACCCCAAAATCATATATTTTACGTCAGGTAACTCATTCCGAATTGCGAGATACGCCCGATCTAAGGTCAGATGGTCCGGATCACTTCTGTCGTCGACCGGGCCTTTTCTAATCCATCTTGGCCATGAAACTGTCCGCGACCCTCTCTACATCATCTATGGTCCAAATTCAACATCTAAATTCTTACTAATAGAAAATTGTAAGCATTAAATTAATCTAAAAATTTGAAAACTTATCTAATTTAATTTAACAGCTTGAACGGTTTGATTGAGCTAATACATACTAGTGTACAATTCCAAAATGCCCAAGTAACAACCCTCACCATCTGACTATTGAATAAACTCCCTTTTTACAACATTCTTTCTTTCTTGGATCTTGTAAACCACTGCCTCTCTCCACGTGCATTGCACTTACTAATCTATTTAAAAGTAGAATATGGAATGCTTGGGTAATTTGATTGGGACAGCAACAATATACGTTGGCCCACCTTTTGATAAGGGTCCATGTGATGGGTCGCATCATTGATGGAAGATGCAAGAGAACCGCTCCCCAAACCGGATGATCCTTCTGATTGGGCCCAACCTCTTCTTGATTGGGCCGATAAGTTACCAACGCAAGTGTTTCTCCAATTGAAAGGATGACTGCATGTTTTCTAAATTCTAATAGTAAGATATTCAAGTTATAATGTATTATATATTACTAATATCAAGATAGAAACATACGGTCACCCAGATGTTGCACTACTCGGATCTGGCCAATGCTCAAGTCTTTTGATAGCACAGCAGGGGTAACTCTTTAGTCTTCTCCTCTGCCAACTGGAACTGGGTCCTGCCCCGTCTGGATTGGAAATTGGTCTAGGTAGGAATTCATGGGACCCACGATGATGTATGAATTTTATTTACATCATTCATCTAATTTTCAAGGTAGAGTCAAGCTCAATTAGACCACACCACAAGAAGTAACAGTGAATTGATGCCCACTGATGTAACTTTCCAATGGAGGACTGTAATTTTTATTTACCATCCAACCTCTTCGCAAGGTCACATAGACATGGAAGAATGATAAACATAAATTTTAGCTTGATTCAAAACTTGTGTGGCTCCTAAGATGTTTATAAAGATTAGCGTTCAATCCCCGTTGTGTAGTCTACTTGAATTTGCCTCATTTTTTTGCCTCATAAGCTAAAATAATCTGGAACAGTAGATGAACAACGAGGATAAAACCATACATCACGGTGGCCCCATGGAGCCCTACCAGACCATTCCATCGCCTGGGCAGGATGCAGTGGTGCAGTCACTTGGAAGCAGATTGCCTACTGAGTAAACTTTACGGGGCTCACTGTGATTTATGCATTTTATTCCCTCCATCCATTCATTTTACGGATAATTCTAAGTCTTGATATAGAAAATTGAAGCATATCCAGTGCCAAGTAGACCACAGCATAGGAAACAGTGGGAATTGAACTACACCGTTGTAAGTTGTATGACAAATAAGCATCACTGTGGCCTGTGGGTCATAGGAAGGTATAGGAAATCATCATTCTCGCTGTTTGTTTCCTGTGTTGCAGTCCACTTGAACTTTGAATTTACTTCAATTTTGACTTCAACCCTCAAAAGACCTGGAAAAACAGATGGACCTAAGGCTTAACAGAGTTTCCTCATTACCATAAAAGCCTATTAACTTACTCAGTACATAGTCCGATTTCAGTCACTCCTTCACATTCCGGAAGCGGGCCAGCTCTGAGTTGCACGAACCATTCAAAGTGGATCAAAGTTACAAGGGCCTACGATGATGTATTTATTAAATTTATACCGTTCATCCATTTTGACAGATCATTTTAGATCTTTATATATATTTAAAAAAAACGTAATTTTCAAAGCTCAAGTGGACCACACTACCAAATAGCAGTGGTGACAATGATTCTCACCAATCAAACATTCGTAGGACCCATCATAACATTTACACTCCATCCAATCTGTTCATAACGTCACACATACCTAGATGAAAAGAAAAAATAAATATCATATTGATCCAAAATTTCTGTGATCCCAAAAGGGTTTGGACGGCAGGCGCTCAATCCACCGTTGCTTTTTTTTACAGTGTGGTCCACTCAAATTTTGGATCTATTTTATTTTTCGGTTCAAGCCTTATGACGAGCTCACCAAGTGTACAGACGGTTCGGATATAGCTCATACCTCATGATGGGACCCACAGAATTTGGTGACGTCAACACAGCCACATCGGTGGTGTGGTACACCGGCCAATCCGCTTCCATCCGAGGGCCAGAGGGGCAGCTCCAGAATCCCTCACAAGCTGGCCCGTTGATGGGAAACAACAAAACCACCGGTAGCTGCTTCCCCCTTTTAAGAATCTGTAATTCCGCTCCTTTTTCGCCATCAAATTCTGCAGTGACGACCTCATCCTCAGTTTCACCAACTCTTGTAAGGGCAGAGAGTCCCACTAGCACTGGTTCGCTCAAGAAGAAGGGAAAGCTCATAGGCAGGGGTACATTCGGGCATGTTTATGTTGGTTTTAACAGGTGCGTCTCAACCTTATATCTCATTTACGGGAATTTGATGCATGCAAAATAAATCTCATGTCAGCATTGCAGAACACTGCTGCTTGATTCTACTTTGGGCATGTTTTGATATATGGAATTCAAGGGAAAAGAAAGGAAAAATAATAATTATGCAATGATGATTTACATGAGAATATCGAAACATAGAATCCAATTTGAGTTCTTGTTTGGATAGTAAGTGGAAATCTCATATTATTCTAACATGATTGACCTAATATATATATATATATATATATATATATATATATATATATATATATATATATATATATATATATATATATATATAATATATATATATATATATATCTCACCATCAATGTGGAGATTTAGCTGATGTGTGTGGTCTCTCTACCTTTATTTCCTGAAACCTTGGCTGAGAAGTCATGTGCTCAGTTATGACTATTATGATTGGATGTGCTCATTTATGGTTTTTCCTATGTAACAAGGGACTTCACTTCTTTAAATTTTGCTGCGCAATGCTTGTCCATTTCTGTGCACCCAACAATCCTGTATACAGCTCATATAAATATGATTTTTTTCTTCTTTCTAATTGTTTAACACGTTTCATTTTGGTTACCTTTTTCATCTATAGACAATTGATCTTTTGGGTTATTATCACACTATTCTTCACTTGTAATCTTTACATATAAATGATTATGATATCCGAATAAAAATAATATTATTATCCAAATATTTTGCAGTCGAGCCGGGGAGTCTTAATTTTCAATGCCGCCATAGATTTGGCCCCATATCTGCATCCAAGGCCTAGACAATGTCTGTGTCCATGCTAAATAATTTATCTTCAGAGAAGCCATTTCCAAATTATTCAAGTATTTCCCATGTGGGAGTAGAATAAAGTCAAGAAACCATGTTGTCCTTGAGTGCTATTGCCTATGCTCCTAAAGTTGTGGCTATGTTGTGTATTTCTTTTCTTATTCTGTTGTTTTGGTTTTAGTGAAAGTGGGAAAATATGTGCAATGAAGAAGGTTACACTCTTCTCTTATGATGCCAAGTCAAAAGAAAGTGCAAAGCAATTGATGCAGGTAAGTTCTTTTTCTAACAGAATTATTTGGAACTTGTCATCCAAAGTTTACAGTTCAAGTTGTGTGATATTCTCACCTTTGCAACTTCTTTTACTTTGACTTCTTTATTAATTACATATGCAATTTCTTATTTTCATTTTTTGACAAGTTTTTTTATTCTACTCTGCTTGTTCTGATAGGAAATAGCTCTCTTGAGTTGCTTGAGGCATCAAATTATAGTGTAATATTACGGGTCAGACACGGTATGCATAGTTGTGCTGATTTATGAGAATCACTGAGGTTTTCTTTTGTAGATGACTGTAGCCTTCTGTATATTTTTGTATTCTCCCTATGATTATTCTTGAATTTTTATAAAATTATTAATTTCTTCTTTAATCTTTTGCTATTTGAATTTTTGCTGCATAGGCTTTGAATAATTCTGGTCATGATGTTAGCATGCTTGTATTACCAATCAAACAAAAAGAAGCTTAGTTAGAGTTAGTGATGCATTGATGAAGTGCTTTGCCATCTGAAAATTTTGTTGACTAGGCTTTAAATAAATCTGTTGATGATGGTAGCATGCTTTTATTACCAATCAAACAAAAAAGATGCTTCTGTTAGAGTTAGTGCTTCATTGATGAAGTGCTACTCCGACAGTGGTAAACCAACCCTGTGGCTAATGATTCCTAAAATATTTATTGAAATATTTGTTGGAAATGTATTTTTTTTTTTCGAATATCCATTTATTCTTTTCTGATAAGTTTCTCTTAGGCATTTGGCTTTTGTAAATGCATAATGTAGATGCTAGAACTTAACACAAAAATTCATGTCTTTTTTGTACTTACATTAACTCGGTTAGTTTTGCTTCTTCCACTAAGTGATTTTTCTTGGCTTCATGGATAAAATCAAGCTGCAAGTTCTAGAATTTAATCTCAACATTTCTCTCTGATTTTTTTTTTTTTTTTTCTGAATGTCCATTTATATTATAAGACTCCCTTAGGCATTTGAGTTACATAAATGCATAATGTTGATGCTAGCACTCATCACAGAAATCCTTGCACTTTTTGTACTTCATCAATTGGGCTTAGATCTCATTCTTCCACTAAGTGATTTTTCTTGGCTTCATGGATAACAATCAAGCTGTGAATTCTAGACTTAATCTCCTCATGATGGTGGGTGTTCCTCGCAGTGGAGATTTCTTCTGGGGTCAAGGGGGGATGGGCCTTTTCCTCAGGATTCTGGATTGTATTCATAAAGAGATTACATTCCTGACCATGGGAACCCCTCAATCAGTGTATCCGACCCTTTGGTGATCGAGCTTGCCGTTAGAGGGGCTTCACACCACTTTCTTTGTATTGGGAATTCCCTTCCCATCCTTTACTTTTAATGAATCTCATTACCCCTTCACAAAAAATAAAAAAAAAATAAAAAATAAAAAAATAAAAAATAAAAAATAAAAAATAAAAAATAAAAAAATGAAGAAGAAGAAGAAGAAGAAGAGGGTTTTGCACAGCCCTGTGGGAATTCTCATGGAAGTTATGTGTTTGCACGAGTTGTTTTCATCATGATTTCTCCATGGAAGGGCATAATTAAAGATCTAAGAGCATTATTTTCCTTTTGTCCAAGCAACTCAATAGCAACACTGTGTCATGTGACTGCAATGATGTCACCTTTGTACTGAGCAGACTTGTTTCAAACTTGCAGAGAAAGGTCTTGTATGATCTTTAGTTGTTTGTGCTGGTATTTAGTAGATACTGGAAGCTCTACCATCAATATGATTAGGAGATGTATGCAGCATAAAGATTCTCATATATGTAGGGTTAAAAAATGTTATTTCGGAGCTTGAATCACAATTCTATACAACTGCACCCTTATGGTAACATGGCATGCATATGTGGTGATTAGGACTGTTGATGTGGTTACTGGTATCATGTGGATAGCACATATCCCTAAAGCAATGGGTTTGGACTGTGGTAGCTATGCAATCAGTTGTCTAAAAAAGGAATGGGTGTCTCAAAACAGAGCGACAGTACATATTCAACCCGAAAATTCACACCAACTGGATAGTCAAGAGTGTCTAAATTTTTTGGGCAATGGCTTATCCGTGACATCAACGGCCCCAGTCGGACCCAGTCACTGCTCTCTCTCTCTCTCTCTCTCTCTCTCTCTCTCTCTCTCTCTCTCTCTCTCTCTCTCTCTCTGAACTCTGAACTCTGAACTCTCTCAGAACCCTCAGAACTATCTCAGCAGTCCATCACATAGCGCTTCTGGAAGTTTCGATCCATTTATTTGCTAGATTGCTTATGATTCTAAAGAACCACTTTTGTGGCAATTATAGGAATAAGATGGCTATAGAGAATAAGGAAAAATAAAGGATGGATTGCATTGTTCGATCAGTATGATATTTATATGGTAGCCTGAGAGAATGTGTTCTGGACTTGATGGAAATTCAAAACAATCTATTGGATTGTCTAACTGAACTGTTGCAACTAGGAGCACTATAATTTATAGTGCTTTGGGAGCACTGGAGCATTTCTTGTTTTTTTTTTTAAATATCTAAACAGCTAGTTTACCGAGTTCAGTCTTACAAAGCCTCTACAGTCTTCAAGTTGAGTTTTACCTTTGCTGTGCCTTAACTTTCCTGAATTGAATATCATTCTAATTCCGCGGTTATGGTTTTCAGTGATAGCTGTATGCTGAGGACATGTCCAATATCTCCCGTTGGAAGCCCTCTCCTCCTCCCAAGATCTCCTCAGCATATGAATGGACAGATGTCCTCTTCTTCCATATCCAGTCCTAGAACTACTTCTGGGTTGTTGATGCCTCTCAGCAACGGCGCCGTTCCCTTTCATCACCTCCAGCGGTACGCCTTCTATGATGATGGCTTTGGAAGCATGCTGAGGTCTCCGAACAGCTTGTACCCTGATGGCTCCACCTATCATGACCCAAAGCCCGACTTCTTCCAAGCAATGCAACTGGGTGGCCCTCATGCCTTCCGGGAACTAATTACTTCTGAAAACGACATCCTTGGAAAGCCATTTGGAAGGCCGGCCCATGGTAGTGATCCCTGGGAACTGTATGATAAGCAGCCAGTGTTGACTGATCATGTGCCTCAGTAGCACTTGAGGGATCATGTGAAGTCAAACCCTGCACTTGGACCTCATCAGTCCAACATTGCCAATGCTTGGCCGAGCCAATGGCATCTGATTTGACATGGGCAGACGATCAGAGCATGCCTGTATTGATCATCTTGGATTTATTTTTATTTTATTATTATAATTTTTTTAAATTGTTATTCTGGCGCGGTTGGTTTATCATCATAACAGCAGCAAAGATAAGGGATCCAACATGGAAGCGTGTGGAGAATAAGGTTGTTGGAAGCAGTGGAGGCACACGGTTCTCATCTGAGGCTGAGGAGGGCATTTACATCCTCCTTATGGTAAGCTTGCTATTTCTATCACTGCTCATTTCCCTATAGACCACGTCAATGACTAGAATTGGTAGTCAATGGAAGGGACTAGAGTCGTCTACAACACCTGTTTTATACAGCATGTAAAACACCCAAGTTTTTTGGGACCAACCATGGTGCATACGTGAAGTCCTTGCTGAGCATTGGGTTAGGGCGCTTAGAATTGGACTCAGAATTGGACCGGTTTGGGCCCCCTCCAGCAGTTGGCTGATAGGCCTATCCCTGAAGCCTTGCGAGACCTTCATGCGAGTGATTTTCTGGGTGCTACAGGCCCTCTTCCTCCTTCAGGCGTGCTCGTCTTATTACCCCAACATATTCTTGACGCTATCTTCCATTGGGGTTTTGCAACGACAGAAGACAGACCGGAATGCTTCTGGCCACATGACTCTTCAGGGCTTTTCACCTTAAAACTGCTTGGAATCTGATCAGAGAAGCCTCTCCGCCAACAGTGTGGGCTTCCTGGCTTTGGAAAGGTAAACTTCCTCCAAAAATCGCCCTCTTCACTTGGCATTTGCTGCAGGGAGCCGTCTCAGTGGACGAGAGAGTCCAATCGAGGGGTATCGCCCTGGCATCCAAATGCCGGTGCTGTGAGGATACCCTCTCTGCCAATTCTGTAGAGACCATCCCCCATCTATTTCTTTACGGCCATCAGGCGGCTGCAATATGGTCCCACTTTAGCCTGATTTCTGGGGTCGCCATGCTGCCCCATCAGTCAATTGAGGGTCACCTGGCCCATTGGAGGAGAGCCGCAGCCCCTGGTAGCACCACGAAACAGGTCAGGAAGCTGCTTCCTTCCCTCATTCTCTGGGAAATTTGGCGTGCCAGGAACGAATATATTTATGATAATAAGCCCATCCAAATTAGGGCCTCCATTGCTCGTATCAATTGGCGGGCAACCCTTCTCATAGGGGATGATTTCAGCTCCAGCCCGATCGACATTCACCGACGCAACCCCCCTTCACGCCAGCCTGCTCGCCGCCCTCCCTGCACGTTCGTCATCAAATGGAATCCTCCTCCTCATGGCTGGGTGAAGTTAAATGTTGATGGGTCGGCGAGAGGGAACCCGGGGAACGCAGATGGCGGGGGCATCTGTCGCAAAGACAATGGCGACTTCATGTTTGCCTTCTCGGCTGGTTATGGAGTAGGGTCCAACAATTTAGCGGAGCTGCGTGCAATCTTTGATGGAATGAAGGTTTGCCCAGAGAGGGGTTTGAAGAAGGTGGCAGTAGAATCTGACTCAAAATTGATTGTGGATTTACTAAATGGAAAATCCTGCGCCTATTGGCGATGGAAACCTTGGACTTCTAGGATTTCGCATTTGCTTCAGTTCGGCGCTTTCACTTTCAGCCACATCCTCCGTGAAGGGAATGCGCCAGCAGACGGTTTGGCCAAGGAAGGGAGTGCCACCCAAACCTATTCGCTTCATGTTTGCACGGCCTCGCTTCCAAGGCTCGTGAGAGGACAGATCTTCCTTGACAGGGTTGGGATTGGTTCTGTCAGGGCCGCCTAATCCTCCCCCTCCTGTTTCGTGGTTCTTTTTGCGGCGTTCTGTGTTTTGTTTCTTTTCTGTTCTGTATATGGGTCAGCCACGCGCCTCTATATGATAAGCCCCCAGCTTGGTTTTTGTAGCTGGGGCTGCCCGAAGTGACCTGCAGAGTGTTGTAGGCTGTATAGCCTTCTTGTTTAGATTCAATGGAACAAGTTTGAAAAAAAAAAAAAGAAAAAGGGTTAGGGCACTTATTTTCACCATAAACACTGTGCCTAAAACTCCTTAAGTTCATGCAAAGTGGCCCTCATGAGTTTTGGATCAGATAGGTTTTTGTATATTCACTTTGTCCTTGTGATTTACTCCTGATGAATGTGTTTCGATGAAAGATAAACACCATGGTGGCACCACATAGACCTATGGTTGGCATCTCCTCTTCTGATAGTTAGCCCCACCCGGGTTGTGTATCTGGCTGATTTTTGGCCGGAGGCCTGGCATCGTGGAGTGTTCCTGATGGATGACATCATGGTGAGCCAGAGGACTTAAGATTGTTGCACGCGCTGTATAAAACAGGTGTTGTTGAGGATTCTATTCCAATCAAAAGGGGGGAAAGATATATGCTGGTTGAGAACAACAATCCATGTCAGATGGGGCCAAGGCCGAACTTCAGAATGATGGAATGATTCTTTTCCCTGATTGACGGACACTTGTTTGTTGGGTTTTCACCATTGGCCAATGTTCATTTTAACCATCCTTTGATGGCCATGAATCAGACGGGACAATAAGTTCAGCCTAACTTTTATACTGTGCCACATCCATTTTAGGAACTATGAAGTGTACTGTGGTACACATGCTATGTTTATGGTGGCTTTGTGCATGCTTATGGATTGTTGCGCTATGCCAGGATTCCAACAACAGACCTCAAGATTACTGATAAACTTTTCCATTTCTGTGTGAGTTGAGTCAGATTGTGAATATTTTCCACCATTTTTTTTCTGTTTGGTATCAACATTGCATTGTTTTGAATGGTACTTGTGTTAGTATCTGCATTTAGGAAGTTGGTCAGGTCATGACCGACAATTGGAATGGGTCAAGAGGTGGGCCCATCATGGATCGGCTGTGACTAAAAAGCTTGTGCTGTTCGAATGATCATAACAGGTCAATCAGAGGACTTTTCCCTGCTGGATGGCCATCTGTTTTTAACTTCTGTTTGTCCATTGGGAAAGTTGTCAAAATAGGCTGGATTTTAGCCTGTTGCTGATGGCGGTGCATTTTTTGACTGCTTCCTATACCGTACACATGCCCCAAGATTGCAAGGGTGCAATTTTGTGTTCTTCCTGAGCATTGTCACGAAAGAACCACTCCAAAGTTTCATAACTTTGCATCTGCCGTCTGCTATCCTAGTTATGATTTGGGCTAAGTCCGTGGCAATCTCTAAAGAATTTGGGATTTTCATTTGAATCCAAGCTTTGATGAGTGTCCTACTCCACCCCATTGACTGATTTATGATGTGGCATTAGTTGAAGTTGCACTCCATGGAGTTGAAAGACCACTTGCATTTTACTGTTATGTTTGTAGCTTTAGTTTCATTGGGAGCTTTTAATCATCCTCCAACACAGCAACTGATGTTGTTATTTTTGAAATTATGATTTTCTGCAGGAGGGATAGCTTCCAATGATGTGTATCAAGATAAAGATTCAGCAGTTCCTAACAGCAATGAAGTTTCAACACCATTGGGAAAACTGTATATTGTTATATTCATCAATCATCACAGAGGAAAATGAAAAAAAAAAAAAAAAAAAAAAAGTCTTAAATAGGGAATTTGGAGTACCCCTATCTTTTTGGGCTATGGCCACTGTACAGATGCTGGGGAATTGCATTTAAGGGTCCAGATTTCGCACTGCAGGGATAATTCTAAGGTGGGCTGGCTGAGGCTGCTGCCTTTGGCCTAGGTTTTAGCTGCTGTTACTGGCTGTTCTTCTACCTAATCTGTTGTTGTATGTAACATCAATCACATCTGCAGCAATTGGAAGAAAAATCTAATTACAGTTTCTTTTTCTTCCTCATCTTCACCACCTCTTCTGCTAATTTATTCCTTTGATTGAGAATAAAACCGGTTGTTTCACCTTTCTGTGTTATCCTCGTTTTTATTTTATTTTTATGTTTGTTTCAGAAAATGCTCCAGTGCTCTTAAAGCACTGTTAGTGCTCCTAGTTGCATCTGTTTACTTTGGCAGTCTGATCAATTGATCTGAACTTTCCATCATATGATCATATGATCAAATCTCATTGATCATATTATCAAATCTTTCAGCAAATAGATGCATCAAGTTGGTTAGTGGACCCATTTTTCGTGTGAATGGTCTTTGACTATCCATACTGAAGCTACTGATCTAATGGTTATATTTGTTGAATAAGTGTGATGTTTGCATGATAAACCATGAAATGTGCAGTGGACCTAATAAGCAGTCTGGATGAATGGGTCAGTGAAGCAGGGATGAACGTGATGAGGATAAATACTCCAAATCCACGGAGCTTCTCTGGACTCCTCATAGAGACTTCTTGAATCCACGAGGAAAGAAAGCAGAAAATAGAAATAAATTCTAATAAATTCGAAATTGATTAATTGATCATTGATAATTATCTAATGCCTCTCCTTACACCATTAATATAGAAAAAAATAAACTAAAATTCGTAATTACCAAAAATAGCAAAATTCTAACTCTAATAAAAATCCTAATTCTAATAAAAACTTTTCTAAGGCTTAATTTCTAAAACTAAAAATTGCAAATAAACTTTCTCTAAAAGAGTCCTAGTATAACTAAAAGTTTTTTCTAAAAGGAAAGAAAATCTAAAACTCTAAAAATATTAAAAAATCGGAATTACTAAAAATAGTAAATTTTTTTTAAAAAAATCGTTTTTGAACTGAAAGTGCACGTTTTCTGACGAAACGGACAGGTGCGACCTACTTTGTGGGTTGGTTCACCTCGGATGACCCGTTTCAATAAAGATTGATAAGTTGTACGCCTCATAACGATACCCGGATCAAAAGTTATGGTCAATTCACGGTCCATCTTCTTTTGGCTCAACCATGCTGGGAACGTATCTGTGACACGTTCTACATCAGACCCCTCCACTTGAAAAAAACTCGTTCTCGAGTTATGCAAGAGACTTGGCACATGAGTCTGAGATAACTTCTGACGCCGATGTTTATTAGCCCTTTTTTTGTACTTGGCATTAAGCTCTTGATCTGACACAATATATGTATCATGTTTTCCTTGACTTGACTAATATTGATTAGTTCCTTCACATATGTCTTCAAGATCTCATATTTTTTCTGATAATGTGGCCAATTAGGCGGACTTGCTTCTGAGACGGGATCAACGTGATTTTGTATATCTCGTATGGGAGGCAATTTATTGGGGGGTTCATCGAGCACAATCTCCTTGAACTCCTACAAAATTGGCTTCAAATCTTCCGGGATATTCACAGGCTCCATATATTCTTTCTTTTCAACTAATGGATATATATGTCTTGTTTCCTCAGATTGTTTGACAAAAGCTTGTTCAGTTGTGAGAGACTGTTCCTCAACTTTAGAAGTCTTGGGTTGGTTCTCGCTTCCCATAGGACCGAGGATAATCTTTTTACCATCTTTAATAAAGATAAATAGGTTATCCCAATCCCTATGTGTAGTATTAATATTATTTTGCCAGGGTTGACCAAGTAACATGTGACAAGCTTCCATATCGACTACGTCACACATTACTTCATCCTTATAATATTTACCAATGGAAAAAGATATACGACATCGTTCAGTTACCTCTGTTTTGTTGACCTCCTTGATCCATCCAATCATGTATGGAGATGGGTGTCTTTCTGTTTTCAGTTGTAGTTTTTCCACCATTATTTTTGACACAAAATTCTCATCGCTCTTGACATCGATGATCACATTGCAGACTTTTTTGTATGCAGTGCACCTTGTTCGAAGGATGTTGTCTCGCTGTAATTCTATTTCTACTTTTGGCATGTATAACGGCTTCCTCATAATTGAAGTGGTGGCCTGTGATTTACCATCATCTGATGGTGCTTTGTAGAAATTGGGGTTGTGTCGTACAGTGACTACAGGCGGTTGAGTATCACTTTGAGCTCGGTGCGGAATTAGTGCATCCGCAATACGGTTGAGGGTTGCCTGCAGCCCTTGCATGGTCAACTGAGTCTCCTTGTGGAAAGCTTCTATTCTTTCCAATAGATAACGAATCCCTGGATTACCTTCCACAGGATTTTGATTCATACCTTCATTATTTGTCATTGGCCCGAGGGGAATCCTCGCTCTGATACCAATTAACGCAGGGATGAACGTTATGAGGATAAATACTCCGAATCCACGGAGCTTCTCTGGACTCCTCACAGAGACTTCTCGAATCCACGAGGAAAGAAAGTAGAAAATAGAAATAAATTTTAATAAATTTGAAATTGATTAATTGATCATTGATAATTGTCTAATGCATCTCCTTACACCATTAATATAGAAAAAAAAAAAACTAAAATTCGTAATTACCAAAAATATAAAATTCTAACTCTAATAAAAATCGTAATTTTAATAAAACTCTTCTAAGGCCTAATTTCTAAAAATAAAAATTGTAAATAAACTTTCTCTAGAAGAGTACTAGTATAACTAAAAGTTATTTCTAAAAGGAAAGAAAATCTAAAACTCTAAAAATATTAAAAAATCGGAATTACTAAAAATAGTAAAAATTTTCTAAAAATTCGTTTTTGAGCTGAAAGTGCACTTTTTCTTACGAAACAGACAGATGCGACCCACTTTGGGTCGGTTCACCTCGGATGGCCCGTTTCAGTAAAGATTGATAGGTTGTACGCCCCATAACGATACCCAGATCAAAAGTTATGGTCAATTCACGGTCCATTTTCTTTTAGCTCAACCATGCTGGAAACGTATCTATGACACGTTCTACATCAGTTAGACTATCGAAGGGTCCTTCAACCAACCAGGAGCACTTGTACTTAGGCTTGTTTGGCTTCAATCACTATGTGAAAAATGGAAATAAATGACAGATTTAGAGACGGTTCTGGACCGTCTCTAAAATTGCTTGGTTTAAAGACGCTTTAGAGACGGCCGTAAACCGTCTCTAAAATTAGGGACGGCTACTGACCATCCCTAATATTGTCTTTAAATGTTCAGCGTCCGTAAACAATATAAGACGGTCTTTGACCGTCTTATATACGTCATCTGAGACGGTCAAAAACCGTCCGTATTAGAGACGGTCTTCGACCGTCTTATATACAGTCATCTGAGACGGTCACTGGCCGTCCGTATTAGAGACGGTCAGTGGCCGTCTTTTACTTGTAATTTGAGACTGTCAAAGACGGTCTCTATTAGAGACGGTCCTTAGCCGTCTTATTGCTAAAAAACCGTCTCTATTAGAGACTGTCATAGACCGTCTCTATTAGAGACTGTCAATAGCTGTCTCTATTAGAGGCTGTTACTGACCGTCTCAATTAGAGATTCCTTAACCGTCTTCTAGGACCGTGGAAGATCGTCTGTATTAGAGACGGTCCTTAACTGTCTCTAATGCTCAGGTAAATAGTTAAGAAGCTTAGAAAAAATAATTAACAATGTTTTTTTTTTAAAAAAAAAACTGATTTTATAAAATTCTACATTTGAAAAAAAAAATTTAAGAACTTTGAATAATGCTGATAACTTTGAAAAAAAAAAATTTCAATAAAAAAAGATATTTTGAAAAAGAAAATATAAAAAATTAAACAAAATTGTGAAAAAAATGACAAATTGTAAAAAAAAAATATATATATATTTTTAAAAAAGAAAACTAGATTTTGTATTTTGACAAAAAAAATTAAAAATTATATAGCAAGATTTCAATAAAAAAATGATATTTTGAAAAAGAAAATTTAAAAAATTAAACAAAATTGTGAAAAAATCGACAAATTGTAAAAAAAAAAAGAAAACTAGATTTTTTATTTTGACAAGAAAAATTGAAAAGTTATATAACAAAAGTGAAATTAAAAAAATGATATTTTGAAAAAGAAAATTTGAGAAATTAAACAAAATTGTGAAAAAATTGACAAATTAAAAAATATATTTTAAAAAAAAGAAAATTAGATTTTGTATTTTGACAAGAAAAATTGAAAAGTTAGATAACAAAAGTGAAATATTTTATAATAAAAATGATATTTTGTTAAAAGAGAAAAAATTTATACATTTTGAAAAAAAAAATATGTTATTTTTAAATGGAAATTGAAATTTATCTATGAAAAATAAAATTACTAAATTATTAGGCACATCCATTAATTGAACCTTTAATAATTTTTGGATAATCTAATCAATTCAGATTGAAGAATAAATAACTTCGGATGTTTAAATCAAATTTCACTGAAATTGTGTGATCAATCTTATATGCCTAATATCTTTCTCATATGTAAACTGATTGAGGCGAGTAACTACTCAAATTGAGGGTATTGATCAGTAAAATAGAGTGAACGGACCAGACATGTAAAATGGGCCAAATATTCTGGTCAAACTTGCGACCCAACTTAGTGACCTCGTGAGAACCTAAGAATTGATGTTAGTAAGTTTTGTGTGCCCCATCATGATGTGTGTCGAACATCAACACCGTGGATTTGATGTGTCCCCTTTAAGTTATGAGATATCTCAAAAATCATCTATATACGAAACTCAAGTGGGCCATACCATCTAATACTATGTGAAGACGTCCTTAAAAATATAAAAGCACTTGGTGGGGCCCACATGAGTTTTGGATGCGGCTGAAAATTGGTCTGACCCCTCATTCAAGTGGACACACATAATGAGTGGGTTGGATATGTGAATCACATTTAGGCAGGCCCAATATATGATTATGAATTTTTTAAGGAAACCCCTCTCCACTATATTGTGTGGTGTGGCCCACCCAAGTCATGGATTGACTTTATTTTTAAGCTCTTGGGCCACCCAAGTCATGGATTGACTTTCTCCATATCGTTCAACGCTTTTCTCGGATCATTTTTAGATATTAACTAAAAAATGGGGCGGGTCGAAGGCTTAAGTGGGACACACATAATGAATGGACAGGATCTATGAATCACATCTAGGTGGGGTCAATAAATGATTATGAATGTTTTAGTGGGAGGGTAACCCTCTCAACTATAGTATGTGGTGTGGCCCACCCAAGTCATGGATTGACTTTATTTTTAAGCTCGTGGCCTACCATGGAATGGTGCATCTAACTGACGGGGCAAATCCAAAGTTCAAGTGGACCCACCATAGAAAAGAGTGGGATAGTGACACCCACTATTGAAACCTTTTTAAGGCCTGCCGCGATGTTTATTTGAGATCCAACCTGTTTATAAGTTAATACTGACATGGAATAAAGGAAAACATATATATATATATATATATATATATATATATATATATATATATATATATATATATATATATATATATATATATATATATATATATATATATATATATATATATATATAGCTTGGTTGAAAACTTCTACGGCCCAAAGTAAGGTTTTAATGGTAGGCATTCAATCTCCATTGTTTTTTGTGATGGGGTCCACTCGAACTTTGAATCTGCCTCCCAAAATTTTTCAATGGTAGACGTTCAGTTTATACTTGTAACCTAAAAATAAACAGTACAGTAAGCCTTAGGAGGATTTTAATGATGGATATCCAATTACTATTGATTTCATGTGGTGTGATGCACCTGAGATTTCTGTGATGAGGTCCACTATAGATTTTTATCTGCCTTATTCTTTGGCTCATGACGTAAAATGATATCTCAAAATGGATGGACGGTGTGGATATAACAAATACATCATAGTGGGCCTCACAAAACTTGGTGGATGTTGGTTAGTGCTCTATAAGTCTCACCATAATGTGTGTTTCATCCTTGGAAGCAGATTGCATACTGAGTAACTCAGTACCTTCAAAGCATGTTTGGGCATTGAGATTAGAAGGGATTAGGTGGGATGGGATTCATTTGGTCCCATGCCAATTCCACTCCATGTTAGGGAAGAATGGAATTAGGTGGAAATTAGCTTAGATGGAATTGCATTGGGTCCATGCCAATTTCATTCAATGTTAGCAAGTTGTGTAGGTCCCACCATGATGTGTGGGCTATATCCACACTGTCCACCCATTTTTTGAGATTATTTTAGAGCATGAGCCAAAAAATCAAGTAAATCTAAAGCTCAAGTGGGCCCCACTATAGAAAGCAATGGGGATTGAATAATTACTGTTGAAAACTTCTTTGGGTCCACATAAGTTTTGGATCTACCTCATTTCTAGGCCCATACCATAAAATGAGGTTACAAAATAAATGAACGGTTTAGATATAACACGTGTGTTATTTTTAGTAATTTCAAATGACGGTGAGTATATTCATTCAATGTACTACCTTATTACCAACAAACCATGGAATTAATCTTATCTCATAGCAACAGGGACTATATCCCTGCCATAGGTAATAATTATGTTTTTTGAATCCCACGCCACCTAATCCCTTCTAATCCCATCGCCCAAACCTGCCCTTAGCATACCGAGTAAACTGTGTGGGGTCCACTGTTATTTGTTTATTTTATTCACTCCATTAATACATATTAACAGATAATTTTAGGACTAGATACCAAAAAATGAAGCAAATTAAAATCTCAGGTGGACTATACTACAGGAAACAGTTTGATTGAACCTCTACCATTGAAAATTCTTTGGAGGCCAAAGAAGTTTTGGATCAAGCTGATGTTTATGGTATCTCTTCATCCATGTCTTTGTGATCTTATGAACAGGTTGGATGACAAATAAAAATTAATTTGAACCCTAGTAAGATTTCAATGGTGGAAATCATTATTCACACTGTTTCCTGTGTAATGGTCCACTTGAGCTTTGGATTCACTTCAATTTTGGTATCAACCCCTAAAATTATCAGTAAAAATGGATGGACGGTGTGGATAAACCACATACATTAACAGTGGGCCCAACTGAGTTTACTCAGCATGATAAAAGTGTACTGAGTAACCCAGTAAGCAATCCGCTCTCCCTCCCTGTCCCTCTCTCTCCAAATCGGATTGCGTAACTCTTGTCGTGCTGAGTAAACTCAGTTAGGCCACTATGAATTTATGTGATTTATCCACACCTTTCATCCGTTTTTCCATCTCATTTTAGGCGTTGAGCCCAAAATTGAAGCTTATACATGTCTCAAGTGGACCATTTCATAGGAAACAGTGGAAATAATGATTTCCACCGTTAAAGTCTTTTTAGGCCCCATGGTGATGTTTATTTGTCATCTAAACTGTTCATAAGATTAAAAAAAGCATGGATGAAAGGAAAAAAACAAATATAATATTCATCCAAAACTTCTGTGGCCCCAAGAATATTTCAACGGTAGAAATTCAATTCACATGGTTTCCTATGGTGTGGTCCATTTTAGCCTTGTATATGCTTCGGTTTTGATCAAAGGACGTAAAATTATCTTGTAAAATGGATGGACAGACTGGATAAAATACATAAATCACGGTGGACCCCACAGACTTTACTCAGTACACTTAGCGTACTAAGTTACTCAGTACGCAATCCACTTCCCTCTCTCTATTTCTCTTTTTAAGGGTGGACGTTCAATCACTATTGTTTTCCTATGGTGTTGTTCACCAGAGATATATTTCAAGCTGATTTTTTAGTATCAAATTGAAAAGATTTTTTAAAAATGGATGTATGGTCCGGATTAAACAAAAAAATTATGGTGGGGCCCATAGAGCCCTACCAAATCCAAAGCTAGGATCCCGTTTTTGTTTAACAGTGAAAACTATTAGTTTTGCATTTTTTGTTAAATAGTGGTGACTCATTTATAGAAAATTTGAGTTTGATATATGGCAATCCAGACCATCCAAATAATGGGTCTTGTTGTAGATGGTTTATAATTATAATTATATTTGAAACATAAGGCGGTTGGTAAGATAAGATGGATTGACAGTACTTATTTCAATTTTCTTGGATGGATGATGAATGTATTTGGGAATGTAAATGAAAATAAAAAACTTATAATATATATATATGTTATCAATGGAGGATACCTTGTTTAGGGGGACATGAAATTCTTGTAGCTTATGGTATGGTGCCCCAATATTGGTTGTACGTTACTAGTATGTAGTAGATGATACTAGGTTCAATAGTAGATAATACTAGAGAATCCCTAAACCTAAACCTACACCTAATCCTAATCTACTCCTTAACCTAAATATAAACTTGAAAACCCAACCCTAAATCCGTACACAAACCCGAACCCGAACTCGATTTCCTAAACCTAAACCTTAACTTATTCTCAATTCCCTAAACCGTAACCTATAACCTACACTTATAACCTACACCTAAACCTATAACCTCAACCTGTAACCTTAACAACCTGTAACCTTAACCTAAACGTAAAACCTAAACCTAAACCCAAACCCGATCCCGAACCCAAATATGAATCCCTAAACCCTTAGCCCAAACCTAAAACCCAAACGTAAACCCGATCTCGAACCCGGACCTGATTTCCTATACCTAAACCTTAACGTATTCTCAAATCCCTATACTTAAACCTACACCTAATCCTAATCTCAACTCCCTATCCTAAACCTAGACCTAAACTTGAAAATCCAAACCTAAACCCGATCCCGAACCCGAATCTGAATCCCTAAACGCTTAGCCTAAACCTAAAACCCAAATGTAAACCCGATCTCGAACCCGAACCCAATTTCCTATACCTAAACCTTAATGTATTTCTCAAATCCCTAAACCTAAACCTACACCTAATCCTAATCTCAACTCCCTAACCTAAACCTAAACCTAAACTTGAAAACCCAAAACTAAACTCGACCCCGAACCTGATCCCGATTTTTTAAACCTAAACTTATGACTTAACCTAAACCTATTCTCAAATCCCAAAACACCGTAACCTAAACCTAAACCAAAACCTATAACCAAAACCTATAACCTAAACCCGAACCCATTCTCAAATCCCATAACACTCGTAACCTAAACCTAAACCTTAACTTAAACCAAAACCTATAACCTAAACCTAAACCTAAACCAAAACCTATAACCTAAACCCGAACCCAAACTCGAACCCGAACTCGAATTCCTAAACCTTAACCTAAACATATAACCTATAACCTATAACTTAAGCCTATACCTAAACCTAAAACCTTATAACCTAAAACTATTCTCAAATCCTTAAACCTTAACCTATAACCTAACCTAAACCTATACTTATAACATAAAACTATTCTCAAACCCCAAAACCTATAACCTAAACCCGAATCCAAACCCGAACCCGAACCCGAATTCCTAAACCTTAACCTAAACATATAACCTATAACCTATAACCTATAACTTAAGCCTATACCTAAACCTGAAACCTTACTTATAACCTAAAACTATTCTCAAATCGTTAAACCTTAACCTATAACTTAACCTAAACCTATACTTATAACCTAAAACTATTCTCAAATCCCAAAACCTATAACATAAACCCGAACCCGAACCCGAATTCCTAAACCTTAACCAAAACATATAACCTATAACCTATAACCTAAGCCTATAACTTAAACCTAAAGCTAAACCTATAACCTAATCCCAAACCTATAACCTAAACTCAAATCCCTAAACCTAAACCTAAACTTGAAAACTCAAACCTAAACCCGATCCAGAACCCGAACCCAATTTCCTAAACCTATACCTTAACCTATTCTCAATTCCCTAAACCTATAGCTTTTAACCTTAACCTAGACCTAAACCTAAACCTATAACCTATAACCTATAACCTATAACCTAAACTTAAACTTAAAACCTAAATGTATTCTCAAATCCCTAAACCTAAACCTACACCTAATCCTAAACTCAATTCCTAACCTAAACCTAAACCTAAACCTAAACTTGAAAACCTAAACCTAAACCCGATCCCGAACTCGAACCCGATTTCCTAAACCTAAACCTTAACCTATTCTCAATTTCCTAAACCTTAACCTATAACCTAACCTAAACCTAAACCTAAACCTAAACCTATAACCTACACTTATAACCTAAACCTAAACCTAAGCCTAAAACCTAAACCTATGACCTAAAACCTAAATGTATTCTCAAATCCCTAAACCTAAACCTACACCTAATCCTAATCTCAACTCCCTAACCTAAACATAAACCTAAACTTGAAAACACAAACCTAAACCCGATCCCGAACCTGAACCCGAACCCGATTTCCTAAACCTATACCTTAACCTATTCTCAATTTCCTAAACCTTAACTTATAACCTAACCTAAACCTAAACCTAAACCTATAACCTACACTTATAACCTAAACCTAAACCTAAACCTATAACCTAAACCTAAGCCTAAAACCTAAACCTATGACCTAAAACTTAAGGGCCCGTTTGGACTGGTGGATTGGAAGGTATTGAATGGTATTAGGGTGGATGGTATGGATTCCAAGGCAATGATGGTGTTGTCAGTGGATTGTCTTAAGATCCATGGGATTGCTATATCGAGCCTGTTTGGCATGCCTGGCCAATCCCTGGATTAAACCTTCCCATCCCTTCCAATCCCTTGAGCCAAACACGTCCCAGGCAAATTTGAACGGATTATGGTGGATTGGATGAGATTTAAAGGTAATGATGGTGTTGTCAGTGGATTGTCTTAAGATCCATGGGATTGCTATATCCGAGGATCAGATCACCCAGTCTGTTTGGCATGCCCGGCCAATCCCGGGATTTAACTTCTAATCCCTTCCAATCCGCCAGGCCAAACGGGCCCTTAATGTATTCTCAAATCCCTAAACCTAAACTTACACCTAATAATAATCTCAACTCCCTAACCTAAACCTAAACCTAAACTTGAAAACCCAAACCTACACCCGATCCCGAACCCGAACCCGATTTCCTAAACCTATACCTTAACCTATTCTCGATTTCCTAAACCTTAACCTATAACCTAACCCAAACCTAAACCTAAACCTATAACCTACACTTATAACCTAAACCTAAACCTATAACCTAAACCTAAGCCTAAAACCTAAAACCTAAATGTATTCTCAAATCCCTAAACCTAAACCTACACCTAATAATAATCTCAACTCCCTAACTTAAACCTAAACCTAAACTTGAAAACCCAAACCTAAACCCGGTCCCGAACCCGATTTTCTAAACCTATAGCTTAACCTATTCTCAATTCCCTAAACCTATAGCTTACAACCTAAACCTAAACCTAAACCTATAACCTATAACTTATAACCTAAACCTAAACCTAAAACCTAAATGTATTTTCAAATCCCTAAACCTAAACCTACACCTAATCCTAATCTCAATTCCCTAACCTAAACCTAAACTTAAACTTGAAAACCTAAACCTAAACCTGATCCCGAACCCGAACCCAATTTCCTAAACCTAAACCTTAACCTATTCTCAATTTCCTAAACCTTAACCTATAACCTAACGTAAACCTAAACCTAAACCTATAACCTACACTTATAACCTAAACCTAAACCTATAACCTTATCCTAAGCCTAAAACCTAAACCTATGACTTAAAACCTAAATGTATTCTCAAATCCCTAAACCTAAACCTACACCTAATCCTAATCTCAACACCCTAACCTAAACCTAAACCTATAACCTACACTTAAAACCTAAACCTAAGCCTAAAACCTAAACCTATGACCTAAAACCTAAATGTATTCTCAAATCCCTAAACCTAAACCTACACCTAATCCTAATATCAACTCCCTAACCTAAACCTAAACCTAAACTTGAAAACCCAAACCTAAACCCGATCCCGAACCCGAACCCGAACTCGATTTCCTAAACCTATACCTTAACCTATTCTCAATTTTCTAAACCTTAACCTAAACCTAAACCTAAACCTAAAACCTAAAACCTAAATGTATTCTCAAATCCCTAAACCTAAACCTAAACCTACACCTAATAATAATCTCAACTCCCTAACCTAAACCTAAACCTAAACATGAAAACCCAAACCTAAACCCGATCCAGAACCCGAACCCGAACACGATTTCCTAAACCTAACCTATTCTCAATTCCCTAAACCTATAGCTTATAACCTAAACTTAAACCTAAACCTAAACCTATAACCTAAATGTATTCTCAAATCCCTAAACCTAAACCTACACCTAATCCTAATATCAATTCCCTAACCTAAACCTAAGCCTAAACTTGAAAACCTAAACCTAAACCCGATCCCGAACCCGAACCCAATTTCCTAAACCTAAACCTTAACCTATTCTCAATTTCCTAAACCTTAACCTATAACCTAACGTAAACCTAAACCTAAACCTATAACCTACACTTATAACCTAAACCTAAACCTATAACCTAAACCTAAGCCTAAAACCTTAACCTATGACCTAAAACCTAAATGTATTATCAAATCCCTAAACCTAACCTACACCTAATCCTAATCTCAACTTCCTAACCTAAACCTAAACTTGAAAACCCAAACCTAAACCCGATCCCGAACCCTAACCCGATTTCCTAAACCTAAACCTTAACCTATTCCCAATTCCCTAAACCTATAGCTTTTAACCTAAACCTAAACCTTAACCTAAATCTAAACCTAAACCTATAGCTTTAACCTAAACAAAATCCTATGACCTAAAACCTAAATGTATTCTCAAATCTCTAAACCTAAACCTACACCTAATCCTAATCTCAACTCCCTAACCTAAACCTAAACCTAAACCCGATCCCAAACTGAACCTGATTTCCTAAACCTAAACCAAAACCTTAACCTAAACCAAATCCTATGACCTAATACCTAAATGTATTCTCAAATCCCTAAACCTAAACCTACACCTAATCCTAATCTCAACTCCCTAACCTAAACCTAAACCTAAACTTGAAAACCCAAACCTAAATGCGATCCCGAACCCGAACCCGATTTCCTAAACCTATACCTTAACCTATTCTCAATTCCTTAAACCTATAGCTTATAACCTAAACCTAAACTTTAACCTAAACCTAAACCTATAACCTTAACCTAAACTAAAACCTATGACCTAAAACCTAAATGTATTCTTAAATCTCTAAACCTAAACCTACACCTAATCCTAATCTCAATTCCCTAACGTAAACCTAAACCTAAACTTGAAAACCCATACCTAAACCCGATTCCGAACCCGAACCCGAACCCGATTTCCTAAACCTAAACCTTAACCTATTCTCAATTTCCTAAACCTTAACCTAAACCTAAACCTAAACCTAAACCTATAACCTACACTTATAACTATAACCTAAACCTAAGCCTAAAACCTAAACCTAAAACCTAAATGTATTCTTAAATCCCTAAACCTAAACCTACACCTAATCCTAATCTCAACTCCCTAACCTAAACCTAAACCTAAACCGATCCAGAACCCGAACCCGATTTCCTAAACCTAAACCTTAACCTATTCTCAATTCCCTAAACCTATAGCTTATAACCTAAACCTAAACCTTAACCTAAATCTAAACCTAAACCTTAACCTAAACCAAATCCTATGACCTAAAACCTAAATGTATTCTCAAATCCCTAAACCTAAACCTACACCTAATCCTAATCTCAACTCCCTAACCTAAACCTAAACCCGATCCGGAACCCGAACCCGATTTCCTAAACCTATACCTTAACCTATTCTCAGTTCCTAAACCTATAGCTTATAACCTAAACCTATAACCTTAACCTAAATCAAAACTTATGACCTAAAACCTAAATGTATTCTCAAATATCTAAACCTAAACTTACACCTAATCCTAATCTCAACTCCCTAACCTAAACCTAAACCTAAACTTGAAAACCCAAACCTAAAACCCGATCCCGAACCCAAACCCGATTTTTTCAAACCTAAACCTTAACCTATTCTCAAATCCCTAAACTTAAACCTATACCTAATCCTAATCTAAACTCCCTAACCTAAACATAAACTTGAAAACCCAAACCTAAACCCAATCCCGAACTCGAACCCGAATTCCTAAACCTAAACCTTAACCTATTTTCAAATCCCTAAACCTAAACCTACACCTAATCCTAATCTCGACTCCCTAACCTAAACCTGAACCTAAACTTGAAAACCCAAACCTAAACCCGAACCCGAACCCGATTTCCTAAACCTAAACCTTAACATATTCGCAATTCCTTAAACCTATAGCTTATAAGACCTTAAAACCTTAACCTTAACCTAAACCTATAACCTTAAAACCAAAACCTATGTCCTAAAACTTAAACTTATAACCTATAACCTAACCTTAACCTAAACCTAAAACCTAAACCTTAACCAATACCTAAAACCTAAAAATAAACCTAAAACCTAAATGTATTCTCAAATCCCTAAACCTAAACCTACACCTAATCGTAATCTCAACTCCCTAACTTAAACCTAAACTTGAAAACCCAAATCTAAACCTGATCCCGAACCCGAACCCGATTTCCTAAACCTAAACCTTAACCTATTCTCAATTCCCTAAACCTAAACCTTAACCTAAACCTAAACCTTAACCTAAACTTATAACCTAAACTTAAAATCTAAACCTATAACCTAAAACCTAAACATAAAACCTGAATGTATTCTCAAATCCTTAAACTTAGACCTGCACCTAATCCTAAACCTAAAACCTGAATGTATTCTCAAATCCTTAAACTTAGACCTACACCTAATCCTAAACCTAAACTTGAAAACCCAAACCTAAACCCGATACCGAACCCGAACCCGATTGTTGTAATAATGTAACCCAATCATAAGGCAACAAACAAGAATGTATCCCTTTTAACACATGCCCCTTTTTACAAAGCTTTAATTTTTGTTGTTGTTTCTATTAATTGAAACACTTTTTTGCATTATTTGCTCATATTAGGTTTATTTTAATGATCAGTTTTATTTTAAAAAAGTGCCCACTTTTTTTGATGAAGTTTCTGCAATTTTTCATGATTCTGAATTATAATGTTTTGTTGGTTGAATATTTTTTTATTAGATGAAAGACACAAAGAAAATTGTTGCTGATTTTTTTCCTTTTTTTTTTTTTACTTATGAAGTTAAACTTTATATGTATTATGCGTGGATGAATAATGTATTGTGGATAAGATTGTTTGTGTTTGGATGGATGTAGTTTATGTTTGGATGGATTTACGTAGTTTGGGTTTAGATGGATGTGAATGTGAATGTGATGAAACAGGTGTATATCAGTCCTGTTTGGATGAAACAGGTGTATGTCAGTTTTGTTTGGATGAAACAAGTGTATATCAGTCCTGTTTGGATGAAACAGGTGAATGTGAATGAAACAGGTGTATATCGGTCCTGTTTGGATGAAATAGGTGTATGTCAGTCCTGTTTGGATGAAACAGGTGTATATCAGTCCTGTTTGGATGAAACAGGTGTATGTGAATGAAACAGGTGAATGTGAATGTGATGAAACAGTTTGGATTTATGTATCTGAATGAAACAGGTTTATATCAGTCCTTTTTGGATGAAACAGGTGAACGTGAATGAAACAGGTGAACGTGAATGAAACAGGTGTATATCAGTCCTGTTTGGATGAAACAGGTGAATGTGAATGTGATGAAACAGTTTGGATTTACGTAGTTTGTATAACAGGTGTATATCAGGAAGAATACTGTAACAGGTCCAATTTGAAAATGTCCTTTAAGGGTCATAAGAGACGGCCCAGAGCAGTCCTTTTAAAGGACGGTCCATGACCGTCCTTTTAAAGGACGGTCCATAACCGTCCTTTGAAGGCTCATAAGAGACGGTCCATGAGTCCTTTTTAAGGACGGTCTATGACCGTCCGTTTAAAGGACGGTCCATGACCGTCCTTTGAAGGCTCATAAGAGACGGTCGATGGCAGTCCTTTTTAAGGACGGTCCATAACAGTCCTTTTAAAGGATGGTTTATGGCCGTCCTTTTTAGGATTATAAGAGACGGTCTATAACAGTCCATTTTAAGGACAGTCCATGACCATCTTTTTTTCGTCAATAAGAATGACGGTTTTCAATGGTCCTTTAAAAAATAAGACGTTAAAATTTGACGGCCTATGCGACGGTCCATGACCGTCCTTTTTGGTCATTTGAGACGGTTTTGGACCGTCCTTTTTTCACTGTTTTGGCGTAGTGAATTGTGTTTGATTAGCCACTTTATTTTAAAAAAATAATAATTGTGGCACACATAAAATTGAAGATCTTCTGTTGAAGGGTTTGTTCATTGCACATGGGTGAACTACGATACATCACACGACCATCGTGGTTTGTAGGTTCGAGATCAATGGTTCAAATCTTTTGAAGGACGTAACCCCTGAAAGGAAACCCGGGACGCAGATTAGCTACTGACAGATTGAGTAGCCAAGAATGGTTACTGAAGTGACGTCACCAAGTTATGTGGGCCCCACTATGAAGTATTTGTTCTATCCACACTGTCCATCCATTTGGAGATATCATTTTTGGCCATGCGCCAAAGAATGAGGCAGATCCAAAGCTGTAGTGGATCCCACCACAGAAAACAGCGGGGAGAGTGATGCCTACTGTTGAAACCTTCCTAAAGCCCACCATGATGTTTGTTTGAAATCCAACCTGTTCACAAGTTATAGATTATTGGACAATCAAGTCAGTCCATCAATCAAGTGCCAAAGTGGGCCCATCATGAAATATTATCTGGCTCAAAATTCAAGCCAAATGTAGGTGTGCAGGACCACTTAAACCAATGGGTGGCCAACAATCTCACACACTAGGTGTACTCCACCGGATGAGTGGATTGACAAAGAGATCTTCAGGATGATTCTCATCATTTGAGCCATGGAAAAGGTGGGCCTTATCATGAAATATAGTTTGGTGCAGTATTCAACTGAATTCGTATATGGACCACTTATAATTAGTAATGGGTCGCACACCAACTCTACAAATAATGGTTCAACTTGCCAAACTTTGGGAAGTGTCCCATAGAGTGGCTTCGCCCAAAAAATCAAGCCAACAGAATTATTAGATGGGTCACTTCCGTACATTAAATATGGACCATCAATCATTAGGTGGTTTCTTACATTGAATATAGACCATCGACCGATCTTACTAATCATATGTTTTACTTACCGGCGTATGTTCCGATTAATGAGTAGAGCAGCTAACACTTATAAAATAGAAATATTTTTTATTATTGTTATTATATTTTTGCAGAAAGGTCGGAGCACACCACCTGTAATTTTATTGATACCTGAAAATTATATATATAAGACGAGAAAATATTGGCCAATCCCCTCCCTAAATTCTAATTAATAAGCTGCCCACCATTACAACTCTTATAAAAAGTACTAACCAAAAAAAAAAAAAAAAAAACGGAAAAAAAAAGACCACCACTGTAGAGCTTTCACAACTAGGTAGCAAACAATTATTCATTATTCATGACCTTCGTTTCCAAGTAACTTCTTCAATCTAACATCTTGCAAAGCGACAGGTATAAAGAAGTCTTTCTTTCATCTCTCATCAACGAAACGGTATTAGGCAATCCTCCAAGCTCTTTTGAGCACTAAAACATCACAGAAGGCCCAAAACCCCATAGCAAATCCTGGTCCCAACGCAGAGTAAAACCAAACCATTTCATGCGCTCCATCATCTTTTTTTATATCACCACCAACAGGCATTAGACTTTGAGAAGTCCCATCACTATCACACTTATCTGGAAGAGGAGGTCCACAGAGATTGTTGTTGCCAATATAAATAGAAGGATCTGGAAGTGTCTGGAGCTGATTTCCCGATGGAATTTTTCCCGACAAGTTGTTATTAGACAAGTTCAAGTAACTAAGAAAAGTTAAACTTGACATGCTTGGAGGAATTGTACCTTAAAGCTGATTTTTGGAGAAATCAAGAGACTCTAGCAATGCCAATTTACCAATCTTGTCTGGGATCTTTCCGGTCAAATGGTTTCCAAAAAAGTTTAAGACATGCAATCCCAAAAGAGTTGTAAGTTCTTCAGGGATCTCTCTTAATAAGTTATTGCTTGAAAGTTCCATGCATATCACCAGTGAAATTGTTCTAGTGTATTCAAGCATTTGCCCCTTCACTGACACAAACAAGTTTTCCTTGTAATAAGATCCCGTTCTGTTAAAAAGAAAGTGGTCTGTCTTCTTCTGCTCAGTCTTTATGCCCGTGAGATTCCAAAGACTTTGAGGAATTGAACCAGATAAACAATTTTGTCCCACATCAAAGACCCGAAGAGAAGGTATGTTTAAAAATTGTGGTGGTATGCTACCAGTAAACATATTAGATCGTAAACTCAAAATTCTTAAAATCGGAAAACTTTTGCCAATCCAAGTGGGAATATGACCTGAGAAATTGTTCTGTCCAAAGTCAAGAGTCTCCAAAAGAGTACAATTCTTCAAAGATGAAGGGACTTTTCCTAAAAGGCTATTATTGCTCAAGTGCATTGTTTGAAGTTGATGTAACAGACCCAAAGATATGAGAATTCTTCCTGATAAACTGTTCTTGCTCAAATCAAGTGCCTTGAGGTCTACACAGTCACCCAATCTTAATGGAATGGTGCCACTTATATTGTTTTGGGAAAGATCAAGGACAATAAGAAACTTCATTTTGCCTATAGATGAGGGAATTATGCCACCGATTTAGTTACCTCTGGCAGAAAAGACTTGTAAGTTATGCATTGTGGATGTAAAATTGGGTGAGATTGGCCCAAAAAATTGAATGTTGGAGAGATCAAGTGATATGCATCCATTCAACATGCAAGGTATGGGACCACTGAAATTATTCGAACTCAAATCAATATACAAGGAGAACAGAGGATCCATTTTTAGAGGGTTGGGCAATTGGCCAGAAATCTCATTATTTGAGAGGTTCAGTGAAGAAAGTTGGGGTGTTAAATCCCAAAACTAGGTGGAGATGATGTCAGAGATGGCTATGTTATAGAGATCCAATTTGCCTACGCGTTTTTGCGTTTGTAGCCAGGGAGGAAACCGAGGACCTAAATGACATGATCCTAGTGAAATTGTAGAAAGCTAAAATGGAGGGACCCAATGAGGGTGTAGATTGAAAGCCAAAGAATTAAAATACAAATCTAAGTAAAACAAAATTTTGAGGTTTTCAAAATGAGTTTCAGACACGTTTCCTATCAAGGAGTTGTAAGAGAGGTCAAGCTGAGACAAGTTAGAAAGTTGTCCTAAAGTTGTTGGAATTGTCCCATTCAACTGATTCCCACGGAGAAGTAATATTTCTAAGGAAGACAATCCTCCAAGAGCTGCAGGGATACTCCCATTCAACTTATTGCCACTGAGCTGGAAGGCTATAATCGGTCCTGCTAAAGGAGGGTTGGGCATCAAAGGAGTTAGAGACGTTTCTTCCGCCCTTAAGTTAAAGAGGGCCTGGACTATATTCGTCGACCACCATAACAGTTTATGGGCCAAGTTCATGAGAGCTAAAAATGATGTTCGGTTGCCTTGAGGGCTGGTAGTGCAACGACATTCTAACTCCCCAGCCTGGACGCAGGTGCGGAATTTCACCGGCCTTCTATCGGCCAATTGTCGCCTACTGTTGGGTAATGGTAATAGCGATTTCTGGGAAGAGGACTGGACGAGGCTGGGCCCCCTCAAAGGCCTCCTGCAAGACAATCTCTCTCATCAGCCTCATCCTCTGAAGATTAATCAAGTCATAGGCTATGAGGGTCTGCTCCAACACGCTCCTTTTCCTGATTCCCTGCCTGATTCAGTTCATCTCCTCATCATTTCTGAAGGTCTTTCGCTTACTCAAGGAGAAGATAGCCTCATCTGGACTAGAGAAAGGTTAGGGCATTTTTCCACTCAATCAGCCTGAAACATCATTAGATCGCATTGTCCTTGGCGTTCATGGGCTAGGTGGGCGTGGCATCCTTATCTCCCTCCCAAAATCGCCATCTTCTCTTGGAAAATCCTTCACAAGGTAGTCCCGGTTGAAATTAGAGTGAAGGAAAAAGGCATTCAGCTAGCTTCCTCCTGTGTTTGCTGCTCGGTCAACAATCGCAAGGAGGAATCCCTCGACCATCTTTTTGTGGATAGCGAGATCGCCTTAGCTATGTGGTGTCATTTCTCGGCGACTCTCTCTGTCGATCTTCTCCCTAACCAAACTGTGGAAGGTAGATTCTTTCCATGGTGGGCTATAGCTAAGGAGTCATCCCCTCTGGGACTGATTAGAGGGATCACCCCGACCATCATAATGTGGGATATCTGGAGAGCTAGGAACGAGCAGCGTTTCGACGATTGTCAGATCAGGTTTCAGCACTCCTTAAATCAGGTTCAGAACTGGCTATCGCGTATCTGCAACTCTTTTCCCATCCCGCCTTGTAAATCCCAGTATGACTATGACGCCCTAGTGGACCTCAGCATTCCAAGTGTTGGGATTTTTGGCCTGCGGAATCACACAGATCTAGATCTAGGATAGCAATCCAATGGCACCAAACACACACACAAGAAAAGAGAACACACAGATTTAACGTGGAAAACTCTTGTGGGAAAAAACCACGGCACAAAGCGACAGATCACCACTATGAAAGCATCAATTACAAAGAGAAAAGACTTACCCGATTCGAACAACCTCGAATCTCACCCTTACTACACCCTTTAATAACCCTAGAACCCCTTAGAATACCTTTAGGAAGTCTTGGAATTAATTAGAATAGCCCTAGGGACCCCAATTTATAGTTTTGACAACTTCCCTTTCGTATCCCAGTTGCGAAAGGACTTGCGTCACAAAATCCGCGAAACTCCTTTCGCATCCCAGTTGCGAAAGGACTTGCAACACAAAATCCGCGAAACTCCTTTCGCATCCCAGTTGCGAAAGGACTTGCGTCACAAAATCCGCGAAACTCCTTTCGCAACCCAGTTGCAAAAGGACTTACAACACAAAATCTACGAAACTCCTTTCGTATCTCAGTTGCGAAAGGACTCAGATTTAAGACATCTCGCAATAATCTCCACCATGTCTTCAATCTTCAACCGTGCAGCTTCTTGACCTCTTTTCTTATTTCTGCATCACATCATAACTCAAGACCACATTGGCCAACCAGCGCCAATCACAGATCTGATAGATACCTGCTATACCGTCGGCGCGAATATCTCTGAGAAGCCAATCTCTTCTCTTTGAGAATAACCTGTCGCTACCAACCTCGCCCTGTATCTATATTGTATCCTCCTGAAGGTCCACCTGCATCCAACCGCTCACCGGCCCACTGGAAGCTCCACCCGCTCCCATATGTCGGTCTGGTACAACGAATCCATCACATCGCCCATTGTCACCTTCCACTTCTCAGCACCAGGCTCACCTAGAGCCATCAGAATAGAAGATGAGTTCTCTGCGATATTAGAGTCGTCCATGTACCACGCCAATATCCTGCGATCATGCCGTATGATTCTTCACATAGGTAGCTGCTCCACCTGCTCTGTATCCCTGTCTGCACGTCTCAGCCTTCCTGCCCTGCCCGTTCATGTGACCATGCCCATCATGCCACACACGTGCAGAGGTGGAATCCGCTACATCCACTGTAGCTCCACCTTTTGAAGTGCTCCCGATCAACCTGTAAACATGATCGAGTCGTTGCGCTTTCATGATTACCCGTGCCCTCTTAGATACTTTAAGAGCACCATCAATACATGTGTACTTGCATCCTTTTGCCTCAAGTACACCAAGAGAAATCAGATTCTGCTTCAAATCAGGAACGTGCCTCACATTTGTCAAGGTACGCTCCACCCCATCAAACATCCTGATGTGCACTGTACCAACAGCCACAACATTACAGGCAAAGCCATTGCCCATAAACACCTGTCCAACATCGCACTCCCTGTAGCTGGTGAACCAACTCCGATGAGTAGTCATGTGAAAAGATGCCCCTGTGTCTAGCATCCACTCGTCCTTATGATCATCGTATGACCGTCTGAGCGAAGACACAGACAAAACATCACCATCACATCTACTCGATTCATCTGACGTGGCAGTGTTAGCCTCCCTGCATGAAGCCTCAGAATCTTTCCTCTTAGATTTAGGATTTTCACAATCCCTCTTCACATGTCCTTCCTTCTCACAATTCCAACACTTTACCTTTCCTTTGCCCTTGCCCTTGGATTTGGATCTAGAACCTGAAGAACCTATACCTTGTTCAGAATTTCTACCCACTGTAAACAGTGCATCAGAAGATGTCCCCATGTTGCTGTCTAACTGTCTCATATCCTTCCCTTGAAGGGCTGAGATAACAGTGTCGACACTCAGGGTTTTATTCATGCTGCACATAGTATCCTTGAATGACTCATAGGACGCCGGAAGAGAATTCAGCAACATACATGCTTGTTCTTCATCTTTCATCACTTCTTCCATATCCAGCAATTTGCAAACCAATTTATTAAAGTTGCTTATGTGAGTCTCCAGATCTCCACCCTCTGCCATATTGAAGTTATACCACTGCCGCTTCAAGTGTATGCGATTTCCAGAGGATTTCTTCGCATAGACATCCTCTAATTTCGCCCATAACTTAGCCGCAGTTTTCTCCCTCATGACATTGTAAAGAACCTCATCCATGAGACATAAACGGATCGATGATAAAGCCTTCTTATCAAGAGTATTCCAATCACCATCAGTCATAGTGGACTTCCGCTCCTCAAGAGCACCATCTTCACCTTGTTTGATTAAGGAACTCATCATCTTGATCTTCCATAACTCAAAATTATTTTTCCCTGAGTACTTCTCAATCTTATACCTGGCGCTCGCCATTATTACTAATCCCTCAGATTCAGATCGGTGTCCCAACCGATTGCTTTGATACCACTTGTTGGAATTTTTGGCTTGCGGAATCACACAGATTTAGATCTAGGATAGCAATCCAATGGCACCAAGCACACACACAAGAAAAGAGAACACACAGATTTAACGTGGAAAACCCTTGCGGGAAAAAACTACAGCACAAAGCGACAGATCACCACTATGAAAGCATTAATTATAAAGAGAAAAGACTTACCCGATTCGAACAACCTCGAATCTCACCCTTGCTACACCCTTTAATAACCCTAGAACCCTTTAGAATACCTTTAGGAAGTCTTGAAATTAATTAGAATAGCCCTAGGGACCCCAATTTATAGTTTTGACAACTTTCCTTTCGTATCCCAATTGCGAAAGGACTTGCGTCACAAAATCCGCGAAACTCCTTTCGCATCCCAGTTGTGAAAGGACTTGCAACACAAAATCCGCGAAACTCCTTTCGCATCCCAGTTGCGAAAGGACTTGCAACACAAAATCCGCGAAACTCCTTTCGCATCCCAGTTGCGAAAGGACTTGTGTCACAAAATCCGTGAAACTCCTTTCACATCCTAGTTGCAAAAGGACTTGCAACACAAAATCTGCAAAACTCCTTTCGCATCCCAGTTGCGAAAGGACTCAGATTTAAGACATCTCGCAACACCAAGGTTGGTTCCTTCTCGCCCCTAATCTTTTTCTGTGGTAAAATGGAGTTGTCCACCTAGGGGGTGGATTAAGATGAATGTGGATGGTTCTTCCAGAGGAAACCAGGGCCTGTCAGGTAGTGGGGGAGTCTGTAGAAATGAGAAGGGAGAATTTCTCTTTGCTTTCGCTTCAGGGTACGGGGTGGGGTCTAATTTCATGGCAGAAGTCAAGGCGGTAATCGACGGTTTGAAGCTGTGTAAGGATTTTGGCTATACTAACGTTGAAATGGAGAGCGACTCCTTAGCTGTCGTCGATCTTTTCTCTAATAGAGGGGCTGTCCCTTGGTCCGTTTTTTACTGGAAAAACCTGTTCAATTTTTATCAGGGAACCTTATCAGTTTCAGTCAAGCATATCCGTAGGCAGTCCAATGCTACGGCAGATAGCACGGCCCGCTGGGGTAGCTTAAACCAGCTTCACAGGCTGTTCCATTCGACCGCAGATCTTCCCCGTAAAACTCGTGGGGAGTTGGTTCTTGATAAAGCCGGATTGGGGGCAATTTGTTTCTCGTAGCCTCTCCTTTCCTTCCTGGTCGGTTGGTTGGTTTTTTTCCTTTTCAGCCCTTCATGATAGGCGGGCCCAGTCCTTTGTCTCTGGGCCTTCCCGAATTTGTAAATCTCTTTTTGTGATTAATAGATTCTGGGCTGCCTCTGGGCCTTCATTGAAAAAAAAAAAAAAAAAACCTGATTGCCACTGAGATCTAAAGATTGCAAGGAATACAATCCTCCAAGAGCTGCAGGGATACTCCCATTCAACTGATTGCCACTGAGATCTAAAGATTGCAAGCAAGACAATCCTCCAAGAGCTGCAGGGATACTCCCATTCAACGACCACAAAGAGTGTTCAGATGAAGAAAGCTGAGGAGGGATTCTCCCACTGAACCCTGCTTTTGACAAGTTTAAAGACACAAGGCTGCTAATGTTACCAGAACATGGAGAGATGTGAAATTAACAGAAGCAAGAGTTGGAGAAATATATGAAAGACCACATTCTACTAAGCGTAGCTCAACGAGGGAAGGACACTTGTTCATTACGTGGACCCAATCATGGCTTGCCATGGAAAGGTTCACATAAGACATGTCGAGGTACTTTAGAGAAGTAAGGCTTGTGAACCACCACAGGTTTTTGGCACTAAAGGAATTATAAGAAAGCTGCAAGGAAATGAGGTGAGAGAGGTTTCCAAGCTGATGAGGGATTCTCCCACTGAACCCTGAATATGACAAGTACAAATGCCTCAACTCCTTCATGGAACCCAAACTGTGGAATTGGGATACCATAAAAAGCATTGTAGCTCAAGTCCAACAACCGAAGATGCTTCAGTTCAACCACAGCTGGATCAATTCTGCCACTTAGTCTGAGACTGTAGTCATCGGCATGGAGGACGAGTTTAAGAACATACCCAGTTATGTTGTGGCAGGTAATTCCTCTCCATTTGCAGCAGTCCGAGGCTTCATCATCCCAAGAAGAGAGATTACGGCCAGGATCGTTGAGAGCCTTCCGAAAAGTGGTGAGAGCTTTTCTCTCGGAATCGAAGCAACTACCACTCACCTTCCAATATCCTCCACAGTGTATCAGCATATTTAAAAGAAAGAGGAAAATAAGAAAGCCACTTCTCTCCATTCCTTCTCTCTCAGCTGCAGAAAATGAAAAAGGAATGAAAATTAGCTTCTTTGCTAATTTCTCCCTTCTCATCCTTCATTTATAGGATTCTGACGTCCATAACCAGGACACGTCGCCCAGGGGTCACCACGGAAACCGAGTCTATACTATACGACTATGATGTGATAGTTCACCACCATTTTCTCGGGAGCTAATTAGGTGCGGCCCATCTTGATGTATGTATTGTATATGGACGCCGCACATTCATTTTAACAACTCATTTTAAGATATGATCCAGAAAACTAAAAAGATCAAAATCTCAGGTAGATCAGACCTAACATTTAAGAGTGCTGATTAAACTCCCACTATTAAAAAACTTCCTATGCCCGCCGTATTTGCCATCCAACCTGTTGATAATGTCACACAACATGGATGATCAGCTTCATCCAAAACTTTGGTGGCACACAACGAGTTTTTAACGGTCAATTATCAATGTTTCCTGTAGTGTGGTCCACCTGGGATTTGAAACATACTTCACTTTTGAATCACACCGATCGAGCAATCCACTCTTTTTTTTTTTTTTTTTCCGAACATGTGTCACTCGTGTCAGACCATCCAGACATTCAAAATTTGGGGTACACTATGGATATACCATAACTCTAAAATCACACCGATCGAGCAATCCTAACCATCCACTTAGGACTATCAACCGGATGCCAGAATTTACCAATCGGTGATTTTAGCTCAATTTCAAAATCGGATTTTCATATCATCAGTAGCCATATAACTCCAATATATGGGTTACGATCCATGTGGAAGTGGTTCAGTGGATCCTGACTATGGGGCCCACCAAGATTCATGTGACTTACATTCATATCGTCAGTTCATTTTAGGGTATTATCCCAAAAATGAAACAGCTCCAATTCTTAGGTGGACCACACCACAAGTAATAGTGGTGATTGAATACCCACCATTAAAAGGTTCTCGGGGGCAATGGATTAATGTTTATTTGCCTGTTGACAAAATCACAAAGACCTGGACGACGGACCACACAAATACCAGATTGGTCCAAAACTTTGTGCCTCACAACAAGTTTATAATGGTCAATCACCAGTCTTTTCTCTAGTGTAGTCCACCTGAGACTCCCATCATGGCCGTTTTTGGGATAAAGCCTAAAATAAGCTTTTCAAAACTGACGGATGGCATGGATGTAAGTCACATACATCTCAATGGGCCACACAATCATGGATCCACCAAAGCCAAGCCAGAAATCACGTGTCTATAACTTAACCAGCCGTGTATTAGATTGGCCCACCATAATCATGGCCGTACATAAAAAATTAAAATGATCAACATATTTGTGGGCTACAGATTCTTCTCACAAAAGTCTTAAGTAGGGTGAACTTACTATTAATTTGTTCTAATCCTTTGTAATTTTATTTTTATTTTTATTTTATTTTTTTTTTTTTTTTTAAGAGTTCATAAACGTGAAGGCTCAACGTGCCTCCCACCTTTATTTAACTTCAATCATTGTATTATAATTAAAATATGAAACTCTGGATTACTTCTGTGAGTTGTTTAGCAGTTATGAAGTATCCAGTGATCCAGGGTCTTGGGGTACTTAATTGTATGTGGTTCATATGATAGGTGGGTGCCCTTTTTCTCTTCTTGATAGCTCATCTGAATGAAATTTCCATCCTCTATTTAATAAAATCTCTGTAAAAAAATTTGAAACTATGAATCGATAATTAATACTAAATGATGCAGGGATGGACATGATGAGGTCACAGTGATTCTTTGAATTCACAATGAAAAAGAGAAAATAGAAATAAATTCTATAAAATCAGAAATAAATTAATTGATAATTGTCTCGTATGGATGTGTCCTAGTTATACCATTAATATAGAAAAAAAAAACCAAAATTCGTAATTATTAAAAATATTAAAATTCTAATTCTAATAAAAATCCTAATTCTAATAAAACTCTTCTAAATCCAAGTTTTTAAAAATAAAAATTTCAAATTTACAAGTTATTTGTATTTAAAAAAAAAAAAACTAATAATAATAACTTTTGTTTAAAATTTTGTTTTTGAGCTGAAAGTGCACATTTTCTTACGAAATGGACAGACGCGACCCACTTTGTGAATCAGTTTTGGTCGAACAGACTATTTCAATAAAGATTGATAGGTTGTGTGCCCCCATAACAATACCCGGATCAAAAGTTATGGTTAATTTACTATTAACCTCCTTTTGGTTCAACCATGTTAAGAGTGTATTTGTGCCATGTCCTATATCATTGAACTTTTTAAAAATATGTTAAATAAATAAAAACTAAGAGGTTGAACATCTTGAGCATCCTTCTCTAAAAAAGCATCCTTACACATACGCCAATGTGGACCTCCTTCATGAGGTCCATATACATGTCTTTGTCAACACAAACATTTTGACACCTATCTCAAAGCATCCATATGCATGCCGATGTGGACCTCTGTCAATGTGTTGCATGTGCCAATGTGAAACGCAGACCTTTTTGACACCTCCCTTAAAGCAATGTACAATTACTGTGAAATACAAACCTTTTGACACCCACCCAAAGCGTTCATACACGTGCTAATGTTAAACACAAATCATCCGATTCCTCCCTTGTAGCCTCTATACACAAATCCCTCATAGATAGATAGCTAGGCCAACCCAATCAATGTTTATGGTGCGATTAAGATGCGGTGATGTTTATGGTTTCCTTGTGCAGTTTTTTTTTTTTTTTTTTTGCTTTCTTATGATAGGCCCCCTGTTTTATATAAAGGGGAGCCCAAATGTACAGGTGCTGTTGATTAATGATATGAACACAGATTCACCTTTAAATAAATAAATAAAAATAAAAAATCTAATGTTTGGGCAGGGCTGCATTTCAAACCTGGAGAACCAAGCAGTGCCGGGCCTGGGATGGCCAGATTTATGGTTAGCCTAATAGGCCTGGTTCAAAACTATGTCCTAGCCCAGCCCATTGTCACCTTGGACCTCAGCCAGTGGGTCCAATTTCATGTAATGAACCATTCATTGCTGGGTTGAGACCCATTAGACTGCCCTAAACCACCTGCATTCTTACCTCTAGGTTGAGTTAAGAGTACCAGACATGAGTTACCAGATTTGACCCGACCGGATGCAGTTAATGATGTAGAGTGGGAGGCTGATAATTTCATGGCCAAGATGGACCAGAAAAGGCCTGATCGGAAGTGGAGGTGACCCATACCATCCTAGCTTAAAACGGACGTATCTCGCAAACCAGAATGAGTTATCGAACATACTATCTATGATTTTGGGGTAGGACGAGCAACTTTAGCCACCCAATGCGGGTTGCCCACACCGAATTTGCGAGATTCCATCAGAACGGTCAAAATCCCTGTTTATTTTCATTCTTACTATTTATAATAAGTTTTATTTTGATTATAACTCTTCCTCTGTTGGGCTTTATGAGTTGTGTCCAACATGAAAAATGCTTAGAATAATTAGGAGAATAGCATGATTGAGCCAAACAGGATACTATTTTTGGCCGAAAACCATGAGGTTCACGACCGGCTATAAATAGTAAGCTTACTGTTTATAGTAAGTAACGATTTCTAGGAGTTTTAGTTGTAGTTAAATTCAGAAACTTTTCCCTAGGTTTAGTATCCTTATTTAAAGAGTTGTAAACTCATTTTTCATCATCAATAAAATTATTTGGAATTTTTTAGGACTTTTTTTTACCCTATTTTCCTAATGGATTCAAGGTATCTCTCGTAAGAGTCCATAGAAGTTCTATGGATTCATAACAGTTATCCATTGAGGACGGTGCTCCATCTTAACAGGTCCTTCCCTGCGTCAGTCAACCATTAAGCTTATAAGTAGGTATCTAAATCAATGGCTTGCATTGAACCATGGGTCATCAAAGAAAACCCACTAAATGATTGGTTTCGATCATCACAAGGGTGGGCCTCACATCCAAGGTTGAAGATAAAGAACTAAAATTAAATGACATTTTACCTTATTTTTTAAGCGAAGTCCTTACCTCAAAACCTAAGGTGAATATACATTATAACTGACAAAGGTTTACTAAGTGGAAGAAAAAGAGCAGTTGATGTGATTTTTAAATATTATAACAAGTTAACAACCTTATTATAAGAGCAATTATAGTAAGTAGTGGTTTACAAGATTCCAACTCTATTGGGCTAATTATAATTTATGTGACATCCACTCCATACATTAGGTTCATCACTTGGTATTAGACCATGGGCCCAAAAATCAGCATGACTACACTAAAGGGAAAATGTAAAGGGGATACAAAAAATAAGTTTTTTTTTGGGGGGGGGGGGGGGGGCGCACATGTTTTACAAATTGCATGCAACCTGCTCATGAGGTGCATCTAAAAGGCTGATAGCAGATTCCGATAATCAAAATGATCTAAAATTCAGGCAGGCCACACATAATGAAGTTACAGGTTTTTCAAATGATTTGACATTGTTCCCAGTTCATGGCCCACCTGACTTCATCGTTCCCATTGCCGCGGCCCATCTGACTTTTTAGATTGAGCTGATTTGTAATGTGAACATGATGAGATGGTGTACCTAATTGATGTAGAGCGGGTTGCGGACTATTTCATGGCCAAGATGGACTAGAAAAGGTCCAATTGAAGGCGGAAGTGATCTGTACCGTCAGGACCTTAAAATGGGCTTAACTCGCAAATCCGAATGAGTTATTCTACTTGCCATCATGTGATTTTGAGCTAGGACGAGCTACTTTAGCCACCCGACCATGATATGTGGGGTCACGCACACCAAATTCATCAAATATACAGTTGAATTTTCATTTTAATTTTGATTTTATTATTTATAATAAGTTTTAATTTGATTATAACTTTTTCGTAATAATAAAAGTGCTTAGAAAAGTTAGGAGAATAGCATGGTTAAGCCAAATAGTACACTTACTATAGTAAAATGAGATGGATATAAATCTTAGGTGGACCACACCACAGGAAAACAATAGTGATGGGATATCCATCATTAAAATCCTCCTAAGGCCCATTGTACTGTTTATTTGACATCAAATCTGTTGATCAGACTTAGATGAGGGGAAAAAACAAAGATCAGCTTGATCCAAAACTTTTATGCTCCCTTTTAATGGTAGACGTTCAATCAATACTGTTTCCTGTAATGTGGTCCACTTGAGATTGGGATATACCTCATTTTTGGGGTAATTCCATAAAATGATCTAAAAAAAATACATGAATGGCATGGATGAAACACATACATCATGGTGGGGCCCACACAGTATACTAGCCATTGGCTAGTGGCATAGGGAGTAGCCAATCCGTTTCCAATTTCTCCTTCCCTGTCCTTAATTTAAAAGATTTGAATATCACATCCATCCATGTTACTGCCGGAAGCGGATTGGCTCGTGTACCGCACACCAGCAATATGGCTGGTGTATTGACGTCACCAAAGTTCTGTGGGTCCTGTTACGAGGTATGTATTATATCCCAACAATCCTTTCATTGGCGAGCTCGTTCTACGGCTTGAACCGAAAAATAAAACATATCCAAAAGATCAAATGGACTACACTGCAAAAAGCGGTGGGGATTGAACGTATACCATTGAAACCCTTCTGGGGTTACAGAAGTTTTAGATGGAGATGATATTTCCTTTTCCTCTTCATCCAGGTCCGTGTGACCTTATGAACAGATTGGATGGAAAATAAACCCTATTGTGGGCCTACAAATGTTTTAACAGTGATAATCTATGTCCCCATTGCTATTTCTGGTATGGTCCACTTAAGATTTGGATATGAATCATTTTTAGTACCATCCTTTGAAATGATCTCAAAAAATGGATGAATAGTATGGATATAATAAATCAGGCAGATGCAAAACTCATGTGGACCACACCACACGAAACAATGGGGATTTAACGCCTGGCGGTGACATATAAACTCCGTGGTCAGCTACAGGAAGGTTTCATCGGAGGACGTTGCTATCCCACTGTTTTGTTGGCAGGCCCACCTGGGTTTTGGATCTCTCTGATTTTTAGAATCCTGTCCAACTGTGGTACGGTCTTTTAAAACAGATGGACGGAGTGGATTTGATACGGACATTTCTGCAGACCCCACAAATCCTTGGCACAGAGATATTTTTATATATGCCTGGGTGACAGACTCACAGGTAATCCGCTTACATTTGAATTGGCGTGGATTGGGTACTACACCACGAACTAGCTAGAGACGGACAGTACTGTTAGGAGATCTACAGGGCCCAACGTGATGAATATGTTTAATCCAAGCCGTCCATCTATTTTGAAAAATAATTTTAGGGCTTGAGCCCAAAAAGGGGACATATAGAAGATTTAAATTGACTACACTACAGGAAGTAATATTGACAATAACTCCCACTATTTAAACCTTGGTAGGACTCACCGTAATGTTTTATTTGCCATGCAACCTGTTATAATGTCACATGTGCCTGGATGCAGGGAAAACGTAAACATCAGCTTGATCCAAAACTTCCGTGTCCTTAGAGAGGTTTTTAACGGGATCTGTTTGATATGGTGTGGTCTAATCGAGCCTTCGATGTGCCTCCTTTATACACTGATGCCGTAAAATGATCTCTCGAAATAGAGAGAATATTTGGCATAATCTTTTGCAATTTTTTATTTTTTATTTTCCTGATATTTCAAAATCAGGAAGACTTGTTCAGCTGTCCAACCGAGTCCAACGTGAAGACTGGACCGTGTCTTTATTTAACTTGAATAGATATATTATAATTAAATATAAAATTAAAGATTGATAATTAGTATACAATATTTTAGAAATAAGTAAAATAAAAATATAAAATTAAAGATTGATAATTAATATACAACATTTTAGAAATAAGTAAAATAAATAAAAACTAGCATCCGTACCTAAATGCCGATGTTGACTTCTTTTCAAGCGTTCTTACACTTGCCAACGTGAAACACAAACCCTCTTGGCTCTTGCACCTTCGTTAAAGTAGTCTCCGTACACGTGCCAATGTGAAACACAGACCTTTTGACACCTTCGTTGAAGCAATGTCCCTACACATGTGCTAGTGTGAAACACAAGTCTTTCGGCATCTTCGTTGAAGCAGTGTCCATACACATGCCAATGTGAATTAAACACAAACCTTTTGGCACCTTCATCAAAGCAGTGCCCTTTCACATGTGCCAATGTGAAACACAAACCTTCTGGCACCTTAGTTAAATCCGTGTCCGTACATGTGCAAATGTGAAACACAAACCTTTTGGCACCTTCATCAAAGTAGTGCCTGTACATACGTGCCAATGTGAAACACAGACCATTTGGCACCTTCATCAAATGAGTGCCCGTACACGTGTAAAACACAAACCTTTTGACACCTTTGTTAATGCGCCTGTACACATGCAAACTTGCAACACAAACTTATATATGTCCCAGACCAGACTATTGCCACCTTGGACCTGATACGATGGGTCCAAAATTTCACATCCGGAACCATACGCTATTGGGTTGAGTCCAATGACCCACCAGGTTGTTGCATTCCTACCTTTGGGTTGCAGTAGAGTACAGGACATGAGTTACGATATTCGGACTGGTGTAAAGCGGGTCGCAGCAGACACTTTCATGGGAATTAGATAGATCATAGAAGGATCGATTGGAAGTGTAAATGATCTGAGCCGTTAGAACCTTAAAACAGCCCTATATATCTCACATACTGGAATGAGGTTTTTGACATATCACATATGGCTTTGGGCTGGGTAGGAGAAGCTGCTTTAGCCAACCATCCCTGCTACACCTGGTTGCCCATGCTTGATTTACAATTCACTCCCCAAGTATAGGGTTGTGATGTAGTAATAACTCGGTAAGACCGAGGTCAAATCCATAGGGACCGAAACCTGTACGTAATATGAAACTATTAAAACTAGAACTAGCCTAAGATGAAATCTAAATTAATTGTAATTTGAGAAATAATAGTGAAATAACTATCTAAAACTTAAGAGAATTCAGAGGAAAGGACACCAGGGATTCAGAGGATCCACTTGTAGAGATCAGGGAGATCTTATGCCTGCATCAAAAACTCAACTGGACTTAGAGTCCATCTTCATCCAGTTGAAGGGTGTAACCATGAAAATCAAACTGAACTTCCCTTGATATAGTTTTCAAGAGATGAAAGGTGGAAGAATTAGAATAGATTCCATCACCAAACCAAGCCCACGAGATATTTCACTCCACCGTCCGTCCTGCGTTGGTCGGTTGAAGACGTGTTTGTGTGTACATGGGGCGAAAAGGCAACCTTGGCGAGGGTTTTAACTACCCCCTTGATGCAATGGACGGTTCAGATCATCAAACCAGATGATGAGTGGGGCCCACAACACAGATCAGCGTCGAACGACGTAAACGCTATTATGTTTTTTTGATTTTGGAAGAAGAAGCCGGTCAAGAGTCAGTTTGATCGACTCTTCGTTGCTGTGCACGACTAATGCACTTGTGCACTATGCACACTCATGCTCAAGTGGGGTCCACTATGCTGTTTTCGAGAAATCTTCTCCGTCCATCCGTAGTGGCAGCTCCTTTAACGCGTTGAGACCACAAATGAAGTATATCCACAGATCAGGTGGGACTAGAATTATGATTCTGGAGGCTGATCTGTCCGTTGAGCCACTTCTACAGGGATCGAATGGATGAAATTTGACTTGTACGGTTAATTCGTGGTCCTCAAGCCATGTATGAAGTTTGGAGCTGATCAGAGGGTGGGAACTCTATAATCTTGCGTTCTGGAAGGCTTTCAGGCCTCTTTAACGTGAACGACTTGATTTCCTTGGAACGGCAAATTCATCGATCTTGGTCCCCTGGAGTCCGTCCCTTGCCTTGGTAGCTTCAAAACGTCAAATCCACACTTTTAGTGATCTTTTACAATCAAAGCTCCTAAATTCAACCTGCAGCATAAACACGATTAAGTCGGCCTTTAAACAATATTATGTTCGTAAATCTAAGCAGTAACTAGGGTCTGATATGCAATATTTGACCCTCAACAATCGACAGTCAAAAGTCCATTTTATTTTTATTTTTACTAGAAATTGTATGTTTTAGCTCGCATATAAATTTAATCCTTTGAGTTGCAGGACTTGTGTGCTTAGAAAAATTATAAGAATAATGTGGTTAGGCCAAATTGGATACTTATTATTTTTGGCTGAAAACCATGAATTCTAGTAGGAATGGAGGCGGTCTAAAAATAATAAGTTTACTATTTAGAATAAGTCACGTCTTCTCACAAAGTTTGAATTGAAGTTCAGGTTGGCATTGGCCCTGGATTTTTAACTGTTCAAGCTGGTTCTAGTGGGTCAGGCCTATTCAAAATTTCCATTTTGTCAGGCCTATGCTTGGCCCACTAACAACCCTATTGAAATAGTAGACCATTAATAATTTCGATAGTGGTAAGCTACCAACCTACGTACCGTTTCCAATCATGTGACCTTCAAATTCATGGGATTTATTGGATTTTGGACCCACACCCTAAAATGAGATGGTGAAAATGGTGGACGGTTTGGATTTGTGCAAGCACCACAAAAGTATGCACCACAAAGGTTTAATGGTTGATGATAAGGACTTGGTGTCATATCATACACTACAAGAAAAAATACCTTTTACTGGTGGTTAAAAGCACCGGTAAATGTTAAAAAAAAAAAGCATCCTTAAAACCTTTGCTGCTGCCGCTCAGACAAGCACATGCAGAGGGGTGCATTGGCAAAGGATTTAGTGACGCTAATCATACTTTACTGACACTTTTGCAGTCGTCATAATTGAGTAGAATTTTCCAGCACCCATTGTCCTTTTACCGGTGCTTGAAAAAGTTGAAAATTAAGTGCTGACAAAAGTCTGTCGAGTAGACGAGCCCTGGCTATCTGGGCTCGGAGGTGAGAAGACAGTTCTGACGCCCCCTCCGGATAGTCTACAAGCAAGAGCAGAGGCTGTTAGAATGAGCTGCGAGTGAAAAAGACAGGAAAATCTAAAAGTACTCGGTTCAGTACCTCGGAGGCTGAACTGGGTAGGTACACAGATTCGGAGGTGTCCGAGCTCAGATGCCGGAGCCTCCCACTCTCCCGAGGCCTAAAACCATTTTCCCTTCCAGTCTTTGTTGGAAGTAAGAAGTTTGGCGACGAGACCTGGAGTGTATGATGCCCTAGCCGAGAGATAGTACCAATATGGCTCGGCCTTATCGTGCTTGCCTAGTACATTGCCAAGAACTCATTTGACGAAAGCTCCTGGTTCTTCACTTGTCACCAGATGATGTACGACGATACCAAGATACGCCACGCAATTGGGACGAGTTGACCCGGAGCGAGCTTCAGTTGCGCCAGCAGCTCGCGCATGAAGGGGTGAAGCGAAAACTGGAGTCTGCATTGTAGGGCGCAATGGAAGATGGTTATCTCCCAGTCGGAAGGGGCTCCCAGTTCATTTGTGTTAGAAGGAGCCCTCATATGCACCGAGTCTGGAATCTGGTACTCGCTCGAAGGCGAGCCAACTGAGACTCAACGAAGACTGATCCCCACGCAGTTTCAGCTTTGGACTAGCCACCTGAGGGCTCGGCCAACGACCTCCCAACAGGGTCTCGGGATATCCTCGTTGCCCCCTTAGCCCGATCCTTAGATTTCGCCCCAGTACTCCTCTTGGGTGGGGGGTAGAGTGGGATGGCCTCGAGAGGACCTTTCGAGCTCTGATGCTTGGAATCTGTACTCTCGAGCTCCAACCCATTCAAGACCTTGCGGACTTCGTCCGAGTTGCTCGACATTGCAAAATAAAGAAAGAAGTTGTAGGAAACTCACAGTACTGTGGCGATTTACTTCGGCGACGATATCCCTTTCTAGCAGATGAGCCCGGATGGAATCCTCTTTACTTGCAACAAGTCTCGGGAAGAAGGGTGGGGACGAGATAAAGCCACAAGAGTATTCAAATGTGGGGAAAATGAAATGGAAGAGGCGTCAGGATTTTTTATAGCCTGAGTCCACCGCCCGCCATCATGACAAGTAGTAGTAGCCGAAGTTGAAACAGCTTGGATCCGAGCCCTCCTGTGCACGTGGCGATCCATGATATGAGTAACCAAACGTAATCCCGACCTGCTCGTAGTCAACAGTTAATGCATAGCCATCTTTACTCATCGTTCTGATCCGTGAGCCACCAATTAACGCTTAATGCGCCGACGACCCTTCGTATTTCAAGATACACGTGGCACCCCCTGATCCACTCGGCTAAACCGCTTCAACATTCGTGGCCACGTGGCCGATGCTCAATGGTAAGAGCTGGAGTGATGGCCAGCCCCGTGCGAAACATGGATCCCAAAAACCATAATGGGGACACTTCGTTCAGTCCAATTGTTACAGGAAAATCGACGGTTCGTCTCCCCAAGACTCAATTCGCTTTCCATTACTCTCTGAGTCCGAGCTCGGACTTAGAGAGTTGGGGGCTTCTGTTATGGGGAAATCTGATCTGAGTCGAATCGAGATTAACTCCGACATCAATTATCGGGCCCCTAAGAAAACACATATCCATCCCGAGGCGAATGTCTGATCCAAGGATTATGGCTGAATGATGACACTGACCCTGGCCTCGAGATAAGTCGTGCACTTTACAAGACGGGTCGGGCCTCGGAGCTGTGACATCATGCCCAACCCGATTGAGACAACTCGGAACACGGGAGAGCATTTGTTCGACCATTGGACTACCGAGCTGAGGATCACTATCCCGAACGGAGGACAAGTATTTCGAGCCAAGCTTCTTTACTTAGTGTATCAACAGCCCGCTTCCGTACAGTCGTAGAATCGGATCACTGAGTAAGGTTCGAACCATGAGGTTGGCTCAGATAGAGACAGTCTCAAAAGAGGCAATGCTCACGCCATGATCAGGTAGTGCTCGCGGCATGATTGACACGATCTTGGGATAACTGCCAATTACCGTGCGTGCATAGCCCTCGTGTAGTGGCTATGACCACGCCTAGATTATCGGGCATGTCGTAAGTGACCCTCAGGTATAAAAACAATACATTTTTACAGAAACAGGTACGAATATCTCACACCCTCTCTACTCTACACAACTTAGACCCAGATTCCCTAGCCTGACTTTGGCATTGGAGGGTCCCCTGCTTGAGTCAGGGGGGTCTCCTTTGCTTACCTTTCTGTGCAGGACCAGGGTTTGTTCCAAGTACTCAAAGCTCAGCAGAGGGTGGTCCAAATTCTTGCAACGACACCCTCTATTACGTGGTCCCTCTAGCACATACCGGCTATTGAGAAAGAGGAAGAGTAGTAGTGAGTTACTCTCCTCAATAAATTCAAAAGACAATTAAATACATTCGTTGGACGGTCAGCTACACCCAAAACTAATTGCTAACGCACCTTTCATTGATTAACTGCAGGGTTAAAAATGGCTAGACTCTACTCGTATTATATACAGTGTAGATACACAATGGTGGTATTGTCCACTTTCAACGTCTTCTTCTTTTTATTTTTATTTTTACTTATTTTTATTATTTTTTTAATGGAAAAAGAATTTGGACCACCCACTTTTTTTTTTTTTTCATTTCTAACCATTCATTAGATAGCAATCAATTTGATGGGTACAATTGCTTAACCAGATGGACAGGTGCGATTGCTTGTCCACTCCACTCAAAGGCCCTCACAATTTCGATGGTTTAGATGGCCGCAGGAATGACAGACGTATGGAGGATGAATCCCAACTATCGTGAAAACGGTGGCGAACCATCCTAGTCTAGTCCTTTCTTTTCTCATAATGTCATGCAATTAAGGCCAATTACCCCCTATCGGCACTAACCTCTATATAAACCCCTCGTGGGAGAGATGAAGATCGTAACACAAGCTAAAGTCTCATACTCAATTAGATAAAAAGGCAAGACATTTGTAGTAGTAGTTGTGTTGGTGATAGCAAGTCATGGCTGGCGCTAGAGTTCACACCCTTGTATGCCTTGTGCTGGCATTTGCATTAATCACCTCGCCCCACGCTGAAGCTGCTATCACTTGTGGGCAGGTGGTTAGTGCACTGTCTCCGTGCGTTCCTTACCTCCGCTCGGGGGGAGCTTTGCCACCTGCTTGTTGCAAAGGCATCCAAACACTAAATAGCAGTGCCAAGACCACACCCGATCGCCAGGCGGCCTGCGGGTGCATCAAGAGTGCCGCAGCAGGCATCTCTGGCCTCAATTATGGTCTAGCTGCCGGACTACCGGGGAAATGCGGTGTCAGCATTCCTTACAAGATTGCCCTGTCTACCGATTGCACTAAGTATATTCTTTTCTTACCACCATTTTTTCTTTTTAGTTTTATCTCTTTCTTTAAAATTTTTTATTTTATACTAACTTGAAAGTGAAAAATAAAAATATAATATAAAATTATAAAGAACAGAACAAGGGAAGAGGTCGAATGCTTCCCACGACATGCAATTATGTGGTCTATGGCCTATTTTCTAATGGATCTACTCAATGGACTACTGGTTTTCCGGGCTAAAACTCCCAACTCCAGAAGCAAAGACGAATTTACAACATTGGGTAACAATTTCGGGAGGAAGTTGAGATGCGACGCTATACTCTCTAGACTGCATGTGGGTGAAATCTGATCTATTCATTTGTTGGGCCATTGTGTATGTATGCTATTCAGTCATGATGTGGCCACATCTGTGTGAAGAAAATGGATGGTCCAGGAAAACACGACATACACCTGTGCACCTGACGATAGAATCAGTTTTTTTTTTTTTTAAATAACATGGAACGGACCAAGTGTTATCCACCAGAAAACGAGAGAAGGAATGGAAAGAAGAAAACTGTAATGGGTTATTAGGCATGTGAGTATATACAATTTGTGACAGATTTTACGTATAAATATACTAACAAGTGTTTTAACTATGTGATGCAGGGTGAAGTGAGGAGTTGGAGAGAAGTGGCCTTAGTAGGTTTGATAATGTGAGAATAAATGAGGCACATTAGCTTAGATGGGTGCTCTTGTTGCATGAGACCCTTGAGTGTCCTTCGATCTGTTTTTCTTTTCCCTATGCAACCTTGTATGGTTCTTATGTAATAGGATATGATATTTAGTCTCTCTCTCTCTCTCTCTCTCTCTCTCTCCAAATGGGTTAAAAAGCAGACTTTTGATAAGCCCACCGCATGCTAAGCTATTCTCCAGCTCATGCACTCTTTTGGGCGCGGACTAGGTATTACCCCCGCCTGTTCCGAACTTGGGACACGTGGAGGCTTCCAGGGCAACTGAGGGGCCACTGTGATGTCTGAAATTTATCCACACCGTTCATACATTTTAAAATATCATTTTAGATTAAGAAACCAAAATAACTAATGTCCAATGCCCAAATGGACCCAGAGTGGGAATTAAATTCCTACCGTTGAAAATTTCTTAGGGACCACAGAAGTTTTGGATCAAGACAATATTTGTTTGTTCGCTTCATCCATTTGTATATGACCATATCAACAGGTTGGACGGAAAATAATTGACACAGTGGACCCTAGGAAGGTTTCAATGGAGGCCGTCCTAATGTAGGACAAATGGCAGAAGACTTCATGGAACTATTGGAACACCAACGGTTCAATTGAAAGGCACGGAAGCACTAGCAGAAATCAAGAGCCCTGATTGTGTGGAGCTTCCATTCTCGGATGAAGACAGCCGGGTCTCTATTTTTAGAAAAGTGTTATTTGTTAATAAATAAGTCAGAATCAATTTATGCCTTGATTGTAGGCTTGATTACTGTCCGTTTCCATTCCATTCTCAATTAATCCTATTTTAGTATTCTAGCAGTTCCTCTATAAATAAAGATGTAATCTGAATAGCTGAGATATCTTTCATTTAATAAAATTCATCTCTTGTCCTTTCGAGAATCTTCTCTCTGGTTTGTAGGATTTTGACGTTGGTCTAATCCTTTTTCTGTTTCGTGCTGTGTTAGTTGGTATTAGAGCCAAGTTTTGCCTGGCGTGATGGCAGATAACGGAGCAAGAAACCCAAATCCTAACCCTAACGGTGGTGATCGTGGGGTTGAAGCCTTGTGGATAGCGTTTGAGGAGCAGCGGCAACAGGTAAATGAGATTCGTGATCTGCTTGTTGGACTTGGTCTCAACACTCAGGCAACCACTAGCAGTTGACAGGATCCGCGCCGAAGGAATTGCCCGAGGCCAACCTGTTAACAGGAACATTCCTGGATGTCTTCCCCGCCGAGAACCTGAAAACGAGGATGAGTCCGAGGATGGAGGGGAGGACGAGTATGGCGCACATCGACCAATGAGGCGGCAAAGAGGATATGAAGACTACCAGTTAAAATCAGATCTTCCTTACTTTAATGGCAATATGCATATAGAGGACTTCCTAGATTGGATCTCAGAGGTCGAACGATTCTTTGAGATGATGGAAGTTCGGGAAGAAAAGATGGTGAGACTTATCGCATTCCAATTGAAAAGTGGAGCTGCGGTATGGTGGGATCAACTACAGCGAAACCGACATTGGCAAGGAAAGGCACCTGTAAAGACCTGGCATAGGATAAAACAACTCCTCATGGAGAGATTCCTACCGCCAGATTATGAACAACACCTATTTCAATTATATTAAAATTGCACACAGGGAACAAAATCAGTATTTGAATATACTTCTGAATTCAATCGACTTGAAGACCGTAATTGTTACTCGGGTAATAATTTAGTGGGTGTTAATCTTAATGTGGGTGTTAACCTTAATGTGGGGCCCACCTTTGTTATATTTTGTATAATCACTCCGTCCATCCTTTTTTAAGCCCATCTTAGGAGGTATCATAAAAGATTATGCAGATCCAAGTGTTAGGTGGACCACACCACAAGAAACAGTAGTGATTGAACGGTCACCATTAAAAACTATGCAGGGCCCACAGTAAGCAGATCTGTAATGTTTATTTTCTATCCAACCTGTTGATAATGTCAAGAAAACATGGATGAGGTTAAAATACAAATATCAGCTTGATCCAAAATTTTAGTGGCCTCTAAAAAGTTTTTAATGGTCATTTACCACTTTTTTCAGTGGTTTGGTCTACATGAGATTTGGATCTATTTACTTTTTGTAATAACGTACTGAAATGAGCCCAAGGAACGGATTGACGGTGTGAATGTACAGAATATTTATATATCAAGACGGACTCACACTGTGAGGGTAATACGTGTTAGACTTAGACACTTGTGAATTTATTATAGTGTTTTAATCTGATTTGCTGTTTGGTGATGGATGAATCACTTGAGGTTAGGGCAGTGATGCAGCATGGGTGGAAAGGCCTTTCAAGAAGATGGTTGAAGTGAAGGAAGAAATGCCATCACATGACACCTTTAATTATTTGATATTTAAGGTTGTATAGAATTGTACACAAATGCCATCATATGATGCCTTTATTTGCTGTATTTGGTTGTCTTGATTGCGGATTTGTTGCTATTATCCTTCGCAAGGGTACTTGGCACGCGAGAAATCATTCATCTTTGGACATGGAAGGGGTAGCTCTCCGTCAGCTGTCTTTGGATGTGGAGGGGCTGACAATCCATCAACTTCGATGGGCAAGAAATCATTCATCAAATAGGTTTCTCTCTCTATCTCTCATGTTCATATGTTAGTTTGGGGTGGCTTATTTCCTGTTGTAATTGTTGGAAGTCGAAACCAAACCTGTTGCTACTCTCAAGGACATTAAACGGAGGAGGAAGCTTCCAACGTCCAAGACGTTTTCCCCATGCAGCTGTTCAGCTTCTCCAAGCAACTATTTAATATTTAGTTTGATATTTGTAATAGCAGTTAATACTATGCCCTTGTAGTGTATTTTAAATGGGCATTTGTGTCTTTTCACCTTGATGGAAAAGTCTATATAAGGGAGCTTATGTAATCCGTTTGGAATCAAGTCAAGTCAGCAAGCTTGTAAGCAATATAAAATATACAAAGTTTCTCTTCTACGTGTCCAGTGAGCTCAAACCCAAGGCTTTGTAAAGCCAAGTAAACTCTGGCTAATATAGCCAACAAACTGGTATCAAAGCTTGTGTTGAAGTTGAAAGTGGTCACAAAATTAAAGTACTCAGATCTGACAGAGGTGGAGAGTACACCTCAAATGCATTTCGAGATTTTTGCAGGGAACATGGCATTAAGCAACAACATACTGCAGCTTACACGCCACAACAGAATGGAATTGCGGAACGGAAGAACCGCACCATCCTCGACATGACGAGGACCATGCTGAAGGAAAAAGGCCTGCCAAAGAACTTCTAGGCAGAGGCAGTTTCTTGTACTGCCTACTTACTCAATCGGTGTCCAACCAAAAGCGTCAGAAATATGACACCACAGGAGGCATGGAGTGGCTACAAATCGAGCGTGGCACACCTATGGATCTTTGGGTGTATTGCCTACGCTCAAGTTCCAGAAGCAAGAAGAAGGAAGCTTGATGATCGTGGCGAAAAATGCATTTTCATCGGCTACAGTGAAGCATCTAAAGCCTATAAGCTCTACAAACCACTAACCAATAAAGTAGTGGTGAGTAGAGATGTGGTCTTTAGTGAGGAAGAAGCTTAGAAATGGAATAATGAAGAATCGACCAAAGATATTCTAGTCGAAACAGAAGAACATGAAGAAAGGCATGACCGTCAAGAGCAAACGCCCGCAATACCTTCTTCAGCCGCATCATCAGTACACAGAAGTCCAGGAGTATATTCCATCACTCCTGAAAGCACTCCATCAAGTCAAAATTTGGCCAGCTCGTCCTCACCCATGGCACCCATAAAAATGAAAAGCTTAAGCGACATTTATGAACAAACCGAAGAGGTCAATCTTTTCTGCCTGTATGCAGATCATGAGCCTCTAACATTTCAGGAGGCCATAAAAGAAGAATGTTGGAGAATTGCTATGAAAGAAGAAATTTATGCCATTGAGAAAAATGACACATGGGAGTTGACTACGCTTCCTAATGGCCAGAAAACTATTGGTGTCAAATGGGTGTACAAGATCAAGCGAAATGCTGATGGCGAGATCGATCGCTACAAGGCAAGGCTCGTAGCAAAGGGCTATAAATAGAAGTATGGGGTGGACTATAAAGAAGTCTTCGCTCCTGTTGCTCGCCTAGACACCGTGAGGATGATTATCTTCCTTACAGCCCATCACAGTTGGATGATCTACCAACTGGATGTGAAATCTGCATTCCTGAATGGAATTCTGGAAGAAGAGGTGTATGTTGACCAACCTGAAGGCTTTGTTATGCAAGGGGAGGAACACAAGATGTATCGACTGAAGAAAGCCCTCTATGGGTTGAAGCAAGCTCCACGTGCTTAGAATGCACGCATCGACAACTATCTTCAAGAGAACGGCTTCGCCCAATGTCCATATGAGCATACAGTTTACATCAAGAAGAATGCTTATGGCGATATACTTATAGCATGCTTGTATGTTGATGATTTGCTGTTTACAGGAAACAGTCGATCGATGTTTGATGAATTCAAGAAGGCTATGTTTAAGGAGTTCGAGATGACCGACGAAGGTCTCATGTCTTTTTTTTTTTTAGCATTGAAGTGCAGCAACAACATGGTGGCATTTATATATCTCAGAAGAAGTATGCTAAGGAATTGCTTGAAAAGTTCAAGATGGCCAATTGCAATGCCGTAAATACACCTGTAGCTACGGGCTTAAAGCTGACAAAGGATGGAGAAGGAAGAAGCGTTGACTCGACTATGTTCAAGAGTCTGATTGGAAGCCTAAGGTACCTCACAATCACAAGGCCGGATATCATCTATAGTGTTGGGCTTCTAAGTAGGTACATGGAAGCACCAAAAGAATTACATTGGCTAGCCGCAAAAAGAATCCTCAGGTATGTCAAAGGAACAATGAAATTCGGTCTTTTCTATCCATACAATGATGAAGCAATGCTATATGGATACTCAGATAGTGATTGGGGAGGTGATCAAGATGAAAGAAAAAACACCACTGGCTATGTATTCTATCTCGGAACGACTGCTTTCACATGGAATTCGAAGAAGCAGAGTGTGGTCGCCCTGTCCACATGTGAAGCAGAGTACGTAGTAGCATTGTCCACTGTTTGTGAAGGAATTTGGTTGAGAAACCTACTAAAGGAGCTGAAACATCCACAGGAAAAATCCACAGTCATATATGTGGATAATAAGTCGGCAATCGAGCTAGCCAAAAATCCAGTGCAGCATGGAAGAAGCAAACACATTGATACCTGATATCATTTTCTGAGAGATCACGTGAAACAGAAAACGATAAAATTAGAGTATTGTCATACTACAGAACAGGTGGCGGATATTTTCGCAAAGGCATTACCGACAAATGCATTCAAACGACTGAGAACGATGCTCGGAATGAAGTCAGTTTTGGTTTGAAGGGGAGTGTTGGAAGTCCAAACTAAACCTGTTGCTACTCTCAAGGACATTAAACAGAGGAGGAAGCTTCCAGCGTCCAGGACGTTTTCCCCATGCAACTGTTCAGCTTCTCCAAGCAACTATTTAATATTTAGTTTGATATTTGTAATAGCAGTTAATACTATGCCCTTGTAGTGTATTTTAAATGGGCATTTGTGTCTTTTCACCTTGATGGAAAAGTCTATATAAGGGAGCTCATGTAATCCGTTTGGAATCAAGTCAAGTCAGCAAGCTTGTAAGCAATATAAAAAATACAAAGTTTCTCTTCTACGTGTCTAGTGAGCTCAAACCCAAGGCTTTGTAAAGCCAAGTAAACTCTGGCTAATATAGCCAACAGTAATGAGGTTTATGTGAGCTCAGAACTCGTTGATTATAATCAACCTATGCAATGCAATATTACATAGCGCTTCTGATCAACCTATGTTACAGTCCATGACATAGCGCCTTTGGAAGTTTTGATCCATTTATTTGCTAGAGCCCATCATGGATTGCTTTTGATTCTAAAGAATTATTTTTGTGGCAATTGTAGAAATACGTTGGCTATGGAGAATAAGGCAAAATAAAGGTTGGATTGGATTGTCCGATCAGTACGATTTTTTTTAATGGTAGCCGGAGAGAATGTGTTCTGGACTTAATGGGAGTTCATGACAATCTATTGGCTTGTCTAACTTAATTGTTGCAACTAGGAGCACCATAACTAATAGTGCTTTGGAAGCACTGGAGCATTTCTCATTTCTTTAATATCTAAACAGCTATTTTACCTTGCATCTTATAAAGACTTAACATAGTCTTCAAGTTGAGTTTCACCTCTGCTGGACAATAAATTTCCTGAATTGAATATAATTCTAACTATGTGGTTATGATTTTCAGTGATAGTCCTATGCCGAGGACATGTCCAGTATCTCCCATTGGAAGCCCTCTCCTCCGCCCAAGATCTCCCCAACATATGAATGGAAGGATGTCCCCTTCTCCCATATCCAGTCCTAGAACTACCTCTGGGTCGTCGACACCTCTCACCGGTGGCAATGGCGCCATCCCCTTTCATCATCTCCAGCAGTCCGCCTTCCACCATGATGGCTTTGGAAGCACGCCAAGGTCTCCGAATAGCCTGTACCTATCACGATCCCAAGCCCGACTTCTTCCGAGCAATGCAGCCAGATGGTCCTCACGCCTTCCGGGAACTGATCGCTTCTGAAAATGACATCCTTGAAAAGCCATTCGGAAGGCCGGCTCATGGCAGCGATCCCCGGGAACTGTATGATGGGCAGCCAGTGTTGGCCGATCATGTGTCGTTGCAGCAGGTCTTGAGTGATCAAGTGAAGTCGAACCCTGCACTTGATCTTACGTGTCCAGCCTTGCCAATGCTCGGCCGATCCAATGGCATCTGATTCGACATGGGAAGACTATCAGAGCATGCCTGTATTGATCATCTTGAGTTAATTTTCTTTTCTTGATTCTGGCGTGGTTGTATCATCGTAACAGCAGTAAAGAAGACCCATTTGTACAATAAGGGATCCAACATGGAAGCCTGTGGAGAATAATATTGTAGGAAGCAGTGGAGGCATACGGTTCTCTTTTGAGGCGGAGGGCATTCCCATCCTCCTTATGGTAAGCGTGCTATTGATATCATTGCTCATTTTCCTATATTCCCACCTCAATGACTTGAATTGGTAGTTAATCGAAGGGACCAGAATCGCCTACAACACCTGTTTTATACTGCATGTAAAACACCCAAGCTTTTTGGGACCCACCATGGTTTATATGTGAAGTCCTTGCTAAGCATTAGGTTAAGGCGCTTATTTTCACCATAAACACTGCGCCTAAAACTCCTGAAGTTCATGCAGAGTGGTCCTCATGAGTTTTGGATCAAGCTGCATATATCCACTGTCCTTGTGATTTACTCCTGATGAATGGGTTTTGATGAAAGATAAACACCATGGTGGCACCACATAGACCTATGGTTGGCATCTCCTCTTCTGATAGTTTGGCCCACCAGGGTTGTGTATCTGGCTGATTTTTGTCCCGAGTCGTGGCATTGTGGAATGATCCTGATGCATGACATCATGGTGAGCCAGAGGACTTAAATTGTTGCACGCACTGTAAAAAAACAGGTGTTGTTGAGGATTCTGCTCCAATCAAAAGGGGGGAAAGATATGCTGGTTGAGAGCAACGAGCTGAGCCTTACTTTTATACTGTGCCACATCCATTTTAGGAACTACCAAGTGTACTGTGGTACACATGCCATGTTTATGTGGCTTTGTGCATGCTTATGGATTGTCATGCTATGCCAGCATTCCAACAATAGACCTCAAGATAACTGAGGAACTTTTCCATTTCCGTGCGAGTTAAGTCAGATTGTGAATATTTTCACCATTTTTTCTGTTTAGTTTCAGCATTGCATTGTTTTGAATGGTACTTGTGTTGGTATCTGCATTTAGGAAGTTGTTCAGGTCATGACCAACAGTTGGAATCGGTCAAGAGGTGGGCTCATCATGGATTGAATGTGACTAAAAAGCTTGCGCTGTTCGAATGATCATAACAGGTCAATCAGAGGATTTTCTCCTGCTGGATGGCCATCTGTTTTAAACTTCTGTTTGTCCATTGGGAAAGTGGTCAAAATAGGCCGAACTTTAGCCTGTTGCCGATGGTGGTGCATTTCTCGACTGCTTCCTATACTCTACGCATGCCCCAAGATTGCAAGGGTGCAATTTTGTGTTCTTCCTGAGCATTGTGACGAAAGAACCACACCAAAGTGTCCTACTCCACCCATTGACTGAATTAGGATGTGGCATTAGTTGAAGTTGGACTCCATGGAGTTGAAAGACCACTTGCATTTTACTGTTATGTTTGTAGCTTTAGTTTCATCAGGAGCTTTTAATCATCCTCTGACACAGTAACTGATGTTGGTATTTTTGAAATTATGATTTTCCGCAGGAGGGATAGCTTCCAATGATGTGTATCAAGACCAGATTCAGCAGTTCCTAATAGCAATGAAGTTTCAACTCCATTGGGAAAGAGCTGTATATTGTTATATTCATCAATCATCACAGAGGAAAATGAAAAAAAAAAAGTCTTAAATAGGGAATTTGGAGTACCCCTTTCTTTTGGGCCATGGCCCCTGTACAGATGCTGGGGAATTGCATTTAAGGGTTCAGATTTCCCACTGCGGCAATAATTCTAACATGGGTTGGCTGAGGCTGCTGCGTTCGACTTGGGTTTGAGCCTGCTGTTACTGGTTGTTCTTTTACCTAATCTGTTGTTGTATGTAACATCAATCACATCTGCAGAAATTTGAAGAAAAATCTAATTACAGTTTCTTTTTCTTCCTCATCTTCACCACCTCTTCTGCTAATTTATTCATTTGATTGAGAATAAAACCGGTTGTTTCTCCTTTCTATACTATCCTCTTTTTTTTTTTTTTTTTTTTTTTTAAATTTATGTTTGTTTCAGACAATGCTCCAGTGCTCTTACAAAGCACTGTTAGTGCTCCTAGTTGCATAAGTTTACTTGGGCAGTCTAATCGATTGATTTGAACTATCCATCTAGGCCAGAACACATTCCAATGAAAATCTCATTAATCATATGATCCAATCTGTCATTGGTTTGATTATATGATCCTAGTAGATAGATGTATCAATTGGTTACTGGACCCATGTTTCGTGTGAATGGTCTTTGACTATCCATATTGAAGCTATTGATCAAATGGTTATATTTGTTGAATAAGTGTGATGCTTGCATGGTAAAATATGAAATGTGCAGTGGACCTAACGAGCAGTCTCGATGAAAGGGTTAGACTGAGCGTCCTTCAACCATTAGCACTTAAGGCTTGTTTGGCTTCAATTGTGTTTGATTAGCCACTTTATTAAAAATTAAAAAAAATGAAAACGAAAAAACTTGTGGCACAAATAAAATTGAAGTTCTCCGGCTGAAGGGTTTGTTAATTGCACATGGGTGCATTACCATACATCAAATAGCCATATTCGTGGTGTGTAGGTCCAAGATCAACAGTTCAAATCTTTTGAAGGATGCAGCCCCTGAGGTGAAACCCGCCACCACACGGTAATATGGTAAGGTGGCAATGTACGCTATCATAACTTAAAGGTTTTTAGTATCTCCTTAGTCGATCTAGATAAAGACTCAATCCATTTGACACCCCGACCCACCCTATCGACTCACCCTCAAGCCATGATAGGTGGGGGCCCTATCTTTTTGTCTGCCCCAGCCCGAATGTCTGATTTGCTTATTGAATTCAATAACTTCTTATTTCCAAAAAAAAAAAAAAAAAAGCTTTCTATTACAATTCTTATAAAAAGTACTACCAAAAAAAAAAAAAAAACAAAAAAACAAAAAAACCAAAAAAAAAAAAAAACAATGTAAAGCTTTCACAACTAGGTAGCAAACAAGTATTCATTATTCATGAATTGCGTTTCCAACTTCCTCAATCTAACGTCTTGCAAAGCGACTGTTGTAAAGAAGCCTATCTATCATCTCATCAAAGAAACGGTAATAAGCAATCCTCCAAGCTTTCTTGAGCACTAAAACACCACAGAAGGACCAAAACCCCACTGCAAATCCTGGTCCCAAGGCAGAGTAAAACCAAACCATTTCATGTGCATCATCATCTTTTTTTACATCACCACCAACAGACATTGGACTTTGAGAAGTCTCGTCACTATCACACTTATCCGTAAGAGGAGGTCCACAGAGATTGTTGTTGCCCATATAAATAGAAGGATCTTGAAGTGTCTGGAGCTGATTTCCCGATGGAATTTTTCCCGAAAAGTTGTTATTCGAGAAGTTCAAGTAACTAAGAAAAGTTAAACTTGACATACTTGGAGGAATTGTACCTGAAAGCTGATTTTTGGAGAAATCAAGAGACTCCAACAATGTCAATTTACCAATCTTATTTGGGATCTTTCCGGTCAAATGGTTTCCAGATAAGTTCAGGACACGCAATCCAAAAAGACTTGTAAGTTCTTCAGGGATCTCTCCAGATAAGTTATTATTTGAAAGGTCAATGCATGTAACTAGTGAAATTGTTCTAGTGTATTCAAGCATTAGCCCCTTCACCGACACAAGCAAGTTTTCCTCATAATAAGACTCTGTTTCATTCAAAAGAAAGTTGTATGTCTTCTGCTCAATCTTCATGGCTGTGAGATTCCGAAGACTTTGAGGAATTGAACCAGATAAACAATTTTGTCCCACATCAAGGACCTGAAGTGAAGTTATGTTTAACAATTGTGGCGGTATGTTACCTGTAAACATATTGGATCGTAAACTCAAAATTCTTAAAACCAGCAAACTTTTGCCAATCCAAGTGGGAATATGACCTGAGAAATTATTCTGTCCAAGGTCAAGAGTCTCCAAAAGAGTACAATTCTGCAAAGATGAAGGCACTTCTCCCGATAGGCTATTGTTTCTCAAGTGCATCGTTTGGAGGTAATGTAACATACCCAAAGATATGGGAATTCTTCCTGACAAATGGTTCTTGCTCAAATCAAGTGCCTCAAGGTGTACACAGTTACCCAATCTTAATGGAATGGTGTCACTTATATTGTTTTGGGAAAGATCAAGGATACCAAGAGACTTCAATTTGCCAATGGATGAGGGAATTATGCCACTTATATTGTTATGGGAAAGATCAAGGACATGAAGCGACTTCATTTTGCCTATGGATGAGGGAATTATGCCACTGATTTGGTTACCTCTGGCAGAAAAGACATGTAAATTGTGCATTGTGGATGTAAAATTGGGTGAGATTGGCCCAGAAAATTGATTGTTGGAGAGATCAAGTGAACAAGGTATGGGACCACTGAAATTATTCGAACTCAAATCAATGTAGGTAGCAGGCAGCATTTTTAATGGGTTGGGCAATTGGCCAGAAATCTGGTTATTTGAAAGGTCTAGTGAAAAAAGTTGGGTTGTAAAATCCCAAAACCAGTTGGGGATGACGCCAGAGATGGTTGTGTTAGAGAGATCCAAGTCGTGTATGTATTTTTGTGTTCGTATCCAGAGAGGAAGACCTAAATGAGATGATGTTAGTGAAATTATAGAAAGCTGAAATGGAGGGACCCAATCACGGTGTATATCAAAACCCAAACAATTGAAAGACAAATCTAAGTAGTACAACTTTTTGAGGTTTTCAAAATGAGTTTCAGACACGTTTCCTGTCAAGGAGTTGTTAGAGAGGTCAAGCTTAGACAAGTTAGAAAGTTGTCCTAAAGTTGTTGGAATCGTCCCATTCAACTGATTTTCTCGGAGAACTAATTCCTTTTGGGAAGACAATCCTCCAAGCGATGCAGGGATATTCCCATTCAACTGATTCTTCCTGAGATATAAAGAATGTATAGAAGTCAATCCTCCAAGAGCTGTAGGGATATTCCCATTCAACTGATTGTCACTGAGATCTAAAGATTGCAAGGAAGACAATTCTTCAAGAGCTGCCGGGATACTCCCATTCAACTGATTTCCACTGAGAAGTAAAGATTGCAAGGAATACAATCCTCCAAGAGCTGCAGGGATACTCCCATTCAACTGATTCCAACTGAGATCTAAATATTGCAAGGAAGACAATCCTCCAAGAGATGCAGGGATACTCCCATTCAACTGATTGCCACTGAGATCTAAATATTGCAAGGAAGACAATCCTCCAAGAGCTGCAGGGATACTCCCATTCAACTGATTGCCATTGAGATCTAAAGATTGCAAGGAAGACAATCCTCCAAGAGCTGCAGGGATACTCCCATTCAGCTGATTGCCACTAAGATGTAAAGATTGCAAGGAAGAAAGTCCTCCAAGATCTGCAATGATTGGGCCCAACATGCAACGGTAGAGAAAAAGGTTCTTTAGATTTTTAAGTTCATTGAACCATTCAGGAATGAGCGCATTCATTTGGTATCCATCCAATGTCAGGCTCTCTAAATTTATAAGCTTAGTTATGGCTCCTGGAATGCTACCACTTACATTCTCATGGAATGACAAATAGAGAGACTTAAGTGATGTGATATTCCAAATAGAAGTGGGGATTCCTCCATGCAGCTCACTGAAATATAGATCAAGTAGCTTCAGTTTACTCCATGCAGCATGGGTGCTCGGGCTAACTGAGTTCATATCTTGCTGGGTCGGAGTCCTTTTGGGTCCGATTTCATTCTTGAATACTCGAAGTCACATGCAACCCAGTCCAGATATCTGTTGGGTGCCGTTTAAGTGAAAAAAAAAAAAACTGCCTTCAGGGAGTTGTGAACAGTTAGGACAAAGAGATCCTCCCAGCTGCAACTCTTCCAAGTCAGGAAGTTGTGAAAATTGGTAAGGAACTGGACCATCAAAAATGTTATCTGAGAGATTTAAAGACACAAAGCTACTAATGTTACCTATCCACTCTGGAATTCTAGAGTTGAAGTGGTTGGAAGTGAGATCAAGGACACAGAGAGATGTGAAATTAACAGCAGCAAGAGTTGGAGAAATATATGAAAGATCACATTTGACTAAGCGTAGCTCAACGAGGGAAGGACACTTGTTCATTACGTGCACCCAATCATGGCTTGCCATGGAAAGGGTGACAGAAGACATGTCGAGGTACTTGAGAGAAGTTAGGTTTGTCAACCACCACAGGTTTTTGGCACTCAGGGAGGAGTAGGGATATGAAGAAAGCTTCAAGGATATGAGTTTAGAGAGGTTTCCAAGCTGATGAGGGATTCTCCCAATGAACCCTGCATCTGACAAGTTTAAATGCCTCAACTCTTTCATGGAACCCAAAAACTGTGGAATTGGGATACTATAAAAATCATTGTAGCTCAAGTCCAAGAACTGAAGATGCTTCAGTTCAACCAGAGCTGGATCAATTCTGCCACCTAGTCTGAGATGGTAGATATCGACATGGAGGTCGAGTTTAAGAACATACCCAGTTATGTTGTGGCAAGTAATTCCTCTCCATTTGCAGCAGTCTGAGGCTTCATCATCCCAAGAAGAGAGAAAATTGGAAGGATCGTTGAGAGCCTTCCGAAAAGTGGTGAGAGCTTTTCTCTCCCAATCCAAGCAACCACTCACCTCCCAATATCTTCCGCAATATACAACAATATTTAAAAGAAAGAGGGAAAAAAGAAAGCCTCTTCTCTTCATTCCTTTCCTCTCTCTCACTCTGATGTAGAAAAGGAAAGAAAATAACTTCTTTGCTAATTTCTTCCTCAGCCATCCTAGATTTATAAGATCTGACGACCATATCCAGCCAGGGTCACCACGTAATCCGAGTCCATGATACACACCACCGAAATGATAGTTCTCCACCATTTTCTCTTAACACGTGTGACTCATGTAAGCCTATACAAACCTCCAAATTTTGGTAGACCATATCTCTAAAAGCACGCTGATCAAGAATTCCTAACCGTCCACTTATGACTGTCAATCAGATCCTAAAATTTTCAGATGAGTGATCTAACTCCAATTTCAAAATCAGACTTTCATCTTACGAGTACATTTTTTGATGGATTACGTATATTGGCGATCCAGCTACGCCTGGAGTAATCACAAATTTTAAAGTGGTGGTGGACTATCACAGGAGTGTTGTAGATCCCACGTCTTGAATGGAACGGCACGCTGAAATCACGGGGCGTGGCTTCCGTCAATACCCGGATCAACCGGATCGGTCGATTCTTGCATGTGGGTCCACCGTGTTTTATGTTCCTGACATCCACACCGTCCATCTATTTTGATTGTTCATTTTCGGGCACGATCCCATCGATGTAGCAAATCCAAATCAGCTCAGGTGGACCACACCACAGGAAACAGTAGTGATTAACCATTAAAAACTTGTGGGCCACAAAAATTTTAGATCAATCTGATATACGTGTGGTCTCTTCATCAGGTGATTGTGACCTTATCAACAGGTTTGATGGCAAATAAACATTCCGGTGGTCCCTAATAAATTTTGAATCTGGTTACTGGGTGTGGTCCACCAAAGACTTGGATCTACTTCATTTTTGGCATCCTGCCCTATAAAATGATCTGCCAAAATAGATGGATGAACGGCTTGGATGCAAGTCACATACATCACGTTGTCCACACAAATACCTCCCGAAACCGAGCCGGAAATCGCGTCTCTAACAAACAAGCCGGGTATCAGGATGGCCCGCCATTCGCATGCCAATGTGGAACTCCGTTAACGTGTTTATACGCATGCATCAACGGGAAACGTAAACCTTTTGACACCTCCCTTAAGGCGTGCGACACGTGCTACTGTGAAACACTCTCAAAGCACCCGTATCATGTCAATGTGCAACACGGATCTCTTGACGCCTCCCTCGTATCTTTCACACGCGTCTGCCATTATGGAACGCAAACCTCTTGGCACCTTTCTTATAGATGGCAAGCCCAACCAAATCAAATGTTTGCCCAGGGCTGGGGTTTCAAACCTGGAAAATAAAACCGGGTCCGGCTTGGATGACCAGATTTGTGGTTAGTTTGATAGGAGTTGTCATGTCTTTAATTTATACATGAAACAGGGTGGACCAATCTAGTTAATTAATTGAATGAACCTTGAATTATATAGAACAATGAACAGTTTTGGACAGTTTAGATCAATCAAACTGTTGATTAATCGATCAACATAATTTGGAAAATTCTAATTAACTTTTTAAACTAGTTTTGGTATGGTTTAATCGATCTATCAAAGGATTCTCGATCAATGTCGATGGATTGATGCTTGGATCGAAAGCGCATGCAATTTTGCATAATATCGCAATTTACTTCTTATTTCAATTGTAACACTATATATATTGGGTGTTGTTATGGGTAAAAATGAGCTGGTCAAAAGTATGAGGTCGGCTCGGACATTTGTGGGCTATGCATGGTCGGCCAGTGCCAGTTATGATCAAGGAGCTCCTCAATGACCAAAAAGTGATACTATTGTACTTTATTGTACAACAACGAACTCAACGTCGAGCTCTTCCATGGCCCCATCCATGTCTGAGCTAATGTTTAGATCTCCTGGAGAAGCCTCCAAGGCATGATCCCGTATAGGACCGAGTAGGCCCTGCTCGAAAGACTTGCAAAGAGTCTTTGCACGGTACGACAAGATGAAGAGGATGGTCATCCCCGATTTCGCTTACATTCTACTAAAGAAGGGAGCTCACTCCCGGCAATCGAATACGATATTTGGGGTAGGTCGGCAGGTCGGCAACTTACTCAAATGTTAAAGGAGAAGCCCGGCCTCAGCCCATCAGAGAGTCCATGTTGGCCTCGATCTCTCGCTACATGTTTCTTCTAATTTAGACCACTCAAATCTTTAAAAAAAAATAAAATAAAATAAAATAAAATAAAAAAATCTCTCCGAGTATCTCGGAAGATTACCCCGACACGCTTAGGATATGATCCCCTCAATGATACACACCTACCAAGCAAGGAGATTTCCATCTACACCACCACACTTATTAGCTATAAATATAGAGTTGTTCTATAATGAAAGGTACGTACAAATCACACCAAAAAACCCTATGTTCTAATAGAACTAACTTGTCTGCCTGACTTTGGCATCAGAGGGTCCCCTACTGTAGCCAGGGTCTCCATCTCTATTTTTTATTGCAACTATCGAGTGGTCTAAGGAGGACGTCCAGAATTCTGCTTCAACAATTTGGCACCATTTGTGGGAACATCATCAAAGCCATTTTCATCTTCTACAACGATTCCACAAGCACCCAATCCTGTGCTAGCGGAACAGACCATCGGGACTTCCCCCCCCCCCCCCCCAACTTCAGTCAAATCTACACCCACAGGTCCAATGCAGCGGTCTCGAAGCTGAGGAGGTCGGCTTGTCTCTCTGGAGCATCAAGTCAAAGCATTGACTAGTAACATTGATCAAATAAGGCAGATGTTGGAGAGACAGAGCCCTCCTTACCAAGGAGCCGAGGAGATCGTTGCTTGGACAACTAGTGAAGTCTCTGCTCCATCTCAAGCACCCGACGGCTCCCAGAGGAACAAGCAGATTTGTGAGGTGTCGAACTGTGCACCCTTCCATGCCTTGGGAACCGCCACGTTGGCTGCCTCCGACCTGCGTCATACGTTGGAGAATAAGAGGCATGGTAAGGCTCCCGAGACAGCGAACAATAACGAAGACCCCTGGAAAGCCGAACTCAAAGAGCTACGAAGTCAGATCGGCGACATACGTCAAACTTATCGCGCGCACGTTCCGACCTTGATAAAGGTTATGTTGGAGGAAACCGAACCACCGTTCACCGATGATATTATGCAAGCTCAGCTCCCGTCTAAATTCAGGATGTCGTAGATCACTCCTTACTCTGGGTCCATCGATCCGATCGAGCATCTAGAATCTTTTAGAGCGTGTATGGAGCTTCATGGTGCCTCGACCGTGGTAACGTGCTGAGCATTCTCCTTAACTTTATTAGGAGCGACTCAGAAATGATTTCAACAACTAAAATTGAAGTCCGTTAGCTCGTTCACACATCTCTGTAAGGCTTTCATTATCAACTTAATCGGAGAAAAAGAAAGGCGAAAGCCTACAACTCACTTCATTATTATCACTAAGAGGGAGGATGAACCACTAGAGGACTATATCAAACGTTTCAACTCAGAAGTGATGCAAGTGGAGGGCAACTCAAATCAAATCGCCCTGGCTTCTATGATGGCCGGCCTGAAGGAGAGGAGATTCCTCTTGAATTGAAATGATTATCTCTACTATTTATATATAGCTGATATTTTCATTTAAAACGAAGTTTGTATGGCTATTATCCAACTCCATAAATCAATGCTCGGGGTCATTATTTAAGAGTGATATTTTGCAAACTAGCCTCAAAAAGTGGTTTCCATATGATGGAAGGTTCTGATCATTGGACCATCTGTGGGCTCCATGTGGCGGCACATCTAAGCCGCGACGTACGGAAAACGAACTTGACTGGATAAACGATTGCCTACTGAATCTATGGTTACTTCATGTGGAACAGAGGGGACGGAGATTGGGTAATACCCCGCCCATACCGAACTAGTACGTACAGGAGCTCTGAGGGGCCACCGGGATGTATCAGTATTATCCATATCGTCTATCCATTTTTCTTATCATTTTACAGTACATGTCCAAAAATGAGCTAGTTCCAAGGCTCAATGGACCACATAGTAGGGATTACACACCTACCATTGAAAACTTTTTTGGGCCATGAAAGTTTTGAATCAAGCTGGGATTAGGTACTTCCCTTTACCTGGCTACAGACAGACGATCATGTCAGGGGCTCTGTGTGGCCCCCTGTGATCTATATGTTTTATCCACGCCGTTCATCAATTTTTAGAGATCATTTTACTGTGTGAGCATAAAAAGGAGGCAGATTGAAGGATCAAGTGAACCGCACCACATGAAGCAATGGGTATTGATCTCTTACCGATGAAAACTTCCTAGGGCTAGCCAACCAGTTCATAAGGTCACGTGGACATGTATGAAGCGAAAACATAAATATCAGCTCCATCCAAAACTTTTGTGGCTCAAGTTTTCAACGATGGGATTAAATCCCCACTTTTTCATGCGGAAGAATCGAACAACTTGAGGAACTCCGCCTCGGGCACATGTCAATCCGCCCAAGGAAGGTTCCCCTCTACAGTTCGTCGACGAAGGCCCCGACCTCCCTCCTCCTAAGCCTCAGAAGGACCAGAAGAAGAACGAGCAACCTCTTCCGCCCTTGAAGAACGAGCTTCCATAAGAAGCTCGGGAGCTCCCTGCACCTCGATAAAGGATGCTTCCCCTTGAACGATCGTCCTAACTGTCCCAGCGGCATCAAAGGCAAGTTCTGCCTCCATTCCCTCTCCTTCCACCTCCACTACAACTAGGAAAGAGGGGTCAACCTTCCCCTTGCTCTTGGGGGAGGTCTTCTACCTCTTCCTCTTCGACGCTGCTAGTTCCTCTCGGGAGGTCTCCTGGAGCGTGGAAGTAAGCCTTAGCAGAGGACGAGCTTCAGGCATCTCTGTAATCGAAAGACGAAGAAAATCAGTTATGAAAATTTACAAAATTTTCTAAGTTCTGAAGCTCGGCTAGAAGTCTTACCGAAGTTCTTACCAGTGAGAGCGAGGTCCAAGCCCGACTTAAGAAGAAGTTCAGGTTAGAGAAGTATTCTACAAGACCTCTTCCCCTCCCCTGGTGCCTTTATCCCTCTTATCCGAGTAAGCGATCCACTGTCGAGCAACGAAGGGTGCTTAGGGACAACTTCAACAGAAGACATATGCGAACAGGTTAAGCAAATTCTAAGACTGACCAACCAAGGACGATCTAAAGAACAACTACATCTGAGGAATACTTACTTGGGTCGAAAAATGTTGTGGGGACAAAGTGCTGATCCAAGTTTAGGTCGGCTACCTCCTAGCACCCAGAGGCCCAGAACCACTTATCCCTTAAGTTCTTGTTGGACAATAGAGTGTCAGTAATAAGACCCCCTCCAGTCCCCCGCCAAGCAGAGAGATAATACTAGTCGGGCTGCAACTTGTTCAGCTTCAACTGGTATAGATGGAGGAACTCTTCAGTGGTGATCTCAGGTTGCTCTAGCTCGGACCACAAAACAGTGCAGCTAATGAAAACCCTTCATCCATTTGGAATCATCTATCCCGGGGCCAAATTCAGGAGAGTGAGCAGACTCCTCACTAGACCTTATAGAGGACACCTCAGGCCGCATTGGAGGGTAACCTGAAAACTAGCGACAGCTCCCTCTGGAGGCCAACCGGGAAGCTCGTCCGGCGAGGTGATCTGAAGGACTACAGACTCGGGAATGTGATACCCCAGTTTGATCCGGGCTAACTCCTCCTCAGTAAGGGTCAAGGGCACAGGACCCCTCGGACCCTCCTCCTCAACAGACTCTTCCGGGTCCTCCTCACCAGAAGGGTCGCACTCTACATTAATCGGCCTCTCTGACGGAGACCCCTCCATCGCCGGAAAATTAACATCGGTCATCATCACCAAAGGCAACGGTGAGTTCGACATTACCCAAAGGCTACTCGCCCCATTATCACCGTTGAAGGCCCCCTCCTATGAACTCAGAGAGTCCGACATGGTGACTTTTTATAGATATTGAGAGTCGCTAATTTAAAAGAAAAAAGGAGGGGGAAAATGGAGTTTGAAGCTCACCAGGAAAAAAATAGGCACCTAAACACCGGTGAATACAGTTATCGAAAATCACTTGTTCTCGCTAAGGAAGACGACTGAATAGAGAGGGCGAAAATGACTGAGGGTTAGGGCTTCTCTTATATAAGGAACCAACGTGGCGACGCCTGAGTACACCCATCAATGTTGGGTTCGTACGGTGTCCCCTCAACTACCCCCTCCTTACACGTGGCGCGATGCAACATCTTGAATTTTTGCTATTTTGGATTGTTAAAATTCCTTAATTTTTTTTATATAACTAGCCCACGTCGTCACTTACTGACCCTTGACGCTCGAGGTGAGCTTATACGTAGGTAATACTAGTAAAGAACAACACAAATTTAATTAATCAACTGTATGAAGCTAACTAATCCACTTGATTAGTACTTAAACTTCAAGTCTATCCTTGTGAATTGTTCATCTAGAGTCCAAATCTAACTGACCCATCCTGACTAATAAAGACAACCGTAACTAAATTAAAGATCTACCCAAAGTCGAGCCAGATATGTCCTGAATCTTAACTAATGGACCAAATCAACATGATCACTCATTTAGCATAAGAAACCAACGATCTAGAGTGATCATGACCAAATAACCATTTTCGCTAATTTCGAATAGGCCACACTATGAACTTAGTTAATCCAAACCCTAACAACTGTGCCCAAGAAATCTCCCTACTCAATTCATTTGAAAAATGCCCCGATTATCGGAATAAGTTCTAGACCGCTAGTTAGTGGGCCACTAGTTTCAAAATTATAGAATAATGTTCGTCTCACTAGGCTTGACGTCCATCGCAGACGATGACCCCAAACTGCACAACTTAGACCGTGAAGGTAAAGCTTGAAAGGCACGACTCTCCGGGACTTAAAACCTGAAACTTAAGTGAGTTGGCCCCGCCACTAAAATGGAGAAGTTGCAACTTTCCAACTATTGAATTACAATCAAACTTGAGCCATGAGTCAGGGATATTTCCATGCTCATATCCGTATAACTGTGGTCCTAATCGAACATCGGTGACTGTTGATCACAAATCAAGCCCCCACAACCAATCGACTCATCCGTTTGCTACCAAACTTGGAACAACCCTTCATCTAACCATGGAGCACTTGATCCATGACACAGATGGGCCAGGGGGCCACTGGATGGCCCTAGGGGCTAGAAATCTACCCACTAAGGGTATATATGTTGGAATTAGACCACCTAGGGCCATTTGGACTAATTTCCAGAGTATATAAACTCTAAAATCTCTCTCCCATACTTCCATACGAATTTACCTGCAAGTGGGGAGAGAGAGGAGAGAGTAGAGAGGGAGGAGAGTGTGAGGAAGAGCTCCAAAAGGCTAAAAATTAGGGAATCTCCCTCCCCTACCTCAATCCCGCATCGGAGCTTGCAACCCCACCACTGCGGGAGCAGGCCACCAGTGATCAGAAGGTATCCTTCCAACCCTCTTTCAATTTTTTATGCATTAGGCCACTTGCATGTGTCCTAATATACAAATCCTATTGGCACAGGGTTCCAACACACAAATTCACGGGACCGGCACCTTGGAAGCGACTCCACAAGCCGTCAAACCATTCTGGGTGCGGACCATTATCCTTAGGTGGCCTTTTATTAAACCTAGGTTAGAATTAATGATTTTCTATGAGAATTTTGTTGTGCATGTTATTTTTCAAGGGAAGTGATAGTAGACATTCTTTCTTATTATGATTAAACTTGCTTAACAGAGGATTAATTAGCCCCAAGTCATCTAATGTTTGCCTTATCTGAATTTCCTTTCCATTATGAGAAATTTGAATGTAACCCAACCCCAAACCTGAGGAAATTTGGGGGAAATGTGTTATATGCCTCCCATACATATGAATTGAGGTAACTGACTGCATAATTGTCTGGATGCATATCCAAATTCTCTGAATTTAGGAATAGTACATGGTCCTCTTACAACATTACACTACAAAAAAAATGACCAAAGGCTACGGACCAGACTAGCTTTTAGCTACTGATATAAACCGTAGCTATATTGCTACGGCTTAAAACCGTAGCTAAAAAAGCCTAAACCGTAGCTAAATGTTACCACCTTCACCCGTTCATCCAGCGTGAGATAGCCTATAAGGGACTCTACGAGGCCCATTAAAATTTGTGTGCTCCATCTGATACGTCTATCCGTTTTGAAAGAAAATGTTAGGGCAGGAGCCCAAAAAAGGAAGTAGATTGAACACTCAAGTGGACCACACGTTAGGAAACAGTGGAGATTAATACCTACCATTGATTGATGGTGTGGTTCAATTGGACATTTGATTTGCCTAGATGCTAGGGTCATTTCCTATAAAAAAAAATTACAAAATTAATGGACGGAGTGGATATATCAAATGCATTAAGATGGACCCCACAAAACCCTTGAAAAATCCGTTTATCAAGATCCCGCTAGACATGTGAATGCGAAGGGGCTACAAAGGATGACGTAATGGCTACGACTAAGGGGCTTTTAGCTATGGTTTTAAACTGTAGCAGGTCTGTAGCAAGTACAAAATGCGGAAATCACGATCTCCTTTTTCTTTTCCCCCTCATGAAATGTTTTACTTTCGGCCGACCCTTTCTCTCTCACTCTTGATCTCCCACGCCTCTTCTCTCTCTCTCTCTCTCTCTCTCTCTCTCTCTCTCTCTCTCTCTCTCTCTCTCTCTCTCTCTTCTCCAGCCCCATTTCAACCATATCTCCGTCTCTCTCCCACATTTTTTTCTAGGGTTCCATTTTCAAAACCCCGATTGCCCAATTCCAGCTCTCTCGTTTCTCCCACTCCATTCCACATCTAGGGTTTATTTTAGAAATGGCATTCAACTAACAGTCCATGGAATCACATTGGCAGCCGTCCCACCAAAGATGACAGAAAAAGAAGAGCACGGCAGCGCCAACAGTGCTAGTTTCCGCATCCTGCAGCCCAATCTCGACCCTAAATTGAACTGGGCCGTTGATCTCGCCAAGAACCTCGAAGACTATCTTCTCAAGATCTGTTCCAGAGAAATCACGGCTGAAGATGAAGGCGGCCACCCCTCCATGAATTTTGTCGAAGGTCCCGTTCTTATTCGGATCCCCTTTGTTCTTATTGCTTTTTCCATGATTTCTCATTCTGTCAAGGGGGTTCTTTTGAAAATTTTTCTTTTCCTGTTTTGTAGCTGCTCTGCTTATTCAAGGTTCGATTCAGGTGTATAGTCGGAAAGTGGAATATCTATATTCTTTGGTTTTGCATGCGTTGGAGTTCATTTCTCAGAAGAGGTTTGAATTCTGACTGTTGTTCTGTTTCCTTTTTTTTTTCTTTTTTTTTTTCTTTTTTTTAATTTCATATTCAATTAGGTGCAAATGTATAGAAGGATTCCAAACATTTATTTGAATAATTCCCTGGTTGAACTGTTTTGAATATTGATTTTGGGAAGGAAAGGGGACCGGTTAATGCACTTTCCATTTTTCTGTGTTGCCCCAAAAACAGTGGAATGGTGTGTGATGCAACCGCACCTCACCCAGACACCCATGTTTCATATGTATGCACAAGAAAATGACCAAATGGGGTCCACTTAATCACATGTGGCAAGAATTCCTATCTAAGTAGTTTTTATATGCATGATTTTATTTTAGAAACTCTATTATGAATATTTCCTTATTTGATTACTATAGTATCTTAGAAAGTCCAGCTGTATTAGAAGGCTTTATTTGTTGCCCCTGGAAAGTGTAGTCACCTCCATAAATATGGCTTGTAGTAACACACTAATTAGAATGATTGTAGCTTTGTTTTTTTCATGGTAGGAGTATTGGAGATGGGATTATTCTGTTGACTCTAGTACAAGGCTGAAGGTTTGCTGCCTGCTGGTGTTGTGCTCAGTCTCTTTGGTTCTTCAAGTTTCTTCTTACATATGAATTTTACTGTCTGTTATCATTGTCTTACCATCTTCCCTTCATGAATTGTATGGTACTCTGCTCCAGTTTGATAAATTTTTCCTGATAAATCTGCTATTTTAATTTCTACTAAATGATTTTCTGGTAATGAGAAGATGAAACTGTTGGGAGGTTGTCTGTGGTAAATCACACACCTAATGTAATTTAATATAATGGAAAGCATAGGAGTCCATGATGTTATGAGCATTTTATTCACAATGAGCATGGCTACATCCATGTTGGTGAGTTTGAAATGATTTTTTTTTTCTTAGAGATGGGTTTGGCAGTAATTTTATAAATTTTGCAGCATTCGATTTGTTGCTTTCTTATTTTTATTCATTTTCTAGATGGGATTAATTTTGGTTTTATATGCATTTGGTCTAAAAATGTTGGATTTTTTGTTTTTTGTTTAAGTCACCATATATATATAGACAAGTCTCATCCTTTCTTTTTTTTTTTTTTTTAAAATAAACAAATAACATAAATTGCTGCTTCTTAACTTTTCTCATCATTTTCTTCTTTATTCAACTTTGTTTATTACTCTCTTATTTGAATTTGATGTGGATATTTTTTTAGTAACTTTTGCTATTCTTTATTGCTGTTTGATTAGAGTAGTTTGTAATTGTACTTATTAGATCTTGGGGCCGCCAAAGTTTTGGATCAAGCTGATATTTGTGTTCTCCCTTCATCCTGGTTTGTGTGACCTCATGAACAGATTGGATGGCTAAAAAAACATCATGGTGGTAGTCGGAAGTTAATTTCCGAAGTAACTGAAGTTTGGAGCTCATCTCTTTGTACCAATGATAGGGAAGTTAATTTCAGTTTCCATTATTTCCACTCTATTGAACTTTAGTTGTTAAAATTTCAAAAATTGTGGTTTTGAATTTAATTAGGGTGTCGGAAGGAAAAGACAATCAAGCAATAAAACTCATCTAAAGAAGTCTACCTCCCATGAAGAAAGAGAACAACATGGTTCATTTCTTGTTCTATAGACCATGATTCATTTTTGCATCATTTTGCAAATGCTACGATTTCAAATCCCATTTTTACATAAAAAATCAGGAAAAAAAAATCTTCTTAATTAGTTGAAAATTTGCCCATGTATGGAAGCATTCACAGTTAGATAGCAATTCCTTAAAGTGTATAGAGTAGACCTTTCATTGTTTCAAGTTGACTGGAAAAACACTGCTTTATATTAAGCTTGCAGTCATGCCAAGTGCCATGATGATTAGCAACAGCAGGTGCCAAAATGTTCTTTATCTAGAAATTCTACTTTATCTCAAGCTTGCAATCATGCCAAGTGCCATGAGGATCAACAACACCAGGCGCCAAAATGTTCTTTATCTAGAAATTCTGTTTTATATCAAACTTGCAGTCATGCCAAGTGTCATGAGGATCAGCAACACCAGGTGCCAAAATGTTCTTTATCTAGAATGCTACTCAATCCTAAGTACATACAACATACTAGCCCATCTATGAGCAATCCTCCACAAATCTGACTATGCGACCAAGCTAAAGCAGGCCCCAATTGCGATGTCTAGGCAGTTGAACTGTCTAGGCAGGCCCCAATTGCGACCAAGCTAAAGCAAGCCCCAGTAGCTCTCAAACTATAGTTAACCTGTCTTTTATTCTCTAGTTTGTGATTGTTGTAGATGATTAAAATGGTGATGAAGAAGGAGATCTTATCATGGAAGCATCTCTTACAAGTTTGAAGTCATTTTCTTAAGGGTGATGTTGTTGAGATCCATCCACCTTTAAACTTGCATATGTGCCATGTATGTGGTGGAATAATTGTCCCAACTTATTGAGTTGTGGCAATACAAGTTGTTATCTAGCCTTTTTCTCAAAGGTTTTTGCTAAGACCATGCATGGGTGCCCATGATGCATAAGGTACTCATCTCATTCCCCAGCTTCTGGAAATGAATCATCATCATCATCAACATCTATAATCAATTTTTAGCAATTGGTTTAGGTTTTTGAAGCTATGCATTAAGTTTGAGAAATGGATGATTTTGACTTTTCTGCTTTGCTGAAAAATATTTTTCATGTAGTACAGCTGCTAGGAATCCTAGTTTCTGAAAACAAAAGAGAACAATTATAAATCCGGATTTGAATCTAAATCATAGGATTCAAATCATAGAATTGTAGGATTCATCTAGATAAAAGAGATTCAAGATGGAATTCAAATCATTCTGCTTAAGTTCAGCTCAAATCATAAGTTGTAAATCAACTACGATCACAAGTGATTGATTTGTTTAGCCAAGTAAGCATGAAAAAATAATGATAACGATTTCTAGTTCCTGTAATGAAGAGAGTGGCCCTTAAATTGCAGTCAGGTCTCTTTTTAGTCCAACTTAAATCTAGTGGACTTGCAATTTGGAGCCTAATCCATCATAAATAGAACTTAGTTTTTCTACTTAGACCAATAATTGCCAATTCCGTATAATAGTGCATCCAAATGCTATTTAAGTATATCACCATAAAACATATTACTAAAAGTTGGGCTTGGGATAGTTAAGTGGTCTAAAGAAACTGACAGTTCCATAGAACATTGATAGGACAGTCATGATAAGGGTCATCTTGAACTTCGAAATTGGTTCCCACAAATCTTGAAATACTAAAAAAAAAATACCTGTACTTGATCTTTGGGCTGGACATTCATTTCTGATCATGTGTGCGGGACATGCATTTCTGATAGTGTAGTTTGTGAATTTGATGTAAGAATAGTCTCCACTACTTTTGAAATTCTATTAATTGCTTCTTCAGGGAAATCTTCAATTGAAAGATTTTGATATAAAAAAAAGCAGCAGGTGGGGTCTCTAGGAGAGCCGTTCAGAGGACTTTCCAGACTATTGTAACCAAAAATTTCCTTGAAATCCATCTCTTTTGGGCCGGGAAAGGGACTTGCTATATACCTAATCAAGGTACTTTTGGTCCATCCATTTCGGCCATCAATGTCACTCCAGGTAATATATCCAGGACTGAATATTAGAATTAAATTCTGCAAATTTCTAACTGTTTGATACTAACAGATGAATATCCATATCCTTTTTTTAAACAAATTTATTTATTTAGATTTCATACCGACTGTTAGAAGTCCGCCAGGTTGGGGAAAGAAAAGCAAGACTGGTTTGATCATTGGGATTGTAGTTGGTGTTGGTGCTCTAAGCTTTATATCCATTTTTGCAGTTTTTATCTGGAGATGTAGGAGAAGGGGTATTGATGAAGATGAAGGTAATGCCAATATTGCTAAATTAGGGTGCATTTGGATGCTCAACTAAAGTGGATTGCAGGCACACACGGTTGGGCTTGAGAGTGTTGTCAAGTTGGCGATGATAAATGAAGGGAAGAGCAACTCCATTCTGGTCAGTGGAGAAAGTGGGGCTGGTAAAACTAAAATGACAAAGATGCTCATGAGATATCTTGCATGTTTGGGTGGACGGTCTGGAATAGAAGGAAGGACAATTGAACAACAAGTTCTAGAAGTAAGATAATTAATCTTGCTTGTCTTGAAAATTGTCAATATGCCATTTTTTTATGCTTAAAGAGACATGATTTTGGAATTGTTGACTCAACCTTGCAGGATATTGAGAAGTACAAATTGGGGAACCCTAAATCATTCCATTACCTTAACCAGATGAGCAAGAACAGGTCAGCCTTCCCCTATCAATCTGATGCTATGTTAGGTCCACCTATGGGTATAAATTATTTCTTATATTTGGTTGCTCAATCAGATTTCTGATAATTATGTTTTTCAGGAGATAGACTCATCTGTCATTAAGGATGAAAAGTCTAGATTCCATCTTAAAATGACAGCTGAACTTCTCTTATTTCCTTCTTCCTTAGGCTGAAATAGGCCTCGACCTTAGGCTGAAACCAGGCCTTCTTTAGGCCACACAAGGGAGCTCAAACAGCCTCAACCTTAGGCTGAAACCAGGCTGAAACCAGGCCACACAAGGGAGCTGGAATACATCCTTCACCAGTCCCAAATCTTAAATGTGTCCATTTTCCATGTCATTGCTAGATGGACATGGCATCCTTTCCAATCCCATGACTCAATTATTTGGCCATGGTATAATGTGAGGGTTTTTTGAGAGGAATTCTAGAATCTTGGTCATTTTTTCAGGGCAAACTTTCTGCATGGCACATATTGAGGAATTATGTACAAAGCCTGCTTCTGTTTCTCATGAGAAAATTCAGAACATTGTTTTATTTCTCTCTCAGTCTGAGGGCCTGGCAAAGCATGTGGATTCTTGTACAAAGATGTTGTCCTTGTTACAACTCAAAAAGAGAGGACTCATGTTGTACTAGCCCCAGTACTGGTGGATGATTCATCTGATGTCAACTCATTGAGGTACTTTTTAAGGACCACCTTTCAGTTGATTAAATATTCATGTTATTGGTCATTGTATTCTCCAGTTAGAAAGTCATATTTTTTTACTTCTGTTTTGGTCAATTTTCTGTAGGTATTTAGAATCATTCTTTGAGTGCACTGAGAATGATTTTGATGTTTTTCTAGCTGAAATAGAGAAGGAAATTAGAATGGCAAATATTGATGTTTCGTCTTATTGCAAGACATTCTGCGAATGATTGTGCCAGCCATTGATGCTTGAATTGGAAGCAACAAGCATGTTTAGGTCTTGTGTGGGTAATCGAGTCTTATGTGATGCTAGGAGTGAATTTTGGTAGTGAGAAGTTCTTATTGGTTTCTTGTTGCATAATTGAGGGAGCAGAGATCAATAAGAGCCTTCTGGCACTAAAGGAATGTATCCGTGCTCTTGACAATGATCGATTCACATCCCATTTCGTGGGAGCAAACTCACAGAGGTTCGATTAGTAATAAACCATTTTCATCTGCTCAAAACTCATATGATACAACAGAGGATGAGTAAGTGTAGAAGGTGTCCCTCGCAGAAAAGTTTCAAGAGAAGAAAAATCTGAAAAGCAGAGCAATTGGACTAAGAAAGATGGCGCATCTGATCCGCCCACCGTCAGTTACAAGCAACAGCCTATGTATGATTCTAGCTCGAACAATGTTGCACCAAAACAATATGAGCATGAACCTCGTAGTGAATGGCAATGGAGATCTAGACTCTTCATTCAGAATTCTATTCTTACTCCTTTTTATGCTGCTGCTTCTATTCAATTCTTACCAGATTTTATGACTAGAGTATATATGGTCATTGATGAACTAGGAGGTGATATGACAAACCAATCATCTCCAAATCACACACAGGTTAGCATGCTTCATACTAGTACAGTTTTTTTTTGGGGTTTTTGTGTTCAGTACGGAAACTAAAAGTTGTACGTGGTGGACTGTGTTAAGTTGTACATGGTGGACTGTGTTAAGTTGCTTACTTGATTGCTAGTTTAACTAGCTGTGGTTTTTTCTTGTCAGGTTGTGGGTTTGTTGTATATGAAGTTTGATCAATAATGGTAAATCCCTCTCCTTTTCGTTGTATTGTAAAAAGAAATGCATTTACTTGGTTTGTTAATTGTAGGTGGTTTAGCTGAAAATCATATCTACTTTGGAAACCATGTCGAGATTTTTGGAGGTAAGCAGGCACGGTCATTGTGGATGGGGCATCCTGTAATTGACAACCCATGCACATTACGATACTAGCCATGTATATAACATGTTTTCCCCATTTTAACAATGGAAATGTGGAATTTGTTGCTGTAATTTTTTGTTTGATTCAAATCAAACTCCTTCCATCTCATGACTTAGTTGGTATTCTTGTGCAGATAGTGGAATATATACGTGTCTTTTAATGGATGTTGTGAGATAGTGGAATATATACGTGTCTTTTAATGGATGTTGTGAAATGAGGTTTGTTCATGGATCTATGGAGGAAAGGTGAGCTTTCATCTTTCATGGCTACACCCTTCGTGTAAAGGTTTACTAATTCAATAGATAAGCAGACTTTCCAACACATGAGAATGTGGCATACATCTCACAGGCCATCAAAATAGGCCAATTCAATTAGCAAGTTGCTAGCATGTGCTTTGAATATCACACAATGGAGACCAACCATGGGCCCCACATTCTACAGCCATGGCCACCACATCTACAAACTTTGATCATCAATGTGGGCCATAAGTGGTGATATATGCCTTTGAATCGATTCATCTACGGATTAATGGATTCCCCATAAATCTGGACATTCTAATACTCATGTGGCCAAATCATGTGAATTTTAAAGTATTTAGAGCACGATTTTACACCATTCCCTATGTTGCAGCCCATGTAAATCTTAGGAAACTGTTACATCTCATTTGGATAGCATTGATCAGAGAAGAATGAATCCTTTGCAATCTATATATCATCTATTGGGTTATACACATCACTACAGAAAATGCTAAGATGATGATGGTGATAATATACTCGTGAGCTTTTGCATGTCCATCTTTTAGATTCTCTATACAAAATGGAGAACAATCTCTATATATACAAAGCTATGTATCATTGCTTCCCATTAGGGCTATAGGGCCTATGGGTTTGGATTTTATAGTACCTCAAACAGTTATATTAGTGGAAACATTTCTGAAAATTAGTTTTGTGTTAATTTTGCATGTGATGATGCAAAAATGTATCCGATTATTCACCGGCCTCTTCAGATCAACAGAAAATAATCTTTTTTAGCATCTCTGTCCAAACACAGTTTAAAAATGTCGCACTCTTTGTCATGCAGCAAAATTCAGATTTCACTATCAACCTGAATTTTACAAACCTTGCTGGGAACAGAACTTGGTATGCATCTTCTTCTTCTTCTTTTCTTTTTCTTGTTTTTTTTTTTTAAAAAAATAAATAAATCCCAAAATGGTTTCACTATAAACCTGAATTTTGCATCAACCTGAATTTTGGTTGGGTTGGGTTGCGTTGCATATAGAAGAAGTGCAAAGACAGGGTTGTGTTCCACACAACAATGGTAGCAAATTTTCTATACATTAAATACCATTGAAAATCCTTTTGCAGATTTTCTAAGGAACAATGGAACAATGGAAGTTGTTGTTCCAAACTAACAGTTGTTGTTTAAATATATCTTAATGCTGTTGGTGTATAGAACAATGGTAGCATATTTTTGAAGTGTGTGGAACAGTTGTTGGGGTATGAACGGTTTAGTTGAACAGTTGCTGTTGTATAGAATAGTTGGTGAAGGATTTTGCAGATTTTTAGAGAAAGATTTGAATTCAGCTTTGTTCTTTTGCTCTTTTTTCTTGAATTTGAGGTTGGAAGTTTGGAATAAGCTTGTCAGGAAACCGAATTCAAATGCAAGCTTGTTGGGTTTGAGTTGGGCTCTTGTATCTTGTAGGTGATTTTCACAGGTCTTGAATTTCAAATTTCTTTCAATCTATCTCTTGAATATGATTTTCTTCTAACATCTTTCTTACTATAGATGGGGTGTTAAGAAGCCTCGAATCATGGAAAATTCTATCACGATCATGTCGAATGCGGGTCTTGGGATGGCCGTGTTCAGTCTCGGTAAGATCATTGATATGCTCATCATATGATTCTTAGTCCTTGTGTTTTCAAGTGTTTTGAATTGACTTGAACTGCCTTTGAATTTTCAGGACTGTTCATGGCCTTGCAGCCAAGAATCATAGCCTGTGGGACTAAACTCGCCGCATACGGATTGGTTGCGAGGTTCCTCACTGGCCCGACTGTCATGGCTATTTGGCTTCAAGAAGGCATTGGATCTTGCTATTAATGAGAACTTTAAATAGACATATAACTATTATGTTGGCATTGTACTTTTGTGAATGGAAATGAATTATTGTATATGATTAAATGAATGAATGATTGTGTTTGATTGAATGAATGAATGATTTAGCCATGTAGTATTTATCTATATTAGCTTATATGAGTTATTAGGGTGTACTACAATGGTAAGAGCTGCCATTATTATTCAATTTTTTTATTAAAAAAAGATAGGCATTAGCTATGGCTATTAACCATAGCCATTTATCTGAAAACCGTAGCTCTTGCTAATTTCAGCCTATTGCTACGGTTCTCATTCTACTTTTAACTACAGATATAATCCGTAGCTATATATAATCTAGAGCTACGGAAATTATCACTACAGATTTAATTTGTACCTATTGTTACAATAGCTACGGCTATTGACCGTAGCTCTTTATCTAAAAACTGCAGCTGTTGCTGATTTAAGCCTATTGCTACGGTTCTCTCTGTTCCTTTAGCTACAGATATAATCCGTATCTATAAATCCCTTAACCCTACAGAAGCTACGGCTACGGATTTAAACCGTACCCATTGTTTATATGGCTACGGAGGAAATCCGTAGCCATAGCTTTTAGACCTATGGCTACGGCACCAATGCTACGGTCGTGCTACGGACCTTAACCGTAGCCATAGGCCTTTGGCTACGGTTTTTATCCGTAGCCTTTGCCTGATTTTCTGGTAGTGTTACATGAATTGGAACTCTTGCATGCTTGCTTATAACTACCTTGCAACTTGATCTTTAGTAATATTATGCTTACGAATCTATACTCACATATGCTTAAAATTTTCACAACTAGAAGTAGATAATAGAGTCTCTTTGTTATATCTGGATATTCAATTTCCCTTGTTGGGTTGGTCAGTAATATCAAAGCCCGTAGCACAGTCCCATCGGTAGGGCTGCCCAATGGCCCATCTGACCCAATTAGTTCGAGTACGGATAGCCGACAGTAGCTGGACTACATGAGACGCTCACTCCCAATGTTGTGTGTTCCCCAACTCGCTTGAACGGGGTAAATTGACTCACTAGCTGACCAACCATGTGTGTTAATCATGTATAGTCACGCTTACCTGAATTTGAAGCACCTCATACCTTTGAGAGGCCTACTGATAACCATTAGTGATATGATCCCACTAAAACTGATGAGTCAGACATGGTGGAATGGGACACCGTGTGTGAGCTATCGGACTACACTGGGGTGATGAGCCTCCCTGCAGTGACCAGTGAGCAACTAAGTCTCGGGAGCTAGACATGGTGGAATGGGACACTATGTCCATGCTGTCGGCATACGGAGGGTGATGAGCCTCCCCGTAGTGACCAGCGAGCACAGGAGGTGATAGGTCCTTGTTTGAACGGCCCTTGACAAATTTTTCAGCCGATGGTTTCGTACCAGAATACCATTCGAACAACCCTGGGATGAATGAGATTGGGTGACGAGCCCTTCCTTGTGGTGATTTGGTTATGTGATAAGCCCTTACCTCAAAACTAAGTGATCATACTCTGTGTTTGGGTGACGACCCTTACCGAGTTAATCCACATACCTTTGGGTATCTTGCCCTACCTTTGAAATCATTGGTTTGTGAGACAAATGGATGATACCTAAATTTGGATCATGGATCACAGGCTTAGAGCCGCTACGGCTGCCCTAGGCCAAGTGATCTGGATAAGGACATTGATTAAATGGAGGTGTTTCAGCTTCTCCAGTCTTACTGGATGAACGGACCTAATTAAATACTTGGCTAACATGAATATTCACGCATTACATTAGTTAGCTCGGTGACTTGACAGTCGAGGTCACATTGAGGGAGTGTTCGTCATTTACAATCGTAAGATGGAGTCGCTTGAGGGAGTGTTGTATGGTGAGGGCATGCATCATATCACAATAATATGCATATGCATTAACAAGAATAGATAGGAACTTCGTGTTTAGATGTTTTTCATTAATTTCACCTATGGAATTGATAACTTGTGTAACTTATTGCTAATAGAACGCACTGAGTTGATCACTCACTCCTAATATGGGATGGTGTTTTGAAACGCCAACCAGACCTCATCATGGATGCAGGTACCACAAATCCTGACGTGCTGGATGAGGCGGCCATTGCATAGTCTATTTTAATTCCAAGAATTGCTCAAAGCCCAGGTAAAATGAATTATAGAACCCCGCTTCCGCAAAGCATAAGTGGTACCTGGGATATCGAGAGTTGAGTATCTACTCGGCCCTCGAAATTTGAGGTGTTACACGTGACCCTAGGCACTACTCGACCATAATATCGAGTACTAAGCCACGTGTCGTACCCTCGTTGGTCCGTCATAGAAATGACAGCCTGACAGACCACGTGGCCTCGAACCATGAAATGTCACGTCGTGTTTAATTACTGACACTCCTCGATCATTGTACTGGCCGCCACACCTGACATTTATGATGACATAACCCGACCTAAACTATATTGGACTTACTTTCCGAGCCTCTATAGATCGCCCGAAAAGTAAGGGGGGCTTACTATTGGGTGAAAAAATAGATAAGTTTGATAGGTCGACTTATGAAATGGACCAACTCTACAAACCAGCATGGACCCAATGGGATTTGAGCCTTAAGGGGCTTCTACGTTCGAAGACAGGTCGACCTTCAAGGAGGTCGATGCAAATATAAGTCCACTCAAATGGCCAATTGCTGACCTAACTATAGGTCGGCCATAGCTCAGCTATAGGTCAGTCATAGCTCAATTATAGCTCGATCATAGCTCGACTATAGCTCAGGACATACCTCTAAAACATAAAAGATGACAATTTAACAAAAAACTCAATATGGCTTACATGATCTTCTCCCGGACTGATAGTCCAAGAATCTCTCCAATAGCCCTAAGATCTCTCCTGAGATCTTCAGAGAATCAAATCGGATCCCGAGAACCTCGGACGACGATAATTTCGAGAGGATCTCGGATGAATCTTGGAACAGATTCATCTCCGACGTATAGGAAAAGACTCCTTACGGTTATCTTCATTCTCCTATAAATAGAGATATCCCTAGCTAATGTAAGGTACGCATTACATATCCCAACACTCAACTGGTGACTCTTTTCTAAAAGAGATCCTACCTTACGAAAGACCCAAGGTCCTGATTTAAGCATCAGAGGGTCCCCTGTACAAGCCAGGGTCTCCTTTGTCTCTTGTTTTTTTTCTGTGCAAGTCTCAAAGGGCTAAGTAGTGAGGGTCTACCAAAAAACAACATCAATAGAATGCATGAAAGCTTTTCTACTAAAAGCCAAAGAGTTGATCGGAAGGTTCCAAAAGTGCAACGTAGTCCTAATCCCTCAGGCAGAAAACTCCAAAGCTGACATGTTGGCAAAGCTGGATACTACAGCTGACGATGACATTCCAAGGTCGGTCCCGATTGAGTTCCTTACTGAACAAGTATCTGCGAATTCTACCTTACCGTAGCTCTAATAAGCTCAGAGTCGACCTGGATGGATCCGATTATTGACTTCCTTAAGGAGGGCATGGTACCTCAAGATCGCTCAGAAGCGCGCAGGCTGTGGACCAGCACAGCTCGCTACACCATGGTCGGTGACATCTTATACAAAAAAGGAATATACCTTCCCTACCTTGGATGCCTCCAATCCGATAAAACCGAGTACGTCCAGAGAGAAATCCATGAAAGTATCTACGAGAATCACTCTGGCAGCCGATCCTTAACTCACAAGGTCATTCGACAATGGTATTATTAGCCAACCATCCAGGCAGATGCTTGGCAGTATGCCTAAAAATGCGACAAATGCCAACACTTCGCGGCTATACCTCGACAACCACCCGAAGAACTGACCCATATGATTGGGTCGTGGCCATTCACCCAATGGGGAATTGACATGACGCTTAACAATATGCTTAAAAATACGACAAATGCCAATGCTTCGCGGCTATACCTCGACAACCACCCGAAGAATTGACCCATATGATTGGGCCATGGCCATTTGCCCAATGGGGAATTGACATTATCGGCCCCCTTCCGACCGACAAAGGGCAGACCAAGTTCACAGTGGTCGTGGTCGATTATTTTACTAAATGAACCAAGGTCGAGCCTCTTGCAAAGATTACCGAGCAAATGATGACGGATTTTATCTGGAAGAACATCATCTGTAGATATAGGATTACCGCATGATCGTTTTTAATAATGAGAATCAATTTGACAACAAACAGTTCCGAGATAAGTGCAAGAACCTCAAGATCCAGAACGTTTATTCGTTGTCACACCATCCACAGGCTAACGGACAGGTCAAGGCAGTCAACAAGATCATTAAAAATCATCTCCGGACTAAGCTTGAGAAAGCCAATGGATTATGAGCTAAAGAGCTCCCCCATGTTCTCTGGCATACCGAACTACCACCCGAACGGCTAAGGGGAGACTCCCTTCTCCTTAGCTTTCGGTGTTAAAGTTGTCACTCCAGTTGAAATTGGACTTCTAATTGCCCAGACCAGCTCCTACGATGAACAACAAAATGTCTAGTTAATGGCACTGGATCTTGATCTTATCGAGGAAAAAGAGAACAAGTACGGATTAGAACTGCAATCCGGCAATAGCAAGTCGCCTGTTTCTATAATTTCAAGGTAAAATTTAGAAGGTTCCGAACTGGGGACTTGGTTCTCTGTAGAACCTTCCAAAACACCAAGGAACCCGGCTTGGGAACCTTGGACCTAAACTGGGAAGGACCTTATGTGGTAATAAGGACGAGCCAATCTGGGTCATATCGAATCGAAGACCTGTAAGGCCGACTCCTACCACACTCATGGAATGCCGAACACCTCAAATTTTACTATTCTTAAAGGGTCAACCTACCTTAAATGCGAAATCTATCATGTAGAGCCCGCTTCCAAGCTATTGCAAAAAAATTCTGAAGTTTATTTTCTGTTTCCATGTTCATCTACCAAGTTTCTACTACGGGCTTCCCATGATATTTGGGAGGAACATACCCTATTAACGAGCTAACCCTCCAAAAGGAGGTTAGATCATACACTACCATCATTCACATGCTCAACCTATAGAAAACTACTAAGGGCTCTCCTTAATGTAAGAAAGAAAAAACTCTAACCGACTAACCAACTCTTAAAAGAAGGGTTGAATGACCTTCGACGAATGTCACGATTAAGGCTTCAACAGACCGACCTTCCTTCCAATACTGACCTTCCTACTTAGAAAAGTTTGCATACAAATGTTGTACTAAAAAAACTTGGATTATATTAATAAAACTCCGATGAGCACATTATAACGGGTCCAAAATACAGAAAAGAGAGCAAAAAATGAAAAGAGATGGAGTTTAAGCCTCGGGGGGTTACTCAGTAAATGTTTCCTCAGTAGGGGTCGTGGAGTCAGAGCCGGCTTCCTCAAAAGCCGAGAGGTCGAGCTCAGGATGTGCTTTTTTCACATCCACAAGGCACTTCTCGTAGCCGGCAATGTATAAAGTGTCCCTATCCTCTAAGTACTCCTCAGAAGATTTGAACTCCTCAACAGCAGCCACTCGAGCCGAGGAAATAGCTGCTTGGGCCTCCTTAAGCCTTACCTCCATGGTGCACTGCAGACCCACATTGTTGGCCTTCCATCGTGTCGTCCTTTCGGAAGCATCGGCGAGCAGTTTCTTCATCGCCTCCAACTTAGCCGTCGACTCCCTCATTTAGGTCTCCATAGCAGAGTGAAGTTGTTTAGTTATGGCATGGGATTGCTCAGTTTTAAGGAGGAATCGCTCAGCCTCGAGGTGAAATCGCACAGCTTCAACCCCTTTCCATAGTAACGCTGCTTCTGCCTCCTTTGTCTCCTCCCACAAATGTAGAAATTCATGTTGTACGCTCAACAAATAGGGGGAAAACTACCAACAAAGGAATAAGAGTATCAGGACAAGCCGAAAGAGAAACAACAACATCTTGAAGACTAACTTACACCAAGGAAGGTCTTTGTCAACGACTAGAGGATCGCGTCTGGCGGCGAGTCCAAAACGTGGGTAAATTTGGCATTAGATATGTCGATCTGCCCAAGGTAGAAGGCCCTCAAAAGCCCTTCATATCGACCCGAGAGGGCGTTGACCCTCTCTTCAGCTCTCTCCAGGAAATTCTCCCGCTTGAAGCGCAGGAGGCTCAACAGAGGACTCGACAGTCTCCTGGGCCTTCGTAGGACGAGCCTCCTCGGGTGAGATCATCCTAGCCACCACTTCAGGAGCAATGGAGATAGGCTCTGAGGTCACTACCTCATCCGTGACCTCCACGATCACGGGGGTTGAAGGGCCAACCCTCCCTTTTCTTTTAGAGGTCGTCTTCTTCTTCTTCTTCTTCAAAGCAAACTCCTTAGGAGGGGGTGCCTTACGCTTCATGCTTGGTTGAGCTTCAGGCATATCTACACCGACAAGAACAAGAAGGAAGTCAACAACAAGTTTACGAATTCTCTAAGTCCCAAGGTCATCCAGAATTTATACCCGTTAGCTCGGAGTCGAGGCCCGACTTAAGCAGAAGCTCGGCCTGGAGAAGACTTCTACAAGATCTTTCCTCTGTCTCTATCGACCTTGCTAATGTGATTCAAGCAAGATATTCAGCCCCAAGCACAGAAGGATACTTGGGAATGACTGTAGAAAAAAAAAAAAAAAAAAAAAGCACACGTGAACAAGTTAGAATGCTGAAGACGATAAAGTTAAAAATAAAAGAAAAGGACCAAGTCCGGCCAATACCGACTTGGATCAAAGAAGGCAGTTAGGACCCAAGTGGCGTGCAGGGTCACTCTAGGAACTTCCTAACTTCCCGAGGCCCAAAACCACATTGTTCTACTGGTTCTTATTGAAGGTCGAAACGTCCATGACCAAGGCCTTCCCAGTTCCCCTTCAAGCAAAAAAGTACCACCAGCCCTCATGGAGAAGGCTGGACTTCATTTGGTATAAATGGAGGAACTCACTCACGGTAAGCTCGAGCTGACCAAGCTCGGATCAAAGGACGTAACCGCTGACCAATGCTCTTCATGCATTGGGAATCAGCTTCCCAGGAACCAACCCCAGATCCGTGAGCACCCGCCTTACTATTTTTTGCATGGGGAGTAGGGCTAAAAGTCGGGCAGGTTGGGTTGGGTTGGTGCTCAATCCTAGCCCAACCCAAGGTTCCTATACCTCAACCCTAACCCAAACCAACCTCAGGTTGGGAATTCTTAACCCAAGTCCAACCCAAGCAGGATAGGTCGGGTGGATACAAGTTAATATTTTCATTTTTACATTAGTCTATTATATTTCAATACACGTCTTATTTTTTGTACCTATGATTTTATTAATTATATATGTAATTATTTATTATAAAGAACTTTATTTTTCTAAATAAACAGCCTAAAATATAGGAGAATTTATTTGGGAGAGAGAAATCTAGTGTATGCTGTTAGCTTGAGTCATCCAAAATAATGTGGATTAATAAGACCCGACTTCAATGGAATTTCTTGTGCCTTCAACACAGGCAATCCACACTCAATTACATATTGATTGGGTTCAAGTTGGGTCGGGCAACCCGAGACCTTAACCCAAGTCCAACCCAAGTTTCATCGAGTTAGTGTTTATATAAACCAAGCCCGTGACCAGACCTGATACATCCTGCCCAATCCCAACCCAATGTCGGGTCAGTCAGGTTAAACCCTCCCAACTTTCAGCCCTAATAGGGAGCCTCAGGCTACACTGGAGGGCAACTTGAAAGATGGCCACTGCTCCCTCAAGAGGATTGTTGGGAAACTCACCTGGTGAGGGAGCTCGGAGTAACACAGAGTCGGGTATGTGGTATCCCGACCTGTTCATCACTAGGTCAGCATCCCTGAGGATAGATTCCACGGGTCCCTTCTCCACGCCATCGTTTACCTCGTCGAAAGATACGAATAACCCTTCTTCTTTGGGCAAGTCTCCCTCTGTCTCAGTCTGCCATTCCGCTGGGGACCTCTCTAGCACCTGCGATTCCTGCGACATCTAGAATTCGACGTTACTCATTATCATTAACAGAGACGGAGGGTTTGACATGGGGCAGAGATCAATCGCCCCACTATCAGCATCGGAGGCCCCCTCACGAGAACTCGGTGTTTCCGGCATGGCAAATGGCCCAAAAATGTCGAAAATCGTTGAATAGGAAAGAAGAAGAAATGGGAGGGGTGAGATAAGAAGTGGAGCTCAGTGGAGGAGTATTGTTGCTGGTAGTCTGGAGCAAAATAGTCACCGAAAATCGCCTCTGCCATTGTCACAGCGAGCCGGAAGCAGAAGGGAGCAAAGGAAGGGGCGTAAATGACTCGGCTCGGGGATTAGGGTTTTTCTTTTACAGGGAGGCCATGTGTATGAGCATTTAATGCCCTCGTTAACTGGCCACCGTACAATGCCTCCTTGACTACCCCATTTCGACACGTGGTGCATCCCCACTCACTGCCAGACTCTACAACCGAGTAAAGGCCACGCGTCCTCTTCTCATTAGTTTGGCACTAAAAAGGCAGCCTGACAGATCAGGCGGCTCAAGCCATGACACGCCACCTCGACAAGCATCGAATCATGATTACCGATATGCCTCGATTCTCATGCCATTTGCCTTATTCAGCATTAATAATAGGAATATCCGACCTGGCTGCATCCGACCTACTCTCCAAGTCTATTCCACCAACTTGAAAAAAGGGGGCTTACAGTTATGGGGAAATGTGGGCCGACCCATAGGAGTAGGACAGACCAAGACCTGACGCCACCGAATGGGCTAATGACAATGAAGAAGTCGACCGTCCGACTGATGAATAAGGTTGGAACGAGTACCAAATCTCGGATGCTTACCAAGGAACTCAATGTCCTGATCAAGTAGAAGTTCAAGACTCACCCAGAATGGATGATACCAAAGAAATCACCACCCTGACCAAGCAAGAGTTTAGTGTGTTAGGATTAGCCGTACTATAACCGTTTTCTGTCTTACCCTGAAACGCTAAGAACAAAAAATATATATAAAGAAACTTTACTGTATATAGTGGGGGAACTAATGTGCGAAATACTATAAAGTTAAATACATAAATAAATTAAATAATTATATATATAAATCTTGGGGTCGAGATTTTCATTTAAGGGGGGTAGATTGTAGCGTCTTAATTTCATATATATCCACCTCACGAGGAATATAGTGAAAAATTAAACCAAATGAATCAGTATAACTGCAAGTAATTAAATTTCGGGGATGAAATTTTGTTTAAAGGGGGTAGATTGTAACACCCCGAACTTTTCAATACCTAAGTATTAAAAGTTTTTAAGTGTTATTATGAAATTTAACTTATTATGTACATGTGTACGATATCAATCTAGTAATCCTGACCTTACATCCATTCTCCAACATGAATCTGATTATTGGGAATAATCTCCATTCATAGATCAAGCCATCTGACCGTTGATTTTGAGATAGGATTATCATATACCCAAATATTCTCACTCATCCATCATAACCAACCATTCAGTCTATTATTTACCGCTAGGTAAAGATATCTGACCGTCCACTCTGAGTTTGGACCAAATGATCAAAGTAAACTAGCTACTTGATCTCAGCATCCACTCGTACACATATCAAATTGAGATTCAGATCCGTTCATTTTGTTCACCACCTATTAATATGCTTAACCCATCATCAAAACTACAATTTGAGAAACTTATACATGTGAATAAGTCACTTAATTCTAACAGTATACATGTTCTACCCCTTGATCACTCCAAAAACTCACTTGTGATCATCCGTTTATAAAACTGACCATACCCGTACTTACATACATGATCAGAGTATTAACCATCAAGTTTTTCTATTTTTACCATGTCATCTGACCATTCATTATGTTGGTTTTTTTTGTTAGCTTGTTAGTACACCCCCACTACCAGTTCACACTTCACTGTTAGCCACCCCTACTAGGGATTGATACCAAGACATCAGTGTTGAAACAAGGTATCTTTCACCGAGTCTACCACTTGAGTTATGGATCAGGGTGTATCAATTATGTTGGTTTTTTTTTCCTATTATGTTGGTTGATATATGTGTATTCCCTTAATTAGTTTGATTGATATATGTATATTCCCTTAATTAGTTTGGTAAATAATTCTTTGTTTATAATGATTTAGATATAAGTTCTTTTGTAAGAATTACTTAGAAATGTGCCTATGTTCACTCCCCAAGTACAGGGTTGTGATGTAGTAATAATCTCGGTAAGACCGAGGTCGAATCCACAGGGACTGAAACCTGTACGTTATCTGAAAATAACCAGATCTAGAACTAGGCTAAGATGAAGTCTAAACCAATTATGATTTGAGGAATAATGGTGAAATAATTAAACTAAAATTTAAGAAAATTCAGAAGTGGAAAACTAAGGATTCAGAGGATCCACTTGTAAAGATCAGGGAGAACTACACTTGATTCATGAAAATCAACTAAACTTCCTTTGATGTAGTTTTGAAAAAATGAAAGGTACATGAATTAGAATGGATTCCATCACCAAACCATGCCCAGGAGACAAAGAAAACAACAGAATTAAACTAATTACCAACCAATCAATGTATGAAGGTTAGGAAGGGTACCGTCATCCGACCATGCCCAGGAGACGATGGTGAACAACAGGGCTTCCTGACATCATAAACATAAAGAGGAAAAGAACATGCTTAAAGCCATCGCAGACCCATTGTAATTTCAGTCACAACAGACCATTGAGAACTAAAAATATTTCCTTAATTAAAACCGAAATCAACATCAATTCAGTCTAAATAAAAAGCAAGCAAAGAGTTCCCATCACACTACAAGCTTCACCTCTTGGCCCTAGCCAAGAGGTTTAGCCCACCATGATTGAGCTAGAATCTCTAAAGAAAAAACATAAACAAAACATAAATAAAATAAATAAAAATCTAAATCTCTCCTCGTGCAGACGGTGGTCCTCGCTGATGATGCCTTCACGGCTTCTAATGCTCCCCTTTTTATAGAAGTATGAATGGGCGGTGGTTATAGTCGGACGAACCGACTTCTTTTCGCAGCCCAAAATCCAAATCGCATTATCCTTACATTGATTTCCCGATGGGGCCCATTCTTGGGTTCGTACAGGCGATCCACTCCGTTTATTAGCTTCTCCTCGAATTTTCAGTCAGAATAAGGTACTCCTGAACATTCCCTGTTGCGGCCCACCGAACTTGTAACGCCACCGTCCTTCTTCCGTTTGGAAGATCAAATTTTTATCTCCAGAGGTTCTTGAAATTCTCCACCTAGACTGAGGTGAGAGGGTCCGTGGTCTCATGATGGACGGTCCAGATTGGATTTTCGTGGTACGGGGGTGGCCCACAACGAAAAACCGCAAGTTCTGTTGCGAAACAGAACTTGCGAATCTTCCTGCGATGGTTGGTGAGTCCCACCTTGATGTTTATGTAGAAATCCATTCCGTCCACTGGATTCAGGATGAAAAACCACTCAGAAATGATTATTGTTTGGAAAAAATTGGTGTGGCCCACAAGCTTATTTACTCCACCGTCCATCTGACGTTTAACAGGAAGGATTTTGCTACAGCTTGCATGGTCTCAAAGGATCACCTAGGTGAGGGTCATGGCCACCCCCTGAAGAACTTGGACGGTTCGGATCATCAATATGCCTAATGGGTGGGGCCCACAAACCAAACATGGTCGGACGCTGTTGGCATGATTGCGCAAGGGAGAGAGAAGTCGGGCTTGAGTCGCTGACCGACTTGTGCATCGTACACACGGGTCCCATGTGAGGTACACTCCGATGATCTTTAGAAATCCGTGCCATTCATCCTTTTCCTCATCTAATTTAAGGCGTTGAAAACAAAATTGAAGTATATCTAGATGTTATGCGGGCCCCAAATCAAGATTTATGGGCTGATCTGTCAGTTTAGCCACTTCCACAGTGATCCGGGAATTGAAATTCGACGTGTACGGTTCATTTCTGGTCCTCAGGCCACATATAGAGTTTTGAGCTGAACGGATGGTGGGAATCCTATGATCTTGCATTCTGTACCAATTTCAGGCCACTTGGGCTTCAGTTTCTCGATTTTCACGTATCTCTGGCATGTAAAATCGTCGATCTTGGTCCCCTAGGATCTCTCCCTTGCCTTGGTGAATTCAGAGCGTCAAATCTATGCTTTTAGCACCTTTTTGCAATCCATGCTCTCAAATACACCCTGCATCACGTACATGATTAAATCAGGCCATTAAACGGTGTCATGCTCATAAATCCAAGCAATAACTGGGTCTGATATGAAATATTTAACCCTCAACAGCCTACAACCATGTAGAACTATTAGATTTTCCAAAATTCTCATATCAGCAATAATTACGAAAATGTCATTAACCTTAAACCCTTGAATTCTAAATCACATGGTTCCCACAATCCGTTTGATGTGAAATTTTATACCATTCTTATGTATCATAAATTAACTATACAAGTCAAATTTCGGCCCATAAATCATTGTAAAAGTGAGCCAATGGACAAATCTGCCCCTTAACCGTTAATTTTACTGTTCATCGAGTGAAGAAACCTCGTGGATAGATGTAGTAGGATATTTCTCTTTATATGAACGACTTGGATTGTCCATCATATGGACCAAACATGAAATATGAAGACCCCACTTTGGTAGGCTTTTCCTTAGGTGCGAAATTATCCTATAAGTCCTATCAACTCCTTATAAATCTGGATCTTCCGATTTAACCACTTCCTTTCGTCCATCACAACTCAAATTTGTACCACACTGGTCTCATATGACTACTAGGTTATACAAAATTTAGGCCCTGATTTATGATCCTACATCATTGAAGGTTGAAGCCAATTATTTCTTTTTGGTATAAAAGGTGAAATTTTATATTTATGCTTTTTCCACCATCGATCAAGCACCAAATTTTATCCAACTATTTGCCTATCCTAACTACACATTTTTCTTAAAATTAGGTCCTGATCATTAAGTGTGAACCATTAATTGAGATCAAGTTTGTTTTAGCACCCGTTAGGAAAAATTTTAAGATAGGTCAATCTAAATTTCAGATCACCAAGAAAATTATAAACCCCGGCTCTATTCGACGACTCTGACATAATAGATGAATTAGATTGAAAGAAAGATCATTAGAAAAATGAAAAAATGGAGAAATCCAATCCAAGTGAGATGTAAAACACACCCCTCTCACATGCCCACTCCTTTTAAAAAGAGTGTGCGTTGACCTCTCCTCTCACACGCACAATCTCCCAACGCTAAGGGGAGAGAGAGAGAGAGAGAGAGAGAGAGAGAGAGAGAGAGAGAGAGAAGAAAGAAAGAGAATGAGAAGGAGAAGCCTAGATGCCCTCTTCCTTCTCCATATGTATGGTGTCTCCCTCTTGCTTAAAAGATGTCATGATTCATGTGAAAGTTTTTCATGTAGAAGCTTTTCTACATGGATATCTACCAAGGATTTAAATCTAAGGCTAAGGTGAGGGTTTTCCTTTAAATTTTATAATGAATTAATCTTGATATTTCCTGCCTCACATCGCTATTATACATTTGAATTCCTATTACATGCTTTCCCTCAATTTATTATTATTCTTACATGCAAGTATTATGCCAAAAGTCCTACCCTTAAAGATCAATATAATGTCGTGGACGTAATGCGTTTCGGGTAACAGCCCTCTTGGTTGGCACGTAATTCAGTGGGTTGGTTGGTGTGGTGCACAATTGATGTAAGTAAATTGTCATGCATGTTACATCACTTCACGGGATTGGATGTCATAAATAGCTCGATGAACACATCATGTCATGTAAATCTCTCAATCGCATTGTTGTGTCACCTTAAGATGTTAATTTGCATAAATCCACGTTAACGTTGGATACGCCAACGAATCTCCGTAGTGTGAGAATGCAGGGCGAGTCAGATATAGTAAACTTCCTTTCACATTATGATCATGATCATTGGGTATGATGGACCGCACATACTTTGTTATGCATGCATTTCATTAGGATGTCGACGCATATCGATACCCTTTGTATATGTGGAATATGAGATGTATCGGTACCTTTTTTTATATTCTTATAAATCATTTTAATTATTGTAAACTTTAAAGGATGACCACCACTATGAGTAGGGAGTTGACCTTCTCCAATCGTACAGATGATGCAGGTGACGTACAAATTGAAGATTTAGAGGATCACTTCCCTATGGAAGACTGTTGAATAAACAAGAGAAAAGTTTCATGATTTAGTTTTTTTTATGTTTCCACTGCAAACTTGATTATATAAAAAGCTCCCATTGAGAAGGCATTTGATAATTTGTTAAATTCTTTTACTCAAATGAAATAATAAATACAGTCGATTTTATTCTCGTGAATGGTTACCTTCATGAATATAACTGGATGTGATCTAAATAAATATATATATATATGAAGCGATTTTTAAAGCATCCAATTTATACATTATTAACACCCAAAATTATCGAGCATGAGTATGTACTTGGGCCTCAAAAATTTGGGATGTTACACTTGGTTTTACCCATCTCCAGCGGTGAGCGGGACCTATATTGATCCTTCCGACATAGCTTTAACTCCTGAGAATCCAAGCAAGGGGGTCTTAACAGCTCGGAGTCGAGACCGTCCAACCCCCATTTTGTCGAATGCATGGACGAAGAGGATGTCGGTTGAACTTCCGGTATCCACGAGTATTCAAAACACCTTACGGTTGGCGATGGTCATCATAACCACAAGTGCATTATTGCGAAGATGGTGGATTCCTCTAGCGTCCTCTTTGGTAAAGGTCAGGCCGCAAGATGCTAGCTTTTGCTCTTTTGAGGGTCTGTTAGTGGTGAGGATCTGATGTTCCGAGCCGAAATGACCGATGCTCCTCGCGTAAGCTCTTCGAGCTCGGTTCGAGTCTTCTCCACTAACAGGTCCTCTGAAGATAGTTCAAATTTCTCCAGTCGATTCGTTGTTGATGGGTTGTTCATTCTTTGAATCAGTCAGATCTCCTCTTCTACTAACGTACTCCCAGAGATACCCGTTGCGGATGAGCGCTGTGATTTCTTCCTTGAGGTCAAAACAGTTGCTTGTCAAATGGTCGTGGTCCCGGTGAAAATGGCAATATTTTTGCTTATTTCGTCTATCGAGACCGGACTTCATCTTGCTCGGCCATTTGAGGATGCACTTATCTTGGATTTCCATAAGGGCCTGTTTGATTTTCGGTGATACGGTGAATCGCGCGTAAAAAAGTGATGATTATTTCGCCGTGAATTCACAGCATCCTGAAATGACTGCTTACTTCTTGACACAAAAATCAAGAATATTATAAAATATCTGTGGGTCCTACTGTGATGTATTTCGCTTATCCACACCGTTCATCCATTATTACATTTGAATTCATCATATGTGTAAAAAATTGAGGCATATCCAATACTCAAGTGGACCACGTCATACAAAAAAGAGAATCGAATACTTACCGTTAAAAACTTTGTAGGGCCACTGTTTCTTTTGGCGTGGGCCATTTGAGTGTTAGATCTGCTTCATTTTTTGTCTCATGCTCCAAAATATTGTAATAAAACAGACTGACGGAATGGATATATCATACGCATTACCTTGCAGTAAATAAATTAAAATTATATCCGTTAAACCAATTTTACTGGCGCAAACTCCCATGAATTTTCAAACGCTGGAAATCGTAATAATCACCGTTTCCTTTGCATTTCCCATTTCTCTGAAAATCAAACAGGCCCTAAAGACCTGCTCGAGTGTCTTATTGAGGGGAGTATACGTACTGAACTTACTGTCGAGCCGCTTGTTTGGACACTAACTTCCTTTCGATTGGTCGTCCTTCCTCTTCTTGCTTCCGCTGGCCGAGCCGAGCTCTTTGTTCGGTCATTGTTCCTTTATTCTGTGCGACCTTTCATAGACTGGAAGCTTCCTCGGCATTCGAATACTTTTGTGATTTGTTCAGAAGGTCAACCATCGTTGGAAAAGAATTTTTATCGAGTAAGAAGAGGAACTTGGCATCTCTTAAGCCCCCCATTATTGCAATCGGAGCAATCTCTTTATAGTGCGCTCGTAGTTGTATTACTTCAAGATTGAAGCACTTGATGTAGTCTTTTAGGAGTTCTCCTTCCTTTTGAACGATACAGAGAAGGTGAGAGGCCTGTTTAAGTCTTTCCTTCCCTCCAATAAAGTTAGTGACGAAAACTTTACCGAGCTGGGAGAAGGAACTAATCAATTGTGGTTTTAACTGTCTGAACCAATTCCGAGCTGCTCCTATCAGGGTTAGTGGAAATGCGTGGCACATGACCATAATAGATGCGTTGTGGAGTTCCATCCAGACCACGAATGATTCCAAATGCTCGGATGGGTCGGTGGTTCTAAAAAAATCGAGCAATTTATGGCATGTGGAATCTATCCGACAGCTACGCCTACATGATGTCTGCAGTGAATGGATGCTCGGTATCCTCCAGCATCACCTCCACTAGGGTCGGAGCGTTTTCACGGTAGACCTGTCATATATCGCTAATTTGGAAACGTAAGTCCTTCAGTTCGACTTCCCATGGCTCACCGCTCTCGGCCATAACTTCAATAGCCACCTCGGGAGCCTTATCGCGCTTCTTCCTGTCCAATTCATGATGAAGGTGGAAAGCGGGCAAATCTGCCATACCAGAGATATGAGAAGGTGTCGGCGTTGCTGACCCAAGTTGCCGGCTCCTATGGGAGGCAACAGGCATGTTAGAGGGCTGAGGGGGATCCTTGACCAGTTGCTCAACTTCCTATCCGGTCCTTGTGTGTAAAGAGGTTGTACTGCTCTAACAACTGTCTCTTAGAGTTCATATTAATGTTCAACACTTCAACCTATTGTTCAAGGAAATTCAGATGTCCTCCCCTATTACGTGATTATTGCACCTGCCTCGTAGGAGCGGAGTTAGCCTGCAGTTGGGAAGTGGAGTCTCGATGGCTACCAGGTTGCTCTGGCGGCGCAAGATCGAGTGCAGCGGAGGAGGCCTGGGCTTTCGTCTTTCCTTTCACCATTGTTGAACTTATGAAGTAGTGAAGATGACTTTCGATGTTATTCCCACAGACGGTGTAAAACTATTGATGAAGTTTTCTGGTTAACCCTTCTTGGACCCTTGAGTGCCTACACAAAGAACAAAACAATGAAGACCCTGGCTAGTGCAAGGAACCCTCCAATGCCAAAGTCAAGAATCTAGGTCTTGTAGAAGTGGTTTGGCGTTAAGGACTATGTGTGTGTACCTTTCACCATTAGAGGTATTCTATTTATAGTTGAGGAGAGGTAGTAGTGTAGAAAGAACTTCCCTATTTAGTAGGTGTGTGTGTTGTAAATGCATTAGAATTCTTAATGTATAAAAGATCTTTCAGAATCCTCGGCAGAGATCTCGGAATCCTGAACTGATCACGAGTTAGTTTCTACGATCCTTGGAGAAGAGATCGGACAAATCTTCCTTCAGATCAAGTTAGGTTGTGCTCGGGAACTGAGGCGTGGTATTTCGAGCTTCAGTTAAGGTCGGCTGGCGGAGGCCACAATGCAAAAGGTTGTTTCGATCGAGCTATAAGAAGGTTGAACTCGTCTACTGACTAGACCATTCTAAAGTCTTTGTGATGTCCAATTTTTGTAGCTTTTAACTTCTTCATAAGGCCTAATAGCCTCTCTAAGTTATCTCTTGGAGAGTCTATTGAGGGTCGTACCGACCTTCATGTCAACTATCGTGCCAACCTTCATGCCGACTATCATGCCGACCTTAGTCGTTCCGACCTTAGTCATCAGTCGGATGATCGGCTTCTTCATTGTCATTAGCCCATTGGGTCGTGATAGGACTCGGTCTGACCTGCTTGTATGGGTCAGCCCACTTTTCCCCATAACACACTACGTGAAAAATGGAAAAAAAATGACGGATTTAGAGACGGTTCTGGACTGTCTCTAAAATTGCTTGGTTTAAAGACGCTTTAGAGACGGCCGTAAACCGTCTCTAAAATTAGGGACGGCTTCTGACCGTCCCTAATATTGTCTTTAAATGTTCTGCGTCGGCAAATAATTTAAGACGGTCCTTAACTGTCTTATATAGGTCATCTGAGACGGTCAAAGACCGTCCATATTAGAGACGGTCTTCGACCGTCTTATATGCGGTCATCTGAGACGGCCACTGGCCATTCGTATTAGAGACGGTCATTGGCCGTCTTTTACTTGTAATCTGAGACTGTCAAAGACCGTCTCTATTAGAGACGGTCCTTAGCCGTCTTATTACCTTGTCAAAAACCATCTCTATTAGAGACTGTCATAGACCGTCTTTATCAGAGACTGTTATTAACCGTCTCTATTAGAGACAGTCCTTAGCCGTCTTCTAGGACCGTGGAAGACCGTCTGTATTAGACACGGTCCTTAACCGTCTCTAATGCTCAGGTGAACTATTTGGTTTAGAAAAAATAATTAACAATGTTTTAAAAAAAAAAAAAAAAAAAAACTGTGATTTTATGAAATTTTACATTTTGAAAAAAAAAAATTAAGAACTTTGAATAATGTTGATAACTTTGAAAAAAAAAAAGATTTCAATAAAAAAAATGATATTTTGAAAAAGAAAATATAAAAAATTAAACAAAATTGTGAAAAAATTGACAAATTGTAAAAAATATATTTTTAAAAAAAAAAAGAAAACTAGATTTTGTATTTTGACAAAAAAAAATTTTAAAAAGTTATATAACAAGATTTCGATAAAAAAAATGATATTTTGAAAAAGAAAATTTAAAAAATTAAACAAAATTGTGAAAAATTTGACAAATTGAAAAAAAAATAAATTTTAAAAAAGAAAACTAGATTTTGCATTTTGACAAGAAAAATTGAAAAGTTATATAACAAAAGTGATATTTAAAAAAAATGATATTTTGAAAAAGAAAATTTAAGAAATTAAACAAAATTGTTAAAAAAAATTGACAAATTGTAAAAAAAAAATATTTTTTTTTAAAAAGAAAACTAGATTTTTTATTTTGACAAGAAAAATTGAAAAGTTAGATAACAAAAGTGAGATTTTGATGATGTGTTGTATATCCTTGCCGCCCCTATGTTTTTCCAACCCATTTTTGGGCCGGGTATAAAAAATTGTGTAGATTTAAATCTTAAGTGGACGACACCACTAGAAAGAATGATAATATAGTACCTCGCCATTAAAAATTATAAAGAGCCCATCGTAAGGTTTTATTAATGTTTATTTGCAATCCAACTTGTTGATAATGTAAAGAATATCTAGATGAAGGTAAACCTAAAGATCAAATTGATCCAAAACTTTTGTGGCCTTCAAAAGGTTTTTAATAGTTATTCATCATTGTTTTGATCGATATGGCCCACCTGAGATTATTGAGTTCTTGTGATTTGAAATCACATCCTAAAATATGATGGAAAAATATATGAATGGTGTCGATATACATAAAATATATCAAGGTGGGCCCTACACGGTTAGAGTAACACTCATGAAGGAGTTACCTAAATAGTGAAATGGTACTATAAGGTCACCTCATGGGAACTTCCCATGAGGTTAATCTGTGTGCGCCCCACCATGATGTGTGTAGAACATCAGCACCATGCATTTGATGTGTCCCCTTTAAGTCAAAAAATCAGTCATATAAGAAACTCAGGTGGGTCATAGCATCTAAAACTATGCGAAGACATCCATAAAACATATAAAAGCATTTGGTGGGGCCCACATGAGTTTTGGATGTGTATGAAACTTGGTCTGACTCCTCATCCAAGTGGGACACACATAATGAATGGGCTGGATCTATGAACCACATCTAGGTGGGCCCAATAAATGATTATGAATGTTTTAATGGGAGGGTAACCCTCTCAACTATGGTATGTGGTGTGGCCCACCCAAATCATGGATTGACTTTATTTTTAAGCTCGTGGCCCACCATGGAATAGTGCATCTGATTATGGGGCAAATCCAAAGTTCAAGTGGACCCACCATAGAAAAGAGTGGGATAGTGACACCCACTATTGAAACCTTCTGAGGGCTCATCGCGATGTTTATTTGAGATCCAATCTGTTTATAAGTTAATACAGACATGGATGCGGTTGAAACTTGGTCTGATTCCTCATCCAAGTGGGACACACATAATGAGTGGGTTGGATTTGTGAATCACATTTGCGTAGGCCCAATATATGATTATGAATGTTTTAAGGAAACCCTTCTCCATTACATTTAAGTGAGTTACTCGTTACCCTTACCAGAGTAAACTCTATGGGGTCCACCATTATTTATTTATTTTATCCACTCCATTCATCCATGTTAACAGATAATTTGAGGTCTAAAGAACAAAAAGGAAGCATATCCAAAGCTCAAGTGGACCACACCACAGGAAATAGTGTGATTGAACCTCTACCATTTAAAATTTCTTGGAGGCCATAGAAGTGTTGGATCAAGCTAATGTTTGTGTTTTCTATTCATTCATATATTTTTAATATTATGAACAACCTTTAACCGCTTTTGGACAATCTGATCAGTCCAGATTGAAGAGTAATAACTTCAGATGTTTAAATCAAAATTCACTCAAATTGTTAATCAATCTTGTTTGCCCAATATCTTTCTCATATGTAGCATGATTGGGGCGAGTAACCATTTTTGAATGTTGGTCGGTGCTCTGTGGGTCCCACCATGATGTATGTGTTTCATCCATGCCGTCCATCCATTTTTGCAAATCATATTAGGCCCTGATACCAAAAATGAAAGGGATATAAATCTCAGGTGGACCACACCACATGAAAACAATAGTGATTGGATATCCACCATTAAAACCCTCCTAAGGCCCACTATACTTTTTATTTGACATCCTATCTGTTGATTAGGTCATACAGGCCTAAATGAAGGGAAAAAAACTATGCGAAGACATCCATAAAACATATAAAAGCATTTGGTGGGGCCCACATGAGTTTTGGATGTGTATGAAACTTGGTCTGACTCCTCATCCAAGTGGGACACACATAATGAATTTTGGATCAAGCTGATGTGTTTGTGTTTTCTATTCATTCATATATTTTTGATATTATGAACAACCTTTAATCGCTTTTGGACAATCTGATCAGTTCAGATTGAAAAATAAATAACTTCAGATGTTTAAATCAAAATTCACTCAAATTGTTGATCAATCTTGTTTGCCCAATATCTCTCTCATACGTAGCATGATCGGGGCGAGTAACTAGTCAATTTGAAGGTAATGATCAGTAAAATAGAGTGAATGGACCAGTCATGTAAAATAGGCCAAATATTCTGGTCAAAATTGTGACCCAACTTATTGATCTCGTGGGAACCTGTTATTTATTTATTTAATCCACTCCGTTAATCTATGTTAACGGATAGTTTTATTGAGTTCTTATGATTTGAAATCACATCCTAAAATATATGGATGGTGTCGATATACATAAAATATATCAAGGTGGGCCCTACACGGTTAGAGTAACACCCATAAAGGAGTTACCTAAATAGTGAAATGGTACTATAAGGTCACCTCATGGGAACTTCCCATGAGGTTAATCTGTGTGCGCCCCACCATGATGTATGTAGAACATCAACACCATGCATTTGATGTGTCCCCTTTAAGTCCAAAAATCAATCGTATACGAAACTTAGGTGGGTCATAGCATCTAAAACTATGTGAAGACATCCCTAAAACATATAAAAGCATTTAATTGGTGGGGCCCACATGAGTTTTGGATGTGCATGAAATTTGGGCTCACTCCTCATAATCCAAGTGGGACACACATAATGAATGGGCTGGATCTATGAACCACATTTAGGTGGGGCCAATAAATGATTATGAATGTTTTAATAGGAGGATAACCCTCTCAACTATAGTATGTGGTGTGGCCCACCCAAGTCATGGATTGACTTTATTTTTAAGGTCGTGGCCCACCATGGAATGGTAAGTCTGACTGATGGAGCAGATCCAAAGTTCAAGTGGACCCACCATAGAAAAGAGTGGGATAGTGATACCAACTATTGAAACCTTCTTAGGGCCCGCCACGATGTTTAGTTGAGATCCAACTTGTTTATAAGTTAATACAGACATGGAATAAGGTGGGACATACACGTAGTTTTGATGTGTCCCCTTTAGCTTATGAGATATTTCAAAAATCATTCGTATACGAAACTCAGGTGGGCTATACCATCTAAAACTAAACTCAGGTGGGCTATACCATCTAAAACTATGTGAAGACATCTAAAAAAATATAAAAGCACTTGGTGGGGCCCACATGAGTTTTGAATGTAGCTGAAACTGGGTCTGACCCCTCATCCAAGTGGGACACACATAATGAGCTTGATCCGAAACTTCTCCAGCTCCCAAAAAGTTTTTAATGGTGGAAGTGAAATGCCCAATTTGTAGTCCACTCAAGCCTTGTTCTTGCCTAATGTTTTGCATGATACTTTATAATGATCTGAGAAAAAAGATTAGGTTACAGGACTTAATAAGCCAAAAAAAATATGTATTATATTGAAGCTGTCCATCTATTTTGAAATATTATTATAGGGCTCTATAGGGACTCTATAGGGCCTACAAAAATATATGTTTTATATCTAAGTTGTCCATCTATTTTGAAATATTATTATAGGTCATGAAACTAAAAATCAGGAATATTGAAGGCTAAAGTGGACCACACGGTAGGAAACATGGAGATTAAATCACATGTGCTTCCTATGGTGTGGTCCTCTTGGGCCTTTAATCTACTTTATTTTTTGGATCATGTACTAAAATTATTTATTAAAATTAATAGACAAAATGGATAAACAAAATACATCATGGTGGGTCCCACAGAGCTCCGAACAGGACATCCATGTCCGTCTTACCCCATCCACGCCTAAAATTGGGAAACGGATTAGCTACTCTCCCCACCACCAGCCCCGTGGCTGTTGGTCGGTGCTCTGTGGGCCCCACCATGATGTATGTGTTTCATCCATTTTTAAAGATTATTTTATCACTTGATTCTACAAATGAGGGAGATATAAATCTCAAGTGGACCACACCATGTGAAAACAATAGTGATTGGATATCCACCATTAAAATCCTCCTAAGGCCCACTGTACTGTTTATTTGACATCCAACATGTTGATTAGGTCATACAGGCCCAGATGAAGGGAAAAAGCAAAAATCAGCTTGATCCAAAACTTTTATGGCCCCCAAAATATTTTTAATGGTCGACGATCATTCAACACTGTTTCCTGTAATGTGGTCCATTTGAGATTAGGATATACCCCATTTTTGGTCTCATACCATAAAATGATCTGTAAAAATAGATAGACGACATGGATGCAACACATACATCATGGTGGGTCCCATAGAGCACCGACCACCATTTCCTATAATTGGGCGCGTGCGGAGCGCGCCTAAAAATCCCTCCATTTCTCTCTCTCTCTCTCTCTCTCTCTCTCTCTCTCTCTCTCTCTCTCTCTCTCTCTCTCTTCCCCAATCCGTCCCTCCCTCTCCATCTCTTGCAGTCCGTTGCCGAACGCCCTACCCACGCACGCTTGGTTGAAGGTCACTCACAACAGTGAGGTCTCTCTCTCTCTCTCTCTCTCTCTCTCAATCTCTCTCAATCTCAATATCGATTTAGGGATTTGGGGATTTAGGGATTTGGGGATTTTGGGCGTGTTTGGGCAAGTGGGATTAGAAGGGATTAGGTGGGATGGAATTGCAATTGGTCCTGTGCCTTCAACGCGGATTGCGTCCTACCCCGCCCGTCACCAGTTGGGAATGGGCAGCAGCTTTGAGTGGCCACCGTGAGGTATGGGTCTTATCCACACCGTTAATCCATTTTTTCCTGTCATTTTAGTTCATAATGCTAGATATGAGTCAGATCCGAGGCTCAATTGGACCACACCACAGGAAGCAGCGGTGATAATGATTCTCACCGTTGAAACTTTTCTAGGCCCACCATGATGTTTATTTTCCATCCAACCTAAACTGCTTGGCATTCATGTATGGAGAAGATGGACAGTTAAAAAATGTTGAGCAGCAGTTCACCTATCCCATATATTTAGTTCAGCTGATAGATTTTGCATTCTCAACACTTACTGTGTAATTTTCATATGTTTAGTGTGTACAAAGATACATATAATTTTCATCCTGTATAAACCTATACGTATCCCATATAAATGTTGTCATCCTGTATTAATACCATATCTTTTTCTGTCTTTTTTTTTCCGATGGAATTTATTAATGAAGAAAAGGAAGAATAAAGAAAAAGGAAAGGAACTATCCATTAAGGCAATGGACAGCAAGTTGCCAATTAGAATTTTCTTTTCTACTATTTTCAACCATTGGGTTTATGGGGATCCTCTGAGTTATCCCTTCACTTCACTTTAGGGACACGTTTGGATAGGGAGAATCCAAAATTTGAACTTGCCTTTGTGTGTGTGTGAAAAAGAGAAAAATTGCACATGAAAAGGTAAAGTGAAGAAACAAAGGCAATTAGTATAAGATGTCTCTTTCTGTTTCCAGATATTGGTTTCTATGGTTGGTTATGTAAGATTTCTGCCACTATGTATTCTTTTGAGTGCATGGATCTGACCTTGAATGACAACAGGTAAGAATCTAATGTTCCACTGTTTATTTTCGTGATCTGAATGTGCATTTCTATGATGCAAATAAATTATATTGTTTAAGCTTCCAAAAGAATTATTTTTCTTTGTTGAAGTCTAGATAGATGCATGCGACTTTCAAATTGTTGTTGCTTAAAACATCTACTATTCCATTTTCTCTTAATACCTTTTTTCAGGAGGAGAACTAAAATGTGTTTCATTTATAAGTTGCATTCATGGTCGAAGAAAGCCTGACTCTCCCATTAAGAGAAAAAAAAATTGTGATCGAAGGAAAAATGCGTAAGAAGCTTTTTCTATAGTCTGGTGTATTCTCTTAGTCATAGTGAAGATATCAAAATCATCTCAAAGGTCCTAGTAGCATGGGAGGAGACAATTTGTATTTCTTTGGTTGGTGATAATTTCTCTCACACAACCCGTTGTGATCATAAATCATCTCTAATAGAAATACAACGGGATTTCTCCTATGCAAACAGCTCATGACTAGTCTGTTGAAGGGAGTTTGATTGTTGTCCTTTACTGTGTTGAAATTGAACTTTTTGTGAAGTTCTCCATTGAGTTTATGGTAGATGAATATAGGGTCCTGATACATCAGGATGCAAATAGTATCCTGAATCAGTGATATGCCCACTTCAGACAAGTGGGTCCCATAGTTCGTGATCCTGTTGATATGGCAGCACCACTGATGGTGGATGCCTTAAAATTCTTCCAGATTGAATGGTCCTTGCTATGTAATCTTTGGTCTTTATTCTATGTTGCTATATCTTTCTTACCCATCTATTCATAGACCACTGGTTGAAGGGTTAGGAACGTGGGATCTTCCATTCTGAGAGATTTTGAGACACCTGTCCATGGTGGGGCCTCCCATGTCCACAAGGTCTGGATCACATGACCATGGTCCTACTGGGCGAACTGCACGTCAGCATGCATTCATTCTCTCATTCACTGTTTGCACGTTGAAAATTTTTCAAAAAATTTGAAATAGCGTATGATGATGGATTTCCTGATTTTCCTTGCAACTTGTTCAAAGTTTGTTATGCTTAAATGTCTGAGATATTTTCTGGCAGCTCTCAACGTATAAGAGCAATGCCCTTACTCTTTCAAGAAACTATCCTTTTAAACATATAATCCTGTTAACCTTCTCCACGAGTCATATGCTGACTTTGGTGTCCTTCCTTCTTTTACATTTCATTGTAATCATGGATGTATGAATACTTATATGCCCCATTTGGAATGTCCATGGAATGTGGATTTGGAAATGCTGTTTACTGCTGATTTGGAATGTCCATTTATACAAAGATATGGCATTAATTTTCATACAGTTAATTCCATTTCAAAGCCAAAGATCAGTCATATCATACTATTCTGTGTACAAAGATACATGACAACCCTAAGATTGTCGTGTCAAATGCGTTAACACTGGCATTATGGATACAAATTGACAAAACTTCTCACCTTTTTTATTTTTTATTTTTCTTTTCTCCCTTTCTCTACTCATTTTTCTATATCACTCTTATACTGCATGGACTGTTTGCTTGTAAGATTTCCAGGTCATAAACATCCAACAAAGGTTCCAAAGACCAATCCAGGGGTTGGATTTTTCTCTATCATACAGGTTGTGGCTATCAAAGATATAATATGATCTCCTTATAGGGAAACATTTAATGATGTGTACAGGTAAATTCATTTTTTCTTATTCCTTATATTGTTTCTCAGTTATATTTGTGTTGGTTTCAGAGTACAGGTAGCGATAGAAATTGTTGGTCAATTGTGGCTTGCAGACAAAAGGATGAGTAACCAACAATACAAATATGGGAGGCCTTCCCCAGGTATCCAGATGCTTTTAGATATATTTATGTTGTTTTTAAATGTATCTGCTCGAAAATAATGGAGCAGGCCCAGATGTGCGTCGGAGCTATCCGGATGAGCGGGGGTCCCTGGAAGGTGGGAACCGCTGACCATGATGAAGCTGTCCATTTCTTATGGACAAGCATTGGAAGAGGCTCCGGCCATTTGGACAGGCCGTGTTAATGTATTTACTCGAAAATAATGGAGCAAGCCTGGATGTGCGTTGGAGCTATCCGGATGAGCGGGGGTCCCTGGAAGGTGGGAACCGCTGACCATGATGAAGCTGTTCATTTCCTATGGACAGTATTGGAAGGGCCTGACCATTTGGACAGGCCGTGTTTATATCTATATTTGCAGGGACCACACCCTTAACCTATAACCTAAACCTATTCTCACATCCTAAAACCTACAACTACAACCTAAACCTTAACCTATAACCTAAACCTATTCTCACATCCTAAAACCTACAACTACAACCTAAACCTTAACCTATAACCTAAACCTATAACCTAAACCTATAACCTAAACTCAATTCCCTAAACTTTAACCTACAACCTAACCTATTCTCAAATCCCTAAACCTACACCTACTCCTAATCCTAATCTCAACTCCCTAACCTAAACCTAAACCTAAACTTAAAAACCCAAACAAAAACCCCAAACATAAACCCGATCCCGAACCCGAACCCGATTTCCTAAACCTAAACCTTTACCTATTCTCAATTCCCTAAACCTATAGCTTATAACCTAAACCTTAACCAAAACCTTAACCTACACCCAAACCTAAACCTATAACCTTAACCTAAACCAAAACCTATGACCTAAAACCCAAACATAAACACGATCCCGAACCCAAACCCGATTTCCTAAACCTAAATCTTTACCTATTCTCAATTCCCTAAACCTATAGCTTATAACCTAAACCTTAACCAAAACCTTAACCGAAACCCAAACCTAAACCTATAACCTAAACCTAAACCAAAACCTATGACCTAAAACCCGATCCCGAACCTGAACCCGATTTCCTAAACCTAAACCTTTACCTATTCTCAATTCCCTAAACCTATAGCTTATAACCTAAACCTTAACCAAAACCTTAACCTAAACCCAAACCTAAACCTATAACCTTTACCTAAACCAAAACCTATGACCTAAAACCCAAATATAAACCCGATCCCGAACCGAACCGTTTCTAAACCTAAACCTTTACCTATTCTCACTTCCCTAAACCTATAGCTTATAACCTAAACCTTAACCTAAACCCAAACCTAAACTTATAACCTTAACCTAAACCAAAACCTATGACCTAAAACCCAAACATAAACCCGATCCTAACCCGAACCCGATTTCCTAAACCTAAACCTTAACCTATTCTCAATTCCCTAAACCTAAACCTAAACCTTAACCTTAACCTATTCTCAAATCCCTAAACCTACACCTACACCTAATCCTAATCTCAACTCCCTAACCTAAACCTAAACCCTAACTTGAAAACCCGAACCTAAACCTGATACCGAACCCGAACCCGATTTCCTAAACCTAAACCTTAACCTATTCTCAATTCCTTAAAGCTAAACCTTAACCTAAACCTCAACCAAAACCTTAACCTAAACCTAAACCTACACCTATAACCTTAACCTAAACCAAAACCTATGACCTAAAACCTTAACCTATAACCTATAACCTAAACTTATAACTTATAACCTAACCTTAACCTAAACCTGAACCTATAACCTAAAACCTAAAACTAAATGTATTCTCAAATCCCTAAACCTAAACCTACACCTAATCCTAATCTCAACTGCCTAACCTAAACCTAAACCCTAACTTGAAAACCTAAACATAAACCCGAACCCGATTTCCTAAACCTAAACCTTTACCTATTGTCAATTCCCTAAACCTATAGCTTATAACCTAAACCTTAACCTACACCCAAACCTAAACCTATAACCTTAACCTAAACCAAAACCTATGACCTAAAATCCAAACCTAAACCCGATCCCGAACCCGAACCCAATTTCCTAAACCTAAACCTTTACCTATTCTCAATTCCCTAAACCTATAGCTTATAACCTAAACCTTAACCAAAACCTTAACCTAAACCCAAACCTAAACCTATAAGCTTAACCTAAACCAAAACCAATGACCTAAAACCCAAACATAAACCCGATCCCGAACCCAAACCCGAACCCGATTTCCTAAACCTAAACCTTTACCTATTCTCAATTCCCTAAACCTATAGCTTATAACCTAAACCTTAACCAAAACCTTAACCTAAACCTAAACCTAAACCTATAACCTTAACCTAAACCAAAACCTATGACCTAAAACCCAAACATAAACCCGATCCCGAACCCGAACCCGATTTCTAAACCTAAACCTTTACCTATTCTCAATTCCCTAAACCTATAGCTTATAACCTAAACCTTAACTAAAACCTTAACCTAAACCCAAACCTAAACCTATAACCTTAACCTAAACCAAAACCTATGACCTAAAACCTAAACCTAAACCCGATCCCGAACTCAACCCGATTTCCTAAACCTAAACCTTTACCTATTCTCAATTCCCTAAACCTATAGCTTATAACCTAAACCTTAACCAAAACCTTAACCTACACCCAAACCTAAACCTATAACCTTAACCTAAACCAAAACCTATGACCTAAAACCCAAACCTAAACCCAATCCCGAACTCAACCCAATTTCTAAACCTAAACCTTTACCTATTCTCAATTCCCTAAACCTATAGCTTATAACCTAAACCTTAACCAAAACCTTAACCTACACCCAAACCTAAACCTATAACCTTAACCTAAACCAAAACCTATGACCTAAAACCCAAACATAAACTCGATCCCGAACTCGAACACGATTTCCTAAACCTAAACCTTTACCTATTCTCAATTCCTTAAACCTATAGCCTATAACCTAAACCTTAACCAAAACCTTAACCCAAACCCAAACCTAAACCTATAACCTTAACCGAAACCAAAACCTATGACCTAAAACCCAAACCTAAACCCGATCCCGAACCCCGAACCCGATTTCCTAAACCTAAACCTTTACCTATTCTCAATTGCTAAACCTATAGCTTATAACCTAAACCTTAACCAAAACCTTAACCACACCCAAACCTAAACCTATAACCTTAACCTAAACCAAAACCTAAGACCTAAAACCCAAACCTAAACCCAATCCCAAACCCGAACCCGATTTCTTAAACCTAAACCTTTACCTATTCTTAATTCCCTAAACCTATAGCTTATAACCAAAACCTTAACCTAAACCCAAACCTAAACCTATAACCTTAACCTAAACCAAAACCTATGACCTAAAACCCAAACATAAACCCGATCCCGAACCCGAACCCGATTTCCTAAACCTAAACCTTTACCTATTCTCAATTCCCTAAACCTATAGCTTATAACCTAAACCTTAACCAAAACCTTAACCTAAACCTATAACCTTAACCTAAACCAAAACCTATGACCTAAAACCCTAACCTAAACCCGATCCCGAACCCGAACCCGATTTCCTAAACCTAAACCTTTACCTATTCTCAATTCCCTAAACCTATAGCTTATAACCTAAACCTTAACCAAAACCTTAACCTAAACCCAAACCTAAACCTATAACCTTAACCTAAACAAAACCTATGACCTAAAACCCAAACATAAACTCGATCCCAACCCAAACCCGATTTCCTAAACCTAAACCTTTACCTATTCTCAATTCACCCCCTAAACCTATAGCTTATAACCTAAACCTTAACCAAAACCTTAACCTAAACCCAAACCTAAACCTATAACCTTAACCTAAACCAAAACCTATGACCTAAAACCCAAACCTAAACCCGATCCCAAACCCGAAACCGATTTCCTAAACCTAAACCTTTACCTATTCTCAATTCCCTAAACCTATAGCTTATAACCTAAACCTTAACGAAAACCTTAACCTAAACCCAAACCTAAACCTATAACCTTAACCTAAACCAAAACCTATGACCTAAAACCCAAACATAAACCCGATCCCAAACCCGAACCCGATTTTCTAAACCTAAACCTTTGCTATTCTCAATTCCCAAACCTATAGCTTATAACCTAAACCTTAACCTAAACCCAAACCTTAACCTAAACCAAAACCTATGACCTAAAACCCAAACATAAACCCGATCCCGAACCCGAACCCAATTTCCTAAACCTAAACCTTAACCTATTCTCAATTCCCTAAAACTAAACCCAAACCTTAACCTTAACCTATTCTCAAATCCCTAAACCTACACCTACACCTAATCCTAATCTCAACTCCTAACCTAAACCTAAACCCTAACTTGAAAACCCAAACCTAAACTCGATCCCGAACCCGAACCCGATTTCTTAAACCTAAACCTTAACCTATTCTTAATTCCCTAAACCTATAGCTTATAACCTAAACATAAACCTAAACCTAAACCTAAACCTAAACCTAAACCTACACCCATAACCTTAACCTAAACTAAAACCTATGACCTAAAACCTTAAGCTATAACCTATAACCTAAACTTATAACCTTAACCTAAACCTTAACCTGAACCTTAACCTATAACCTGAAACCTAAAACCTAAATGTATTCTCAAATCCCCAAACCTAAACCTACACCTAATCCTAATCTCAACTCCCTGATCTAAACTTAAACCTAAACTTAAAAACCTAAACATAAACCCGATCCCGAACCCAAACCCGATTTCCTAAACCTAAACCCTTACCTATTCTCAATTCCCTAAACCTATAGCTTATAACATAAACCTTAACTAAAACCTTAACCTAAACCCAAACCTAAACCTATAACCTTAACCTAAACCAAAACCTATGACCTAAAACCAAAACATAAACCCGATCTCGAACCCGAACCCAATTTCTAAACCTAAACCTAAACCTTAACCTTAACCTATTCTCAAATCCCTAAACTTACACCTACACCTAATCCTAATCTCAACTCCCTAACCTAAACCTAAACCCTAACTTGAAAACCCAAACCTAAACCTGATCCCGAACCTGAACTCGATTTCCTAAACCTAAACCTTTACCTATTCTCATTTCCTTAAAGTTAAACCTTAACCTAAACCTCAACCAAAACCTTAACCTAAACCTAAACCTACACTTATAACCTTAACCTAAACCAAAACCTATGACCTAAAACCTTAACCTATAACCTATAACCTAAACTTATAACTTATAACCTAACCTTAACCTAAACCTTAACCTATAACCTATAACCTAACCTTAACCTAAACCTTAACCTATAACCTGAAACCTAAAACTAAATGTATTCTCAAATCCCTAAACCTAAACCTACACCTAATCCTAATCTCAACTCCCTAACCTAAACCTAAACCCTAACTTGAAAACCCAAACATAAACCCGATCCCGAACCCGAACCCAATTTCCTAAACCTAAATCTAAACCTAAACCTATAACCTAAACCTAAACCTAAAACCTAAATGTATTCTCAAATCCCCAAACCTAAACCTACATCTAATCCTAATCTCATCTTCCTAACCTAAACATAAACCTAAACTTGAAAATGCAAACCGAAACCCGATCCCGAACCCGAACCCGATTTCCTAAACCTAAACCTAAACCTAAACCAATACCTAAACCTAAACCTAAAACCTAAATGTATTCTCAAATCCCCAAACCTAAACCTACATCTAATCCTAATCTCAACTCCCTAACCTAAACATAAACCTAAACTTGAAAATGCAAACCGAAACCCGATCCCGAACCCAAAACCGATTTCCTAAACCTAAACCTTAACCTATTCTCAATACCCTGACCTATAACTTATAACCTAAACCTAGACCTTAACCTAAACTTAAACCTAAAACCTAAATGTATTCTCAAATTCCTAAACCTAAACCTACACCTAATCCTAATCCCAACTCCCTAACCTAAACCTAAACCAAAACTTAAAACCCAAACCTAAACCCGATCCCGAACCCGAACCCGATTTCCTAAACCTAAACCTTTACCTATTCTCAATTCCCTAAACCTATAGCTTATAACCTAACCCTAAACCTTAACCTAAACCTAAACCAAATCCTTGACCTAAACCTAAACCTATAACCTTAACCTAAACCAAAACCTATGGCCTAAAACCTTAACCTAAACTTATAACCTAAACTTATAACATATAACCTAACGTTAACCTAAAACCTAAACCTAAACTAAAACTAAATGTATTCTCAAATCCCTAAACGTAAACCTACACCTAATCCTAATCTCAACTCCCTAACCTAAACCTAAACCTGATCCCGAACCCGAACCCGATTTTTTAAACCTAAACCTTAACCTATTCTCAATTCCCTAAACCTTAATTTATAACCTAACCTAAACCTAAACCTAAACCTATAACCTAAGCCTATAACCTAAACCTAAGCCTAAAAACTAAACCTAAAACCGATCGCCCTAATAGGATTGAGATGGCTCTGATGGATGTATACAAACAAGCCACTGAAAATCTACAAAGTGGAGATAAAAAGAAACATCTCCAATTGCTTATTATCATTTTACCTAACATGAGTTGTTTATATGGTGAGTACAAAAAAGACCCTAAATCCTAGAGAGATGGAATGAATCAACTAAAGCATTTTGTTTTCTGATTTTGCAGGAAAGATTAAACGTGTTTGCGAAATGGAGTTGGGCATATTGTTGCAGTGTTGCCAACCGAGACAGGCATCCAGAGTCAATAAACAGTATCTCGAAAATGTTGCCTTAAAACTTTATGTCAAGGTTTGTGATTGTCTGATGTGTTTTTTCTTTTGCCTCTTTTAAAGTTGTTCTCGGCAAGCCATATCGGCAGGAGCTGATAAGAGATCTTTTTCAAGTTGTGCAGGATCCTCAGAGAGGTTCTATTAACAAAGGGATGATCCGATAAGTCTTTTTCTCCTCTGTTTTTGTATGATCTTTTGCAGGGTTGGTGTGAGCGTATTTATGCATGGATGAATGTAATGTGGATAAGATTGTTTATGTTTGGATGAATGTAGTTTATGTTTGGATGGATTTATGTAGTTTGGGTTTAGATGGATGTGAATGTGATGAAATATATTATATAACAGGTGTATATCAGGAAGAGTATGATGTTGTAACAGGTGTATATTAGGAAGAATATGATATTGTTACAGGTGTATATTGTTTGTGTTTGGATAGATGTAGTTTATGTTTGGATGAATGCAGTTTTTGTTTGGATAAATTTACATAGTTTGGGTTTAGATGGATGTGAATGTGAATATGATGAAATATATTATATAACAGGTCTATATTAGGAAGAATATCATATAAACAGGTGTATATACTTTTAAAGGACGGCTCACGACCGTCCTTTCCAGGATCATTAGTGACGGTCCATAACCATCCTTTCCCGATTCATAAGAGAGTCTGTGACCGTCCTTTTCTGGGTTATAAGAGACGGTCTATAACCGTCCTTGTTATTGACGGTCATGAGCCGTCCTTTTTATGGATGGTCATAGACTGTCCTTTTCAGGCTTAGGAAGGGTAACTGTAGGCGACCATTAGAGACGGTTTATGGCCGTCCTTTTTTAGAGACGGTCCATGACCGTCCTTATTGAGAGACGGTTTATGGCCGTCCTTTAAAAAATACGACACATCAAAATTTGACGGCCGTTGCGACGGTCCAGGACTGTCCTTTTTGGGCTTTTGAGACGGTTTTCAACCGTCCTTTTTTCGCTGTTTTGGCATAGTGACAGCTACCTAATTAATATGGAATTTTCATTATTGTACCTTTCCTTAAATAGTTTAAGCTACCCCATTAGTTTAATTAACTATCATCGGAGTACCTTATGCCGGATTTCTTAACCCAAACAGGTATAAGCCGTGCAAGGGAAGGGGGAGGCTTGGGTGAGCCCTAACATGATGTTCATGTAAAATCCACTTAACCACTAGGTGCTTCACTCTATATTAAGTACAGATCCCAAGTATCAGCCCCATCCATGATTCAAGTGGACCATGTGATTGTAAACAATGTATACAACAACGGTTACCCTCCAAAATATTTCCCTTGATGTGGCCTACTTGAATAATGGATAGCCGGCCTAATTTTTGGGCATAGGCAAAAAATTTATGATTTTTTTTTTTTTTTTAAATCTTATCATCTAACGGTTGGAGTAGATTTGATATGATCATAGTGGTAGCCTATAAAAATAAAAGGTTGACGTCTCTCTTCTAGTTATTTCTTTTGGTGTAGCTCACCTAAAATCAAGGGCGTACGTCCCTCACCCAACTGTTTGCAAATTTCCTCTGATATATTAAGGGAATTTTACCAATGCTCACCCTTTATTTTTGGTGGGCCTCACCGTATGTATATTTGAGATCTACCCTCTGGCCTTTAGATTTGTAAACACATGATAGGTCGAGTCCAAAAGATAGGCTGACATGTGATTCAAGTCCGTGACATTATCTAACAATTATTGTATTCGTTAACTATTCAAACTTTTTTTTTTAATTCAAAATTAAAATATATTTATAGAATCTTTTAAAAATTAAACCTTGACATTGATCAATGTAGTAAAAGTAGGAGAATGTAAAAATTTCTATAAAGTGTGCCCAATTGATCACTAATCTAGATCTCCCTAATAATTGGATAATATGATTGGATGTACTAGTGGACCCACTCAATTGTGATTAGTCTAAAATTGTGTGAGGAGTGGTGCGATATAACTGTGTTACAAGCAACATTGTTTCAATGGACTGGGAATGCTAAATTTATGTGAAGCCTAAGGGAAATGAGTTTCGATGAATTTCAAACTCATCACCTCTCATACTTTTTTTTTTTTTTTTTTAACGTGGACCCTGCCACCGAAATTCATTAATTGAAGAAATGTACAGGTATTCAGGAGGGCCGCAACAAAAAGACAACGGCCCCTCCTATCGTGTCACCCCATCACCTCTCGTACTTATATAAACATGGCTACGTCCTTAATCCAACATGCATCTGAAACTAATTTTCTATTCCAGTGCTTTTCTAAGGATGTAAAGTGCAGAAGATCCCGACAAATAAAAATCTGGTATGACCTTTCAACTAAGCATGTCTTTTATTTTATTTGACCCCTATACTTGATGCATATCAAAATATGTTTCAATTCAGCAATAAAGTTTACACAGTTAAGTTTACACAGTTTGGTGCTACCTTTTTTAGTATGGTTTAAGAGTCGATGGTTGAGACAAAATCCTTCACTCCTGGGTCCAATTATGACTCGACTGATTCAACTAATATTTTTAGTTTTGATTCCTGGTGTTGAACCGGGATCAGGTCCTCCAGACAGTCGACTCAAACGAGTTGGTCTATAAACTTCTTTATTTAAAGTTTTTGACATGTACTATCCACCCCTTTTTCCATATGCTAGAAAATTCCATTTAATTTTAGTATTGTCAAATAAACCCTCTTTATTTTTACACCCGATCATGAAATAACCTCTAATAAGCTTTTGTCGAGGACAATTAACTGTTGACCATATGAAATGACACCTTTGTCCTTTGCTTTATGGAGGCTAGAGGTTCTCAATTTCAGAAGATCCGAACCACTTGTCATGTGGTCCCGATATGGTCAAGTGATCTAGACCGTTTGAATGGTGGATCAAAGCTATTACAATGTTGTGGATAACATTTTTTTAAAATTTTTTTTTTTTTTTAACGTTTACATAGGAAAAAAAATAAAAATATCTCATAATATTTAATTATAAAGACAAGGGTATTAAATGTCAAAAACTCCATTTTTTCAATGCCACATACGCAACTGTAAAGAAAAACAAACTCTACTTTTCCATTGCCACAAAATGGTATCTGGGCATAAGGTTACCATGTGGCAAAACATAAAACAACCAGGCTAATTTTAGCTATTTATTGGAGAACTCTTGCATAGTATAGATGAGTAGCTAGGACGAAGTCTTCGATGGGCAAAAGCCTTCCATTAACGGCTAAGATATGTTGTAATTTTATGTCCATAACCTATTGATAGTAGGTTCAAACAATAAATTCTTCAAATCTCATGCATGTATAATAACTATATATCTAAGAATTAAGTGTGCACTTAAGAAGTTTTTTTTTTAAAAAGTTAAACAGCCTATAACAGTTTGAATATAAGTATAGTCAAGTCAAAGATGCAAAAATAAACATACATATATACATCCAATCATGGAGTCCACTCAACTGAGGAACCCAATAAACAAGCTTAAAAATGAAATAAGTGTAAAGAAATTATATGTAAGCATTTGTCATTGAATGCTTTCGATGAGTTGTCTACATGTAGGATACATTAAACACGTAATTCAGCACATAAATCAATGATTAAACATAGATATAATAGAAGACAAACATAGATATAATAGTAGACAAGTAATGAAATTTACAATAATTAAAAATTTATCGTATAGAGAACTCTTTTTAAAACACAAAATCAATTTAAGTTTTCTATTGACATGAAAATCAAATAAAAATAATTTAAAAGTATCATATTGCATTTCTATCATACCTATTTAAATACAAAATATGGCATGAGGAGAGTATTGTAATACTTTTACAATTTGTTAGTCTAATATACCTATCCAAACACAAGGAAAGTAATGTAAAAACAGAAAAAATCAATGGCCAAACACGCTGTGCTATAAACTGTGGAAGAAAAATGTAATCGTTATCTTAAGAATTCTATGTTAGCATATGAGCCATCCGTTTCAGATGCGAGACACATGAGTAGACTAGATATATAGATCACTATGCCACGTCTCTGGTACAAAAATTGCTCTACCATTTGGCAGTTCTTCACCATTATCTCCTTAATTTCCTTCACCAGCTCTGGACCGATGCGGCCCAATCCAGTAGGTGGGTGAGATCCCTGACCATGCCCCCACTTGATGTATATGCCTTATGTCCACGTCACGTTTAGGAAACTCATTTTAGGGCATGATCTAAAAAATGAAGTAATAGAAGAAAATTCTAGTGGGTCAGAAAAGTCTTGAATCAATGTGTTATTTGTTTGGTCTTTTCATCTAGAACATGGCATATAAACATTCCAATGGCCAAATAAAGTTTTTTTATCGGTGGGGATTCAATCACAACTGTTTCCTTCTTTTCGATTGTACTGTGGTGGTATACGATAGGCGGCCCACACCCTTTTTTGTGCAGGGGCCGTCCTGAAGCTGTAGGCTGTTTTCGCCTGTGTCCCTTTTGTGAGTAATGAAATCGTTATCTTAAATAAATAAATAAATAAATAAATAAATAAATAAATAAAAAACCGTGGGAATCAATATCGCTGCTGCTTTCTGTGGTGTCGTCTATTTCAGCATTGTATCTGTTTCATATTTGTTTTAATTAACGTACTAAAATGATATGGAAAAATAGATGAACGGAGTTGATAAAATCCATATAATACGGTGGACCCCACATAGCCCCTGTCTGGACGTATTATCGTCCACGCATGGGCAGGACGCAATCCGCTTCCAAATTCTAAGAATGTTTTCATGCGGAAAGGTGATTGTCCTTTTTCACTGCAGGCTACCGGACGCGGATTTCCTCCCGAAGTCCTTCAGTAGGAAGTTTCTGCGCTGAGATGTTAGGGGGGCCACCGTGATGTTTGTGAGAAATTCACACCGTCCATCCGCTTTGAGAGCTCATTTTAGTACCTGTTATAAAAATTAGGTAGATCAAAAACTCAAGTGGGCAAGAGGGCCGCATGAGAGGGTCAGTGACCACCATTTGAAACGTTAGTATGACCACAAAGTTTTATATCAGCTAAGTTTATGGTGTTTTCACTTCATCCAGTGGATCACCTTATAAACGGTTTGGATAGCATATAAACATCAAAGCAGATCCAAGGAAGGTTTCAATGGTAAGAAACTCTTTCTCAGGTTTTTCCTCTCGCATGGCCACGTTGAGTTATGAATCCATCTGATTTTTGGTATCACCTGTTAAAATGATCTGGGAAAACGGACGGACGGTGTGGATTTTTCAAAAACATCACGGTGGGCTCCACATAGCATCCCATAAACTTCCTGCGAAAGGCTTTCGCAGTAAATCCGCGTGTCAGGCTGCCTCTGTCAACGTCAGATTCTATGCACGTTGCAAATTTTCACGTGCTTTTATCTATTAACCCATCCTAATTGGACGCGGATTCCGGGAATTTCACAGGAGGTTCCTTTGCTTGGATGCTAGGTGGGGCACAGTGATATTAGTGACCCGTAGTAACCTTACTGGGCTCACATTGATGTTTATATATCATCCAAACCATTTATAATGTCATTCCCACTGGGATTAAGTGAAATAAAAAATTTTATTTGGCCTTATACAAAAATTAACTTTTATGTCCACACAAATGTTTCAACGGTGGTCACTCAATCCCAACATTTCCCTCTTGTGTGGCCATCTTGATTTTTTTATTCGTATTATTTTAATTGTAACTTAAATTAGTTGTAAAAACGGATGGACGGGTTGGATTTCTCAAAAACATCAATGGACCCCACATTGCATCCCAGCGCAGAACTTCCTGCGAAAGCCTTTTGCAGGATATCCGCGTCCTAATGGACGCGGATTGGCTACTCCCCCTGACACCAGCCCCGGAGCTGGTGGTCGGTGCTCTGTGGGCCCCACCATGATGTACGTGTTTCATCCATTCCGTTCATCCATTTTTAAAGATCATTTTAGGGCTTGATACCAAAAATGGGAGGGAGATAAATCTCAAGTGGATCACACCACAGGAAAAAAAATAGTGAGTGGATATCCATCATTTAAATCCTCCTAAGGCCCGATTTACTGTTTATTTGACATCCAATCCGTTGATTAGGTTATAAAAACCCAGATGAAGGGATAAAACAAATATCAACTTCATCCAATACTTTTATGGCCCCCAAAAAGTTTTTAATGGTCGAAGTTCATTAAACACTGTTTCCTGTAATGTGGTCCACTTGAGACTGGGATATACCTCATTTTTGGTATCAAGCCCTAAAATGATCTTTAAAAATGGATGAATGGAATGGATGAAACACATACATCATGGTGGGCCCACAGAGCACCGACCACCAGCTCCGGGGCTGGTGTCAGGGGGAGTAGCCAATCCGCGTCCCGTCCTAATAGGATGGTACGACGCTTCTGTACCTATAAAAGCTGCTGTATTGAAACTCAGAGCCAGTTTTTTTTTTTTTTTTGCCCTCTCCACCACTCTTCATACGCACAAACACATACACAACACTACAACAATGCCCCCCTGCGTCCTCAACAACTCCTCCATGGCCTCCTGCAGTCCCATCGTCCCAGAAATCCAGACCGTTGTAGCTGATCTTGATGGCGGTCTCCTCATCTCTCGCAATCCCTTCCCTTACTTCATGCTCATTGCCATCGAGGCCGGCAGCCTCCTTCGCGGCCTCCTCCTCCTCCTCTCTCCTCTCATCCATCTACTCAACACGTTCATATCGGAATCAACAGCGATCCAGCTCATGATCTTCATATCAATGTTCGGATTGAAGATCCAAGACATCAAGACAACCGCACGTGCCGTCCTGCCAAGGTTCTACGTGGCGGATGTCCGCGAAGAGAGCTGGCGGGCATTCAGTGGCATGTACGGTAGGAGGATTGTTGTGACATCGATCCCGACGGTCATGGTTGAGCCATTCGCGACGGACTTTCTTGGCGCTGATAGAGTGCTGGGAACAGAGATCAACGTACATCCTAAGTCCGGGCGGGCTACGGGGTTCGTTAAAACTCCAGGTGTCTTGGCGGGAAGATGGAAGAAGTCGGCGATTAAGCAAGAGTTGGGCGAGGATTTGCCGGATTTGGGGATTGGATGTGGAGCGTCTGATCATGATTTTGTGTCCCTATGCAAGGTTTGTTCTTTTCTACTCATCTGTTTGTATTCTACTCACTTCAAAACTTGTTGACTCCGTCCTAAGTCAATCAAACTCGCTGACACTAGCTAGTGTTCGGTGCTCTGTGTGCCCCACTATGAAGTATGTGTTTTATCCATGCCGTACATCCATTTTTACAGATAATTTTAGGTCTTAGTACAAAAAATGAGAGGGACATAAATATCAGGTGGACCACACCACAGGAAAACAGTAGTGATTCGATGTCCACCATTAAAATCCTCATAATGCCCATTGTATTGTTTATTTGACATCCAATCTGTTGATTATGTCATACAGAACTAGATCAATGGAAAAAACAAAGATTATCTTGATCCAAAACTTTTATGTCCCCCAGGAAGTTTTTAGTGGTGGATATTCAATTAACACTGTTTCGTGTAATGTGGTCTACTTGAGATTAGAATATACCTTATTTTTCGATCTCATACATTAAAATGATCTAAAAAAATAGATGGACAGCATGGATGAAACACACTCATCATGGTGAGGCCCACATAGAAACGAGCCCTCATCGTGTAATTGTTACATATTTATAAATACATGCAGTAGTAGCTCCGTAATATTTCTCACAGCTGACTTTTGTCTACATGGTTCAACCAGGAGGGCTACATTGTGCACCCGGACAGTTCAGCCGTTCCCGTCAATCCAGACCACCTCAATCTCCGTCTTATCTTCCACGATGGCCGTCTAGTTCAAAGGCCCACCTATCTCAACGCCATCATCACCTACCTATGGATTCCCCTCGGTTTCATCCTAGCCATCATCCGAATCTTTTTCCTAGTACCACTTCCCCTATCCATCATGCACCGTTTATCCACCTTCTTCGGCCTCAAGCTTATAACTCGTGGCCTACCTCCACCACCGCCCTCCACAGACTCTCCTGGCTTTCTCTATGTTTGCAATCACCGCACAGCCATCGATCCTCTCGTCATATCAGTTGCCCTCAAACGCAAGATTTCATGTGTGACTTACAGCCTAGGCCATTTCTCTGAGCTCATGTCCCCCATACGCACGTTCCGATTATCACGTGATCGTGCAACTGACACTGATCGCATCTCAGCTCTCCTCAAAGAAGGCGATCTCATCATTTGCCCTGAGGGAACCACATGCCGCCAACCCTTCTTGCTTCGCTTCAGCGCCTTGTTTGCAGAACTAAGCGACCGGATCGTGCCGGTGGCAGTAAACGTCAGGCAGGGCATGTTCTTTGGATCGACAGCCAGGGGATGGAAGTCCTTGGACCCGTTCTTCTTGTTCATGAACCCTAGACCTACGTTTGAGATCACGTTCCTGGACCCGATGCCAACCGAGATGACGTGTACTGGTGGAAGGCCATCGATCGACGTGGCGAATCATGTGCAGAGGATGTTGGGTTGCACACTAGGGTTTGAGTGCACCACATTGACTAGGAAGGATAAGTACATGATGCTAGCGGGTCATGCTGGAGTGTTGGACCATTCATCTAAAATGGAGCCCACCAAGAGTCAGTGAGCACTTTGATTATTATTATTATTTTTTAATTTTAAAAAAAAAAAAAAATTTAATTTTTACACACGCACGCACACCACCAATGGATGTTCGAACCCTTTACTACCGGGTGTTGAAACTCCTGAGAGTCTACCACCGGAGCAAGAGCAAGGATCCAAAGTGAGTGAAAAGTTTTGCACGGTTGTGTTTATATTAGAGGGCGATTGTGTTTACTTGAAGAATGTATATACTGTTTATAGTAATTTAGAATATATTTTAAGAGTGAATTTTTTTACAATTAATATGGATTGTTCAATTTCCTAGCAATCAATTGGATCACTGGGATGATATGGTCAAAGCCATTCTTGAGTAAAACATGCAACCAAAAGTGGCCACTTGATGGATGGTCCGGATTGGACGGTTAGGATGATCTGATTGAGTAAATTCTTGTGGAACACATACAATTAATGGTGAGGTTGACATAGTGGATGGTTGGACAGATAGGTCGTCTTATTAAAGCAATTCCTGAGAAGGACTAGTAATCAAAAGTGAGACCCATGTAATGGATGGTCCAAATTGATTACCAGATTCACTATGTTTATACGGTTAATTAGTGTTGTCTAATTGATGGTCCATATTGATGATGATTATACCCATGTTACTACAAAGTAACAATATAGGTTGAGGCTAAAATTGAAGCATATCCAAATCTCAAGCGGACCCACCACAAGAAACAGTGGGGAAAATGATGTCCACCGTTGAAATTTTCCTAGGGTCCCCAGTGATGACATTCATCCAACCTGTTGTAAGGTCACCGAACGGAAAATAAAAATATCAGCTTAGGTCACACAGACACGAATAAAGGAAAAATAAAAATATCAGCTTAATCCAGAACTTTTGTGACCCCTAAGATTTTAATGGTAGTGTTCATTTCACACCGTCTCCTGTAGTGTGGTTCACTTGAGCTTTTGATATGCTTCGATTTTAAGCTCATACCTTAAAATAATCTGGTAAAAGGGACGGATGAATGGATATAAGACACATAACTTATGGTGGCCCCCACAGAATTTGCTCAGAGTTACCTAGTAGGCAATCCGATTTCATTATGCCTAACAGTTGATCAGATGGTTAGGATGATCCAATCAAATCATTTTTTAGGAACTCATTAAATAAAATGTGGAGCCCACATGATGGCGGTCGGGATGGATGATTGGAACCATGTTCCTGCAAACGGTGTAGGACGTTTATAAGCTTGAGGCCGCGAGTCATAAGCTTGTGAAGCTTGTACATAAGAGTGGCAGCGATTTCGTTGTT